>OY728129.1:1335802882-1338302882 GCA_963277665.1 Viscum album | reverse complement strand
TTTAACAATCATACAATGGATGCTTTTCACAACTCATTAGCTGATCAAACAATTTTGGGCAATCACAATGTTCATCTTCAACTGTTATTTTTATTTCATTAATACGATCTTCATCATCATGAATATATATAATCAAATCCTCGATACGGTTTGCTTCATCTTAGACACTATTAATAAAATCATATGGTCCATAAAATTAAGTGGTATCCCAGTCACTAGCTACATTTTATTTTTCCCTGTGTTTATTCTAACATTTATAACTTTGATCTATTATGTGACCTATCAAGTGTTCTTCCAAATTAACTTCTATTGAATAATAACAATGAAAACATGGAAAACTGATTTCAGAAGGATCAAATGCATGATCTTTTACAAACATAATGAACTCTTTCACTCCATCTTTATACTCTCTTGTTAGAGAATCAGCATCCATCAATTCTTTATTAATATCCTTCCCATTTGATGTGGTGATATTAATATTTAAAAAAATAAACCCACAAAATGTTGACATAAAGATTAACCCAGGCTAAAAAGTTGTAGACATTAAATCTCCTTTGAAAACTATTTATAAAATCACATTTGGAGTACCATTAAAAAACCCAACAACTTACATGATTTCCGGTTTAAAATAACAAACCCTTTATAAAATAAATCAATTCATTCCACAAAACCGTTATCAAACCCCAATTTTTTTAATGATATTAAATCATTTTAAAATCAAAAAAGGATATGTTAATCACATATAATGTTTTAAGAAAAAATTCAAAACACTTGAATCATTTTAAAAGTGAACACATCACAGAGTCACTGTATGCCATTATCACATCCCTCTATCCAGAAAATAAAAAATATTGATGGTCGCATGCCATATATATATAATGACACCCTTTATCTAGCTCTGATCACTAATTTTTAGTGTTCCTCACATCACCCTTATGGGCTGGCCAACGTATCACTAGTGGGTGAACTCCTTTTCCAATGTTTCGACCCCCCTCCCCAATATCTTCTAAAAACCATATTCACATTTAAATTTATAATTAAATATTAACACCATCGCACACACCTATGAATATAAAAAATTAAAAAATTATTCACGTGTATTATTATGAGTGGAGCTTAACGAAATCACACTCACCCCTTTTAAACCAATATACTTACTAACCTCTTCACATAACATTTATATATCATGATATATAATCTTTTACACAATGAATTGGTGGAAAATATAGGTACTACATGTTCATAATTCATAGATTTTTTTCCACTTGAAAATCAAACATTCATTTTCTCATAATGAACCCATATTAATTGGATAAAATAAATTCACAAAGAAGAAGGGAACCATGTAATCAAAAAACAATATTATACTAAAGAAATCTAATATTAATAGTTAAAATAATAAAACAATCATATGGGGGATGTAATCAATATAATAATTTAATATTCTATATAGAACCACTGATCAGGGAACAAAATTTCATGGGATATACCCTAGGTGCTAGTGTGCAACGATCCAAAACAGCACTATAACTATGTGGACCAATAACCGATATATGTTTCATCCATAAATAACAATATCCACCCAATTAAACCATAAATAACTCATAATAATGTAACCTTACCACTAGCCTTGTCTTAAACACAACTAGGGGGACCATGTGAGTGTTTGTACTAACTAGGGTAGCTTGAATCATGACCACCCACCAAGACCCCCAAGATACCATGAACAAACCACCATGGATGCGAAAAAAAAATCCAGATAATTACCCTAAAAAATGTCTCATACCTCACATCTACCACCATCACATATAACATCCCCTTATCACATCACATATCCATCATATAAATAATTAATAACCCATAATTAGTGAAAAATTATAGGGGAAATCATTGAGGGTCACATGAGAAATAAAATATTTAGTTTTTGAAGTGAAAATTGGGTCTTTATATAAAAAGCAACTTAGTATGTAGAGTATCACTCCCCTAGTTTAAAGTCTCACCATTTCAATTATTTTGGAAGCACATGAAACAAATCCCTTTTTATTTCCAAAACATTCTCCAATAACATAGAAAATTCATTTGAAAAACAAATAAATTAATAAGACCTAAATTTACTATAAAATATTAAATGACTCTATAAACCTTTCCATATATTCCATTCATGAGAATAAATATAATTTAAAAATAGTTTCTGAAATTATTTTCAAAAATGGATTATTCTAAGCCTAGAATTTAATAAATCAATTTATAATTTCACTTAAGAACCCATAATTTATTATAATTTAATTTAAACTAAATTTATAAATTATACACAATCCATGAATTATAAAATAAATGCAATGAAAAGAAACACCTACTTTAAACATAATTGTAACCAATACACAACATTTAAACATCCATGGAAATCACTCAAAAAAACCTAAAGCCCTATATCCCCCTGAAAAATGAATTTCAGTTCCTGGGAGAAGGGTAAAACTATGGGAAATAGATAAGAGAATAGGTGTGGGGGGGATAAAGGAGAAAGAGTGGGAAGAATGCTTGAAATGGAAAAAAATTGTTTTCTAAAATAATTTAATAAAATATCACATAACATGAACATAAAAATTATAGAATATTATAATTCTCATTTTAAAAAATAAATCCTATCATAATAACATATAAATTTTGACTAAAATATCAACACATGGAAAATAATCCAAAGATGATAAATATAAGGGAATATAAAATCCTTTTCACAATAATGTTTTAAAACATTGAAGTGAAAATTATATTCAAATGTTTTTTTGAAGGGATAAATATTACTTTTCAAAACATTATTATAAATAGTTCTTAAAAAAATTATTAAATAGACACAATGGTTTTAAAAATGAGAAGTAAAAATACTTTAAAAATGTTAAAATTTAATATAATATTTAATAATTCAAACTTGAAAAGGACATAATGTGTTAAATAAATGAAGTAAAAATACCTTGATATATTTTACATTTGAAAACATTAATAGACAATTTAAAATTGAGAAACTTAAAACCTTTTTAGTAAATTAAGTTGAAATACTTTATCGACATCAAATTTTAAAAATAATTTTTATAATAGAAACAGAAAATATAAAAATTTAATCCAATCAAAGAAGTGAAACCACATAAGAAAAAATTTAATATTAAAATGTATAATTAGTAATATAATCATGAAAAATAAATAAGAGTAATAAAAAAATAGGAGTGGATGCTAAAAATTTTATTTTTGAATGTATGGGAAACATTTTCAATTTTTTAAATAACCCTAATGAAAACCCACATTCCATTGAATATTTTAAAATCATACAAATCAAAATATGGTTTAGAAAAATTTAATTTTACAAAATATAACTAGAGGAGAAGATAATTATAGAGTATTTTGAATTAAAGAGCAATATAAATCCCCATATTAAATATCACATTTTAGAGGTCTCACTTATTTGAAGGATGATGAAAATAAATACTTATGTGTCATAAAACATATAAATCAAAACTATTGAAGTAGAATAATCATGAAACATAACCTATAATTACTTGAATTAATAATTAATTAATGATATAATATATTATATTTTTATATAGTTTGCAAACAAGGACCACCAATGGCCACGATTTTTAGTTTGGCATTTAGCCAAAACAATTCACAACATCACCATTAATATCAAACAATAAAAAGTAAACCCAATGAAAATGAGAATAAAACTAACTGCAAAGGTGTGGTTCATAAAGTGGTGGAGGGGGGTTCACAATGTAGGAGAGGCGTGGCAGAGGAGATTCACGGCAGAGAAGAGGAAATGGTGGGGGAGAGCTGCATTGAAGGAAAGGAGCGGTAGAGGAGAGCCATTGGTGGAGCAGAGGCACAGTGGTGGGGAGCCACGTGACGAAGCTCGGTTTTTGGTGGCGGAGGAGCCGGCAGCCAAGGAGGAGGAGGAGGGATAGAGGAGGTAGCAGCGGTGGTAGGGATTAGCCACAGCAGGAGCTTGAGGGGTGTGGGGAAGGGTGAAAAATTAACTGTTTATTTATAAAACCGAGCGATAATTTTATTAGATCTATATAAAAAGCATTGATAAAAGTATGTTTTATCAGCGCTACAATTGAATGTTCTGATAAAACAATCCTTTATAAGCACTTTTTTATAGTTGATAAAGGCCAATATTTATTAGTGCTAAAAAAGTGTGGATAAATGTATGTTTTATCGGTGCTTTTTAAATAGCGCTGATAAAACATACCATTTATTCATAATTATAAAATTATAACAAATATATATTTTAGATTTTTAATTTTATAAATATATATAATAAATATATTTATCATAATTTAATAATTTAAATTATAATTATATTTATATATATGTTTGAATTTTTCTATAACTTTTAATTATATATATATATAATTTTATAATTTATATTATATATATATATATATATAATTATAAATTGATACATTAATTTTAATTTTAATTTCATAAGTATTTATATATATATATTTGTGTGTGTGTGTGTGTGTCTGTGTGTCTATGTGTGTATGTGTGTATATGTTTCTGTGTATATATTCATTAAAGAAATATATTTATAAATAAGTATATTCAAAAGGTATTTATAAATATTTATTTATGATTTAAAAAATTATAATTATTTAAGAATATTTATATTTAATTAGATATATATAATTTAAATAATATATAATATATTTAAAATTATATAATTATATATAACTAAATATTTATATTTTTAAATATGATAAATACATATATTGTTTATTTAAATATGTTTATCCTGATTTTATGTATTTATAAGAAGATAAAGCATCAAATATATTGGAAATGAATGAATACACCAAGTATATATGGTACTATAGTATATATCGCCAATACTAGGGTAAACAATGAACATATGCATGAGAATAAGAACATACGCATCAATTGACACATTCATTTGGAAACGCATATTTATTTAAATATATATATTTATATATTTATTATGTATTTGTATATATATATAAATTAAAATGTATTTATATATAATATTATAAACATGTAGTATAATGAATATATAATAAATCTGTAACTAAAACTAATAAACATAATAATAATAAATAAAACATAAAAATAATAAAATTTCGTTTTTTATTTAATGTATACATAAAAAACTATTTTTTAATATAATTAAAGAAATTATAAAAATTAATAATATTTTCTATAAAAACTTTTATCAGTTCTATTATTGGTGCTGATAATGTCTCATTTTTATCAGGGCTTTTTGTTAGCACTGATAAAGGTGGGACTTTATCAGTAGTAATATTAGCACAGATAAAGGTCATATTTACTAACACTGATAAAATTCACCATTTTATCAGTGCTTTCTTATTAGCACTGATTAAAACCAAGTGATTCCCTTGCCTGTGTTTATGGTAGTGAATCATATAATGAAGCCTCAATTACTAAAATTGAACACCTCAAATAAACTGTGTACAAAAGAAAAACTATTGAAACATATCATCATATATATCAATGAAGAAACCAACTGCTATGTATTATGATGTTTTTTCTTTAATGAACATAAAATAATAAAATAAAATTTATGATCCATCATTTGGTTTGGATATAGTCAAGCCTTTGGCTCTGAAGGAGTGAGCTTATAAAAACTGAAAAGAATAATAAATGAGGAAACTACTAATTGAGATGGAAATAAAATAAAAAATGGAATGATATATATTCATTGGAATTGAATTAGGATGTTTAGAATTTCGACTAGCAACAAAAGATAAAATTTCCCAGTTTGAAAAACCAGTAGAAACCTTGTCTGATAAATCAAAAATATAATTAATTCATATTTCGTAAATAAACTTCTATATTTGAGAAGAATAATGGTAAATAATTACTTTCTAAGAAATATCAATTTCAAAATATGGAATATGAAGTTCAAAATTTAGTTCAAGCACAAGGGAAAAGTAAAAAAGGGTATATAATCTAATAATCCTAAAGAAGTGGTAGATGATTTATATTTTTAAGAAATGTCAGTTGCTTCCACAACCATGTTATCTACTCAATCTAAGTAATGTTATTCTCTAAAAATTTTAGTCAATGGAAAATATTCAAAAGAAAAATATCAATATTTTCAAACAAAGGAATTAGAAATAGATAAATTTAAAAAAGAATAATTTAAAATTGATACTGTTGTTTTAAAATTTTATAAAAAACTATTTTCATGATATTATATATGATCTATAATCATCATGATCAGTTTCTTCATTTATTCCTAATATTTCATCTGATTCTAAAACATCATCCCCAGTTTAGGATTTCAAATGATGGAAATTAAAAATGATGAATTTCAATGAGGTGATCTATATTCATGAAGTAATTATTGAAATTTTCCTAGATATTCAGTTTAGATGAAAATACATGCAAGGGAAACATTTCCTATTGAAAAATGACTGTTATTTAAAACAACATTGAGATTTTTTTTATTCAAAATGAGGAATATTTCAATGATCATAAAGGAAAGAAAGTGTCTCTGAGGTGGTTCATGTAATATATAATGTGGATTAATAATGGTAAGGGAAATATCTAATTTTATTAATAACTTATTTTTGGAATAAGAAGTGCTACAATGTATATTTAAAATTTTTCATGATTTATCAATTATGATATTTTTGAGATTACATGGGAATTTCAGAAGTTCAAATCTATTTAAATGAATTAATATGATGAAATAAAAAAAATTATATTATATTGAGGTTTAATGATATGAAGTTTCAATGTTGAAGAGAATAGTCTTTGTTCTACAAGAATTTGAGAATAATAGTTACAATTTTTAGGCTCTAGAAGAATAAGTTTAAATAATGAAGGAGTTGTTGCTGAGTTGGAGAAATAGTAATAATATATAAATAATTTTAAAGTATTTATTAATGAAATTTAGGAATGAATAATTTGTTTTCTATGAACTCCTAAAATATTGTAATAACAAAACTCATTTATGTTTTTATGGATGTTCATTCAAAAACAAATTCGATGGAATTTTTACAAAGATTCTTTTGATAAATATATCTATAATAATTATAAATGGTTTTATTTATTATATATATTTATGGTTTTATATTTTCATTAATGCCCTGTATTGTTTCATGTAGTTTTTATTTCCCTGACATTTCAAGAACACATTCTACCACCCACAAATTCTTTTTGAAAATCACAAAGTGGTGAAATGTTTTTAAAAACATGATGTAAAAGGATTAAGTTTCTATCATTTAATTAACATAAATAAAAATGGTTTCGGGATAATTAAAAAAAATAGTTTAGACACTGTAAAATTTTCAACAAATTATAGAAGTTTAAAAATGTTCTATAATTCATAAAAATGGGAAAATGTCATAAACGTATTAGTTAGGGAGAGTAAGTATATTTAAAAGTTTTTAGATTTATTTTTTCTCAATCAAAATTATTATTTGTGATTTCCAAAAGGGGGGATATTTTTTAAATGAATTTTTTTCAACACTTTCTAAACATATTTTTTAAAATCAAAAATTAGTTCTTTAAATGTTTATATTTACTAATTTTAAAAATTCTCATGTTTTTAATCTATTTTGTATACTATTTTTTATATAATACTTTTGTTCTACCATATGAAAAATGGAAATTCTATCTGGTGAATATTTTTTTTATTTGGATGAAAAAATAAATTTTTATATCATGTGTTTAAATACTCAATTAATTGGGCATTGATTTATAAAATACTAATAGTAATACTAAAATAATTTCTATGTGATGAAGTTCTACTAAGACAATAAAAAAACATCAACAGCTAGAGAAGAAATTCTTTCTATATGAATTTCCCTAAAATCAAACAAATGAATAAATTCTATTTTAATAGAAAAATCAACTTTAGTCTATCAAATGGAAAATTATTATTTAACTCGATGGAACCATTCATGAGTTGAAATTATGCTTCATCAGAATCAATAATCGGATGAAGACGTATTGAATCATTTATAGAAGGGAATATTTTTTCTGATGACACGGAAACCAACTACCAAAATTATGTAATATTACTATTAGATAAATCCCTAAAAATAGAATATTTATTCGAGGATGATTATGATTTTGAATATTGAACTATCTATAGATTCTAATATGAGATTATGACACCATTTTATAAGTGAACAGTTCATTATATTTCTTTAGAGAGGTTTACTTAAAGAATATGTTTGTGATGGATTTTTTAAATTCATTATGTTCTTTCATTTTGTAATCGATGTTTGACTGATTTGGTGTGATCAATTGAATCCTTATTTTAGGGTGAAATTAATAACTAATCATTATTATTGAGGGTTTACAAGGATAAGGAAATGGATTATTTTATGATCTTACAGATCGAGGAATTATAAAGATAGTATGGAAAACACTTAATATTTGTTTAAAACCATGGATATCATTATTTTTATTAAAACTACATTTATATTAATGTATAAAATGTGGTGACATTCTTTGAAAAGTTTTTGTATGTTTTACATACTACCTTTATGAAACTTGGTTTACATTATTATTCATATCAACTATAATTTTTTACATATTTTACATTGTGTGGGTATTATGTAAAGATTCATAATATTTGTTATAAACATTATTAACATTGATTTTATAAATTTTTTATCCTTTACATGACTTATTACTTTTATATAAGATGTTATTGAATGGTTTAGTTTTTAGTTTTTAAACTACAATTCGAACACATACTCTTCTGATCCTATAATTTCTACAGGAATGATCACCATCATTTTCCAACTAACTCGTCCTTAGTTCTTCTTCACAATCATACATATTTTATATACTTATAATTCAACCTCATAAAACTCTATCTTCCACCCCCAATATGGATAATAGTATTTATCCTACCATGATGTTGGATTTTGTAAAATATCATTATAGTGTTATCTAACTCATTCATCTAGATTCACCATCCCAAACATAATAAATTATCATGTATATGGGATTTATAAATGTGTTTGGTCACATATATACAGATTTCAAAACCTATTTATTAATATAAAATGAATTGGAACTTCTGAAAAAAAGATTCCACATTTTTGAATGTTTCATATTCAAACTATTATACTTCCTTTACTTCTTCTTCCAAAATTCCAACCCATTTCTACCTAAGATTTAATAACCTTTATATTCATTAATCATTCTAACATGAATTTTCATTCTATTTGTATCTTATTAATATAATTCATATTTTCATCCATAACACATCAATTCACATATGGATCATAGATTCTATAATTACATAGTAGATACCAATGATGTATACCACTTTTTGAAATAGTGTTTTTAGAACACATCTAAAAATTAAATCCAAAGAGATTCACTCATTAGTGAAACTATTTGAAAAACATTTCCTCCAATATGTCTTTTTCTACACCATCCATGTGTAGTAACAATTTAAAAAAATCATAATTTATAAACCCAAGGAAATATTATAATATTCATCATAAAATATATATTGTAGACTAGTTCCACAAACAACCATTGCAAATTATCATTGATCCAACTAAGTCCAATTCAACAATATTCATAAATTACTACCTCACATTTAATCATTACTAAACATAATTAATTATATTAACATATTTTCTTCCATATCTAAATTAATCATACAAACCCAAAATCTCCTTTTATGATAACTTTTAGAATTTGATATAGAATTTTCTTATAGTTTGGGTTGTTATCATCAAGAATGACTATTTTAATTTCAAATAAACATTATCCTTAACTATTACCTTAAGAACATATTGGATTTACTACTCATTAAAAAAATTACCAATTTTCATCGCAATACATTTAGTTTCTTAAATCCCACCCTTTATATTTTTTTAGTAACCATTTCAATAATAATGTTAATGTAATTTTCCTCAGAATAACGGGTTATTAGATTATCTCCCCCAAAATTTAGGATAAATAAAAAGTATAATTTAACACTTTATTTTTAGATTCATTAATTATGGATATTCATGCTCAACACATGATTCATTCATGAATGGAGTTTCATTTAATATCCATTATCTTCCTTTTATTGATTGGAAAACATAATTTTATTTAAATAAGGATGACATGAATTTTTATAAGGCAATGATCCATAACTTAATCAACTATAATCATAATTAATAAATTATTTGTGAATATAAAAAGTGAAAACAACATAGATATTGAATCATTCCATTAATAATTTACAATTTTATACCAACTAGAAAATATTATTTTAGTTTTTGTTTGAAATATTATGATGTAATCCCTTATATTCATATCACAAACAGATTAAGAACACTCAAACCAAATTTTGGTCTCACCCCTTCAAGTTACTTTAAAATTTTTAGTGAATTGTCAATATCTCCCATTCATTTTTATATTTGATTTTCCCTATAAGGATATGATAATTTTAATAATAAACTTCCTTAATGGAATATTCCATTTTCAATATTTTAATATCTCAAATATCATCATTATCTATAGTATCTGCAACCAGAATCAAAATATTTTTAACAATAATATCAAAAATATAAACATTATGGTTTCATATAATTTTATATCTTTCATCGAAAGTTAATAAAATTATAAAAATCACAAGTTTCAAAACTAATCAGAACATTATATAATCTAAATTTTCCAATATCTAGAAGTTTTTCAATCTCAACTACAATGTAAGGGGTAAATTTATCCATCTCCTTTATCTTGGATGATAACAATTGAAATAATGTACTCTATGATGGATATATCTTTGAGATTTATTGTGTTCATAGTTTTATAGTTCTCCTTAAGATATCCCCTCAAGTAATATCATCTACAATTGTCAAAAAATAGAAATAGTGAAACATATATGGGAATAATGTAGTTTTTCATTTTAACATTTTTTATAGAAATAAGGTTTTAAGATATTTCTTTGTTACAACCTAATATTTTAGACAAGAAAACAAATTTCAATAGCATATTTGACAATAAAAAAAGAGCTTAAAAGAACCTAGATATATACAACTATTATAAACTATCAAATAAATTAGAAGATAATAATAATTTTAAATAATTTATAGTTTATATATATATATATATATCCTACTATATATTAATTATTTATATATTTATAGGAAATAATAAATTAATTTTTTTAAATTATTTTATTCCTCCAATATGAATTTTAATTCTTTTCATGAAAAATATTATAAATTGTTTTTATAAATTAAATAAAATTTATATTAAAAATTAAATAAATTTTTTAAATTTTTTAATATAAATTTTGTTTATGTGAAATGTTGTAATTTTTTCCCAAAAATAGGTTTTCATGGAGTGAAAATAATGATTTTGTATGAATTTCATTTCTTTTCAATAAATTAATAAAAAGTACAATTATACTTTAAATATTATTTCAAGTAATATAATTTTTAATTATTTATATTTATTTATATTAATTTATTATTAATAAACTTCATATTTCATTTTAGTAAATGTTTTTTTGGGTTTATAAATGGGATTTTGTTTTAAAACTGTTTTAAAGTTCATAAAGTTACTCCTATTTAATTAATTAGAAAACACCTATTTAATAATGATTTAAATTAAATTTATAGATTATATATCAGTAAATATTAATTTATATTTATAAAAATTATTATTGGTTTATGACTTAATATAAAATCAGTTTTACCTTAAAAATACACTTCTTTAAAACCTAATTTTTTTCCATGTATTTGGGTTTAATTTTAATTCAAATTTTTTCAATTATGTTAATTTAAATTGATAAAATGTTTTAAATATGTATAATAATAATATTTTCTACTATTAAATAAGTTGAAAATAAATTTTCACCATAATGACTAGTGAAAACATTAAAAATTAAATACAACAGATAAGGTAAAAATGGATTTATTGGGGATTTAACTTAAATGATAAGAGTAAAAATGACCAAAAACAGGTCTAGACCCCATTTTATGGAAATATTAATACCTTATTATAAATATTTATTGATAATAATCCATTTTCTATCCGTTTTCGAATGTGAAAAATGTGGGTACACCTTTTCCTTTTCATAAATTATGAGTGTTCCACCCACCTCACTTATAAACGTTCACACCATATCTTTTATTTTTAAAACCTTAAAAACCTTTTTGGTTTAACCAATAAGTGAAGAAAATAAATTATAAAATTATATCCCCTCATCATAGAATCAGGTTTTTGTCATAAATACATTATAGAATTACATTAGGTACAATTTTAAATTGGTTTTCAAAGAAGAGGTAAAATTCATGACTATGAATTTTGGTTTTATTTCTTCTTCCACCTCCATAAAATCTTATTAAATTTTGATAATTTGATAAAAATATATTTGATAAATAATTAGATGTTATTATATTAATTTAATATCCTAAATTATTCTACAATTCCATAAAATGGGATACAAAATCATCATTTGTGTGTACGACGGACAACCGCCTCACCAACCAATGTCATTCATTTTCAATCATCATCACTCATGGTTTTTTGTAATTATGGATTTAAAATATATATGTATATATATTAAAATTTTAACATAATTATAATTTCTTATTTATGATTTTATATATACCTTTTTACTTTCCATTTTATAGGGGATCAGATAACATCACTTGTGTCTACGTCAGATTACTACCTTGCGGAGCAATATGACTTTCTTCACTAATGATTTACATGGAAGGTAATAAGGATAATGTAAACAAATAAATGAGATATAAATTAAATATTAATTATATTCATATAATATTTATCATTATAAAAAGATAATATATCCTTTTTTGTTCATTCACTAAAAAATATATTGTTCTTCGTGTGAGTGTAGACTATCGCTGCCATGAAGAGATGTGGTTTTTTCATCACCATATAACCATAATTATATATATAAGTATGTTTAAGAAATATTATGGTATTTTTTATATTATTATAATAATATAAATATAATTTAATACAAATCATCTTTATTGATTGATCATTTAAAATTTAAACATTGTGCATTTGTACGTATGACCTATCGACTCTGTGATCGTAATGTAGTTTATTTTTCAGAAAAACCAAATCATGACTTTTTTAAAAGGATAAATTATTAACAATATAATTAATTAATTATTTTTATTCATGATCTATTTAAATAATTAACTCTTTGACTACATTCAACACACATAATCCTTTTTGAAATAATGAACCAAACATCCTCAAAACACCCGATGTGGATTTAATAAATTAAATAATTTAATATTTCATAAAAAATAAATAAAATTACTTATTTATAAATAATTTATTAAATTTGTGATATTTTATTAATAATTAAAATGGTTTTTATAAGCTTATTATGCATGAGTTAAAGGATATATGAAAAATGTTTGGACTCGGGGTAAGAGATTTTCGTCTCTCTTTTTTACTTCTATGAGATAGATACCATATTAGCCACATATTTCATTTATATGGTGTATATAATTCTCATGAATTTATTTTATTGTGATTATATTGAAAATTATTTTGATTTACATAACCATTTTTTAATATCTTTTTCATGTGGTTTATAATTTAAAGGTCACCAAAGCGGTAAATGATTTTTGTTCCAATTTATCTTCTTTGTGACATACTTAATGTTATGCACCTATATTATTTTATAAGGAACATATATATGCCATTAAGAATGATATATATTAAATATACATGTTTTTAGGATATTATAAGTTTCATTTAATTCCATTCTTTGATGTGGTTTATGATTCGGGAGTTCCTAATGTTGTAAGGGATTGTTGCCTCAATTTTTCTTCTGTTAGACATATGTTATGTTTTGAACATATCTATTTTTCTGAGGTGTGTATAAATACCCATTTATCTATATTACAGTTTATATATTTATTGTCATGATATTTTATACTTCATTTAATGTTGTTCTTTTACGAGGATTAGAATTCAATGTTACCAATGTGGTAACTATTTTATGTTACAATCTCATCATTTGTTGGGATTATTTATAACTATGTTTTTATGATAAAATATTATAATCCATATCTCCATAAACTCATGACTTTTATTCTCTATTGGTTATGTCATGTGAATACTTATTTTCCTTTATTTTTCTCTATTTAAGTACTCAAGAGTTAAAAATAATGTTTTTATAAAAAATATTCATTATTTATCACTTTAGTTGAAAACACTTTTTCATACAAGAACCATGTTTTCAAAAAAATAAATTCTTTTTTCATTATTAAAATGATTTATTAAATAATGTTTTTCCCATTTTTTATTTTTTAACAAAATGTTTTGAAAGGGATATTAATTTACTTCTCTAAAAAATACACATTTAGATTTTACCAAAATTGTGAAAGGAATCTTCATTTTATCAATTACAACATGAATGGATTTTACCTTTGATATGACCTTTATTATATTTTAATTTTAATTTAGAATTTTCCAAGGTTATCTTACAAGAAAAATGTTTTAATATTTTGGTAATATTTAAAAATTGTTTTTTAAAATGGAGAAGATATTTTCCTCAAGAAAGGATATTAATAATTTTTAAAACATTCATTCTATGATTTCAATGTAATATTCAATGAAAATGATTTTCAGAATATTTTATATCTTAAAAGTTTTTATAATAATAGAAAATATATTTCTATCAAAAAGCTAATAAATTATTTTTAATTTTTTTTAAATTTTTCCGTTTTTATCGTCAAAGAAAATGGATTCTCAATATTTTATGAAATTTTTGTTTTTAAAAATTGATTTTTCTGAAAGAAAATGTGATTTTTCTCAAATTTTATTTAATGATGCTTTAACAGTATTCAAATTCATCAATTTATAAAACCCTTATTGTTAATTATGATACAATGGGGATATTTTGTAATAAAACCGACCCCATTGTTTCTATGTATGGATTAAGATTATTTTGAATGGATTATTATAGAACTCATTTCTTCTCTAGGGGTTAACCATGTTTTAAAGTTATTGTCATGTAACCCAATTATTTTCCTTCGGTTACTCATGTTTCAAGAAAAGTAATGTTTTTATGAGTTTTACAATAAAATTAATGCTCTATATACTGTATTTATGATTTGGTTCTTTGATATTATATATGATGGGTGTGCCCTGATAGCCCCAGGTGAGCCTGATATAGATTACATGATCGGTGATCCCAAATGGCCCTCCAATGCTTTTTCTAATGAGTATATTATCCGAATAATTATATTAGTAGTCTTCCACATGGTTATTCTAATTGTAAGGGTTCTATAAGTGTTCTATAATTATAATGTTCCAAAATACCAACATGTATTATTTATTCTATTCATGGGTTTATAATGTGTCCTTTGATCAATGTTGATATCACACGGATCAAGATAATTAATACTTATAACTCTTTCCATTTTTAAATAATTATATCGTGTTTCATGGTTTTTGAATCATTTATTTATAGGTATGAGTTCATTTATGATTTTCTCATGCACTCTGATTATGTCACCATATCCTTATAAATTTTTATTATCATTTATTACTTTCAATTATTAATGCTTGTGTTCACCTTTACTGAGAATTTTATTTCTCTATAATTGTGTTTCAATTTCTCCAAGTTATCTGGAATTATATTTAATGAACTATGATTAGAAATATTTTATATGGATGATGATGATGAGTTAATGTAGAAAAATAAAATTCATGTTAAGTGGGGGAAATTGTCCTTTTAATTCGTGAGAATTGTTTATGTAAGAGTGTGTACTGATTATAAAAAATTATAAACATAAGATATATTTCAGAATATAAGTTATCTGATATTTCCTTTTTATATTTTATGTTTTGGATGTAAGAAATTAGATCACCTTAACCAGTTTCAATGAAATAGATGTAATGTCTATTATTTCAATAGTGGATTTAGGATTGTAGGTTCCAAGATATTATAATGGAAATTAACAGAAGGATTAAATTCAAATTATCAAGTATATTTGAATATGTAATTTATTTATATCGTGAAATAATATCTAAACTCTAGGAAAAATATCTTGAAACACAAAAAAGTATCCTAGTACCTTTATTTTTAATAAACTGATGGTCTTTTCACTAATCGCAGACTTATCGTTTTGATGTACATATCTTTCTGTTGATCATTCACTTTTATATAAAAAATGATATCTATCACTATATATAATTATTTATGATTTTATATAATGTACAAATCATACTTTCCCTCCATTTTTTTCTTATTTTAGAAACATATTATGTGTTATTCTTATTGAACTTCTTTCATCCATTTCACTCTTATCAAGATGAAGTTTTATTAACCCTTTTTACAATGTAGCTTTCAAAAAATAAATTTTCAAATGTACAACCATTTATTATTAATATTAATTTATAATTTTTAGGTCTAAATTTATTAATGGGTATGATTTTACATGTCAATATTTTAGAGAAGAAAACAATGTTCGATAACTTATTTGATTTGCAACATAAAGCATAAAAGACATGTGATATATACAAATGTTATAACATATCCATAAAATTTGTGGATATGAAGAGTATTAAAGAAATTATTATATATATATATATATATATTTCCTAATCAATATAAATTAAGGATAAATTTTTAGTAAATAATCAATCAAATTTTATTAAGTAATTATATTCATCAAAAATGATTTTTATTTCTTTTCATGAAAAAATATTTTAAATAAATTCTTAAACATTTAGACAATTAATTTTATAAAATAAAATTATTTTTTAAAATCATAATATCAAATTATAATTTGGGTTTTATTTTCAGTATTTTTATGAAAATATCGATTTTTTAGTGAATAGGTTAAAATACCGATTTCTGTAAAAATTTAATTTCTTTTCAAAAAATTAAGAAATTTTAAATATACATTATGTTTTGAATATTATTTAAAGAAAATAAATTTTTATGGATTTACAATTAGTCCCCTTAATTTATATTTATTCTAATTCATATTGAGTTATAGTATATGTTGTTATTGGGGTTTAAAATGGGATTTTTCATAAAATTATTTTAAAGTACATATTGTTTTTATTTTTAAATAATTAGAAGAAAACCGAATGAATAATTTTTTAATTAAAATTTATATATTATACAGAAATAAATATTAATTTTGGTGAATGAAATAATTATTAATATAACAACCCTTTTCTTTATTACACACTTAAACATGATTTATTAAATAAACACGCACTTAAGAAAACTCTAGGGATCATGAGGTCTAGTGTCTTGTGATATTAGGAAAATTATATGACAAATTAAAAAACAAAATATAACATATTTATTGAAAACATATTTTACAAGAACACAACATTCCTTCATAGATAGCATTTTATGGGATATCCTAAGAACATACATAAAAAATGGGTGAGCTATAGAGCTAAGTAATGGAGTAAAGGATTAATAATATGAAGAATAAAATACATGTTAGGAAATAGGAATATAAATTTATCATAATAGAAACATGAACCTAAAGGCATGATATTTCATGATTATCATAACATTTGGACGTGTGAACAACATTTAACATGATATTTGCATTAACCAAGGCTTATCGCACATTGATCATGAATAAACCCACATTTCACTTGAATGTAAATGATTAAACCCCAATTTCATTAGCTTGATTAAACCCTCATTTAACATGAAGTATCATTAAAACTAAACTTTACCCAATTCTTTGAAGCACTATCAGGGCGCACCCTTCTTCATCATTTTGTTGCATGTATTAGCATGCCACATAGATCATACAACATGGATTAATTATACATCAAAATTTATTACAAGAATAATATATGTGGAATACATAAATGTATTTACTCAATATAAAATTATATGTTCATAAATTTGAATACCGTTGATATAGAAATGGGTACGGTATTCACTTACATAATGATTTTGGCATGGGAAAGTTTGGTGTAACTTCGTTAGCATTATGACATCAAGTAGAAATCATAATGTTGGTTGATGAGATATAAAGGGGTATATAATAATTTATACATGAAATGGATATTAAGGGGTTCATGTAACATAATATCCAAACAAATTTATATGCATAATATAAATTAATTTATTGAATGTAAATGTGGAGTGTGAAATCCCTTATGGAATTTTGGCATGTTAGTGGGTGTACATGGGAGGAATTAATGGGAGATAAAGGGGTCACTAATCATTCAAAAATCATGATTAAAGTAGAGGGTAGGTGAAAAATCATACCCCAACATTTTTAATATAAAATAAATGGGAAAAATAGTATACAGAAACTTGGACATAAATAAGGAATGAAGGAAAGCGAGGAACCCTTACTTGAGTGTGTGAATTTAAGAGCATGAGGTGGGGATTCATGAGATCATGGGGTGCCTTGGGAGAATTATTGATATACGAGGGAATATTAGGTATGTGATCCAAGGGTATTAAGTGATGATAGGTGGGATATTTTTTGGGTTTATATAGGAAAATACAGGGAAATTCTTTAATATTTCACAGACATTGGTTTTGGAAGTAAATATTCAAAACCAAAATCCAACCAATGGATTTTTACCATGATTTTTTCCAAAGGGTAGTGTAAAACATTATGGTATATGGATAATTTCCTAACTTATTAAAATATTTGGCTTTCTTTTGTGTAGGTGAGTCACACTCCCTAAAAAATCATTTTAAGAAGTCAAAATATTTTATAAGTCTTGGAGGGTCCACTAAGGCACTATAAAATTATTAAAACAAATCTAAAACAAAATTATATTAAAGTTCAAACATATATTGTCATAATATACCTTCTATAGTATTTTATTACATCAATATTGGGTCATTATGAAGTCATAAAACACATTATATATTTAAACAGTATTTAATTTTTACCCAAAAATTCGACCATCTTAGAAAATTATGAAAAATTCACTTTTAGATAATTTCAATATCCTGAATCCCAAAATAATATTCATTTTATCTAAATAATTTCCAAAAAATTGTAATTTTTACATTTAATATAAAAACCAACATTTATCGAAAATTCATCGGTTTTGTAAAAAAATGATTTCATTTATATTTAATAAAAAGTAATTTAGTAATAATATTTTATTAAAAAAATTATTTAAATAAAAAATCCACTAATTCATTTGAATATATTTCTTAATTGAATTTAAATACTACATAAAAATACAATTTGTTCTGTAAATTTTTTTTACAAAGTACCAATAATAAAATGAATGTGTATTATTTATACCAAAAATAGTTCCCATACTCATAGTGATAGGGTATTCTTACATAACCCCTTATAAAACCCGCATAAGACCTAACGGTAAGTTGTGCAATGGTGACCGAATCTTGGGGTGGCTCAAATAACATTTCTCGGGTGGTAATCTCTGTTAACTTTCACATCCCCCGTAGTTGGTTACATTAAAGAATTATGTGTGGATGCTCGGCTTAGTCTTCATCAAGAGATAATCTCAGCGATGATCACTCCTTTCTGGCCTCTGACAAATGGGTTTCATATTGATCAATTCTACTAGATGAGTTCATCGCTTCCTTTTTCTGAGTAAATTGGATTTTTTATATCTCTGTATTTATACTAATCATGTAATCACTATTCAACATCTATATTAGAAATGTTAAAAAACATGAATGGTATTTCCAAATCCAAAAAGATAAAACCAAGTAAATTCATGTGTTTTATATAACCATTTTAAAAAATAAGACCTTTAAATAGATCAATAGTAATTTTCATTAATAAAAGTTTGTGTCGTTAGAAAATTCTCCCCTTAAGAAACTTATCCCTCAAAATTTCCTTTTCCAACACTAAAAAAAATGAGGGTAACTCTACTTCATCACTTCCTCTAGTTTCCACACTTCCTCGTCAATCATGTGGTGTCTCCAAAACACTTTGATGAGGGGAATTGTAATATTTCATAGAATTTTCTACCTATAATCTAATATATTCACTAGATTCTCTTCAAATGAGAGGTCATTCTCTAATGGTACCATCTCTTGACTGAGTACATGTGATGGGTCAGGTATGTACTTCTTTAAGAGTGATACATGGAATATATCATGTACTTGAGATAGGTTCGTTGGGAGTGCTAGTCGATAAACCACTACTCCAATGTGATCAAGGATCTCAAAATAGTCAACGTAACTTGGACTAAGATTTTCCTTCGTCCCAAATCTCATTACTCTCTTCTATGGTGATATGTAGAGGAATATGATGTCTCAAACATCAAACTCCAGGTCTCATCAAATATTATCAGCATATATTTTTTTTCTACTTTGAGAATTTTTTATGTGATTATGGATAGTCTTAACCTTCTCTACCATTTCTTTGACCATTTTTGGACTTCAGTGTTTATTCTCCCAAATTCATCCCAACATGAATGTGTTCTGAAACTCTTCCAATAAAAATCTTTAAAAGGAACCATTTGGGTGCTTGAGTTGAAATTGTTATTGTAAGAGAACTCAACTAGAGGAATATGTTGATCCCATCCTCCTTTGAAGTCCATTGAACATGCTCTCAACATTTTCTCAATGGTTTGGATTGTCTACTTATTTGTCCATCAATTTTAGGATGATAAGTCACACTGAATTTTAGCACTGTATTCAGAGCGTGTTAGATTCTCTTCCAAGATAAATAGGTGAATCTGGGATCTCGATCAGATATAATTGATAGTGGTACTCCATGGAGCCTTACCACTTCTCTGATGTATATTTGTGAAAGTAGATCCAATTATAAATCCTCTCAAATTTTAATGAAGTGTGCAGTCTTTTTAAGACAATCCACAAGAACACAGATAGCGTTGTTTCCTTGTGATGTATGTCCGGTGACAAATTCCATGGTGATTTTCTCCTATTTCCATGTTTTTATGGGTAATGGTTGAATAATCCCCTTAGACTTATGCCTCACATTCATCACTGCGTAACATACTAGGCACTTTGATGTATACCCAACGATCTCCTTCTACATGTTATTCCACCAGTAATTCCCTTGAGGATCTCGATACATATTTGGGTTTCCAAGATGAATGGATAAATCAAAACTATGTGAATCATCCATAAATTTATTATTTAACTCCATATTTTATGGAACACATAGTCCTGACCCAAATCTCACAATTCCTTCTTCATTAACATTTAACTTTGAGGATTTCCCTTTTCCTGATAGTTTCCACTTTCTTCTGAATTCCTACATCATCCTTTTAGGCATCCTTTATCCTTTCTAAAAGAGATGGTTGAGAAATAATTTGTGAAATTATTAATGATGTTCCCTTATTTATAATTCCTATTTCCATATTTATCAAATCTATAAATATTGGATCCTTTCAATTATCATCAATGATAAAATCGTTGGGTCCTTTCTACTTAGAGAATTCTCCACCTTGTTTGCTTTCCCCATATGGTGGTGAATTGAGAAGTCATAGTCTTTGAAAAGCTCTATCTATCTTCATTGGTGCATATTCAGCTCTTTCTGTGTGAATATATACTAGTGTCTTTTGTGATCCATATGTATTTCACACTTCTCCCAAAAGAGGTAATGTCGCCAAAATTTTAAGGTGAAGATTATCATAGACTACTTAAGATCATGTATTGGATAGTTTTTCTCATGAAAATTAGATTTATTTGAAGCATAGTTAATGACTTAGTCATTTTTCATCAACACAAATCCCATGTACTTCTTCAAACCATCACTAAATAACACAAAACATTCTCCACTTTTGGGTATAGTGAGTATGGTCATAGTGATAAGACTCCTTTTTTAATCCATAAATCTCTCATCACATTCATCACTCCAATCAAATTTAACTCCATTATTGATTTAGCTATCCCTCCATTGCATGGGATTATCCTTGCTTGTTGTGATATTACCCAATAATGATACTTTCTTAAACAATAACTCATTCTTGTTGTACTTTTCATAGAGATTCTCCTTTCCAATGGTCTCTAGTACATTTCATAGTTTCTCCTCATGATCCTCCTTGGTTTTGAAGTATATTAGAATATATTCTATAAATACTAACACATATTTGTCTACGTAATCTCTAAAGTCTCTATCCATCAAGAGCATGAATATTTTTTGGAGAATTGGTGAGTCCAAAAGTAATTAAAATGAATTCATAGTGCCTGTACCTTTAATGAAAATAAGTCTTGGGGATATCCTACTTATTAACCCTTACCTAGTAATATCTCGACCATAAATCCACCTTGGAGAAGTATTGTGCTCCACTTATCTGATAGAACAAGTCATTAATTCGTTCATAGGATTCTTATTATTTATTGTGATTTTTTGAGCTCATGATAATCAATGAAAAGGCGCACTGAACAATCCTTCTTCATGACGAAGAGGACGAGTTCACCCCATGGTGAAGTACATAGTCATTTAAACCCTTTATCTAGATTCTATTTTAGTTGTTTCTTTTGATCCTTGAGCTCTAGAACATCTATTATATATTGAGTATTGTATATTGGAATTTCCCTAGGTATAAGATCAATTGATAATTCAACATCTCTTCTTGGAGGAAGACTGTGCAATTACTCAGGAAATACTTCAAATAATTCCCTCACAATAAGCATGTCTTCACATATGGTTAATTACTTAGACTCAATCGTATGATAAATAAAGACATTCTCATAGGTAATTAATATCCACACTTGAGATGATGGTACAAAAGAATATTAATCCTCCTCCTTGTAGTTGTATAGAATTAGGGGTCGATTCTCCATATGGAGAGTGATTTCCCTCCCATGAAAATTTATGTTGGATCTTTATAGGGGAAGACATTCCATAATAAGAATTGCAAAAAATTCCACCATATGGAATATGAAGAGGTTCCCTGAGATGTTCAAAACCACTAATTTTGATAGAGGAGGGGTTATATTCATGGGAGGCAATGATTTTCCCATTTTTTGTTCTCACAGACATCTATACTTCTATGGTTTTTTGTTGTGTTTGAATTGTTCTACTAATATTTCAGAATATAAAATAATATACATAACCAGAATAAAAAATTATGGTATTTATTTTGTAATGAATAACTAGTATACATTTCACCACTTTGTTGTTGGGGTTCTTTTCCATGGTACTGATGGAAAAAAATTACCCTTGATGCCATGTAAGTTGATGGTTGCCTCTGAAAACCCTTGGCTTAGGGAACTGGTTTGAAAAGTGCCCTAGTTCTTTGCAATTGAAGGAATGAACAATGCATTGAGTTTTGAACGAATCATTCCTCTCCTAAATCGTAGCAGTGGGTTTTTTTATCAGTAATTAATGTCCAGGTGCCCTTCTCATCTACACTTAAAACATTTCCTCATCCCCTCTAGGAAATGTTTGGGGTTCGTCTTACTACACTGTTGCCAAGTTGGGTCTTGGAATTTAATAGCACTATTGGATTTATCAATCAGAATGACAAAATTAGTTTCCATATTCCAATTCTTATGCTCATGATACCCATGAGATTTGCTGATCTTATTTTTTTACTTTGGGGGAACATATGACAATTTCACCATTGTTATTAAAGTCATGGATCTCTAGGGCTTTCTATAGGATAGATTTTATGCCACCAAATAAGCGGTCATCCTTGAATTTGGGGGTAAGGAAAAAGCTGTAAGAGTATCATGAAATCCATTTGAATTTTTCCTCGTATATTCAAATGGAATCATACTTTTTTTCTTGAGGGAAAAAAATCCCTTTCTATCTTATGTCTGAGGGTGTGAGAAAATTGTAAAACCCCGAGATTTTATGAAAAATATTCTTTTTAAATTTATTGATGTCTTGTGTTGTACGTTACAACAAAGGAGTCTTGCACAACATTCAACCCTAACTTCGCTGCATTACCTGCAATCACGACCTTCCTCGATAGAGTGTGTTGTACGCAATACCGAGTTTCACTAAACAACGATATGCTATTAAAATATTATTAAAACTATCCGCTATGAATAGTAATAATAACTTTTTGAAATTTTTTAAATTTCAACTTTCAAAATGGACTTCATTTTTTGATTCGGAATATCGAAATTATCCTAGGGTGAAATTTTGGTATTTTTCTGAAAACTTTCAATTTTTGATGAATAGTGAAAACATTGGGTAACTATTTAAAAACCGACTTTTAATTTAAATAATTATTTATTTTATTTAAATTTATTTTAGGTCAAAATTGACATATAATACCTATATAAGTTCAATTTAATTCATTGGAGTCATTTTATAATAATTTTAGATATATAAAAATTTTATTGAACTTTTGACCGTCTTTTACCCACCTCCTTGGAGAATTTTCAAATTTACATAAAACTTAATTTTATCGATTTTGTGAATGGAATTTCAAAAATCTGAGAGACACGGTTGATTTCAGTAAGTAAAATTTGGTTCAATGAGATGAAAATAATTTTTGGTGAATATTAACTTTTTACTTTTATTTACCACGGTTAAAAGTAAATAGGGTAATTAAGGGTAAAAATGATATTATTATTACTCTAACACATGTCCTAATTCTATTGGATAAGTGTAATTCGACCAAAAACAACCTTAGGAATAAAATATGACCATTTAGGCCCACTTGGATTAGATTAGGACAATTAATATTAATTTATTTAAAGAAGGGTTTAAATAGTTAAAATCAATGTTTAAATAATTTTTAATATAGTTATACATTAGATAAATTCGACTATAATTATTCATTAGAAAGATAAAAATATTTCCTACATAATGGTAGTTTTATTTATAATTTTTAGACATTAAATAATTTAATTTATTTTTGACACAATAATGATGTAGTAATTATGTTATTAATGAAATATTGGCATAATTGATGTTATAAATTCCCAAATAAATGTAATTTGAAACTTTTTATGAATTAAAATAATTTTATAAGTTAATATTACATGTTAGTATGGATTTAGGTAATGTTGTTTGAACTAATCATTCTGTTATGATTTTCACAAAAACCAATTAACAAATAGTGTCAAATTGACATAAAATAGTTTTTAAAACAAATATTATATTATTAATTGTTATTTTATTCCTAAAAATCTAAGGTTCGGCCAAATGACTTATATAAGGTTATATATATTAATAATAAACAACTTGGGGTTCTTTTGGCTTGTTATCATATGTTTATTAACCTCATAGTGTAAGAAAACAAGAAGACACGGTAAAAGTAAAATTATTTAACTTAAGGTTAAATATAAATGATAAGGTTAAAATAGAAACCTAAACTTGTCTAAATTCTATTGGATGAGAAGATTTCGACCCATCCCTACCTTATCTTCTAAATAAATCAATTTGGAGCTATTAAAAACCGAATATAACTTTATAATAAAATAATATATTTAGTTTTTCCAAAGGTGCCCCTCTCCTCCCTTATAAAAGGGCACCACCTCCCTCTCTTCCTCACACCACTTTGAGCCCTCACGCTCGGCCAACACCTGCCAAATTCTCTTCTAAACTTCCCTAGAAACATTCTAGAGGTATTGTTCTTCTTCAAAGACCAACTTTAGTGCCCTAAGAGGAGTTCTCAAAGAGACGCTTCAAAGAAGAGGTAATGTCCGTTACCGATTCTTTCAACTTTATTTCTTCTTCCAATTCTTCTTATTTAGTTTTTTCATTATGAAGTAATAACATCAGTATAAATCATATACTGATATGTTATTATAAGTATGAAACTACCCTATTTCACCATCTATCCATCCTATGGATAACGAAATCACCATGCGTGCATACGTACGGAATACCGTCTCCACGTCGTGGTTAAATCTGTTTTTCCACCAACACCTTACATGGATGGGTATAATGGTGTAAATAATAACTATATATGGTTATTATAACATCATAAATATTATGGTATATTATACCATCCACTCTAATTTTATTCAATAGTTATGGGAACGATATCATCGCTCGTGCGTACATACGAACTACCGTCTCCACGACGCGATGAGATTAATTCTCCTTGTTAACCATACATGAATGATCATTTAGTTTATATAATGAATAATAATGAAATATATGAAATAATAATGCTACTGTATTTATGTATATATATATTTATGTCATCTATTTAGTTTCATTCAATTCAATAAGGAAACGAAAATAGCATTCATGCGTACGTACGTCCAACCGTCTCCATGAACGGTGTATTTCATTCCTTTTATCGATATTTAATATACATATATATATGATGAATATATATTATATATAAATCATGTTTTACATTCTGGAATTATGTAAATCACGATATAAGTAATAATATCATGAACGGAAAGTCGAAACTCATTCGATAAATGAAATGATTTTACCCAAAATGATGCTTTAACATTGAATTTACAAAAGAACAGGTAATATAAAGTCATAAGTGAAACATATATCATATCATAAAATTTAATATTATTCTATAATAAGTCAATGAAATTATTTAAATCATTATATAGGAGGTTCTAATACATACGAAGAATATCGGACCTAAGGTAAGGGACAACTTTTCCAATCTCGTTCTTATCAGATATTGTTTATTCATAAGTATTAACTGGGGTTATTGTTATCATCCATGTACATGTTTTATAAAAGTGTTTTTATGTATGTTTAATGTCCTATTTACCCATTTTTTACTTTTACAACATGGTATATATGGAATCTTTCTTTTAGGAGGTACTTTTTGAATTTTCTGGCAAAACTACGAGAAGAATGTTTTTTTAACTTATACGGCACAAATGGATTTTTACGGTTTCATAATGCCTCATTTTCATAAAGCATCCTATACAATTATGCATGGTTATTTTATACAAAACCTTTACTTTTAAAAGTGCATGACATTTTTTGAAAAGAAAATGATTTTGAAGAAGAAAGGATTTTTTCTCTAGAATTCATTTCAAGTGTTTTATTAAAACCATTTTCCATCTAAGATGACATTATTTCATATGTGTATGTTTCAAGTATAATGTATCTATTATTTACATAGTTTTAATTTTCTTATTATGAAATGATATCCATTTCTTTTATATGGATTATGTGATGATGGGATGATGTTTATGAAACCCATTTTATTCATTGGGTTATTATGAATGATGTATGTTTATTTTGTGGCACATGTAAGAATGATTTCATTATGAGATGGGTGGGAACTATATCTCCCTCCAATGCATTGGGTAAAGATTTATATCTCATGGGATAGACATGGATGGAACGGTAATTTAATCCAGTTCAGTATTAAAGGACTAGAACGAGGAGTGAACTCGATTCAGAAAGGGACTTTCTTCACTAAGACGGTCTTGGCAGCAATTCCTTGGTTACTATGAAAATAATTACATGTTCTTAATGGATGCCACAATTACATGTTTTATTCCCCTGCTATGTTATCATGATTTATGTTCCATTATGATCTATGCCTTATGTTCTTCCATGTTTTATTTCATTGCTCAAGATTTTGTTGTTAAAACATTATGTTCACGTTTTTAAGTTCAAATGTTTATGATTTGTTTTATTTTATCCATGCTTACCCTTACTGAGCATTTGAGCCCACCCTTTATATGTTTTCTTTTCCCCTAGGATATAAATAATGGTTTTAGGTAAGAAAATAAAATGGTAATATCTTTATGGGAGATGTTGAATATCTTTCACCACTATTAGAAGATTACATTCTGAGTTTCCAAAGACACTAAACTATTACGGTCCTTGTGTGTCTGTTTTTGTTATGTATTAAGTATTATGAAAAAGTAATGTAATGTCCATGTATGTAAATCTTTGAGTCTCTATAGTTGGTATCAGAGGAAAGGTTTAGTCAACCTTTGGAAACTAGGATGCGAAAACGTTGGTGAGATCCCTAGAGATATTTCTAAGGTATGTCTAGGGATGTCCCTAAGGATAAGTATACATATAGGATATAGTCCTAGAACTACGGTAACGATCTTGGAATTTAACCTAAGATGTTAGATATTTAGGGAACTCCCCCTTTACTATGTTGTTTTCCCTAGAATGATATTTTGCAATCACACTATTCTTTTTGGGTTTTAGAAAATGGATGGAAACTGGAAGATTCACGATAATGGTGGATATGACAGACAATAGAATGATATTCTTCATGAGAAACCAAATGAAACGGGTTTTGGAAGTCCAAACATCGTTATTATGCCAAATTAGCAATCTCATAACATGGTCAACAATCTCAACTTTGGTAAGTTTCCCGACTCAGATAATAAAAAAGGATGGAGTTTCATGATGATCATAGAGGAAAGAAAGTTCAATTTCCCTCATGTAAATCATGTGGGACGAGGCATCTGGGAGATTGTTTCAAATGAACTGGAAGATGCTTTGGGTGTAGAAAATGACACAAATCTAGTAAGTGCAAAGGAAAAGGTTCAGTTAACACCACGGACAAGGATAATGGTATTGCTACGACATCAACAATGATTAGATGTTTTAAATGTGGAACGTATGGGAATTATGAAAACCAATTCCCTAAGGGAAAATATCATGAAGGGAATCAACATGGTCATATGGGTAGTATTTATGTGGATGATGATGAGGAGACTAAAAATGATATATGAGCTGAAAGAAGTGTTGAAGCTCAGTCAATTGTTTTAGAAGGTAGTGGAATGATTGTATGTTTATTGAGAGTTATGTTGTATAGTTAATGGTACTATGGAATAGAGAATCATCAAAGGATTGTTACACTATTTTGTTTCCCAAATTATTTGATAGTATATGTTGAATGGTACCAGTAACCATGGAAGTTTATTCAGATATTTTTGGAAAGTAGATGATATGCGCATAATGAAGGAATAATAAGATAATGAGATGTTTGATTGTATTCATGAGCTCATGATTGATATAAGTACTAAGTGATATCATGGTTTGAGTATATAGAATTTTGAGGCTTTTGGTATGTGGAAAGTGTTAACTTTTAACTGCATTCATGTTTTTACTAAGGTTCAATGGGTATTCATTTTTCAAGAGAATACATGATTAAAGCCTTCGAATGTTTGGAATGTGACCAACAAGACATATCGTATGATATATGGGGATCAACACTGGTATTAAAATGCTTGTTATATGAAATCTCTGGTAATCGTTTTCACTATATTATGATAGTGGACTCCAGTATTATGGATAAGACTAAATATTGGAATGGATTATGTTGGACATAAGTCAGTATTGTTTAAGGATTAATGTTTTTTCGATATTATTGATGGAATGTTATAGTAATGTAGTTTTAGAAAAAGGACACCTTGCAGGATGGGCAACAACCGATCGCATCAGACAAGGATGTGGGAATCGAACCCACAACCAAAGTGCGACTGGCCTTTATCGCCTACCACTGGCCTACAGGATGTCCCTGGTTAGTAGAAACTAGTTTTATTTTATTAAGCGGTATGATATATGAAATATAAGTTCATTTTTGGAACCACATACGATTAATATAACCATAAGATGGACTTATAACTTTTACTAACCTTTTATTTGAAACAGATGGAATGACCCATCATTTTATCACATGATCTTCTAACACATCATGAATAACAAATTCAACATCATTTCTTTAAGGGATGAAGTGGAAATTTTTCAATTCACGAACAACAGTAATATTTTACCAAAATCATGTAAGTATTTCTTTTAATTCATCAACTTTAGGGAAATGGTCTTGAAAACCAAAAATGATGTCCTAGTTCCCTTATATCCGATGAATCAGATGGTACCTTAGATCATCACAAATCTATAACTTTGTGATTTTGGGCTTTGTCATAGCCATGTTCTCTACCACTCTCCCTCAGAACAAGATGGTTAGGTTTCTCTTCCATATCCATTTTTTCACCTATGTTCTCCTATGTGGAAACCCAGTGATTAGTTAATTTGGGTAACCGTTATGTTTTATACTTTAGTTTTTAAAGATTTGTTTTGGTATTCCTTTTTATGATGTGGGTTTCTATTAAATAAACTTTCGAGTAGTAAACCATTTATAACCCCGACGAATTTCCAGGGCGAAATTCATTTTAAGGGGGGTAGAATGTAACACCCCGAGATTTTATGAAAAATGTTCTTTTTAATTTTATTGATGTATTGTGTTGTATGTTACAAAAAAGGAGTCTTGCACAACATTTAACCCTATCTTGACTGCATTACACGCAATCATGACCTTCGTTGATAGCGTGTGTTGTAGGCAATACTGAGTTTCAGTAAACAACGATATGATATTAAAATATTATTAAAACTAGCCGTTATGAATAGTAATAACCAATTTTTGAAATTTTTTAAATTTCATCTTTCAAAATGGACTTCATTTTTGGATTTGGAATATCGAAAATAGTCTAGGGTGAAATTTTGGTATTTTTCTGAAAACTTTCAATTTTTGATGAATAGTGAAAACACTGGGTTACTATTTAAAAACCGACTTTTTATTTCAATAATTATTTATTTTATTTAAATTAATTTTAGGTCAAAATTGACACATAATACCTATATAAGTTCAATGTAATTTATTGGAGTCATTTTATAATAATTTTAGATATATAAAAAGTTTATTGAACTTTTGACCGTCTTTTACCCACCTCCTAGGACAATTTCCAAATTTACATAAAACTTACTTTACCACTTTTTTGAATGGAATTTCAAAAATACATGAGAAACGGTTCATGTCAGTACGTAAAATGTGGTTCAATGAGATGAAAATAATTTTTGGTGAATAGTAACTTTTTACTTTTATTTACCACGGTTAAAAGTAAATAGGGTAATTAAGGGTAAAAATGATATTATTATTACCCTAACACATGTCCTAATTATATTATATAAGTTTAATTCGACCAAAAACAACCTTAGGAATAAAATATGACCATTTAGGCCCACTTGGTTTAGATTAGGACATTTAATCTTAATTTATTTAAAGAAGGGTTAAAATAGTTAAAATCGAAGTTTAATAAGTAAATCATTTTTAATATAGTGTTATACATAAGATAAATTCGACTTTAAATATTAATTAGAAATATAAAAGTATTTCCTAAATAATGGTATTTTATTTATAATTTTTATACATTAAATAATTTAATTTATATTTTACACAATGATGATGTAGTAATTATCTTATTAAAGAAATATTGACATAATTGATATTATAAATACCCAAATAAATGAAATTTGAGACTTTTTATAAATTCTAGTTATTCTATAGGTTAATATGACATGTTAGTATTGATTTAGTTAACTTTTTTAGAACTAATCATTCTGTTATGATTTTCAAAAAAATTAATTACCAAATAGTGTCAAAATAGACATAAAATAGTTTTTAAAACAAATATTATATTATTAATTGTTATTTTATTCCTAAAAATCTAAGGTTTGGCCAAATGACTTATATAATGTTATATATATTAATAATAAACAACGTGGGGTTCGTTTGGAATGTTATAGTATGTTTATTAACCTTATATTGTAAGAAAACAAGAAGACACGGTAAAAGTAAGATTATTTATCTTAAGGTTAAATCCAAATGATAATGTTAAAATAGAAACCTAAACTTGTCTAAATTCTATTGGATGAGATTATTTCGACCCATCCCCATCTTAGATTCAAAATAAATCAATTTTGAGCTATTAAAAACCGAATATGACTTTATAATAAAATAATATGTTTAGTTTTTCGAAAGGTGCCCCTCTCCTCCCTTATAAAAGGGCACCTCCTCCTTCTCTTCCTCACACCACTTTGAGCCTTCGAGATCGGCCAAACCCAAAAGAAATTATCTTCTAAACTTCCCTAGAAACATCCTAGAGGTCCTGGTATTCTTCAAAATCCAATTTTACTTCCCAAAGATGAGTTCTCAAATACGCGCTTCAAAGAATAGGTAATGTCTGTTACCGATTCTTTCAAATTTAGTTCTTCTTCCACTTCTTCTTCTTTAGTTGTTTAATTATGAAGTAATAACATCAGTATAAATCATATACTGATATGTTATTATAATTATGAAACTACCCTAGTTCACCATCTATCCATCCTATAGAAAACGAAATCACCACGCGTGCGTACGTACGGAATACCGTCTCCACACCATTGTGAAATCTGTTTTTCCACCAACACCTTACATAGATGGGTATAATGGAGTAAAGAATAACTATATATGGTTATTATAACATCATACTGATTCTGATATATTATACCATCCACTCCAATTTTATTCAATAATTATGGGAATGATATCATTGCTCGTGCGTACGTACAGACTACCGTCTCCACGACGCGATGAGATTCATTCTCTTTGTTAACCATACATGAATGATCATATAGTTTATACAATGAATAATAATTAAATATATGAAATAATAATGCTACTGGATTTATGTATATATATATGTATTTCATCTATTTAGTTTCATTCAATTCAATAATGAAAAGAAAACAGTGTTCATGCGTACGTACGGCCTACCGTCTCCATGAACGGCGTATTTCATTCCATTTATAGATATATAATATAAATATGTATATGATGAATATATATTATATATAAATCATGTTTTAAATTCTATAATTATTTAAATGATTATATAAGTGATAATATGAAGAACGACAAGTCCAAACACATACGATAAATGAAATGATTTTACCCAAAATGTTGCTTTAACTTGGAATTTACAAAAGAATGGGAAACATAAAGTCATAAGTGAAACATATATGATATCATAAAAATTAATATGATTCTTTAATAAGATAATTACATTATTTAAATCATTATACAGGAGGTTCGGATATGTATGAATCATATCAGACCTAAGGTAGGGGACAACTTTTCCAATCTCGTTCTTATCTGAGATTGTTTATTCGTAAGTATTTACTGGGGTTATTATTATCATCCATGTACATGTTTTATAAAAGTGTTATTATGTATTTTTAAAATCCTATTTACCCATTTTTGAATTTTTCTACATGGTATGTATGGAATCATTCTTTTATGAGGTACTTTTTGACTTTTCTGGAAAAAGTACGAGAAGAATGTTTTTTTAACTTATATGGCACGGACGGATTTTTACGGTTTCATAACACCTCATTTTCATAAAGCTTCCTCTACAAGTTTTCATGGTTATTTTCAACAAAAACCTTTCCTTTTAAAATTGCATTACATTTTTTGAAAAGAAAATGATTTTGAAGAATAAAGGATATTTTCCTCAAGAATTCATTTCAAGTGTTTTATCAAAACCATTTTCCATCTTAGATGACATGATTTCATATGTGTATTTTTCAAGTATAATGTCTCTTTGATTTACATATTTTAAATTTTCTTATTGTGAAATGATATCCATTTCTTTTATATGGATTATGTGATGATGGGATGATGTTTATGACACCCATTTTATTCATTGGGTTATTATGAATGACGTATGTTTATTTTGTGGCACAAGTAAGATTGATTTCATTATGAGATGGGTGGGACATATATCTCCCTCCAATGCATTGGGTAAATATTTATATCTCATGAGATAGACATGGATGGAAAGGTAAGTTAATCCGGTTCAGTATTACAGGACTGGAATGAGGAGTGAACTCGATTCAGAAAGGGACTTTGTCCACTAAGATGGTCTTGGCAGCAATGCCTTGGCTACTATGGAAATCAGTACATGTTCTTAATGGATGCCACAATTACATGTTTTATTCCCGTGCTATGTTATCATTATTTATGTTCCATTATGATCTATGCCTTATGTTCTTCCATGTTTTATGTCATTGCTCAAGATTGTTTTGTTTAAACACTATGTTCATGTTTTTAAGTTCAAATGTTTATGATTTGTTTTATTTTATCCATGATTACCCTTACTGAGCATTTGAGCTCACCCTTTATATGTTTTATTTTCCCCCAGGATATAAATAATGGTTTTAGGTAAAAAAAAAGGGGAATATCTTTATGGGAGATGTTGAAAATATTTCACCACGATTAGAAGATTACGTTCTGAGTTTCCAAAGACACTAAACTATTAGAATCCTTGTGTGTCTGTTTTTGTTATGTATTAAGTATTCCGCAAAAGTAATGTAATGTCCATGTACGTCACGCTTCGGGTCTCTAAAAAAATATTTATCAAAAAAACTTTTCCAGAGAAATATCCAATCCAACACATATTTCTCATCATCAGGATTCATATTTTATCCCATTGTCTACCATTGATCACCTCCACCCTCCATACGATAAGATGCCATAAGAACCATCTCTTATTGGGAATATTTAAGGATCGATAAGATCTTCTCAATCGAATTGATCCATTGATTCGTGATTGAGGGATCAGATGATCCATTGAAAGTAGGAGGCCTTCATCTCATGAAGCTATAAATTGTGGATGTTATTTCTTGTGGGGGGTGGAAGATCCTATTGACCCTTGTTTCTATTCAAAACTTTAGTTAACAGGGAGAGTATTGTGAAAAAGTTTGCAATTTCTGCTCCCATCAGATTGGGCATCTCATTAGAACAGTTATCACATTGATCTTTGCATATATTGTTAGCCTGAGTCCTCATATTACTGGCCATTGACTAAAATAAAAGGAATGTTAGGGGTAACAAATAATGGGGAATCCAATAAAAAAGGGAAAACATAGGAATTACATTTATTTACTTAACATGTGAATTTATAGGATTCAATCTATGTTATCTATGATCTACTTCCCAATATATATTCTTCAGATAATTTTATTTTTATTCCCTTAATAATGGTTAACACTAAGCTTATGAATTTACCAATGCATATTTCCCAACAGTGTGAAATAAAAAAGCAGTGTTTTCGTGTTTTACCCCTAGAGGAATTTGTGCTGGAGACATATCTAATTGTACATATCTAGATAGGGATGTATTTTCATTGTAATAAACTAACTCTATACTAACCAAAATTTAGGTATGTATTTAGTATACAGAGTTTTATCTTTATGTCTTTCACTAGGTTTTTCTAATCCAAATCCCTAAAAATAACTAAGAATAGCCTCTGATACTAACTATAACAAAAATTCTCTTTATTACACACTTAAACATGATTTATTACTTAAATTTACAATTAATGAAACTCAAACGATGGAGTAAAATAGTTTCCTGAGAAATTATAAACACTACACGGAAACCTAAGACATAAAATACAACATATTTATTGAAAACTTCTTTTATATGACCACAACATTTGTTTCATACTTAACATTGCATGAGATATCCTGAGGACATACATAAAAAAAGGTTGATCTATAAATCCCAATAAGGGAGAAAAGAAGGCATAACATAAATATTACAATACATGTTAGGAAGTAGTAATATCAAGGGATAATAATAGAAATATGAACAAAAAGGCATGATATAGCATGATTATCATAACATGTAGATGTGGTAAAGACATTCAACATGTTATTAGCATGAGACGAGGCTCATGGTACATGAAGGATGAGTAAACCCTCATTACACTTGAATTAGCATTAGTAAACCCACATTGTACTTGAATTAAACTGAGTAAACCCTCATTGAACATGATGTATCATGATACTAATCATTACCCAATGCATTGGAGCACTTTTACGGTGCACCCTTCTTAATCATTTCATTTCATACAAGAAGTATTCCACATAGATCATAGAACATGGATTCATTAAACAGAAAAATTTATTTCACAAATGGGTCCTGTGAAATAAATAAATTTATGTCCTCAATAAAAAATTACATGTTAATAATGGTTAATATACATGATAGATAAATGGGTATGGTATTCACTTACACGATGATTTCGGAATGGGAAATTGTGGTGTAAATTCGGCAGCATTATGATGTAAAGTAGAAATCGTAAAATTGGATTATGAGATAGAAAAAGGTATCCCATCATGTATATATTAAAATGATTGTAATGGCGTCCTTGAGAATAATATACCAAAAAATTTAGATGCATAATATAAAAAGATTTCTTGAATGTAAATGAGGAGAGAGAAATCTCATACAAAATTTGTGTACGGTAATGGGTGTACATGGGAGGAATTAATGAGAGATAAATGGATCTATCATCATTAAAACAAAAGGATGGAATTATAGGGGATGTAATAAATCATACCCAATCATTTTTAATTTAATATAAAAGGGAGTATAAATATAAAGAAATTTGTATATAAATAAGGAAGGAAGGAAAGTGAGGATCCCTAACTTGAGTGTGTGACTTAAAGGGATTAAAGACAGGCTTATTGAGCGCTTGGAGTGCCTTGGGAGGATTATAGAGAGGAAAGGGAAGATTAGGGACGTTCACCAAGCGTTTTGTGTGAAGAGAAGTGGATCTTGGGTGGGTTTATATAGGAAAAGACAGGGAAATTGTTTAATATTTTACAAACATAGGTTTTGGAAATAATTATTCAAAACAACAATCCAACCCATGGTGTTTTACCATGTTTTTTATCCAAAAGGGATTTGAAAAAAATATTTTATAATTACAATGGCCTAACTTATTTAAATATTATGATTTATTATATGTAGGTGAGTCACACTCCCAAGGAAATCATTTTAAGAAGTTAAAATATTATATAAGTCTTGGAGGGTCCACTAAGGCACCATAAAATTAATCAAGTAAAATATAAAATCAAATTATATTAAAGTTAAAACATATATTGGCAGAAAATACCTTTTATAGTATTTTATTATGACACTGCTGGGATATTATGAGGTCATAAAAGACATTATATATTTTACCAGTATTTAATTTTTTCCCAAAAATTTGACTATCCTAGAAAATTCGGAAAAATTTTCCCTCAGATAATTCTGATGTCCTCAATCAAAAAAATAATATTCATTTTATCGAAATAATTTTCAAAATATGTTAATTTCTACTATTAAAATAAAAAATGACATTTATCCAAAATTCATGGGTCTTTAAAAATAAACTATCTAACCTTAATAAAAATTAAAATTGTATTCCTAAAAATTATATGATCATTTATATTTAATAAAACATAATTTAGTAAAAATATTCAATTAAAATATTTTTTAATACAAAAATACATTAATTCATTCAAACATATTTCTAAATTGAATTTAAATATTAACTAAAAATATTATTTATGCTTTAAAAACCCGTTACAAAGTAACAATAATTAAATGAATATGAATTCTTTATACTAAAAATAATGCACATAATCATAGTGCTAGCTTTTTGTTAGATAACCCCTTAAAACACCCACATAAGTCCTATGGGTAAGGTGTTCAATAGTGACAGACTCTTGGGGTAGCTCATATAACATCGCTCGGGTTCTAATCTCTCTTAACTTCCACTTCTCCCATAGGCAGTTTCGTTCAAGCTTAACATGTTGAAGCTCAGCAAGGGCTTGGTCAAGATCAAAGCCAAGTGATGTTACCTCCATTATGAGCTCTGACAAATGGGATTCATATTGAGCAATTATACTAGATTAGTTCATCGCTACCTTTGTGTGAGTAAATTGGATTTTTTTAAGCCATATATTTTTTCTAATCATGTGATCACGGTTCAATGGCTATATTAGAAACTGTTACAATTATTAAAAGTATTTTAAAATCCAAAAACATAAAACCAATTAAGTGAAAATATTTTATAAAACCATTTTAAATAATGAGACATTTAATTATATCAAGATTAATTTTCATTAATAAAATTTTGGGTCGTTATAATTAATATTCATATAGTTAATATAAAATCATATTTTAATTGAAAAACCCACTTTTTTATTTCCCCAATGAGTGTGAATTTAAATCAATTTTTTACACTTCTTTGAATTTAATTCATTAAAATAGATTCTATATTTTTAATCATTATTATTGATATTATCTAATAATTTCAACCGAAACATTTACATTAATTAACAGTAAAAGAAGTAAAAAATCTATTATCATGGTTAAGGTAAAAATGGGTTTACTAAGGGTTAAACTAAAATATTTAAGGTTCAAAATGACCTTAAATTTTGTTTGAAATTATTTTATGGTTATGTTTAGATTTTATCATTCCTAATTAATGATAATACTATTTTTAGCTTTTTGGCATGTGAAAAATGTGGTTACACCTTTTTTCTTTTCAAGAATTACTAGTGTGTCAATCACCTCACATATAAAAGGCCACCCACTCTCCTACATCTCGATACATTCAAATCCTTCTAGTTTAGTCACAAAGTAGCCAAATAAATTCCAAATTTTCATCCTTTTAAACTATAATCCTTGGATTAGTTAGAAATATTTTCAAAGAATACTTTGGGTATAATTATATAGAGGTGGTTTGAGAAGTGGTAAAATTTCTAACTATGTATTTATGTATTATTTCATCCTCTGAATACATCAAATAATATTAAAATATTCTCACATGATAACATGACTATATTATATATACTGATTTGTAATTATGTTTATTTAAGAATCTAAATTAATCTCCACTTACATGAAATGTGTTATGACATCATCATTATTTTATACAAGGGACTACTTATTTTTGAACTGATTGTTATTCATTTTTTTATCTCCACTAGGATAAATACCTTGAGTGGGGTTGAATCAAGGTATGGATGATTAAAAAACCATCCCCTTTTTATCTTTTTTATTATCAGACAAAACACTTTTCTCTCCATTTATAATAAAAATATATAAATAGGAATTAAAACATGCAAGAGACACAATAATTTAACTTGATCTAAGTAAATCCTTCAGCACGTGCTTCCCAAAACAACACATATAAACTCTGTGTAATTTTTTATAATGTAAAAATGAAAAAAAAATTATTACATTCTAGGAACTTATCTGATATAGAATTTATAAAATTGACAATTACAATACAAATTATGAAAACTATACACAAATATAATAAAACAACTAAAACACTTCAGGTGTGTTTACTCCATAAGCGATGCAAATTCCTTGAGATAATTTTTATTAAAAATATCAAAAATAGATTTTAAAACATAGGGTGAGCAATTATTTTTCCCAGTCAGGGGTTTTAAAAAATGATAAAATCATTTTTAAATACTTCAAAAATTACATTAGAATGATATTTTATAACAAATAAAAAAATTATATAATTTAAAAACATGTTTTTTCATAAAAAATTATAATATAATACATTTTGAAACATTTAAAATTATTATCATTTCTTAAACTGATTTTAAAATTTTCTTTGAAAAACACTTTGATTTCTCCATAAAATCATTTGAAAATAATAACTCTTTTAAGGATTAAAATGATACTATATATATCTTATGAAGACCATGTGTCCACTAGGATTATCAAATGTAATAAATATTCTCATTTAGTTCATGGGATCACTTTCCATATATTATCATGTCATATGATACCCCAATGCTTAATTTTAAGAAAACATTTTTGAAGACCGCCCTTTATCATTCATAACCAACTGAAAACATTTCATAATATTTAAAAAAATTATTTTCATACAATAATATAATTTTAATAATTATCATCTTTAATATATCTCGGTTTTCTTAAAAGTCATGATATTTTTTAGAAATCCACCTTTCAAGATGAAATATTTACATTTAAGAAGTCATAAACATTAAAATATTTGATTTAATAAAAGTTTAATATACATAAAAAGAATTATAGATGATGGAAATATCTAAAAAAATGAATGAAAATAAAATATTTTACTTTAAAATGTAAAATTATATTATATAAATAACACTTTCAAAACAAAATCCTTACACTAAGTTCAACTCATCGTATAATTTCTTTATATTTCTCTTATTTGGAAAATTGCTTTTCTTAACACCTTAAGACCACAAAATATAGTGTTGTTACTAATATAATACCTATATAAAATGTATAGATAATTGTAAGAGATAATTGGTATTGGATGTTCGACAGTTAGGGCTGATGGTGATGAAATTTGGTGAAGGAATGAGCCTTCTTTTATAAATTATGTGAGGGTTAGTTTAGGAATTATATAACAAATTTATAATGTATTATAGAGACCCGGTTTTTACCCTGTGAGGATTTGGAATATTTCTAAATACATTTCCCGATCTCGGAGCTAGACGGAGTGCGATTTCGGGGCCCGGTGTTCCCACAATAAATTTTATAAAATATTAAGTGTTTTTATACTATGCACATGATGGGGTTGTGTTTTCTCCTAAACGATATCTTGGATAATAAATACATGGTCACAGTTGCATCAAGAGCGTACTGTTAACCCTAGGTGGGGTGTAAAAGTTACAGGCATGGGCCAACTATGAGAGATGACACCCATGGGAAAATAGTCATTTTGAAATAAGGACTTAGTGATTTTTATCACGGGAATTATCTTTGAATAACATTCGAATGAACTCTTGAAATGGAAATCTGAAACATTTGTTGAGTTTGAAATGGGATTTTTTCGTAGATGAGATATAAAATAAGTGGGCGTGGAGGTTTCAGAATCTTATCCTATCGGTAGAGTGTCAGAGAGTTTCTAAATTCACTTAAGCGGTGGATTTAAGGGAAAGCCATGAATTTTCCCATCTCTCTCTCTCTCTCTCTTGTGCTTCAACATTATTTGTCATTATTCACTGAATCGAGGAGTGATCACTGCCAGAACTTTAGCGTATTGAAGTAGGTTCATTGTGGACATACCTCCAATGACACACGACCGATTTGAGGTAGGACTTCTTCTATTTTTGAGTTCTAATTCAAGATTAAATTTGGAAATCCCTTGTTGCCGCTTGTTTATTTGTTTTGGTTAATATCATTGATGGTCATATGAACATGTCCATTAACCCAAGCTACAACTCATGTTTTTTTCACCGTAATCTTCAACTGTTCATTGGATTCGTGGATGCATATAATTAATCACATCAAATCTTCAACAATTTTTTGATCAGAGGCAGGAGAAGTGATGATCTCATCACATGGATCACCAGAATGGGCATGGAATAATTTTTGGTAACAAATTGGAGTTACATCGGTAGCGCGAGGCCTTGGTGAGGCTGCACTCGACCGGTGTGCGGTGGCCAACGGTCGAGCGGCTCCGTCCAGGCTAGGGCGCGGTAAAACAGAGGAGCACCTGGGGACCCAGGTGCAGCCGATGAGGTGCGGCAGCATCCGGGGGAGGATCCAAGCAGGGCGGTTGCGGTGTGGCGGAGCGGCGAGCCTAGGTGGCGGAGCAGGGAGCCCCTAGACGGCCACAGCGTTGGGTGGCGATGTAGCAGCAGTGCGCTCCGTAAGAGGGGAGCGAGGACACGGATGGCCTGTCACGGTCGGAATGAAACCCCGAGGCACTGACCTTGGGGAGGAGCGGCGAACAAGGACTCTCAATACATGGGTCCTGTTGTGCAGCACGAAAAAATGACCGTCTAATTGGCCTGTCCTTTTGAAGGAGTCGGACCTGAGGGGTCTGGTAGTTTTTGTATGGGTCGTGTCCAGTGGGCCGCGGTGAGTTGGACCAGACCCACGACTGGGCCACGAGCCAGCGGTCTGGATCGGCCCAATTATGGGGCACTTGTGTTCAAGGGGCCGTAACTTTTAAACAGCACGTCCGTTTTACGCACCTTCAGTGGTTGTGGGATCGTCTCTTCAAGATGGACTTTTTGATTTGGTTTTTGTGGTTTCAGAGTTTTGGACCTGAGGGCGGGTGACCCAGAATTATTTATTTTAATGATAAAAAATTATTGTTAAAGCTTGCAACAGACGTGCTTCGCGAGCCGGATGTCTGTTTGACGCACCGTCAGAGGCGCTGTGACCCTGGAGTTGAGAAATTCCTTCCAAAGATGCTTTGGAACCCTTGCGGTTATGTTTTGTTTCTTGGTGGCACAAAACGCTTAATGAAAATTATTAATTAATTAATTAATTATTTAATTATTCATGCATCGGACCTAACTTTTTCTTGTGATGCCTGATTGATGCGCTGTCAGTGGCAGTGTGACTCTAGTCCTTAGGCATACTTTTTGAGATGTTTTCCGAAGCATTCGGGTTGGAGAAAAGGTGTGGGCCCCATAGGGCTGGGTTCACACATCTTAGGGTGAAATTCCACTTTTTCACCTGACATCTGTTTGGGGTGTTTGATCACTCGCATCTGAGTGTTATTCTGAGGGGATTATGACAACGAAATATTCCCACCTAAATTCAAGCAGAGGCATGGGCCCCATGAGGCTGCCTTCGGACATATTCTGTGTATTACAACTTATGCTTCATAAGTCTGTAACGACCCAAAGTTTCATTAATGGAAAATCTCTCTTGATCTTATTAAATGTCTCTTTATATAATTTTTTTTTATAAAATGTCATCTTCATTGGTTTTATGATAATAATTGTGACTGTTACTTTTATAGCTGTTGAACAGTGATCACATGATCAGTATAAATATAGGGCTTTAACACATCCAATTTTACTTAGAAAAAGGAAGTGATGGCCTCATCCAGTAGAATTTCCCCATACGAAGCCCATTTATCAGAGCTCAAAAAAAATTGGCATCCTTGGTCTTCTATCTTGACCAAGCACAAGCTGAGATTCACCATGCCAAGCTCGAACGAGACTGTCTATGGGAGAAGTGAAAGTTGATAGAAATTACCACTCGAGCGATGTTATCCAAGCCACCCCAAGAGTCTGTCACCATCGCACACCATACCCTTAGGTCTTATGCGGCTGTTTTAAGGGGTTATTTAACTAATCGATAGTATTATGTTCATGTACATTATTTTTTTATATAATAATGAATATAATTTATTGTCGTTATTGATACATTGTAAATAGTTTTTAAAGTAGAAATGGTGTTTTTAGTTATTATTTAATTAAGATATCTATTTTATTAAATTAATGGATTTTTGAATTAAATAATATTTTAATAAAATATTATTATTATTATTAGATTAATTTTATTATATATAAATGATCATATGAATGCAATTATAATTTTTATTATTGTTTGAAAGCCATTTTTATCAAAACTTGTAAATTTTCGATAAATGTCGGTTTTTATTTTAAAAGTGAAAATTAACATATGTTGAAAACTATTTAGATAAAATAAATGTTATTTTTGTAATCAGGATGTCGAAATCATACAACGGTGATTTTTCATAATTTTCTGAGACGGTCAAATTTTTGAGTAAAAATTAAATACCGTTTAAATATATAATGTGTTTTATGACATCATAATGACCCAATAGTGATGTAATAAAATACTATAATCTTTATATTCGGCCAATATATGTTTTAAGATTAAAATAATGTGATTTTGGGTTTATTTTTCTTTCTTTTAAAAGCATTAATGGACCCCTAAGGAGTTATAAAACACATTGTCCTTGTAAATTAATTTCCATGGGAGCGTGACTCACCTCCACATAAGCAACCATATTATTTTAAGTTCCGAATTTGTCCTTATAAAATATTTTTATCCTCTTCCCTTTTCCAAAAACCATGTGTAAAAACCATGGGATGGTTTGTGGTTTGGATTAATTTAATATATGCGGTCCCAAACCTAAATAATAAAAAATTCCCTCACCTTTCCTATTTAAACCCACCCAAGATCCCACTTCCTCCTCACTCAAAGCTTTTGGAGTTCGTCCAACCTTTTCCCTACTCTCTCTATAATCCTCCCAAGGTGCCCCAATATCCCAAGAAGCCTCTCACAAGCCACTCTCTAGCCTTTGGAAGCACACTTCCAAGTAAGGGGTTTTTCTTCCTTTCTATTTTTTGTCCAATTTTCTTTAAGTTGTTTTTCCCATTTAATTTCAATTATGAATGTTGGGGTATGTTTTTTTCACCTCCCCCATGCTTCCCTATTTTTTTTTGAATAATGGGAGTCCCCTTTATCTCTTATTAAATGCCTCCCATGTACACACATTACTATGCCAAAATTCCAAAAGGAACTTCTCTCTCCTCATTTACATTCAAGCAATACTTTTGTATCATGAATCTAAATTCCATTAAAATTGTTGGGACGTGTATCTATATGACCTCCTTAATGTCCATTACATGTAAATATGATGAGGAACCCCTTTCTCTCTCATCAACCATTTTTATGAATTCTTATGTCACGCCATTACGCTGCCGAAATTGCAGTGATTTTCTAAGCCAATGCCATTGTGTAGTGAATACCATGGCCATTTTTCCATCATGGGTATTCACCTTTATGCACATTTACATATTGATTATAAATTTTAATGTATAAATTCAAAATTCTTTTATCGTGGAATAAATTATTATGTTTTATGAATCCTTGTTTTATGATCCATGTGGCACACTTATGCATGAAATGAAATGTTTAAGAAGGGAGCGCCCTTATAGCGCTCCAATGCATTGGGTAATGTATAGTATCATGATACGTTATGTGCAATGAGGGTTGACTCATGATAATTCAAGTGAAACGAGGTTTTACTCATGCTTCATGTGCAATGTGGATTTACTCATGCTCTATGTTCAATGAGCCTTGGCTCATGCTAATTCCATGTTAAGTGTTGTTGACACATTTCCATGTTATGATTATCATGATTTATCATGCCTTTAGGTTCATGTTTCTCTTGTTATCTATTGATATGCCTAATGTCTAACATTTATTTTTCTCCTCATGTTATTACATGTGTATTCCCTTACTGGGCATTATAGCTTACCCTTTTCTTATGCATGTCATCAGGTTATCCCATGCAATGCTAAGTACGAGGGAATGTAGTGGTCATGTAAAGGAATTTTTCAATAATGATGTTGTATTTCATGTTTTATGTTTTTATGTAATTATCCTAAGCCCCAAAGACACTAAACCTCTCAATATTCATTGTTGTATCAAATGATGTTTTATGTAATAAATCATGTTTAAGTTGTAATAAAAAGCAGGGTTGTACTAGTTGGTATCAGAGGATAGGTTTGGTTATTTTTTTGATTAGGATTAGAAAACCCTCGTAAAGACTTAGATACAAGACTAAGTACAATAAAAACATCCCTAAGTTTTGGTGAGTATTGAGTAAGTGGGTAATCAAGCAAATACATCCCTGTCTGGATACGAGCAGGTAGAGGCGGCTCTGGCACAGATGTATCCTAGTGGTAAAACCTGAAAACAGAGCTTTGAGCTAGAATCGAATGGGAACTGGTGCACGACAATGGGCCTTGCTACAATCATGGTTACGACACTCCCGGGGGATATGTTTTGGTAAATTCACAAGCTTAGTATGAACCCTTATTAAGGGAATTAAAAAAAGCCCCTAAGAATATATGTTAGAAAGTAGATCATGAAAATCCTAGATTGACGCCTATAGACCAATGAGTTAAGGAAATGAAAGTTTATTTATAAGTCATCAACTATTATCTTTGTATTACCCTTTATGTGTTACCCCTAAATTTACTTTTATTCCAACCAATGGCCAGTAATAGGAGGACATGGGCTAACAACCATTGTGAAGATTAGTGTGATGAATGTACTTATGAGATGCCCAATCCAATGGGAGCAGGAATCGCGAACTTTGTCACGCTTCTCTCTAAGCTAACTCAAGTTTTGAATAGAAACACGGGTCAAGAGGACATTCAACCCCCCCTATGAAAGAACAAGTTGCTATAGAGAGCTTCATGAGACAAAGGCCTCCTACTTTTAGTGGATCATCTGATCCCACAATCGATGAACAATGGAACAAATCCATTGAAAAGATCTTCTACATATTTAAATGTTCTGAACAAGAGAAGGTTCTCCTGGTGTATTATCGTATGGAGGGTGAAGCTGATCAATGGTGGACGTTGATGAAAAATACGAAGCCTGAGGAGTAGATCGAGGAGTTGGAATGGAAGGATTTCTGAAAGATGTATTTCAATAAATATTTTTCGTGCACCCTCTGGCTTAAGATAGAAAGGGACTTTCTTAACCTCAAGAAAAAAGATAAAGAATCCATTGGATCGTATGAGGAAAACATCACAAGGCTTGCACGATACGCTTCTGGCTTTTTCGTTACCCCAGAATGAAAAGTTGACCGCTTCTTTGTTGTGTTGAGGCCTAGCCTATAGAAAGCATTGGCGATATGTGACTTCGACAGCTATGAGGAAATTGTCTGATGTTCCCTCAAGGACGAAATGGAGATAGGAGAATCATAGGGGTATCATGGGGATAATAAGCGTAAGGTGGACTTCAATGCTAGTGAGCCGATGGATAAATCCAATGGTTCTAAGAAGAACCAGCACCCCACTTTCCAAACGTGCGGAAAGAAGCACCCTGGAAATTGTCTTAAGTGGACGAGGAAATGCTTCAGGTGTGGAAGGGAAGGGCACCTAGCTATTAACTGTTGGAAAAAAAGACCCGCGATAGTGACAGAGGATAGGAACGCTCCGTTTGAACCTCAACACATTGTTCAATGCTACAAATTCAATGAACTGGGTCATTTTTCAAATCAGTGCCCTAATCCATGGGTTTTCGGAGGCAACCAACAACCTCCAAGGCAGCAAGGAAGAGCTTTTGCCATCACTTATGCCTAAATGAACCCCGACAACGAAGTGGTGATAGGTACGCTAGTTATTCATTCAATAATAGTGAACGTACTTTTTGATTTAGGTTATAAACATTCTTTTATATCTCAAATGTTTAGTAGAACAATCTCAGCACCACTACAAATCATTGAAGTGAAGATCTCGGTGAGTATGGCAAATGGGGAAATCATTTCATCCCATGAATATAAGTCCTCCTATATTATAATTTGTGGATTTAATTTCCTAGTGAACCTCATCAAACTCCCTCTGGTGTAATTTGATGCAATTCTTGGCATGGATTGGCTTTCCTTATATAGAGCCAACATAAATTGTTGGGAGAGGGAAATCACACTCCATATGGAGAATCGACCCCTGATTCTTTACAAGTGTAAGAAGGTAGATGAATCTCCATTAGATCCATCATCTCAATCATGGTTATTACTGCCCTATGAGCATGCATATCTGGATTAGATGATTGAGTCCATGGAAGAAACCATCCTTGAAGAAATGCCTATTGTGAGGGAATTCACTGAAGTGTTTCCCGAGGAACTGCCTGGTCTTCCTCCTAGAAGAGATGTTGAATTCTCAATTGAACTTATACCTGGGGCTTTACCAATATCCAAGACTCCATATATAATGGTTTCTGTAGACCTTGAAGAGCTGAAGAAACAACAATAGGAGAATCTGGATAATGGGTTGCACCATTCCTCTTCTTTAAGAAGAAGGATGGGTCAATGCGGCTTTGCATCGATTATCGTGATCTTAACAAAATAAAGATAAAGAACAACTATATTCTCCCAAGAATTGATGACTTGTTCGATCAGCTGCACGGAGCACAATACTTCTCTAAGGTAGATTTGAGGTTGGGATATTATCAAGTAAGGGTGAAGAAGGAAGATGTCCCCAAGACTTCTTTTCATACAAGATAGAGGCACTATGAATACCTAGTAATGCCTTTTGGACTCACCAATGCTCAAAAAATCTTCATGGACTTGATGAATAGAGTCTTTAGAGATTACCTAGGAAAATTTTTGGTAGTCTTTATAGATGATATTCAAATATACTCCAAAACCAAGGGGGGTCATGAAGAGCATTTAAGAATTGTACAAGAGGCTTTGCGCAAGGAGAAGCTCTATGAAAAGTACAGAAAGTGTGAGTTCTGGTTGAAGGAGGTCTCATTCTTGGGACATATCATCACAAGCAATGGGATATCTGTGGATACCTCCAAAAGAAATACATTTTAGGGATGGTCGAGGCCAACATCAGTAACAGATATCTGTAGCTTCTTGGGGTTAGCTGGATATTATCAATGATTTGTGATTAATTTCTCATGATTGTGCAACCCTCTTAACAAGCTAACTCGGAAGGGAGTAAAGTTTTCGTGGAGTGATGAATGCGAAGAATGCTTCAAGGAGTTGAAAAGAAGGTTTATCGCTGTGCTCGTTCTCACTTTACCCATAAGTGGGGAACTTTTGTGGAATTCAGTAATGCTTCAAAGAAGGGATTCAGTTGTGTGCTGATGCAGAATGATAGAGTGATATCACATGCCTCAAGGTAGTTGAAAATCCATGAGCGAAACTATCCAACGCATGATCTGGAGTTGGCAGTGGTGATCTTTGCCTTGAAAATATGGCGGCATTATCTCTATGGGGGGAAATGTGAGATATATACTGACCACAGGAGTCTTAAATATATATTCACACCGAAAGAGCTTAATATGCGCCAGAGAAGATGGATAAAGCTCATCAAGGATTGTGACTATTCAATCCATTACCACCCTGGGAAAGCGAACAAGGTGGAAGATGCCCTAAGTAGAAAGGATCCAGTGATTCTATCAATGATGAGAATTGAGAAGGATCCAATCTTCTTAGACTTGATGAAAATGGACATGGGAATCATAGAGAAGGGAGCATCATAAATACTTTCACAAATGATTGCTCAACCATCTCTTTTTGGAAAGGTTAAAGGATGCAAAAAAGGATGATGTAGGAATTCAAGAAAAAGTGGAAGCTATCAAAAAAGGGAAATCCTCGGAGGTTAATGTTAACGAAGAAGGAATTGTGCAGTTTTGGAAAATAATATGTGTTCCATCATGTCCGGAGCTGAAGAAGGAACTTTTGGATGATGCACATAGTTCAAATTTTTCTATTCACCCAGGGAGCACAAAGATGTATCAAGATCTCCGAGAAAACTTTTGGTTGGATAATCTGAAGAATGAGATCGCTGAATATACATCAATGTTCCTGGTGTGTTAGCATGTGAAGGTAGAGAGGCAGAATTCTAATGGGATGATGCAACCATTTCCCATGCCAAATGGAAATGGGAGAACATCACCATGGACTTTGTCACCGGACTTCCAAGGACATCCAAAGGCAACAACGTGATCTGGGTTATTGTGGATCGTCTAACAAAGACTGCACACTTCATTGCTAATCGGGAGGATTTCTCATTATATCAACTGGCATAGATATATATCAGGCAAGTGGTAAGGTTGCATGGAGTACCATTATCTATTGTGTCTGACCGAGATCCAAGATTCACCTCTAATTTTTGGAAGAGTCTTCAACATGCTCTGAATACTGAAATGAACTTCAGTATGACCTATCATCCTCAAAATAATGGCCAATCTGATCGGACTATAAAAACACTTGAGGATATGACGAGAGAGTTCTCAATGGACTTTAAAGGATGATGGGATCAACATCTTCCTCTGGTTGAGTGCTCTTATAATTATAGTTTCCACTCGAGCATCCAAATTGCACCATATGAAGCCCTGTATGGGAAAAGGTGCAGAACACTGGCACATTGGGATGAGGTCGGTGAACGTAAGCTTCTTGTACCAAAAATGGTCGAGGAAATGGTGGAGAAGGTGAAAACCATTCAGCAGCATATCAAGGCATCCCAGAGTCGACGGAAGAGTTATTCAGATAACCGTCGACGAGACCTTGAGTTTAAAGTTGGAGACATGGTTTTTCTACGGATATCTCTGTGGAAGAAAGTCAAGAGGTTTGGAAAAAATGGAAGTTAATTCCAAGGTACATCAGCCCCTTCGAGATTCGTGATCGTGTCGGGGCAGTGGCCTACGACTAGAACTTCCGCCTAATATGTCCAAAGTACATGATGTCTTTCATGTATCCCTCTTAAAGAAGTACATACCAGACCCTTCACATGTACTCTCTTCTGAGGTGGTACAATTGGAAGACTATCTTTCTTATGAGGAGCAACCAGTGAAGATATTAGATCATAGAGAAAAAGTTCTACGAAATAAGACAATGCCCCTCGTCAAGGTGTTATGGAGAAACCACAGTTTTGAAGAAGTGACTTGGGAATTGGAGGAAATGATGAAGCTGAGTTACCCACATCTATTTAGTGTGGGAAAAGGAAAATTTCAAGGGTGAAATTTCTTATGGGGGGAATATTGTAACGACCCAAAGTTTAATTAATGGAAAATCCCCCTTGATCTTATTAAATGTCTCTTTATATAAAATGTTTTTATAAAATGTCAAATTCATTGGTTTTATGATAAGAATTGTGACCATTACTTTTATAGTCGTTGAACAGTGATCACATGATTAATATAAATATAGGGCTATAACACATCCAATTTTTAATAGACAAAGGAAGTGATGGCCTCATCCAGTAGAATTTCCCCATACGAAGCCCATTTATCAGAGCTCAGAAAAGAGGTAGTGTCCTCGGGCTTCGCTCTTGATCAATCCCAAGCTGAGATTCACCATGTCAAGCTCGAACGGGACCATCTATGGGAGAAGTGAAAGTTGATAGAAATTACCACTCGAGCGATGTTATCTGAGCCACCCCAAGAGTCTGTCACCATCGCACACCTTAACCTTAGGTCTTATGCAGCTGTTTTAAGAGGTTATGTAACTAATGGATAGTACTATGTTCATGTACATTATTTTTGTATATAATAATGAATATAATTTCTGGTCATTATTGATACATTGTAAATAGTTTTTAAAGTAAAAATGGTATTTTTAGTTATTATTTAATTAAGAAATGTATTTTATTAAATTAAGGGATTTTTGAATTAAATAATTTTTTAATAAAATATCATTATTATTATTATTAGATTAGTTTTATTATATATAAATGATCATATGAATGCTGTTATAATTTTTGTTAAGGTTTGAAAGCCATTTTTGTCAAAACCCGTGAATTTTCAATAAATGTTGGTTTTTATTTTAAAAGTGAAAATTACCATATTTATAAAATTATTTAGATAAAATAAATTCTATTTTTTGAATCATGATGTTGAAATTATCCAACGGTGAATTTTATATAATTTTCTGAGAGAGTCAAATTTTTTAGTAAAAATTAAATACTGTTTAAATATATAATCTGTTTTATGACATCATAATGACCCAATAGTGATGTAATAAAATACTATAATCTTTATGTTCGTCCAATATATGTTATAACATTAAAATAATGTAAAGTTTTGTTTATTTGGCTTACTTTCCATAGCATTAATGGACCCCTCAAGAATTATTAAACACCTTGTCTTTTTAAATTAATTTCCATGGGAGTGTGACTCACCTCCACATAAGCAACCCTATTATTTTAAGAAGTTCGGAATGTGGACTTATAAAATTTTTTTTCCTCTTTATTTTTCCAAAAACCATGAGCAAAACCCATGGGATGGTTTGTGTTTTGGATGAATTTAATATAAGGGGTCCCAAACCTAAATAATAGAAAATTCCCTCACCTTTCCTATATAAACCCACCCAAGCTCCCACTTCCTCCACACTCAAAGCCTTTGGAGTTCATCCAACCTCTGCCTTACTCTCTCTATAATCCTCCCAAGGTTCCCCATGCTCCCAAGAAGCCTCTCACAAGCCTCTCTCTAGCCTTTGGAAGCACACTTCCAAGTAAGGGTTTTTTCTTCTTTTCTCTTTTTTGTCCAATTTTATTTAAGTTGTTTTTCCCTTTTAATTTCAATTATTAATGTTGGGGTATGTTTTCTTCACCTCCCCCATACTTCCCTCTTATAGTTTGAATGATAGGAGACCCCTTTCTCTCTCATTAAATGCCTCCCATGTACACCTGTTACTATGCCAAAATTCTGAAAGGAATTTCTCTCTCCTCATTTACATTCAAGCAATACTTTTGTATCATGAATCTAAATTCCATTACAATTGTTGGGACATGTATCTATATGACCTTATTTACTATCCATTACATGTAAATATGATGAGGAACCCCTTTCTCTCTCATCAACCATTTTTTTAAATTCTTATGTCACGCCAATACGCTGCCGAAATTGCACCGATTTTCTAAGCCAATGCCATTGTGTAGTGATTACCATGCCCATTTATCCATCAAGGGTATTCACTGTTATGCACATTTACTTATTGATTATAAATTATCATGTATGAATTCCACATTCTTTTATCGTGGAATAAATTATAATGTTTTATGAATCCATGTTTTATGATCCATGTGGCACACTTATGCATGAAATGAAATGTTTAAGAAGGGTGCACCCTTATAGCGATACAATGCATTGGGTAAGGTATATTATCATGATAAATCATGTGCAATGAGTGTTGACTCATTATAATTCAAGTCCAATGAGGGTTTACTCATGCTTCATGTGAAATGAGGATTTACTCATGCTCTATGTGCATTGAGCATTGGCTCATTCTAATTCCATGTTATGTGTTGTTGCCACATTTCCATTTTATGATTATCATGCTTTACCATGAATTTATGTTCATGTTTCTCTTGTGCTCTATTGATATGCCTAATGTCTAACATGTATTGTAACTCTCATGTTATTCCATTTGTGTTCCCTTACTGGGCTTTATAGGTCACCCTTTTCTTAAGCATGTCATCAGGTTTTCCCATGAAATGATACGTACGAGGGAATGTATTGGTCATGTAAAGGAAGTTTTCAATAAAGATGTTGTATTTCATGTTTTATGTTTTTATGTAATCATCCTAACCCCAAAGACACTAAACCTCTCAATATTCATTCTTGTATCAAGTGATGTTTTATGTAATAAATAATATTTAAGTTGTAATGAAAAACAGGGTTGTCATAAAGTCCATTCAAGGCAAATGAATAGCTTATGCCTCGTGGTTTTCTGCAAGGAACACAATGGTGAAATCTGTGTGACGTGTTTCGGGGTCGAGGTGTGGGCCCCACAGGGCCACGTTTGCATAACACGGGGAGTTGCAGCTTCTTCATCCGAAGTCTGATTTAGGCACCGTCAGTGGCAATGTGACCCTAGAATCTAGATGAAGTTGACAAGGGTGGTTTCAGGCGTTGGAGCCAGAGTTGAGGTGTGGTCCCCACAGGCCGCCTTTTAAGCTTTGTGCAACGTACTAGGCCTTTTTCATCAGATGTCCATTCGGAGAGAATGAGTAATCATTTTGGTGTGTGTTTCTGAGATCATCGTGATGGTACAGTTCACCCGACCTCTTTTGTGACCGAGGTGTGGGTCCCACGACACACCGTATGCGTATAAAGCGGCATTGAATAAATTTTTCATCAGGAGTCTGTTTCCAGCAATTAAGTAGTCTATCTCATGTGTTTTTCTATAATTATTGAAACAGTGTAATCTATTTGGGTGTGTGGAGGATGTTTAGATATCTTGTTAAATGTGGAAACATGAAAGGACGTTGGTCGGAGGTCCCTTTCACGCACTCTGAACCAACGCATGGTAGAGATGTTAGTAACACCCATTTATTGCACGGATAGTGCAGAGTTATCGGAGTAGTTTTGGGTTTACCCTCCAGCGGGGCTGGGTAGTGGTTTACCCACCTGCGTTTAGGGTTTACCCTCCAGCGGGGCTGGGCGGTGGGTTACCCGTTGACCATAGTGTTTACCCTCCAGCGGGGCTGGGCATTGGGTTACCCATTATCCTTGGGATTTGCCCTATAACGGGGTTGCGTAGTGGGTTACCTATTGACATTAGGGTTTACCCTCCATCGGGGTTGGGCAATGGGTTTCCCGTTGAACTTAGCGTTTACCCTCTGACTGGACTGGGCAGTGGGTTAACTGCGACCTCTTAGGGTTTACCCTCTAGCGGGGCTGGGCAGTGGGTTACCCAATGACCTCTTAGGGTTTACCCTGTAGCTGGGCTGGGTAGTGGGTTACCCAATGACTTATTTCAGACACAATCCTTTCTATGAGGCAAGTCAATGACTTTTCTCCATGTATACCGGAGTGGGACCCTTGGTTGTACGGTTCCGCGATGATACAGCTTTGGCATGCGGGAATTTTGGGAATCCATGGTGGATATCCTTAGAACTGTTGGCCAATTTTCATGGTCAGAGCTTAGAGATGGAGATCCCCTTACACAGTCATTCGGATTTCTTGTTGAGCAAATATATATATATATATATATATATATATATACACCCTACTTTTTTTACCACTCCTTGGGTTTAGTTACTCTATTTCTAGGTGGGGAAAAGACGTGTGGTTTTTTCCACGTGCTTTTCATCTATAACTCCTCTTAGATTGGATGAGTCTACTTCCTTTCTTTCGTTGGGTAGAGCTGCACTCTCTCTATTGTACTCTTACACTGTTCTTGTACTTTCTACTACTCACCATTTTAGTACCTCCTTTGTTGCTCCCTCGATCATTCGGGGAATCCTACTGAGTATATTTATACTCACCCCTACTTAGGCTTTGCCCTCACTTGGTGTGCCCTTGAAGACGACAGACAAGTTGATCGAGACTATAGAGAAGTGTAGAGGACACAAGAGCTTGTCTACGTTCAATAGATGTAGTAGGATTTTTATATGTGAGACTCACCAACTGTTTACTCTCATTTACCTTTTTCCGGGTTGGGGAACCTTTCTAGTTGGTTGTGTGTGTTTTCCCTTTACTATTCAATTTACTTGTCAGTTCACCTTTTAGCACTTTACTTGTTATTTTTTAGAAGTTGATGCATGGCTGAGGTTGGGTTACAGTTGTTTGTCCTTTCATTTTCTTTTTTACTCTGTACTTCTGCATCGAGTGGGTTGTGTGTGTGTGTGTGAATAGGTGCTTAAGAAAAGGCCTCCTTAAGATCGTTACACCTTCAGCGCTTTTTTCCAACCCCTGGCCTATGGAGGCGGGCCTAGGGTAGTTGCGGCTCGAGACCGGTAGGGTCGGTTCGTGACATGTATTAAGTCTAATATAGGGTTAACGACTTTATAATGGGTTAAAACTCATAGGATAACACATTTTCAAAGTAATATTATCATTTTTTTTATTTTTTTGTTTTTTTATTTTATTTTTAAATAATTTAACAAAATATATTATTCATGAAAAATAATTTATTAAATGAAACAAAATTCTTAATTATGACTTTAAAAACATTAAAACATAGTTTCGAATTCAAATCCAATTTTTTATTATATCATGTACTTATCATATTCACCCATGGAATTCATTAATTACCATAAAATATATAATAAAATTTATTTTATTATTTTTAATATCATTAATTTTATTTATTCATTAATTAAATAATTACTGCATCATAATTGTTCAGTCCATGAATGTATTTATTTATTCCCTAAAAATTAAAAATAAAATTTCCTAAAGACTAAAAATTTCATAGATATCATAAAACTATTTATTCTTGAAAAAATATACTATAAGTAAATATGTAAAAATACTATACTAATTAAAAACTATAACGTGACAACATCACTTTATTTTGAAATAAAATATTATAATGGCCTTAAATTGATTCATGTGGGTCCAAAATATCCCTAAAATGAGTCAAAATGATATAATTCTCAATAATTACATTATAAAATGATTTATCCAAAATATGAGTCATTCAATAATTCATATAATTTAATATAAAAATATTTTATTTATTTTTATTATGGTTTTACAAGAACTGCATCAGGGTTTCAAATGCATTAATATTAATTATTTCATGTATAAAAATTAAAAAAATATAATATCACAAAAATAAATTAATTAGTTGCAAATTGAGTTCTATATTTATTCATGATGTATATTCACTAATATATATCTCAAGATAGCTTTTAATGTTTTTTATTTTTTCTTTTCTGGACCTTCACAATTATTGCACCTACATTTGGATAAGATTGATTTTATACAACTCTAAAATTCTAAATTAATAACTAAAAACATCAATAATACATAAAAATGAATGAAATATTCTAAAAAATTATTTTTTTCACTCAATTATGTTTTTTTAGAAATCAAATTTGACATTGCCAGTGCTGTGTAGGCACTATGTCAGCAATAACAATAATTTTTATACATTTCATGAAATAAAATATAACATACAAGTTATAAATTATTTATGTAAAATGTCACTATTATAAACTATAATTTAGTTATTTAATGAATTTAATAAAATTTATATCATAATTATGTCTTCCTAACATCACAATAAAATATAGAATTTTAAAAACAAATGTATTTTTTTACTGTTCACCAAAGATTAAGCTTTTACGGAAAATTATCAAAAATTCATAATAAGATAATTTCGAAATGTTGGATTCAGAAATTAAATTATACATTCCAAATTAAAAATCTATTATTTAAAAATTAATGTTTTAAATAAATAATCGTATAATAAATATTACTATAATTATTTAATTCAAGAATACTAATAATTAAGTTTCTATAAATACATGGGTGGTTACATTGTCCCACCTTAAATAAATTGTTCCCTCACCATTCATTAAAAATACCTGAAATTCATAATTTATATATTTATAATTAATAAAATATAGATCATCTAAAAGAACTTAATCACCTTTAAGATTAAAGGAAAATTTTATCACATAGATTTTTTTTAGAAAATAACAAATCCAAATTATTAAACTTGTCTAGACCACCGCTTTGATACTAAATATAAATCCTCAGTCCGACACTTCCAAAACCATCACATAAAAATTTTTTGTATTTTTTTATAAAATAAAAATGAGCAAATACACCACATTTATTACAATATAGGGAATTTCTCAGTCTCTGACTTGGAGAATAGATAATTACGTTTCAAATTATATAAACATTACAAAAATATATTTAAAAAACGAAAACACTTTGTTTATGAATAATCCATAAGAGGAGAAAATTCTATTAGACAATTTCTATTAAACCGAGGGAAAATAAAATTTGATGCATAGAGTGAGAAATTATTTTTCCCAGTAAGAGGATTTAAAAACAATGATAAAGTCCTTTTTAAATACTTTTAAAAAAATTTAGAAAAAAATTTTATATCAAATAAAAAGTTAATATAATTTATAATATTTTATTTTAATAAATATTCACAAGAAAAAGCATTTAAAAAATTTCAAGTACTTATCATTTTTGAAAATCTTGTTTAAAATCATCTTTCAAAAACACTTGTATTCCCCTATAAAAAATTTAAAAATAATAAGTCTTTTATAGATTGAAATGATAATTTAAATATCTTATCAAAGCCATGTGTCCACTGGGAGTATCAATTGAATAAAATTTTCTCCTTTATTTCATGGGTTCACTCCCCATGCCTTATCATCTCATATGATACCCTAATGAAAAATTATAAGAAAACATTATTGAATACATTCCTTTATCATTCATAACCAACTAAAAACATTTCATAATCATGCATAAATTATTTCCATAGAAGAAAATAATTTTAACACTTATCACTAAGAATAAATATAAATTTTCTTAAAACTGAAGAGATTTGGGAGAAATACACCTTTTAAGATAAAATACGTACATTTAAGAAGACATAAACATTAGAACAGATGATTGCATAAATGTTCATGATATGTCACTTATAATTATAGATGTTGTCCATATCTACAATCATGAATGAAAATAAAATATTTACCTTGAAAATGTAAAATTATATTATAAAATGTACACTTTCAAAATAATCCCATTTTTTTGAGTTCAACTCATCACATACATTTATTTATCTTCATATTCATTAGAAAATCACTTTGATTAACATCATAGGACCAAAACAATATGGTTTTCTTCCTAAAATAATACCTATATAATATGTATATATATGTGAATAAGATAATTTTTCACTAGATGGTCATGTTTGATGGATCATGGTGAAGAATTTGTCTGAAGGAATGAGCCTCCGTTTATAATTGTGGTGGGGGTAATTTAAGAATTACATAAAATATTTAAATATATTAAGTTTTATATAGGGTGAAAGAATATAAAATGGGATAAAACACACGAATATCATATTTTCGAAGGAATGTTTTCAATTTGGCATTTTTTGACGATTTTGTTTTGTTTCTTAAACAATTTAATAAAATATTTTATAAATGAATAATAATTTTTTATAAATTAAAAACTATTTATTATTAAAACTTTAGACACATAAAAACAAAGTTTCAAAATTCAAATAAAATATTTTATTATAACATATACTTATCAAATTAACATATTAAATTCAATAATTATCTTAAAATTCTCTAATTATAATTATTTTATTATTTAAAATAACATTTATTTTATTTATTAATTGATTAAATAATCATTGCATCATAATTGATCATGCCTTTAAGATATTTTTATATTCACTAATAATTAAAAAAATTAATGAAGAATATAAATTTCTTATATTTCAAAATAAAATTCTTTATGAAAAAATGCTACTTTAAAACTATACAGAAAAATGTTATACTAATTAAACATTATAATGTCACAACTTGACTTACTGTTGAAAAAATATATTATAAAGGCCATAAAGGGATTCATGGGGGTCCAAAATGTCCCCAAATAGAAAAAATAGATAATGGTCTATAATTACTTATATAAGAGGATTTATCTAATATATTGGTTATTTAGTAATTGTTATAATTTAAATTAAAAATATTATATTTATTTTTCATATGCTTTCACAAGAACTGTATCAGTGGTGCACATGCATTAACAGTAATTATTTAATATATAAAAATTAAAAATAAAATGATACCATAAAAATAAATTAATTCGGGTCAAATTAAAGTTCTATATTCGTTCATTATGCATATTCACAAATATACAAGTTAATAAAACTTATTAAATTTGTTATTTTTTATTTTCTTTCCCTACCAAAGTATTTCACAATCATTTGGATAACATCAATGTTATATAACTCTAAAACTGAAAATTAACAACCAAGAAATTAGTAATATATAATAATTAATAAAAAAGTATTAAAAATAATTTTTATCAATAATTTATTATTTATATGGAATAAAATTTTACAATGGAAATGTTGTGCATGCACTACATCGACATTGACAATAAGTTTTATAATTATCATGAAATAATTTATAACATACATGATCAGAATTATTTATGTAAAATATTACTCAAATAAAATCCGAATTTATTTATTTAATAAATATAATAAAATTTATATCATAATTATATTCTCATGACGTCAAAACAATATTGTATTTTATAAAAACCTATATTTGTTACTATTCATCAAAAATTAAACTTTTTCATAAAATTTTCAAAATATTATCTTAAGATAATTTCATCTTGATAAATTCAAAAATGAAATTATTTATTCCAAATTAAAATTACATAATTATAAAATAATGTTTTAAATAAATAACCATATAATAAATATGAATATAACTATTTAATTCAAGATTACTAATAATTATGATTCCATAATTACATGTGTTGTTAGATTATTCCCCCCCCCCCACCGTTAAATTAATTGATCCCAGGTAATTTTTTGAACATACATAAAATTCAGAATTTTTATATTTTTGATTAATAAAATATAGATCTTTTAATGGAACTTAATTACCTAGATGTTTGGAAGAAAATTTTTTATCTTAGATTTGTTAAAGAAAATGAAAATGATTAATCTCTAAAGATTTCCATACCATTGCTCTAATATCAAATTTGAGGCCCCAAGAACGCGATTCTGATATTAGAACATATAAATGATTTGTATTTTTGTATAAAATAAAATAGATAAAATAAACGACTTTAATAAATTCTAATAACTTTTCCGGTTTTGGATTTGGAGAACAAGAAATTACATTACAAATTATCATAATAGGGACCAAATTTAATAAAAAACCTAAAATATTAGGTTATATAACTCTATAAGAGAATAAAACTCCTTCGAATAATTTATATTAAACCTATGGAAAATAAATTTTCTTACATATGGTGCGAAATTATTTTTACTATTATGGTTTTTAAAAACAATGATAAAATATTTTTAAATACATTGAAAATTAATTAAAAATGAAACTTAGAAAACATTTTATATAATTTATAATATTTTTTTCATAAAAAATCATAATACAAATTTTTTAATACATTTAAAATACATATCATTTTGAGACCCCATTTTATAATCATCTTTGAAAAAGAACTGGATTTCTCCGTAAGAATAATTTAAAAATAATAACTCCTTTGTGGACTAAAATGATAATTGATAGATATTATGGAAGCCATGTTTGCACTAGGATTATAACCTATAGTAAATCATACATTGAGGTCATGGTTTCACTCCTCATAAATTATCATCTCATATGATAACATAATTCCACATTTTAAGAAAATATTTCCAAAGATGTGCCGTTCTCATTCATGACACACTAAAAACTTTTCATAATCCTACATTAATTATTTTCATAGATGAAAATAATTTTAATAATTTTCATCATTAATAAATCCAAATTTTCAAAAAACTCATTAGATTTGGGATTAACCAACCTTTCAAGATAACGTACTTATATTAACAAGACCTAAGCACTAGAATGGATGATTGAATAAAGGTTCACGATACGTAAATAAAAATTATTTATGAAAGACAGATCAATAATAATTAATGAAAATAAAACATTTTCCATGAAAATGAAAATTTATGTTATACAAATAAAAATTTCAAAATAATCCCCTTACCTTGAGTTCAACTCATTGAAAATGTTTATTTATCTTCCTTTGCATAGGAAAATCACATTTCATAACACCTTAAGACAAAATAATATGGAGTTATTCCAAAAATAAGACCTATAAAATATGGATATATAATTTTATAATGTAATTTGGTAGTGTATGGTCGAGATTCATGACTCATGCTGATGGAATTTGGTGAAGGAATGAGCCTACTTTTATAATTGATGTGATGGGTAATTTAAGAATTAGTTAATATAAAAATATAATAAGTCTAATATAGGGTTAAATAATTTAAAAAGAGATAAATCACATAGGAAATAAATTTTTAGAAGTAATATTATCATTTTTTCATTTTTGTGTACTTTTTTGAAATTTTTATATAATTTAAAAACATATTTAATTCAAGAAAAATAGTTTTTTCCAAATTAAACAATATAGATAATTATAAATTTAAACACCTCAAAAATAAGATTCACATTCTAATAAATCATTTATCATATCATATAATTATAATATTAATCTAAATAATTAATTAATTAGCTTAAGAATATCAAATTATACTTATTTTATTATTTTTAATATCGTTAATTATATTTATTCATTAATTAAATAATAACTACTTCCTAATTATTTAAGCCATTAATGAATTTGTTTATCAACTAAAAATAAGAAAGAAAAGTTAATTAATAAGATAAATATATTATCTTTCAATACAAAATTTATTCCGGAAAGAATATACTGGAAAACCATACATAAAAATAATATACTGATTAAAAACTAAAATGTTGAAACATAACATCCTTTTGAAATAAAATATTATAAAGACCATAAAGGGATTTATGTGGATCCAAAATTTTCTCAAATAGATAATGGTTGAAAATTAATTATATAAAATGATTTATCCAAAATATGGGTCAGTTAATAATTCTTATAACATTAATGAAAAACATTTTATTTATTTTTCTTATGCTTACAGAAGCACTGCATCAGCATTTCACATGCATTAATATTAATTATTTCCTTTAAAATATTTAAAATAATATACTATAAAAAAACATAATTTGGTTCAAAATAAATTTCTATATTTGTTAATTATGTATATTCACTGATATTAATGTTAATACAACTTCATAAATTTTTTATTTTTTCTTTTCATACACTGCACAATTATTGCAGAAGAATTTTGATAATATTTATGTTATATAACTCTAAAATTCTCAATTAACAACCAAAAATTTCAATAATAAATAATTATTTATAAAATAGTCTTCAAATAGCACAATTATTATTTATATGGAATCACATTTTCCATTTTCAATGATGTGCAGTTAATGCGTTTACATTGACAAACAATTTTATACTTATCATGAAATAACTTTTAACATACATGTTCTGAATTATTTATGTAAAATATTACTCTTATAAAATCATAATTTGGTAATTCAATAAATTTAATAAAATTTATATCATAATTATGTCTTCATGAATTCACAAACAAAATTGTATTTTATAAAAAACTGTATTTTTTAGTATTCACCAAAAATTAATCATAATATTAAAATTATCAAAAATGCATACTAAGATAATTTTATCACAACTAATTCAAAAATATAAATATTTTTTCCAAATTAAATTATATAATTGAAAAATTAATGTTTTAAATAATGAACCATATAATAAATTTGAATATATCTATTTAATTCAAGAATACTACTAATTATGAGTCTATAAATATCTAGGTTGTTACAGTTCACACTCACTAGGAAATGTACAAGGAGCATACAATTTCAATATGTTGATATACTAAATATACAAAGGATCACTTCCAAATAATATTTTGGCTAGATTAGTTTTATTCCGATAATCGCTGCCTTTACCAATTTTAGGGATATCTCACTGCTTCCCAAGGGTCACTCCTTCAATATATCCTTAACTAGTTCACTATCAGTGGAAAGGATCACCTTCTTCCTTTTCCTTTTGTAACACCCCAAGCTTCCATGGTACGCTTCTCTTTGAATAATACAGTAGCATGTGTTGTACGCAACTTCGAGTTCTATCACACACTACAACCAATCAAACTAGCTGTTATGAATAGTAATAACCACCTTTTGAAATTTTATAAATTTTATCTTTCAAAATGGACTTCATTTTTTTATTCGAAATATCGAATTTAGCATAGGGTGAAATTTTGGTATTTTTCTGAAAACATTAAATTTTTTATGAATACTTAAAAAACACTGAGTTATATTTTAAAACCGAATTTTTATTTAAATAATTATTTATTTTATTTAAATTTAATTTAGGACAAAATAGATACATAATAACTATATAAGTTCAATGAAATTCATTGGAGTTAGTTTAGAATAATTTTAGATATATAAAAATTTTATTGAACTTTTCACCGTCTTTTACCCACCTCCTAGGAGAATTTGGAAATTCACATAAAACATAATTTTACCATTTCTGTGAGTGGAATTTCAAAAATCCGAGAGACACGGTTAATATCAATGAGTAACATGTGGTTCAATGAGGTGAAAATAATTTTTGGTGAATAGTAACTTTTTACTTTTATTTACCACGGTTAAATGTAAATAGGGTAATTAAGGGTAAAAATGATATTAATATTATCCTAACACATGTCCTAATTATATTTGACAAGTATATCTCGACCAAAAACAACCTTAGGAATAAAATATTTTCACTTAGGTCCACTTGGATTAGATTAGGAAATTAATTAATATTTATTTCAAAGAATAGTTAAAAGAGTTAAAATCAAATTTTAATTACTAAACCATTTGTAATACAGGGTCATACATAAGATAAATTCAATTATAAATATTCATTAGAAAGATAAAAAGATTTCCTAAATAACAGTTTTTTATTTATAGTTTTTAGACATTAAATAAGTTAATTTATTTATGACACAATGGTGATTCATTAATTACCTAATTAATGAAATATTAAAATAATTGATATTAGAAATATCCAATTAATGTAATTTGAGAATTTTTATGAATTCCACTACTTTTATAGGTTAATATAAAATGTTATTATTGATTTAATTATGTTTTTTCTAAGTATTCATGCTGTTTTTATTTTCACAAAAATAAAATATCAAATAGTATCAAAATTGACATAAAAGAGTTTTTAAAAAACATATTATATTATTAATTGATAATCTATTCATAAAAATCTAAGGTTCGGCCAAAGGACTTATATCATGATATTTTTATCATTAATAGACCACTTTGGGGTCTCTTGGATGTATATAGTATGTTTATTAACTATATAATATAAAAATATAAAGTGTCATGGTTAATGTCCAACTAATTAACTAAGAGTTAAAACTAAAAGATAAGGTTAATATAATGACCCAAACCTGTCTAAAATCTATTGTTTGAAATTATTTCGTCCCATACCCACCATAGAATTTTAATAATCCTATTTGGAGCCATTTGAAACCAAATATGAATTTATTATAAATTAATACTTTATGTTTTTTCTAAAGATCCCCTCCCCCCAGATAAAAGGACACCACTTATAACCAATTCTTCACACCTTCAAAGCCTTTTTATTCGGCCAACCCATGCCCAAATATTCTATCAACTTCCCTCACTTCTACCTAGAGGCCTTACTTTAGTCATAAATCCATCCTAAGAGGCCCTTTTGATCAAATCAAACGGAAGAACCCGAAGAAGATGTAATGTTTTTCACCAACCTCTTTCAAGTTCCTTTCTTCTTAAACTTCTTCCTTCTTTGTTATTCCCATTATAAAATAATAACTCCAGTATATTATATATACTATGATGTTATTATAAATATGGTACAACTATATTCAGAATTATATCCATCCTTTTAATGACATGTCACCATACGTGCATACGTACGTCTTACCGTCTCAACGTCGTGGTCTAATTGTTATTCAAAATATTATTATTTGGATGGGTATAATAATGATGATTAATTCAAGTAAATAATAAATATAATATGATAATTATTCTTTATATATGATATACCATCCAATTATATATTATTTTAATATCAAAAGAATGATATTTTCGCTCTTGCGTACATAAAGACTACCGTCTCCACGAACGCGATCAGATTCATTCCCCATCGTATCCATTCAAGAATAATTTTCATTTGACGGCTAAAATAATTTTTAAGGAAATGATATCATTCAGGATATGAATAATATATGACCTATCCATAACAGACACAACTTATGTAACAAAACATATAAAATAAAATGAGCATGTTAACCCCCAAAACAACGATAATACTAAGATATTATTAACAAAGAAATGTTAAAAGATCATATATGATATCATATTAATGTATATGATTATAGTATAATTTAATAAAAATTATTTCATCATCATATAGGAGGATAACCTACCCTAAACCATGGAAAAGTACAAGTTAAGGGTTCATTTCACAATCTCTTCATTATCCGAGGTTGTTTATACGTAATTATCTACTGGGACCTCTTTATCATCCACATCCATGTTTCTTAAAAATGTATTTCAAAACATTCTTAATATTTTATAGACTATGGGTTAGAGTCATCTATACCCTTGTTGACTTTTTATAAGATTTTTATAATGAAATCTTTCAGTCATTTTCCAAATAAGGTCCTTTTTAACCTTTTCGAAAAAATTAAGGTAAGGATGTCTTTTTTTAACTTATACAGCGAGTGCGGCTATTTTATACAGTTATAAACTCGTCAAAGCTTCCCTTACAAGATTATAAGAATATTTTCCAAGTAAATGTTTTATTTTATGATTATGTGACTCTTAAATGATTTCAAAATATAAGGAGATATTTCTCTAAAAGAGTTTTGATTTCATGTATGTCAACATCCTTTGATGGATTTTAAGTTTATTTGGAGTTGATTTATTATGATACAAAACTTCCAAATGGTATTGAATATTTTCGGATATGATTGACTGTGGATGTTCCATTTTTATACCATTCATGATTATGCTTTAAGTATTTACATTTCGTATGCTAGTTTTAATAAGAATGTATATGATATGTTTAAACCTTTTAATATGGGGAATGTATTGGATTTAGTAAGTGATAGGTGGAGCCCGTTATATCTCCTCAATGCGTCGGTATGTCTCATGAGACAACTAGATGTTGAATTGGATGAGGCCCTTTCCCAATTTGATTTATGGTTTTGGCCGAGGACTTGATCATTTTTAGACGTCTTGGCCAAGGCCTTGAAAAAATGTTTCAGAATGTCTGGCATTATACATTCCTTCATTATGGAAGTAATATTGATGGTTCATGTGGTCATTCGACCAGTAGAGTATCCATGATTTTGTTTTCTTATGGCATTATTTACTAATCTCATATTCATTCCATAAAAGTATTCATGTTTATTATTGTTAAAGGCATGATGTTTCAATTATTTACCAGGATTAATATTTATGCCATTTTCCGCTGTATTACATACCCTTACTGAGCGTTTGAGCTCACCCCTTTCTTATGTTTTATTTTCCCAGGATATGAAGAAGTTAGTTATGAGTGACCAGCAGGCATAATTGTGGAGGCTTTGATGTTTCTAAAAAAATATATTTTTGTTGTATTTATTTTCTAGTTGTAAAGTTAAACTTATGTATGAATCTTATTTCCAATAATACTAAACTGATCGGTCTTTCGAGACATGATTTCCTTATGATCATGAAAATTTTATTTAGTAATGCACCAACTCTGGGTAACTGGGGTCAGGGAGTTATAGGTGGTATTAGAGGAAGTTTAGTACAAACCTTGGAAACTAGATTTAGATAAACTCTGATTAGAGCACATAGACCTAAGATGGACTTTGAGGATTAGTATAGAAGAACTTCCTAGAATTTTGGTATTGTAGAGATTTTGTGAGTTATCTGAGAAATATATCATTGTCGGGATACAAGCTGGTAGGGGCAGCTCTGGCACAGACGTACCTAGGGGTAAAACCCAAAAACACCACATTAAGCTAGACTCGAATGAAAATTGGTGCATGAGAATGGGCCTTGCTGCACTCTTGGTTACGACACTCCTGGGGGGACATGCTTAGGATAATTATAATTTTCTTTACAAACCATTATAAAGGTTTTATGAGTATATAAATCCTCAAAGAAAACATTTTTATGATTATGGATTATATCCACAAATAGTTCAATTTATTTTAAGTGTTTTACATGTTTGGAATTATGTATTTTGATTCATAAACTGATCTAGTTTATGCCATTGTTTAGAAATGGAGCCTACTTGAAGAAATGGAAACCATATCAATTCATGAACTCCATGTAGGTATTTCCCTCCTTCTCAAGACAATTATAGTGGTGCTGGTGATGCAACTAGTGCTGATCAGCTAATCACCATATCCTGACAACTCACTCAGGTTATGAATAATAACATTACCTTTTTGGATCACCCTGATCCATAGCATGGAGGATCAATGTTAGATTGCTTCATAAGGAAACAACCACCAAAATTCAATGGGAGTACAAATCCATTAGTGGCTGAGCAATGGATAAATTCCTTAGAGAAAATATTCCAAGCTTTGGAGAGTAGCGAAAGGGAAAAAGTTGTCATGGCAGCTTACCACCTCACTAGAGATGCTGATCAATGGTGGTTATTTATTCAAAACATGAAGGAAGATGATGAAGTATCAAATAAGGAATGGAGGGAGTTCAAAGATCTGTTTTTAGAAAAATACTTTCCTCGTGACCATCAAGGAGATATGGAAAGGAAATTTCTGAGTCTGAGACAAAAAGAGGATGAGAATGTCACAATGTATGAGGATAAAATTACAAGGTTAGAAAGGTATGTTGAAGATTTTATACATAACCCAAGAAGTAAGATTGATCGTTTATTTGATGGGTTAAAACCGTTTCTCCATCGGGCATTGGTTTCACAATCCTTCTCATCATACGAAGATATTGTCTCGTGTGCTATCAAGATAGAAAAAAAATCCGTATGTCTTATGACTTTAAATCAAATCAACAGAAGAAGATATTTATTGAACACTCTGGGAAAGGAAATAAGGAAATAGGGAAGAAGGGAAGAATTGAATTCCCACCTTGTCATAATTGTGGAAGGAAGCACCTTGGTGCTGGTCTAAAAGGAAAAAGAGTATGTTACAAGTGTGGACAAAAATGTCATCTAGCTGGTGATTGTAAAGGAAAGAAAGAATCTAACAATGTTTAATGCTATAATTGTAGGGATATGAGACATTATTCAAATGAATGTCCTAAGAGTCAGGATAACATACCTCATAAAATGCCAAGGGATCAAGGCCAAGCGTATTCTTTTACTACTGCTGAGGTAGAATCTCCGAAAGAGGTGGTGGCAGGTAATTTCATGGTTTCCTCAAATTTAGAAAATGCATTATTTGATTCTGGATCATCGCATTGTTTCATATCTTCCCAGTTTTCTAAGAAGATTAGATATTTCCAATTTGATTTATCAAGGGACTTGTGAGTTAAAACTCCTAAGGGGAGTATCATTGCAATAAAGTTTTCTAAATCAGTCCCCATTAGAGAAGATAAATGTTCTTTATCTTCAGATCTCATCGTCATACCTATGATTGAATTTGATATCATCCTTGGTATGGATTGGATTTCAGACCATGATGCAAAAAATTATTGTAAGAAGAAGGAGGTTACTAATTTTGATGATGATGATAAGGAACACCTTATCTTTAGATCAGAATCGTCACCCCAAAATTCTTACCTATATCCACCGCCAGTAGCTCAACTAAATTCAATTATCGGGGTGGAAGATAATGAAATAACTGTGGGTGAGGAAAGCAATGTTCAAATTGAGGATGTATCTATTGTGAGAGAATTTGTTGATGTGTTTCCAGAAGATTTACCTGGACATCCTCCAGAACAAGAAATTCACTTTTCCATTGATTTAATTCCTAGTTCAAGGCATATATCGAAGACCCCTTATAGAATGGCCACTGTGTAATTAGTTGAACTAAAGAAACAACTAGAGGAATTGAGTAATAAGAGATTTATACTCTCATAGTGTTTCTCCATGGGGAGCCCCTATCCTTTTTGTTATGAATAAAGATGGATCTATGAGGTTATGTATCGACTACATGGAGATAAATGATATAATAATAAAGAAAAAGTATCCCCTACCTCGCATTGATGGTTTATTTGACCAACTACATGGAGCTCAATACATTTCAAATATTGACCTTCGACGTGGATATCATCAGTTGTGTGTGAAGAAGGAATAAATTCTGAAGACAGAATTTTGAACAAGGTAGGGGTATTATGATTTTACAGTAATGCCTTTTGGATTGAAAAATGACCCTCTGTATTCATGGATATAATGAATAGAGTTTTCAAGGAATATCTTGATGAATTTTTGGTTGTATTTAATGGTGATATCTTGGTATACTCCAAAAGCTATGAGGTTCATGAAAATCACTTGCGCATTATCCTGAAGACTCTGAGAAGACATGAATTATATGTGAATTTCACCAAGTGTGAATTCTAGCTTCATGATATTTCATTTCTTGGCCATATTGTCTCTAAAGAAGGAATCCTTGTTGATCCTTCTAAGAACAAGGCAATCCAAGAATGTCCTGCACTGACGAGTATAACTGAGGTATGCAATTTTATTTGTTTAGAAGGTTATTATCGACGTTTCGTCCAGAATGTTTCCCAGTTAGCTAACCCATTAACAAAGGTCACATGTAAAGATGTTAAATTTGTTTGGACAAAAGAGTGTGAAGAATGTTTCGAATAATTGAAGAGAAGATTATTCAATGCTCCTATATTGACTCTACCATCTGGGAATGATGGGTTCATTATTTATTTTGATGCATCGAAGAAAGGACTTGGTTGTGTCCTTATGCAGAATGATAGGGTTATTTCCTATGCATCATGACAGTTGAAAATTCATGAGAAAAACTGTCCTACTCATGATCTCGAGTAAGCAGCTGTGATATTTTCTTTGAAGATATAGAGACAATACCTCTAAGGTGAAAATGTGATATTTATATTGATCACAAGAGTTTGAAGTATATTTTCTCACAAAAATAATTCAACCGGAGGAAAAGGAGATGGCTTTAATTACTCAAGGATTATAATTTCACGATACACTACCACCCGGGGAAGGAAAATAAGGTGGAAAATTCTTTGAGTTGAAAAGATCATGGAGTTTGGAAAATATGAGAATTGAAAGGGATCCAATTTCCATGGATCTAGTGAAGATGGACATGGGAATAACCATGGAAGGTGAAACATCAATACTTTTTCAAAGGGTTGTCGAACCATCTTTACTAGAAAGGATAATTAGTTCCCATACTATTGATGAAGAGTTTCAAAATAAGATTAAAGTTGTGAATGATGGGAGATTGAGTGACATTGTGTATGAAGATGGAATTCGAAAATTTGGGAAGTGACTTTGTTTTCCTAATATACCTGATCTGAAAAGGGAATTGTTAGATGATGCTCATAGCTCCAATTTCTCTATAAACCCTGGGAGCACCAAAATGTATAGAGATTTGAAGGAGCACTTTTGGTGGGACAACATGAAGAGGGAGATTGTTGATTTTGTGCCAAGATGTATAGTTTGTCAACAAGTGAGAGCTGGAAGGAAATATCCTGGAGGAGTCATGCAACCTCTTCCCATACCTGAGTGGAAATGGGATAATATCATGATAGAATTTTTCATGGGACTACCGAAGACTCCTAGAGAAAACGATGCAATATGGGTTATTGTTGACCGTCTTACCAAGTCAGCGCATTTTCTTGCTATAAGAGAAGATCTATCACTGGAACATCTAGAAAGACTATATATTAATGAAGTTTTGAGACTTCATGGAGTACCCCTATTGATTGTTTCTGATTGTGATCTTCATTTTACTTCATGATTCTGGAAGAGTCTTTAGAAGGCCTTGGATACTGAACTTCGTTTGAGCGCTGCCTACCAACCTCAAACAGATGGTCAATCAGAATGGACTATTCAAACCTTAGAAGACATGTTGGGATCATACTCACTAGACTTTCAGGGTATGTGGGATCAATATTTTCCTCTCGTAGAATTTTCCTATAACAATAGATTCCATTCGAGTATTCAGATGGCACCATATGAAGCATTATACGGACCAGAACTAGTGGAGGAAACAATGGAAAAGGTAAAGGTAATCCAAAACCACATCAAAGCAGCTCAAAGTAGGCATAAGAGCTATACCAATAACCGAATTAAGGATTTGGAATTTAGGGTAGTAGATCATGTTTTCATGAAGGTATCTCCAAGGAAGGGAGTTATATGTTTCAGTAAGAAAGGTAAATTGAGTCCCAGGTACATCAGACCTTTCGAAATTCTAGAACGAATTGGGTTTGTAGCTTACCATTTGGAATTTCCTACACGTCTCTCCAAATCTCACGATGTGTTCCACGTATCACTATTCAGGAAATACATGCCTGAACCAACGCATGTACTCCCCTATGAGGAATTAGAACTGGAACTCGATTTGTCTTATTGTGAAGATCCCATCAGGATTCTTGATATAAGGGAACAAGTTCTAAGAAACCAGACGACTCATCTGGTAAACGTTCTATGAAAAAACCATAAGATGGAAGAGGCAACGTGGGAACCCGAGGAACTTATGATGAAGAACCACCTGAGTCTTTTCATGTGGTAGTATTCTAGAAGTTACGAGGATGAAATTATTTGAAGGAGGGGAGAATGTAACACCCCAAGCTTCCACGGTAAGCTTCTCTTTGAATAATACAGTAGCGTGTGTTATACGCAACTTCGAGTTCTAACACACACCACAACCAATCAAACTAGCCGTCATGAATACTAATACCCACTTTTTTGAAATTTTATAAATTTTATATTTCAAAATGGACTTCATTTTTGGATTTGGAATATCGAAATTAGCCTAGGGTGAAATTTTGGTATTTTTCTGAAAACTTTCAATTTTTAATGAATAGTGAAAAAACCATAAGTTATAGTTTAAAACCAAATTTTTATTTAAATAATTATTTATTTTATTTAAATTTAATTTTGGACAAAATATATACATAATACCTATATAAGTTCAATGAAATTCGTTGGATTTAGTTTAGAATAATTTTAGATATATAAAAATTTTATTGAACTTTTCACCGTCTTTTACCCACCTCCTAGGAGAATTTAGAAATTCACATAAATCTTATTTTTACCGCTTTTGTGAGTGGAATTTCGAATATCCGAGAGACACGGTTAATATAATGGAGTAAAATGTGGTTTAATAGGATGAAAATAATTTTTGATGAATAGTAACTTTTTACTTTTATTTACCATGGTTAAAAGTAAATAGGGTAATTAGGGGTAAAAATGATATTAATATTATCCTAACAAATGTCTTAATTCTTTTCGACAAGTGTATCTTGACAAAAAAAAACCTTAGGAATAAAATATTATCATTTAGGTCCACTTGGATTAGATTAGGACATTAATTATTATTTAATTCAGAGAATAGTTAAAAGAGTTAAAATCAAAGTTTAATTAATAAAACATTTTTAATATTGGGTTATACATACGATAAATTACATTATAAGTATTCATTAGAAATATATAAATATTTCGTACATAATGGTTGTTTATTTATAATTTTTAAACATTAAATAATTTAATTTATTTATGACACAATGGTGATGCATTAATTACCAAATTAATGAAATATTAAAATAATTGATATTATAAATATCCAAATAAACATAATATGAGACTTTTTATGAGTTACACTAATTTTATAGGTTAATATGAAATGTTAGTATTTATTTAATTATGTTTCTTTGAATTAGTCATGCTGTTATGTTTTTCAAAAAAATCAAATACCAAATAGTGTCAAAATTGACATAAAAGCATTTTTAAAACAAATATTATATTATTAATTGATATTCTATTCCTAAAAATCTATGGTTCGGCCAAATGACATATATCATCATATTTGTATCATTAATGGACCACTTGGGGAGCGCTTGGATGTATATAGTATGTTTATTAACTTTATAATATAAAAATACAATGTGACATGGTTAATGTCTATCAAATTAACTAAGAGTTAAAACTAAATGATAAGGTTAATATATTGACCCAAAACTATCTAAAATCTATTGGTTGAAATTAATGAGACCCATACCCATCTTAGACTTTGATTGATCCACTTTGGAGCCATTATAAACCAAATATGAATTTATTATAAATTAATACTTTAAGTTTTTTCTAAAGAGCCCATCCTCCCCCTTATAAAAGGACCCCACTTCTAACCAATTATTCACACCTTCAAAGCGTTTTTGTTCAGACAACCCCTTCCCAACTATTCTCTCAACATCCCTCACTTTGACCTAGAGGACTTACTTTAGTCAAACATCCATCCTATGGATCCCTTTTGATCAAATCAAACGGAAGAACTCGAAGAAGATGTAATGTTTTTCACCACCCTCTTCCAAGATCCATTCTTCTTCAACTTCTTCTTTCTTCATTATTAACATTATAAAATAATAACTAAAATATATTCTATATACTGTGATGTTATTATAAATATGGTACAACCATATTCAGTATTCAATCCATCCTTTTAATGACATGTCATCACACATGCGTATGTACGGCTTACCGTCTCCACATCGGGGTGTAATTGTTATTCAAAAAATTATTATTTGGATGGGTATAATAATGATGTGTAATTCATGTAAATAATAAATATAACATGATAATTATTTTGTATATATGATATAACATCCAATTATATATTATTTTAATATCAAAAGAATGATATTGTCGCTCGTGCATACATACGGACTACCGTCTCCATGAACGCGATAAGATTCATTCCCCATCGTATCCATTCAAGAATAATATTCATTTGATGGTTACAAATAATGTTTAAGGACTTGATATCATTATATTTATGAATAAGATACATCCTATCCATAACAAACATGTCTTATGTAACAAAACATATAAAAGAAAATGAGTAAGGTAACACCCGAAACGATGATAATACTAAGATATTGTTAACAAAGAAATATTAAAAGGTCATATATGATATCATATTAATGTATATTATTATTATATAATTTAATAAAAATTATTTTACAATCATACAGGAGGTTAACCTACCCTCAACCATGCAAAATTACAATGTAAGGGTTTGTTTCACAATCTCTTCATTATCCGAGGTTGTTTATACGTAATTATCTACTGGGACCTCTTTATCATCTACATCCATGTTTCTTAAAAATGTATTTCAAAACATTCTTACTATTTTATAGACTATGGGTTAAATTTATTTATACCCATGTTGAATTTTTATAAGATTTTTATAAATGAATCTTTCCGTCATTTCCCAAACTAGGTCCCTTTTAACCTTTTCGACAAAATTAAGGTAAGAATGTCTTTTTTTTTACTTATACGGCGAGTGCGGCAATTTTCTACCATTATAAACTCGTCGAAGCTTACATTACAAGCTTATAAGAATATTTTCAATGTAAATGTTTTATTTTATAATTATGTGACTCTTAAATGAATTCAAAATAGAATGAGATATTTCTCTAAAAAGAGTTTTGATTTCATCTATGTCAACATCCTTTGATGGATTTTAAGTTTATTTTGAGTTGATTTATTATGATACAAAACTTACATATTGTATTGAAGGTTTTGCGATAAGTTTGACTATGGATGTGCCATTTTTATACCTTTCATGAATACGGTTAATGTATTAACCTTTCCTATTCTAGTTTTAATAATAATGTTTATGATATGTTTAAACCTTTTCATATGAGGAATTTATTAGACTATGTAAGTGACGGGTGGAGCCCATTATAGATCCTCGATGCATTGGTAGGTCTCATGAGACAACTAGATGTGGAATTGGCCGAGGCCCTTTCCCAATTTGATTTATGATTTTGGATGAGGCCTTAATAATTTTTAGACGTCTTGGTCAAGGCCATGAAAAAATGTTTCAGAATGTCCGGCATTGTACATTCCCTCATTATGGAAATAATATTGATGGTTAATGTGGTCATTCGACTACTAGAATACCCATGATTATGTTTTATTATGGCATTATTTACTCAGCTCATATTCTTGCCATAAAAGTATTCATGTTTATTATTGGTAAAGGCATGAGGTTTCAATTATTTACCATGCTTAATATTTATGTCATTTTCTGCTTTATTACTTACCCTTTCTGAGCATTTGAGCTCACCCCTTTCTTATGTTTCATTTTCCCAGGATATGAAGAAGTTAGTTATGAGTGACAAGTAGGCAAAATCTAGGAGGCTTGGATGTTTCTAATGAAATATATTTGTTTTTTATATCTTTTCCAGTAGTAAAGTTCAACTTCTATATGAATCTTGTTTCCAATAATACTAAACTAATCGGTCTTTTGAGACATGATTTCCTTATGATCATGCCAATGTTATGTAATAATGCACCAACTCTAGGTAACGGGGTCGGGGCGTTACACCTTTTCTCACTACTCTGGAAAATAGCCACACACAATTTTCGGGAATGTTGGTCCCTTCATTAGAAATAATTAATGGATCCTAAATTGTAGATAAAAGGTCAGAATAAGCTCTAATATCATCCACTTTATCCATTCAACTTTACCACAGACTTATTTTACAATCCTTTCAGGTTTAGAAAAAATTGAATTTTCGGAAACCCTTGGATGTATTACTTGCAACTCTACCAGCTTTTGTGAAACATCAATGCTTATTCAAAAAACTCCGAACTATCATGAAACGTTTTTTTGTGAAACATCCTCTTATGTACAAATGTTATATTTTTTGTGCATATTCATAGTCTATTTAGAAGCATGTTCTTTTCATGCATGCAAAAACATTTTCATCCTTTTATACTTGTAACACTTTTTGTGAGAAACTTTTATGCATTGCACGCACTTCTTTTTCAATTCAAGACACTAATATTCTATAAGGTTTAATCTATCAGAATGAAATGTCTAGATGCATATTTATTGAAATTGGTGTGCATGCATGCATGATCATTGAGCATTTTTTCCTTTCATATAAGCATGCTATTGATGTCTAATTTGGTACGTAATCCCCATTCATGAGATTTTATCTTTTGAACACTACTCATTCTTTTTTATATATTTTTATGATTCAATCTCAAAAGTCCACTTGTGCGTAGAATAATTTTGACATCATATTTACGATGTAAAATCCTTCCACACCTTCTTCTTTGCATAAAAAAACTTCCTATCATGAAAACAATCTTTCGGGAAATTATGAATCTTTCTCACACCTTTTTACGTTTACATATTTTGAAATTATTGTCCTAAAACTCAACTTACATGAAAATTATAAAACTACTTTTACCCTTTCGCACAACATCCTTCATCGAATTTTTTTTCTCATTTCATTAAATTTAAGACACAAAAATTTGGCAAACACTTAGAAATTTTTCCACCTTGTATTGAAATTGTTTTACCACCTACAGAGCATCTATTAATTTTTTTTTGGGTCTTTTTCAACATATATTTTCAATAATATATCTCGAACTCCAAAATTGGCCATGTAAATCTACTTTTTCAACAAACATAATCATCCTAAAAACAATATAATGTTATCTAGAGAGATTTTTTTCCCAATAGTTTTTTTATAGCCTCTCCTGAATTCGAGTAATGATGGATTTAAAATAAATTTATTATATTTTTAACATATTTATAATTATGGAGTTATGATATAACATATAATCTTTTTATTTTCCATTCCATGGTAGATAAAATAATGTATCTTATGTGTACAGTAGACTACCACCTCATGAATAAATGTACACTAATGCATTACGTGGAAGGTAATAAATATATTAATAATGAATATATGTGAGATAAATGACATAATAACTTATTTTCAGGAAAATTTATCATTATAAAAATATGATATTTAATTTTATTTGTTACGCTAAAAAAGTATAACCTTATTCATGTATGTGTGGACTGTCACTTCTATGAATCAATGTGATTCTTTTTTTATCACCACATCACAATAATGATATATATATATATATATAATTATATTTATATAAATATTATGTAATTTATGATATTTATATCATTGATTACTATGAAAATAATACAAAACTTATTTCTATAATGATCATTGAAAAATGTAAACGTCATGCATGAGTACCTATGAAATATTATCTCCATAATCGTAATAAAGTTTATTTTTTTATAAATGTTCCATGATTGGTTTTAAAAGTAAAATTAATAAATAAATATGAAAATTATTTCATGATTATTATGATTTATATGTTGAAATAATTATCTCTTTGACCATGGTTAACAAACCGAAGCCATTTGGAAGAAATTTACATAATTTCCTCAAAACTCCTGATGTGGAGTTAACTGATTAAACATTTAAATTTGTAACTAAAATGATATAGAGTAATTTTTTATGTATAATTTATTATCCTAGTAAAATTTTAATATAAAATCAAACAATATCTTTAATGTAATTAGGAATAAGTTAATCATCATACAAAGAATGTTGGGACATGAGGTAAGGGAATTTTTCCTCACTTTTTACTTCTATGAGACACATGTAGTATTCACCACCTATAAATATAATTTGGTGTATATAATAACATTGAATTTATTTTATGATGATTGTCCTGAAAATTAGTGTAATTTATGTATCAATTTTATGATCTCTCTATCATGGGGTATACAATTCAAAATTTTACAAAGTGGTAAGGGATTTTATCTTAATTTGTCTTCTTTGGGTAATATGTTACGCTACGTGCCAATATTATTTTTTGAGGTGAATATATTGTACCATTGTAATATTACAGTAGTAATATACTTATTTTAATTATATTATAATTTTCATTTAATTTTTTCGTTCATTGGGTTTATGATTCAAAGGTATCCAAATTAGTAAGGGATTGTTTTTCTCTATTTTCCATCCGTGAGGCATATGTTATGTTATGAACTAGCCTTATTTTATGAGATGTATATACAAACACATTGATATTTAATATGATTACTTCATTTGTTAAAATTTCATTTTATGTTTTATTTAATTTTATTCCATCATGGGGTTTATAATCCATAGTTATCGAAGTTGTAACTATTTTACATTACAATCTCATCGTTTAACGGGATTGATTATGATTATGTTCTTGATGATAAAATCATATGTTTTATCTCTCAAGAAACCCATGAATTTTATTACACTATGGTTATTTCATGATAATACATTTTCCCACTTAATTTCCTTATATTTATGTACTCAATAATTTATTTGAATGTTTTTATAAAAAAATTATTTTATTTCTCACTTCAGTCAAAAACCTTTTTTCTTTCAAAACTGAGTATTTTAAAAACAATATCAAAAACATTTTGAAAATACATTAAATACTTTATTAAATACATTTTCAAATTAATTGGTTTCAAAAAAATTACTTAATGTAATATTCATTTCTTTTTCTAAAAAATGCTAATTTTGATTTTATCAAAAATGTGAAAGGAATCATTATTTTAATGTGAAAGACATTAATATAATTTCCCACCAAAATGGTCAATATTTTATTTGAACATTACTTTATAATTTTACATGGCTATTTTCAATGAATAGGGTTTTAAAAAATTTTAGTATTTTAAAATGTGTTATTCTAAATTGAAATCATATTTTCCTCAAGAAATGTTTTATATAAATTTTAAATCTTCCATTATATTTTTTCATTGTTATTTTCATAGAAAAGTATATATAAAATGTTTTATATTATAAAAAGTTATTTTCAAAATGGAAATTTTTTTTTACTTAATAAATTTTTCAAAACATTTTTAATGCCTCATTTATATGTTTCCAGGTTTTTTTAAAGGAAATGATTTTTTCAATTTTTTATGAATTTTTTGTTTTTCAAATGTGAATTGTCAAAATGAAAATGTTAATTTACAAAAAATTTATCTAATTAAATTTTAATGGTATTAAAATTCATCAAATTCAACAACATATTTTATTTATTATGATATTATAGTGATGTTGTTTAATGGTACCGTCCTCATTCTTTCTCTAAATGGATTAAGTTTATTTTAAATAGATTATTAAGGAACCTGTTTCTTATCTCAAGGTTAATCATGATTCAAGGAGATTGTCAGGGAACCAATTTATTTTTATTGAATTAATAAAGTTATGAAAAGAAAAAATTTATTATTAGGAGTTTTATAATAAAACTAAATCTCTATGTATGTTATCCATTTTATGGTTCTATAAATTATACATGGTGGATGTTCCCAAATAAAACCGGTTGGGTCTCATATAACTTATATGATGGGTCAATCCTGATATATCTCAAATGAATTGGGTAATGAATATGATATCTATATAACAATATAATAAGTCGGGTGTGTGGATATTCTAATTTTAAGGGTTCTATAAGGGTTCTATGATGAGGATTTTCTTAGATTTCGACATGGTTTATCTATACTTGACATGGGTTTGTAATGTTTCCTTTGATAAAAATTGACTACTCATGGCTTGTTATTATTTATTATTATAACTCTTTTAAATTTATTTCCTTATTCCAGGTTTAATGATTGATGATTTAGGTATTGATTGGTATGATTTCATTTAGGATTCTATCTTGCACATTGATTATTTTATTATACCCTAATTCACTTGTTATGTTCATTGATGACATTTAATTGTTAATTCTTATATTAACCCTTAATTAAAATTTGAACTAAAACTTATTTTGTTTCTTTTTAATTATTTTATCAAGAATTATGTTAAATGAGCTATTATTATATGGATTCCATATATATGATATGATGACTAATTTTGAAATAATAAAAATCATGATAAGTGGGAGAAATTTTCATTTAAATACGTGGGTATTATTTATCTAATTTGTTTTCTTAATTCCCTAAAACTATAATCTAAAAAGGTCCCTGAGAATGTGAGTAATACAATATTTTATTTTGATATTTTAGGTTTTTGATAGGGAATATATGGTCACCTTCATCGACTTCAAATATAGAAATGTAATTTTAATGATTTTAGCACCAGATCGAGAAGTGCTGGTTTTGGGTTGTTATATTTTCAACTTGTAAAATCCTCCCATTTAATCCCCACTTTTTTAATACTATAAATTATAATTCTATAAACAATAATATCTTAGGGGAGATTTATTTTCTTCCACTTTTCATCTTTCTTCAAATCTTGAACATTGTTTTTTGAGATAACTAGAATAATAATTTATCCTTATTATGCTTGATTCATTTTGTGTTCCCCTTTTAACTATAATCACATTATAATTAATAATTATTTAGTTACTTGTTATACATTCTTGTATTTACCACATGTTTTCTGAAGAGTACATATTTTACTTATATTAGGAAACATGTCATGAATTTTAACTTTTCCATCAGAGTTGTCTTTCACCAAACTAATTTTTTATATCATTCTCCAATTAATTTTATTTATTATTTTAGATTGGTTCCTTAAATTATAATATTCATGGATTAATTAAATCTATAAATTATATATCATTTAATTCCTCCATATTATTATATATTCATTTGTCTAATATTTACTTTTACATCTTTTTAGGATGATTTTTTTTAGAATCTTACTTTTTCTTACACCCCAAGGTCGACTCACCATCCTTCTTCCACTAATTTTTCACTATATTTGGTGGGATTCATTCTCTAGTTGTAAATAAATCATACTTGGTATGTGTGAACCGAAACTAACCATCATAATAATGAGTTTTAATATAACCTCTCTTGATGTTCTTGAGATACTAAAAACAATTTTAATTAAACGAATTTACTTTATTCTTTGTAATTTTCATGAAATAAATAGGATTTATATTAACATAAATATTTTTTCCCTATAATATATCCCTTCCTTGCCTTTAAATAATTTAAATTTTATAGTTAGAGTTAATATATTTGTGTGGAACATTTAACGACACCAATAATATCCAATAAATCTTTCTTTCTTTAATTATGTAGTAATCTTACCGACTTTGGTTCCAAACTATTTTTCTGTAAAACCCCATTTTTTGGATACCTCATCGTAATTCTTTTATATTAATGTTATAATATCCAAATTTTTTAATTTTTTGGGTTTATCAGAATTTTTATTCATCAACATAAATTAATCATATAAGTTGAAATAGGTACATTTAATTGAGGATTTATTAGTACATAAAAATTTTATATAGTAAGGTTATCCTTTAAAATACTCATATTGTATATTTATCCTTAGATAATTTCAATATATTATTTACTATAGAATAGGAATTTTTAGAATTAAAAATCTTCTCTAAAACATTCATGGTAGTATCCCTTATTTTAGCTTTATTTGAAGATTCATCCTGATTAACCTCTATGAATCTCAAATTGACCTCCAACCTAGGAAAATTTAAATTTAACATATTTTTATAATATTTAATAGATTTGACATTAAATATACATTCAATTTTTAATTTTTCAACACTATTTTAATGAATCATTCAATTTTCTTATAGGGAACTACTAAGATCCTTTATCCTTTTAGACATGATTTCCAACTGAACATCTTGGGAAGAAAGAAATTTTTTAAATGCATGAAACATTTATTCATATATTAAATTAATATTTATTATCTCATTACATTCCTTTTAAAATTATTCTTTTTCCGTGGTTAAAATTATCTTGAAATGTAATAAAATATTTTCCTTATATATAATAAATTTACCAAGAGTTCACTCTTCAAAATGTATTAATCAATGTTTTTTCATAGATTATTCATTTATTATCCAATATTTTTTATCATCATGTGGATATTTGGTGAACTGAGATATGAAATTAGAAATTTCAATATATTATTTATTAAAATAATAATTAAATTCAGAAAAAATATCATTAACTAATTTAATATAGTCATCTTTTCAATGTCTAGTCCAAATCTTTCCTAAAGATGATTAACTTATAAAATAGATAATTTATCACTTTTATTAACTTCAAATAGTATTTTATCTTCTTTATTATATTTCAGACAAGTTGTGTTACTTAAATTAATAGCTTCTATATCTTTATGTTATTCTTAATATTAGTAGAAATAACATTTAGGTTTGTGTTGATTGTAATATCTCCCATAATCTTCTACTGAGGAGTCCCAATAACATCAAAAAATATATACTTCATGTAAATAAAATAAACTAACAATTAATAAAATATTAAATTAGAGGTGGAACCTATTATCTAATACCACTGGAGGTTCCTGATAGATCATGAAATTACACTAAGAGGGTAAGTGAATTGGTATAGATTAATTTTACCAAATTATTTATAAATAATTTTTACTAATTTTAATATTAAAACATATTCACATATTAGGATGAATGGATCCCATATACACCAACCAACACATTAAAAAAATATAAAAATAGAAATAATATTAATCAAAATAAATAGTAAATTTACACAAATAAATTCCAATACGGGTAACACCTCCTTGTTATGTTTGGGTTCAGTCTGAGGCATATATTTTATCACTATTATATTATTGTGAATACAGAATGTTAGAAGGTATCATCCATTACTCAATATATAAAATGAGTGGTAAGGTATCATAATTAATACCTAGGAAGGTATTATCCGTCACCTACTTTTATCATATTATAGTAGTAATTTGGAAAAGATTATAATGGATCCCTCCAATATCCAATGGCCCTTTAACTTCTATTTTTGAACAAGATATTTAGTTTTATCCTAGGATTTTCTACATCAGAACATAATATCTTCTTCCTCAAATAGTAGGAATTTTAATTAAAATGAATGAATTACTATAAATTCTAGAACATAATATTTTTATTCTCAACTTACAAAATGAGAAACATAACAATAAATAAGTAAATACATGTTTCCTTCTTCTTCAACATTGAATATTCATAATTAAATTATTCTGAATCAAATCTACTTATGATCTCAGTATTAATTTCGAATAAATTTATTTACAAATTAGATATTCCACTAATTATTTTTATATATGTAAGATATATCTTTACTAACTCACTTCCTTTTTAACTAAGAAGATCCCTCAGAAAAAGTCTCATATCATCTTTAACATCAGTTGATCTTGTATAAAATGAAATCCATACCCAATTATTGGACTAAATAGTCTTAGATAAAATATATGTTGGATTTTATTAATATTATCAATATAAAAATATTTCTCAAACATCTATTAATTATATTTATTACTTTTATATCAATCACCGATGTTGAAACATTCAAGAAATACAGCATCATGATATCTAGGTATTCCCCCTTTAAATTTCATGCTATCTCAATTCTCGAACAAACATATTTACTGATTCCAATAAATATTAATCTAAATGAATTATTAACATTTCAACCTAAATTTATAGACTTCAAAAAATTATAAAATCTTGTCTTAAATCATTTTTTATATCTTGTGAAATTTTATTCTTGAACTATAGCTCATCATTATCACATTAAAGTTTCACCAACTTAATGATTCATTATTTATTATATATTAGTTTTTATTGAAAAAAATTCAAATCAGTATAACATTATATTTTGATATTCTATCCTAGTATGACATATATCATAGTTTTACAGTGCTTTTATTTCACAAATCCAATGCATCATTGAACTATGGATAGTGGAATATCAATCTTCATCTATAAAACTCAACATCAAATTTACTCATCTTTTGAAATTATGAAATTTTGAATTTTATATTCTTGAAGATCCTTCTAGGATAACATAAGGTCACTCTTCTATAACTCTATATTTTCCAAAACTACTCTTTCATATCATTTAATTCTCTCAAATTAATTTCTTCTCATAAACTCTTTCAACATCAGAATCATTCTTCCACAACAAAATTCATTGGTATTCAATATCATCAAGATATAGAAGCTCTCTCTTATACTTAAACATCCATTATTATATGTCAGTGTTTGTTGATTATATTTTTATTAACTTTTTTTGGATCTATCACTTAAAATTGGATTGCTTTAATACATCTAGATTTAAATCAACCAAAGTGATTGAAATTATTGAATAAATTGTCTTCTATACTTTCTATCCATTATATTTTCTATTCTCATGGACTCACAGGATCAACATTTTTTATTTTGGGACCCCTTATTAATAGTTCTAGAAAATTAGATTCTGAAGAATCTTTACTTCTTCAATTTTCTTTATTCAGTTTTATTAGTCAACCTATAGACTTTAAATATCAAGAACTTCATTATGAAGGATCACTTACTAAATCAACCTCATATCTTCCCCAAAATACTCCAAAATTAGGATAGTTCACCTTTAGTCTCAATAAATTCTATCTTCTATACTAGGAATGAATAACACTATTCATCTGACTATGTTTTTTTAAATTGAATGTTCATTATAGGTTAATCAAAATTTTTTTCTAGATTCACCTTCTTAATAATAAGAAAATTATAAATAAGATAACTTTTATTCTAGTTTTTTTCATTCTTATATAGCCTTTTAAACCACTACGTTAATATGATGTGACATAAAACATCCTAAATTTTTTTCCATAGCCATGAAAATTTATTATTCAAATTAGAGTACTATAATTATTCTTCAATATTTTTAACTAAATTATATATAATAATTAATAGATTATAGATTCATTAAACATCCAAACACACATCTATCTTAAAGAGTCATATTTTAATGAACATAAACACAACATAAAAAAATATCAATTAAAGTTTAGATAGTATCTCTCTGGATTACTTACTGGTCACATTCGATGTGTCCTTCTTCTACAAATAGTTCTTTAAGGATTCATCATAAAATTATCTTTCATTTTTAATTATTCTTTCATAGGGGTAACTTCCCTAATCAATTTTACTATTACATACAACTTTCACCATCATCCAAGTATATTTTAATTTTGAACAAGAATTTCCATGATTAATAAATATATTGATGGATTCTCATAGTCTCCATTAATAACATGAAGTTGACTAGTGTTCTCATCAACCATCACCACTTCTTATTGATACAATAATATCCAACTAAATAATCGATAAATTCTTTTACATAACCTTTAATCTTTATTAATCTTAATTACATCTTCAAATACATTTTTTCTATTGTGTAGTTTAATCATACAAACACACAATATTCTTTGGTGTTACATTTTTAAGTAGATAAAAACACTAAAAATATTCTAGAGTGTTGAATATAGAAACACCTACTGTATATTGAATTATATATTAATATTAATCTATACTTTTATTACATGCTGAATTTACTTGTTAGTGAATTTTCTTACCATTGACAATAAATAAAATACTATATATCAAAATCAATTTATTTTCTTTGTTTTCTGAGTGTTTTTACACCTCCTCAATGGCATGTAATTTTTATATTTGACTTACTTTGGTGTTTTTATTTTGTATAATTATTGAGTGGGGAATTATAATGTTAATTTTTAATATTTTCATTGTAATAGTAGATACCTTCCTCCCATCTAATGGTGTGCAATAGTGGTTGGTCATGTTTTTTCATTGAATTTGTTTTGGGGGATCCATTGGGAAGATGGAGTGGTTAGTATGAAGTTTTTGTATTGGGTATGAATATATACTATCCTTTATATGTTTATATACTCATATAATAGGAATAAATATTACTAAATATTATTAATGAATGGTCACATTATGAATTTCTTCCCATTTAGAGAAGAAAATAAGGAAAGGAAGAAAGGAAAATTAAAACAACAAAAAATATTAAAATTGTGAAATTAAATAGTAAGTGAGAGGTATGGGTCCCTGGTAACACTACCAATATTATTATAAGATTAATTCACAAATTAATCCTCAATATAATTTAATCCTGGTGTGTAAACTAGTTTTCAACATGTGTTGTATCACTTAGAGATTCTAAAAAATTATTTATTTTTAGATTTTTATCACTTATTATTCTTTTTTTATTTGGAATAAAATTAAATCACTGAAACAAATTAATGTGAAATTGAAATAAAAAAAATTATAAATGAAAATAATATAATAAAGAAAAATCTTAGTAATAAATAATTATCCCTTTGTAAGATGATAATGAAAATTGTCATCACCTCTTACTTATTTACATATCTATCACCCCATGTATGTTATAAAGCTTCCAATATTTCATACCATCATCTATTGTTTATGTATATATAATTTTATAAAAACAGTACATGGACATCATATGCTAACCACTTCCTTAGGTAAGTGAATATAGTACTTCCCAAATTAGATCATCTAACACTCACCGTCTAATGTGCTCTGTCACCCATTAAAAACCACCAAGATAAATATAATTGATGATGGTGAGAAGAAAAGGAATTTGTATCATCCCAGGTAAATAAAGAATAATACATTTTAATATTTATTAATATTTGCGAGTTAAATATTAATTTTATTTTAAAGGGGTTTCTATGTTCGATAGCGTACCCGATACGCAACAAAGAGTTTCTTTGAAATCGTACGTTGCACACTAGTAATAAAATAATATTATTTTAAATGTTAGTTATCACGTAGCCGTTGTACTAGCGGTAATGGATATAAATAACTAAAATATGATTATATATGTTTGTTAAATGTTTTTACATTTATCCAATAAATGATAAAGTCTTAAAATACGGAAAGAATTCAATTTTAGGCATTTATACCCTAATTTTCACTAAAGTTTCCCTTATCACCTTTTGATGGTGAACCGTCATTAAATATAGTTTTGTTCACTCTTATACATTCTATTGGACCAAATATAACTCTTCTTTAGAATCGGGACATCAAAATTTACTTTGTGTAAATTTTTGGTATCTTTCCGATAAAGGTCATTTTTTAATGAATAGTGTAAAATGTTGTATTTTAATTCAAAACCTCTTTTTAATCTAATTTATTAAGACAATTAGATTATCTTTTAAATTGGTTTTAAAATGAAATTAGAATATATTTTTTCCATTAAATCCAATAGTGGTCGTTGAAATTAATTTCACTTTGAAATCGGACTTAAACTAGTGTCAATCTTTTGATACTTATTGTTTCATAAAAACACGCTATTTGATCTGACAACGGGAATTAATTATTAAATTAATTAATGAAACTTATATGTTGTGAATTTTTTAAAATGGACTTCATTTTTGAATTCATAATATCAAATATAGATTAGGGTGATGTTTTGGTATTTTTCTAAAAAGCTTCAATTTTTGATGAATAGTGAAACCACTAAGTGGTACTTATAAAAACTGATTTTTCGTTTAAATGAAATTTTACCGCTTCTATGTTTTGAATTTCAAAAATCCGACATACATGGTTTTCATTAAGAAGTAAAATGTGGTTCAATGAGATTAAAATAATTTTCTGTGAATAGTAACTCTTAAGTTCTTAATCGCGATTAGAGGTAATTAGTGTAGTTTAAGTTAAAATAATGTTTTAAAAATATGAGATGATGTAGAAACATGTATTACCCTTATTGGATGTGTCATGGCAGACCAAGACAAGCCATGGGTCAACTTGGGACCCCATGGAGCCACTTTGGTTGGAAAATGACATAAATACCTTTTTATTAAATGTTAAACTAAAAATGACACAAACATGAAATGTTTTACTAAAACAATTTTTACATGGGGTTATACATGTAAGATTTTTGACTATAAATATTAATTAGAAATCTAAAACGATTTCCTACATCATAGTATTTTTTTTATAATTTTTAGACTTTAAATAAATTAAATTATTTATGACATCCTGATGATGAAGCGATTACCTCATTAATGAAGGATTTAAATAAAATGAAATGATAATGTAAAATCTATGACCTACACATGTCCAAAACCTATAGAATGGGTGTATTTCGAACCCTTATCACATTAACCTATAATTATATCAATGTGGGACCTTTTTAATCCGAAACGCATTTTACAATAATTTAACTTATCTTTACTTTCCAATAGTGCCCCTCCTCTCCTCTTATAAAAGGACCCCGCCTCTACCTCTTTACCCCCACTTCCAAAGCCATTGGCTCGGCCAAACCCTACTAATTTTGTCTCTCCACTTCCATCTCTTACTTCTTAAAGCCTCAAATTGGGTAGAAGGCGTCACAAGGAAGCCTTTGATCTCAAACCAAAGGGAGTTACCCGATTTTAAGGTAATGACTTCACTTGAGTCCTTTTGTTTTACTTTGCTTGTCCAACCCCCTAAACTCTTTTTATTCATTTCTTTTGTAAAAACACCAGTATCATCAATATACTAGGATGTTGTTATAAGATGGATTCTAGCTACACTTACACACACCTACATCTAATGGTTAATGTACATACTGTTTCTGTGGATGGCGAATTTCGGCCTCCCGAAACGATGATTGTTCAACATTCTTTTAACACCTTCAAAGGTGGAAATTAAGATGACACTATATTTATATATGATATATAATATGTTTATGTTTTCCTTAAGCTTATGTATTTTTTATTTTGGGCATACCTTTATGGTTTCCATTATGGGTAAACGCGATATCTTCATTTAAGGAAGTGCGGACTACCGCCCCCTCAAAGTGATTTGATTCGTTAATGCCATATGTGGGATGTATAAAGGATGGATTTAAAGTTATTATATATGATGTTATAATGGAATTATAATATAACTCCATATCATTATTATTTCTTTCCATTAAAGTACGAGATAGAAATGAAAGTAGCGTTCATGCGTACGTACGGCTTACCGTCTCCATTAACGGTGCATTTCATTTCTTATCACCAAATGTAATGTACTATTAAAAGTACATGTATATAATGGATATATATAATTAATGATACATCTAAATGATGAATATAATTATGTAATTAAAATATACATACCTCTCATTTAGTTTTTATTCCATTAATATGACAAAGAAATGAAAGTAGTGTTCATGCGTACGTATGGCTTACCGTCTCCATGAACGGTGCATTTCATTCCTTACCTCTAAATGATTATGTAATATTATAAATACATGTATATTCTGGATATATATGATATATATGCTATCCCAATCAGGAATTTCATTCTGGATATAAAGAACCTTTGACCACACGAACAACATGTAATTGTATGAAGTCCACTTTCAACTTAACAACCAAATATCGACAAAACAAACATTATTAACATAAATGGTTACATAATGTTTATATCATGGAAATAAGTGATATAAAAAGAATAGTTAACTTTAAAAAGGTTCTTAATCAAGTATAAATTAAGTCAATTTTATTATTCAGGACGTTAAAGAATGATCGAGTCAAGTCGGTCCCGAGGTAAGGGACTTCGTCTCAATCTCCTTTCATTGAGGCATATTTTGTTTTATACACAACTTTATTTTATACGGTGTATAAACCCCTTTGACTTTTACTTTTATACAAAAGGAATATTTTTCTATGAAGAGTTTTACAAAATGACAAAAAGGAATGTTTCCTTTAACGTACGCAGTGACAAAGACTTTTTCCGTCACCGTGAGTATTATTTGGTCTTTGGCTTCCTCAACAAGCTGTAATGTTTTTTAAATGAAATAAATACCATACACTCTTTTATGTATTTTGGTATTGAAAATGTCTTTTATAATGGATTTGTTATGTCAATATATTTGAGTGATATATTGTGATCAAAGTGTGGAAATGTTTTCTTTCCATTATGTTTGTTTTATGTCTTCTGATTTTATAATGGTACTTGGACATTGGACAGGTGGTTACGTGATAAACCATATGACGGGTGGTGTCGTGAATACCAGGATGGGTGGTTACGTTATAACCTCCAATGTATTGGGTATGGAAGTCGGTCATATGGCTATTCCATTAAGTATGTATGGAAGTTGGATGTATGGCTATTTCATTAAGTGATATGTGTGGAAGTTGACCGTATGGTTATTCCACTTAAGTATGTTTATGTCCCAAGTTACCTTTATATGTTATGTGTTCCTTATATGGGTTTTATGGTAATACTTTGGTTACAAAAGGGTAAGTAATGATATTTTATTCAGTGAAGAGTTATTACTACTTCATAAAGGTGAAAAGTATTACTTTGTTAAAGTATACATGGTTTACTTGTTGTTTTGATAAACTAACGGTTTTCATTCTTTGTGTTTCCCTTACTGAGCTTTTTATGCTCACCCCAGTTTTTTTAAATTTTTTTTCACAGGACTTAATGTCGAATAGGGTCAAGGATGGGATCAATGGAAAGTCATGCTATATAAAACATGGAACTAGACATGTTTCTTTTTAAAAGTTTTTTTTATGTAAACATAGTAGAAGTGTCTACTTTGTAATCTTTTGAGATGTAATAGTTATGTTCTAATTCTCTAAAACACTAAACCTGAAAAGATACTCAAAGTGAATTATTCATTTAATTCAATATTAAGTAAGGTTTAAGGCCAGTGCCTTATAGTTTAAAATGACCCATACTTTACATACATTGTTAATACTTATTGAAGCATACTTATTACAACATATAACAAAACCACGAAAGGACCGTATAGGTATAGTGTCTTTAGAAACTAGGAAACATAAACAACTGGTTTATAAAGCATCTACACTGTCTCCCATTTATTTAATCATATCTATAGTCCCTTTTGGCATATCTTACTTAATATCCTTCTTCCTGACCTGGGGAAATAAAACATACAAAAGGGTGAGCTCAAATGCTCAGTAAGGGTAAACAAAAGAAATATCAATCACATCGTATACATAAGCACATAATTTTTGGAAATCTTAACCTGCAAAAGAGATCATAATTTCATAACATGGGATAAATCATGGCAGTGAAATGTAATCACAATAACCATAACTTAAAACATGAAACTTTGTGGCATACACACATAATCATAGAGAATCATTTCTAATTAGTCAAGACTCATTTCCAAGACTATCTTAGTGGACAAAGTCCCATTCTGAACCGAGTTCACTCCTCGTTTCAGTCCTGTTTCACTAAACCGGTATAACCTACCGTTCCATCCATGTCTATCTCATGAGATATAAAATCCTTACCCAATGAATTGGAGGGAGATAAAGGTCCCACCCATCTTATAATTATACCATTCTTATTTGTTCCACAAAATCATAAATCATACATCATTGCATAACCCATGTAATAGAAATGGGATTCTTAAACAACATGACATCATAAAATAATTCATATAAAATAAAAGAAATTCATAAAAGTAATTCCATCACAACATAATCAAATCAATGTAATAATAGGGATAGAAATAGAACCCTATATTATCTTATATGGAAAATAATTTTGATAAAACACTTGAACTCCATTCTTGAGGAAAATATCCTTTCTACTTCAAAATCATTTTTCCTTTCTTAACATGTCTTACAATTTTAAACTAAAAGAATTTGATTAAAAATACACTTGAAAATTTGTAAAGGAATCTTCTTGGAAATAATTTTTTAAAAATCCATTCATGCCGTATAAGTTTAAAAACATTCTCCTCGTACTTTTGTCAGAAAAGTCAAAAAGTACCTCGTACGAAAAATGACAAAAGATTCCTTTCAAATATTTTACTAAAAAGTAACCGAAGGGTAAAATTGGATTTAAACAATTGTAGGTGTATGGAAAAAATATTACATAATGAGGAAACATGGATGTGGATGATAAAATAAACCCTAGTAAATACCAAAGTATAAACAATCTCGAATAAAAATGAGATTGTGATATTTTCCCTTACCTTAGGTCCGATTTGCTTTGTATGTGTCCGAACCCCATGTATAATGTTTTAAATAATGTTACTGACTTATTCCATAATCATACTTATTTTTATTATATCATATATGGTCATTTTATTAGCTTCTTAGTAGTAATGTTTCATTGCTACTTGTTATTCGGGTGTTTATAACTTTTTGTTCTTATGCGTGTTTTGTCGAATAAATTCTTATTATTATATTTAGGTTATGGATACCTCATTTACAGAATGGTATTAGTGAAATATATATCATATTCATTCATTAAATTCATTTATATAATCATTATGAAATGAAGATCATGTAGAACGAGTAGCATCACATCGTGGAGACGGTATTCCGTACGTACGCACGAGTGATGATATCGTTCCTATGATCGTGGAATTGTATTGGAGTGTATGTATACTATTTCAGAATCACTATCAGTTTATAATAGTTATATATAGTCATTATTTACACCATTATACCATTCCATGTAAGGTGGTGGTGGAAAATAGATTACACCACGGCGTGGAGACGGTATTCCATACGTACGCACACGCGGTGATTTCTTTTTCCGTAGGATGGATAGATGGTGAAATAGGGTTGTTTCATAATTATAATAACATATCCTTATATGAGTGATACTGATGTTATTACTTCATAATTAAACAACTAAAGAAGAAGAAGTGGAAGAAGAAATAAAGATGAAAGAATCGGTAACAGACATTACCTCTTCTTTGAAGTGCTTCTTTGAGACCTCCTTTTAGGGCACTAAAATGGGTCTTTAAAGAAGACCATAACCTCTAGAATGTTTCTAGGGAAGTGGAGAGGAGTAATTGGCAGGGTTTGGTCGAGCTAGAAGGCTCAAAGTGGTGTGAGGAAGAGGGGAGGAGGTTCCCTTTTATAAGGGAGGAGAGGGGCACCTTTGGGAAAACTAAAAATATTATTTTATTATAAAGTCATGTTCAGTTTTAAATAGCTCCAAATTGATATATTTCGAAGATAAGGTAGGGATGGGTCGAAATACTCTCATATAATATAATTTATACAAGTTTAGGTTCCTATTTTGACCTTATCATTTAGATTTAACATTAAGTTAAATAAGTTTACTTTAACCTGTCTTCTTGTGTTCTTATACTATAAGGTTAATAAACATACTATAAGCAGCCAAACGAACCCCAAGTTGTTTATTATTAATATATATAACCTTATCTAAGTCATATTTCCGAACCTTATATTTTTAGGAATAAAATAACAATTACTAATATAATATTTGTTTTAAAAACTATTTTATGTCAATTTTGACACTATTTAGTAATTGATTTTTGTGAAAATCATAACAGAATTATTAGTTCGAACCAAGTTAATTAAATAAATAATAACATGTCATATTAACCTAGAAAATTAGTGTAATTAATAAAAAGTCTCAAATTACATTTATTTTGGTATTTATAACATTAATTATGTCAATATTTCATTAATAAGATAATTACTGCATCATCTTTGTGTCATAAATAAGTTAAATTATTTAATGTCTAAAAATTACAAATAAAATACAATTATATAGGAAATATTTTTAGATTTCTAATAAATATTTATAGTCGAATTTATATTTTTTATAACCCCATATTAAAAATTATTTACTTATTAAACTTTGATTTTAACTATTTTATCCCTTCTTTAAATAAATTAATAATAAATGTCCTAATCTAATCCAAGTGGGCCTAAATGGTAATATTTTATTCCTAAGTTTGTTTTTGGTCTAATTACACATTCAAAATAGAATTAGGACATGTGTTAGGGTAATAATAATATCATCTTTACCCTTAATTGCCCTATTTACTTTTAACCGTGGTAAAAAAAAGTAAAAAGTTACTATTCAGCCAAAAATTATTTTCATCTCATTGAACAAAATTTTACTTATTGACATTAACCGTGTCTCTCTGATTTTTGAAATTCCACTCACAGAAGCGGTAAAATTATGTTTTATGAAAAATTCAGTTTTTTAACTACCACTTAGTGGTTTCACTATAAATCAAAAATTGAATGTTTTCAGAAAAATACAAAAATTTCACCCTAGGATAATTTCGATATTCCAAATCCAAAAATGAAGTCCATTTTAAAAAATAAAATTTATAAAATTTTAAAAAGTGGTTATTACTATTCATAACGGCTAGTTTTAATAATATTTTAATAGCATATCGTTGTTTAGTGAAACTCGGTATTGCGTACGACGCAAGCTATCGAGGAAGGTCGCGATTTCGTGTAAAGCAAGAAAAGCAAGTGTTGTGTAGAAAAATATTCCTTTGATGATTTATATTACATAAATGTCTCGGGTGTTACATTATATACCCCTTAAAATGAATTTCTCCCTCGAAATTCGTCACTTTGTAACAAACAGATGAGGATACCTCTCCCTCATCATATCCTCAATCTCCCATGTAGCTTCTTCTAATTTGTGGTTCCTCCATAAAACTTTCACCAATCGAGTGGTCTTGTTTTGTAGGACTTTTTCGCTACGATCCAGAATCTCTATCGGTTGTTCTTCATAAGAAAGATCTTGCTCCAGCGGTACAACTTCTGTGCTGAGTACATGTGAAGGATCAGGTATGTACTTTCTCAGGAGAGATACATGGAACACATCGTGAACTTGAGAGAGATTCGGTGGAAGCACCAATCGGTAAGCTACCTTCCCAACACGATCCAGTATTTCAAAAGGACCGATATATCTAGGGCTCAACTTCCCCTTCTTTCCAAATCTCATAACCCTCTTCTAGGGAGATATTCGTAAGAACACTTTATCACCCACTTCAAACTCTAGGTCTTTTCTTCAGTTGTCGGAATAACTTTTCTGTCGACTCTGAGCTGCTCTTATGTGTTGTTGAATAGATCTGACCTTTTCAGCCATTTCATCAACGAGATCAAGTCCTAATAGCTTTCTTTCCCAAACTTCATCCCAGCAAGTTTGAGTCTTGCATTTCTTTCCATAGAGAGCTTCTTAAGGAGCCATCTGAATACTGGAGTAAAAGCTATTATTATAAGAAAATTCCACCAAAGGTAGATGTTGATCCCAACCACCTTTTAAATCCATAGAGCATGCTCTCAACATATCTTCTAGGGTTTGAATTGTTCTCTTAGACTGACTGTCTGTCTGAGGATGATAAGCAGTGCTGAAACTCAACTCTGTATCCAGAGTATGCTGAAGACTTCGCCAGAAATTCGAGGTAAATCTCGGATCCCGATCAGATATAATAGAAAGTGGTACTCCATGAAATCTTACCACTTCCTTTACATATATCCTAGCAAGCTGATCCAGAGAGAAATCCTCTCTAATAGGAATGAAGTGTGCAGACTTTGTAAGACGATCAACTATGACCCAGATAGCATTATTTCCTTTGGATGTTTTAGGAAGTCTTGTGACAAAGTCCATAGTGATGTTTTCCCATTTCCATTCGGGTATGGGTAATGGTTGTAACAACCCCTTAGACTTTTGTCTCTCAGCTTTAACTTGCTGACAAACCAAGCATCTAGAGACATATTCAGCAACATCTCTTTTCATGAAATCCCACTAGAAGTACTCTTTCAGGTCCCTATACATCTTCGTGCATCCAGGATGAATAGAGAATGAAGAACTATGAGCCTCATCCAGCAGCTCCTTCTTTAATTTGGGGATGGGAGGAACACAAACCCAATTTCTGAACTTTATTATCCCATCACAATCAAGGTTGAATTTAGGAACATTTCTCACCTTCTTTTGTAACTTGACATCTTCTTTCTGTTTCTCTTCAATCATCACATGTATATATGGTTGAACATTCATTTGAGAAAGATAAGATTTTCCCCTTCTATTATAATTCCAAGATCTATCCTTTGTAAATCCATAAATATTAGATCTTTTGTGATCCTCGTCATGGATAAACTGGCATGGTCTTGTCGACTTAATGCATCTTTCACCTAGTTTTCTTTCCCATGGTGGTAATGGATTGAGCAGTCATAATCCTTAATCAGCTCCAACCATCTTATTTGGCGCATATTCAGCTCCTTTTGTGTGAAAATATACTTTAAACTTTTATGATCCGTATAAATATCACACCTTTCACCATAAAGATAATGCCTCCAAATCTTTAATTCAAAGATTACCGCAGATAACTCCAAATCATGTATTGGGTAATTTTGCTCATGGATTTTCAACTGTCGTGAGGCATAAGCTATCACCATATCATTTTTCATAAGAACACACCCTAATCCCTTCTTGGATGCATCACTATAGATCACAAACCATTCTCCACTACAAGGCAGTGTGATCACAGGTGCACTGGATAACCTTATTTTCAACTCCTTGAAATTCTCTTCACATTCTTCCGTCCAGAAAAACATAACTCCTTTCCGAGTCAACTTGGTGAGTGGATTAGATAATCGTGAAAAATCATTCACAAAACGTCGATAATATCCAGCCAAACCAAGAAAACTTCGTCTCTCAGTTACTGTTTTTGGTCTCGACCATCTTTTGATAACCTCTGTTTTTGCTGGATCCACAGATATCCCCTCTTTTGAGATTTTGTGACCCAAAAATGCAACTTTTTGAAGCCAGAATTCACACTTGGTAAATTTGGCATAAAGCTTCTCCTTTCTCAGGGTCTTCAATATAATTCTAAAATGATCTTCATGTTCATACTTTCTCTTTGAATAGACAAGAATATCGTCTATAAAGACTACCACAAATTGATCAAGATAGTCACTAAAGACTCTATTCATCAGATCCATGAAGATAGCAGGGTCATTAGTAAGACCAAATGGCATCACTATAAATTCATAGTGTCCATACATTGTACGGAAAGTCGTCTTTGGTATATCCTCCCTTTTGACCCTTAATTAATGATACCCTGAACGAAGATCAATCTTGGAAATGTATTGAGCTCCGCGTAGTTGGTCAAATAGGTCATCAATGCGCGGGAGAGGATATTTGTTCTTGATAGTGATCTTGTTAAGTTCTCGATAATCAATGCACAGTCTCATTGATCCATCTTCCTTCTTAACAAACAGAATAGGTGCTCCCCAAGGTGACGCTCTAGGGCGTATGAATCCCTTACCAAGATTCTCTTGGAGTTGCTTCTTCAATTCCTACAACTCAATTGGGGCCATTCTATAAGGTTTCTTTGAAATAGGCAAATCACTCGGTACGAGTTCTATTGAGAACTGAACTTCACGATTTGGTGGATGTCCCGGTAATTCCTCCGGAAAGACATCATCAAACTCCCGTACAATGGTCATATTCTTAATCGTGAGTTTCTCACCAACCATTTGAGATAAATAACCTTCATTTAGTGGAATCAATACCCATAAAATGGAAGATATTTCCACTGGAAGGTTATGTTCATCCTTGCATTGATAGACGATCATAGATTGATCTGGAATATGAAATGTGACTTCCCTTCTTTGGCAATTGATATGAGCTCCATATAATGAAATCCAATCCATGCCAAGAATCACATCAAATTCCACTATTGGAAGGATCACAAGATTTGCAGGAAGCACTTTCCCACAAACTTCGATCGGAGAAGAATTATAAACTTTTGATGCGACTGTTGTGCCATTAGGTGTTGTCACAGCTAACTCAACATCTAATTGTTGAGGTAATACAGTGATACCCTTAGAAAAATTTTCAGAAATAAAGGAGTGGGTGGATCCAGAATCAAATAAAACATTTTCTACTTCAGATTGGATGGTAAGTGTACCTTTCACCACATCGTTATCGTACTCCACATCGCTGATAGAAATTGCATGTGACTTTCCTTTGTCTTTAGCCTTAAGATTTTGTTGACGTCGACGATCATCATCAACACTTGGATTAGGGAATTTATTGGCATAATGACCCATCTCCTTGCACCTCAAACATTGAAGTGTAGTAGGTTCATTCTATGTATCCCTTCCTTTGTGTGCATCATTAGACATCTTCTTCCCATCATCGCAGCATTCAAATTCCCGATGACCTTCCTTTCCACATTTGAAACATTTACATGTCCCTTTAAGACAACTCCCTCCATGTTTATTTCCACACTTTAAGCATAAGGGAAAGATCATCTTCTTTTCAGTGTGCTCTTTAGATTTTCCTTTGAATTCCATTTTCCTCTTCTTATCAAACCCATATGACTGATGGGTTACTCCAATCTCCATCTTGACTTTGAGAGAACATAGAATGATTTCCTCGTAGCTATTGAAGTCCCTTATGGATAACACCCTTCGAAGACTTGGTTTTAAGCCACTAAAGAATTGATCGATATTACTCTCAGGTTGGTTAATAATACCAGAAGCGTACCTTGCAAGTCTTGTAAAATTTGCTTCATAGGTACCAACAGATTCATCATCCTTTTGCTTCAGTTCAAGAAACTCTTTCTCCATATTTGTTCGGAGAATACGAGGGAAGTACTTATTGAAAAATAAGTTCTTGAACTTGTCCCATTCCATGGACTCAATTTCGTCCCTTTTCCTCGTATTCTTAATAAGATTCCACCATTGATCAGCATCTCCTTCCAAACGATACACTGCTAGGATGACATTATCATGTTTAGAACATTGAAGAACTGAAAATATCTTTTCAGTATTACTAATCCATTGTTCATCAACTAATGGATCAGTAGACCCGCTAAAAGAAGGTGGACGCTGCCTCATGAAGGATTCAACAGAATGTGGCTCTTTCCTTTGCTCGTTTGGAAGTCCTGCATGATTCATATCTTGGGAAAGTTGTGTGAGCATGGCTACAAGATTTTTAATTCCAGCTCCCATAATGTTTGGTTTCTCAGGGGGACAATCATTGCATTTCCCGTCGCATTCTGCATTAACATGATTCCTTCGGGTTCCAGCCATTGACTAAAACCAAGAAGAATAGTGTGAGAAACACTAATTATAATAGGAAAACCACATAATCAAGAATAAAATTTCACACATAAGGTCTTATCATAGGTTATTCATGGCCATTTCTAAAACACTAAGATTGTGTTCTATTCTTAGACCTATCCTTAGGGTTCTTACTAAGGATTTCACATCCTAGTTTCCAAAGGTTGACTATACCTTTCCTCTGATACCAACTAAAACGACCCATACTTTACATACATTGTTAATACATCAAAATTGAAGCATACTTATTACAAAATATAACAAATCCACGAAAGGACCGTATAGGTATAGTGTCTTTAGAAACTGGGAAACATAAACAACTGGTTCATAAAGCGTCTACACTATCTCCCATTTATTTCAGCATATCTATAGTCCCTTTTGGCATATCTAACTTAATAACCTTATTCCTGACCTGGGGAAAGAAAACATAAAAAAGGGTGAGCTCAAATGCTCAGTAAGGGTAAACAAAAGAAATATCAATCACATCGTACACATAAGCACATAATTTTTGGAAATTTTAACCTGCAAAAGAGATCCTAATTTCATAACATGGGATAAATCATGGCAGTGAAATGTAATCACAATAATCATAACTTAAAACATGAAACTTTGTGGCATACACACATAATCATAGAGAATCATTTCTAATTAGTCAAGACTCGTTGCCAAGACTATCTTAGTGGACAAAGTCCCTTTCTGAACTGAGTTCATTCCTCGTTTCAGTCCTGTTTCACTGAACCAGTATAACCTACCTTTCCAGCCATGTCTATCTCATTAGATATAAAATCTTTACCCAATGCATTGGAGGGAGATATAGGTCCCACCCATCTCATAATAATACCATTCTTATGTGTGCCACAAAATCATAAATCATACATCATTGCATAACCCATGTAATAAAAATGGGATTCTTAATCAACATGACATCATAAAACAATTCATATAAAATAAAGGAATTCATAAAAATAATTCCATCACAACATAATCAAATCAATGTAATAATAGGGATAGAAACAGAACCCTATATTATCTTAGATGGAAACTAATTTTGATAAAACACTTGAACTCTATTCTTGAGGAAAATATCCTTTCTACTTCAAAAACATTTTTCCTTTCTTAACATGTCATACAATTTTAAACTAAAAGAAGTTGATTAAAAATAAACATGAAAACTTGTAAAGGATACTTCTTGGAAATAATGTTTTAAAAATCCATTCATTCCGTATAAGTTAATACAACATTCTTCTCGTACTTTTGTCAGAAAAGTCAAAAAGTACCTCGTACGAAAAACGACAAAAGATTCCTTTCATATCTTTTACTAAAAAGTAACCGAAGGGTAAAATTGGATTTAAAAAATTTTAGATGTATGGAAAAAATATTACATAATGAGGAAACATGGATGTGGATGATAAAATACACCCCATTAAATCCCAAAGTATAAACAATCTCGGATAAAAATGAGATTGTGATATTTTCCCTTACCTTAGGTCCAATTTGCTTTGTAAGTGTCTGAACCTCCTGTATAATGATTTAAATACTGTTATTGAATTATTCTAGAATCATACATATTTTATGATATCATATATGGTCATTTTCTTATCTTCTTAGTAGTAATATTTCATTGCTACTTGTTATTCGGGTGTTTATAACTTTTTGTTCTTATGCGTGTTTTGTCAAATAAATTCTTATTCTTATATTTAGGTTATATATACCTCATTCCAGAATGGTATTAGTGTAATATATATCATATTAATTCATTCAATTCATTTATATAATCATTATGAAATGAAGATCATGTAGAACGAGTCGCATCACATCGTGGAGACGGTATTCCGTACGTACGCACGAGTGATGATATCATTCCTATGATCGTGGAATTGTATTGGAGTGTATGTATACTATTTCAGAATCCGTGTCACTTTATAATAGTCATATATAGTGATTATTTACCCCATTATACCCATCCAAGTAAGGTGGTGGTGGAAAATAGATTACACCACGGCGTGGAGACGGTATTCTGTACGTACGCACGCGCGGTGATTTCTTTTTCCGTAGGATGGATAGATGGTGAAATAGGGTTGTTTCATACTTATAATAACATATCAGTATATTAGTGATACTGATGTTATTACTTCATAATGAAACAACAAAAGAAGAAGAAGTAGAAGAAGAAATAAAGATGAAAGAATCAGTAACAGACATTATCTCTTCTTTGAAGTGGTTCTTGGAGACCTCCTTTTAGGGCACTAAAATGGGTCTTTGAAGAAGACTAGAACCTCTAGGATGTTTCTAGGGAAGTGTAGAGGAGTAATTGGAAGGGTTTGGCCGATCTAGAAGGCTCAAAGTGGTGTGAGGAAGAGGGGGAGGAGGTTCCCTTTTATAAGGGAGGAGAGGGGAACCTTTGGGAAAACTAAAAATATTATTTTATTATAAAGTCAAGTTCGGTTTTAAATAGCTCCGAATTGATATATTTAGAAGATAAGGTGGGTATGGGTCGCAATCCTCTAATCCAATAGAATTTAGATAAGTTTAGGTTGCTATTGTATCCTTATCATTTAGATTTAACATTAAGTTAAATAAGTTTACTTTTATCGTGTCTTCTTGTGTTCATATACTGTAAGGTTAATAAACACAATATAAGAAGCCAAAAGAACCCCAAGTTGTTTATTATTAATATATATAACCTTATCTAAGTCATTTGGCCTAACATTATATTTTTAGGAATAAAATAACAATTACTAATATAATATTTGTTTTAAAAACTATTTTAGGTCAATTTTGACAATATTTAGTAATTGATTTTGTGAAAATCATAACAGAATTATTAGTTCGAACCAAGTTAATTAAATCAATAATAACATGTCATATTAACCTAGAAAATTAGTGGAATTCATAAAAAGTCTCAAATTACATTTATTTTGGTGTTTATAACATTAATTATGTCAATATTTCATTAATAAGATAATTACTGCATCATCTTTGTGTCATAAATAAATTAAATTATTTAATGTCTAAAAATTAAAAATAAAATACCATTATGTAGGAAATATTTTTATCTTTCTAATAAAAATTTATAGTCGAATTTATCTTATGTATAACCCCATATTAAAAATTATTTACTTATTACACTTTGATTTTAACTATTTTAACCCTTCTTTAAATAAATTAATAATAAATGTCCTAATCTAATCCATGTGGGCCTAAATGGTCATATTTTATTCCTAAGTTTGTTTCTGGTCGAATTACACTTGTCCAATAGAATTAGGACATTTTTTAGGGTAATAATAATATCATCTTTACCCTTAATTACCCTATTTACTTTTAACCGTGGTAAAAAAAGTAAAAAGTTACTATTCACCAAAAAATTATTTTCATCTCATTGAACCACATTTTACTTACATTCATTAACCGTGTCTCTCGGATTTTTGAAATTCCATTCACAGAAGTAGTAAAATTATGTTTTATGAAAAATTCAGATTTTTAACTACCACTTAGTGGTTTCACTATTCATCAAAAATTGAGAGTTTTCAGAAAAATACCAAAATTTCACCCTAGGCTAATTTCGATATTCTGAATCCAAAAATAAAGTCCATTTTGAAAAATAAAATTTATAAAATTTCAAAAAGTGGTTATTACTATTCATAATGACTAGTTTTAATAATATTTTAATAGCATATCGTTGTTTAGTGAAACTCGGTATTGCCTACGACGCAAGCTATCGTGGAAGATCGTGATTTCGTGTAAAGCAAGCCAAGAAATTTTTGTGTTGAAAAATATTTCTTTGATTATTTATATAACATAAAAGTCTCGGGTGTTACATAGTTGGTATCAGAGGTCGGTTTAGACAACTTTATGAGTTAGAAAAGTGTTAAATTATAAGTTAATTTATGGTATGATTGAAATGATATAGCATTTGAATATTACCATGTTGCTTCATCTGAGACATGTTTTTTAAGAATGATTTTTCATATCAAAAATAGAACATCTTTTCTGGGAAGGAATACAGAGATAAATGACCTTTCAAATCAGTATCCTGAGATGGTCAGAATCAGAACTAAACAGTTTGTTGCAGTGATGGCTCAGTTGACTCAGGTGAAAAATGTTGGTTATTTTTCTTGATGATATTTTGGTGTTTTCTAAAAGTAAAGAGGAGCATGAAGGTCATTTAAGTGTTATTTAGTAAACCTTAGAAGAAAAGAAATTGTATGGGAAATTCAGCAAGTGTGAGTTTTGGTTGCAACAAGTTTCTTTCCTTGGTCATATTGTTTCTAAAGATGGGATAACTATTGATCCTGAAAAAACAAAGGTTATGGAAGAATGGCCAAGACCCACAAAAGTAACTAAGATTTGTAGCTTCTTTGGTTTGGCAGGCTATTACTAAAGGTTTTTAAGAAAATTTTCACGGTTATCTAGTCCAATGACTAAGCTAACTCGGAAGGGTGTTAAGTTTATCTGGACAAAAGAATGTGATGATTGTTTTCAGGAGTTGAAAAGAATATTGGTGAATGCTCCAGTTTTGGCACTTCCTTCCAGGAATGTTGATTTTGTTATCTACAGTGATGCTTCATTGAAGGGACTTGGTTGTGTCCTTATGCAGAATTTTCATTTAATTGCATATGCTTCACGTCAGTTGAAAACTCATGAGGTAAATTACCCTACAAATGATTTGGAATTAGCTGCTGTTGTTTTTTCTTTAAAAATTTGGAGTCATCATTTGTATGGAGTAAATTGTGAAATATATACTAATCATAGAAGTTTAATGTATATATTCACTCACAAAGAATTGAACATGAGACAAAGGAGATGGCTCGAATTAATCAAGGATTATGATTGTACAATTCAATACCATCTAGGAAAAGAAAATAAAGTGGCTGATGCTTTGATTCGAAAAAGTAATGCTTCATTAGCATTGTTGCGTTTGGAACGTGATCCTTTGGTTAAAGATTTGATGAACTTTGGCATATAAGTTGTTGGTGCAGGATGTTCTTCTGTTTTGTTTCAGGTATCAGTGAAATCTTCTCTATCAGACAGAATCAAGCAAGCACAGAAGCAAGACAGTGAGTTGCAGAAAAAGGTAGAGCTGGTTCAGAAAGGAAAGTTGTCTGAATTCAACATTGATAGTGATTGTGTTTTGAGGTTTGTGAAGAGATTATGTGTTCCTTGTGATTCATAGTTGAATAATGAGTTGTTATGTGAGGCTCATAGTTCCCCGTTTTCAGTTCATCTTTACGGTACTAAGATGTACAGAGATTTGCGGGAGTATTACTAGTGGGATGGAATGAAAAGGGATATTGCTGATTTTACTGTGAAGTGTCTGACTTGTCAGCAGGTTAAAGTAGAGTGGCAGTTACCAAAAGGGATGCTCCATACATTACCAGTGCCAGAGTGGAAATGGGAAAACATATCCACGGACTTTGTTGTGGGATTACCGAGGACATATCAAGGTAATAATGCAATCTGGGTTATTGTTGATCGCTTGACTAAATCTTCTCATTTCCTTTCTATAAGAGATACATTTTCCATAGATCAACTTTCTTGTTTGTATCTTAAAGAGATAGTCAGGTTACATGGAGTTTCTCTCTCCATTGTGTCCGATTGTGATCCCAGGTTCACTTCTAACTTTTGGAAAGGCCTTTAGAAGTCGTTAGGTACTGAATTAAATTTTAGTACAACTTTTCACCCACAATCAGATGGGCAGTCAGAACGAACAATTCAGACATTGGAGGATATGCTACAAGCTTGTTCGATGGATTATCAGGGAAGTTGGGACCAACATCTTTCTTTGGTTGAGTTTTCTTATAATAACAGTTTTCATTCCAGTATAAAGATGGAACTATTTGACGCATTATATGGGAAGCGGTGTCAAACTACAGCATTTTGGAATGAAGTGGTTGAAAGGAAGCTGATGGTACCAGAATTGTTTGAAGAGATGGCAGAAAATGTTCAATTGATTCAGAAACACATGATAACGACTCAGAACAGGCAGAAGAGTTATGCGGATAACCGGAGAAAGGATCTATCTTTCAAGGTAGGTGATCATGTTTTTCTCAAGGTTTCTCCATGGAAAAGTGTGATGAGATTTGGTAAGAAAGGAAAGCTGAGTCCAAGGTTTATTGGACCATATGAAATTCTGGAGAGAGCTGGTTCAATTGCTTACCGAGTGGCTTTACCTCCGAATTTATCTCAGCTACACAATTTTTTTCATGTTTCGATGTTGAGGAAGTATATGCCAGATCCATCTCATGTTTTGAGTCCAGAGGTCGTTCAGATGGAAGAGAACCTATCTTATGAAGAACAACCAGTCCAGATTCTTGACTGAAGAGAGAAAGTGTTGCGAAATAAGGTAATTCACCAGGTAAAGGTTTTGTGGAAAAACCATATAGTTGAAGAGGCAACGTGGGAATCTGAAAATGCTATGAGGGATAAACACCCCCACATATTTTAATAAGTGAATAAAATTGTGAGGATGCAATTCCCAAAAAGGGGGAAGGATGTAACATCCCAGGTAAATAAAGAATAATACATTTTCATATTTATTAATATTTGAGAATTAAATATTAATTTTACTTTAAAGGGGTTTCTATGTTCGATAGCGTACCTGATACGCAACAAAGAGTTTCTTTGAAATCGTACGTTGCACACTAGTAATGAAATAATATTATTTTAAATGTTAGTTATCATGTAGACGTTGTACTGGCGATAATGGATATAAATAACTAAAATATGATTATTTATGTTTATTAAATGTTTTTACATTTATCCAATAAAAGATAAAGGCTTAAAATACGGAAATAATTCAATTTTAGGCATTTATACCCTAATTTTCACTAAAGGTTCACTTATCACCTTTTGATGGTGAAACGTCATTAAATATAGTTTTGTTCACTCTTATACATTCTATTGAACCAAATATAACTCTTCTTTAGAATCGGGACATCAAAATATACTTTGTGTAAATTTTTGGTATCTTTCCGATAAAGTTCATTTTTAATGAATAGTGTAAAATGTTGTATTTTAATTCAAAACCTCTTTTTAATATCATTTATTAACATGATTAGATTATATTTTGAATGGGTTTTAAAGTGAAATTAGAATATATTTTTACCATTAAATCCAATAGTGGTTGTTGGAATTAATTTCACTTTGAAATCGGACTTAAACTAGTGTCAATCTTTTGATACTTATTGTTTCATAAAAACACGCTATTTGCTCTGACAGCGGGAATTAGTTATTAAATTAATTAATGAAACTTATATGTTGTGAATTTTTTAAAATGGACTTCATTTTTGAATTCATAATATCAAATATAGCTTAGGGTGATGTTTTGGTATTTTTCTGAAAAACTTCAATTTTTGATGAATAGTGAAACCACTAAGTGGTACTTATAAAAACTGATTTTTCGTTTAAGTGAAATTTTACCACTTCTGTGTTTTGAATTTCAAAAATACGACATACATGGTTGTCATTAAGAAGTAAAATGTGGTTCAATGAGATTATAATAATTTTTTGGTGAATAGTAACTCTTAAGTTCTTAATCGCGATTAGAGGTAATTAGTGTAGTTTAAGGTAAAAATAATGTTTTAATAATATGAGATGACCTATACACATGTCCTACCCTTATTGTATGTGTCATGGCCGACCAAGACAAGCCATGGGTAAACTTGGGGACCCCATGGAGCCACTTTGGTTGGAAAATGACATAAATACCTTTTTATTAAATGTTAAAGTAAAAATGACACAAACATGAAATGTTTTTCTAAAACAATTTTTACATGGGGTTATACAAGTCATACTTTTTACTATAAATATTCATTAGAAATATAAAAATATTTCCTACATAATAGTATTTTTTGTATAATTTTTAGACATTAAATAAATAAAATTATTTATGACATCATGATGATGCAGCGATTACCTCATTAATGAAGGATTTAAATAAAATGAAATGATAATGTAAAGTCTATGACCTACACATGTCAAAAACCTGTTGTATGGGTGGATTTCGAACCCGTATCACCTTAACCTAGAATTATATCAATGTGGGACCTTTTTAATCCAAAACGCATTTTAAAATGAAGTAACTTATCTTTACATTCCAAGAGTGCCCCTCTTCTCCTCTTATAAAAGGCCCCCACCTCTACCTCTTTACCCAGACATCCAAAGCCTTTGGCTTGGACAAACCCTACCCATTATGTCTCCCCACTTCCCTCTCTTACTCATTAAAGACTCACATTGGGAATAAGTCTTCCCAAGGAAGCCTTTGAGCTCAATCCAAAGGGAGTTACCCGATTTTAAGGTAATGTCTTAACTTGAGTCCTTTTGTTTTACATTGCTTCTCCAACCCCCTAAACTCTTTTTATTCATTTCTTTTGTAACAACACCAGTATCATCAATATACTAGGATGTTGTTATAAGAAGGATTCGAGCTACACTTACAGACACATACATCTTATCGTTAATGAACATATTGTTTCCGTGGATGGGGAATTTCGGCCTCTCGAAACGATGATTGTTCAACATTCTATTAACACCTTCAAAGGTGGACATTAAGATGACACAATATTTATATATGATATATAATATGTTTATGTTTTCCTTAATCTTATGTAATTTTCATTTTGGTCATACCTGTATGGTTTCCATTATCGGTAAATGCGGTATATTCATTTAAGGAAGTGCGGACTACCGCCCCCTCAAGGTGATTTGATTCGTTAATGCCATATGTGGGACGTATAAAGGATGGATTTAAAGTTATTATATATGATGTTATACTGGAATTATAATATACCTCTATATCATTATTATTTCTTTCCATTAAAGTATGAGATAGAAATGAAAGTAGCGTTCATGCGTACGTATGGCTTACCGTCTCCATGAATGGTGCATTTCATTTCTTATCCCCAAATGTAATGTACTATTAAAAGTACATGTATATAATGGATATATATAATGAATGTTACATCTAAATGATGAATATAATTTTGGAATTAAAATATACATACCTCTCATTTAGTTTTATTTCCATTAATATGACAAAGAAATGAAAGTAGCGTTCATGCCTACGTGCGGCTTACCGTCTCCATGAACGGTGCATTTCATTCCTTACCTCTAAATGATTATGTAATATTATAATTACATGTATATGCTGGATATATATGATATATATGATATCCAAATCAGAAATGTCATTCTGGATATAAAGAACCTTTGACCACATGAACAACATGTAATTGTAAGAAGTCCATTTTCGACTTAAGAACAAAATATCGACAAAACAAACATTATTAACATAAATGGTTAAATAATGTTTATAACATGGAAATAAGTGATATAAAAGGAATAATGAACTTTAAAAAGGTTCTTAATCAAGTATAAATTAACTCAATTTTATTATTCAGGACGTTAATGAACGATCGAGTCAAGTCGGACCCGAGGTAAGGGACTTCGTCTCAATCTCCTTTCATTGAGGCATATTTCGTTTTATACAAAACTTTATTTTATACGGTGTATAAACCCCTTTGACTTTTAATTTTATACAAAAGGAATTTTTTCTACGAAGCATTTTACAAAAAAACAAAAAGGAATGTTTCTTTTAACGTACACGGTGACAATGACTTTTTCCACCGCCGCGAGTATTATTTGGTCTTTCGCTACCTCAACAAGTCGTAATGTTTTTAAAATGAAATAAATACCATATACTCTTTTAGGTATTTTGGTATTGAAAATGGCTTTTATAATGGATTTGTTATGTCAATATATTTGAGTGATATATTGTGATCAAATTGTAGAAATGTTTTCTTTCCACTATGTTTGTTTTATGTCTTAAGATTTTATAATGGTACTTGGACATTTGACTGGTGGTTACGTGATAAACCATATGACGGGTGGTGCCGTGAATACCAGGACGGGTGGTTACGTTATAACCACCAATACATTGGGTATGGAAGTTGGCCGTATGAGGTTCATGAAAATCACTTGCGCATTATCCTGAAGACTCTGAGAAGACATGAATTATATGGGAATTTTACCAAGTGTGAATTCTAGCTTCATGATATTTCATTTCTTGGCCATATTGTCTCTAAAGAAGGAATCCTTGTTGATCCTTCTAAGAACAAGGCAATCCAAGAATGTCATGCACTGACGACTATAACTGAGGTATGCAATTTTATTTGTTTAGAAGGTTATTATCGACGTTTTGTCCAGAATGTTTTCCAGTTAGCTAACCCATTAACAAAGCTCACACGTAAAGATGTTAAATTTGTTTGGACAAAAGAGTGTGAAGAATGTTTCGAAAAATTTAAGAGAAGATTATTCAATGCTCATATATTGACTCTACCATCTGGGAATAATGGGTTCATTATTTATTTTCATGCATTGAAGAAAGGACTTGGTTGTGTCCTTATGCAGAATGATAGGGTTATTTCCTATGCATCATGACAGTTGAAAATTCATGAGAAAAACTATCCTACTCATGATCTCGAGTAAGCAGCTGTGATATTTGCTTTGAAGATATAGAGACAATACCTCTAAGGTGAAAATGTGATATTTATATTGATCACAAGAGTTTGAAGTATATTTTCTCACAAAAATAATTCAATTGGAGGAAAAGGAGATGGCTTTAATTACTCAAGGATTATAATTTCACGATACACTACCACCCGGGGAAGGAAAATAAGGTGGAAAATTCTTTGAGTTGAAAAGATCATGGAGTTTGGAAAATATGAGAATTGAAAGGGATCCAATTTCCATGGATCTAGTGAAGATGGACATGGGAATAACCATGGAAGGTGAAACATCAATACTTTTTCAAAGGGTTGTCGAACCATCTTTACTAGAAAGGATAATTAGTTCCCATACTATTGATGATGAGTTTCAAAATAAGATTAAAGTTGTGAATGATGGGAGATTGAGTGACATTGTGTATGAAGATGGAATTCTAAAATTTGGGAAGAGACTTTGTGTTCCTGATATACCTGATCTGAAAAGGGAATTGTTAGATGATGCTCATAGCTCCAATTTCTCTATAAACTCTGGGAGCACCAAAATGTATAGAGATTTGAAGGAGCACTTTTGGTGGGACAACATGAAGAGGGAGATTGTTGATTTTGTGCCAAGATGTATAGTTTGTCAACAAGTGAGAGCTGGAAGGAAATATCCTGGAGGTGTCATGCAACCTCTTCCCATACCTGAGTGGAAATGGGATAATATCATGATAGAGTTTTTCATGGGACTACCGAAGACTCCTAGAGAAAACGATGCAATATGGGTTATTGTTGATCGTCTTACCAAGTCAGCACATTTTCTTGCTATAAGAGAAGATCTATCACTGGAACGTCTAGAAAGACTATATATTAATGAAGTTTTGAGACTTCATGGAGTACCCCTATTGATTGTTTCTGATTGTGATCTTCATTTTACTTCATGATTATGGAAGAGTCTTTAGAAGGCCTTGGATACTGAACTTCGTTTGAGCGCTGCCTACCAACCTCAAACAGATGGTCAATCAGAATGGACTATTCAAACCTTAGAAGACATGTTGGGATCATGCTCACTAGACTTTCAGGGTATGTGGGATCAATATTTACCTCTGGTAGAATTTTTCTATAACAATAGATTCCATTCGAGTATTCAGATGGCACTATATGAAGCATTATACGGAGCACAACTGGTGGAGGAAACAATGGAAAAGGTAAAGGTAATCCAAAACCACATCAAAGCAGCTCAAAGTAGGCATAAGAGCTATACCAATAACCGAATTAAGGATTTGGAATTTAGGGTAGTAGATCATGTTTTCTTGAAGGTATCTCCAAGGAAGGGAGTTATATGTTTCAGTAAGAAAGGTAAATTGAGTCCCAGGTACATCAGACCTTTCGAAATTCTAGAACGAATTGGGTTTGTAGCTTACCATTTGTAATTGCCTACACGTCTCTCCAAAGCTCACGATGTGTTCCACGTATCACTATTCAGGAAATACATGCATGAACCAACGCATGTACTCCCCTATGAGGAATTAGAACTGGAACTCTATTTGTCTTGTTGTGAAGATCCCATCAGGATTCTTGATATAAGGGAACAAGTTCTAATAAACCAGACGACTCATCTGGTAAACGTTCTATGAAAATACCATAAGATGGAAGAGGCAACGTGGGAACCCGAGGAACTTATGATGAAGAACCACCTGAGTCTTTTCATGTGGTAGTATTCTAGAAGTTACGAGGATGAAATTATTTGAAGGAGGGGATAATGTAACACCCCAAGCTTCCACGGTAAGCTTCTCCTTGAATAATACAGTAGCGTGTGTTGTACGCAACTTCGAGTTCTAACACACACCACAACCAATCAAACTAGCCGTTATGAATAGTAATACCCACTTTTTTGAAATTTTATAAATTTTATCTTTCAAAATGGACTTCATTTTTTGATTTGGAATATCGAAATTAGCCTAGGGTGAAATTTTGGTATTTTTCTGAAAACTTTCAATTTTTAATGAATAGTGAAAAAACAATAAGTTATAGTTTAAAACCAAATTTTTATTTAAATAATTATTTATTTTATTTAAATTTAATTTAGGACAAAATAGATACATAATACCTATATAATATCAATGAAATTCATTGGATTTAGTTTAGAGTAATTTTAGATATATAAAAATTTTATTGAACTTTTCACCGTCTTTTACCCACCTCCTAGGAAAATTTAGAAATTCACATAAATCTTAATTTTACCGCTTCTGTGAGTGGAATTTCGAATATCCGAGAGACACGGTTAATATCATGGAGTAAAATGTGGTTTAATAGGATGAAAATAATTTTTGATGAATAGTAACTTTTTACATTTATTTACCACGGTTAAAAGTAAATAGGGTAATTAGGGGTAAAAATGATATTAATATTATCCTAACACATGTCTTAATTCTATTGGACAAGTGTATCTTGACCAAAAAAAACCATAGGAATAAAATATTATCATTTAGGTCCACTTGGATTAGATTATGACATTAATTATTATTTAATTCAGAGAATAGTTAAAAGAGTTAAAATCAAAGTTTAATTAATAAAACATTTTTAATATAGGGGTACACATAAGATAAATTACATTATAAGTATTCATTAGAAATATAAAAATATTTCGTACATAATGGTTGTTTATTTATAATTTTTAGACATTAAATAATTTAATTTATTTATGACACAATGGTGATGCATTAATTACCAAATTAATGAAATATTAAAATAATTGAAATTATAAATATCCAAATAAACATAATATGAGACTTTTTATGAGTTACACTAATTTTATAGGTTAATATGGAATGTTAGTATTGATTTAATTATGTTTCTTTGAAGTAGTCATGCTGTTATGTTTTTCAAAAAAATCAAATACCAAATAGTGTCAAAATTGACATAAAAGCATTTTTAAAACAAATATTATATTATTAATTGATATTATATTCCTAAAAATATATGGTTCGGCCAAATGACATATATCATCGTAGTTGTATCATTAATGGACCACTTGGGGAGCACTTGGATGTATATAGTATGTTTATTAACTATATAATATAAAAATACAATGTGACATGGTTAATGTCTATCAAATTAACTAAGAGTTAAAACTAAATGATAAGGTTAATATATTGACCCAAAACTATCTAAAATATATTGGTTGAAAGTAATGCGACCCATACCCATCTTAGACTTTGATTAATCCACTTTGGAGCCATTATAAACCAAATATGAATTTATTATAAATTAATACTTTATGTTTTTTCTAAAGAGCCCATCCTCCCCCTTATAAAAGGACCCCACTTCTAACCAATTATTCACACCTTCAAAGCATTTTTGTTCAGACAACCCCTTCCAAACTATTCTCTCAACATCCCTCACTTTTACCTAGAGGACTTCCTTTAGTCAAACATCCATCCTATGGATCCCTTTTGATCAAATCAAATGGAAGAACCCGAAGAAGATGTAATGTTTTTCACCACCCCCTTTCAAGATCCGTTCTTCTTCAACTTCTTCTTTCTTCATTATTACCATTATGAAATAATAACTCCAATATATTATATATAATTTGATGTTATTATAAATATGGTACAACCATATTCAGTATTCTATCCATCCTTTTAATGACATCTCATCACACATGCGTATGTACGGCTTACCGTCTCCACGTCGGGGTGTAATTGTTATTCAAAAAATTATTATTTGGATGGGTATAATAATGATGTGTAATTCATGTAAATAATAAATATAACATGATAATTATTTTGTATATATGATATAACATCCAATTATATATTATTTTAATATCAAAAGAATGATATTGTCGCTCGTGCATACATACGGACTACCGTCTCCATGAACGCGATCAGATTCATTCCCCATCGTATCCATTCAAGAATAATATTCATTTGATGGTTAAAAATACTTTTTAAGGACTTGATATCATTATATATATGAATAAGATACAACCTATCCATAACAAACATGTCTTATGTAACAAAACATATAAAATAAAATGAGTAAGGTAACACCCGAAACGATGATAATACTAAGATATTGTTAACAAAGAAATATTAAAAGGTCATATATGATATCATATTAATTTGTATGATTATTATATAATTTAATAAAAATTATTTTACATTCATACAGGAGGTTAACCTACCCTCAACCATGTAAAATTACAAAGTAAGGGTTTGTTTCACAATCTCTTCATTATCCGAGGTTGTTTATACGTAATTATCTTCTGGGACCTCTTTATCATCTACATCCATGTTTCTTAAAAATGTATTTCAAAAAATTCTTACTATTTTATAGAATATGGGTTAAATTCATTTATACCCATGTTGAATTTTTATAAGATTTTTATAAATGAATCTTTCCGTCATTTTCCAAACTAGGTCCCTTTTAACCTTTTCGACAAAATTAAGGTAAGAATGTCTTTTTTTTAACTTATACGGCGAGTGTGGCAATTTTCTACCATTATAAACTCGTCGAAGCTTACCTTACAAGCTTATAAAAATATTTTCAATGTAAATGTTTTATTTTATAATTATTTGACTCTTAAAAGAATTCAAAATAGAATGAGATATTTCTCTAAAAAGAGTTTTGATTTCATCTATGTCAACATCCTTTGATGGATTTTAAGTTTATTTGGAGTTGATTTATTATGATACAAAACGTACATATTGTATTGAAGGATTTGCGATAAGTTTGACTATGGATGTGCCATTTTTATACCTTTCATGAATAAGGTTAAAGTATTAACCTTTCCTATTCTAGTTTTAATAATAATGATTATGATATGTTTAAACCTTTTCATATGAGGAATGTATTAGACTATGTAAGTGACGGGTGTAGCCCATTATAGCTCCTCGATGCATTGGTAGGTCTCATGAGACAGCTAGATGTGGAATTGGCCGAGGCCCTTTCCCAATTTGATTTATGATTTTGGATGAGGCCTTAATAATTTTTAGACGTCTTGGTCGAGGCCATGAAAAAATGTTTCAGAATGTCCGGCATTGTACATTCCCTCATTATGGAAATATATTGATGGTTAATGTGGTCATTCGACTAGTAGAATACCCATGATTATGTTTTATTATGGCATTATTTACTCAGCTCATATTCTTGCCATAAAAGTATTCATGTTTATTATTGGTAAAGGCATGAGGTTTCAATTATTTACCATGCTTAATATTTATGTCATTTTCCGCTTTATTACTTACCCTTTCTGAGCATTTGAGCTCACCCCTTTCTTATGTTTCATTTTCCCAGGATATGAAGAAGTTAGTTATGAGTGACAAGTAGGCAAAATCTAGGAGGCTTGGATGTTTCTAATGAAATATATTTGTTTTTTATTTCTTTTCCAGTTGCAAAGTTCAACTTCTTTATGAATCATGATTCCAATAATACTAAACTAATCGGTCTTTTGTGACATGATTTCCTTATGATCATGCCAATGTTATGTAATAATGCACCAACTCTAGGTAACGGGGTCGGGGCATTATACCTTTTCTCACTACTCTGGAAAATAGCCACACACAATTTTCGGGAATGTTGGTCCCTTCATTAGAAATAATTAATGGATCCTCAATTGTAGATAAAAGGTCAGAATAAGCTCTAATATCATCCACTTGATCAATTCAACTTTACTACAGTCTTATTTTACAATCCTTTCAGGTTTAGAAAAAATTGAATTTTCGGAAACCCTTGGATGTATTACTTGCAACTCTACCAGCTTTTGTGCAACATCAATGCTTATTCACAAAACTACGAACTATCATGAAACGTTTTTTTGTGAAACATCGTCTTATGTACAAATATTTTATTTTTTGTGCATATTCATAATCTATTTAGAAGCAAGTTCTTTTCATGCATGCAAAAACATTTTCATCCTTTTATACTTGTAACACGTTTTGTGAGAAACTTTTATGCATTGCACGCACTTCTTTTGCAATTCAAGACACTAATATTCTATAAGGTTTAATCTATCAGAATGAAATGTCTAGATGCATATTTATTGAAATTGGTGTGCATGCGTGCATAACCATTGATCATTTTTTCCTTTCATATAAGCATGCTATTGATGTCTAATTTGGTACGTAATCCCCATTCATGAGATTTTATCTTTTGAACACTACTCGTTCTTTTTTATATATTTTTATGATTCAATCTCAAAAGTCCACTTGTGTGTAGAATAATTTTGACATCATATTTACGATGTAAAATCCTTCCACACCTTCTTCTTTGCATAAAAAAACTTCCTATCATGAAAACAATCTTTTGGGAAATTATGAATCTTTCTCACACCTTTTTACGTTTACATATTTTCAAATGATTGTCCTAAAAATCAACTTACATTCAAATTATAAAACTAATTTTACCCTTTTGCACAACATCCTTCATCGAAATTTTTTTTCTCATTTCATTAAATTTAAGACACAAAAATTTGGAAAACACTTAGAAATTTTTCCACCTTGTATTGAAATTATTTTACCACCTACAGAGCATCTATTAATTTTTTGTGTGTCTTTTTCAACATATATTTTCAATAATATATCTCGAACTCCAAAATTGGCCATGTAAATCTACTTTTTCAACAAACATAATCATCCTAAAAACACTACAATGTTATCTAGAGAGATTTTTTTCCCAATAGTTTTTTTATAGCCTCTCCTGAATTTGAGTAATGATGGATTTAAAATAAATTTATTATATTTTTAACATATTTATAATTATGGAGTTATGATATAACATATAATCTTTTTATTTTCCATTCCATGGTAAATAAAATAATGTATCTTATGTGTACAGTAGACTACCACCTCATGAAGAAATGTACACTAATGCATTACATGGAAGGTAATAAGGATATTTATAATGAATATATGTGAGATAAATGACATAATAACTTATTTTCAGGAAAATTTATCATTATAAAAATATGATATTTAATTTTATTTGTTACGCTAAAAAAGTATAAACTTATTCATGTATGTGTGGACTGTCACTTCTATGAATCAATGTGATTCTTTTTTTATCACCACATCACAATAATGATATATATATATATAATTATATTTATATAAATATTATGTAATTTATGATATTTATATCATTGATTACTATGAAAATAATACATAACTTATTTCTATAATGATCATTGAAAAATGTAAACGTCATGCATGAGTACGTATGAAATATTATCTCCATAATCGTAATAAAGTTTATTTTCTTATAAATGTTTCATGATTGGTTTTAAAAGTAAAATTAATAAATAAATATGAAAATTATTTCATGATTATTATGATATATATGTTGAAATAATTATCTCTTTGACCATGGTTAACAAACCGAAGCCATTTGGAAGAAATTTACATAATTTCCTCAAAACTCCTGATGTGGAGTTAACTGATTAAACATTTAAATTTGTAACTAAAATGATATAGAGTAATTTTTTATGTATAAATTATTATCCTAGTAAAATTTTAATATAAAATCAAACAATTTCTTTAATTTAATTAGGAATAATTTAATCATCATACATAGAATGTTGGGACATGAGGTAAGGGAATTTTTCCTCACTTTTTACTTCTATGAGACACATGTAGTATTCACCACCTATTAATATAATTTGGTGTATATAATAACATTGAATTTATTTGATGATGATTATCCTAAAAATTAGTGTAATTTATGTATCAATTTTATGATCTCTCTATCATGGGGTATACAATTCAAAATTTACCGAAGTGGTAAGGGATTTTATCTTAATTTGTCTTCTTTGGGTAATATGTTACGCTACGTGCCAATATTATTTTTTGAGGTGAATATATTGTACCATTGTAATATTACAGCAGTAATATACTTATTTTAATTATATTATAATTTTCATTTAATTTTTTCGTTCATTGGGTTTATGATTCAAAGGTATCCAAATTAGTAAGGGATTGTTTTTCTCTGTTTTCCATCCGTGAGGCATATGTTATGTTATGCACTAGACTTATTTTATGAGATGTATATACAAACACATTGATATTTAATATGATTACTTCATTTGTTAAAATTTCATTTTAAGTTTTATTTAATTTTATTCCATCATGGGGCTTATAATCCATAGTTATCGAAGTTGTAACTATTTTACATTACAATCTCATCGTTTAACGGGATTGATTATGATTATGTTCTTGATGATAAAATCATATGTTTTATCTCTCGAGAAACCAATGAATTTTATTACACTCTGGTTATTTCATGATAATACATTTTCCCCCTTAATTTCCTTATATTTATGTACTCAATAATTTATTTGAATGTTTTTATAAAAAAATTCTTTTATTTCTCACTTCAGTCAAAAAACTTTTTTCTTTCAAAACTGAGTATTTTAAAAACAATATCAAAAACATTTTGAAAATACATTAAATACTTTATTAAATACATTTTAAAATTAATTGGTTTCAAAAAAATTACTTAATGTAATATTCATTTCTTTTTCTAAAAAATGCTAATTTTGATTTTATCAAAAATGTGAAAGGAATCATTATTTTAATGTGAAAGACATTAATATAATTTCCCACCAAAATGGTCAATATTTTATTTGAACATTACTTTATAATTTTACATGTCTATTTTAAATGAATAGGGTTTTAAAATTTTTTAGTATTTTAAAATGAGTTATTCTAAATTGAAATCATATTTTCCTCAAGAAATGTTTTATATAAATTTTAAATCTTCCATTATATTTTTTCATTGTTATTTTCATAGAAAAGTATATATAAAATGTTTTATATTTTAAAAAAATTATTTTCAAAATGGAAATTTTGTTTTACTTAATAAATTTTTCAAAACATTTTTAAAGCCTCATTTATATGTTTCCAGGTTTTTTTAAAGGAAATGATTTTTTCATTTTTTTATGAATTTTTTGTTTTTCAAATGTGAATTGTCAAAATGAAAATTTTAATTTACAAAAAATTTATCTAATTAAATTTTAATGGTATTAAAATTCATCAAATTCAACAACATATTTTATTTATTATGATATTGGAGTGATATTGTTTAATGGTATCGTCCTCATTCTTTCTCTAAATGGATTAAGTTTATTTGAAATAGATTATTAAGGAACCTGTTTCTCATCTCAAGGTTAATCATGATTCAAGGAGATTGTCAGGGAACCAATTTATTTTTATTGATTTAATAAAGTTATGAAAATAAAAAATTTATTATTAGGAGTTTTATAATAAAACTAAATCTCTATGTACGTTATCCATTTTATGGTTCTATAAATTATATATGGTGGATGTTCCCAAATAAAACTGGTTGGGTCTCATATAACTTATATGATGGGTCAATCCTGATATATCTCAAATGAATTGGGTAATGAATATGATATCTATATAACAGTATAATAAGTCGGGTGTGTGGATATTCTAAATTTAAGGGTTCTATAAGGGTTCTATGATGAGGATTTTCTTAGATGTCGACATGGTTTATCTATACTAGACATGGGTTTGTAATGTTTCCTTTGATAAAAATTGACTACTCATGGATTGTTATTATTTATTATTATAACTCTTTTAAATTTATTACCTTATTCCAGGTTTAATGATTGATGATTTAGGTATTGATTGGTATGATTTCATTTAGGATTCTATCTTGCACATTCATTATTTTATTATACCCTAATTCACTTTTTATGTTCATTGATGACATTTAATTGTTAATTCTTATATTAACCCTTAATTAAAATTTGAACTAAAACTTATTTTGTTTCTTTTTAATTAGTTTATCACGAATTATGTTAAATGAGCTATTTTTATATGGATTCCATATATATGATATGATGACTTATTTTGAAATAATAAAAATCATGATAAGTGGGAGAAATTTTCATTTAAATACGTGGGTATTATTTATCTAATTTGTTTTCTTAATTCCCTAAAACTATAATCTAAAAAGGTCCCCAAGAATGTGAGTAATACAATATTTTATTTTGATATTTTAGGTTTTGGATAGGTAATATATGGTCACCTTCATCGACTTCAAATATAGAAATGTAATTTTAATGATTTTAGCACCAGATCGAGAAGTGCTGGTTTTGGGTTGTTATATTTTCAACTTGTAAAATCCTCCCATTTAATCCCCACTTTTTTAATACTATAAATTATAATTCTATAAACAATAATATCTTAGGGGAGATTTATTTTCTTCCACTTTTCATGTTTCTTCAAATCTTGAACATTGTTTTTTGAGATAACTAGAATAATAATTTATCCTTATTATGCTTGATTCATTTTGTGTTCCCCTTTTAACTATAATCACATTATAATTAATAATTATTTAGTTACTTGTTATACTTTCTTGTATTTACCACATGTTTTCTGAAGAGTACATATTTAACTTATATTAGGAAACATGTCATGAATTTTAACTTTTCCATCAGAGTTGCCTTTCACCAAACTAATTTTTTATATCATTCTCCAATTAATTTTATTTATTATTTTAGATTGGTTCCTTAAATTATAATATTCATGGATTAATTAAATCTATAAATTATATATCAATTAATTCCTCCATATTATTATATATTCATTTGTCTAATATTTTCTTTTACATCTTTTTTGGATCATTTTTTTAGAATCTTACTTTTTCTTACACCCCAAGGTCGACTCACCATCCTTCTTCCACTAATTTTTCACTATATTTGGTGGGATTCAATCTCTAGTTATAAATAAATCATACTTGGTATGTGTGAACCGAAACTAACCATCATAATAATGAGTTTTAATATAACCTCTCTTGATGTTCTTGAGATACTAAAAACAATTTTAATTAAACGAATTTACTTTATTCTTTGTAATTTTCATGAAATAAATAGGATTTATATTAACATAAATATTTTTTCCCTGTAATATATCCCTTTCTTGCCTTTAAATAATTTAAATTTTATATTTAGAGTTAATATATTTGTGTTGAACATTTAACGACACCAATAATATCCAATAAATCTTTCTTTCTTTAATTATGTAGTAATCTTACCGACTTTGGTTCCAAACTATTTTTCTGTAAAACCCCATTTTTTGGATACCTCGCCGTAATTCCTTTCTATTAATGTTATAATATCCAAATTTTTTAATTTTTTGGGTTTATTAGAATTTGTATTCATCAACATAAATTAATCATATAAGTCGAAATAGGTACATTTCATTGAGGATTTATTAGTACATAAAAATTTTATATAGTAAGGTTATCCTTTAAAATACTCATATTGTATATTTATCCTTAGATAATTTCAATATATTATTTACTATAGAATAGGTATTTTTAGAATTAAAAATCTTCTCTAAAACATTCATGGTAGTATCCCTTATTTTAGCTTTATTTGAAGATTTATCCTGATTAACCTCTATAAATCTCAAATTGACCTCCAACGTAGGAAAATTTAAATTTAACATATTTTTATAATATTTAATAGATTTGACATTAAATATACATTCATTTTTTATTTTTTCAACACTATTTTAATGAAACATTCAATTTTCTTGTAGGGAACTACTAAGATCCTTTATCCTTTTAGACATGATTTCCAACTGAACATCTTGGGAGGAAAGAAATTTTTTAAATGCTTGAAACATTTATTCAAATATTAAATTAATATTTATTATCTCATTACATTCCATTTAAAATTATTCTTTTTCCGTGGTTAATATTATCTTGCAATGTAATAAAATAATTTCCTTATATATAATAAATTTACCAAGAGTTCACTCTTCAAAATGTATTAATCAATGTTTTTTCATAGATTATCCATTTATTATCTGATATTTTTTATCATCATGTGGATATTTGGTGAACTGAGATATGAAATTAGAAATTTCAATATATTATTTATTAAAATAATAATTAAATTCAGAAAAAATATCATTAACTAATTTAATATAGTCATCTTTTCAATGTCTAGTCCAAATCTTTCCTAAAGATTATTAACTTATAAAATAGATAATTTATCACTTTTATTAACATCAAATAGTATTTTATCTTCTTTATTATATTTCAGACAAGTTGTGTTACTTAAATTAATAGCTTCTATATCTTTATGTTATTCTTAATTTTAGTAGAAATAACATTTAGGTTTGTGTTGATTGTAATATCTCCCAAAATCTTCTACTGAGGAGTCCTAGTAACATCAAAAAATATGTACTTCATGTAAATAAAATAAACTAACAATTAATAAAATATTAAATTAGAGGTGGAACCTATTATCTAATACCACTGGAGGTTCCTGATAGATCATGAAATTACACTAAGAGGGTAAGTGAATTGGTTTACATTAATTTTACCAAATTATTTATAATTAATTTTTACTAATTTTAATATTAAAACATATTCACATGTTAGGATGAATGGATCCCATATACACCAACCAACACATTAAAAAAATATAAAAATAGAAATAATATTGATCAAAATAAATAATAAATTTACACAGATAAAGTCCAATACGGGTAACACCTCCTTGTTATGTTTGGGTTCAGTCTGAGGCATAGATTTTATCACTATTATATTATTGTGAATACAGAATGTTAGAAGGTATCATCCATTACTCAATATATAAAATGAGTGGGAAGGTATCATAATTAATACCTAAGAAGGTATTATATGTCACCTACTTTTATCATATTATAGTAGTCATTTGGAAAAGATTATAATGGATCCCTCCAATATCCAATGGCCCTTTAACTTCTATTTTTGAACAAGATATTTAGTTTTATCCTAGGATTTTCTACATCAGAACATAATATATTCTTCCTCAAATAGTAGGAATTTTAATTAAAATGAATGAATTACTATAAATTCTAGAACATAATATTTTTATTCTCAACTTACAAAATGAGAAACATAATAATAAATAAGTAAATACATGTTTCCATCTTCTTCAACATTGAATATTCATAATTAAATTATTCTGAATCAAATCTACTTATGATCTCAGTATTAATTTCGAATAAATTTATTTAAAAATTAGATATTCCACTAATTATTTTTATATATGTAAGATATATCTTTACTAACTCACTTCCTTTTTAACTAAGAAGATCCCTCAGAAAAAGTCTCATATCTTCTTTAACATCAGTTGATCTTGTATAAAATGAAATCCATACCCAATTATTGGACTAAATAGTCTTAGATAAAATATATGTTGGATTTTATTAATATTATCAATATAAAAATATTTCTCAAATATCTATTAATTATATTTATTACTTTTATATCAATCACAGATGTTGAAACATTCAAGAAATACAGCATCATGATATCTAGGTATTCCCCCTTTAAATTTCATGCTATCTCAATTCTCGAACAAACATATTTACTGATTCCAATAAATATTAATCTAAATGAATTATTAACATTTCAACCTAAATTTATAGACTTCAAAAAATTATAAAATCTTGTCTTAAATCATTTTTTATATCTTGTGAAATTTTTTTCTTGGACTATAGCTCATCATTATCACATTAAAGTTTCACCAACTTAATGATTCATTATTTATTATATAGTAGTTTTTATTAAAAAAACCTCAAATCAGTATAACATTATATTTTGATATTATATCCTAATATGACATATATCATAGTTTTACAATGCTTTTATTTCACAAATCCAATGCATCATTGAACTATGGATAGTGGAATATCAATCTTCATCTATAAAACTCAACATCAAATTTACTCATCTTTTGAAATTTTGAAATTTTGAATTTTATATTCATGATGATCCTTCTAGGATAACATAAGGTCACTCTTCTATAACTCTATATTTTCCAAAACCACTCTTTCATATCATTTAATTCTCTCAAATTAATTTCTTCTCATAAACTCTTTCAACATCAGAATAATTCTTCCACAACAAAATTCATTGGTATTCAATATCATCAAGATATAGAAGCTCTCTCTTATACTTAATCATCCATTATTACATGTCAGTGTTTGTTGATTATATTTTTATTAACTTTTTTGGATCTATCACTTAAAATTGGATTGCTTTAATACTTCTAGATTTAAATCAACCAAAGTGATTGAAATTATTGAATAAATTTTCTTCTATACTTTCTATCCATTATATTTCCTCTTCTTATGGACTCACAGGATCAACATTTTATATTTTGGGACCCCTTATTAATAGTTCTAAAAAATTAGATTCTGAAGAATCTTTACTTCTTCAATTTTCTTTATTCAGTTTTATTAGTCAACCTATAGACTTTAAATATCAAGAACTTCATTATGAAGGATCACTTATTAAATCAACCTCATATCTTCCCCACAATACTCCAAAATTAGGATAGTTCACCTTTAGTCTCAATAAATTCTATCTTCTATACTAGGAATGAATAATACTATTCATCTGACTATGTTTTTTTAAATTGAATGTTCATTATAGGTTAATCTAACTTTTTCTTCTAGATTCACCTTCTAAATAATAAGAAAATTATAAATAAGATAACATTTATTCTAGTTTTTTTCATTCTTATATAGCCTTTTAAACCACTACGTTAATATGATGTGACATAAAACATCCTAAATTTTTTCCATAGCCATGAAAATTTAATATTCAAATTAGAGTACTATAATTATTCTTCAATATTTTTAACTAAATTATATATAATAATTAATAGATTATAGATTCATTAAACATCCAAACACACATCTATCTTAAAGAGTCATATTTTAATGAACTTAAACACAACATAAAAAAATATCAATTAAAATTTAGATAGTATCTCTCCGGATTACTTACTGGTCATATTCGATGTGTCCTTCTTCTACAAATAGTTCTTTAAGGATTTATCATAAAATTATCTTTCATTTTTAATTATTCTTTCATAGGGGTAACTTCCCTAATCAATTTTAATATTACATACAACTTTCACCATCATCCAAGTATATTTTAATTTTGAACAAGAATTTCCATGATTAATAAATATATTGATGGATTCTCATAGTCTCCATTAATAACATGAAGTTGACTAGTGTTCTCATCAACCATCACCACTTCTTATTGATACAATAAAATCCAACTAAATAATTGTTAAATTCTTTTACATAACCTTTAATCTTTATTAATCTTAATTACATCTTCAAATAAATTTTTTCTATTGTGTAGTTTAATCATACAAACACACAATATTCATTGGTGTTACTTTTTAAGTAGATCAAAACTCTAAAAATATTCTAGAGTGTTGAATATAGGAACACCTACTGTATATTCAATTATATATTAATATTAATCTATACTTTTATTACATGCTGACTTTACTTGTTAGTGAATTTTCTTACCATTGACAATAAATAAAATACTCTATATCAAAATCAATTTATTTTCTTTGTTTTTGAGTGTTTTTACACCTCCTCAATGGCATGTAATTTTTATATTTGACTTACTTTGGTGTTTTTATTGTGTATAATTATTGAGTGTGGAATTATAATGTTAATTTTCAATATTTTCATTGGAATAGTAGATACCTTCCTTCCATCTAATGGTGTGCAATAGTGGTTGGTCATGTTTTTTCATTGAATTTGTTTTGGGGGATCCATTGGGAAGATGGAGTGGTTAGTAAGAAGTTTTTGTATTGGGTATGAATATATACCATCCTTTATATGTTTATATACTCATATAATAGGAATAAATATTACTAGATATTATTAATGAATGGTCACATTATGAATTTCTTCCCATTTAGAGAAGAAAATAAGGAAAGGGAGAAAGGAAAATTAAAACAACAAAAAATATTAAAATTGAGAAATTAAATAGTAAGTGAGAGGTATGGGTCCCTGGTAACACTAACAAGTTTATTATAAGATTAATTTACAAATTAATCCTCAATATAATTTAATCCTGATGTGTAAACTAGTTTTCAACATGTGTTGTATCACTTAGAGATTCTAAAAAATTATTTATTCTTAGATTTTTGTCACTTATTATTCTTTTTTTATTTGGAATAAAATTAAATCACTAAAATAAATTAATGTGAAATTGAAATAAAAAAAATTAAAAATGAAAATAATAGAATAAAGAAAAATCTTAGTAATAAATAATTATCCCTTTGTAAGATGATAATGAAAATTGTCATCACCTCTTACTTATTTACATATCTATCACCCCATGTATGTTATAAAGCTTCTAATATTTCATACCATCATCTATTGTTTATGTATATATAATTTTATAAAAACAGTACATGGACATCATATACTAACCACTTCCTTAGGTAAGTTAATATAGTACTTCCCAAATGAGATCATCTGACACTCACCGTCTAATGTGCTCTGTCACCCATTAAAACCCACCAAGATAAATATAATTGATGATGATGAGAAGAAAAGGAATTTGTAACATCTCAGGTAAATAAAGAATAATACATTTTAATATTTATTAATATTTGCGAATTAAATATTAGTTTTATTTTCAAGGGGTTTCTATGTTCGATAGCGTACTCGATACTCAACAAAGAGTTTCTTTGAAATCGTACGTTGCACACTAGTAATAAAATAATATTATTTTAAATGTTAGTTATCACGTAGCCGCTGTACTAGCGGTAATAGATAGAAATAACTAAAATATGATTATATATGTTTGTTAAATGTTTTTACATTTATCCAATAAAATATAAAGGCTTAAAATACGGAAAGAATTAAATTTTAGGCATTTATACCCTAATTTTCACTAAAGTTTCACTAATCACCTTTTGATGGTGAACCGTCATTAAAAATAGTTTTGTTAACTCTTATACATTCTATTGGACCAAATATAACTCTTCTTTAGAATCGGGACATCAAAATTTACTTTGTGTAAATTTTTGGTATCTTTCCGATAAAGTTCATTTTTTAATGAATAGTGTAAAATGTTGTATTTTAATTCAAAACCTCTTTTTAATCTAATTTATTAAGACAATTAGATTATCTTTTGAATTGGTTTTAAAATGAAATTAGAATATATTTTTACCATTAAATCCAATAGTGGTCGTTGAAATTAATTTCACTTTGAAATCGGACTTAAACTAGTGTCAATCTTTTGATACTTATTGTTTCATAAAAACACGCTATTTGCTCTGACAACGGGAATTAATTATTAAATTAATTAATGCAACTTATATGTTGTGAATTTTGTAAAATGGACTTCATTTTTTAATTCATAATATCAAATATAGCTTAGGGTGATGTTTTGGTATTTTTCTAAAAAGCTTCAATTTTTGATGAATAGTGAAACCACTAAGTGGTACTTATAAAAACTGATTTTTCGTTTAAATGAAAATTTACCGCTTCTGTGTTTTGAATTTCAAAAATCCGACATACATGGTTTTCATTAAGAAGTAAAATGTGGTTCAATGAGATTAAAATACTTTTCTGTGAATAGTAACTCTTAAGTTCTTAATCGCGATTAGAGGTAATTAGTGTAGTTTAAGTTAAAATAATGTTTTAAAAATATGAGATGACGTAGACACATGTATTACCCTTATTGGATGTGTCATGGCAGACCAAGAAAAGCCATGGGTCAACTTGGGACCCCATGGAGCCACTTTGGTTGGAAAATGACATAAATACCTTTTTATTAAATGTTAAACTAAAAATGACACAAACATGAGATGTTTTACTAAAACAATTTTTACATGGGGTTATACAAGTAAGATTTTTGACTATAAATATTCATTAGAAAGATAAAAATATTTCCTACATCATAGTAGTTTTTTTATAATTTTTAGACTTTAAATAAATTAAATTATTTATGACATCCTGATGATGCAGTGATTACCTCATTAATGAAGGATTTAAATAAAATGAAATGATAATGTAAAATCTATGACCTACACATGTCCAAAACTTATAGAATGGGTGTATTTCGAACCCTTATCACCTTAACCTAGAATTATATCAATGTGGGGCCTTTTTAATCCGAAACGCATTTTACAATAATGTAACTTATCTTTACTTTCCAATAGTGCCCCTCCTCTCCTCTTATAAAAGGACCCCGCCTCTACCTCTTCACCCACACTTCCAAAGCCATTGGCTCGGCCAAACCCTACTCATTTAGTCTCTACACTTCCATATCTTACTTATTAAAGCCTAAAATTGTTTAGAAGGCTTCACAAGGAATCCTTTGATCTCAAACCAAAGGGAGTTACCCCGATTTTAAGGTAATGTCTTCACTTGAGTCCTTTTGTTTTACTTTGCTTCTCCAACCCCCTAAACTCTTTTTATTCATTTCTTTTGTAACAACTACAGTATAATAAATATACTAGGATGTTGTTATAAGATGTATTCTATCTACACTTACACACACCTACATCTAATGGTTAAAGAACATACTGTTTCTGTGGATGGAGAATTTCGGCCTCCCGAAACGATGATTGTTCAACATTCTTTTAACACCTTCAAAGGTGGAAATTAAGATGACACTATATTTATATATGATATATAATATGTTTATGTTTTCCTTAAGCTTCTATATTTTTTATTTTTGGCATACCTTTATGGTTTCCATTATGGGTAAACGCGATATCTTCATTTAAGGAAGTGCGGACTACTGCCCCCTCAAAGTGATTAGATTCGTTAATGCCATATGTGGGATGTATAAAGGATGGATTTAAAGTTATTATATATTATGTTATAATGTAATTATAATATAGCTCCATATCATTATTATTTCTTTCCATTAAAGTACGAGATAGAAATGAAAGTAGCGTTCATGTGTACGTACGGCTTACCGTCTCCATGAACGGTGCATTTCATTTCTTATCCCCAAATGTAATGTACTATTAAAAGTACATGTATATAGTGGATATATATAATGAATGATACATCTAAATGATGAATATAATTATGTAATTAAAATATTCATACCTCTCATTTAGTTTTAATTCCATTAATATGAAAAAGAAATGAAAGTAGTGTTCATGCGTACGTACGGCTTACCGTCTCCATGAACGGTTCATTTCATTCATTACCTCTAAATGATTATGTAATATTATAAATACATGTATATTCTGGATATATATTATATATATGCTATCCCAATCAGGAATTTCATTCTGGATATAAAGAAACTTTGACCACACGATCAACATGTAATTGTAAGAAGTCCACTTTCAATTTAACAACCAAATATCGACAAAACAAACATTATTAACTTAAATGGTTACATAATGTTTATAACATGGAAATAAGTGATATAAAAGGAATAATTAACTTTAAAAAGGTTCTTAATCAAGTATAAATTAACTCAAGTTTATTATTCAGGATGTTAAAGAATGATCGAGTCAAGTCGGTCCCGAGGTAAGGGACTTTGTCTCAATCTCCTTTCATTGAGGCATATTTTGTTTTATACACAACATTATTTATACGGTGTATAAACCCCTTTGACTTTTACTTTTATACAAAAGGAATATTTTTCTACGAAGCGTTTTACAAAATGACAAAAAGGAATGTTTCTTTTAACGTACGCGGTGACAAAGACTTTTTCCGTCACCGTTTGTATTATTTGGTCTTTGGCTTCCTCAACAAGCTGTAATGTTTTTTAAATGAAATAAATACCATGTACTCTTTTAGGTATTTTGGTATTGAAAATGTCTTTTATAATGGACTTGTTATGTCAATATATTTGAGTGATATATTGTGATCAAAGTGTGGAAATGTTTTCTTTCCATTATGTTTGTTTTATGTCTTCTAATTTTATAATGGTACTTGGACATTGGACAGGTGGTTACGTGATAAACCATATGACGGGTGGTGCCGTGAATACCAGGACGGGTGGTTACGTTATAACCTCCAATGTATTGGGTATGGAAGTCTGTCATATGGCTATTCCATTAAGTATGTATGGAAGTTGGATGTATGGCTATTTCATTAAGTGATATGTGTGGAAGTTGACCGTATGGTTATTCCACTTAAGTATGTTTATGTCCCAAGTTACCTTTATATGTTATGTGTTCTTTATATGGGTTTTATGGTAATACTTTGGTTACAAAAGGGTAAGCAATGATATTTTATTTAGTGAAGAGTTATTACTACTTCATAAAGGTTAAAAGTATTACTTTGTTAAAGTATACATGGTTTACTTGTTGTTTGATAAACTAACAGTTTTCATTCTTTGTGTTTCCCTTACTGAGCTTTTTATGCTCACCCCAGTTTTTTTAATTTTTTTCACAGGACTTAATGTGGAATAGGTTAAAGGATGGGATCAATGGAAAGTCTTGCTATATAAAACATGGAACTAGACATGTTTCTTTTTAAAAGTTTTTTTTCTATGTAAACTTAGTAGAAGTGTATACTTTGTAATCTTTTGAGATGTAATAGTTATGTTCTAATTCTATAAAACACTAAACCTGAAAAGATACTCAATGTGGATTATTCATTTAATTCAATATTAAGTAAGGTTTAAGGCCAGTGGCTTATAGTTTAAAACAACCCATAATTTACATACATTGTTAATACTTCAAAATTGAAGCATACTTATTACAACATATAACAAAACCACGAAAGGACCGTATAGGTATAGTGTCTTTAGAAACTAGGAAACATAAACAACTGGTTTATAAAGCATCTACACTGTCTCCCATTTATTTAGTCATATCTATAGTCCCTTTTGGCATATATTACTTAATATCCTTCTTCCTGGCCTGGGGAAATAAAACATACAAAAGGGTGAGATCAAATGCTCAGTAAGGGTAAACAAAAGAAATATCAATCACATCGTATACATAAGCACATAATTTTTGGAAATCTTAACCTGCAAAAGAGATCATAATTTCATAACATGGGATAAATCATGGCAGTGAAATGTAATCACAATAACCATAACTTAAAACATGAAACTTTTTGTCATACACACATAATCATAGAGAATCATTTCTAATTAGTCAAGACTCATTTCCAAGACTATCTTAGTGGACAAAGTCCCTTTCTGAACTGAGTTCACTCCTCGTTTCAGTCATGTTTCAATAAACCAGTATAACCTACCGTTCCATCCAAGTCTATCTCATGAGATATAAAATCCTTACCCAATGCATTGGAGGGAGATATAGGTCCCACCCATCTCATAATTATACCATTTTTATGTGTTCCACAAAATCATAAATAATACATCATTGCATAACCCATGTAATAGAAATGTGATTCTTAAACTACATGACATCATAAAATAATTCATATAAAATAAAGGAATTCATAAAAATAATTCCATAACAACATAATCAAATCAATGTAATAATAGGGATAGAAATAGAACCCTATATTATCTTATATGGAAAATAATTTTGATAAAACACTTGAACTCCATTCTTGAGGAAAATATCTTTTCTACTTCAAAAACATTTTGCCTTTATTAACATGTCTTACAATTTTAAACTAAAAGAATTTGATTAAAAATAAACATGAAAATTTGTAAAGGAAGCTTCTTGGAAATAATTTTTTAAAAATACATTCATGTCGTATAAGTTTAAAAACATTCTCCTCGTACTTTTGTCAGAAAAGTCATAAAGTACCTCATACGAAAAACGACAAAAGATTCCTTTCAAATCATTTACTAAAAAGTAACCGAAGGGTAAAATTGGATTTAAACAATTGTAGGTGTATGGAAAAAATATTACATAATGAGGAAACATGGATGTGGATGAATAAATACACCCTAGTAAATACCAAAGTATAAACAATCTCGGATAAAAATGAGATTGTGATATTTTCCATCACCTTAGGTCCGATTTGCTTTGTATGTGTCCGAACCTCCTGTATAATGATTTAAATAATGTTACTGACTTATTCCAGATTCATACTTATTTTTATTATATCATATATGGTCATTTTCTTAGCTTCTTAGTAGTAATATTTGATTGCTACTTGTTATTCGGGTGTTTATAACTTTTTGTTCTTATGCCTGTTTTGTCGAATAAATTCTTATTATTATATTTACGTTATAGATACCTCATTTACAGAATGGTATTAGTGTAATATATATCATATTCATTCATTAAATTCATTTATATAATCATTATGAAATGAAGATCGTGTAGAACGAGTAGCATCACATCGTGGAGACGGTATTCCGTACGTACGCACGAGTGATGATATCGTTCCTATGAATGTGGAATTGTATTGGAGTGTATGTATAATATTTCAGAATCACTATCACTTTATAATAGTTATATATAGTCATTATTTACACCATTATACCCTTCCAAGTAAGGTGGTGGTGGAAAATAGATTACACCACGGCGTGGAGACGGTATTCCATACGTACGCACACGCGGTGATTTCTTTTTCCGTAGGATGGATAAATGGTGAAATAGGGTTGTTTCATAATTATAATTTCATATCATTATATGAGTGATACTGATGTTATTACTTCATAATGAAACAACTAAAGAAGAAGAAGTGGACGAAGAAATAAAGATGAAAGAATCGGTAACGGACATTACCTCTTCTTTGAAGTGCTTCTTTGAGACCTCCTTTTAGGGCACTAAAATGGGTCTTTAAAGAAGACCATAACCTCTAGAATGTTTCTAGGTAAGTGGAGAGGAGGAATTGGCAGGGTTTGGTCGAGCTAGAAGGCTCAAAGTGGTGTGAGGAAGTGGGGGAGGAGGTGCCCTTTTATAAGGGAGGAGAGGGGCACCTTTGGGAAAACTAAAAATATTATTTTATTATAAAGTCATGTTCGGTTTTAAATAGCTCAAAATTGATATATTTTGAAGCTAAGGTGGGGATGGGTCGAAAACCTCTCATCAAATATAATTTAGACAAGTTTAGGTTCCTATTTTGACCTTATCATTTAGATTTAACATTAAGTTAAATAAGTTTACTTTAACATGTCTTCTTGTGTTCTTATACTATAAGGTTAATAAACATACTATAAGAAGCCAAAAAAAACCCCAAGTTGTTTATTATTAATATATATAACCTTATCTAAGTCATATTTCCGAACCTTAGATTTTTAGGAATAAAATAACAATTACTAATATAATATTTGCTTTAAAAACTATTTTATGTCAATTTTGACACTATTTAGTAATTGATTTTTGTGAAAATCATAACAGAATTATTAGTTCTAACCAAGTTAATTAAATAAATAATAACATGTCATATTAACCTAGAAAATTAGTGGAATTAATAAAAAGTCTCAAATTACATTTATTTTGATATTTATAACATTAATTATGTCAATATTTCATTAATAAGATAATTACTGCATCAGCTTTGTGTCATAAATAAGTTAAATTATTTAATGTCTAAAAATTACAAATAAAATACCATTATATATGAAATATTTTTATATTTCTAATAAATATTTATAGTCGAATTTATATTTTGTATAACCCCATATTAAAAATTATTTACTTATTAAACTTTGATTTTAACTATTTTATCCCTTCTTTAAATAAATTAATAATAAATGTCCTAATCTAATCCAAGTGGGCCTAAATGGTCATATGTTATTCCTAAGTTTGTTTTTGGTCGAATTACACGTTTCCAATAGAATTAGGACATGTGTTAGGGTAATAATAATATCATCTTTACCCTTAATTGCCCTATTTACTATTAACCGTGGTTAAAAAAAGTAAAAAGTTACTATTCAGCCAAAAATTATTTTCAACTCATTGAACAAAATTTTACTTACTGACATTAACCGTGTCTCTCTTATTTTTGAAATTCCACTCACAGAAGCGGTAAAATTATGTTTTATAAAAAATTCAGTTTTTTAACTACCACTTAGTGGTTTCACTATAAATCAAAAATTGAAAGTTTTCAGAAAAATACAAAAATTTCACCCTAGGATAATTTCGATATTCCAAATCCAAAAATGAAGTCCATTTTAAAAAATAAAATTTATAAAAATTTAAAAAGTGTTTATTACTATTCATAACGGCTAGTTTTAATAATATTTTAATAGCAAATCGTTGTTTAGTGAAACTCGGTATTGCGTACGACGCAAGCTATCGAGGAAGGTCGTGATTTCGTGTAAAGCAAGCAAAGCAAGTGTTGTCTAGAAAAATATTCCTTTGATGATTTATATAACATAAATGTCTCGGGTGTTACATTATATACCCCTTAAAATGAATTTCTCCCTCGAAATTCGTCACTTTGTAACAAACAGATGAGGATACCTCTCCCTCATCATATCCTCAAGCTCCCATGTAGCTTCTTCTAATTGGTGGTTCCTCCATAAAACTTTCACCAATCAAGTGGTCTTGTTTTGTAGGACTTTTTCGCTACGATCCAGAATCTCTATCGGTTGTTCTTCATAAGAAAGATCTTGCTCCAGCGGTACAACTTCTGAGCTGAGTACATGTGAAGGATCAGGTATGTACTTTCTCAGGAGAGATACATGGAACACATCGTGAACTTGAGAGAGATTCGGTGGAAGCGCCAATCGGTAAGCTACCTTCCCAACACGATCCAGTATTTCAAAAGGACCAATATATCTAGGGCTCAACTTCCCCTTCTTTCCAAATCTCATAACCCTCTTCTAGGGAGATATTCGTAAGAACACTTTATCACCCACTTCAAACTCTAAGTCTTTTCTTCAGTTGTCGGAATAACTTTTCTGTCGACTCTGAGCTGCTCTTATTTGTTGTTGAATAGATCTCACCTTTTCTGCCATTTCATCAATGAGATCAGGTCCTAATAGCTTTCTTTCCCAAACTTCATCCCAGCAAGTTTGAGTCCTGCATTTCTTTCATAGAGAGCTTCATAAAGAGCCATCTGAATACTAGAGTGAAAGCTATTATTATAAGAAAATTCCACCAAAGGTAGATGTTGATCCTAACCACCTTTTAAATCCATAGAGCATGCTCTCAACATATCTTCTAGGGTTTGAATTGTTCTCTTAGACGGACTGTATGTCTGAGGATGATAAGCAGTGCTGAAACTCAACTCTGTATCCAGAGTATGCTGAAGACTTCGCCAGAAATTCGAGGTAAATCTCAGATCCCGATCAGATATAATATAAAGTGGTACTCCATGCAATCTTACCACTTCCTTTACATATATCATAGCAAGCTGATCCAGAGAGAAATCCTCTCTAATAGCAATAAAGTGTGCAGACTTTGTAAGACGATCAACTATGACCCAGATAGAATTATTTCCTTTGGATGTTTTAGGATGTCTTGTGACAAAGCCCATAGTGATGTTTTCCCATTTCCATTCGGGTATGGGTAATGGTTGTAACAACCCCTTTGACTTCTGTCTATCAGCTTTAACTTGCTGACAAACCAAGCATCGAGAGACATATTCAGCAACATCCCTTTTCATGACATCCCACCAGAAGTACTCTTTCAGGTCCCTATACATCTTCGTGCTTCCAGGATGAATAGAGAATGAATAACTATGAGCCTCATCCAGCAGCTCCTTCTTTAATTTGGGGATGGGAGGAACACAAACCCAATTTCTGAACTTTATTATCCCATCACAATCAAGGTTGAATTTAGGAACATTTCTCACCTTCTTTTGTAACTCGACATCTTCTTTCTGTGCCTCTTCAATCTTCACATGTATAGATGGTTGAACATTCATTTGAGAAAGATAAGATTTTTCCCCTTCCATTATAATTCCAAGATCCATCCTTTCTAAATCCATAAATATTGGATCTTTTGTGATCCTCGTCATGGATAAACTGGCATGGTCTTGTCGACTTAATGCATCTTCCACCTTGTTTTCTTTCCCAGGGTGGTAATGGATTGAGCAGTCATAATCCTTAATCAGCTCCAACCATCTTATTTGGCGCATATTCAGCCCCTTTTGTGTGAAAATATACTTTAAAATTTTATGATCCGTATAAATATCACACCTTTCACCATAAAGATAATTCCTCCAAATCTTTAATGAAATGATTACCGAAGATAACTCCAAATCATGTATTGGGTAATTTTGCTCATGGATTTTCAACTGTCGTGAGGCATAAGCTATAACCATATCATTTTTCATAAGAACACACCCTAATTCCTTCTTGGATGCATCACTATAGATCACAAACCTTTCTCCACTACAAGGCAGTGTGATCACAGGTGCACTGGATAACCTTCTTTTCAACTCCTTGAAATTCTCTTCACATTCTTCCGTCCAGAAAAACTTAACTCCTTTTCGAGTCAACTTGGTGAGTGGATTAGATAATCGTGAAAAATCATTCACAAAACGTCGATAATATCCAGCCAAACCAAGAAAACTTTGTCTCTCAGTTACTGTTTTTGGTCTCGACCATCTTTTGATAACCTCTGTTTTTGCTGGATCCACAGATATCCCCTCTTTTGAGATTTTGTGACCCGAAAATGCAACTTTTTGAAGCCAAAATTCATACTTGGTAAATTTGGCATAAAGCATCTCCTTTCTCAGGGTCTTCAATATAATTATAAAATGATCTTCATGTTCATACTTTCACTTTGAATAGACAGGAATATCATCTATAAAGACTACCACAAATTGATCAAGATAGTCACTAAAGACTCTATTCATCAGATCCATGAAGATAGTAGGAGAATTAGTAAGACCAAATGGCATCACTATAAATTCATAGTGTCCATACGTTGTACGGAAAGCCGTATTTGGTATATCCTCCCTTTTGACCCTTAATTGATGATACCCTGAACGAAGATCAATCTTGGAAATGTATTGAGCTCTGCGTAGTTGGTCAAATAGGTCATCAATGAGCGGGAGAGGATATTTGTTCTTGATAGTGATCTTGTTAAGTTCTCGATAATCAATGCACAGTCTCATTGATCCATCTTTCTTCTTAACAAACAGAACAGGTGCTCCCCAAGGTGACGCACTAGGGCGTATTAATCCCTTATCAAGATTCTCTTGGAGTTTCTTCTTCAATTCCTACAACTCAATTGGGGCCATTCTATAAGGTTTATTTGAAATAGGCAAATCACTCGGTACGAGTTCTATTGAGAACTGAACTTCACGATTTGGTGGATATCCCGGTAATTCCTCCGGAAAGACATCATCAAACTCCCGTACAATGGGCATATTCTTAATCGTGAGTTTCTCACCAACCATTTGAGATAAATAACCTTCATTTAGTGGAATCAATGCCCATAAAATGGAAGATATTTCCACTGGAAGGTTATGTTCATCCTTGCATTGATAGACGATAATAGATTGATCTGGAATATGAAATGTGACTTCCCTTCTTTGGAAATTGATATGAGCTCCATATAAAGAAATCCAATCCATGCCAAGAATCACATCAAATTACACTATATGAAGGATCACAAGATTTGCAGGAAGCACTTTCCCACAAACTTCGATCGGAGAAGAATTATAAACTTTTGATGCGACTGTTGTGCCATTAGGTGTTGTCACAGCTAACTCAACATCTAATTGTTGAGGTAATATAGTGATACCCTTAGAAACATTTTCAGAAATAAAGGAGTGGGTGGATCCAGAATCAAATAAAACATTTTCTACTTCAGATTGGATGGTAAGTGTACCTTTCACCACATCGTTATCGTACTCCACATCGCTGATAGAAATTGCATGTGACTTTCCTTTGTCTTTAGCCTTAAGATTTTGTTGACGTCGACCATCATCATCAACCCTTGGATTATGGAATTTATTGGCATAATGAACCATCTCCTTGCACTTCAAACATTGAAGTGTAGTAGGTTCATTCTGTGTATCCCTTCCTTTGTGTGCATCATTAGACATCTTCTTCCCATCATCACAGCATTCAAATGCCCGATGACCTTCCTTTCCACATTTGAAACATTTACTTTTCCCTTTAAGACAACTCCCTCCATGTTTATTTCCACACTTTAAGCATAAGGGAAAGATCATCTTCTTTTCAGTGTGCTCTTTATATTTTCCTTTGAATTCCATTTTCCTCTTCTTATCAAACCCATATGACTGATGGGTTACTCCAATATCCATCTTGACTTTGAGAGAACATAGAATGATTTCCTCGTAGCTATTGAAGTCCCTTATGGATAACACCCTTCGAAGACTTGGTTTTAAGCCACTAAAGAATTGATCGATCTTACTCTCAGTTTGGTTAATAATACCAGAAGCGTACCTTGCAAGTCTTGTAAAATTTGCTTCATAGGTACCAACAGATTCATCATCCTTTTGCTTCAGTTCAAGAAACTCTTTCTCCATATTTGTTCGGAGAATACGAGGGAAGTACTTATTGAAAAATAAGTTCTTGAACTTGTCCCATTCCATGGACTCAATTTCTTCCCTTTTCCTCATATTCTTAATAAGATTCCACCATTGATCAGCATCTCCTTCCAAACGATACACTGCTTGGATGACATTATCATGTTTAGATCATTGAAGAACTGAAAATAACTTTTCAGTATTACTAATCCATTGTTCATCAACTAATGGATCAGTAGACCCGCTAAAAGAAGGTGGACGCTGCCTCATGAAGGATTCAACAGAATGTGGCTCTTTCCTTTGCTCGTTTGGAAGTCCTGCATGATTCATATATTGAGAAAGTTGTGTGAGTATGGCTACAAGATTTTGAATTCCAGCTCCCATAATGTTTGGTTTATCAGGGGGACAATCATTGCATTTCCCGTCGCATTCTGCATTAACACGATTCCTTCGGGTTCCAGCCATTGACTAAAACCAAGAAGAATAGTGTGAGCAACACTAATTATAATAGGAAAACCACATAATCAAGAATAAAATTTCACACATATGGTCTTATCCTAGGTTATTCATGGCCATTTCTAAAACCCTAAGATTGCGTTCTATGCTTAGACCTATCCTTAGGGTTCTTACTAAGGATTTCACATCCTAGTTTCCAAAGGTTGACTATACCTTTCCTCTAATACCAACTAAAACGACCCATACTTTACATACATTGTTAATACATCAAAATTGAAGCATACTTATTACAAAATATAACAAATACATGAAAGGACCGTATAGGTATATTGTCTTTAGAAACTGGGAAACATAAACAACTGGTTCATAAAGCGTCTACACTATCTCCCATTTATTTCAGCATATCTATAGTCCCTTTTGGCATATCTTACTTAATAACCTTCTTCCTGACCTGGGGAAAGAAAACATACAAAAGGGTGAGCTCAAATGCTCAGTAAGGGTAAACAAAAGAAATATCAATCACATCGTATACATAAGCACATAGTTTTTGGAAATTTTAACCTGCAAAAGAGATCCTAATTTCATAACATGGGATAAATCATGGCAGTGAAATGTAATCACAATAATCATAACATAAAACATGAAACTTTGTGGCATACACACATAATCATAGAGAATCATTTCTAATTAGTCAAGACTCGTTTCCAAGACTATCTTAGTGGACAAAGTCCCTTTCTGAACTGAGTTCATTCCTCGTTTTAGTCCTGTTTCACTGAACCGGTATAACCTACCTTTCCAGCCATGTCTATCTCATTAGATATAAAATCTTTACCCAATGCATTGGAGGGAGATATAGGTCCCACCCATCTCATAATAATACCATTCTTATGTGTGCCGCAAAATCATAAATCATACATCATTGCATAACCCATGTAATAAAAATGGGATTCTTAATCAACATGACATCATAAAACAATTCATATAAAATAAAGGAATTCATAAAAATAATTCCATAAAAACATAATCAAATCAATGTAATAATAGGGATAGAAACAGAACCCTATATTATCTTAGATGGAAAATAATTTTGATAAAACACTTGAACTCCATTCTTGAGGAAAATATCCTTTCTACTTCAAAAACATTTTTCCTTTCTTAACATGTCATACAATTTTAAACTAAAATAAGTTGATTAAAAATAAACATGAAAACTTGTAAAGGATGCTTCTTGGAAATAATGTTTTAAAAATCCATTCATACCGTATAAGTTAATACAACATTCTTCTCGTACTTTTGTCAGAAAAGTCAAAAAGTACCTCGTACGAAAAACGACAAAAGATTCCTTTCATATCTTTTACTAAAAAGTAACCGAAGGGTAAAATTGGATTTAAAAAATTTTAGGTGTATGGAAAAAATATTACATAATGAGGAAACATGGATGTGGATGATAAAATACACCCCATTAAATACCAAAGTATAAACAATCTCGGATAAAAATGAGATTGTGATATTTTCCCTTACCTTAGGTCCAATTTGCTTTGTAAGTGTTTGAAACTCCTGTATAATGATTTAAATAATGTTATTGAATTATTATAGAATCATACTTATTTTTATGATATCATATATGGTCATTTTCTTAGCTTCTTAGTAGTAATATTTCATTGCTACTTGTTATTCGGGTGTTTATAACTTTTTGTTCTTATGCGTGTTTTGTCCAATAAATTCTTATTCTTATATTTAGGTTATAGATACCTCATTCAAGAATGGTATTAGTGTAATATATATCATATTCATTCATTCAATTCATTTATATAATCATTATGAAATGAAGATCATGTATAACGAGTCGCATCACATCGTGGAGACGGTATTCCGTACGTACGCACGAGTGATGATATCGTTCCTATGATCGTGGAATTGTATTGGAGTGTATGTATACTATTTCAGAATCAGTATCACTTTATAATAGTCATATATAGTAATTTTTTACCCCATTATACCCATCCAAGTAAGGTGGTGGTGGAAAATAGATTACACCACGGCGTGGAGACGGTATTCCGGACGTACGCACGCGCGGTGATTTCTTTTTCCGTAGGATGGATAGACGGTGAAATAGGGTTGTTTCATACTTATAATAACATATCATTATATGAGTGATACTGATGTTATTACTTCATAATAAAACAACAAAAGAAGAAGAAGTGGAAGAAGAAATAAAGATGAAAGAATCAGTAACGGACATTATCTCTTCTTTGAAGTGGTTCTTTGAGACCTCCTTTTAGGGCACTAAAATGGGTCTTTGAAGAAGACTAGAATCTCTAGGATGTTTCTAGGGAAGTTTAGAGGAGTAATTGGAAGTGTTTGGCCGATCTAGAAGTCTCAAAGTGGTGTGAGGAAGAGGGGGAGGAGGTGCCCTTTTATAAGGGAGGAGAGGGGCACCTTTGGGAAAACTAAAAATATTATTTTATTATAAAGTCAAGTTCGGATTTAAATAGCTCCGAATTGATATATTTAGAAGCTAAGGTGGGTATGGGTCGCAATACTCTCATCCAATAGAATTTAGATAAGTTTAGGTTCCTATTGTAACCTTATCATTTAGATTTAACATTAAGTTAAATAAGTTTACTTTTATCGTGTCTTCTTGTGTTCATATACTGTAAGGTTAATAAACACAATATAAGAAGCCAAAAGAACCCCAAGTTGTTTATTATTAATATATATAACCTTATCTAAGTCATTTTGCCGAACCATATATTTTTAGGAATAAAATAACAATTACTAATATAATATTTGTTTAAAAAACTATTTTATGTCAATTTTGACACTATTTAGTAATTGATTTTTGGGAAAATCATAACAGAATTATTAGTTCGAACCAAGTTAATTAAATCAATACTAACATGTCATATTAACCTAGAAAATTAGTGTAATTCATAAAAAGTCTCTAATTACATTTATTTTGGTGTTTATAACTTTAATTATGTCAATATTTCATTAATAATATAATTACTGCATCATCTTTGTGTCATAAATAAATTAAATTATTTAATGTCTAAAAATTAAAAATAAAATACCATTATGTAGGAAATATTTTTAGCTTTCTAATGAAAATTTATAGTCGAATTTATCTTATGTATAACCCCATATTAAAAATTATTTACTTATTACACTTTGATTTTAACTATTTTAACCCTTCTTTAAATAAATTAATAATAAATGTCCTAATCTAATCCATGTGGGCCTAAATGGTCATATTTTATTCCTATGTTTGTTTTTGGTCGAATTACACTTGTCCAATAGAATTAGGACATGTGTTAGGGTAATAATAATATCATCTTTACCCTTAATTACCCTATTTACTTTTAACCGTGGTAAAAAAAAGAAAAAGTTACTATTCACCAAAAAATTATTTTCATCTCATTGAACCACATTATACTTACATTCATTAACCGTGTCTCTCGGATTTTTGAAATTCCATTCACAGAAGCAGTAAAATTATGTTTTATGAAAAATTCAGATTTTTAACTACCACTTAGTGGTTTCACTATTCATCAAAAATTGAGAGTTTTCAGAAAAATACCAAAATTTCACCCTAGGCTAATTTCGATATTACGAATCCAAAAATAAAGTCCATTTTGAAAAATAAAATTTATAAAATTTCAAAAAGTGGTTATTACTATTCATAACGACTAGTTTTAATAATATTTTAATAGCATATCGTTGTTTAGTGAAACTCGGTATTGCCTACGACGTAAGCTATCGTGGAAGGTCGTGATTTCGTGTAAAGCAAGCCAAGAAATTTTTGTGTTGAAAAATATTCCTTTGATTATTTATATAACATAAAAGTCTCGGGTGTTACATAGTTGGTATCAGAGGTCGGTTTAGACAACTTTATGAGTTATAAAAGTGTTAAATTATAAGTTAATTTATGGTATGATTGAAATGATATAGCATTTGAATATTACCATGTTGCTTCATCTGAGACATGTTTGTTAAGAATGATTTTTCATATAGGAAACAGAACATCTTTTCTGGGAAGGAATACAGAGAGAAATGACCTTTCAAATCAGTATCCTGAGATGGTCAGAATCAGAACTAAACAGTTTGTTGCAGTGATGGCTCAGTTGACTCAGGTGAAAAATGTTTGTTGTTTTTCTTGATGATATTTTGGTGTTTTCTAAAACTAAAGAGGAGCATGAAGGTCATTTAAGCGTTATTTAGCAAACCTTATAAGAAAAGAAATTGTATGGGAAATTCAGCAAGTGTGAGTTTTGGTTGCAACAAGTTTCTTTCCTTGGTCATATTGTTTCTAAAGATGGGATAACTATTGATCCTGGAAAAACAAAGGTTATGGAAGAATGGCCAAGACCCACAAATATAACTAAGATTTGTAGCTTCTTTGGTTTGGAAGGCTATTACTAAAGGTTTGTAAGAAAATTTTCACGGTTATCTAGTCCAATGACTAATCTAACTCAGAAGGGTGTTAAGTTTATCTGGAAAAAAGAATGTGATGATTGTTTTCAGGAGTTGAAAAGAATATTGGTGAATGCTCCAGTTTTTGCACTTCCTTCCAGGAATGGTGATTTTGTTATCTACAGTGATGCTTCGTTGAAGGGAATTGGTTGTGTCCTTATGCAGAATTTTCATTTAATTGCATATGCTTCACGTTAGTTGAAAAATCATGAGGTAAAATACACTACAAATGATTTGGAATTAGCTACTGTTGTTTTTTCTTTAAAAATTTGGAGTCATCATTTGTATGGAGTAAAGTGTGAAATATATACTAATCATAGAAGTTTAATGTATATATTCACTCACAAAGAATTGAACATGAGACAGAGGAGATTGCTCGAATTAATCAAGGATTATGATTGTACAATTCAATACCATCTAGGAAAAGAAAATAAAGTGGCTGATGCTTTGATTCGAAAAAGTAATGCTTCATTAGCATTGTTGCATTTGGAACGTGATCCTTGGTTAAAGATTTGATGAACTTTGGCATATAAGTTGTTGGTGCAGGATGTTCTTCTGTTTTGTTTCAGGTATCAGTGAAATCTTCTCTATCAGACAGAATCAAGCAAGCACAGAAGCAAGACAGTGAGTTGCAGAAAAAGGTAGAGCTGGTTCAGAAAGGAACGTTGTCTGAATTCAACATTGATAGTGATTGTGTTTTGAGGTTTGGGAAGAGATTATGTGTGCCTTGGGATTCATAGTTGAATAATGAGTTGTTATGTGAGGCTCATAGTTCCCAGTTTTCAGTTCATCCTTGCGGTACTAAGATGTACAGAGATCTGCGGGAGTATTACTAGTGGGATGGAATGAAAAGGGATATTGCTGATTTTACTGTTAAGTGTCTGACTTGTCAGCAAGTTAAAGTAGAAAGGCAGTTACCAAAAGGGATGCTCCAGCCTTTACCAGTGCCAGAGTGGAAATGGGAAAACATATCCACAGACTTTGTTGTGGGATTACCGAGGACATATCGAGGTAATAATGCAATCTGGGTTATTGTTGATCGCTTGACTAAATCTTCTCATTTCTTTTCTATAAAAGATACGTTTTCCATAGATCAACTTTCTTGTTTGTATCTTAAAGAGATAGTAAGTTTACATGGAGTTCCTCTCTCCATTGTGTCTGATCGTGATCCCAGGTTCACTTCTAACTTTTGGAAAGGCCTTTAGAAGTCGTTGGGTACTGAATTAAATTTTAGTACAACTTTTCACCCACAATCAGATGGGCAGTCAGAACGAACAATTCAGACATTGGAGGATATGCTACAAGCTTGTTCGATGGATTATCAGGGAAGTTGGGACCAACATCTTTCTTTGGTTGAGTTTTCTTATAATAACAGTTTTCATTCCAGTATAAAGATGGCACTATTTGACGCATTATATGGGAAGCGGTGTCAAACTACAGCATTTTGGAATGAAGTGGTTGAAAGGAAGCTGATGGGACCAGAATTGTTTAAAGAGATGGCAGAAAAAGTTCAATTGATTCAGAAACACATGAGAACAACTCAGAACAGGCAGAAGAGTTATGCGGATAACCGGAGGAAGGATCTATCTTTCAAGGTAGGTGATCATGTTTTTCTCAAGGTTTCTCCATGGAAACGTGTGATGAGATTTGGTAAGAAAGGAAAGCTGAGTCCAAGGATTATTGGACCATATGAAATTCTGGAGAGAGCTTGTTTAATTGCTTACCGAGTGTCTTTACCTCCGAATTTATCTCAGCTACACAATGTTTTTCATGTTTCGATGTTGAGGAAGTATATGCCAGATCCATCTCATGTTTTGAGTCCAGAGGTCGTTCAGATAGAAGAGAACCTATCTTATGAAGAACAACCAGTCCAAATTCTTGACTGAAGAGAGAAAGTGTTGCGAAATAAGGTAATTCACCAGGTAAAGGTTTTGTGGAAAACCATATAGTTGAAGAGGCAACGTGGGAATCTGAAAATGCTATGAGGGATAAACACCCCCACTTATTTTGATAAGTGAATAAAATTGTGAGGACGCAATTCACAAAAAGGGGGAAGGATGTAACATCCCAGGTAAATAAAGAATAATACATTTTCATATTTATTAATATTTGAGAATTAAATATTAATTTTACTTTAAATGGGTTTCTATGTTCGATAGCGTACCCGATACACAACAAAGAGTTTCTTTGAAATCGTACGTTGCACACTAGTAATGAAATAATATTATTTTAAATGTTAGTTATCACGTAGACGTTGTACGGTCGATAATGGATATAAATAACTAAAATATGATTATTTATGTTTATTAAATGTTTTTACATTTATCCAATAAAAGATAAAGTCTTAAAATACGGAAAGAATTGAATTTTAGGCATTTATTACCCTAATTTTCACTAAAGGTTCACTTATCACCTTTTGATGGTGAACCGTCATTAAATATATTTTTTCTCAATCTTATACATTCTATTGAACCAAATATAACTCTTCTTTAGAATCGGGACATCAAAATTTACTTTGTGTAAATTTTTGGTAACTTTCCGATAAAGTTCCTTTTTAATGAATAGTGTAAAATGTTGTATTTTAATTCAAAACCTCTTTTTAATATCATTTATTAACATGATTAGATTATATTTTGAATGGGTTTTAATGTGAAATTAGAATATATTTTTACCATTAAATCCAATAGTGGTTGTTGGAATTAATTTCACTTTGAAATCGGACTTAAACTAGTGTCAATCTTTTGATACTTATTGTTTCATAAAAACACGCTATTTGCTCTGACAGCAGGAATTAATTATTAAATTAATTAATGAAACTTATATGTTGTGAATTTTTTAAAATTTACTTCATTTTTGAATTCGTAATATCAAATATATCTTAGGGTGAAGTTTTGGTATTTTTCTGAAAAACTTCAATTTTTGATGAATAGTGAAACCACTAAGTGGTACTTATAAAAACTGATTTTTCGTCTAAATGAAATTTTACCACTTATTTGTTTTGAATTTCAAAAATCCGACATACATGGTTGTCATTAAGAAGTAAAATGTGGTTCAATGAGATTAAAATAATTTTTTGGTGAATAGTAACTCTTATGTTCTTAATCGCGATTAGAGGTAATTAGTGTAGTTTAAGGTAAAAAAATTGTTTTAATAATATGAGATGACCTATACACATGTCCTACCCTTATTTTATGTGTCATGGCCGACCAAGACAAGCCATGGGTAAACTTGGGGACCCCATGGAGCCACTTTGGTTGGAAAATGACATAAATACCTTTTTATTAAATGTTAAAGTAAAAATGACACAAACATGAAATGTTTTTCTAAAACAATTTTTACATGGGGTTATACAATTCAGATTTTTTACTATAAATATTCATTAGAAATATAAAAATATTTCCTACATCATAGTATTTTTTGTATAATTTTTAGACTTTAAATAAATAAAATTATTTATGTCATCATGATGATGTAGCGATTACCTCATTAATGAAGGATTTAAATAAAATGAAATGATAATGTAATGTCTATGACCTACACTTGTCCAAAACCTGTTGTATGGGTGGATTTCGAACCCTTATCACCTTAACCTAGAATTATATCAATGTGGGACCTTTTGAATCCGAAACTCATTTTAAAATGAAGTAACTTATCTTTACATTCCAAGAGTGCCCCTCTTCTCCTCTTATAAAAGGCCCCCACCTCTACCTCATTACCCACACTTCCAAAGCCTTTGGCTTGGACAACCCCTTCCCATTATGTCTCTCCACTTCCCTCTATTACTCATTAAAGAGTCACATTGGGAATAAGTCTTCCCAAGGAAGCCTTTGAGCTCAATCCAAAGAGTGTTACTCGATTTTAAGGTAATGTCTTCACTTGAGTCCTTTTGTTTTACATTGCTTCTCCAACCCCCTAAACTCTTTTTATTCATTTATTTTGTAACAACTCCAGAATCATCAATATACTAGGATGTTTTTATAATAAGGATTCGACCTACACTTACACACACATACATCTAATCGTTAAAGAACTTATTGTTTCCGTGGATGGGGAATTTCGGCCTCTCGAAACGATGGTTGTTCAACATTATTTTAACACCTTCAAAGGTGTCCATTAAGATGACACTATATTTATATATGATATATAATATGTTTATGTTTTCCTTAATCTTATGTAATTTTCATTTTGGGCATACCTGTATGGTTTCTGTTATCGGTAAATGCGATATATTCATTTAAGGAAGTGCGGACTACCGCCCCCTCAAGGTGATTTGATTCGTTAATGCCATATGTGGGACGTATAAAGGATGGATTTAAAGTTATTATATATGATTTTATACTGGAATTATAATATACCTCTATATCATTATTATTTCTTTCCATTAAAGTATGAGATAGAAATGAAAGTAGTGTTCATGCGTACGTACGGCTTACCGTCTCCATGAACGGTGCATTTCATTTCTTATCCCCAAATGTAATGTACTATTAAAAGTACATGTATATAATGGATATATATAATTAATGTTACATCTAAATGATGAATATAATTCTGGAATTAAAATATACATACCTCTCATTTAGTTTTAATTCCATTAATATGACAAAGAAATGAAAGTAGCGTTCATGCATACGTGCGGCTTACCGTCTCCATGAACGGTGCATTTCATTCATTACCTCTAAATGATTATGTAATATTATAAATACATGTATATGCTGGATATATATGATATATATGCTATCCAAATCAGGAATGTCATTCTGGATATAAAGAACCTTTGACCACATGAACAACATGTAATTGTAAGAAGTCCATTTTCGACTTAAGAACAAAATATCGACAAAACAAACATTATTAACATAAATGGTTACATAATGTTTATAACATGGAAATAAGTGATATAAAAAGAATAATGAACTTTAAAAAGGTTTTAATCAAGTAGAAATTAACTCTATTTTATTATTCAGGACGTTAATGAACGATCGAGTCAAGTCGGACCCGAGGTAAGGGACTTCGTCTCGATCTCCTTTCATTGAGGCATATTTCGTTTTATACACAACTTTATTTTATACGATGTATAAACCCCTTTGACTTTTAATTTTATACAAAAGGAATTTTTTCTACGAAGCATTTTACAAAACGACAAAAAGGAATGTTTCTTTTAATGTACACGGTGACAACGACTTTTTCCACCGCCGTGAGTATTATTTGGTCTTTGGCTTCGTCAACAAGTCGTAATGTTTTTAAAATGAAATAAATACCATATACTCTTTTAGGTATTTTGATATTGAAAATGGCTTTTATAATGGATTTGTTATATCAATATATTTGAGTGATATATTGTGATCAAATTGTCGAAATGTTTTCTTTCCACTATGTTTGTTTTATGTCTTAAGATTTTATAATGGTACTTGGACATTTGACTGGTGGTTACGTGATAAACCATATGACGGGTGGTGCCGTGAATACCAGGACGGGTGGTTACGTTATAACCACCAATACATTGGGTATGGAAGTTGGCCGTATGGCTATTCCATTATGTTCGTATGGAAGTTTGTCATATGGCTATTCCATTAAGTGATATGTGTGGAAGTCGACCATATGGTTATTCCACTTAAGTATGTTTATGTACCAAGTTACCTTTATATGTTATGTGTTCATTATATGGGTTTTATGGTAATCCTTTGGTTACAAAAGGGTAAGTAATGATATTTTATTCATTGAAGAGTTTTTACTACTTCATAAAGGTGAAAAGTATTACATTGTTAAAGTATACATGGTTTACTTGTTGTTTTGATAGACTAACAGTTTTCATTATTTGTGTTTCCCTTACTGAGCTTTTTATGCTCACCCCAGTTTTTTTGAATTTTTTTTTTCAGAGGACTTAATGTGGAATAGGGTCAAGGATGGGATCAATGGAAATTCATGCTATATAAAACATGGAACTAGACATGTTTCTTTTTAAAAGTTTTTTTCTTCTATGGAAACTTAGTATAAGTGTCTACTTTGTAATCTTTTGAGATGTAATAGTTATGTTCTAATTCTCTAAAACTCTAAACCTGAAAAGATCCTCAATGTGAATTATTCATTTAATTCAATATTAAGTAAGGTTTAAGGTCGGGGCCTTATAGAATTCGTGTGATTATGTGAAATAAAATTAAATAAGAACAGGATTGATGATCCCCTGTCACCTAGCCAACTCCCCTAAAACCACTTCAAATCTCAGAGTGAAAATAACACTATAATTCATTGAACGGAAGCATGATAAAATCACAACATCCTCCCTATACTCAACTCAATTAGACCTTAATTATAGAATGGATGTATGATATCACCAATACAATGGATTAATTACAAAACATAAATGAAAACAACACAAGGAAAAAAATAAAAATCCACAAAAGTATAATAAAATTATGAAATTACAATGTTCTAACCCAATCCAATTCATGTCTGGTTGGCTAGGCTGGTTCTTACAAATTGAATAAACCCTTTTATTTAATTATATAATCAATTATCCTTGAAATTCAATTGTCAAAAAAAAATTATATTATTTCATTTAATCTTACATATATACCAATTTATCTTAGAAATCAAATAACACTCAAAATTAAGGGTCTTTTGTTCAAAAAAACCTAAACATAAATAAATTAGTTAAATAAAGTCAATAAATTAGAAAATAATTCCAAATTATTCAAAAGTGGCTAATGTTTTTTGTAATCCTATGTTTTATACCAATAATGGTCTTAGTTTTCACTAAAATTTTAAAATTAGTATGGAGAAAAATTCATTGTTCAACTCTCAAATTATTTTCATTTTTATTATGACCTATAATAATTTCTTCATCTCAACAATATCACATAGAAAAATACTAACACAACTATACACCACACAATTGACCACTCCATCAATAGAAAATAGTACCATAATAATTAAAACTTCCCATTTTATCACATAATTTTCAATTTCATGATATTTAATTAATAACCACATTAAATTTATTATTCCACATTTCAATTATTTAAACCCTTTACAGATTAAAAAATATTCATTTAACCATTAAATTTTTACCTTCTCTAATTAATTGTTTCATTAGTCCATTACCATATATAATTCTAAGATTCTACGATAAAACCCACAATATCATATATTATAACACCACATAAATTACCACACTAATACACTTAAATAATTGTAACACCATTATAACCACTTCAACAAAACCATCCCTTTCTTTATCAGAACCATGTCAAACCACCACTATGAAAAACACAGAACATCACCCCAAATCCAACCATAGTAACAAAAGTAGACAAAAAAACTCTAATTAAAGAAAATAATATATTCAAACACACTATTAAACAAAATTATACACAATAATAACAAGAATTTAATATTACATTTTAATTATACTTCCATGTTTATTAAACACATAATGTATAAGAAACATCAATATAAATACCATTATTACATGTATCCCTTTCTGTTATCATCTTTATGTTTTGTAACCAATTATAAAGGTGATATCAAAGGTAATTAAATGTAAATAAGGGTATTACAGCAATAAATATCATTCAAAAATGAAATGATTAATATGTAATAATATGGAGTCTTAAAAATTTCATGAGAATCACATATTATCCTTAAAATCCATTAAATTGTTTCAAAATATTCATTATGTTATTTAGGATCATATACCCCTTGAAAAAATAGTCACATTTATTCCAAATTCGTATAAAATAATTATGAGTGTGATAAAAAATATCATTAATCTATTGAAGCTTCAATAAACACAGTGTGAGGATGAAGAAGAACATACTATAAAACCCCACCCAAGTCGAAGTGATCCACTATAAGACTGATCTACATTAAATTATCATCAAGGACTCAAACAAATAAATGGATACTATGAAACTCTACTACCAAGGCTCGTGATAATGAATAAAAAATTTACGGAATATAATAGAGATGAAGATTGGATGAGGATAATATATATCAATAAGTGATTTCATGAACATGAAAAAATTTGTTTAGATTCACTAGTTGATGCTCGGTAGAACTAAATGATATACTAGTGTTAGTTAGGATTCAAGGAATAAAAAGGAAATCGAAATAGTATAATATATTGAACTATATTTACAATAAAAATACTAGATACCACACCGTGGATGTAAAATCCCTCACTAAAAAATTATGGAGGTTTTTCTAATAATTTCCAAAACATCAAGAATTTTAATTCTCTAATACCCTATTTTTTATAAGACATTTATCTCATTTAAAAAAATATGTTTATTATATCCATGTAAAGGTGACTCTTGAAATGGATGTTTTATCCTCTACCCTTAACTTAGATCCCCGAACCATTCAAACATGTATGAATCACTCTTACTGTTTCCATCAGGCCCCTCTATGTTATTATATGGAAGAAACATTAGGATAACAACACATAGACTCCAAAAACACAAAAATCATAATTTCTCCCTTCCTTATTAATCAAATCGATTCCACTAATAAGCTTCAGGAACAATGCTTCCAAAATAGATATTTTAATAATGTATAAACCCTCCATATTGTAGATATCCTCTAAAACACATTATTTTTTCCTTAAGAACAATAACTACCCTTTTCTCCTCATGAATCCCTATAAACATCTTTTTTACACCTAGAGTGATTGAAGTACACTAAGTATAGGTTTGGGAAGCTCTTATCCACAACATTTTATTAGATAAAAGATTACATCACTCTTAATTTCTAGTAAGATCTCACTTTAAGGCACTCTATCATCTCAGAATTCTAAATGGTGTTACTAATATGTTCAACTCGCTAAAGAATGTTATCACAAGGATCACCAAAATCAATTACTCTCAAAATATGAAAATATGGATGATATGAATAGTGAACTACAGCCTAACCAACTAGACACATAGACATTATATAACATCATTAAATATATAAGGGACAATTATATTGAATGTGCAAATATTATTAAGGAATACCAAACCACATTATGGAGGACCACACTATGAAAATCCCCAAATGATTGAAACTAATACTCGAACTCCACAAATTAGTAAGTGGAGGATAACATATCTCTTTGAGTGTGCTATATACATCAAATAAAATATTTATTAATAATATATATATATATATAATCACTCAATATAGGGTATGAATTCATGCATTGGTATGTTGTAATGAATGATCATCATGTCTATAAGGATTGAAACTATATATACAATCTTAGTGTTAATGTTTCATCAAGAATAAATCTATGATGTGATTTGATGTGCCCAAATGTTTTTACATATGATTAATTTCATTTAAAATAGCATTTAATATATATTATAAATATATGCTTTCTATAAATTTTAATATTTAATGATTTTTTAAAAAATGATTAAAGGTAAATTTTTTAAAAAAAATAAATTTCACATGACAAAAACCTACTAATTCATTGATAAATTCAGTTGGTAACTCTAATGGATATGAAATTATATATTTGTTTTACTAAATTTTGGGGTGTTATTTTTCAACAAGACCAAGTGTTTACTTTCTCATTAAACATATGATATTTTTATTCAAAACTATAGACATCATTGTTGATCTAGAGATGGAATTTATATATTTGTGGGGCCATCACATATAATATAAACGTGTTATAGAAAATACTCTAGTTTGCATGGAAATATTATTATAATCATGTGATTAAAAAATCCAAGAGATATTTGTGATGCCAATAATTCATTTAAATGAGAGATAGTTATTTTGTAAAGAAAACATACCTACCACAAGGATAACATTAATATTCAAGAGTCTATCCATATCTACATTGAATTATTTTTAATGATATTAGTTTTTTATAGAAATATGAGTTGTAAACCATGATATATAATAGGTAAAGAAGATAAATAAAAGAATATATTAATGTAGTAATGGTAAGAAAACATATAAAGGATGAGGATATTAGAGAATTAGGTAGAATTGTATACTTGGTTGAATAAGGTGTCGTATTTTGGTTTATTATATTTTTGATACAACAAAGAATCATTTTTGTGACTAATTTTCTATTTTTTTATCTGTATCATGTCTATACCCTTCTAAAATTTCATTTCGATCTTGAGTGTATAAACCTAAGGAAGGTAGTTAGAGTGTATCTTGAATAATTTACTTGGTTGTTATTTTCATTCTACTTATTATGTTATGTTTTTTAGTAAATTTAATTTATATGTTTATATAATACAAGAAGTAAAATTTATTATTATTTTTATTGGATTTATTGGGAAAAATGCTTTATTCACTAGGAAGTCAAACAAAATCCTTTAATGGTGATCACACTGTCGTGCTTTCTGAAAACATTTTACCACCATGAAATTAAGATCAACCTAGGATACATAGAGGCAAATGGACCTGGGGGTCCTTTAAGAGAGGTTCTAAAATTATTGATTAAGCTAACTAAATTTTTTTGTGGTTATTTTTAATATCAAATTTAGAAATTGAAAAAAGAGTAGCTTTCAAGTTAAATCACTTGAATTCACCTACATAAAAATCATTGGACTTCACATGTCTTTTTATATTACTTTATAGTTTTTATAATAATAATATAAATTATAAAATTAATCACATTCTAATTTAATTATTTTATTATTTATCTAAATTAATCATACATACACATTCTTATAGTCCCATTGGAATTAACTTTCACTATTTATTACATACTTAGTGTTTAAAGAGTATTTTGCAACATCAATAGAAAATCAGAACCAAATTTTAATTTAATTTGTGATGATGATTATAATTTTAAGTTTGAATTAGATTATAGAATTTAATTTAAAAAAAACATTTCTTCAAAATGAATAAAAAATATGAAAAAAATATGTTAGGTTAACTTTCCATTTTATTATTTCACCTCTTGTAAATTGTAATAATATTTTTTCATTATCATTTATTATATTTTATGTCAATTGTAATCCCTCTATTCACTATATTTATCACTATAAAAATAGTTATTTAAAGTTATTTTATCCAATACCAAAAAAGAAGAAGATCAAAAATGGTATGTGAAAATGAATTTATTGAGGATTGGTTCAAAAACACTCCATAATATGACCTAATTCATCAATTTTAAAATTTGATGAAAATGGTTCCAAAAATACCTCATTTAAGAGACTCTAGAATTCCTTTATTTTCTAAAAATCAATCATGTATATGGAGATCACAAGAGGCATTAATTTATGAGTTATACACATCAATTTGATGATGTTTCCCACCTTCACCAACAAGTCGAGTGAAGTTGATATTTTATTAATTTTAGACATTTATAGTTTCTTTAATCCAATTCCATTACATTAATTGAAATTGGATGAGGTTAGGATGATGTGAATTTTCTATTTCATAAATAATCTAACTCAAATATATTTTTTTAACTCAAAAATAATAATTTGATTCATGGTATAATAATTATAGTGAATTAATTATGAATGTTTATACCAAAAATCGTATAATTTACATGAAGAATAAAATTTAAATCTTATAAAATTAATATGGTGAAAATTTTCATGATTAATTAGACATATTATGGAATATATTGATTCAATTCTCACACCAACAATACCCATCATTGTTATTGGTGTAGTTTTTCTGGTTTGGACTTACAAAATCTAGAAAAAATCTAATATATATCTATGGGTGGATATTATATTGAAAAACTTTATTAGTATCTTAATTATATATTTTATATTCATTCATAAAAATTAATACAAAGGTCCATTCAGGGAATAAGAGCTTCAATAGATTATATTTCATCATAACAAGACAAATATTCTCAAGTGGAAAGTCTTAAAAGATATATTAAACAATAATAGATAAGAACAAACATAAACCATAGAAATTTATTAATTTTTAAACTTTTAGAAATTATGATTTTCATTTTATGAATTTTGAATTACCAACTCAATATAACAACGATATAAATTCTAGGGAATATGGTGGAAAGAAAAGAGTGAATTATGACACTTTCTACAATACTTATAATCTATGAAGGAAAGCCCATAAAAATTTATCTTTGGAGGATTGGGGGTTTATAAAACAAAAATATAAACTATATGTTAGCCTTAAATGTACTATAAATATCAAATAATATTTGGATGATGAAATTAAGGAATTTTTATTGAGGAGATGAAGAAATATTTCCTGAGAAAGATGGAGTAGAAAACATCACATGTGACACAATCCTAACAATAAGTGGAATGATCTATCAAAAAATGTATAAATAGTCATCATGTTGAAGTTATTAACATTTAAAATAAAATAAAAAATAGATAAAGAAAAATATCCATGTAACATTGATGTAAATACAAGGTAAAACATCATGAGGGTAACTACTCGAAGTTTCTTGAGAACCGAAATAACTTAAGAGCGGGCCAAGAATGATTCTAATGGTGTGATGAATGATAAGAAAAACCTAAAAAATAAATATTTTATTTTAAAAAATATAAAATCAAGGAGTACTAGAGTAACAAATATATTATTATGAAGGTTGTTGTGTTTGCATTTTGATGATTTTAGATGAAAGAGTTGATGCTATCGGTATACAGATACAATTTTCCTATGTATGATGAATTATTTTATAAAAGGAGTGGGTTTGGAGAACCCATTAAAGACTCATGAGATATAGTTTAAAGTTATCATGGATTATATGTATTGTTATTGTCTACCATTGTGTATGATGATGAGGATCCATTCATATATTAGAAACTAATATATATATAAATGAATAATATTTTTCTATTATAACTATTTTCAAAGAATATGAAAATGTATTTATTTCTTAAAGATTTAGGATGTTAAATTTTATGGAAAGGATTATATGAATTTTTATTAGTGGATAATATGTAGAATAAACAACATGTTCTTATATTACAGATTTTTAATGAAGGAACTATCTACTACAAGTTATTTTTTAAAGTAGAAGATGATGATTCTTAAAGTGTGAAGTAATTATTTAAATATTTCATGATAAATAGTTAAAATTTTGATAAATATAATTTATTATAAGAATTTTTTGGGTTTAATGAGTTATATGGTGTTTTATAATTTCTGAATATTTTATCTCTGTGAAAAAGATTTCAAGTTGAGTACATGTGATATTGGTGTTATATTATTATATAATTAATTAATCTACTATTGTTAAGGACAATTGTTCAATGTGAAGTGGACTTATTAAGCATGTGGAGATTCATTGATGTACTTAAAAAGTTTATTTATAAGAAACATATGCTTTTGGAATTGCACTAATTTTTTTTTGGGAAGTCTGGTTGATTCCCAAATTATTTTGAGTTGTCTTGCAATTAATTGAAGTGGATAGAAAATTTTGAAGAGGTTATAATTTTAAGTAAATATGACTGAGTAGATATGAGATAATATCTAATATACTATGAAAATAATGAGATTATAAAATAAATATATATGATCTATTAGAACAAAATATTGGAAAAGTATTGAGGAGTTAACACTGATATATTTAAGATTAATCTGATCATACTTAAGATTAAAACTGGTGGTTCAAATGATATGTAAAATCTTATTTGTGATACGTAATATCACTCAGATAATATGTAAGAGTAATTCTATGTTCACAGTGATATATAAGAGAATATAAAATCATATATAAGAATATGTTTATTATATAGAAGATGAACTCCAAAGTAATTCAATATATATAACTAAATTGATGATATGTAATAGTACATTTTGAGTTTCTAAAGAATATATAAAATGTATGGTTACTCAAATAAGATAAAATATAAATATGGTATGTTTAACCATATGATTTAAACTAATATGTAACATATTTTGAAAGGTTATATATGATTAATAGGGTTTATCAAGGGAAATATAATATTAATTATGGTGATATTATGTTGATATTCAATATATTAACATCATGATGTTGTATGTAAAGAAATAATTCATGTTGAATAATATACAATTGATATTTAAGGAATATTACACTATGAGATAATGTTTCATAAATACTTATATTCTGAAATATGATCATACAGGCATTGAGGAATTTTTTGGATTTTTTGGAACTTTAAAAAAATAAGGTTAATATTTTTTGGATAATAAAATATAATAATTTGAGAAGATATTTTGTTCAATAATAGTAGATGTTAATATTTGAATATTTGGAAACCATTTTTGAAGATCAAAGACTAGAAGATTTTATGATTAGTATTTGACCAGTTCGAAAAGGAAAATTATGCTTTGATAAATTTCATTGAGTTATCATATTAATTATATTCGGAAATATTCATGTGATCCTACAAGAAATATAGAGAATCAGATGAGATAATTAATAAATTTTTTGGTGGTAATACTACCTATTGATGAATAAATTTGGTCATTAAATAAGTGAAAAGATAAAGGATATTGACATACCAATGAAATATTGATACTAATAATCCTATCACTATCAATGAAGAAGATAAGGGAAAAATAATAAAATAATGACTATCATAAAATCACTTATACTAATTATCTTTTGTATTAAATAGAGATTAAATTATATCTAATCTTCATAGGTCCCACTAATGATGAGGAATAACAAAATGTGTTCTTTAATTATTTCTATACATGTTTTGATCCTTATAATGTTTATAGTGTTTAACATTTACGCCATTTTACATGATTATCATCTATTAGTAAAATTAATTGGTTGATTAAGAAGATATATCCCTTCATGTTGGATCATCATGAAGTATAAATAAGATATAATTCATAAAATAGGTTGGGATCACCCATAAAAATTTGATGGATTGAGAATAAATATCCTATTAGGAGATATAAAACTATTGGAAAATAGGTTTTGGAGCTAAGAATGATACATTCCCACTATATTCACTTTACAAAATTAAACAATATTTTTCAATCAAACTTGAACCAAACATATTAAGGATGTGGTCACCCACATTATGAGTGATCCTTTTAATTATTATATGCTTATTCCCCATTTTATTTCTACTTTGTACATGATTTGTTGTTTTTGGATTCATAGAACAGATCTATACACCCTAATAAATTGATATGTTCAATGATAAAAGGGTTTAATTTAAGGTTTATATAATTCACTAAAATGTTTACATAATTATTCACCCCCTCCCCCGAATTAGTGTGAAAGTATGATCCACGAGTAATTTCAAGTATAACAATTAATCTGATGGAGAATTTTAGAAGTATTAAACATTCATAATTTAAAAATTATGTTAGTATATTATTTTGATTCATATCCTTAATGATTTAAAAAAAATTAATGATAAAGTATTCAAATATATCCATAAATATTTGGGGAGTTTCAATTTAACATTCCCATCATTGAATCCATGGAGAAATATCCTGAATATTTAAAATGTAAAGGATATTTTCTCATATAGGAAGAGGTTACAGTAGTTTTCCATGTTGTCTCTTAAAGAAGAAAATGATTATACATTGTTATCTAAACATTATCCCTAATGGAGGTATAATAAAATCTTATTATCCAATGTCACATTATAAAGGATGATGTTGAAATATTTTTTTGTGATCTAATTGGAAGTAGAAGTCTCTTCTTATTATCATTTTCCAAATGAATTGGGATAATTGAATTGAAAGAAACCATAGTTTCACTTCAAATTGATGATTTTTATAATATATATATCATTTTTGGTGTTGATTACCTATCCATATATTTGTGTAAATTTATTTTCCAAACTAATTTTTTGGTTTTTACTGTGGAATGTGATAGGAATGAACTAATTGTTTTAGGAAAAATCTTTTTTTTACATTAGCAGTAATATATTTGATGTGGAAAGGGGAAAATTATTTTAAATTTGGTAGGTGAAAATATGGAAGTATTTTTTTATCATATAATTAGAGGAATATCCAAAGTGTATGGTTAATTTTTGGTTGATATTGGGGGAACAGATATTTTCAAATCATTGATGAAAACTTCTTAAAATTTTGGTTTTGAAAAGTTCCGTTGAAGAAATATTTATTTTTATAAGGAGTAAAAAGGTGATATTATACATTTTTATTAGATTGATAAAAAATAGTTAGATATACATTAACATCCTCCTACTATAGACTTAAGTCAGTCTGACCGAATGGTTTTCCCATTGGTGAAAGAGCCTCCCCAATTTGAGATAAAAAAGCTACAGACTCATTTATATTATGATTTTTTAGGGAGTAAATGATGATGAATGTAATTATTTAATTTATAATAAATATATATCAAAATTAAAACATTTATATGTTCTAAAGAATCAAAAAATAGAAATATAATGGATGATTACAGATATTAGTGCTATTTATCCTTTTATTTTCATGTATATAATTATGAAGGAACCAAATCCCAAAGTAGGTATTTCACAGTAGTGAATACTTGATTACAAAATTATAAAGGTTTTAAGAAATTTGGTAATAAAAAATATTGATATCATAAAAATATATCCAATATAAAATAGTAAAAGGTAGATCCCCATTCAACAAATTCTAAAAAAGGGAACTGTAGAAATTGTCACATGTGAAAATGATGAACTTATTCCTTCTAACACCATCATTGGATGTTGTAAATTTAGTGTTTATTGAAATTTTAATATAGATAAAATGATCAATTTCATATTATAATTTTTTATTAAATATTGATAATTTTGGTATTTTATGAAATTTTCTATTTCAAGATGGATTTTCAAGTTACATTAAAATTCTAGTATAGATTAAGGACCAACAGAAGAATACTTCCATGGGTCCCTGTGGTATTTTTTCCAATCAATGCATTATTTTTTTTATTATCTAGAGCAACATAAAAATTTCAAAATTTTAAGATGCTAATTTTTTGATATGGTAGAAACGTAATCAAAATTTTCAGGTATTATTTTCCTTTTTAGGGAATATCATTTGAAATTTGACTTTATAATTTGATGAAACTTATATAATTATTTAAAGGAAAAAATTTTGTACTTAATTAAAAGAAATTAAATTTTCTTGTGAATTAAATAATTTTTATTAGTACCAAAATATATCAAGGTGACTATAGATGAAGGATTTTACAGAGTAATGATCAATGTGACTGGAAATATTTTACCACTAAATTTTATTAAATTGATTCATATATTTTTTTAAAATAATAGATTTAGTTGAAGGTTTACCCAAAACTTTTATAAATTTATTGAGTTGTTATATTCATAATTGCGGAATGATTCCCTAGTCCTCTGACAAGGGGGAACTATGCCTGTAACCTACAGTGACATCCTATGGAAGTGGAAATAATTAGTGTTTAATATGGAAAATTATAACTTATACCAACTTCATCCAATGAATCAAGATCCACCATTCCAACAACTCCTTCTTAATAAACTGTGTAGATAAAGGTAAAATATTAGAAACCATATTTTTATCTACGAATCCTTATAAATTTGTTATCTATATTTGCATGGGATTATTATTTAGTTACTAATTACATAAGAGGTTGGATGTTCCATTGGAGGAGAGTGTCATTATCTGGATTAATAACATAATTTAAATAGTATGGTGATATCACCAAATCATTCATTAATTGGGTTATGAAAACAAATGAATATTAAAATGATATTTCAAGTAGTTAGGGTCCTATTTTGAGTTTTTATATAATAATTTTTGTTGGGTTTTGGGAAGGAAAAGGACATAGTGGTTTAAGAAATTATATTTTGGTCTTATGAAGGGAAACCAACCTCTAGGTAATAGTGTTTTATGATTATATTATTATACAAGATTTCGATGGGATACTTATTTCAAATTGGGAACTCTTGAAATATGTTGGGTATGGAAAATTGTGTGATATATTGTTGGTGAAAATGTTTAAATTAAAATAAAAATAGGGAATTGAAATTTGTATAATTTTTTATTATTATTTATGTTAATATTAGAATTTATTAATATATTTTCATCAACCATTGATTGATATAAATTTTGGTGTTGTTATATTCAACATGGGTAATGAAGAGGGGGACTGGTTAGGGTTATTGAGTAGTTTTCTCAACATTAATTTATTATTTTTTTGGTTATTATATATCTCTCCCATATTTTGGTTTTTGTGTTTCATAATTTTTTTATTATTCAGTATTTTTTCAATAATTTGGATTTTGAACTACTATTTCATTTGTTTGATATTTTTATTGAAAAAAATTTCCTTGGTATAATACATTTACAATTGAGAGAACTCTTATGCTTTAAAGAGTGATTTTGAAAGATTATCAGACAATATTAAAATATTTAAAGTTTAGAAATATATTAGTGTGCATGACCTTTAAGCATGAAGTGAAGTTAGAAGGAACCTATATGTATTATGGGAGAGTTTGGGAATTTGAACGTTAAATAAACTTTATAATTATACCGATGTTGGAATGTACCATTATTAAATAGTATGAATTTGATTGGGGGTTTTTGAATAATAGTGTGGGGAAATAAATTATCTAATGGTTCTAATGAATTAAACATTATTATTAGTAGATGTATCAATAAATACATATGTTGGAATATGAGAACTAGGTACATAATGTAAAAATATTTTTGGGAACATTTCAATCATGATCATGACTATTTTTCTATTATTATTCTCGTTAAATCACAGTTATTATATAATTTATTATCTACTTTAAATGAGGTACTAAATCAATAGAAAAATATTATATATAAGTTTGGTTTTTGTTTGTAATTCTATTTTTTCTATTATAGCAACAAATGGGCCCCTCTGATAGCACAGACACCCCGCTATAACATGGTTTCCAGGTCCTGGCCTTCCATGCACCACTAGTTTCCCCAGAGACACATGGTCTGCTACTTAGGTACCACCCACAAGCCTAAATGGGTCATCAAACTAATGACAATCCCCACATGCCAACTCATGTTCTTTCAGTGTCCTTTTTCCACACCCATACACATCCTAGGATACATCCTAGGTGGTTACCCATCCTAATAACTACTCCATGACAAGAATTAATAACTCTTGAGTGCTAATTAGGTAGGCTCCTAAAAAAATATCGCCTTGTTGAAAATATACCCATATACCTACACTTGCTCTTTCAGTTTCATTTTTCCTAACTCATACACTCCATGGGATACATCCTAGGAGGTTACCCATCCTGATCACTAATCAATTACATGAATACTTAACTCTGTATTTTTAATCATGTAGGCTCCTAAAAAGAATGATGTACCTTGTTGAAAATATCCTTCAAAATATATATGGTGAAGACCATAACTAGATGCCCAAAATGACAATACTTTTAGGAACATTATAATCATGATAATAACAATCTTTCAATTAATATTCTTATGAAATATTCATTGTGTTATAATTTATTGTCTTATTTGACTAATATAATACATATATTGAAGCTTCATCTGTATAAGTTTGGTTTTTTTATTGTTTTTTTATCTATTATTTTAACAAATGGGCACACTGAGAGCTCATACACCCTGCATAAACATGGTTGTCAGGCCCTGAAACATTATGAATAGCCTACTTCCCCACAAACATGTGGTCCCCTACCTGGGCTATGACATCCCGACCCATGTTTCATGCATCATTGCCTCATCTAATCAGTCACATGACCTCAATCTCACATCCCCAAACCCCAAAGTCTACCGAATAGAATTAAGGGTTTGATATGTCAATCATGGGAAGACTATACCCCTTTATCAGAGTAATACACCATCATGAATAAATAAACAATAACAGAATAACATCTTACAATAAATTAACAATAACTCATGATAAACAAAGAGGTAAATACAATATAAAACTCAAGAAGAAAACATGTCTTGCTAAGTACATGTCAAGTGTCTAAAATGGAACACAAAATTAAGAACACTAAAAACACCCATGCGGGTCCTAAACCACGTATGGTTCCCTCATATATGATCCATCTCCAATTTAGCCATCTAAAGTCTGGATTTTTCCTTTGACCTGTCCCACAACCATGTAATCTATTAGGGTACCAATCAGACAGTCTGAGTAGGGTGTGAGTACCATTAAATAGGCCACCACAAATGGTTTCTAATAAAAATCCAACAAAAAATAGTGTATGAGGTTTCTTAAATAAATAATTACACTGAATAAATAAATAGTTATCAAATTATAAAATATTCTATATTATCCACACAAAATGTTCGGTTCTTGAGAACACCAAAAAATAAATACCTACTTCGGACCATTCCCGAGTCTGATCTATCCCCAAGGGATTTCACTTTCTAATTTCCATGTTACCATTCATAATCTCACAAGATAATGACCTTGTTACTATTCAACATTTTTCAATTTAATGACCAAGTTATAATTATCAATACTTGGTCGAATTTCCATATTACCATTAACTATTTAATAACACATAATTAAATGAGCATGTAATCATTCAGAATACTTGGTCGAATTTCCATGTTACAATTATAAATTTGATAACACATAATTGAATGAGAACGTTAACATTCATGATACTTAGATGAATTTCCAAGTTATCATTCACCACATAAAAATACATAATTGACAACACCACAATATTACCTATATCTTAACAAAACATTAATTAAATCATCAATAACTTAATCAAACAAAGAATTTAAATATATCATAATTAATCCACCAATTAATTATTCAATTATTAACATCAATATCCCACAATTAATTCTATAATTAATTATCTTTATTCATAATATCCATAACCCTAAATTAAATCCATGATTAATTACTTCAATTAATAATCTGAACATCTCGTAATTAATTTTTTAATTAATCCTAAATTTCACAAACTCAATATCTCACAATTAATTTTACATTTAATTATACCCAACTCACATAATTATACAATTACTTAATTAATTAATTCACCATATTAATTAATTCATTTAGTAAATTTAATTTTTTTTAAACATATATATTCTTCAATTTTTATATAGATTATAAAAACCATGAATATTTGATTTCAATATTAGACCACCTACCCAGATTCATTGATAAATAATCATCCAATAAAAATTCCCTAAATTCAGTAGAGTAATGATATATAATGAGATCTGGATCTATAACCTAAATCAATACAGATCAAATCAAGATATCTTATAACTATATTTAGATATGGATGCTTATATCTAGATTCATTAGATATAGATATATATTTAACAAAGAGAGGATAAATGCCATCATAGTAACTGGAAAGAAAATAAGATGAATATGGTAGGAACATGATAGGATTTACTTACCAGGATGGGTGATAATCTTCGATCAAGGCTTTGAATCATGAAGAATTGAGGTTAAGAAGGCTTGGATTTAATCCAGAGAGCACCAAAATCAAGAAATATGACCTAGGGTCAAATTTGGTCAATGAGGTATTAATTTGGGGGTTTGGGTGATTTAAAAACTGATTTTTTAGAAACTTTAATTCTTGTGCATGGTTTACTGAGAAGGGGAGAATAGTTTTCCCTAACAAGAAGGGGAGAATGGTTTTCCCTAACAGTGTGCCCAAAATGTTCACCTATTTTATATGGGTGCATGATTACTCCTAAGAGGGGGTATGTTTTGAAAAACTATGCACCAACCTTTTAATTCCCCTCTATTTAAGGTTACACGGTTAGCAGGGATGGGGTGCACGGTTTTCCCTAACCATGCGCCAAATGTGCACAACCTGTTTTCCATTATTTTTCTTAAATTTTTAACCAAAAACACCCCAAGGTACAACCCAAATGAAAAGTACACCACATTAAAAAAAATATTACATGTAAAAGAGCATGATACAACTCTAGAAAAGTTTTAGATATTACAATCTAAACAATTTATTGGAGATCATCCTGGAAATCACTCCCAATATTATCTAAGATTCCATATTGAAAATATTGGGTCATTATGCCCTCATACATTCCTCTTTTTCGTATTTGTTCTCCTGTACCCGCACATGTTTCCATAATATATGCACTATTGTTATGGTATTTACCCACAACACTTTGTCACTATGATCTAACATTCATATCGAATGGTCATCAAAGGATGAATATATCTCAAGCTCCACGTTATCTACATTGATCACATAAGAATGGTCGGGGTAATACCATTGTAGTTATGACACATGGAAACAGTTCTAAATAACACTGTATTTCTTTGGAAGAGCCAACAAGTATGCCACTGAGCTGATTCTCTCCACAACTTAAAAAGTTCCAACCAACATAGGCACCGACATTCCCTTTCTCTGTATCCTATGGTGACCAAACCTATGAGACATCTGAAATAATACATGATCAACCTCTATAAACTCTATGGGTCATTGAAATATATTTTTGTATTACTTTTGAATACTCTAATACTCATCAATATGTTTCTGAATCATCTAGACATGTCCCAATGTCTCTTACACCAAACATATTGCCAACAAATCTTACTCGCTTTCCTTTATCCATCATAAATTTGATCTTCATTTCCTACCATAAAGTGCTTGTATGGTTCTATATGAATAGTTTCTAGATAATTATTGTTACAGCTGAAATCCACTAAATTAAGGTGCTTCTCCCAAGTTCTAACAAAGTCAATAACAAAAGATCTTAGAATATCCTCAATCAGTTATACCATACACTCCATTTTTACAATTGTATAAGGTTGGAAATTTATACTCATCAAAACCTGCGTACCAAGTTCCTTTGACAAGACCTACAAGAAGTGTGAAATAAATTGGGAGTGGTGGTCTGAAATGAAATTATGTGACACCCTATGAAGCCATAATATCTTTAGAACATAGATTTATCCCAAATTACCTACTAGGAAATTCTCCCCTATATACAAGAAATTTTCTACCTTTATCATTCTATCCACAAAAACCCAAATAGAGTCATTATTTTGTGTCATACTTGAGATACCCACAAAAAAATTCCATAGTCACATAATCCCATTTCTATATTGGGATGGGAAATAACTATAGTAAACATTCATGTCATTGATGTGTGGCTATGACCTACTAATAAGTGTAGAATTGTGTCACAAACTCTACTATTTCCTTTTTCATGCCTAGCCACCAAAACCTTCATCATAGGTAACTGTACATTTTGGTCACACCTAGGTGTACCTCCCACATCAAAGCATGGAATTCATCCATCAACTCCTCCCAAATACTCGTAGGTAAAATAACTCAATTCATGACATATTTGATCTCATCATAATCTATTAAACATTCTAAAGGTGTCTTCCCACCTTCAATGCTTTCCCCCAATGATAAATATTTTTGATCTTCATATTTTCTATCTGTGATCCATCTCAAAAGAGTATACTCCATTGAAGTTGACATGAGAGTTATATTCTCCTGAATTTACTAAACCTCAATGTAACTTTCATCAAAAAAAGTCATCATTTTATACTCAGTACTAGACTTCTATATCACCTGAGTTTGTATCTTCCTTCTTATATCATCAGAAACATTATCCCCATTTTCAGTAATATATCCTAGCTCAAAATACAATAACTATATATATTCAACCATACTTCTATTCCAAATATTTAAATATAATTGGGAGAATATATACTTTAAACACTTGTGAACATTAAATATTGTAAACTTCTAACCCAATCGATACCTGCACCAACACATCAAATCACAAAGAACTAATACAAACTAATGGTTTTTAATAATGAAGTTCCATTCATGAGGCCTCAACCATCATGACTCATTCCCCAGAACTTGATCTCCCTACATCAAAACTACTCTAAGTCAAATCCCAGAAGTTTCACAATACACTATAAACTCCTCACTAAGATCATGAAATTTCAAAATTGGTGCTGATGTCAAACACATTTTATAATTATGAAAAGCATTCTCATATTCTTCTAACCATTCATACTTTATACCTTTCCTGGTCAAGTAGAAAATCGATACTTATAATGGGGAAATGTCCTTAAATATCCTTTGATAATATCCATCTTTCACCATAAAGCTATGAATATCGATCATGTTATGGGTATGCCCCCATGAAACCACTACTTGTAAATTATCTGGGTCTATAGACATACCTTCCTCTAAGATTTTCAAACCAAAGAAGTGTACTTGGTCAGTCCAAAACTTTCACTTAGATGGCTTGGCGTATATTCAATTCTCTCTTAGTTTACTTAAGACGATGTCAAGTTATTGGACATGATCTTAATGAGTCCTGGAGTTTGCAAATATATATTTCACAAACACCACCACAAACTAATTCAGGTATGGATATAATATTCTATTCATCAAGGTTATAAATTTTTTTGGTGCATTCGTCAATGAAAATTCCATTACGATGAACTCATAAAGGCCATTCCTTCTTTTGATAATAGCCCTCATCATATCAGCAGTCTGAAATACCAAATGATGATACCCATAGCTCAATTCGATCTTTTATAACCCAAAATATCCTCTAAACATGTCAAATAGATCACTAATGTGTGGAATATGATACCATTTCTTCACATTCGTTCAGTTCTACTTTCGATAATCAATGCACAAGCATAGAATCACGTCATCAATCTTACCAACAAATTATTGGAGAAAACCATGTCTACATACTCGAATGGAAAAATCCCTTATCCAATAACTCCTCCAACTGAGTATTGATCTCTTGAAGATCCGTATGTTCTGTTATATAAGTTGGAATTAAAGTTGGATCAACCCCTGACATGAGTTCTATAGTAAATTCGATATTTTTCTCATGTGGAAGCCTTGAGATGTCCTCAAGAAATACATCATGAAACTGTTCCACCACTAATTGAAGGACATATTTATTCCCACATCAATCATCTAGAAATAAACTAGAAACATAGGCTTCGAGATATCCCTATTTCTGAATAATATGATATACTCGGCATGCTCGGATATCCCACTCCCAATGGTGAAAGCAATGGGCATCATTATGAGACATAAATTTTAATCTCCTGTGATAATAATCAATGTGGTATTGATATGTGACTAGATAGTCTGTACCAATAATTATGTCAAACACTACCATATATAAAATATAGAGGTCTTATAGAAAATGGTACTCCCCAATCTCGAGATAACACTCATTGAACAATCAGATTTCTCTATACGGTTCTCCCAACATTGTGTCTATTTTCATTACCTTATCAAAAACTCCACTACTAGGCTCAAAATATTAATAATATTTGAATATTTAAAGGAATGATCAGAAGATGAATCAAATAATGAATTAGATAATATATAATATAAAATAATAGTACATTTTAAATTAAATAGCCCATCCTCGCTATCCACAAGTGTAAGCTGCACCGCATGCATCTGTCCCGCTCCTATACCCTGTGATGTAGTCTGAATCCCCAGAGTTTCACCAATATTCTAATATTGGAAGTATTTCCCAAAAGAAACACATCCACTACCTCTACTGCCTCACCTAATAGAACTCTAGCTGCCAGACTAATATTATATAGAAGATCTCCTTCCCACACCCTGGTTCTATCTAGATCCTCCATCGCTAACCATATATTATGGGCTCCTATAAAACCTCAAAATATGTACCATTGTGATGAAATATCATCACTCTATGGGTGGTATATAATAGTTCCTATGATAATTCCGTGGACTACCATACTAGTGACAGAACACTCCAGTAAGGTCATGTGAAACCAATATCTCTGTCTGGGTACTCTGTATCCCTCTACACTAGATAATGTTGTTGTAGTGAAAATTCATGCTCTCAAAATTCATACCCCCTGGTTGTCTAGTTGGAACCATCTGTCCAAAACTAGAAGCCTCCCTCATGTTTCCCTCAACTAATATAGTCAGATGCTACACCTTAGTAACTTATTTATACAAAAGAGGTTAACTTGTCACTTAATCTCACAATTATTTATGTCCTGGGAATATCTCATGATATCTATCTCATCTTCTTCCAACATTGGAGAAAATTACTATAGGTCGTTAAATCATCAAACATAGTCCATTATGGACATTTTTTCTTAAGAAAACTATATGAACACAGTTTCTCTCTCATGCCTTAGTGTCTCTGGATATATGTACCCCAAGCACATCTCAATGAAGTCCTTACATAACATAGCATCATCTTGTCCACTCTACACCAGAATATCCCACCAACACATCCCTAATCCGTGTAGCATATAGGTATCTAACTAGACCCTCCTCTTTGAAGGAGTTTCCAAATGGTTGAATATATTCTCTATGTACTTAACCCATAACTTATCTCCCTTAAACCCACTATCAATAAAAAATGTTAGAGGGTGATTTAGTTGAAACTCCCTCATCAGGTCAGACATAATCTTCACAACCATCCCTGGGTCTCATTCCAAGAATTGCATGAAGCAAGGGAAATTATCTCGGATCTTCTCTTCTACTTCCTCACCCGACACTATCGGTGCCTTATGTTCCATTACTGGAATAACATCACTAGAAACATCCCCATGTTTTCCTCTCAAAAATCATTGTCATGGAGTCAGATCTCTACAATTCCAAAAACAAATCTTAGGACTCGTAAAAACAACTTTAACACATTGATGTAACGATAAAATCACAACAAGTCAAAAAAAAGTATTTTCCCCAAACATCACTACCATGTAAAAACTGAGGCGCAATCACTACCTTTAACCATCCTATACCTATGTCTTGGTTAACAAGGATAAAAAAATTTCATTGTTAAAGTTTTTACATTAGATTCTCATTTTTCCAAATTTTTCATCATTTAATCATAATTTCATATTAGGATCCTTTTTAATTTCAATTTCCCAAATAAGGAAAACTAGTTCAAGTTAAACAACATATCCAAAACCCATTTTCCGATTCATATCTAAAATAATGCATGTCACACAAATAATCCTATGTTCTAGAATGATATATGCAGAATCAACTATTGTGTTATCCTAGGCCATGATCCATTTCTAGGAAACTATCATAAATATTTTTCACATCACTCAACAAATGCATCACCTAATGTGAAATAATACTCAATTTTAATAGTAAACAATAATTAAAACAACCCCAGCCTAGGTACTTGGGTTTTACCCATTGCATTGTTATGCAAATCCCTTGAATGATCGCATGTCTAAGCCTTGAGTTTTCCTTGACTCTTATATACCATTACCCAAATAGTAACAAAAAAATGAAATAAAATAAAATAAAACTCCTATGATACTAATTTTTGATGTCCCAATATGATTTGCATGCACTGATTCACTGATCCTGTCAGTCACATGATCTCAAAAATGACTCCCTATACATCAATGGTTCTAAACAACAGTGAGGGTCTAAAATGTCGATCATAGGGGAGTCTCTACCCATTCTTATTAGAGTGATACACCCTCAAAAATACTTAAATAATAATAGAATATTATATTACCAAAAAATACCAATATCTCATGATAATAAAAGTAGTAAATAAAATATCCAACTCAAGAAGAAAATATTGGAGGCTAAGTAAGTGTCCAATTTCTAAAATGAAACTCAAATGTAGAGAAACTGATAACTCCCAAGTAGGACCTGAACCAAGTTTAGTTCCCTCATCTAGAATCCATACCCAATTCAACCATCTAACATTGGTCATTTTCACTTAACCTTCCATGCAACCATAAAATCTATTCAAGAAATGATCTGGCAGCATGAATAGGGTGTGAGTATAATGCAGTAAGCCACCATCAATAGTATCTAATAATAATTCATTCAATAATAGTGTCTACAATTTTATAGATAAATATGTAAAATTTATAAATAAATAGTTATCACATTATCATATATTTTCTATTTGACTACACAAACTATCGGGTTCCCGAGAACACCTGAACCTCAATACCTACTTCGACCCATGTATAATTCTAATATTTATCTAAGCAATAACAAAATTTAGTGTTCATGTTACCATTCATAATATTACATGTTAATGACAATGTTACCGTTCACCATTTCTCAACTGAATTTCCATGTTACCATTCTTAAGACATGGCCCAATTTCCATGTTACCATTCACAATTTAATAACAAAAAATTTAATGATCAAGTTTCCATTCACAAAACATGGAAAACTTTCCATGTTACCATCCACCATTTAACAACACAAAATTGAATGAGCATGTTACAATTCATGATACTTGAAAAAATTTCCATGTTTCCATTCACCACATAATAATACATAATCGAAAACATAAAAATATTATGAATATCTAAATAACCCATTAGTTAATTCATAAATTGATTAATCATACTAAAAATTTCAATATCTCATAATTCAATCACCCTTTAATTATTTAATTTCTAGCATTAATATCCCCCAATTAATTATACAATTAATTACATCTTTTCATTATATCAATATCCCAAAATTAATTACATGATTAATTACCTCAATTAAGAATCCCAACATCTCATAATTAATATAAAAGTTAATTATTAAATTCATAATATCAATATCTCAAAATTAATTCTACAATGAATTATAACCAAATCTCACAATTTTTTACAATTTTCTTAACTAATTATTTCACCTTATTAATTAGTTATTTTAGTAAATTAAAATTCTCAAAAAATAATAATTATGTAATTTTCATACAAGTAACCAAAATCACAACTATGGTGTTTGAATTTTTTACCACCTACCTCGATTTGTTGATGAAAAATCGCCCAACTAAAAAACCCAAAATTTTGCAGAGTAACGTCATAGAATTTGATCAGAATCTATAAAATAAATCAATAAAGATCAATTCCAGATATTATAGATGAAGAATTAAAACCAAAATCCTAGATATATATTTTCTAAAGGGTTTTGATTGTCTACTTATTTTTCCATCAATTTGAGGATGACAAGTCATACTAAAGTTTAGCTCAGTATTCAAAGCGTGTTAGAGACTCTTCCAGAATAAATAGGTTATTCTGGGATCTCGATCAGATATAATTGATATTGGTACTCCATGCAGCCTTAACACTTCTTTGATGTATATTTGTGCAAGTATATCCAATTATAAATCCTCTCAAATTTTAATGAAGTGTGCAGTCTTTGTAAGACAATCCACAAGAACACAGATAGCGTTGTTTCCTTATGATGTAAGTCCGGTGACAAATTACATGGTGATTTTATCCTATTTCCATGTTTTTATGGGTAATGGTTGCATCATCCCCTTAGAATTATTCCTCACATTCATCACTTCGTAACATACCAGGCACATTGATGTTTACCCAACAATCTCTTTCTACATGTTATTCCACCAGTAATTCCCTTGATGATCTCGATACATATTTGGGTTTCCAAGATGAATGGATAAATCCAAACTGTGTGAATCATCCAAAAATTTATTCATTAACTCCATATTTTATGGAACACATATCCTTGACCCAAATATCACAATTCCTTCTTCATTAACATTGAACTTTGAGGATTTCCCTTTTCCAGATAGTTTCCACTTTCTTATGAATTCCCACATCATCCTTTTAGGAATCCTTTAACCTTTATAAAAGAGAAGGTTGATAAATAATTTGTGAAAGTATTGATTATTTCCCTTATTTATAATTCCTATTTCCATATTTATCAAATCGATGAAGATTGGATCCTTTTCAATTATCATCAATGATAGAATTGTTGGGTCCTTTATACTTAGATAATTAGCCACCTTGTTTGCTTTCCCCATATGGTGGTGAATTGAGAATTCATAGTCTTTGATCAGATCTATCTATCTTCATTAGTGCATATTCAGCTCTTTCTATGTGAATATATACTAGAGGCTTTTTTGATCCATATGTATTTCACACTTCTCCCAAAAGAGGTAATGTCGCCAAATTTTAAGGTGAAGATTATCATAGCCTACTCCAGATCATGTATTGGAATGTTTTTCGCATGAGCATTCGATTTATTTGAAGAATAGTTAATGACTTGGTCATTTTTCATCAACACCTAGCCCATTTCCTTCTTCAATGCATCACGGAATACCACAAAACATTCTCCACTTGTGGGTAGAGTGATCATGGTCATAGTGATAAGACTCCTTTTCAAATCTATAAATCTCTCTTCACATTCATCACTCCAATCAAATTTAACTCCCTTCTGATTTAGTTATCCCTCCATTCCATGGGATTATCCTTGCTTGTTATGATATAACCCAATAATGAGACTTTCTTAAACCATAACTCATTCTTTTTGTACTTTTCATAGAGATTCTCCTTTCCAAAGATCTCTAGTACATTTATTATTTTCTCCTCATGATACTCCTTGGTTTTGGAGAATATTAGAATATCTTCTATAAATACCAACACATATTTGTTTAGGTAATCTCTAAAGTCTCTATCCATCTAGAGCATGAAGATTTTTGGAGAATTGGTGAGTCCAAAAGGTATTAAAATTAATTCATAGTGCCCGTACCTTTTATGAAAAGAAGTCTTGGGGATATCCTCCTTATTAACCCTTACTTAGTAGTATCTCGACCATAAATCCACCTTGGAGAAGTATTTTTCTCCACTTAGCTGATAGAACAAGTCATTAATTCATTCAGAAGATACTTATTATTTATTGTGATTTTTTTTAGCTCGTGATAATCAATGAAAAGGCGCACTGATCCATCCTTCATCATGACGAAGAGGACGGGTTCACCCCATGGTGAAGCACTTAGTCATTTAAAACCATTATCTAGATTATATTTTAGTTATTTTATTTTTATCCTTGAGCTCTAGAACAACTATTATATATAGATTATTGTATATTGTAATTTCCCCAGGTATAAGATCAATTGATAATTCAACATCTCTTCTTGGAGGAAGACCGTGCAATTACTCGGGAAATACTTCAAATAATTCCCTCATAATAAGAATGTCTTCAAGGATGGTTAATTACTTAGACTCAATCATATGATAAAGATACACATGCTCATAGGGAATTAATATCCACACTTGATATGATGGTACAAAATAATATTAATCCTCCTCCTTGAAGTTGTATAGAATTCGGGGTTGATTCTCCATATGGAGAGTGATTTACCTCTCATGACAATTTATGTTGGATCTTTATAGGGGAAGACATTCCATAATAAGAATTGCAAAAAATTCCACCATATGGAATATCACAAGGTTCTCTGAGATGTTCAAAACCACTAATTTTGATAGAGGAGGGGTTATATTCATGGGAGGCAATGATTTTCCCATTTTCTGTACTCACAGACATCTGTACTTCTATGATTTTTTGTGGTGTTGGGATTGTTCTAATAAAATTTCAGAATATAAAATAATATACAGAACCAGAATAAAAAATTATGGTATCTATTTTGTAATGAATAACTAGTATACATTTCACCACTTTGTTGTTGGGGTAATTTTCTGTGGTTCCGATGGAAAAAAAAATTCCCTTGCTGCCACGGAAGTTGATGGTTGCCTCTGAAAACCCTTGGCTTAGGGAACTGGTTTGAAAAGTGCCCTATTTCTTTTCAATTGATGAAATGAACAGTGCATTGAGTTTTGAACGAATCATTGCTCTCCTATATCATAGCAGTGGGTTTTTTTGTCTGAAGTTAATTTCTAGGTGCCCTTCTCATCTACACATAAAACATTTCCTCATCCCCTTCAAGAAATGTTTGGGGTTTGTCTTACTACACCGTTGGAAAGTGGGGTTTGGGAATTTCATAGCACTATTGGATTTATCCATCAGACTACCAAAATTAATTTCCATATTCCACTTCTTATTCTCATGATACCCATGATATTTTCTGATCTTATTTTTTACTTTGAGGGCACATATGACAATTTCATCATTGTTATTAATTCCATGGATCACTAGGGCTTTCTATAGGCTAGATTTTATGCCACCAAAGAAGTGGTCATCCTTGCATTTGGGGGTAAATAAAAATATGTAATAGTATCATGAAATCCATTTGAAGTTTTCCTCGTATGTTCCAATGGATTCATAATTTTTTTCTCGAGGGAAAGAAAATCCCTTTTTATCCTATGTCTGAGGGTGTGAGGAAAATATTTATCGAAAAAATGTTTCCAGAGAAATATCCAATCCAACACATATATCTCCTCATCAGGATTCATATTTTATCCCAATGTCTACCATTGATCAGCTTCACCCTCCATATGATAAGATTCCATAAGAACCATCTCTTGTTGGGAACATTTTTGGATGGATAAGATCTTCTCAATCGAATTGATCCTTTGTTTGGTGATTGAGGGATCAGATGATCCATTTAAAGTAGGAGGCCTTCGTCTCATGAAGCAATAAATTGTGTATTGTTATTTCTTGGGGGGGATGGAAGATTTTATTGACCCTTGTTTCTATTCAAAACTGGAGTTAACTGAGTGAGTATTGTGAAAAAGATTGCAATTTCTTCTCCCATCAGATTGGTCATCTCATTAGAATAGTCATCACATTGATCATTACATCTATTGTTAGCCTGATTCCTCATATTACTGGACATTGACTAAAATAAAAGGAATGTTAGGGGTAACAAATAAAGGGGAATCCAATAGAAAAAAGGGAAAAAGTAGGAATTACATTTATTTACATAACTTTTAAATTTATAGGATTCAATCTATGTTATCCATGATCTACTTCCCAACATATATTCTTAAGATACTTTTATTTTTATTCCCTTAATAATGGTTAACACTAAGCTTATGAATTTACCAATGCATATCCCCCAGTAGTGTCAAATAAAAAGGCAGTGTTTTCGGGTTTTACCCCTAGAGGCATTTGTGCAGGAGACACCTCTAATTATACGTATCCAGATAGGGATGTATTATCTTTGTAATAAACATACTCTATACTAACCAAAATTTAGGTATGTATTTAGTATAATCAGTTTTATCTTTATGTCTTTCACTAGGTTTTTCTAATCCAAATCTCTAAAAATAACTAAGCATATCCTCTGATACTAAATATAACAACAATTCTCTTTATTAATCACTTAAATGTGATTTATTACTTAAATTAACAATTAAGGAAACTCAAACGATAGAGAGATATAGTTTCCCGAGAAATTAAAACACTACACGACAACTTTAGACATAAAATACAACATATTTATTGAAAACTACTTTTATATGACCACAACATTATTTCATACTTAGCATTGCATGGGATATCATGAGGACATACATAAGAAAAGGTTGATCTATAAATCCCAATATGGGAGTAAACAAGGAATAACATAAATATTGCAATACATGTTAGGAAGTAGTAATATCAAGGGATCATAATATAAATATGAACAAAAAGTCATGATATAGCATGATTATCATAACATGTAGATGTGGTAAAGACATTCAATGTGATATTAGCATGAGACGAGGATCATGGTACATGAAGCATGAGTAAACCCTCATTATAATTGAATTGGAATTACTAAACCCTAATTGTACTTGAATTATCCTGAGTAAACCCTCATTGAACATGATGTATCATGATACTAATAATTACCCAATGCATTGGATCACTTTTAGGGTGCACCCTTCCTCATCATTTCATTATATACAAGAAGTATTCTATATAGATCATACAACATGGATTCATTAAACAGAATAATTTATTTCACAAATAAGACACGTGAAATACAAAAATTTATGTCCTCAATAAACAATTACATCTTAATAATGGTTAATACCCATGATAGATAAATGGGTATGGTATCCACTTACATGATGATTTCGGCATGGGAAATTGTGGTGTAAATTCGGTAGCATTACGATGTCAAGTAGAAATCGTAAAATGGGTTTATGAGATAGAAAATGGTATCCCATCATTTATATATGAAATGGAATGTAATGGGGTTATTGAGTATAATATACCAAAAAATTTAGATGCATAATATAAAAAGATTTCTTGAATGTAAATGAGGAGAGAGAAATCTCATAAAAAATTTCTGTACGGTAATGGGTGTACTTGGGAGGAATTAATGAGATATAAAGGGATCTATCATCATGAAAACAGAAGGATGGAAGTATATGTGATGTGATAAATCATACCCAATCATTTTTAATTTAATATAAATGGGAATATAAATATAATGATACTTGTATATAAATAAGGAAGGAAGGAAAGTGAGGATCCCTTACTTGAGTGTGTGACGTAAAGAGATTAAAGAGAGGATTATTGAGTGCTTGGGGTGCCTTGGGAGGATTATAGAGAGAAAAGGGAAGAGTATGGACGTTCACCATGTGTTTTGAGTGAAGAGAAGTGGGATCTTGGGTGGGTTTGTATAGGAAAAGACAGGGAAATTGTTTAATATTTTACAAACTTAGGTTTTGGAATTAATTATTAAAAACAACAAACCAACCCATGGTTTTTACCATGTTTTTTATCCAAAGGGGATTTGAAAACATTATTTTATAATTCCAATGGACTAACTTATTTAAATATTAGCATTTATTATATGTAGGTGAGTCACACTCCTAAGGAAATCATTTTAAGAAGTTAAAATATTTTATAAGTCTTGGAGGGTCCACTAAGGCACCATAAAATTAATCAAGAAAAATATAAAATCAAATTATTTTAAAGTTAAAACATATATTGGTCGAAAATACCTTTTATAGTATTTTATTATGACACTACTGGGTTATTATGATGTCATAAAACACATTATATATTTTAACGGTAATTAATTTTTCCCCAAAAATTTAAGTATCTTAGAAAATTTGGGAAAAAATTCCCTTAGGTAATTTTGATGTCCTCAATCAAAAAAATAATACTCATTTTATCTAAATAATTTTCAAAATATTTTAATTTTTACTATTTAAAAAAAATGTCATTTATCAAAAATTCATGGGTCCTGAAAAAACAACTTTCTAACCTTAATAAAAAATACAATTTTATTCATAAAAATTATACGATCATTTATATTTAATAAAACATAATTTAGTAAAAATATTCAATTAAAATATTTTTTAATTCAAAAATACATTAATTCATTCCAACATATTTCTAAATTGAATTTAAATATTAACTAAAAATACTATTTATGTTTTAAAAACCATTTATGAAGTAATAATAATTAAATGAATGTAAATTATTTATACTAAAAATAATTCACATAATCATAGGGCTAGATTTTTGTTACAGAACCCCTTATAACACCCACATAAGACCTATGGGTAAGGTGTGCAATAGTGAAATACTCTTGGGGAAGCTCATATAACATCTCTTGGGTGTTAATCTCTATTAACTTCCACTTCTCTTATAGGCAGTTTCATTCATGCTTAACATGTTGAAGCTCGGTTAGGGATTGGTCAAGAGAAAATCCAAGTGATGTTACCTCCATTATGAGTTCTGGCAAATGGGATTCATATTGAGAAATTATACGAGATGAGGTCATCGCTTCCTTTGTGTGAGTAAATTAGATTTTTTTAAAGCCCTATATTAGTTCTAATCATGTGATCACGGTTCAATGGCTGTATTAGAAACTGTTACAATTATTATAAGTATTTTAAAATTCAAAAACATAAAACCAAGTATGTGCATATATTTTATAAATCCATTTTAAATAATGAGATATTTAATTATATCAAGATTAATCTCCATTAATAAAATTTTGGTTCGTTGCAATTAATATTCATATAGTTAATATAAAATCAAATTTTAATTGAAAAACCCACTTTTTCATTTCCCCAAGGAGTTTGAATTTAAATCCATTTTTTCCACTTCTTTGAATTTAATTCATTAAAATAGATTCTATATTTATTATCATTATTGTTCATATTATCTAATAATTTCAACCAAATCATTTACATTAATGAATAGTGAAAGAAGTAAAAAATCTATTATCATGGTTAAGGTAAAAATGGGTTTACTAGGGGTTAAACTAAAATATTTAAGGTTCAAAATGACCTTAAAATTTTTTTAAAACTATTTTATGGTTATGTTTAGATTTTATCATTCCTAATTAATTATAATACTATTTTTAGATTTTTGGCATGTGAAAAATGTGGTTACACCTTTTTTCTTTTCAAGAATTACTAGTGTGTCACTCACCTCACATATAAAAGGTCACCCACTCTCCTACATCTCGATACATTCAAATCCTTTTGGTTCAGTCCCAAAGTAGCCAAATAAATTCCCAATTTTCATCCTTCTAAACTATAATACTTGGATTATTCAGAAATATATTCTAAGAATACTTTGGATATAATTATATAGAGGTGGGTTGAGAAGTGGTAAATTTTCTATCTATGTATTTATGTATTATTTCTTCCTTAGAATACATAAAATAATACTAAAATAGTCTCACATGATAACATGACTATATTATATATACTGATATGTAATTATGTTAATTTAAGAAACGAAATTAATCTCCACTTACATGAAATGGGATATGACATCATCATTCTTTTATACAGGGGAATACTCCTTTTTGAACTGATGTTATTCATTTATTATCTCAACTAGGATAAATACCTTGAGAGGGGTTGAATCAAGGTATGGATGATTAAAAAACCATCCCCTTTATATCATTTTTATTATCAAACAAAACACTTTTTTCTCCATTTATAATAGAAATATATAAATAGAAATTAAAACATGCACAAGACACAATAATTTAACTTGATCTAGGTAAATCCTTCAGCATGTGCTTCCCAAAACAACACATATAAACTCTATGAAATTTTTTATAATGTAAAAATGAAAAAAAAATTACATTCTAGGAACTTATCTGATATAGGATTTATAAAATTGACAATTACATTACGAATTATCAAAAATATACACAAATATAATAAAACAACTAAAACACTTCAGGTGTGTTAACTCCATAAGAGATGCGAAAGCCTTCAGATAATTTTTATTAAAAATATGGAAAATAGATTTTAAAACATAGGGTGAGCAATTATTTTTCCCATTCAGGGGTTTTAAAAATTGATAAAATCATTTTTAAATACTTCAAAAATTACATTAGAATGATATTTTATATCAAATAAAAAACATTTTATATAATTAAAAAACTTGTTTTTTATAAAAAAATATAATATAATACATTTTAAACCTTTAAAATTATTATCATTTCTGAAACAAATTTTAATATTTTCTTTGAAAAACACTTTGATTTCTCCATAAAATCATTGGAAAATAATAACTCTTTTATGGATTAAAAAGATACTATATATATCTTTTGAAGACCATGTGTCCACTAGGATTATCAAATGTAAGAAATATTCTCCTTTAGTTCATGGGTTCACTTTGCATATATTATCATGTCATATGATACCCCAATGCTGAATTTTAAGAAAACATTTTTGAAGACCGCCCTTTATCATTCATAACCAACTGAAAACATTTCATAATCTTAAAAAATGATTTTCATAAAAGAATATAATTTTAATAATTATCATCTTTAATATATCTTGGTTTTCTTAAAAGTCAAGATTATTTGTAGAAATCCACCATTCAAGATGAAATATTTACATTTAAGAAGTCATAAACATTAAAAAAGTTGATTTAATAAAAGTTCAATAGACATCAAAAAAATTATAGATGATGGAACTATCTAAAAAATGAATAAAAATAAAATATTTTACTTTAAAATGTAAAATTATATTATAAAAATAACACTTTAAAAATAAAACCCTTACACTAAGTTCAACTCATCGTATAAGTTTCTTTATCTTTATCTTATTTGGAAAATTGCTTTTATTAACACCTTAAGACCACAAAATATAGTGTTATTAATAAAATAATACCTATATAATAAGTATAGAGAATTGTAAGAGATAATTTGGTATTGGATGTTTGAGAGTTAGGGCTGATGGTGATGAAATTTGGTAAAGGAATGAGCCTTCTTTTATAAATGATGTGAGGGTTAGTTTAGGAATTACATAACAAATTTATAATGTATTATAAAGACCTGGTTTTTACCCTATAATGATTTTGAATATTTCTAAATATATTTCCAGAGCTAGGAGCTAAGACGAAGTACGATTTAGGGGCCTGGTGTTACACCACAATAAATTTTATAGAAATATTATGTGTTTTTATACTATGCACATGACAGGGTTGTGTTTTCTCCTAAAGGATATCTTGGAAACTAAATACATGGACATGGTTGCATCCAGAGCGTACTGTTAACCCTATGTGGGGTGTAAAAGTTGCAGGCATGGGCCAACTATTAGAGATGTCACCCAGGGGAAAATCGTCATTTTGAAATAATGACTTAGTGATTTTTATCACTGGAATTATCTTTGAATAACATTCGAATGAAGTCTTGGAATGGAAATTTGAGACATTAGTTGAATTCAAAATGGGATTTTTTTCGTAGACGAGATATAAAATAATTGGGCGTGGAGGTTTTGGAATCTTTTCCCATCAGTAGACTGTCAGAGAGTTTCTAAATTCACTTAAGCGGTGGATTTAAGGGAAAGCCATAAATTTTCCCATCTCTCTCTCTCTCTCTTGTGCTTCGACGTTCTTCATCATTATTCATCAAATCACGGAGTCACCACTACCAGAACTTTGGCGGATTGAATTAGGTGCATCATGGACATACCTCCAATGACGCACGACCGATTTGAGGTAGGACTTCTTCTATTTTTGAGTTCCGATTCAAGTTTTAATTTGGAAATCCCTTGTTTCCCCTCATTTATTTGTTTTGGTTAATATCATTGATGGTCATATGAACATGTCCATTTACCCATGCTACAACTCATGTTTTTTTCATCATAATCTTCAATTGTTCATCGGATTATTGGATGTATATAATTAAGCACATCAAATCTTCAACAATTTGTCGATTAGAGGCAGGCGAAGCTATGATCTCATCACATGGATCACAAGAATGGGCACGAAATAATTTTTGGTAACCGAATGGAGTTGCACCGGCAGCACGAGGCCTTGGTGAGGCTGTACTCGGCCGGTGTGTGGTGGCCAGCAGTCGAGCGGCTCAGGCTAGGCTAGGGCACGGTAAAATAGAGGAGCACCTGGGGACCCGGGTGCAGTCGATGAGGTGTAGTGGCATCCAGGGGAGGAACCAAGCAGGTCGTCTGTGGTGTGGCGGAGCGGCGAGACCAGGCGGCAGAGCAGGGAGCCCTAGGTGGTCGCGGATTTGGGTGGCAATGTCACAGTGGTGCGCTTCGTATGAGGGGAGTGAGGACACGGATGTCCTGTCATGGTCAGGAGGAAACCCTGAGGCACTGACCTTGGGGGGGAGCGGCGAACAAGGACTCTCAATACATGGGTCATGTTGTGCGGCGCAAAACAAAGACCGGCCAACTGGACGGTCCGTTTGATAGAGCCGAACCTGAGGGGTCTGGTCGTTTTCGTACGGGTCATGGCCAGTGGGCCGCGGTGAGTTGGACCAGACCCACGACTGGGCCGCGAGCCAGTGGTCTGGACCGGCCTAATTCTGGGGCACTTGTGTTCAAGGGGCCGTAACTTTTAAACGGCGCGTCCGTTTGACGCAGCGTCAGTGGTTGTGGGTTAGTCTCTTTGATATGGACTTTTTAATTTGGTTTTAGTGGTTTCAGAGTTCTGTACCTGATGGCGGATGACCCAAAATGATTTATTTTAATGATAAAAAACTATTGTTAAAGCTTGCAACGAACGTGATTCGTGAGATGGATGTCTGTTTGATGCACTGTCAGAAACATTGTGACCCTGGAGTTGAGACGGTCCTTCCAAAGATGGTTTAGAACCCTTGAGGTTATGTTTTTTTTCTCGGTGGCACAAAACTCTTAATGCAAATAATTATTTAATTAATTAATTATTCTTGGGTCGGAACTAACTTTTTCTTGTGATGACTGATTGACGCGCCGTCAGTGGAAGCATGACCCCAGTCTTCAGGCATACTTTTTGAGATTTTTTCCGAAGCATTTGGGTTGGAGAAAAGGTATGGGCCCCATAGGGCCGGGATCACAAATTTTAGGGTGAAATTTCACTTTTTCACCTGACATCGGTTTTGGGTGTTTGATCACTCATTTCTGAGTGTTCTTCTGAGGGGATTGCGACAATGCAATTTTCCTGCCTAAATTCGGGCTGAGGCATGGGCCCCATGAGGCGGCCTTCGGACATATTCTGTGTATTACAACTTATGCTTCATAAGTCTGTAATGACCCAAAGTTTCATTAATGGAAAATACCTCTTGATCTTATTAAATGACTCTTTATATAAATTTTTTTTATAAAATGTCAACTTTATTGGTTTTGTGATAAGAATTGTGACCATTACTTTTATAGTTGTTGAATAGTGATCACATGATTAGTATAAATATAGGGCTTTAACACATCCAATTTTACTTAGACAAAGGAAGTGATGACCTCATCCAGTAGAATTTCCCCATACGAAGCCAATTTATCGGAGATCGGAAAAGAGGTGGCGTCCTTGGGCTTCGCTCTTGACCAAGCACAAGCTGAGCTTCACCGTTTCAAGCTCGAACGGGACCGTCTATGGGAGAAGTGAAACTTGATAGAAATTACCACTTGAGCGATGTTATCCAAGCCACCCCAAGAGTCTGTCACCATCGCACACCTTACCCTTAGGTCTTATGCGGCTGTTTTAAGGGGTTATGTAACTAATCGATAGTATTATGTTCATGTACATTATTTTTTTATTTAATAAAGAATATAATTTCTTGTCATTATTGATACATTGTAAATAGTTTTTAAAGTACAAATGGTGTTTTTAGTTATTATTTAATTAAGAAATCTATTTTATTAAATTAATGGTTTTTTGAATTAAATACTATTTTAATAAAATATTATTATTATTATTAGATTAATTTTATTATATATAAATGATCATATGAATGCAATTATAATTTTTATTAAGGTTTGAAATCCATTTTTGTCAAAACCTGTGAATTTTCGATAAATGTTGGTTTTTATATTAATAGTGAAAATTAAATATTTAGAAAATTATTTATATAAAATAAATATTATTTTTGTAATCAGGACGTCGAAATTATCCAACGGTGAATTTTTCATAATTTTCTAATATAGTCAATTTTTTTAGTAAAAATTAAATACCGTTTAAATATATAATGTGTTTTATGACATCATAATGACCCAATAGTGATGTAATAAAGTACTATAATCTTTATTTTCGGCCAATATATGTTTTAACATTAAAATAATGTGATTTAGGGTTTATTGTTCTTCATTTTTAAATCATTAATGGACCCCTCAAGACTTATTAAACACCTTGTCTTAGTAAATTAATTTCCATGGGAGCGTCACTCACCTCCACATAAGCAACCCTATTATTTTAATAAGATAGGAATTTGGACTTATAAACTATTTTTTTCCTCTTCCCTTTTCCAAAAACCATGTGAAAAAACCATGGGATGGTTTGTGGTTTGGATTAATTTAATATAAGCGGTCCCAAACCTAAATAATAAACAATTCCCTCACCTTTCGTATATAAACCCACCCAAGCTCCCACTTCCTCCTCACTCAAATCCTTTGGAGTTCGTCAAACCTCTGCCCTACTCTCTCTAGAATCCTCCCAAGGTGCCCCAATCACCCAAGAAGTCTCTCACAAGCCTCTCTCTAGCCTTTGGAAGCACACTTCCAAGTAAGGGGTTTTTCTTCCTTTCTCTTTTTTGTCCAATTTTCTTTAAGTTGTTTTTCCCTTTTAATTTCAATTATGAATGTTGGGGTATGTTTTTTTCACCTCCCCCATACTTTCATCTCATTTTTTGAATTATGGGAGTCCCCTTTATCTCTCATTAAATGCCTCCCATGTACACCTGTTACTATGCCGAAATTCCAAAAGGAACTTCTCTCTCCTCATTTACATTCAAGCAATACATTTGTATCATGGATCTAAATTCCATTACAATTGTTGGGACATGTATCTATATTACCTCCTTACTTTCCATTACATGTAAATATGATGAGTAACCCCTTTCTCTCTCATCAACCATTTTTATGAATTCTTATGTCACACAATTACGCTGCCGAAATTGCACCGATTTTCTAAGCCAATGCCATTGTGTAGTGAATACCATGACCATTTCTCAATCATGGGTATTCACCTTTATGAAAATTTATTTATTGACTATAATGTTTCATGTATGAATTACACATTCTTTAATCGTGGAATAAATGATTGTGTTTTATGAATCCATGTTTTATGATCCATGTGGCACACTTATGCATGAAATGAAATGTCTAAGAAGGGTGCGCCCTTATAGCCCTCCAATGCATTGGGTATGGTATAGTATCATGATACGTCATGTGCAATGAGTGTCAACTCATGATAATTCAAGTGAAATAAGGGTTTACTCGTTCTTCATGTGCAATGAGTATTTACTCATGCTCTATATGCAATGAGCCTTGGCTCATGCTAATTCCATGTTAAGTGTTGTTGCCACATTTCCATGTTACGATTATCATTCTTTATCATGCCTTTATGTTGATGCTTCTCTTGTTCTCTATTGATATTCCTAATGTCTAACATGTATTTTACTTCTCATGTTATTCCATGTGTATTCCCTTACTGGGATTTATATCTCAGCCTTTTCTTATGCATGTCATCAGGTTATCCCATGCAATGCTAAGTACGAGGGAATGTAGTGGTCATGTAAATGAAGTTTTCAATAAAGATGTTGTATTTCACATTTTATGTTTTTATGTAATGATCCTAATACCCAAAGATACTAAACCTCTCGATTGTCATTGTTGTATCAAGTGATGTTTTATGTAATAAATCATATTTAAGTTGTAATAAAAATCAGGGTTGTCATAGTTGGTATCAGAGGATAGGTTTGGTTATTTTTGGGATTAGGATTAGAAAACCCTAGTAAAGCCTTAGATAAAAGACTAAGTACAATAAAAACATCCCTAAGTTTTGGTGAGTATTTAGTAAATGGGTTATCAAGAAAATACATCCCTGTCTGGATACGAGCAGGTAGAGGCGGCTCTGGCACAGATGTATCCTAGGGGTAAAACCCGAAAACAGAGCTTTGAGCTAGAATCGAACGGGAACTGGTGCACGACAACGGGCCTTGCTACACTCGTGGTTATGACACTCCTGGGGGATATGTTTTGGTAAATTCACAATCTTAGTATGAACCCTTATTAAGGGAATTAAAAAAAGGCCCTAAGAATATATGTTAGAATGTAGATCCTCAAACACCTAGATTGAAGCCTATAGGCTCATGAGTTAAGGAAATGAAATTTTATTTATAAGTCATCAACTTTTGTCTTTGGATTACCATTTATGTGTTACCCCTAACTTTCCTTTTATTCAAGCCAATGTTTAGTAATAGGAGGACTCGGGCAAACAACCGTTGTGAAGATCAGTGTGATGACTGTACTTATGAGAAGCCCAATCCAATGGGAGCAGGAATCGAAAACTTTGTCACGCTTCTCTCTCATCTAACCCAAGTTTTGAATAGAAAAACGGGTCAAGAGGAACTTTCAAACCCCCCAAAGAAATAACAAGTCGCTATAGAGAGCGTCATGAGACAAAGGCCTCCTACTTTTAGTGGATCATTCGATCCCACAATCGCTGAACAATGGAACAACTCCATTGAAAAGATCTTCTTCATCCTTCAATGTTCTAAACAAGAGAAGGTTCTCCTGGTGGATTATTTTATGGAGGGTAAAGATGATCAATGGTGGACGTTGATCAAAAATATGAAGCCTGAGGAGGAGATCGAGGCATAGGAATGGAAGGATTTCTGGAAGATGTTTTTCGATAAATATTTTCCGCGCACCCTATGGCTTAAGATGGAAAGGGACTTCCTTTCCCTCAAGAAAAAAGAAGAAGAATATGTTGGAGCGTATGAGGAAAACTTCACAAGTCTTGCACGATATGCTTCTGGCTTTGTCGTTACCCCAGAATGCAAAGTTGACTGCTTATTTGGCGGGCTGAAGCCTAGCCTGCGGAAAGCATTGGCGATCTATGACTTCGACAGCTATAAGGAAATTTTCTGATGTTCCCTCAAGGTCAAAATGGAGATCGGAGAATCCTAAGGGTATCATGGGGATAAGAAGCGTAAGGTGGACTTCAATTCTGGTGGGCCGATGGATAAATCTAACGGTTCTAATAAGATCCAGCACCCCACTTGCCAAAAGTGTGTAAATAACCACCATGGAAATTTCCTTAAGGGGACGAGGAAATGCTTCAGGTGTGGAAGGGAAGGGCACCTAGCTGTTAACTATCGGCAAGAAAGACCCGTGGCTGTGACAGAGGAGGGGAATGCTCTGTTCGAACCTCAACGCATTGTTCAATGATAAAAACACAAAGAACCGGGTCATTTTTCAAATCAGTGCCCCAATCCAAGGGTTTTCAGAGGCAACCAACAACCTCCATGACAACAAGGAAGAGCTTTTTCCTTCACTTATGCCGAAGTGAACCCCGAAAACAAAGTGGTGACAGGTACGCTAGTTATTCATTCAATAATAGCGAACGTACTTTTTGATTCAGGTTCTACGCATTATTTTATTTCTCCAAAGTTTAGTAGAACAATCCCAGCACCACCACAAATCATGGAAGTGAAGATGTCGGTGAGTACGGAAAATGGAGAAATCATTGCATCCCACAAATATAAGTCCTCCCCTATTATAATCTGTCGATTTAATTTCCTAGTGAACCTCATCATACTCTATCTGGTGGAATTTTATGCAATTATTGGTGTGGATTGTCTTTCCTTATATAGAGCGAACATAAATTGTCAGGAGAGGGAAATCACACTCCATATGGAGAATCGACCCCCGATTCTTTACAAGTTTATGGAGGAAGATGATTCTCCTTTAGCTTCATCATCTCAAGAATGGATATTACTTCCCTATGAGCATGCATATCTGGATCAGATGATTGAGTCTAAGGAATAAACCATCCATGAAGAAATTCCTATTGTGAGGGAATTCACTGAAGTGTTTCCCGAGGAACTGACTGGTCTTCCTCCTAGAAGAGATGTTGAATTCTCTATTGAACTTATTCCCGGGGAATTACCAATATCCAAGACTCCATATAGAATGGTTGTTGTAGAGATTGAAGAGTTGAAGAAACAACTACAGGAGAATCTGGATAAAGGGTTTATACGCCCTAGTGATTCACCATGGGGTGCACTCGTCCTCTTCGTCAAGAAGAAGGATGGGTCAATGCAACTTTGCATTGATTATCGTGAACTTAAAAAATCACGATAAAGAAAAATTATCCTCTCCCAAGAATTGATGACTTGTTCGATCATCTGCATAGAGCACAATACTTTGCTAAGGTAGATTTGCGGTTGGGATATTATCAAGTAAGGGTTATGAAGAAAGATGTCCCCAAGACTTCTTTTCATACAAGATACGGGCACTATGAATTCATAGTATTTCCTTTTGGACTCACCAATTCTCCAGAAATCTTTATGGACTTGATGAATAGAGTCTTTAGTGATTACCTAGACAAATTTTTGGTAGTCTTTATAGATGATATTCAAATATACTCCAAAACCAAGGTGGATCATGAGGAGCATTTAAGAACTATAAAAGAGAATTTGCGCAAGGAGAAGCTCTATGAAAAGTATAGAAAGTGTGCGTTCTGGTTGAAGGAGGTCTCATACTTGGGCCATATCATCACAAGAAATGGGATATCTATGGATACCTCCAAAACAGATGCAATTGAGGGATGGTCGAGGCCAACATCGGTAACAGATATCCGTAGCTTCTTGGGTTAGCTGGATATTTTCAACGATTTGAGAGAAATTTCTCACGATTGTGCAACCCTCTTACCAAACTAACTCGAAAGGTAGTAAAGTTTTCATGGACAGATGAATGCAAAGAAAACTTCAAGGAGTTGAAAATAAGGATTATCACTGTGCAAGTGCTCACTTTCCCTACAAGTGGGGAACTTTTTGTGGTATTCAGTGATGCTTCAAACAAGGTATTAGGTTGTGTGTTGATGAAGAATGATAAAGTGATATCCTATGCCTCAAGGAAGTTGAAAATACATGAGCGAAACTATCCAACGCATGATCGGTAGTTGGCAGTGGTGATCTTTTCCTTGAAAATATGGTGGAATTATCTCTATGGGGATAAATGTGAGATATATACTGACCACAAGAGTCTTAAATATATATTCGCACAGAAATAGCTTAATATGTTCCAGAGAAGATGGATAGATCTCATCAAGGTTTATGACTATTCAATCCATTACCACCCTGGAAAAGAGAATAAGGTGGTAGATTCCCTAAGTAGAAAGGATCCAGCGATTCTATCAATGATGAGAATTGAGAAGGATCCAATCTTTTTACACTTGATGAAAATGTACATGGGAATCATAGAGAAGGGAACATCATCAATCCTTTCACAAATGATTTCTCAACCATCTCTTTTTGGAAAGGTTAAAGGATTTACAAAAGGATGATGTAGGAATTCAAGAAAAAGTGGAAGCTATCAAAAAAGAGAAATCCTCAAAGTTTAATGTTAATGAAGAAGGAATTCTGTGGTTTTGGAAAATACTATGTGTTCCATAAAGTTCGGAGCTGAAGAAGTAACTTTTGGATGTTGCACATAGTTCAAATTTCTCTATTCACCCAGGGAGCACAAAGATGTATCGAGATCTCCGAGAAAACTTTTGGTGGGATAATATAAAGAAGGAGATCGCAGAATATACATCAAAGTGCCTGGTGAGTTAGCAAGTGAAGGCAGAGAGGAAAAAGTCTAATGGGATGATGCAACCATTTCCCAAACCAGAATGGAAATGGGAGAACATCACCATGGACTTTGGCACCGGACTTCCAAGGACATCCAAAGGCAACATTGCGATCTGGGTTGTTGTGGATCGTCTTACAAAGACTGCACACTTCATTGCCATTCTGGAGGATTTATCATTGGATCAACTAGCACGAATATATATATCAGGGAATTGGTATGGTTTCATGGAGTACCACTATCTATTGTGTCTGACCGAGATCCAAGATTTGCCTCTAATTTCTGGAAGAGTCTTAAACATGCTCTGAATACTGAAATGAACTTAAGTATGGCCTATCATCCTCAAACTGATGGCCAATCTGAGCGAACTATCCAAACGCTTGAGGATATTTTGAGAGAGTTCTCAATGCACTTTAAAGGAGGATGGGATCAACATCTTCCTCTGATTGAGTTCTCTTATAATAACAGTTTCCACTCGAGCATCCAAATGGAACCATATGAAGCCCTGTTTGTGAAAAGGTGCAGAACACCGGCATGTTGGGATGAGGTCAGTGAACGTAAGTTGCTTGTACCAAAAATGGTCGAGGAAATGGTGTAGAAGGTGAAAACCATTCAGCAGCATATCAAGGAAACCCAGAGTTGACAGAAGAGTTATGCAGATAATCATCGACGGGACCTTGAGTTTAAATTTGGTAACATGGTTTTTCTACACATATCTCTGTGGAATAAGGTCAAGAGGTTTGGAAACAAAGGGAAGTTAAGTCCAAGGTACATCGGCCCCTTCGAGATTCTTGATCGTGTCGTGGTTTTGGCCTATGACTAGCACTTCCACCTACTATGGACAAAGTACATGATGTCTTTCATGTATCCATCTTAAGGAAGTAAATACCGGACCCTTCACATGTACTCTCTTCTGAGGTGGTACAATTGGAATGCGATCTTTCTTATGAGGAGAAACCAGTGAAGATCATAGATCGTAGAGAAAAAGTTCTACGAAATAAGGCAATGCCCCTCGTCAAGGTGTTGTGGAGAAACAATAAGTTTGAAAAAGTGTCCTGGGAATTGGAGGAAATGATGAAGCGGGGTTATCCACATCTGTTTTAGTGTGGTAAAAGGAAAATTTCAAGGGTGAAACTTCTTAAGGGGGGAATATTGTAATGTCCCAAAGTTTCATTAATGGAATATCCCTCTTGATCTTATTAAATGACTCTTTATATAAAATGTTTTTTTAAAATGTCAAATTCATTGGTTTTATGATAATAATTGTGACTGTTACTTTTATATTCGTTGAATAGTGATCACATGATTTGTGTAAATATAGGGCTTTAACACATCCAATTTTACTTAGACAAAGGAAGTGATGGCCACATCTAGTAGAATTGCCCCATACGAAGCTCGTTTATTGGAGCTTGGAAAAGATGTGGTGTCCTTGGGTTTCTCTCTTGACCAAGCCCAAGCTGAGCTTCACCATGTCAAGATCGAACGGGACCGTCTACGAGAGAAGTTAATGTTGATAGAAATTACAACTTGAGCAATGTTATCTGAGCCACCCCAAGAGTCTGTCACCATCTCACACATTACCCTTAGGTCTTATGCATCTGTTTTAAGGGGTTATGTAACTAATAGATAGTTCTACATTCATGTATATTATTTTTGTATATAATAATGAATATAATTTCTTGTCATTATTGATACATTGTAAATAGTTTTTAAAGTACAAATGGTGTTTTTAGTTATTATTGAATTAGGAAATCTATTTTATTAAATTAAGGAATTTTAGAATTAAATAATATTTTAATAAAATATTATTATTATTATTAGATTAATTTTATTATATATAAATGATCATATGAATGCTATTATAATTTTTGTTAAGGTTTGAAAGCCATTTTTGTCAAAACCCGTGAATTTTCTATAAGTGTCGGTTTTTATTTTAAAAGTGAAAATTAACATATTTAGAAAATTATTTAGATAAAATAAATCTTATTTTTGGAATCAAGATGTCGAAATTATCCAACAGTGAGTTTTTCATAATTTTCTGAGACAGTCAAATTTTTGAGTAAAAATTATATGTCGTTTAAATATATAATGTGTTTTATGACATCATAATGACCCAGTAGTGATGTAATAAAATACTATAACATTTATATTAGTCCAATATATGTTTTACCATTAAGATAATGTGAATTTGGGTTTATTTGTCTTACTTTTCAAAGTATTAATGGACCCCTCAAGACTTATTAAACACCTTGTCTTTCTAAATTAATTTCCATGGGAGTGTGACTCACCTCCACATAAGCAACCCTATTATTTTAAGAAGTTCAGAATTTGGCCTTATAAAATATTTTTTTCATCTTCCCTTTGCCAAAAACCATGAGCAAAAACCATGGGATGGTTTTGGTTTGAATTAATTTAATATAAAGGGTCCCAAATCTAAATAATAAAAAATTCCCTCACCTTTCCTATATAAAGCCACCCAAGCTCCCACTTCCCCCTCACTCAAAGACTTTCGAGTTCGTCTAACCTCTGACCTACTATCTCTATAATCCTCCAAAGGTTCCCCAAGCTCCCAATAATCCTCTCACAAGCCTTTCTCTATCCTTTGGAAGCACACTTCCAAGTAAGGGTTTTTTCTTCATTTCTCTTTTTTGTCCAATTTTATTTAAGTTTTTTTGCCCTTTTAATTTCAATTATGAATGTTGGGGTATGTTTTTTTCACCTCCCCCATACTTACCTATTATTGTTTGAATGATGGGAGACCCCTTTATCTCTGATTAAATGCCTCCCATGTACACCTGTCACTATGTCGAAATTCTGAAAGGAAGTTATCTGTCCTCATTTACATTCAACCAACACTTTTGTATCATGAATCTAATTTCCATTAAAATTTTTGGTACATGTATCTATATGACCTCCTTACATTCCATTACATGTAAATATGATGAGGAACCCCTTTCTCTCTCATCAACCAATTTTTTTGAATTCTTATGTCACGCCATTACGCTGCTGAAATTGCACCGATTTTCTAAGACAATGCCATTGTGTAGTGATTACCATGCCCATTTCTCCATCAAGGGTATTCACCTTTATGCACATTTACTTATTGATTATAACGTTTCATGTATGAATTCCACATTCTTTTATCGTGGAATAAATGATTATGTTTTATAAATCCATGTTTTATGATCCATGTGGCACACTTATGCATGAAATGAAATGTTGAAGAAGGGTGCACCCATATAGCGCTCCAATGCATTGGGTAAGGTATAGTATCATGATACATCATGTGCAATGAGTTTTGACTCATTATAATTCAAGTTCAATGAGGGTTTACTCATGCTTCATGTGCAATGAGGATTTACTCATGCTCTATGTGCAATGAGCCTTGGCTCATGATAATTCCATGTTAAGTGTTGTTGCCACATTTCTATGTTATGATTATCATTCTTTATCATGACTTTATGTTCATGTTTATCTTGTGATCTATTGATATGACTAATGTCTAACATGTATTGTACTCCTCATGTTATTCCATGTGTATTCCCTTACTGGGCCTTATAGCTCACCCTTTTCTTATGCATGTCCTAAGGTTATCCCATGCAATGCTAAGTACGAGGGAATGTATTGGTCATGTAAAGGAAGTTTTCAATAAAGATGTTGTATTTCATGTTTTAAGTTTTTATGTAATGATCCTAAGCCCCAAAGACACTAAACCTCTCAATCTTTATTGTTGTATCAAGTGAAGTTTTATGTAATAAATCATATTTAAGTTCTAATAAAAAGCAGGGTTGTCATAAAGTCCATTCAGGGAAAATGAATAGCCTATGCCTTGTGGTTTTCTTCAAGAAACTCAATGGTGCAATCTATGTGACGAGTTTCGGGGTCGAGGTGTGGGCCCCACGGGGCCCCGTTTGCATTACACGGGGAGTTGCAGCTTCTGCATCCGAAGTTTCATTTAGGCGCAGTCAGTGGCAATATGACCCTGGCATCGAGATGAAGTTGACTAGGGTGGTTTCAGGCGTTGGAGCCAAAGCTGAGGTGTGGGCCCCACATGCCTCCTTTTAAGCTTTGTGCAATGTACTAGGTATTTTTCATCAGACGTCCATTCGGAGAGAATGAGTAATCATTTTGGTGTGTGTTTCCGAGATCATCACAATGGTGCAGTTCACCCGACCTCTTTCGGGACCGAGGTGTGGGTCCCACGACACACCGTATGGGCATAAAGCAGCATTGAATAACGTTTTCATTAGGAGTCTATTTCCAGAGAATAAGTAGTCTATCTCGTGTGTTTTTCTATAACTATTGAAACGGTGTAATTTTTTTGGGTGTGTGGAGGATCTTTGTATATCTTGTTAAATGTGGAAACATGAAAAGATGTTGGTAGGAGGTCCCTTTGATGCACTCCGAACCAACGCACAGTAGCGATGTTAGTAACACCCATTGATTGCACGGATAGTGCAGAGTTATCGAAGTAGTTTCAGTTTTACCCTCCAATAGGGCTGGGCAGTGGGTTACCCACCAGCATTTAGGGTTTACCCTCCAGCAGGGCTGGGCGGTGGGTTTCCCTTTGACCATAGGGTTTACCCTCTAGCGGGGATGGGCGGTGGGTTAACCATTGACCTTAGGATTTACCCTCTAAAGGGGTTGCGTAGTGGGTTACCTATTGACATTAGGGTTTACCCTACATCGGGGCTGGGCAATGGGTTTCTCGTTGACCTTAGCATTCACCTTTCTGGCTGGGCTGGGCAGTGGGTTAACCGCAACCTCTTAGGGTTTACCCTTCATCGGGGCTGAGCAGTGGGTTACCCAATTACCTCTTAGGGTTTAACCTGTAGATGGGCTGGGCAGTGGGTTACCCGATGACTTTATTCAGACTCAACCCTTTCTATGAGGCAAGTCAGTGACTTTTCTCCATGTAAACCGGAGTGGGACCCTTGGTTGTACGGTTCTGTGATGATACAACTTTGGCATGCGGGACTTTTGGGCATCAATGGTGGATATCCTTAGAACTATTGGCGATTTTTCATGGGCAGAGCTTAGTGATGGAGATCCCCTTACACAGTCATTCGGGTTTCTTGTTGAGCATATATTTATATATACACCCTACTTTTTTTTACCAATCATTGGGTTTAGTTACTCTCTTTCTAGGTGGGGCAATGATGCGCGGGGTATGCCACGTGCTTTCCATGTCTAACTCCTCTTGGATTGGATGAGTCTACTTCCTTTCTTTCGTTGGGTTGAGCTGCACTCTCTCTATTGTACTCTTACACTGTTCTTTTACTGTCTACTGCTTACCATTTTAGTACCTCCTATGTTTCTCTCTCGATCTTTCGGGGAATCCTACTGAGTATATTTATACTCACCCCTACTTAGTCTTTTCCCGCACATGGTGTGCCCTTGCAGACAACGGACAGGTCGATCGAGACTATAGAGGAGTGTAGAGGACACATAAGCTTGGGCTGCGTTCAATGGATGTAGTAGGATTTTTAGATGTGAGACTCACCAACTGTTTAATCTCATTTACCTTTTTCAATGTTGGGGCACCTTTCTAGTTGGGTGTGTGTTTTCCCCTTTACTGTTCAATTTACTTGTCAGTTCACCATTCAGCACTTTACTTGTTCTGTTTTAGAAGTTGATGCATGACTGAGGTTGGGTTACAGTTGTTTATCCTTTCATTTTCTTTTTACTCTACACTTCTGCATCGAGTGGGTTGTGTGTGTGTGTGTGTAGGTTCTTAGGAAAAGGCCTCCACAAGATCATTACAACTTCAGCGCTTTTTGCCAACCCCTGGCCTATGGAGGTGGGCCTAGGGTAGTTGCGGCTCAAGACCGGTAGGGTCGGTTCGTGACATGTATTAAGTCTAATATATGTTTAACGACTTTATAAAGGGTTAAAACTCATAGGATATCACATTTTCAAAATAATATTATCATTTTTTTTTATTTTTTTTATTTGATTTCTAAATAATTTAACAAAATATATTATTCATGAAAAATAATTTATCAAATTAAACAAAATTCCTAATTATGACTTTAAAACATTAAAAGATAATTTCAAATTCAAATCCAATTTTTTATTATATCATGTACTTATCATATTCACCCATGGAAGTCATTAATTACCATAAAATATATAATAAAATTTATTTTATTATTTTTGATATCATTAATTTTATTTATTCATTAATTAAATAATTACTGCATCATAATTGTTCAATCCATGAATGTATTTATTTATTCCCTAAAAATTAAAAATGAAATTTCATAAAGACTAAAAATTTCATAGATATCATAAAACGATTTATTCTTGAAAAAATATATTATAAGGGAATAAGTAAAAATACTATACTAATTAAAAACTATAATGGGACAACATCACTTTATTTTGAAATAAAATATTATAATGGCCTTTAATTGATTCATGTGGGTCCAAAATATCCCCAAAATGAGTCAAAACAATATAGTATTCAATAATTACATTATTAAAAGATTTACCAAAAATATGATTAATTTAATAATTCATATAATTTAATATAAAAATATTTTATTTATTTTTATTATGGTTCTACAAGAACTGCATCAGGGTTTCACATGCATTAATATTAATTATTTCATGTAAAAAAATTTAGAAAAATATATAATATCACAAAAATAAATTAATTAGGTTCCAAATAGAGTTCTATATTTATTCATGATGTATATTCACTAATATATATCTCAAGAAATCTTTTTAATTTTTTTATTTTTTCTTTTCTGGACCTGCACAATTATTGCACCTGCATTTGGATAAGATTGATTTTATACAACTCTAAAATTCTAAATTAATAACTAAAAACATCAATAATACATAAAAATGAATAAAATATTCTGGAAAATTATTATTTTTCACTTAATTATGTTTTTTCAGCAATCAAATTTGACATTACCAGTGCTGTGTAGGCACTATGTCAGCACTAATAATAATTTTTATACTTATCATGAAGTAAATTATAACATACAAGTTCTAAATTATTTCTGTAAAATATCACTATTATAAAATAATAATTTAGTTATTAAATGAATTTATTAAAATTTATAACACAATTATGTCTTCTTGACATCACAATAAAATATAGAATTTTAAAAAAAAATGTATTTTTTTACTATTCAACAAAGATTAAGATTTTACAGAAAATTATCAAAAATTCATAATAAGATAATTTTTAAATGTAGGATTCAGAAATTAAATTTTACATTCTAAATTAAAATTCTATAATTTAAAAAATAATTTTTAAATAAATAATCGTATAATAAATATTGCTATAATTATTTAATTCTAGAGTACTAATAATTATGTTTCTATAAATACATGGGTGGTTACACTGCCCCACCTTAAATAAATTGTTCCCTCACCATTCATTAAAAATACATGAAATTCATAATTTATATATTTATAATTAATAAAATCTAGATCATCTAAGAGAACATAATCACCTTTATGATTAAAGGAAAATTTTATCACATAGATTTTTTTAAGAAAAAAATAAAGCCAAATTATTAAACTTGTCTAGATCACCACTCTGATACTAAATATAAAGCCTTAGTCCCACACTTCCAAAATCATCACATATAAATTATTTGTATTTTTTTATAAAATAAAAATGAACAAATACACCACATTTATTACATTATAGGTAATTTCTCAGTCTTTGACTTGGAGAATAGATAATTACGTTACAAATTATCTGAACATTGAAAAAATATAATAAAAAACTAAAACACTTTGTTTATTCTTAATCCATAAGAGGAGAATATTATATTAGATAATTTCTTTTAAACCGATGGAAAATAAAATTTGATGCATAGAGTGAGAAATTATTTTTATCAGTAAGTGGTTTTAAAAACAATGATAAAGTCCTTTTTAAATACTTTGAAAAATGATTTAGAAAAACATTTTATATCAAATAAAAGGTTAACAAAATTTATAATCTTGGATTTTAATAAATATTCACAAGAAAAAGAATTTAAAAAAATTTCATGTACTTATCATTTTTGAAAACCTAGTTTAAAATCATCTTTGAAAAACACTTGTATTCCCCTATAAAAAAATGTAAAAATAATAAATCTTCTATAGATTGAAATGATAATTTACACATCTTATCAAAGCCATGTGTCCACTAGGAGTATTAATTGTATGTAATATTCCCCTTTATTTCATGGGTTCACTCCCCATGCCTTATCATCTCATATGATACCCTACTGAAAAAATTTAAGAAAAAATTATTGAATACATTCCTTTGTCATTCATAACCAACTAAAAACATTTCATAATCATGCATAAATTATTCCCCTAGAAGAAAATAATTTTAACACTTATCACCAATAATAAATATAAATTTTCTTAAAACTCAAGATATTTGGGGGAAATACACCTTTCAAGATAAAATACATACAATTAAGAAGACATAAACATTAGAAAAGATGATTGAATAAAAGTTCATGATATGTCACTTATAATTATAGATGATGTCCATATCTACAATCATGAATGAAAATAAAATATTTACCTTGAAAATGTAAAATTATATTACAAAACGTACATTTTCAAAATAATCCAATTTTCTTGAGTTCAACTCATCACATACATTTCTTTATATTCATCTTCATTAGAAAATCACTTTGATTAACATCATAGGACCAAAACAAAATAGTGTTATTCCTAAAATAAGACCTATATAATATAAATATATTAGTGAATAAGATAATGTTTCACTATATGGTCATGTTTGATAGATCATGGTGACAAATTTGTCTGATGGAATGAGCCTCCTTTTATAATTGTGGTGGGGGTAATTTAGGAATTACATAAAATATTTAAATATATTAAGTTTTATATAGGGTAAAAGAATTTCAGATGGGATAAAACACACGGATATAACATTTTCGAAGGAATGTTTTCAATTTGGAATTTTTTACGATTTTTTTTATTCTTAAACAATTTAAAAATATATTTTATACATGAAAATTAATTTTTTTTTAAATTAAAAAATATTCATAATTAAAACTTTAGACACATAAAAACAATGTTTCAAATTCAAATAAATTTTTTTATTATAACATTTACTTGTCATATTAACATATTAAGTTCAATAATTATCATAAAATTCTCTAATTATTATTATTTTATTATTTAAAATAACATTTATTTTATTTATTCATTGATTAAATAATCATTTCATCATAATTGATCGTGCCTTTAAGATATTTTTATATTCACTAATAATTAAAAAATTTAATGAAGAATATAACTTTCTTATATTTCAAAATAAAATTCATTATGAAAAAATGCTACTTTAAAACTATACAGAAAAATGTTATACTAATTAAACATTATAATGTCACAACTTGACTTACTGTTGAAAAAATATATTATAAAGGCCATAAAGGGATTCATGGTGGTCCAAAATGTCCCCAAATAGAAAAAATAGATAATGGTCTGCAATTACTTATATAAAAGGATTTATCTAAAATATTGGTTATTTAGTAATTCTTATCATTTAAATTAAAAACATTATATTTATTTTTCTTACGCTTTCACAAGAATTGGATTAGTGGTCCAGATGCACTAATAGTAATTATTTAATATATGAAAAATAAAAATAAAATTATACCATAAAAATAAATTAATTCGGTTCAAAGTAAAGTTCTATATTCATTCATTATGCATATTTACTAATATAAAAGTTAATAAAACTTTATAAATTTGTTATTTTTTATTTTCTTTCCCTACAAAATTATTTCCCAAGAATTTGGATAACATCGATGTTATATAACTCTAAAATTGAAAATTAACAACCAAGAAATTAGTAAAATATAATAATTAATAAAACAGTATTGAAAATATTCTTTAGCAATAATTTATTATTTATATGGAATAAAAGTTTACAATGGAAATGTTGTCCATGCACTACGTTGAGAGTGAAATAATTTTTATACTTATCATGAAAAAAATTATAACATAAATGTTCAGAATTATTTATGTAAAATATTACTCAAATAAAATCCGAATTTATTTATTTAATAAATTTAATAAAATTTATATCATAATTATATCCTCATGACGTCAAAAAAATATTGTATTTTATAAATAACTATATTTGTTATAATTCATCAAAAATTAAACTTTTTCATAAAATTTTCAAAAAATCATCTTAAGATAATTTCATCTTGATAAATTCAAGAATGAAATTATGTATTCCAAATTAAGATTACATAATTATAAAAAAAATGTTTTAAATAAATAACCATATAATAAATATGAATATAACTATTTAATTCAAGATTACTAATAATTATGATTCTATAATTACATGGGTTGTTAGATTCTTCCCCCCACCGTGAAATTAATTGATCCCTGGTAATTTTTTAAACATACATAAAATTCATAATTTTTTTATTTTTAATTGATAAAATATAGATCTTTTAATGGAACTTAATTACCTATAAGTTAGGATGAAAATTTTATCTCTTAGATTTTTTAAAGAAAATGAACATCCTTAATCTCTAAAGTTTTCCATACCATTGCTCTAATATGAAACTTAATTCCCCAAGAATGTGATTCTGATATCAGAAAATATAAATGATCTGTATTTTTGTATAAAATAAAATAGAAAAAATAAACTAATTTAATAAATTATAATAACTATTCCGGTTTTGGATTTGGAGAATATTAAATTACATTACAAATTATCAAAACGGTGACAAAATGTAATAAAAAACCTAAAAAATTAGGTTCTATAACTCTATAAGAGAATAAAACTCCTTCAAATAATTTCTATTAAACCTATGGAAAATAAATTTTCTAACATATGGTGCGAAATTATTTTTACTAGTATGGGGTTTTAAAAACAATTATAAAATATTTTTAAATACATTAAAAATTAATTAAAAATCAATGTTAGAAAAAAATTTATATAATTTATAATTTTTTTTCATAAAAAATGATAATACAAATTTTTTTAATACATTTAAATTACATATCATTTTGAGACCCCATTTAAAAATAATCTTTGAAAAACAACTGGATTTCTCTGTAAGAATAATTTAAAAATAATAACTCCTTTGTGGACTAAAATGATACTTGATAGATATTATGGAAGCCATGATTGCACTAGGATTATAACCTATAGTAAATCATACATTGAGGTCATGGTTTCACTCTTCATAGATTATCATCTCAAATGATATCATAATTCCACATTTTAAGAAAATATTTCCAAAGATGTGCCTTTCTCATTCATAACACACTAAAAAAATTCATAATCCTACATTAATTATTTTAATAGATGAAAATAATTTTAATAATTTTCATCATTAATAAATCCCAATTTTCATAAAACTCATTAGATTTGGGACAAACCAACCTTTCAAGATAAACTACTTATAATAACAAGACCTAAGCACAAGAATATATGATTGAATAAAGGTTCATGATATGTAAATAACAATTATTGATGAAGGACATATAAATAATAATGAATGGAAATAAAAAAATTTCCATGAAAATGAAAAATTATGTTATAAAAATAACAATTTCAAAATAATCCCCTTACCTTGAGTTCAACTCATTGAAAGGGTTTATTTATCTTACTCTTCATAAAAAAATCACATTTCTTAACACCTTAAGACAAAAAAATATGGAGTTATTCCAAAAATAAGACCTATAAAATATGGTTAAATAATTTTATAATATAATTTTCTAGTGTATGGTCGAGATTCATGACTCATGGTGATGGAATTTGGTGAAGGAATGAGCCTCGTTTTATAATTTAAGTGATGGGTAATTTAAGAATTAGTTAATATAAAAATATAATAAGTCTAATATAATGTTAAATAATTGAAAAAGATATAAATCACATAGGATATAAAATTTTAGAAGTAATATTATCATTTTTTCATTTTTGAGTACTTTTTTGAAATTTTATATAATTTAGAAAAAAAAATTTATTCATGAAAAATAGTTTTTTCCAAATTAAACACTATAGATAATTATAAATTTAAACACCTCAAAAATAAGATTCAGATTATAATAAAAAAAATTATCATATCATAAAATTATAATATTAACCTAAATAATTAATGAATTAGCTTAAGAATATCAAATTATATTTATTTTATTATTTTTAATATAGTTAATTATATTTATTAATTAATTAAATAATAACTACATCATAATTTTTTAAGCCATTAATGAATTCATTTATTAACTAAAAATAAAAAACAAAAGTTTATAAAGAAGATAAATTTATTATCTTTCAATACAAAAATTATTCTGGAAAGAATATACTGGAAATCCATACATAAAAATATTATACTGATTAAAAACTAAAATGTGGCAACTTGACATCCTTTTGAAATAAATTATTATAAAGGCATTGAAGAGATTTATGTAGATACAAAATTTTCTCACAAATATAATGGTTGAAAATTAATTATATAAAATGATTTATCCAAAATATGGGTCAGTTAATAATTCTTATAACATTAATTAAAAACATTTTATTTATTTTTCTTATGCTTACAGAAGCAATGCATCAGCATTGCACATGCACTAATATTAATTATTTCCTTTAAAATATTTAAAATATAATATTATCAAATAAACTTAATTTGGTTCAAGGTAAATTTCAATATTTGTTAATTATGTATATTTACTCATATATATGTTATTACAACTTCATAAATTTGTTATTTTTTCTTTTCTTACACTGCAAAAGTACTGCAGAAGAATTCTGATAATATTTATGTTATATAACTCTAAAATTCTCGGTTAACAACCAAAAATATCAATAATAAATAATTATTTATAAAATAGTCTTGAAAAAGCACAATTATTATTTATATGGAATCACATTTTCAATTTTCAATGATGTGCAGTTAATGCGTTTTCATTGACAAAAAAATTTATACTTATCATGAAATAACTTTTAACATACATTTTGTGAATTATTTATGTACAATATTACTCTTATAAAATCATAATTTGGTAATTCAATAAATTTAATAAAATTTATATCATAATTATGTCTTCATGAATTCACAGAAAAAATTGTATTTTATAAAAAACTGTATTTTTTAGTATTCACCAAAAATTAATCATAATATAAAAATTATCATAAATACATACTAAGATAATTTTATCATGAATAATTCAAAACTATAAATATTTTTTCCAAATTAAAATTATATAATTGAAAAATTAATGTTTTAAATAAAGAACCATATAATAAATTTGAATATAACTATTTAATTCAAGAATACTACTAATTATGAGTCTATAAATATCTGGGTTGTTACAGTTCACACTCACTAGGAAATGTACAAGTAGCATAAAATGTCAATATGTTGATATACTAAATATACAAAGGATCACTTCTGAATAATATTTTGGCTAGATTAGTTTTATTCCCATAATCACTGCCTTTACCAATTTTAGGGATATCTCACTACTTCCCAAGGGTCCCTCCTTCAATCTCTCCTTAACTAGTTCACTATCAGTGGAAAGGATCACCTTATTCCCTTTCCTTTTGTAACACCCCAAGCTTCCATGGTACTCTTCTCTTTGAATAATATAGTGGCGTGTGTTGTACACAACTTCGAGTTCTAACACACACCACAACCGATCAAACTTGCTGTTATGAATAGTAATACCCACTTTTTTAAATTAATTAAATTTTATCTTTCAAAATGGACTTCATTTTTGGATTCGGAATATCGAAATTAGCTTAGGGTGAAATTTTGGTATTTTTCTGAAAATTTCAATTTTTGATGAATACTTAAAAAACACTGAGTTATAGATTAAAACCGAATTTTTATTTAAATAATTATTTATTTTATTTAAATCTAATTTAGTACAAAATAGATACATAATAACTGTATATGTTCAATGAAATTCATAGGAGTTAGTTTAGAATAATTTTAGATATATAAAACTTTTATTGAACTTTTCACCGTCTTTTCCCCACCTCCTACGACAATTTGGAAATTCACAGAAAACTTAATTTTACCCCTTCTGTGAGTGGAATTTCAAAAATCCGAGAGACATGGTTAATATCAATGAGTAAAATATGGTTCAACGAGATGAAAATAATTTTTGTTGAATAGTAAATTTTTACTTTTATTTACCCCGGTTAAAAGTAAAAAGGGTAATTAAGGGTAAAAATGATATTAATATTATCCTAACACATGTCCTAATTATATTTGACAAGTATATATCGACAAAAAACGACCATAGGAATAAAATATTATCATTTAGGTCCACTTGGATTAGATTAGGAAATTAATTATTATTTAATTCAAAGAATAGTTAAAAGAGTTAAAATCAAAGTTTAATTACTAAACCATTTCTAATATAGGGTTATATATAAGATAAATTCTATTATAAATATTCATTAGAAAGAAAAAACTATTTCCTACATAATGGTATTTTATTTATAATTTTTAGACATTAAATAAGTTAATTTATTTATGACACAATGGTGATTCATTAATTACCTAATTAATGAAATATAAAAATAATTGTTATTATAAATATCCAATTAATTAAATTTCAGACTTTTTATGAATTCCGCTACATTTATAGGTTAATTTAAAATGTCAATATTTATTTAATTATGTTTTTTCTAAGTAGTCATGCTGTTATGATTTTCACAAAAATCAAATATCAAATAGTGTCAAAATTGACTTAAAAGAGTTTTTAAAAAAATATTATATTGTTAATTGATATTATATTGATAAAAATCTAAGTTTCATCCAAAGGACTTATATCATGATATTTGTATCATTAATGTACCACTTGGGTGTCTCTTGGATGTATATAGTAAGTTTATCAACTATATAATATAAAAATATAAAGTGACATGGTTAATGTCAATCTAATTAACTAAGAGTTAAAACTTGAAGATAAGGTTAATATAATGACACAAACCTGTCTAAAATAAATTGGTTAAAATTATTTCGACCCATACCCACCATATACTTTGAATAATACACTTTGGAGCAATTAGAAACCGAATATAAATTTATTATAAATTAATACTTTAAAATTTTTCTAAAGAGCCCCTCCTCCCCTGATAAAAGGACACCACTTATAACCAATTCTCCACACCTTCAAAGACTTTTGGTTCGGCCAAACCCTGCCCAAATATTCTCTCAACATCCCTGACTTTTACCTAGAGTCCTTACTTTAGTCATAAAGCCAACCTAGGGAGCCCTTTTGATCAAATCAAAAGGAAGAACCCGAAGAAGATGTAATGTTTTTCACCGCCCTCTTTCAAGTTCCTTTCTTCTTGAACATCTTCTTTCTTTGTTATTCCCATTATAAAATAATAACTCCAGTATATTATATATATTATGAATTTATTATAAATATGGTACAACCATATTCAGTATTCTATCCATCCTTTTAATGACAGGTCACCATACGTGCATACATACGTCTTACCATCTCCACGTCGGGGTGTAATTGTTATTCAAAACATTATTATTTGGATGGGTATAATAATGATGTTTAATTCATGTAAATAATAAATATAATATGATAATTATTCTGTATATATGATATACCATCCAATTATATATTATTTTAAAATCAAAAGAATGATATTGTCGCTCGTGCGTACGTACGGACTACTGTCTCCACGAATGCGATCAGATTCATTCCCCATCATATCCATTCAAGAATAATTTTCATTTGATGGTTAAAAATAATGATTGAGGACTTGATTTCATTCAGGATATTAATATGATACAACCTATCTATAAAAAACACGGCTTATGTAACAAAACATATAAAATAAAATGAGTATGTTAACACCCAAAACAACGATAATGCTAAGATATTATTAACAAAAAAATGTTAAAAGATCATATATGATATCATATTAGTTTATATTATTATAGTATAATTTAATAAAAATTATTTCATCATCATACAGGAGGATAACCTACCCTCAACCAAGGAAAAGTACAAGGTAAGGGTTTATTTCACAATCTCTTCATTATCCGAGCTTGTTTATACGTAATTATCTACTGGGGCCTCTTTATCATCCACCTCCATGTTTCTTAAAAATGAATTTCAAAAAATTATTACTATTTTATAAAATATTGGTTAAAGTCATTTATACCCTTTTTGACTTTTTATAACATTTTTATAAAGGAATCTTTCAGTCATTTTCCAAATAAGGTCCTATTTAACCTTTTCAACAACATTAATGTAAGAATGTATTTTTTCAACTTATACGGCGAGTGCAGCTATTTTCTACCGTTATAAACTCGTCAAATCTTCACATACAAGAATATAAGAATATTTTCCATGTAAATGTTTTATTTTATATTTATTTGACTCTTAAGTGATTTCAAAATAGAAGGAGATATTTCTCTAAAAAGAGTTTTCATTTCATCTATGTTAACATCCTTTGATTGATTTTAAGTTTATTTGGAGTTCATTTATTATGATACAAAACATCCATATTGAATTGAATGTTTTGTGATATGTTTGACTATGGATGTTCCATTTTTATACCATTCACGATTATGGTTGAACTATTGACATTTTGTATGCTAGTTTTAATACGAATGTATATGATATGTTTAAACCTTTTAATATAGGGAACGTATTGGACTTAGTAAGTGATGGGTGGAGCCCGTTATAGCTCTTTAATGCATCGGTATGTCTCATGAGACAACTAGATGTGGAATTGTATGAGGACCTTTCCCAATTTGATTTATGATTTTGGCCAAGGCCTTGATCATTATTAGATGTCTTGGACGAGGCCTTGACAAAATGTTTAAAAATGTCTGGCATTATACATTCCCTCATTATGGAAATAATATTGATGGTTCATGTGGTCATTCGACTAGTAGAATACCCATGATTATGTTTTCTTATGGCATTATTTACTCGGCTCATATTTTTCCATAAAAGTATTCATGTTTATTATTGGTAAAGTCATGAGGTTTCAATTATTTACCATGCTTAATATTTATGTCATTTTTCACTGTATTACTTATCCTTATTAGGCGTTTGAGATCACCCCTTTCTTATGTTTCATTTTCCCAGGATATGAAGAAGATAGTTATGAGTGACCAGTAAGCATAATTGTGGAGGCTTGGATGTTTCTAATAAAATATATTTGTGTTGTATTTATTTTCTAGTTGTAAAGTTCCACTTATGTATGAATCATGTTTCCAATAATACTAAACTGATCGGTCTTTCGAGACATGATTTCCTTATGATCATGAAAATGTTATTTAATAATGCACCGACTCTGGGTAACTGGGGTCGGGGAGTTATAGTTGGTATTAGAGGAAGTTTAGTACAAACCATGGAAACTAGATTTAGATAAACTCCGATTAGAGAACATAGACCTAAGATGGACTTTGAGGATTAGTATAGAAGAACTTCCTAGAATTTTGGTATTGTAGAGATTTTGTGAGTTTTCCGAGGAATAAATCCTTTTCGGGATACGAGCAGGTAGAGGCAGCTCTGGCATAGACGTACCTAGGGGTAAAACCCGAAAACACCACATTGAGATAGACTCGAACGAAAACCGGTGCATGACAATGGGCCTTGCTGCACTCTTGGTTACGACAATCCTGGGGGATATGCTTAGGATAATTCTCATTTTCTTTACAAACCATTATGAAGGGTTTATGATTATATACTTCCTCAAAGAAAACATTTTTATGATTATGGATTATATCGATAAATAGTTATATTTATGTTAAGTGTTTTATATGTTTGGAATTATGTATTTTGATTCATAAACTGATCTAGTTTATGCCATTGTTTAGAAATGGTTCCTAGTAGAAGAAATGGAAGCCATATCAATGCATTTAATCCATGGAGGTATTTCCCTCCTGCTCAAGACAATTATAGTGGTGTTGGTGATGCAACTGGTGCTGATCAGCTAATCACCATATTGAGACAACTCACTCAGGTTATGAATAATAACATTACCTGTATGGAGCAACCTGATCCACAGCATGGATGATCAATGTTAGATTTCTTCATAAGGAAACAAACACCAAAATTAAATGGGAGTACAAATCCATTAGAGGATGAGCAATGTATAAACTCCTTAGAGAATATATTCCAAGCTTTGGGGAGTAGCGAAAGGAAACAATTTGTCATGGCAGTTTACAGCCTCACAAGAGATGCTCATCAATGGTGGTTATTGATTCAAAACATGAAGGAAGATGATGAAGTATCAAATATGGAATATAGGGAGTTCAAATATATGTTTTTAGAAAAATACGTTCCTCGTGACCATCAAGCAGATATGGAAAAGAAATTTCTGAGTCTGAGACAAAAAGAGGATGAGAATGTCGCAAAGTATGAGGCTAAATTTACAAGCTTAGCAAGATATGTTGAATATTTTATACATAACCCAAGAAGTAATATTGATCCTTTATTTGATGGGTTAAACCGTTTCTCCATCGAGCATTGGTCTCACAATCCTTCTCTTCATACGAAGATATTTTCTCGTGTGCTATCAAAATAGAAAAAAAATCCATAATTCTTATGAATTTAAATCAAAGAAAGAGAAGAAGATAATTGTTGAACACTCTGGGAAAGGAAATAAGGAAATAGGGAAGATGGGAAGAATTGAATTTCCACCTTATGATAATTGCGGAAGGAGGCACCATAGTGCTTGTCTAAAAGGAAAAGGAGTATGCTACAAGTGTGGACAGAAATGTCATCTAGCTGGTGATTGTAAAGGAAAGAAAGACTCTACCAATGTGCAATGCTATAATTGTAGGGAGATGGGACATTATGAAAATGAATTTCCTAAGAGTCTGGATAACTTACCTCAGAAAAGGCCAAGGGATCAAGGCCAAGCTTATGCTATTACTACTGTTGAGGTAGAAGCTCTGAAAGAGGTGGTCGAAGGTAATTTAATGGTTTCCTCAAATTTATAAAATTCATTATATTATTCTAGATCATCGCATTGTTTCATATCTTCTTAGTTTTATAATAAGATTAGATATTTCCAATTTAATTTAACAAGGGAGTTGTCAGATAAAACTCCTAAGGGAAGTATCATTGCAACAAAGTTTTCTAAATCAGTCCCCATTATAGCAGATAAATGATCTTTATCTACGGATCTCATCATCATACCTATGATTTAATTTGATATAATCCTTGGTATGGATTGTATTTCGGACCATGATGCAATAAAATATTGTAAGAATAATTAGGTTACTATTTTTGATGATGATGATAAGGAACACCTTATCTTTAGATCGGAATCATCACCCCAAAATTCTTACCTAGATCCACCACTAGTAGCTCAACTAAATTCAATTATCGGGGAGGAAGAGAATGAAATAACTGTGGGTGAGGAAAGCAATGTTAAAATTGAGGATGTACCTATTGTGAGAGAATATGTTGATGTGTTTCCAGAATATTTACCTGGACATCCTCTAGAATAAGAAATTGATTTTTCCATTGATTTAATTCCTAGTTCAATGCCTATATCGAAGACCCCTTATAGAATGGCAACAATGTAATTAGTTTAACTAATTAAACAATAAGAGGAATTGAGTAATAAGAGATTTATTCGCCCTAGTGTTTCTCCATGGGGATCCTCTGTCATTTTTGTTATAATGAATGATGGATCTATGATGTTATGTATCGACTACAGGGAGATAAATGATATAACAATAAAGAACAAGTATCCCCTACCTCGCATTGATGGTTTATTTGAACAACTACATGGAGATCAATACATTTCAAAGATTGACCTTCGATCAGGATATCATCAATTGTGTGTGAAGAAGGAAGACATTTCGAAGACATAATTTTGAACCAGGTATGGGCATTATGAGTTTACAGTATTGCCTTTTGGATTGACAAATGACCCTATGTATTCATGGATCTAATGGATAGAGTTTTCAAGGAATATGAATTTGTGGTTGTATTTATTGGTGATATCTTGGTATACTCCAAAAGCTACGAGGATCATGAAAATCACTTGCGCATTATCTTGAAGACTCTGAAAAAACATTAATTATATGGGAAGTTTAGCAACTGTGAATTCTAGCTTCATGATATTTCTTTTCTTGGCCATATTGTCTCTAAAGATGGAATCTCTGTTGATCCTTCTAAAACCAAGGCAATCCAAGAATGTCCAGCATTGATGAGTATAACTGAGGTACGTAGTTTTATTGGTTTAGAATGTTATTATCGAAGTTTCTTCCAGAATTTTTCCCAGTTAGCTAACCCATTAATAAAGCTCACACGTAAAGGGGTTAAATTTTTTTGGACAAAAGAGTGTGAATAATATTTTGAAGAATTGAAGAGAATATTAGTCAATGATCCTATATTGACTCTACCATCTAGGAATGATGGGTTCATTATTTATATTGATGCATCGAAGAAAGGACTTTGTTGTATCCTTATGAAGAATGATAGGGATATTGCCTATGCATCATGACAGTTGAAAATTCATGAGCAAAACTATCCTACTCATGATCTCGAGTTAGCAGCTATGATATTTTCTTTGAAGATATGGAGACACTACCTCTAAGGTAAAAAATGTGATATTTATACTGATCACAATATATTGAAGTATATTTTCTCAAAAAAAGAACTCAAACTGAGGAAATTGAGATGGATTTAATTACTCAAGGATTATGACTTCATGATACACTACCACCCGGGGTTGGAAAATAAAATGGAAAATTCTTTGAGTTGAAAAGATCATGGAGTTTTGAACAATATGAGAATTGAAAGGGATCCAATTTCCATGGATCTAGTGAAAATGGACATGGTAATAACCATGGAAGGTGAAACATCAATAATTTTTCAAAGGGTTGTCGAACCAACTTTACTAGAAAGGATAATGAGGTCTCAGACTATTGATGAAGAGTTTCAAAAGAAGATTAAAGCTGTGAATGATGGGAGATTGAGTGAATTTGTGTACGAAGATGGAATTCTAAAATTTGGGAAGATACTTTGTGTTCTTGATATACATGATCTGAAAAGGGAATTGTTAGATGATGCTCATAGCTCCAATTTCTCTATAAACCCTGGGAGCACCAAAATGTATAGAGATTTGAAGGAGCACTTTCGGTGGGATAACATGAAGAGGGATATTGCTGATTTTGTGCCAAGATGTATGGTCTGTCAACAAGTGAGTGATGTAAGGAAACATCCTGGAGGAGTCATGAAACCTCTTTTCATACCTGAGTGGAAATGGGATAATATCATGATGGACTTTGTCATGGGACTACCAAAGGCTCCTAGAGAAAACGATGTAATATGGGTTATTGTTGATCGTCTTACCAAGTCAGCACATTTTCTTACTATAAGAGAATATCTACCACTGGAACGTCTAGAAAGACTATATATTAATGAAGTTGTGAGACTTCATGGAGTACCCCTATCGATTGTTTCGGATCATGATCCTCATTTTACTTCAAGATTCTGGAAGCGTCTTTAGAAGGCCTTGGATACTGAACTTCGTTTGAGCACTGCCTACCACCCTCAAACAGATGGACAATCAGAACGGACTATTCAAACCTTAGAATACATGTTGGGATCATGCTCACTAGAATTTCAGGGTATGTGGGATCAATATTTACATCTGGTAGAATTTTCCTATAACAATAGATTCCATTCTATTACTCAGATGGCACCATATGAAGCGTTATATGGACCAGAACTGGTGGAGGAAACAATGGAAAAGGTAAAGGTAATCCAAAACCACATAAAAGAAGCTCAAAGTAGGCATAAGAGCTATGCTGATAACCAAATGAAGGATTTGGAATTTCGAGTAGTAGATCATTTTTTCTTAAAGGTATCTCTATGGAATGGAGTTATACGTTTCAGTAAAAAGGGTAAATTGAGTCCCAGGTAAATCAGACCTTTTGAAATTATAGAACAAATTGGGGTTGTAGCTTACCATTTCGAAATGCCTACAAGTCTCTCCAAAGTTCACGATGTGTTCCACGTATCACTATTCAGGAAATACATGCCTGACCCAATACATGTACTCACCTACGAGGAATTAGAACTAGAACCCGATCTGTCTTATTGCGAAGATCCCATCAAGATTCTTGATACAAGGGAACAAGTTCTAAGAAACTGGACGAATCATCTGGTAAAAGTTCTATAAAAAACCATAAGATGGAAGAGGCAACATGGGAACCCGAGGAACTTATGAGGAAGAACCACCTGAGTCTTTTCATGCGGTAGTATTCTAGAAATTTAGAGGATTAAATTATTTGAAGGAGGGGAGAATGTAACACCCCAAGCTTCTACAGTAAGATTCTCTTTGAATAATATAGTAGCATGTGTTGTACGCAACTTCGAGTTCTAACACACACCACAACAAATAAAACTAGCCGTTATGAATAGTAATACCCACTTTTTTGAAATTTTATAAATTTTATCTTTCAAAATGGACTTCATTTTTGGATTCAGAATATCGAAATTATCCTAGGGTGAAATTTTGGTATTTTTCTGAAAACTTTCAATTTTTGATGAATAGTGAAAAGCGTAGGTTATAGTTTAAAACCGAATTTTTATTTAAATAATTATTTATTTTATTTAAATGTAATTTTGGACAAAATATATACATAATACCTATATAAGTTCAATGAAATTAATTGGAGTTAGTTTAGAAACATTTTAGATATATAAAAATTTATTGAACTTTTCACCGTCTTTTACCCACCTCCAAGGAGAATTTGGGAAATCACATAAAACTTAATTTTACCGCTTCTGTGAGTGGAATTTCGAAAATATGAGACACACGGTTAATATCAAGGAGTAAAATGTTGTTCAATAGGATGAAAATAATTTTTGGTGAATAGTAACTTTTTACTTTTATTTACCACGGTTAAAAGTAAATAGAGTAATTAGGGGTAAAAATGATATTAATATTAGACTAACACATGTTCTAATTCTATTGGACAAGTTTATATTGACCAGAAACAACCTTACGAATAAAATATTATCATTTATGTACACTTGGATTAGATTAGGACATTAATTATTATTTAATTCAAAGAATAGTTAAAAGAGATAAAATTAAAGTTTAATTAATAAAACATTTTTAATATAAAGTTATACATAAGATAAATTAGATTATAAATATTCATTAGAAAGATAAAAATATTTCCTACATAATGGTAGTTTATTTATAATTTTTAGACATTAAATAATTTAATTTATTTATGACACAATGGTGATGCATTAATTACCAAATTAATGAAATATTAAAATAATTGATATTATAAATATCCAAATAAAACTAATTTGAGACTTTTTAGGAATTACACTAATTTTATAGGTTAATATGAAATGTTAGTATTTATGTAATTATTTTTTTTTGAGTATTCATGCGGTTATGATTTTCAAAAAAATAAAATACCAAATAGTGTCAAAATTGACATAAAAGCGTTTTAAAAACAAATATTTTATTATTAATTGATATTCTATTCCTAAAAATCCATGGTTCAAAAATATAACTTATATCATGATAGGTTTATCATTAATGTACCACTTGGGGAGTTCTTGTATGTATATAGTATGTTTATTAACAATATAATATAAAAATACAAATGGACATGGTTAATGTGTATCTAATTAACTAAGAGTTAAAACTAAATGATAAGGATAATATAATGACCCAAACCTATATAAAATCTATTGGTTGAAAGTAATGCGACCCATCCCCATCTTAGACTTTGAATAATACACTTTGGAGCCATTAGAAACCGAATATGAATTTATTATAAATTAATACTTTATGTTTTTTCTAAAGACCCCCTCCTCCCCCTTATAAAAGGACACCACTTCTAACCAATTATTCACACCATAAAAGCCTTTTGGTTCGGCGAAACCCTTCCCAAATATTCTCTCAACATCCCTCACTTAGACCTAGAGGCCTTCCTTTAGTAAAAAATCCATCCTAAGGATCCCATTTGATCAAATCAAAAGGAAGAACCCGAAGAAGATGTACTGTTTTTCACCACCCTCTTTCAAGATACTTTCTTCTTCAACATCTTGTTTCTTAGTTATTACCATTATAAAATAATAACTCCAGTATCTTCTATATACTGTGATGTTATTATAAATATGGTACAACCATATTCAGTATTATATCCATCCTTTTAATGACATGTCATCACACGTGCGTATGTACGGCTTATCGTCTCCACGTCGGGGTGTAATTGTTATTCAAAACATTATAATTTGGATGGGTATAATAATGATGTTTAATTCATGTAAATAATAAATATAACATGATAATTATACTGTATATATGATATACCATCCAATTATATATTATTTTAATATCAAAAGAATGATATTGTCGCTCGTGCGTACGTACGGACTACCGTCTCCACGAACGCGATCAGATTCATTCCTCATCATATCCATTCAAGAATAATTGTCATTTGATGGTTAAAAATAATGCTTAAGGACATGATATCATTCCGGATATGAATAAGATACAACCTATCCATAACAAACATGTCTTAGGTAACAAAACATATAAAAGGAAATGAGTAAGGTAACACCTGAAACGACGATAATACTAAGATATTATTAACAAAGAAATATTAAAAGGTCATATATGATATAATATTAATGTATATGATTATTGTCTAATTTAATAACAATTATTTCACCATCATAAAAGAGTTTAACCTACCCTGAACCAAGTAAAATTACAAGGTAAGGGTTTATTTCACAATCTCTTCATTATCCGAGGTTGTTTATACGTAATTATCTACTGGTACCTCTTTATCATCCACATCCATGTTTATTAAAAATGTATTTAAAAACATTCTTACCATTTTATAGACTATGGGTTATAGTCATTTATACTCATGTTGAATTTTTATATGATTTTTATAAAGGAATCTTTCCTTCCTTTTCCAAACTAGGTCCTTTTTAACCTTTTCGACAAAATTAAGGTTAGAATGTCTTTTTTTTAAATTATACGGTGAGTGAGGCTATTTTCTACCATTATAAAATTGTCGAAGCTTACATTACAATATTATAATAATATTTTCAAATTAAATGTTTTATTTTATAATTATTTTACTCTTAAATGATTTCAAAATAGAAGGAGATATTTCTCTAAAAAGAGTATTGATTTCATCTATGTCAACATCCTTTGATGGATTTTAAGTTTATTTGGAGTTGATTTATTATGATACAAAACTTCCATATTGTGTTGACGGTTTTGTGATATGTTTGAATATGGATGTTACATTTTTATACCTTTCATGAATATGGTTAATGTATTAACATTTCCTATGCTAGTTTTAATGCGAATGTTTATGATATGTTTAAACCTTTTCATATGACGAATGTATTAGACTTTGTACGTGACGGGTGGAGCCCGTTATAGCTCTTCGATGCATTAGTAGGTCTCGTGAGACAACTATACATGGAATTGGCCGAGGCCCTTTCCCAATATGATTTATGATTTTGGCTGAGGCCTTAATAATTTTTATACGTCTTGATCAAGTCCATGACAAAATGTTTCAGAATGTTTGGAATTATACTTTCCCTCATTATGGAAATAATATAGATGGTTAATGCGGTCATTATACTAGTAGAATACCCATGATTATGTTATATTTTGGAATTATTTACTCATCTCATATTCATTCCATAAATGTATTCATGTTTATTATTGTTAAAGGCATGAGGTTTCAATTATTTACCATGCTTAATCTTTATGTCATTTTTCACTTTATTACTTACCCTTACTGAGCATTTGATCTCACCCTTTCTTATGTTTCATTTTCCAAGGATATGAAGAAGTAAGTTATGAGTGACCAGTAGGCATAATCCATGAAACATGGATGTTTCTAATGAAATATGTTTTTGTTGTATTCCTTTTCAAGTTGTAACGTTTAACTTCTGTATGAATCTTGTTTCCAATAATACTAAACTGATCGGTCTTTCGAGACATGATTTCCTTATGATCATGCCAATTTTATGTAATAATGCACCAACTCTGGGTAACTGGGGTCGGGGCATTACACCTTTTCTCACTACTCTGTAAAATATCCACTCACAATTTAAGGGAATGTTGGTCCCTTCATTAGAAATAAATAATGGATCCTCAATTGTAGATAAAAGGTTAGAATAAGTTCTAATATCATCAACTTGATGAATTCCACTTTACCATAGACTTTTTGTACAATCATTTCAGGTTTATAAAACAATGAATTTTGGGAAACCTTTGGATGTATTACATGAAACTCTGTCAACTTTTGTGTAACATAAATTCTTATTCACAAAACTCTGAACTATCATGCAGCTTTTTTTGTGGAATATCCTCTTATGTAAAAAACTTATATTTTTTGTGCATATTCCTAGCCTATTTAGAAGCAAGTTCTTTTCATGCACGCAACAACATTTTTATCCTTTTATACTTATAACACTTTTTGTGAGAAACTTTTATGCATTGCACGCACTTCTTTTTCCATTCGAGACACTAATATTCTATAAGGTTTAATATATAAGAATGAGAGGTCTAGATGCATATTTATTTAAATTGGTGTGCATGCATGCATGATCCTTGATCATTTTTTCCTTATATATAAGCATGTTGTTGATGTCGAATTTAATGTGTAATTCCCATTCATGAGATTTTATCTTTTCAACACTAATCGTTATTTTTTATATATTTTTATTATTCAATCTCAAAAGACCACTTGTGCATAGAATAATTTTGACATCATATTTATGATGTAAAATCCTTCTACACCTTATGTTCTTCATAAAAAAATATCCTATCATGAAAAGAATCTTTCGGGAAGTTATGAATCTTTCTCACACATTTTTAATTTTACCTAGTTTGAAATGATTGTCCTAAAACTCAACATGTATAAAAATTATAAAACTACTTTTACCCTTTCTCACAACATCCTTCATCGAAAACAATTTTCTCATTTCTTTAAATTTAAGACACAAAAATTTGGCAAACACTATGAAATTTTTCCACCTTGTATTGAATTTTTTTTACCACCTACAGAGTATCTATTACTTTTTTGTGGGTCTTTTTCAATATATATTTTAAATAATATATCTAGAACTCCAAAATTGGCCATGTAAATCTACTTTTTCGACAAACATAATCATCCTAAAAACACTCCAATGTTAATGTAGAGAAATTTTTTCCCAATAGTTTTTTGTTATCGCCTCTCCAAAATTCCAGTAATGATGGATTTAAAATAAATGTATTATATTTTTAACATATTTATGATTATAGAGTTATGATATAACATATAATCTTTTTATTTTCCATTCCATGGGAGATAAAATAATGTATCTTATGTGTACAGTAGACTACCACCTCATGAAGAAATGTACACTAATGCATTACATGAAAGGTAATAAGGATATTTATAATGAATATATGTGAGATAAATGACATAATAACTTATTTTCGGGAAAATTTATCATTATAAAAATATAATATTTAATTTTATTTATTACAATGAAAAATTATAACCTTATTCATCTATGTGTGGATTGTCGCTTCTATGAATCAATGTGATTCTTTTTTTATCACCACATCACAATAATGATATATATATATATATATACAATTATATTTATATAAATATTATGTAATTTATGATATATATATCATTGATTACTATGAAAATAATACATAACTTATTTCTATAATGATCATTGAAAAATGTAAACGTCACGCATGACTACGTACGAAATATTGTCTTCGTGATCGTAATAAAGTTTATTTTCTTATAAATGATTCATGATTGGTTTAAAAAGTAAAATTGATAAATAAATATGAAAATTATTTCATGATTATTATTATTTATATGTTCAATTAATTATATCTTTGACCATGGATAACAAACCGAAGCCATTTGGAATCTATTTACATAATTTCCTCAAAACTCTTGATGTGGAGTTAACTGATTAAACATTTAAATATGTAACTAAAATGATATAGAGTAATTTTTTTATGTATAATTTATTATCCTAGTAAAATTTTTATATAAAATAAAAAAATTGATTTAATGTTATTAGGAAGTAGTTAATCATCATACAAAAAATTTTGGGACCTGAGGTAAGGGAATTTTTCCTCACATTTTACTTCTATGAGACACATGTTGTATTCACTGCCTATTAATATAATTTGGTGTATATACTAACATTGAATTTATTTTATGATTACTATCCTGAAAATAATGGAAATTTATGTATCAATTTAATGGTCTCTCTATAATGGGGTTTACAATTTAAAATTTACCAAAGTGGTAAGGGATTTTATCTTAATTTGTCTTCTTTGGGTAATATGTTACGCTACGTGCCAATATTAATTTTTGAGGTGAATATATTGTAACATTGTAATATTACATCAGTAATATCCTTATTTTAATTATATTATAATTTTCATTTAATTTTTTCATTCATTGGGTTTATGATTCAAAGGTATCCAAATTAGTAAGGGATTATTTTTCTCTGTTTTCCATCCGTGAGGAATATGTTATGTTATGAACTAGCCTTATTTTATGAGATGTATATACATGAAAATTGATATTTAATATTATTACTTCATTTTTTGAAATTATATTTTATGTTTTATTTAATTTTATTCCATCACGGGTCTTATAATCCATAGTTATCGAAGTTGTAATTATTTTACATTACAATCTCATCATTTAACGGGATTGATTATGATTATATTCTTGATGATAAAATCATATGTTTTACCTCTAAAAAAACTCATGAATTATATTACACTCTTGTTATTTCATGATAATACATTTTCCCCCTTAATTTACTTATATTTATGTACTCGATAATTTATTTGAATTTTTTTATAAAATATATCCTTTATTTCTCTCTTCAGTCAAAAACCTTTTTTATTTCAAAATTGAGTATTTTAAAAACAATACCAAAAATATTTTAAAAATACATTAAATAATTTATTAAATACATTTTCAAAATACTTATTTTCAAATAAATTACTTAAGGTAATATTCATGTCTTTTTCTAAAAAATGCTAATTTGGATTTTATAAAAAATGTGAAAGGAAACGTTATTTTCATGTGCAAGATATGAATATAATTTCCCACCAAAATGAACAATATTTTATTTGAACATTACTTTATAATTTTACATGGTTATTTTCAATGAATAGGGTTTTCAAAATGTTTAGTATTTTAAAATGTGTTATTCTAAATTGATATCATATTTTCCTCATAAAATGTTTTATATAAATTTTAAATCTACCATTATATTTTTTCATTTTTATTTTCAAAGAAAAGGATATATAAAATGTTTTATGTTATAAAAAGTTATTTTCAAAATGGAATTGTCTTTACTTAATAAATTTTTCAAAACATTTTTAAATCCTCATTTATATGTTTCCATGTTTTTTTTAAAGGAAATGAATTTTTCAATTTTTTATGATTTTTTTGTTTTTCAAATGTGAATTGTCAAAATGAAAATGTTAATTTACAAAAGATTTATCTAATTAAATTTTAATGGTATTAAAATTCATCAAATTCAACAACATATTTTATTTATTATGATATTAGAGTGATATTTTTTAATGGTACCATTCTCATTCTTTCTCTAAAAGGATTACGTTTATTTTAAATAGATTATTAAGTAACCTATTTCTTTTCTCTAGGTTAATCATGATTCAAGGAGATTGTCATGGAACCCATTTATTTTTATTGATTTAATAAATTTATGAAAATAAAAAATTTATTATTAGGATTTTAATAATAAAACTAAAGCTCTATGTACATTATCCATTTTATGGTTCTATAAATTATATATGGTGGATGTTCCCAAATAAAACTGGATGGGTATCATATAACTTATATGATGGGTTAATCCTGGTAGATCTAAAATGCATTGGGTAATGAATATTCTATCTATATAACTATATAAGTAGTCGGGTGGATGGATATTCTAATTTTAAGGGTTCTATAAGGGTTCTATGATGAGGATTTTCCTAGATATCGGCATGGTTTATCTATACTTGACATGGTTTTGTAATGTTTACATTGATCACAATTGACTAATCATGGCTTGTTATTATTCATTATTATAACTCGTTTAAATTTATTTCCTTATTCCAGGTTTTATGATTGATGATTTAGGTATTTATTGCTATGATTTCTTTTTGGATTCTATCTTGCACATTGATTATTTTATTATACCCTAATGAACTTCTTATGATCATTGATGACATTGAATTGTTAATTATTATATTAACCCTTAATTACAATTTGACCTAAAACATATTATGTTTCCTTTTAACTAAGTTATCAATAATTATGTAAAATGAGCTATTTTTATATGTATTCCATATAGATGATATGATGACTTATTTTGAAATAATAAAAGTCATGATAAGTTGGAGAAATGTTTACTTAAAGACATGGATATTATTTATCTAATTTGTTTTCTTAATTCCCTAAAACTATAATCTAAAAACGTCCTTGATAATGTGAGTAATACAATATTTTGTTTTGATATTTAAGGTTTTGGATGGGAAAAATATGGTCACCTTCATCGACTTCAAAGATAGAAATGTAATTATAATGATTTTAGCACCAGATCGAGAACTATGGGGATTAGGTTGTTATATTATCAACTTGTAAAATCCTCCCATTTAATCCCCACTTTTTTAATACTATAAATCATAATTCTATAAACAATAATATCTTTGGGAAGTTTTATTTTCTTCCACTTTTCATCTTTCTTCACATCTTGAACATTGTTTTTGAGATAACTAGAATAATAATTTATCCTTATTATGCTTGATTCATTTTGTGTTCCCCTTTTAACTACAATCAATTTATAATTAATAATTAGTTAGTTACTTGTTATACTTTCTTGTATTTACCACATGTTTTCTGAAGAGTACATATTTTACTTACATTAGGAAACATGTCATGAATTATAACTTTTCCATCAGAGTTGTCTTTCACCAAACTAATTTTTTATATCATTCTCTTATTAATTTACATTATTATTATAGATTGGTTCCTTAAATTATAATATTAATGGATTTATTAAATCTATAAATTATATATCAATTAATTCCTCCATATTAGTATATATTCATTTGTCTAATATTTTCTTTTACATCTTTATTGTATGATTATTTTTGAATATTACTTTTTCTTACACCCCAAGGTCGACTCACCATCCTTCTTCCACTTATTTTTCACTATATCTGGTGGGATTCATTATCTAGTTGTAAATAACTCATACTTTGTATGTGTGAACTGAAACTAACCATCATAATAATGAGTTTTAATATAACCTCTCCTGATGTTCTTAGGATATTAAATACAATTTTAATTAAATGAATTAACTTTATTCTTTGTAATTTTCATGAAATAAATAGGATTTATATTAATATAAATATTTTTTCCCTATAATATATCCCTTCCGTGCCTTTAAATAATTTAAATTATATAGTTAGAGTTAATATATTTGTGTTGAACGTTTCACGACACCAATAATATCCAATAAATCTTTCTTTCTTTAATTATGTAGTAATCTTACCGACTTTGGTACCAAACTATTTTTCTGTAAAACCACATTTTTTTGGATAGCTCGTCGTAATTCCTTTCTATTAATGTTATAATATCCAAATTTTTTAATCATTTGGGTTTACCAGAATTTGTATTCATCAACATACATTAATCATTTAAGTTCAAATAGGTACATTTCATTGAGGATTTATTAGTACCTAAAAATTTTATATAGTAAGGTTATCCTTTAAAATACTCATATTGTATATTTATCCTTAGATAATTTCAATATCTTATTTACTATAGAATGGGTATTCTTAGAATTAAAACTCTTATCTAAAACATTCATGGTAGTATCCCTTATTATAGCTTTATTTGAAGATTCATCCTGATTAACCTCTATGAATCTCAAATTGACCTCCAACTTAGGAAAATTTAAATTTAACATATTTTTATAATATTTAATAGATTTAACATTAAATATACATTAAATTTTATTTTTTCAACATTATTTTCATTAAACATTCAATTTTTTTGTAGGGAACTACCAAGATCCTTTATCCTTTTAGCCATGATTTCCAACTGAACATCTTTGGAAGAAAGAAATTTATTAAATGCATGAAACATTTATTCAAATATTAAATTAATATTTATTATCTCATTACATTCCTTTTAAAATTAGTCTTTTTCTATGGTTCATATTATCTTCTAATGTAATAAAATATTTTCCTTATATATTATAAATTTACCAAGAGTTCACTCTTCAAAATGTATTAATCAATGTTTTTTCATAGATTCTCCATGTATTGTCCGATATTTTTTATCATCATGTGGATATTTGGTGAAATGGGATATGAAATTAGAAATTTAAATATATAATTTATACAAATAATAATTAAATTCAGAAAAAAATATCTTTAACATATTTAATATAGTCATCTTTTCAATGTCTAGTCCAAATCTTTCATAAAGATGATTAACTTAAATAGATAATTTATCACTTTTATTGACTTCAAATAGTATTTTAGCTTCTTTATTATATTTCAGACAAGTTGTGTTACCTAATTTAATAGCTTCTATATCTTTATGTTATTCTTATTTTTAGTAGAAATAACATTTAGGTTTGTGTTGATTGTAATATCTCTCATAATCTTCTACTGAGGAGTCCCAATAACCTCAAAAAATATGTACTTCATGTAAATAACATAAACTAACAATTAATAAAATATTCAATTAGAGGTGGAACCAATTTTCTAATACCACTGGAGGTTCCTGATAGATCATGAAATTACACTGAGATGGTTAGTGAATTAGTTTAGATAAGTTTTACCAAATTATTTATAATTAATTTTTACTAATTTTAATATTAAAACATATTCACATGTTAGGATGAAAGGATCCCATATTCACCAACCAACACATTAAAAAAATATAAAAATATAAATAATATTGATCAAAATGAATATTAAATTTACATAGATAAATCCCAATATGGGTATCAACTCCTTATTATGTTTGGGTTTAGTCTGAGACATAGATTTTATCACTATTATATTATTGTGAATACAAAATGTTATAAGGTATCATCCATTATTCAATATATAAAAGGAGTGGGAGGGTATCAGAATTAATACCTAGGAAGGTATTATCCATCACCTACTGCTATCATATTATAATAGTCATTTGGATAAGATTATAATGGATCCCTCCAATAACCAATGGCCCTTTAACATCTATTTTTGAACAAGATATTTAGTTTTGTCCTATGATTCTCTACATCACAACATAATATCTTCTTCTCAAATAGTAGGAATTTGAAATAAAATGAATGAATAACTATAAATTCAAGAACATAATATTTTTATTCTCAACCTAAAAAATGAGAAACATAACAATAAATAAGTAAATACATGTTTCCTTCTTCTTCAACTTTGAATATTCATAATTTAATTATTCCTAATCAAATCTACTTATGAACTCGGTATTAATTTCGAATCAATTTATTTATAAATTAGAAATTACCCTAATTATTTTTATATATGTAAGATATAGCTTTACTAACTCATTTCCTTTTTAACTCAGAAGATCCCATAGAAAAAGTCTAATATCTTGTTTAACATTAGTTGATCATGTATAAAATGAAATACACACCCAATTATTCGACTAAATGGTCTTTGATAAAATATATGTTGGATTTTATTAATATTATAAATCTAAAAATATTTCTCCAATATCTATTAATTATATTTATTACTTTTATATCAATCACAGATGTTGAAACTTTCAAGAAATACAGCATCATGATATTTAGGGATTCCCCCTTTAAATTTCATGCTATCTCAATTCTTGGACAAACATATTTACTAATTATAATAAATATTACTCTAAATGACTTAATAACATTCAAAAATAAATTTATAGACTTCAAAAAATTCTAAAATCTTGACTAAAATCATTTTTTATATCTTGTGAAAAAAATTTCTTGAACTATAGCTCATCATTATCACATTAAACTTTCACCAACTTAATGATTCATCCTTTATTATATAGTATATTTTATTCAAAAAAATTCAAATCAATATAACATTATCTTTTGATATTATATCCTAATATGACATATATCATAGTTTTACAATGATTTTCTTTCACAAATCCAATGCATCATTGAAATATGGATATTGGAATATCAATCTTCATATATAAAAATCAACATTAAAGTTACTCATCTTTTGAAATTATGAAATTTTGAATTTTATATTCTTTAAGATCCTTCTAGGATAATATAAGGTCACGCTTCTATAACTCTATATTTTCCAAAACTACTATTTTATATCATTGAATTCTCTCAAATTAATTTCTTCTCACAAACTCTTTCAACATCAGAATCATTCTTCCACAACAAAATTCAATGGTATTCAATATCATCAAGATAGATAATATCTCTCTTATACTTAAACATCCATTATTACATGTCTGTGTTTCTTGATTCTATTTTTATTAACTTTTTTTGGATCTATCACTTAAAATTTGATTGCTTTAATACTTCTAGATTTACATCAACCAAAGTGATTGAAATTATTGAATACATTTTCTTTTATACTTTCTATCCATTATATTTCCCCTTATTATGGACTCACATGATCAAAATTTTATATTTTTGGACCCCTTATTAATAGTTCTAGAAAATTAGATTCTGAAGAATCTTTACTTCTTCAATTTTCTTGATTCGGTTTTTTAAGTAATCCTATAGACTATAAATATCAAGAACTCTATTATGAATGATAACTTACTAAATCAACCTCATATCTTCCCCAAAATACTCCAAAATTAGGATAGTTCACATTTAGTCTCAATAAATTCTATCTTCTATACTTGGAATGAATCACACTATTAATCTGACTATGTTTTTTTAAATTGAATGTTCATTATAGGTTATTCTAACGTTTTCATCTAGATTCACCTTCTTAATCATAATAATATTATAAAGAATATAACATTTATTTTAGTTTTTTTCATTATTATTTAGCGTTTGAAACCTCTACGTTAATATGATGTGACATAAAACATCCTATGTTTTTTTTCCATAGCCATTAAACTTTAATATTAAAATTAGTGTACTATAATTATTCTTCAATATTTTCAACTAAATTATATATAATAATTATTAGATTATAGATTCATTAAACATCCAAACACACATCTATATTAAAGAGTCATATTTTGAATGAACTTAAACACAACATAAAAAATATCAATTAAAATTTAGATAATATCTCTCTGGATTAATTATTGGTCACATTCGATGTGTCCTTATTCTAAAAATAGTTTTTTTAGGATTCATCAAAAAATTATCTTACATTTTTAATTATGCTTTCATAGGGGTAAATTCCCTAATCAATTTTACTATAACATAAAACTTTCACCATCAAATAAGTATATTTTAACTTTGAACAAGAATTTCCATGATTAATAAATATAATGATGGATTCCTATAGTCTCCATTAATAACATGAAGTTGACTAGTGTTCTCATCAACCATCACAACTTCTTATTGATACAATAAAATCCATCTAAATAATTGTCATTTTTTTTACATAACCTTTAATTGCTATTAATCTTAATTACATATTCAAATAAATTTTCTTCTATCGTGTAGTTTAATCATAACAACAGACAATATTTTTTTGTGTTACATTTTTAAGTAGATCAAAACTCTAAAAATATTCTAGAGTGTTGACTATAGAAACACTTACTATATATTCAATTATATATTAATATTCATCTATAATTTTATTACAGGCTGACATTACTTATTAGTGAATTTTCTTACCATTGACAATAAATACAATACTCTATATCAAAATCCATTTATTTTCTTTGTTTTTGAGTGTTTTTACACCTCCTCAATGACATGTAATTTTCATATTTAACTTACTTTGGTGTTTTTATTATGTAAATTTATTGAGTGGGGGATTATAATGTTAATGGTCAATATGTTCATTGGAATAGTAGATAACTTCCTCCCATCTGATGGTGTGCAATCGTGGTTGGTCATGTTTTTTCATTGAATTTGTTTTGTGGGATCCATTGGGAAGATGGAGTGGTAAGTATGAAATTTTTGTATTCGGTATGAATATATACCATCCTTTATATGTTTATCTACTCATATATAATAGGAATAAATATTACTAAACATTATTAATGAATGGTCACATTATGAATTTCTTCCCATTTAGAGAAGAAAATAAGGAAAGGAAGAAAGGAAAATTAAAAAAACAAAAAATATTAAAATTGTGAAATGAAATAGTAAGTGAGAGGCATGGGTCCCTGGTAACACTACCATGTTTATTATAAGATTAATTTACAAATTAATCCTCAATATAATTTAATCCCGAGGTGTAAATTAGTTTTCAACATGGGTTGTATCACTTAGAGTTTCTAAAATAAATTATTTATTCTTAGATTTTTGTCACTTATTATATATTTATTTTATTTGGAATAAACTTAAATCACTGAAACAAATGAATGTGAAATTAAAATAATAAAAAATTAAAAATGAAAAGAATAGAATAAAGAAAAATCTTAGTAATAAATAATTATCCCTTTGTAAGATGCTAATGAAAATTGTCATCGCCTCTTATTTATTTACATATCTATCACCCCATGTATGTTATAAACCTTACAATATTGCATACCATCATCTATTGTTTATGTATATATAATTTTATAAAAACAGGACATGAACATCATATACTAACCACTTTCTTAGGTAAGTGAATATAGTACTTCCCAAATGAGATCATCTAACACTCACCCCCTAATGTGCTCTGTCACCCATTAAAAACCACTAAGAAAAAAATAATTGATGATGGTGAGAAGATAAGTAATTTGTGTGATTTTTTGAAATAAAATTAAATAATAACAGGATTTATGATCCCCTATCACCTACCCAACTCCCCTAAAACCACTTCAAATCTCAGTGTGAAAATAAGACTATAATTGATTGAACAGAAGCATGGTAAATTCATAACATCCTCCCTAGACTCAACTCAATTAGACCTTAATTATAGACTGGATGTATGATATCACCAAAACAAAGGATTAATTACAAAACATAAATGAAAAGAACATAAGTAAAAAATAAAAATCCACAAAATTATAATAAAATTAAGAAATTATAATGTTCTAACCCAATCCAATTCAAGTCTGGTTGGCTAGGAAGATTCTTACAAAGTTAATAAACACTTTTATTTACTTATATAATGAATTATCCTTGATATTCAAATGTCACAAAATTTTTATATTTTTCATTTAATCTTACATATATACCAATTTATCATAGAAATCAAATAACACTCAAAATTAAGGGTATTTTTTTCAAAAAAACCTAAACATAAATAAATTAGTTAAATTAAGTCAATACTTTAGAAAATAATACCAAATTATTCAATAGTGGCTAATGTTTGTTGTATTCCTAGGTTTTATACCAATAATGGTCTTAGTTTTCACTAAAACTTTAAAATTAGTATGGAAAAAATTCATTGTTTGACTCTCAACTTATTTTCATTTATATTGTGACCTATAACAATTTCTTCATCTCAACAATATCCCATAGAAAAATACTAACACAACTATACACCACACAATTAAGCATTCCATCAATAGAAAATAGTTACATAATAATTAAAACTTCCAATTTTATCACATAATTTTCAATTTCAAGATCTTTAATTAATAACCACATTAGATTTATTATAACACATTTCAATTCTGTAAACCCTTTACCCATTAATAAATATCCATTTAACCGTTAAATTTTTCCCTCTCTAATTAATTGTTTCATTAATCCATTACCATGTATAATTCTAAGATTCTACGATAAAAAATCACAATATCATATATTATAACACCAAATCAATTACCACACTAATACACTTAATTAATTGTAACACCATTATAACCACTTCAACAATACCATCCTTTTTTTTCTCAGAACCATGTCAAACCACCACTATGAAAAACACAGAACATCACCCCAAATCCAACCATAGTAACAAACATAGATTAAAAAACTCTAATTAATGAAAATAATACATTCAAACACACTATTAAACAAAATCATACACTATAATTACAAGAATTTAATATTACATTTTAATTATACTTCCATGTTTATTAAACACATAATGTATAAGAAACATCAATATAAATACCATTATTACAAGTCTCCCTTTCTGTTATCATCTTTATGTTATATAACCAATTATAAAGGTGATATGTAAGGTAATTAAATGTAAATAATGGTATTACAGCAACAAATATCATTCAAAAATGAAATGATTAATATTTAATAATATGAAGTCTAAAAAATTTCCTGAGAATCACATATTCTCCTTAAATTCCATTAAATTGTTTCAAAATATTCATTATGTTTTTTATGATCATATACCCTTTGAAAAAATAGTCATATTTATTCCAAATTCGAACAAAATAATTATGAGTGCGATAAAAATAATCACTAATCTATTAAAGATTCAATAAAAATAGTGTGAGGATGAAGAAGAACATACTATAAAACCCCACCAAAGTCGAAGTGATCCACTATAAGACTGATCTACATTAAATTATCATCAAGGAGTCAAACAAATAAAATGTAAATTATGAAGCTCTTATACCAAGGATCGTGATAATGAATAAACAATTTAGGGGAGATAATAGAGATGAAGATTGGATGAGGATAATATATATCAATAAGTGATTTGAAAAACATGAACAAATTCATTTAGTTTCACTAGATGATGCTCGATAGAACTAAAAGATATACTAGTGTTAGTTAGGATTCAAGGAATAAAAAGGACATCGAAATAGTACAATATATTGAACAATATTTACAATAAAAATACTAGATACCACACCGTGGATGTAAAATCCCTCACTAAAAAATTATGGAGGTTTTTTAAATAATTTCCAAAACATCAAGAATTTTATTTCTCTAATAACCTGTTTTTTATAAGACATTTATCTCATTTAAAAAAATATTTTTATTATCTCCATGCCAAGGTGAATCTTAAAATGGATGTTTTATCCTCTACCCTTAACATAGATCCTCGAACCATTGAAACATGTATGAATCACTCTTACTGTTTCCATCAGGCCACTCTATGTGACTATATGGAAGAAACATTAGGATAACAACACAGACTCCAAAAACAAAGAAACTATCATTTCTCCCTTCCTTATTAATCAAATCGATTCCACTAATAAACTTTGGGAACAATGCTTCCAAAATAGAGATTATAATAATGTATAAACCCTCCATATTGTAGATATCCTATAAAACACATTATTATTTACTTAAGAACATTTACTACCATTTTATCCTCAGGAATCCCTATAAACATCCTCCTTACACCTATAGTTCTTGAAAGACACTATGTATAGGTTTGGGAAGCTCTTACCCATTACAGTTTATTAGATAGAAGATTACATCACTCTTAATTTCTAGTAAGATATCGCCTTAAGGCACTATATCATCTCAGAATTCTAAATTGTGTTACAAATATGTTCAACTCACTAAAGAAAGTTATCATTAGGATCACCAAAATCAATTACTCTCAAAATATGAAAATCTGGATGATATTAATATTGAACTACAGCCTAACCAACTAAACACATAGACATTATATAACATCATTAAATATATAAGGGACAATTATATTAAATGTGCAAATATTATTAAGGAATACCAAACCCTATAATGGAGGACCACACTATGAAAATCCCCAAATGATTAAAACTAATACTCGAACTCCACGAATTAGTAAGTGGAGGATCACATATCTCTTTGAGTGTGCCATAGACGTGAAATAAAATATTTATTAATAATACATATATATATATATATAATCACTCAATATAGGATATGAATGCATACATAGGTATGTTGTAATGCATGATCATCATGTCTATAAGGATTGAAACTATATATACCATCTTAGTGTTAATGTGTCATCAAGAATAGATATAAGAAGTGATTTGATGTGCCCAAATGTTTTTACATATGATTAATTTAATTTAAAATAACATTTAATATATATTATAAATATATGTTTTGAATAAATTTGAATATTTAATGGTTTTTTAAAAAATGATAAAAGGTCGATTTAAAAAAAAAATCAATTTCTCATGACAACAACCTACTATTTCATTGATAAATTCAGTTGGTAACTCAAATGGATATAAAATTATATATTTGTTTTCCTAAATTTTGGGATGTTATTTTTCAACAAGACCAAGTGTTTACTTTATCATTAAACATATGATATTTTTATTCAAAACAATAGAAATCTTGGTTGATCTAGAGATGGAATTTATATAGTTGTGGGGCCATCACATAGAATATAAATGTGTTATATAAAATACTCTAGTTTTCATGGAAAAATTATTATAATCTTGTGATTAAAAAATCCAAGAGATATTTGTGATTCCAACAATTCATTTAAAGGAGAGATAGTTATTTTGTAAAGAAAACATACCTACCACAAGGATAACATTAATATTCAGGAGTCTATCAATCCCTACATGGAATTATTTTCAATGATATTATTTTTTTATAGAAATATGAGTTGTAAACCATGATATATGATAGGGATAGAAGATAAATAAAAGAATAGATTAATGTAGTAAGGGTAAGAAAACATATAAAGGATGAGGATAATAGAGAAGAAGGGATAAGTGTATACTTGGTTTAAGAGGGTGTTGTATTTTGGTTTATTATAATTTTGATACAACAAAGAATCGTTTTTATCACTAATTTTCTATTTTTTTATCTGTATCATGTCTATACCCTTCTGAAATTTCAGTTCTATCTTGAGTGTATAAACCTAAGGAAGGTAATTAGAGTTTAACCTGAACGATTTCCTTGGTTATTATTTTCATTCTACTTATTATGTTATGTTTTTCTAGTAAATTTAATTTATATGTTTATATAATACAAGAAGTAACATTTATTATTTTTTTATTGGATTTATAGGGAAAAATTATTTTTTCACTAGGATGTCAAACAAAATCCTTTAATGGTGATCACACTATCGTTCTTTCTGAAAACATTTTACCACCAAGAAATTAAGATCAACCTAGGATACATAGCGGAAAATGGACCTGGGGGTCCTTTACTAGAGATTCTAAAATTATTGATTAAGGGAACTAAATTTTTTTGTGGTTATTTATTATATCAAATTTAGAAATTGAAAAGGTAGTAGCTTTCAAGTTAAATCACTTGAATTCACCTACTTAAAAATCATTGGACTTCACATGTGTTTTTATATTACTTTATAATTTTTATAATAATAATATAAATTATAAAATTAATCACATTTTAATTTAATTATGTTATTATTTATCTAAATTAATCATACATACACATTCTTATAGTCCCATTGGAATTATCTTTCACTATTTCTTACATAGTTAGTGTTTAAAGAGTATTTTGCAACATCAATAGAAAATCAGAACCAAATTTTAATGTAATTTGTGATGATGCTTATAATTTTAATTTTGAATTAGATTATATAATTTAATTTAACAAAAACATTTCTCCAAAATGAAAAATAAAAAAATACAAAAAAATTGGAAAAATAAATTAGGTTAACATTCCATTTTATTATTTCACCTCTTGTAAATTGTACTAATATTTTTTATTTATCATTTATTATATTTTATGTCAATTTTATTCCCTCTATTAACTAAATTTATCACCATAAAAATAGTTATTTAAAGTTATTTTATCCAAATCCAAAAAAATAAGATCAAAAATTGGATGTGAAAATGAATTTATTGAGGATTGGTTCAAAAACACTCTATGATATGTCCTAATTCATCAATTTTAAAATTTGATGAAAATGGATCCAAAAATACCTTATTTAAGAGACACTAAAATTTCTTTATTTTCTAAAAATCCATCATGTATATGGATATCACAAGAGGCATAAAATTATGAGTTATACACATCCATTTGATGATGTTTCCTACCTTCACCAACAAGTCGAGTGAAGTTGATATTTCATTAATTTTAGACATTTATAGTATCTTTAATCCAATTCCATTACAATAATTGAAATTGGATGAGGTTTGGATGATGTGAATTCTCTATTTCCTAAAGAATCTAACTCAAATATATTTTTTTAACTCAAAAATAATAATTTGATTCATGGTATAATAGTTATAGTGAATTAATTATGAATGTTTATACAAAAAATCGTATAATTTACATGAAGAATAAAATTTAAATCTTTTAAAATTAATATGGTGAAACTTTTCATGATTAATTAGACATATTATGGAATATATTGATTCAATTCTCACACCAACAATACCCATCATTGTTATTGGTGTAGTTTTTCTGGTTTGGACTTACAAAATCTAGAGACAATCTAATATATATCTATGGGTGGCTATTATATTGAAAAAATTTATTATTATCTTAATTATATATTTTTTATTCTTTCAAAAAAATTAATACAAAGGTCCATTCAAGGAATAAGAGCTTGAATAGTTTATATTTCATCATAACAAGACAAATATTCTCAAGTGGAAAGTCTTAAAAGATATATTAAACAATAATAGATAAGAACAAACATAAACCATAGAAATTTATTAATATTTAAATTTTTAGACATTATGATTTTCATTTTATGAATTTTTAATTACCAACCCAATATAACAAAGATATAAATTATAGGGCATATGGTGGAAAGAAAAGAGTGAAATCTTACACTTTCTAAAATACTTATAATCTATGAAGGAAATCCCATAAAAATTTATCTTCGGAGGATTGGGGGTTTATAAAAAATATATAAACTATATGTTAGACTGAAATGTACTATAAATATCAAATAATATTTGGATTATGAAATTAAGGAATTTTTATTGAGGAGATGAAGAAAAATTTCCTGAGAAACATGGAGTAGAAAACATCACATGTGACATAATCCTATCAATAAGTGGAATGATCTATTAAAAAATGTATAAATAGCCATCATGTTCAAGTTATTAAAATTTAAAATAAAATAAAAATAGATAAAGGAAAATATCCAAGTAACATTGATGTAAATACAAGGTAAAACATAATGAGAGTAACTACTCGAAGTGGCTTAAGAACCAAAATAACTTAGAAGCGGGCCAAGAATGATTCTAATGGTTTGATGAATGATGAGATGAACCTAAAAAATAAATATTTTAATTTAAAAAATACAAACTCAAGGAGTACTAGAGTAACAAATATATTATTATGAAGGTTGTTGTGTTTTCATTTGGATGAGTTTAGATGAAAGAGTTGATGCTATCGGTATACAGATAAAATATTCCTATGTATGATGAATTATTTTATAAAAGGAGTGGGTTTGGAGAATCCATTATAGTCTCATGAGATATAGATTAAAGTTATCATGGATTATATGTATTGTTTTTTTCTACCATTGTGTATGATGGTGAGGATCCATTCATATATTATAAATTTATATATATATATATAAGTGAATATGATTTTTCCATTATAAATATTTTAAAAGAATATGAATATGTATTTATTTATTAAAGATTTAGGATGTGAAATTTCTTGGAAAGGATTATATGACATTTTTTTAGTGGATAATATGTAGAATAAACAACAGGTTCATATATTATAAATTGTTTTTGAAGGAACTGTCTACTACAAGTTCTTATTTAAAGTAGAAGATGATGATTATTAGAGTGTGAAGTAATTATATAAATATTTCATGAAAAATAGTTAAAATTTTGATAAATCTATTTTATTATAAGAATTTTTTGGGTTTAATGAGTTATATGGTTTTTGATAATTTCTGATTATTTTATCTCTGTGAAAAAAGATTTCAAGTTGAGTACATGTGATATTGGTGTTATATTATTATATAATTAATTAATCTACTATTATTAAGGACAATTGTTCAATGTGATGTGGACATATTAAGCATGTGGAGATTCATTGATGTACTTAAAAAGATTATTTATAAGCAACATATGCTTTTGGAATTGTACTAAAAAAAATTTGGAAGTCTGGTTGATTCCCAAATTATTTTGAGTTGTCTTGAAATTAATTGAAGTGGATAGAAAATATTGAAGAGGTTATGATTTTAAGTAAATATGACTGATTAGATATGAGATAATATCTAATATACTATGGAAAGAATGAGATTATAAAATAAATATATAAGATCTATTAGAACCAAATATTGGGAAAGTATTGAGGAGTTAACACTGATATATTTAAGATCATTCTGATCATACTTAAGATTAAAACTGGTGTTTCAAATGATATGTAAAATCATATTTATGATACATAATATCACTCAAACAATATGTAAGAGTAATTCTATGTTCACAAATGATATGTAAGAGAATATAAAAGCATATATAATAATATGTTTATTATATAGAAGATGAACTCCAGAGTAATTAAATATATATAACTAAATTGATGATATGTAATAGTACATTTTGAGTTTCCAAAGAATATATAAAAAGTATGTTTACTCCAAGAAGATAAACTATGAATATGGTATCTTTAACCAGATGATTTAGACTACTATGTAACATATTTTGAAAGGTTATATACGATTAATAGGGTTTATCAAGGGAAATATAATATTAATTATGCTGATATTATGTTGATCTTCAATATATTAAAATCATGATGTTGTATGTTAAGAAATAATTCATGCATAATAATATACAATTGATATTTAAGGAATATTACACTATGAGATAATGTTTCATAAAAAATTATATTCTGAAATATGATTATACAGGCATTGAGTAATTTTTTTGATTTTATGGAACTTTAAAAAAAATAAAGTTTATATTTTTTGGAGAATAAAATATAAAAATTTAGAAGATATTTTGTTCAATAATAGTAGATGTTAATATTTGAATATTTGGAAACCATTTGTGAAGATCAAAGACTAGAGGATTTTATGATTAGTATTTGACGAGTTCGAAAAGGAAAATAATGCTTTGCTAAATTTCATTAAGTTATCATATTAATTATTTTTGAAAATATTCATGTGATCCTACCAGAAATATAGAGAATCAGATGACATAATTTATAAATTGTTTGGTGGTAATACTACCTATTGATTAATAAATTTGGTCATCAAAGAAGAGAAAAGATAAAGCATATTTACATACCAATGAAATATTTATACTAATAATCCTATCACTATCAATGAAGAAGATAAGGGAAAAATAATAAAATAAGGACTATCATAAAATCACTTATACTAATTATCTTTTGTGTTAAGGAGAGATAAAATTATATCTGATCTTCATAGGTCTCACTAATTATGAGGAATAAAAAAATATGTTCTTTATTTATTTCTATATATGTTTTGATCCTTATAAAGTTTATAGTATTTAAAATTTATGCCATTATAGATGATTATCATCTATTAGTCAAATTAATTGGTTGATTAAGAAGATATATCCCTTCATGTTGGATCATCATGAAGTATAAAGAAGATATTATTCATTAAATAGGTTGGGATCACCCATATAAATTTTATGGATTGAGAATAAATATCTTATTAGGAGATATAAAACTATTGGAAAATAGGTTTTGGAGCTAAGAATGATACATTCCCACTATATTCACTTTACAAAATAAGACGATATTTTTCAATAAAACTTGAACCAAACATATTAAGGATGTGGTCACCCACATTATGAGTGAACCTTTTAATTATTATATGCTTATTCCCCATTTTATTTCTACTTTGTACATGATGTGTTGTGTTAGGATTCATATAACAGATCTATACACCCTAATAAGTTGATATGTTCAATGATAAAAGGTTTTAATTTAAGGATTATATAATTCAGTAAAATTATTACATAATTATTAACCCCTCCCCCAAATTAGTGTGAAAGTAGGATCCACTAGTAATTTCAAGTATACCAATTAATCTGATGGAGAATTTTAGAAGTATTAAACATTCATAATTTAAAAATTATGTTAGTATATTATTTTGATTCATAACCTTAATGATTTAAAAAAATTGTTAATGATAAAGGATTCAAATAGTTCCATAAATTTTTGGGGAGTTTCAATTTAACATTCCCATAATTGAATCCATGGATAAATATACTGAATATTTAAAATGTAAAGGATATTTTCTCGTATAGGAAGAGGTTACAGTAGTTTTCCATGTTGTCTCTTAAAGAAGAAGATGATTATACATTGTTATCTAAACATTATCCCTAATGGAAGTATAAGAAAATCTTATTATCCAATTTCACATTATAAATGATGATGTTGAAATATTTTTGTGTGATCTATGTGGAAGTAGAAGTCTCTTCCCAATATCATTGTTCAAATGAATTGGGATAATTTAATTGAAGGAAACTATAGTTTCACTTCAAATTGAAGATTTTTATATTATATATATCATTTCTGGTGTTGATTACCTATTCATATATGTGTGTAAATTTATTTTCCAAACTAATGTTTTGGTTTTTAGTGTGGAATGTGATAGGAATGAACTGATTGTTTTAGGAAAAATATTTTTTGTAAATTAGCAGTACTATATTTGATGTGGAAAGGGGAAAATTATTTTAAATGTGGTAGGTGAAAATATGGAAGTATTTTTTTATCATGTAATTAGAGGAATATCCATAGTGGATGGTTAATTTTGGGTTGATATTGGGGAAACATATATTTTCAAATCATTGATGAAAACTTCTTAAAATTTTGGTTTTGAAAAGTTCTGTTGAATGAATATTTATTTTTATAATGAGTAAAATGGTGATCTTATACATTTTTATTAGATTGATAAAAATTCGTTAGATATACATTAACATCCTCCTACTATAGACTTATGCCAGTCTGACCGAATGGTTTTCCCATTGGTGAAAGAGCCTCGCCAATTTGAGATCAAAAAGCTACAAACTCATTTATAGTATGATATTTTATGGAGTAAATCATAATGAATTTCATTATTTAATTTATAATAAATATATATCAAAATTAAAACATTTATAAGTTATAAAGAATCAAAAAATAGAAATATAATGGATGATTACAAATATTAATGCTATTTATCCTTCTATTTTCATGTATATAATTATGAAGGAACCAAATCACAAAGTAGTTATTTCACTGTAGTGAAGACTTCATTACAAAATTATAAGGGTTTTAAGAAATTTGTTAATAATAAATATTGATATCATAAAAATATATCCAATATAAAATAGTAAAAGGCAGAGCCCCATTCAACAAATTCTAAAAAAGGGAACTCTAGCAATTGTCACAAGTGAAAATGATGAACTTACTCCTTCCTACACCGTTATTGGGTGTTGTAAATTTATTGTTTATTGAAATTTTAATATAGATAAAATGATCAATTTCATATTATAATTTTTGATTAAATATTGATAATTTTGGTATTTTATGAAATGTACTATTTCAAGATGGATTTTCAAGTTACATTAAAATTATAGTATAGATTAAGGACCAAAAGAAGAATACTTCCATGGGTCCCTATGGTATTTTTTCCAATAAATGCATTATTTTTTGGATTATCTAGAGCATCATAAAAATTTCAATATTTTATGATGCTAATTTTTTGATATGGTGGAAAAGGTAATCAAAATTTTTAGGTATTATTTTTTTTAGGGAATATCATTTGATATTTGACTTTATAATTTGAAGAATCTTATATAATTATTTAAATAAAACAACTTTTTACTTAATTAAAAGAAATTAAATTTTCATGTGAATCAAATAATTTTTCTTTGTACCAAAATATATCAAGGTGACTAGAGATGACGGATTTTACAGAGTAATGATGAATGTGACTGGAAATATTTTACCACTACATTTTATTAAATTGATTCATATATTTTTAAAAAATAATGTATTTAGATGAAGGTGTATCCAAAACTTTTATAAATTTATTGAGTTATTATATTCATAATTAAGGAATGATTCGCTAGACCTTTGATAAGGGGGAATTATGCCTGTAACCTACAGTGACATCCTGTGGAAGTGGAAATAATTAGTATTTAATATGGGAAATTATAACTTAGACCAAATTCATCCAATGAATCAAGATCCACCATTCCAACAAATCCTTCTTAATAAATTGTGTAGATTAAGGTAAAATATTAGAAACCATATTTTTATATATGAATCCTTATAAATTTGTTATCTATATTTGCATGGGATTCTTATTTAGTTACTAATTTCATAAGAGGGTGCATGTTCCATTGGAGGAGAGTGTCATTATTCAGATTAATAACTTAATTTAAATAGTATGCTGATATCACCAAATCATGTATGGTTTGGGTTATGAAAACAAAGGCATATTAAAATGATATTTCAGGTAGTTACGGTCCTATGTTGAGTTTTTATATAATAATTTCGGTTGGATTTTGGGAAGGAAAATGACATAGTGGTTTAAGAAATTATATTTTGGACTTATGAAGGGAAACCATCCACTATGTAACAGTGTTTTATGATTATATTATTATACAGCATTGGGATGGGATACTTATTTCAAATTGGGAAGTATTAAAATATGTTGGGTATGGAAAATTGTGTGATATATTGTTGGTGAAAATGGTTAAATTAAAATACAAATAGGGAATTTAAATTTTTTGAAATTTTTGATTATTTTTTATGTTAATATTAGCATTTATTAACATATTTTCATCAACCATTTATTGATATAAATTTTGGTGTTGTTATATTCAACATGGGTAAGGAAAAGGGGGAATGGTTAGGGTTATTGAGTAGTTTTTTCAACATTTATTTATTATTTTTTTGGTTATTATATATCTATCCCATATTTTGGTTTCTGTGTTTCATAATTTTTTTATTATTCATTATTTTTTCAATAACTTTGATTTTGAACTACTATTTCATTTGTTTGATATTTTTATTGAAAAATATTCCGTGGTACAATACCTTTACATTTGAGAGAACTCTTATGCTTTAATGAGTGATTTTGGAAAATTATGAGATGATATTTAAATATTTAAAGTTTATAAATATATTAGTGTGCATGGCCTTTAATCATGCAGTGAAGTTATAAATAACCTATATGTATGATGGGAGAGTTTGGGAATTTGAAAGTTAAATAAACTTCATTATTATACCGATGTTGGAAAGTACCATTATTAAATATTATGAATTTGATTGGGGGTTTTTGAATAATATTTTGAGGGAAATAAATTATCTAATTGTTATAATGAATTAAACCTTATTATTAGTAGATATCTCAATAAATACATATGGTGGAATATGAGAACTAGGTATATATCGAAAAAATATTTTTGGGAACATTTCAATCATGATCATGAATATCTTTCTATTAATATTCGTGTTAAATCACAATTATTATATAATTTATTATCTACTTCAAATGAGGTACTAAATCAATAGAAAAATCATCTATATGAGTTTGTTTATTGTTTTTAATTCTATTTTTTCTATTTTAGCAACAACTAGGCCCCTCTGATAGCACAGACACCCCGCTATAACATGGTTTCCAGGTCCTGTCCTTCCATGCACCACCAGTTTCCCCAGAGACACATGGTCTTCTACTTAGGTACCACCCACAAGCCTGAATGGGTCATCAAACTAATGAAAATCCCCACATGCCAACTCTTATTCTTTCAGTGTGCTTTTTCACACCCATACACATCCTATGATACATCATAGGAGGTTACCCGTCCTAATAACTATTCCATGAAAAGAATTATTAACTCTTGAGTTCTAATTAGGTAGGCTCCTAAAAAAATATCACCTTGTTGAAAATATACCCATATATCGACACTTGTTCTTTCAGTTTCATTTTTCCTCACTCATACACTCCATGGGATACATCATAGGAGGTTACCCATCCTGATAACTAATCAATTACATGAATACTTAACTCTGTATTTTTAATCAAGTAGGCTCCTAAAAAGAATGATGTACCTTGTTGAAAATATCTTTCAAAATATATATGGTGAAGACCATAACTAGATTCCCAAAATGACAAGACTTTTGGGAACATTATAATCATGATCATAACAATCTTTCAATTAATATTCTTATGAAATCTTCATTGTGTTATAATTTATTGTCTTATTTGACTGATCAAATACATATATTGAAGCTTCATCTATATAAGTTTGGTTTTTTTGTGTTTTTTATCTATTCTTATAACAAATGGGCACACTGAGAGCACATACACCCTGCATAAACATGGTTTCAAGGCCCTGAAACATTATGAACAGCCTACTTCGCCACAAACATGTGGTCCCCTACCTGGGTTGTGACATCCCGACCCAAGTTTCATGCATCAGTGCCTTATCTAATCAGTCACATGACCTCAAGCTCACATCCCCAAGCCCCAAAGTCTACCGAATAGCATTAAGGCTTTGATATGTCAATCATGGGAAGACCATACCCTTTTATCAGAGTAATACACCATCATGAATAAATAAACAATAACATAATAACATCCAATAATAAAATAACAATATCTCATCATAATCAAAGTGGTAAATACAATATAAAACTCAAGAAGAAAATATTTCATGCTAAGTACATGTCAAGTGTATAAAATGGAACACAAAATTAAGAACACTAAAAACTCCCATGCGGGTCCTAAACCATGTATGGTTCCCTCATATATGATCCATCTCCAATTTAGAAATCTAACGTCGAGATTTTTCCTTTGACTTGTCCCACAACCATGTAATCTATTAGGGTACCAATCAGACATCCTGAGTAGGGTGTGAGTACAATTCAATAGGCCACCACAAACGGTTTCTAATAAAAATCCAACAAAAAATAGTGTATGACATTTTCTAAAAAAATAATTACAGTGAATAAATAAATAGTTATCACATTATAAAATATTTTATATTATCCACACAAAATGTTTGGTTCTCGAGAACACCAAAAAATAAATAGCTACTTTGGACCATTCCAGAGTCTGATCTATCCCTAAGGGATTTCACTTTTGAATTTCCATGTTACCATTCATAATCTCACAAGATAATGACCTTGTTACTATTCACCATTTCTCAATTTAATGACCATGTTACAATTCTCAATACTTGGTCAAATTTCCATATTACCATTAACGATTTAATAATACATAATTAAATGAGCATGTAACCATTCAGAATACTTAGTCGAATGTCCATGTTACATTTCTAAATTTGATAACACATAATTGAATGAGAATTTTAACATTCATGATACTTAGATGAATTTCCATGTTATCATTCACCACATAATAATACATAATTGACAACACCACAATATTACCTATATCTCAACAAACCATTAATTAAATAATCAATAAATTAATCAAACATAGAATTTAAATATCTCATAATTAATCCACCAAATAATTATTCAATTATTAACATCAATATCCCACAATTAATTCTATAATTAATTATCTTTATTCATAACATCAATAACCCTAAATTAAATCCATGATTAACTACCTCAATTAATACTCTGAAAATCTCATAATTAATTTTTTAATTAATCTTCAATTTCACAATCTCAATATATCACAATTAATTTTAAATTTAATTATACACAAATCCCATAATTAAACAGTTACTTAATTAATTAATTCATTTAGTAAATTTAATTTTTAAAAAACATATATATTCTTCAATTTTTATATAGATTATAAAAACCATGAATATTTGATTTTAATATTAGACCACCTTCCTAGATTCATTGATAAATAATCATCCAATGAAAATTCCCTAAATTCAGTAGAGTAATGATTTATAATGAGATCTGGATCTATAACCTAAATCCATACAGATCAATTCAAGATATCTTATAACTAGATTTAGATATGGAAGATTATATCTAGAAATGTTTTAGATCTTACAATCTTCCCAATTTATTGAAGATCATCCTGGAAATCACTCCCAATATTAACTAAGATTCTATTTTGAAAATATTGGGTCATTAATCCCTCATACATTCCTATTTTTCGTATTTTTTCTCCTGTACCCGCGCATGTTTCCATAATATATGCACTATTGTTATGGTATTTACCCACAACACTTTCTCACTATGATCTAACATTCATATCGAATGGTCATCAAAGGATGAATCTATCTCAAGCTCCACGTCATCTACATTTATCACATAATAATGGTCGGGGTAATACCATTTTAGTTATGACACATGGAAACAGTTCTAAATAACACTATATTTCTTTGGAAGAGCCAACTAGTATACCACTGAGATGATTCTCTCCACAACATCAAAAGTTCCGACCAACTTGGGCACCAACATTCCCTTTCTCTGTATCCTATGGTGACCCAACCTATGCGACATCTGAAAGAATAAATGATCAACCTTTATAAACTCTATGGGTCGTTGAAATATATTTGTTTATTACTTTTGTATACTATAATACTCATCCATATGTTTCTGAATCATCTAGACATGTTCCAATGTCTCTTACACAAAACTTATTACCAACAAATCTTACTCGCTTGCCTTTATCCAGCATAAATTTGATCTTCATTTCCTACCATAAAGTGCTTCTATGGTTCTATATGAATAGTTTCTAGATAATTGTTTTTATAAGTGAAATACACTAAATTAAGGTGCTTCTCCCAAGGTCCAACAAATTCAATAAAAAAAGATCTTATCATATCCTCAATCACATATACCATACACTCCAATTGTCCAATTGTATATAGATGGAAATTTATACTCATCAAAACCTACGTACCTAGTTCATTTGACAAGACCTACAAGAAGGGTGAAATAAATTGGGAGTGGTGGTCTGAAATGAAAGTACGTGACATGCTATGAAGCCATAAAATCTTTAGAACATAGATTTATCTTAAATTACCTACTAGGAAATTCGCCCCTATATGCCATAAATTTTCTACCTTTATCATTCTATCCATAAAAACCCAAATAGAGTCATTATTCTGTGTCATACTTGAGATACCCACCAAAATTTCCATAGTCACATAATCCCATTTCCAGTTTGGGATTGAAAATAACTATAGTAAACATTCATATCATTGATGTGTGGCCATCACCTACTAATAGGTGTAGAATTGTTTCACAAACTCTACTATTTCCTATTTCATGCCCAGCCACCAAAACCTTCATCATAGGTAACGGTGCATTTTGGTCACACCTAGGTGTACCTCCCACATCGAAGCATGGAATTCAGGTATCAACTCCTCCCAAATACTCGTAGGTACAATAACTCAATTCATGACATATTTGATCTCATCCTAATCTATTAAACATTCTAAAGGTTTCTTTCCACCTTCAATGCTTTCCCCCAAAGATAAATATTTTTTATCTTCATATTTTCTATCCGTGAACCATCTCAAAAGAGTATACTCCATTGAAGTTGACATGAGAGTCATCTTTTCCGGAATTTACTAAACCTCAATGTCACTTTCATCCAAAAAAGTCATCACTTTATACTTAGTACTAGACTTATATATCACCTGAGTTTGTATCTTCTTTCTTAGATCATCAGCAACATTATCCCACTTTTTAGTAATATATCCTAGCTCAAAATACAATAACTATATATATTAAACCATCCTTATTTTCCAAATATTTAAATATAATTGGGATAATATATACTTTAAACACTTGTGAACATTAAACATTGTAAACTTCTAACCCAATCGATACTTCCACCAACACATCAAATCACAAAGCACTACTATAAACTCATGGTTTTTCATAATGCAGTTCCATTCATGAGGCCTCAACTATCAAGACCCATACCCCACGACTAGATCTCCCTAAATAAACACTACTCTAAGTCAAATCCTAGAACTTTCACAATACACTATATACTCCTCACCAAGATCATGAAATTTGAAAATCAGTGCTGATGTCAAACGCATTTTATAATTCTGAAAAGCATTCTCATATTCTTCTAACCATTCATACTTTATACCTTTCCTGGTCAAGCATAAAATCGATACTTCTAATGGGGAAAAGTCCTTAAATAACCTCTTATAATATCCATCTATCACCATAAAGCTATGAATATCGATCAAGTTCTTGGTATGCCCCGAAGAAACCACTACATGTAAATTATCTTGGTCGATGGACATACCTTCCTCTACGATGATCAAACCGAAGAAGTGTACTTGGTCAGTCCAAAACTATCACTTAGATGGCTTGGCGTATATTCAATGCTCTCTTAGTGTACCCAGGATGATGTCAAGTTATTGGAAATGATCTTCATGAGTCATGGAGTTTGCAAATATATATTTCAAAAACACCATCACAAACTAATTCAGGTATGGATATAATATTCTATTCATCAAGGCTATATAATTTTTTGGTGCATTCGTCAATGAAAATTCCATTACGATGAACACATAAAGGCCATTCCTTCTTTTGATAATAGCCCTCATCATATCAGCAGTCTAAAATACCAAATGATGATACCCAGAGATTAATTCAATCTTGTATAACCCACAATCTCGTCTCAACTTGTCAAATAGATCATCAATATCTAGAATATGATACCATTTCTTCACATTCATTTAGTTCTACTTTAAATAATCAATGCACAAGCATAGAATCACGTCATCAATCTTACTAAACAATATTGGAGAACACCATGTATACATACTCGAATGGAAAATCCATTATCCTATAACTCCTCCAACTGAGTATTGATCTCTTGAAGATCTGTTAGTTCCATTATATAAGTTGGAATTAATGTGGGATCAACCCCTGACATGAGTTATATAGTAAATTTGATATTTATCTCATGTGGAAGCCTTGAGATGTCCTCAAGAAACACATCTTGAAACTGTTCCACCACTACTTGAAGGACACATTTCCTCCCACCTCCATCATCTAGAAATAAACTACAAACATAGGCTGTGAGATCTCCATGTTTCTGAATAATTTGACTTACTCGGCATGCTCGGATATCCCACTCCCAATGGTGAAAGTAATGGCCAGCATTATGAGACATAAATTTTACTCTCCTATGATAATAATCAATGTGGTATCAGTATGTGACCAGATAGTCTATAGCAATAATTAGGTCAAATACTACCATATATAGAATATAGAGGTCTTAGATAAAATGGTACTCCCCCATCTCAAGAGAACACTCATTGAACAATCAGATTTCTCTATACGGTTCTCCCAACATTGTGTCTATTTTCAGTAACTTCTCAAAAAATCCACTACTAGGCTCAAACAATTTATAATATTTGAATATTTAAAGGAATGAGCAGAATATGAATCAAATAATGAATTAAATAATATATAATTTAAAATTATGGTACATTTTAAATTATATAGCCCATCCTCGCTATCTACAAGTGTAGGCTGCACCGCATGCATCTGTCCCACTCCTATACCATGTGATGTAGTCTGAATCCCCTGAGTTTCACCAATCATCTGATATTGGATGTATTTCCCAAAAGAACCACATCCACTACCTCTACTGCCTCACCTAATAGAACTCTAGCTTCCAGACTAATATTAGGCATAAGATCCCCTTCCCACACCCTGGTTCTGTCTAGATCCTCCATCACTAACCATATATTATGGGATCCTATAAAACCTCTAAATATGTACCATCGTGATGAAATATCAGCACTCTATGGGTGGTATATAATAGTTCCTATGATAATTCCATGGACTACCACACTAGTGACAGAACACTATAGTAAGGTCATGTTCAACCGAACCCTCTATCTGGGTACTCTGTATCCCTCTACACTAGATAATATTGTTGTTGTGAAAATTTATACTCTAAAATATCATACCCCCTGGTTGTCTAGTTGGAACCATCTGTCCAAAACTAGAAGCCTCCCTCATGTTTCCTCAACTAATATACCCAGATGCTACACCTCAGTAACTTCTTTATACAAAAAAGGATTACTTGTGACTTAATCTCACAATTATGTATGTCTTGGGAACATACCATAATATATATCTCTTCTTTTTCCAACATTGGAGGAAATTACTATAGGTCATTAAATCATCCTACGTAGTCCATTATGGACATTTTTTCTTAAGAAAACTATATGAAGATAGTTTCTCTCTCATGCCTCTGTATCTCTGGATATATGTACACCAAGAACATATCAATGATGTCCTTACATAACATAGAATCATCTTATCCACTCTACACCAGAATATCCCACCAACACTACCCTAATCCTTGTAGCATATAGGTATCTAACTAGACCCTCCTCTCTGAAAGAGTTTCCAAAAGGTTGAATATATTCTCTATGTACTTAACCAATAACTTAGCTCCCTCAAACCCACGATCAATAAAAAAAGTTAGAGGGTGATTTAGTTGAAACTCCCTCATCAGGTTAGACATACCCTTCACAACCATCCCTGGGTCTCTTTCCAAGAATTGCATTAAGCGAGGGAAATTATCTTGGATCTTCTCCGCTAATTCCTCACCTAACACTATTGGTTCCTTTGGTTCCATTACTAGTAGAACATCACTGGAAAAATCCCCATGTTTTCCTCTCAAAAAGAATTGTCATGGAGTCAGATCTCTACAATTCCAAAAACAAATCTTAGGACTCATAAAACAACTTTAACACATTGATGTAACAATAAAATCACAACAAGTCAAAAAAAAAGTATTTTTCCCAAACATCACTACGCTATAAAAACTGAGGTGCAATCACTACCCTTAACCATCATATACCTATGTCTTGGTTAACAAGTATAAAAACATTTCATTGTTTAAGTTTTTACATTAGATACTCATTTTTCCAAATTTTTCATCATTTAATCTTAATTTCATATTAGGATCCTTTTTAATTTCAATTTCCAAAATAAGGAAAACCAGTTCAAGTTAAACAACATATCCAAAACCCATTTTCCAATTCATATCTAAAATAATGCATGTCACACAAATAATCCTATGTTCTAGAATGATATATGCAGAATCAACTACCGTTTTATCCTAGGCCATGACCCATTTCTAAGAAACTATCATAAATATTTTTCACATCACACAACAAATGCATCACATAATGTGAAATAATACTCAATTGTAATATTAAACAATAATTTAAACAATCCCACCCCTAGGTACTTGGGTTTTACCCATTGTATTGTTATAAAACTCCCTTGAATTATCACATGGCCAAGCCTTGAATTTTCCTAGAATCTTATATACCATTCCCCAAATAGTAACAAAAAAATGAAATAAAATAAAATGAAACTCCTATGATACTAATTTTTGATGTCCCAATCTGAGTTACATGCACTGATTCGCTGATCATGTCAGTCACATAATCTCAAACATGCCTCCCTATACATCAATGGTTCTAAAAAGCAGTGAGGGTCTAAAATGTCGATCATTGGGGAGTCTGTACCCATTCTTATTAGAGTGATACGCCATCAAAAATATTTGAATAATAATAGAATATTATATTACCAAAAAATACCAATATCTCGTGATAATAAATGTAGTAAATAAAATATCAAACTCAAGAAGAAAATATTCAAGGCTAGGTAAGTGTCCAATGTCTAAAATGAAACTCAAATGTAAAGAAACTGATAACTCCCAAGTAGGGCCTAAACCAAGTGCAGTTCCCTCATCTAGAATCCGTACCCAATTCAACCATCTAACATTGGTCATTTTCACTTAACCTTCTATGCAGCCATAAAATCTATTCAAGAAATGATCTGGCAGAACTAATAGGGTGTAAGTATAACACAGTAAGCCACCATCAATAGTATCTAATAAAAATACATTCAATAATAGTGTCTAAAATTTTATAGATAAATATGTAAAATTTATAAATAAATAGTTATCACATTATCATATATTTTCTATTTGACTACACAAACTATCGGGTTCCCGAGAACACCTGAACCTCAATACCTACTTTGACCCATGTATAATTCTGATCTTCATCTAAGCGATAACACAACTTAATGTTCACGTTACCATTAATAATATTACATGTGAATGACAATGTTACCGTTCACCATTTCTCAACTAAATTTCCATGTTACCATTCTTAAGACATGGCCAAATTTCCTTGTTACCATTCACAATTTAATAACAAAAAATTTTATGAGCAAGTTTCCATTCACAATACATGGAAAAATTTCCATGTTACCATCCACCACTTAATAACACATAATTGAATGATCATGTTACCATTCGTGGTACTTGAAAAAATTTCCATGTTTCCATTCACCACATAATAATACATAATCTAGAACATAAAAATATTATGAACATCAAAAATTCACATTAATTAATTCATAAATTGATTAATCATACTAAAAATTTCAATATCTCATAATTGAATCACCCTTTAATTTTTTAATTCCAAACATTAATATCCCCCAATTAATTATACAATTAATTACATCTTTTCATAATATCAATATCCCATAATTAATTACATGATTAATTACCTCAATTAAGAATCCCAACATCTCAAAATTAATTGAATAGATAATTATTAATTTCATAATATCAATATCTCAAAATTAATTCTACAATGAATTATAACCAAATATCACAATTTTTACAATTTCTAAACTAATTATTTCACCTTATTAATTAGTTATTTTAGTAAATTCAATTTCTCAAAAATAGTAATAATGTAATTTTCATAAAAGTAACCAAAATCAAAACTATGGTGTTTGAAGTTTTGACCACCTACCTAGATTTTTTGATGAAAAATCACCCAACAAAAATCCCCAAACTTTTGCAGAGTAACGTCATAGAATTTGATCAGAATCTATAAAATAAATCAATAGAGATCAATTCTAGATATTATAGATAATGAATTAGAACCAAAATACTAGATCTATATTAAATTGTTATATATCTAGATCTATATTAAATAAATATAGGATAACAACCACCAAAACAATGTGAGAGGAAAGGAGGATTAATGGGATAGCAATAGGATAGGATCCACTTACTCGGAGGAGTGAAGATCTTTGATCCAGGCTTTGAATTGCAAAGAACGTAGGCTGGAAAGGAATGAAATTTATTCAGATAGATCTAAAATCATGAAAAATGTCCTGGGGTTGAATGGGTTTAAATTTGGGATTAATTAGTGGATTTGGGTAATTAAAAAACTAATTTTTGTTAGACTTTAATTCTTGTGCATTATTTTCAATACAGGGGCACACATTATTCCCTAACCATGTGCCTAAACTGTGCACCTCTTTTATAGTGGAGAAATATTTCTCTGAATAGATCACATAGTTTGAAAAATCAAGTGGTAACCATACAATTCCACTCTATCCTAAGATGCATAATTATCTGGCCTAGGGAGCATGGTTTTCCCTAACTGTGCGCTAACCATGCACAACCTTTTATACTTTTTTTCACAAATTTCCCTTGAAAAACAACTCAAGGTTAAACCCAAATTAAAATTACTCAATGATAAAAAAAAATATTACCTATAAACGAGCCCAAGACAACTCCAGAAAAGGATGGGAACTTACATGGGGCCACCCATGTGCTTAAATGGGTCATCAGACTAATGATTGTCCCCATATGTCAATGCTTGTTGTTTTAGTGCTCTTTTTCTCACTCACATGTACCCTGAAAATATTCCTAGGAGGACACCCATAATGAACACTAATAAATTCCAATCACAATTAACTATGTAGTAATAATTAGGTAGGCTCTCAAAAAAATGTTCACCTTTTTGACATGAGTCACATAATTTAGTTATTTAACCCTTTATCATTTGGGGGTGCTACATAGACCCCCCCCCCCCATTATTGAACAAAATCCTAATTTTAAACCCTATATCTCAACCCAAATTGTTCAACCAAACTTCCTTCTGGGTTCCTCCTCCAATACCAATGTAACAATTGGGTACACCCCAACTTAATTTCACTAGTAGGTTCTAAACCACAAGGAACCATCAGTTTCCCATTAAAACATGGTCCCCTATCTAGGTCCCACCAACATGTCCAAGTGGTTCGTCACACTAATGATCATACCCGTATTCTAACACAAGTTCCTTCCAGTGTGTTTTTTCTTCACTGAAACACGCCCAGGGGAACATCCCAAGAGTCTACCCATCCTGATCACTACTCCATAGAAAGAATGCTTAACTGTGGATTTATAATTAGGTTGGATCATAAATTTAATGATTCATCTTTTGTACATGATTCATATCATTTATTCATTTATCCCATTATAATTATGTGTTGTTACAATTATAATTTGGTATTATTATAATCGGTCTATACATTTCCTCACAAAATCAAGTTTTTTATTGTTTATGCCTCCATAAAATGTGTTTTTTTGTAATTGGTTTTCCTATATGGTAAAAGGAGGGTTGTGTGTGAGTTTTTTCCTCTATTAGAAAAAGAATATTATAACTGGTTTATGGATATCCTTTAAAATTATGGTTAATTTAGTATGTACCATATCTCCCAAGGATTAAAGGGTTGTGAAGATTAATTATAGGATCTTTTCGATATGAACTACTATAAAAATATCTTGAGTTCTTATTTACATTCTACATTTTGTTTTAAATTTTTATTTACTCAATTCACAAAAAACATCTTGACTTAAACCAAATTTACATCTAAGAAAACATGGGTAAGGTTTTTCAAGAAAAGTTTAGGTTATTGTATTCAAGTATGGTATAATTGAGTATTTTTAAAGGCATGGTTTGTGTAATTTTGGTAAAAGTTAAATTTAGAGTAAGAAAATAGATTAGGGTGGGTTGGGGAAATGTGTGGTTTTTTTTCATCATTTGTCATAGGAATTCATAGTCAAGGAAATAATGTTATATTAAAGGTGTGGTTTGGTAATAGAAAACACAACCAATCATTTTTTACTTATCATAAATAAAAATAATGTCTTATAAAAAAATAACATGATTTCCATAAATTTTAAGGGATGATAAATATTGATTTTACCACTTCTCTAGGAAATAAAATAAAGAAAATATGTTATTAAGTGACACACTTATTATTTATCCATTTTTAGGACTTTTTTTATTATCTTAATCTGATTTATATTCAGAAAACCCTTAAAATTATTTATTTTATTAATTAATAGGAATTTTTTAATCTAAAATTGAAATGTAGTTAGAAATTATTTTAATGTTTAAGAATAATTTTATGAATTATTGGATGATATTTTGGATGAAATGTTTTGAAATCATTATAAAATTCTAATTTTTTTCAGGTAAAAATTATTCCATGTCTATCCAGCCCTCATCTAGTGGAAGCCAGCCACCTAGACATCCCAAAAAAATGTTGGACAGCAAAGAAGACAACTAGGAAGTCCATCATGAGCCAATGAGAATTTGAAAACATGGGTTCATTAATATCATGCAGTTAATAACCCGTATAGATTCAAGCCCATGGAGATTTGAATTTGGGCCAAGGCCCGTATGGGTCACATAATCCCATGTGTGTGAGTGTGTATGGACATCCTATCCCTGAAGAAGACTTCTAACATAATGAAGGGTGGTTTTTTGTTATTATCTCAAAGTACCCCTAATATCGCTTCCTATGTGGGGTCTAAAATATTAATTATTTTACATTTTTTACAAAAAATAGTATTGTTTTCTCCTAGTCCACTCTCTATGTGATTGGAAACCCGTGTCGCAGCTCTTCGCTATTAGAAACCACCTTCAAAGACCCATTTCACTAATTCACTAAAATAACACAATTGAATCCACTAGATAAATAATTTATAATCTCCACCCCCACTTCTACCACTAGGGATAACTCAAAATCACATTATTCTATGGATAACCTCCATGAAGCCTTCATCAGTCCGTTTTAAAGGATAGGTAAAGGAGAATCTCTCTACCAATACTCAACACTACAATTCCTATACTACTTTCACCACAACATATAAACCTTCAATGAATTCCATGCATGTGCTAGGGGGGGTAATGTCGGAGCTCACGTCTATGGGAGATTTTCAAACACCTGAATACATCTGGTGTTTACAATTTGAAACATGTTGGTCTCATGGAATTCAAAACCATTGAATGATTTAAAAATGTCAGAATCCAAGGATATAGATTTTATAAGACCAACTAAGGCTCCTCTATACCTATATAAAAGGATATTCTTGTGTCCCAGAAAGGAGAGTGTACACCCACGGAGGAAACTATCTGGATGGAGGATTCTCTTCCAAGAGGAGCTACTATCCATTTTCTTCCTTGTTTTATTTTCTTTAAATTTTTATTTCATTTTTATTTCATATATAATTTTTTTTCTTTTATTGAATTAATTCATGCCTATTATTTTTAACCATGTATTTCTACCAATTATTCTTCCCCAATACTTCTCATTTTCTATTTTTAATTCTTTTAATTTCCTTCATTATGTCAATTATTTTATTTTATTTTATTTTATTATCCTTATTTTTTATCATTTATTTTATTTATTGTTTTATTTTTATTTTATTATTTTATCCTTCTCACTCACTCATACATATTATTTTTATTTTCTTTTTATTATTATTATTATTCTCTTATTTCAATCCACCATTGTGACCTCTTACCCTCGATAATGAGGGGCTGACATGAGGCTTGGTCTGGGGGAGTATAATGTGTTCTTGAATTATTTTAGAAATATTATTTTATGGTGGTGAAATACGATAATGGAATGTGCAGGTGTAGTGATTGTCCCCCATGATATGCAAATGAAATTTATTTATATTCTTTTATTTTATATTTTTTCCTTCTCTTCCATTGATTAGTTCTTCACATGATGAGGTTGAGCGGATCAATGGATGAAACCTCATATGATGGTGTTGGGTCATAGAAGATATCACACCCTTGTATGAGGTGTGTCATCAACATTGATTCTAGGAGCATTTATAATTTAGATAGATTAAGTAATTTGAGATTTCAAAACACTAAATAAATGGATATTTATTCATCGTGATTTTTCATGATAGGATTATCAAACAATATTAAGATAGGAAAATAATTATTGAACCTAAAAACGAACCTAGGACAAGGTTCTTTTTTTAATGACATTATTTTTATCATTACATGTTAATTTAGTATAAATTTTCATTATTCATGCCTTTTAATAATTTTAAAATGTAATCCAAAACCCAAATTCATATTTCATTTCATTTATAAATAATAATAAAAAACAAGAACAATTATATTTATATGAATTTGAAAAATTACGTACGAAACTATGAAACTCCACAAATGAGATGACCCAGGTCATCTTCTATGCTACATTAAAAAATAATTTTCATTTTTTCACACCATATGATAATCATGAATCAAAAGTGGCTTCATTATTAAGGGATATGATCAATAATTATATTTATTTTTATATTTTCACATTATAGCTAGTCTTTTATTGGTTTCTTAAAAATATAGAAAAAAAATTTCAAATTACCTTGTTCAATGGATGATGGTGTTTCGTTATTTTCCAACACAAAAAAGAGATACCAAATAAAAATTAAAAAGGAGGAGGAACTCAAGTAGGACTATTATCTTCACGATACCCTTGAACAACTAATTGTTGATGGATTGACATAGAGTTAACTAAATTCTTGGATTACTTCTTGACGTTTTGTTATGAAATTTCCAATACACTAGTATAGTGTCCACCCCCCCCCCCCCCCTCGTTATTTTATAAAAAGATTACTCAGGTGTATTAATAAGAGAAAATAGCCAAAAAAATCTCAAAAATTTAATACAATGGTTTGAATATATTGTAAAATATCTATAATGAAAAAATAGATTGGATAACTAATTACTTAAAGGTATCCCTTGGGAAACCTAAAATTAAACCATAAGATGAACCACTAGTATTACCTAATTTTTTTAGGACATCCAATAAGTTGATTCCAATATTGATAATTATCCACAACCTAACCATCTAAAGTATCAGTTCCAAGATGAACATGATAAGCTATAGTGGATTCATAATGAGGATGACTTTTCTACATAACTATATGTGGGTGATCAAAATTATATGGATGAATTCTGGAATGGGTGTGAGGAGCCACTTTATCTCCCTGATCTTTATAGAGTAGAAGAGATGTCACTATTACATATCTAACTATACATAGAAGAAGACACCACCAATGAGTTGTTATTTTAAGAAAATATGGAGGATATCAACTACCTGCCTCTACTTTCTACCATCCAACTTCAAGAATAACCTACCATTGAAGAGGATATTGATACATAACCATATAAGGTATTTTATCTTATCTCATAATCTATTTTATTTGATTTTATTCAATATAAATTGAGTGTAAATTACTACAACATTGAATTTTAAGATTTAGGTAATCCTTTATAATCCTTAGAATAAGATGAAGGAACCAAACATGCATGTGCTAAGGAACACATGGGGCTCACTAATTTTGATGAACATGTATTTCAGGAATCTCATGATGAAATAAAATTAGTTGACATTAATGAAATAAAGATAGAGGATTCTCATTTTGAAAGGGAGAATTTTAACTTCAATTTAATTTTTATTCATGTAAAAATACCTTCTTACATTCCATTTGATCATTCAATTCATGAACCCCATGTTTATCCATCAAATAAAAAAGAATGAGGAGGTATCATAGGTAGCAACCAAGAAGGAGGATGATTTGTACTTCATCCAATACCCTCTAAGAAAACTATACTAAATTGTGAAGGGGAGGATCTAGTATACTCTATCCATGGATCATTCCTCAATAGGAAGAAAGTAGTAAAAGTTTTTAAAATGCACATGTGGTGGTTCAAGTCAAAGAATATCCATCCACCATGAGACTATGGATAACATCCAGTACTACCCTCTAGAGGTAGAAAAAAATCAAGGCCCACTTGGATAATTATACCAACTCTTATCTTTAATTTATTTCTAGTAATTTATAATTCAATTTTGTTAGTTTATCTTGCAACTCACTCTCTATATCGTTTTAATATTAACTCACATGGTCATTGTGCTTAATGGATTTATTTACCTTCATAGGACCATTATGAAAAAGGAAGCCCCGAAAATCAAGGATTAAAGAGGACTATGATTCATGGAACAAGTAGTCCATTCATATATTATTTATGTTAAAAATATATACATTTATTTTCAACAACATTCTTTAAGCATTAAATTTCAAATTTCATGATTATAATTTAATTATTTCCTAACTTGACATATCTAGGAGACATGATTTTCTTACAAATAACAATATTCCATGTTTTATATTTCAATGAAAACGATATTGAATGTGTAAAATATATAATTGAATCGTTAAATTTAATCATGGATATGAAAATTAATACTCATTATTTGAGGGAATTAGTTTATTCTTGTAAATAAAATTTCCCAATAATTTTTCCTGATTTGAATTTATAAAATTAATATGAATTGATTTGTTATTATTAGTCATGATAAGAGTGATTTTCTAAAATCAAATTTATCATTCCTAATAGGATTTATAGATGAAGTAATTCCTATTTTATCTTCATCATATTCCGTGAGTGATATTGGAACATTACACCTATTACAATGTTCATTAAAACTTTTCAAATATATGATTGTGAAACCCATATTAAAAATGATTGAGGTGTATTTTGAAAGGCCATTATCCTTGAAATCACATTTACATCAATCTTTATTTATCACAGTGATACCATATATTCACTTGTTTAGAATGATTCATGTTTCAATCCATTTTTATCCGTTTCTACACTCATATTAGTATTTTTATTACATTTTAAAGATGAACTTTGGGGGTAAAGGGAGTCTAGGTGGAAGGGATAAAATAAATTTTAAGGAAAAGTGTGGGGTGATAATTGTGGTTGTTGTTAAATATTTTTAATTCATTCATAATGATTATATTTTTTTATTTTTAAAAAAAATGAAAAAACAATGTGGGTTTTGAATTTAAAGAATCCAAAATCACCATCATTATACTGATGAATTTTATCATATGTGGTTAGTTGGTCGATGTGAGTTTTTATCTTAGAATAACCTTAGAAATATATAAAAGAAAAAATTAATTTTGAGAAAAATTATAGCATTATAGAAATTTTCACTAAGGTGCACATCATTCATTTTGTTTTCATTTATTTGGATGCTTACATTTAGTTTTGAGAAATTGTGAGTTGTCACGATTTGAAGGGTTAATTTCATGGAGCTTTGATTCTCTGATATAATGCATTTTACTATATATATAAACCTCATAATTTAGCCTTAAGTTTTAAACACCAATTCCTAACAACATTAAACCCTATATTCTTTAAAAACGTTATTACATTCCATCATGATTTTATGTTTCTTTTTTATTTACAAATTGGATAAATGTTTTTTTACAAGGATATGAAAAAGGAGATTGTTCTCAAGGTATGATCATACCTATACTTGAATTAGTATCATTAGTGATGATAAAAATGATTCAAAAGTAATGTAAATCAATATTTTTCATCTTTAATAATAATTAATTAAGGATCTTGATTGAATAGGAGGAAATGTACCACCATTTTTAAAAGAGGGAAAGTTAAATTATTTAGTTGAATGTTTCATTGAAATCCATGAAATTGAATTGATATTTTTTTTAAATTTGAAAATATTATTTACCATTGATAGTTGTCTTATTTAATTGCATTGAAATTTAAATATTGGTAAAATTGGGGTCCTCTTGAACTCATTTTTGAGATTTTATTCTTGAGGAGAAACATAATTTAAGTGTGGCTGTATTTGACACCCTCATTTTTTCTAATTTTTAATCATTTTTTAATAATATTAACTGGATTTACAATAATAATTCTTCTGGAGGGATTTTTTCATTAAATTATGTGTAAATTATAATATAAAATTAAAATGGACTTAAATGTTTTTGAAAATGTCTGAGAATAATTTTATGAATGATAGGTTCTTATTCTTGGTTAAATATTTTGAAATATTTATAAAGTGTTAATATAATTTAGGTAAAAATTATTTCAAGGATGGATTCACCTCAACTAGTGGAATCCAACCTCCGAGCTAACCCATAAGGGTATGGTCTGCCAAGCTGACCACTATGAAGGCCAGCACGATCCAACAAGGAGATGACCACACTGGGACATCAAGCCCATTAAGTTCATGACTTGTATGGATTAAAGCCTATGGGGTGTAGAGTATGGGCCAAATACATCTTGGTTAGTGGTGTCCCATGTGTGTGAGTGTGTATTGAGAGAACATACATGAAGTACACTACAGTGTTGTGGATTGAAGGTGTTTCATTATAAATTCTCAAAACTAACATGTTCACTTATGATATTGGATGATAAATCTGAGTTACCATTAATTTTTTTAAAAATCATAAATATTTTCCTCTAGCTCCACTCACCCTGTGCTCAGACACCCGCACCACCACACATAGATTCTAGCCACCACTATTGATGACCCCATCCACCACTACATTATCAATAAAACAACATTGATTCCACTGGAGAGATTGATCCAAAGTTCCACACCCACTAAAACCACTTGGGATGACTCAGGGACACCATTAGAGCTATAAAAAACCATTATAGAGGCTCTATATATCCATTTTGAAGGCTATATGAAGGATTAACATTGATTAAACCACTGAACATCATGATACCTTTGTGGACTCTACCAAATCATCCACTCCTTCCATGCATGCAGGTACATACTGAGGGGGTCTATATCAAAGCATGCATCAACGGAGGATTTTCACACACCAGAATACTTTTGTTGTTACCAATTTAAATCATGTGGGTCTTAGGGCATTCAAAACCATTGAAATATTTGGGAACCTTGTATTTGGTGGAGAATGATTTTAGAATACCAAGTGAGTCTCCTCCCTACCTCTATAAAAGGATATGACTACATGTGAAAATGAGATTAGACTCCCACATAAGACACCACCCATCTTGAGGATGTTCTGCTAAGAAAAAAAATGTTTCTATTTTTTCCTTATTTTATTTAAATTTAATATTTTTTTTAGTTTTATTTAATTTTTAGTTTTATTTAATTTTTATTTTTAATTTTATTTTATTAAAATGACTCATGCGTATTGTTTTTAACAAAGTGCTTCCACTATTTTTCATCCCTATTCTTATCCTTTTCTTATTCTTCCTCTAATTACATCCATTCATCCCTTTTTTTTATTTTATTTTCATCTTCTTATTTTTATATCATTCCATGTGTTTATTATTTTATTATTATTTTCAAAAAAAATTCTATCTCTCATACAAATTATTTTTATTTTATTTTTATTTTTATTTTTATTTTTCTTCTCTTCTTTTTTGTCCACCAATGTGACCTCTTACCATCAATAGTGAGGTGTTGAACCAAGGCTTAATTTAGGGGAGGATAAGGTGTTCTTGAATTATTACACAAATTTTAATTTATGTTTTTGATAGATAATATTGGAATTTATGAGTTTGGATATTTTCCCTCTGGAAATGAAACTCAAAAAAAAACTATTATTAATTTTATTTCTTTTCCATATATTAAATTGATTATTTATTCACATAATTAAGTTGAACTGGTCAATAGATGAAAATATATATAATTGAGCAGTGTCTTGGAAGATTCCACAACCTCAACTTTTGTGTACCATAAACCATAATTATAGGAGTTGGTGTAATTTAGATTTATTTTGGAATTCGATATTTTTAAACACTAAATAGAAATATATTGATTAATCTTGATATTTCATGACTGGATTATAAATATAAATTTAATAAATAAAGAGGTATAATGATTTATCCTAAAACGAAACCTAATAAAATGTGATTTATTTATAATCACATTCTATTTATTATTGCATGTCATTTTATTTTATATTTTCATTCTCTATGTATTTTCATTATTTTAGAAAGTAATAAAATACCAAAGTTTTTATTTCATTACTTTGATAAATAATAGAAAAAAAAAATAGATTTAGGTGAATTATAAATGTTAAGTGAGAAACTAGGAAGATCCTCAACTAGTATGAACTTGGTCAGTCATGATGAAAAATTAGGAAAATAATTTTATTTTCCCACATCCTATGATAAGAATGTGTCTATAATCAATATTATCCTAACTAAAATACACTATAAGAAATGTCATACATTTGGGTGATTTATTAGAGATGGTTTTGAAAAAAAAAATTGTGCTAATTATGAATCATGGGTTTCCTAACCACAAATCGCACATTAGTTAAAGATATTAAATATAATCATCAGGTAAACTAATATGAGTTGAGGTTTTCAAAATAAAAAAAGTTTATTATGAATATTATCATTGATTATTGAACAATGTTTCCTATTTAAAGCTTATTTTCAGAGAAATTTCTCATTTATATTAACCTTCCAAATACTTAAACATATTCAACAAAATCTTCCACTTATTTTTCTTGGTATCCTTTTCATCTATCAATTAATCATATTGTCAAGATGGTTTCTACTAAGTTTAAGGTAAATTATTAGAATATCTACTCATCTTTTTTCCTTATTATTTTTTATTTAAATAACTGTCATGGGATATAAATAGATATGTTTGAATTGGTGATTTACAGATTTGAATATATAGAAAATTAATGTATAGTTTTATAATGTCATTTTTTCATTCAATAAATTGACTTACTATAAAACCTTAGTATGTTGAACATTATCCCTTTCCATTTTCTACCTCCTACAGTCTATCTCTGATGATCCATGCATTCTATATTTGATAATCCTAAAATGTGTTTATTTTTTAAATTTATTATTAATTTTATTTAATATATAATATATATTTCTATTTGAATCAATTATTAGGTTAGATTTTTTAATTTTATTGTTATTTTGTGTTTTTTTATGAAATCCAGAATCCTATTTTCACTTTAATTTTAATATTTTCTTGTTCAACACATTGTAATGTATTTTATTTAATACATTATATGAATTTTATATTATCATTGCTTTGATAGTTATGTTTTTTAGCTTGATTTTATAGATATAATGATTTTTTTGTATTTATTACATTTTTTAATTATTATGTGATTGTCGAATAACACTTTTAATATTTTTTCAATGATTTATTTTTCATTTAATTTTAAACTATTTATAATTTAATATTTTAAGTTTTCATAGAATATATGATTATGTACTTTATTTAATATTCAATATTCATAGATATAACCAAAATTTAAAATGGAATAGTTTCCTGTCACATAATTAATGTATATAGTAAAACATAAAAAAATAGAATAGATGTTCATATATGTTTCCCTTAAGAAACAATATATGATTTCGATAAGAGTTATGTAATTTTAGTTTATATGATTTTTTTTGCAATATTTCATATGATGTATTTGTATCATTAAATATGAAATCATAAAAACAATAAATATTAAATATATTATATTTGATCATTTAATATCAATAGAATTTTCCAATTGCTAAAAAAAATTAGATATCAAGGTTTTTTATTCCATAATTATTATGTATTATTTTTAACATGATTTTATTAAATTAATCTACATTATTATTTATACATATATTTATCAAATGATAAAAAATAGATAAAATTAGGATTACTTTTTCTTAGAATGAACCTCAATATGTTAATAGGTTGGTGGTGTTATTATATTTTGAAATTTAAAATAAATCCATAGATGGAAGAATGAAATGCTAATGTCTTAATAGTATATTTAAAATATGGTATAAAATACATTTATTTTATGAGATCATGATATTGAAAATTTTCTTTCAATATATGAGAGATTTAACTTTATGGGTAATTAAGAATTATAGAATTTTTGATATGTGAAAATGGTCAAAATGAATAGCCTACCTCAATCATAGGGGAGAATGAAATTCAGAACTTTTTAAGGTTTTTTTCTCACTACATGGAGAATATTTATGATTTTTCGTAGATTAAGACGATACATAAGTTAATTTAGAAACAAAGTGAGTTTTATGAATAAGTGGGTGATGGAAATTGTATTTGTAACGCCCCGACCCCAGTTACCCATAGTCGGTGCATTATTATATAACATTGGGATGATCATAAGGAAATCATGTCTCGAAAGACTGACCAGTTTAGTATTATTGGAAACAATATTCATACATAAGTTCAACATTACAACTTGAAAAGAAATACAACACAAATATATTACATTAGAAACATCCAATCCTCCTAGATTATGCCTGCTGGTTACTCATAAATAACTTCTTCATATCCTAGGAAAATGAAACATAATAAAGGGGTGAGCTGAAATGCTCATCAAGGGTAAGTAATATAGCGGAAAATGACATAAATATTAAGCATGGTAAATAATTTAAACCTCATGCCTTTACCAATAATAAACATGAATAATTTTATGGCAAGATTATGAGCTGAGTAAATAATGTCATAATAAAACATAATCATGGGTATTCTACTAGTCGAATGACCACATGAACTATCAATATTATTTCCATAGTGAGGGAATGTATAATGCCGGACATTTTGAAACATTTTGTCAAGGCCTCAGCCAAGACATCTAAAAATGATTAAGGCCTCGGCCAAAACCATAAACCAAATTGGAAAGGGCCTCAACCAATTCCACATCTAGTTGTCTCATTGAAACTATAGATGCATCGAGGAGCTATAGTGGTCTCCACCCGTCACTTACTAAATCCAATACATTCCTCATATGAAAAGGTTTAAACATATCATAAACATTTGTATTAAAACTAGCAAATGAAATGTCAATACTTTAACCATAATCATGAATGGTATAAAAATGGCACATCCACAGTCAAACATACCACAAAACCGTAAATACAATATGAAAGTTTTGTATCATAACAAATCACCTCCAAATAAACTTAAAATCCATCAAAGGATGTTGACATAGATGAAATCAAAACACTTTTTAGATAAATATCTCCTTCCATTTTGAAATCATTTAAGTGTCACATAATTATAAAATAAAACATTTACTTTGAAAATATTCTTATAAACATGTAAGGGAAGCTTCGACGAGTTTATAATTGTAGAAAATAGACGCACCCTCCGTATAAGTTAAAAAAAGACATTCTTACCTTAATTTTGTCGAAAAGGTTAAGAAGGACCTTATTTGGAAAATGACGAAAATATTCCTTTATAAAAAATATTATAAAAAGTCAAAAAGGGTATAAATGACTTTAACCCATAGTCTATAAAATATCAAGAATGTTTTGAAATACATTTTTAAGAAACATGGATGTGGATGATAAAGAGGTCCCAGTAGATAATTACGTATAAATAGCCTCGGATAATGAAGAGATTGTGAAATAAACCCTTACCTTGTACTTTTCCTTGGTTGAGGGTAGATTAACCTCTTGTATGATAGTGAAATAATTTTTATTAAATTATACAATAATCATATACAGTAATATGATATCATATATGATATTTTAATATTTTTTGTTAATAATATCTTAGTATTATCATCATTTCGGGTGTTAACGGATTCGTTTTTCGTTGTATTATTTGTTATGTGAGACCTATTTTTTATGGATGGGATGTATATTATTCATATCCAGAATGATATCAAGTCCATAAATATTATTTTTATCATCAAATGATAATTATACTTGAATGGATACGATGGGGAATGAATCTCATCGCGTTTGTGGAGACAGTAGTCTGTACGTACGCACGAGCGACAATATCATTATTTTTGTAACATCCCAAGTAAATGAAGAATAATATATTTTCATACTTATTAATATTTTTGAATTAAATATTAATTTTACTTTAAAAGGGTTTCTATGTTCGATAGCGTACCCAATACGCAACAACGGGTTTCTTTGGAATCTTACTTTGCATACTAATAATATAATATTATTATTTTAAATGGTAGTTAACTCCTAGTCATTGTATTTGTGGGAATGAATGAAACTAACTACAATATGATTATACATTATTGTTAAATGTAATTACATTATCCAATAAAAAGTTAGAGGCCTAAAATGTGAATGAATCTATTTTTAAGCATAATTTACATTTAAAGGCCAATTTATCACCTGTTAATGGAGAACCCTCTTTAAATATTGTTTTTGTCACATTAATACATTCTAATTGACCAAATATAATCCTTAATTATAATGGGGACATCAAATTTTATGTTGGATAATTTTTTGGTATTTTTCTGATAAAGTTCATTTTTTTAATGAATAGTGAAAAATATTTTTTTTTTTGACAAAAAAAGACGGATCCATTAATGATGGAGATCAGCAGAAATACAAGTGCATAACCACGATGGAAAATGATTGAACCAGAGCACATCCTCATAGGGAGGGCCAATGCCTGCCATCTTGTGAGCGGCTTCGTTCGCTTCCCTTTTAATAAATGAGAAATTGCAGGAATTGAAGCCTTGTCTCCGCGAATGAATACACCGGATAATGGGACCGAAAGGTTGAAGCCCGCCGTCAGGGAGATTGATGGCATTGATTACAGTGAGACAGTCGGATTCGATGTGAATGGAGTCCCAACCGCAATCTTTTGCGAAGTTTAATCCAGCAAGGATGGCGGCGGCCTCCGCGACTGAGGGCTCCCAAAGTGCATGATGTGCTTCGTATTTGGCAGCGATGAGATTTCCCAGGTTGTCCCGGGCCAGTAAACCTAGTCCAACTGGGCCATCCTTAGGGAGAGAGGCATCCACATTGATCTTAATAATCCCTTCCGGTGGAGGGCACCAATGTTGGGGAAGAGGAGGGTGGGTGGAAAGTCTTTGTTGTTCAGGGTGGTTCTGCCAAACCGCAATCCATGACAATGCCCGGTATTTGTTTTGATAACGGGAATTAATTTTAAAATTAATTAATTCCACTTCTATGTTTTGAATTTGGAAAAATAGACATCATTTTTTAATTCTGAATATCAAAAATAGATTAGGCTGAATTTTTGGTATTTTTTTGAAAAACTTCAATTTTTGATGAATAGTGAAACCACTTAGTGGTAGTTAAAAAAACTGACTTTTTCATTTAAATGAAATTTTAAAACTTCTGTGAATTGAATTTCAAAAATCTTACATACATGGTTGTTATCAATAAGTAAAATGTGGATTAATAATATGAAAATTATTTTGGGTAATAGTAACTTTTGACTTTTATTTACCGCGGTTAAAGGTAAATAGGGTAATTCAAGGTAAAAAGAATATTATAATAATTCAAAATTACGTTAAAACTTGTCCAATCCTTATTGTATGATTCATTAACAACCATGGGCATATTTGGGTCGATTTTTGGACCGCTTTGATCCACATGGAAGTGATAATGATAATTTAAAGTAATGGCCAAAATGATATAAACAAAAATCTTTTAGTAATTAATTTTTATATGGTGTTATATAAGTCCTATTTTCGACTATAAATATTAATTTTAAAGCTAAACATTTTTCCTACGTGATAGTATTTTGTTTATAATTTTTATAAATCAAATAAATTAAATTATTTAGGACACAATAATAATGCAGTATTTATCACGTTAATAGATGATTTAAATAAATAAGATTATAATGATTAAAATATTATCCAAAACATGTCCAATTCTGATTGGATGATTTTATTTCGACCATTAATCATCTTATCTTCGACTATAATGATTTTTGGAACATTATAAACCAAATATAATTATATAATCAAATAATTGTTTCACACTTTCCTAAAGAGCCCCTCCTCCCCCTTATAAAAGGAGACCACCTCTAACCAATTCCACACACCTCTCAAGCCATTTGGCTCATCCAAACTCTGCCCAATTAATCTCTCAACATCGCTCTCCTCCTCTTAGAAGCCTTACCTTAGGTAGAAGGTGTAACACCTGAGATTTTAATGATAAATATTTTGTTTTTATGTTATATACATCATCAAATTAATCTTTCACTACATACAACACTAGCTTGGCTTGCTTTATACACAACTGTGGCCTTCCTCAATAGCTTGTGTTGTACGTAATACCGAGTTTCTCTAAACAATGATATGCTATTAAAATATTACTAAAACTAGCCATTATGAATAGTAATACCAAATTTTTGAAATTTTTTAAATTTTATCTTTTAAAATGGACTTCATTTTTGGATTCGGAGCATCATAATTAGCCTAGGGTGAAATTTATTATTTTTCTGAAAACTTTCAATATTTGATAAATAGTGAAAACACTGGGTTACTATTTAAAAACCGACTTTTTATTTAATTATTTAATTATTTTAGGTAAAAATTGATACATAGCACCTATATAAGTTCAATGTAATTCATTGGAGTCATTTTATAATAATTTTAGATATATAAAAATTTTATTGAACTTTTCACCGTCTTTTTCCCACCTCCTAGGAGAATTTGAAAATTTACATAAAACATAATTTTACCACTTTTGTGAGTGGAATCTACAAAATATGAGAGACACGGTTAATGTCAAGGACTAAAATGTGTTTCAATGAGATGAAAATAATTTTTTGTGGATAGTAACTTTTTACTTTTTTTACCACGGTTAAAAGTAAATGGGGTAGTTAAGAGTAAAAATGATATTATTATTACCCTAACACATGTACTAATTCTATTGGATTACTGTAATTCGACCAAAAACAACTTTAGGAATAAAATATGACCATTTAGGCCCACTTGGATTAGATTAGGACATTTAATATTTTTTTATTTGAAGAATAGTTTAAATAGTTAAAATCAATGTTTAATAACTAAAACATTTTTAATATAGGGTTATACATAAGATAAATTCATCTATAAATATTTCTTAGAAAGATAAAAATATTTCCTATTTTATTGTATTTTATTTATAATTTTTATACATTAAATAATTTAATTTATTTATGACACAATGATGATGCAGTAATTATCTTATTAATGAAATATTGACATAATTTATGTTATAAATACACAAATAAATGTACTTTGAGACTTTTTATGAATTACAATAATTTTATAGGTTAATAGGACATGTTATTATTGATTTAATTAAATTTTTTCGTACTAATAATTCTGTTATGATTTTCATAAAAATCAATTACCAAATAGTGACAAAATTGACAGAAAATAGTTTTTAAAAAACATATTATATTATTAATTGTTATTGTATTTCTAAAAATCTAAGGATCGGAAAAATGACTTATATATGGTTATATATATTAATAATAAGCAATTTGGGTTCGTTTGGCTTGTTATAGTATGTTTATTAACCATATAGTGTAAGAAAACAAGAAAACACGGTAAAAGTAAAATTATTTAACATAAGGTTAAATAAAAATTATAAGGTTAAAATAGAAACCTAAACTTGTCTAAATTCTATTTTATGAGAGTATTTTGACCCATCCCCATATTATCTTAAAAATAAATCAATTTGGAGCTATTAAAAACCGAATAATACTTTATAATAAAATAATTGTTTTAGTTTTTCCTAAGGTTCCCCTCTCCTCCCTTATAAAAGGGAACCTCCTCTCTCTCATCCTCACACCACTTTGAGCCTTAACTCTCAGCCAACCCCTGCCAATTTCTCTTCTCCACTTTCCAAGAAACATCCTATAGGTCCTGGAATTCTTCAAAGACAATTTTTAGTCCCTAAGAGGAGGTTAAGAAGAGGCGCTTAAAAGAAGAGGTAATGTCTGTTACCGATTCTTTCAACTTTATTTCTTCTTCTACTTCTTCTTAATTAGTTGTTTCATTATGAAGTAATAACATAATTATCACTCATATACTGATATGTTATTATAAGAATGAAACAACCCTATTTCATCATCTATCCATCCTACAGAAAATGAAATCATCGCGCGTGCGTACGTACGGAATACCATCTCCACGCCGTCACTACAAAAAAAACTGGGTTTAGCGGCGGTTTTGTGGCGGCGGTTCACAAAACCGCCACTAAACGTTTTCAGTGAAAGGTTTCACGGTGGTTTTTAATAAACTGCCATGAAATCCCATTTTATTTCAAAAACCACGACCCTTTCCCCTACCCCTACCGCGGTTCCCCCACAAACCCTCGCCTCTTCCCCGATCCCCCCCTCTTCCTCGATCCCCCCCCCCCCCGACCCCGGCGACACCCGCGCCCCCTGCGCCCTCCGGCGACCCCCGCACCCCCCGCACCCCCACGCCCTCCAGTGAACCCCGCACCCTCCCAGCGCCCCCCTAGACCCCCAGCGACCCCCGCGCCCTGCGCGCCCCCCACACCCCCGCACCCTCCGGTGACCCTCGCACCCCCCGCGGCCTCCGGCGACCCCCGCGCCACCCACGCCCTCTGGCGAACCCCGCACCCCCTCGGCGCCCCCCTCGACCCCCAGCGACCCCCACGCCCTGCGTGCCCCCCACTCCCCCCGCACCCCCCGTGCCCTCCGGCGACCCCCGCACCCCCCGCGGCCTCCGGCGACCCCCGCACCCCCCGACGCCCCCCGCGACCACCTTCTATTTTGGTAATTTTTAGTTATTTCTTGGTTCTTTGATTCGAATCATGAATTTGTTACACAATGTGAATATATTGTAGGGTAGATACTATGAGTTCGCTTTAGAGTTTGAAGAATTATAAGTCATAAAAGATTTTCAAGTTTTTAATGGGTTGATTAGTATTAATTCAAACTAAGGATACTTTTTTGGGTATTTTTATAAATCGTGGAATTCAAACCATGAAAGGGGTTCATGACATTAATTATTTAGAACTAATGGTTTGGTAGTGTTGTGTTATATGGTTTTGATGGTTTCATAAATAATATGTGTTATCAATCAATCCATTGTGGTTTTCCCTCATTCCTTTACTATTTGAGGAATATCTGCTTGTTTCTAATTTATGTTGTCGAAGGATCTTAGGTTCCTTATGTTTATAAGGTAGGTGTATCTATACAAGCAGTTCTAATTTAAAATTTCCTTATATTAATATTAATTTCTTTGGCTTGTTTCATGAAATTGATGGATTTAAATGGATTTTATGGAAAATACACATGTTTTTAAAGACGTCTTTCTTCAAAAATGGTTTTTCTCACAAAAAGTGGTTGACTAAATTCTTTATGGTTTGGCCTATTTAGATTGAATTTTTTATACTAATGGATGTTTATCTTTATTTTATATTTTAATTTGGTTTCATAACTTTATTCTCTAAAACAAGATACTACTTTCATGTCTCTTTATTACACATCTCCATGTATAAGACCCTCTTGGGAGACTTGCCTAGTTTTCCCTAGTCGGTTCTTTATAAATTAATATCAAAAGGAATATTGATCCTGGAATGTTACGAAACTTCCTAGTGTTGGTTTAGTTTCATTGGTAGACTAGATTTAGTAGCACTAGAATTTAGTTAATATGTGTGGGATGGTGCATAGACATCTCACCTCCATGTATGAATTCAAGTTACTATGGTTGGTTAGTTATTTTTGAAAATATTGTCACTTGGTCTTTGTTGTTGATTGAATAAACTAGATTTGGTGTCTATTTAAAAAAATATATTCCTTTATTATGTTTTATATTTCATTAATAAAATTCATAAATTCATAAAATTATTATTATTTTAAATAATTAATATCGATTATGGAAGTTTTTCTATGATTTAGGAATTTTCTCATGACTAAAGGGGTTTTCATCTTGTATTTGTTAGACGATTCCTAGTAGAAGAGGTCTTATGAATCTAAGTGATAGATTTGTGATACGGGTTTAATAGGAGAATCCCTTAGTGGTATCTTCTTTAGTGGAAGTTATAATATGCACTATTCATACTTTGGTTATGAAGGTACTAAAAACCCAGGAGGAGTAGTGGATCATGACTCATAATTTACTAACAATAATCCACCTATCTTTCATGGTGATAATGGAATCTAGAAATATGAGGAGAGGATTGAGTAGATTGGTAGGAGATTTAAAATTATATAGATTCCCAAGGAATCTAAGGGGTGGGGGTAAACATATATTCTTGATGGATTGGGAAGGAAATGGTGAGGCTCAGTTATGCATGCTATATTTTATGAGGATCTTACGTGGGAATCCTTTAAGAAAATATATAAACTATAGTTTTATCCTAAAATGTTACATGTGGAAAAGACCTGATACTTTCTAACATTATAAAAATGGGAATGTATTTTTATAGTGTATTCCACTAACTTTTCTAGGTTGGTGCATTTCAAAGTGGATATTATTACCAATGTTTACATGAAATCTATAAGGTTTGAGATTGTGCCAAGTGTCTCCTAAGAAACCTGAGTGTGACATGGATTTATATTTATAGTGACACTTAATTTTGATATACATGCACACTATTGTTTGTTTTATATTTGTGGACTAGATTATGCATTAGAAACCATTAGTGGTGGCCTACTTAATTTACCTCACACCATATTCAGTACATGGATTGGTACCCAGATAGTCATCTTTGTCATAGGAAATACGACTTTGATATGGTTGGTTGTGTATGAAACCATTGAGAAACATCATTCCTCTTGGAGGAAATCTAAGGTCAAGCCTAAACAATCACATAATGTCTCAGTTTTAAAATGCATTATGATCAGTTTCAATCACACATCAATGGGGTGTTGTCTGAGGCAACATAAATGTGTGAACGATAGTGTTATGATAAGATTGTAACCTGATATTCTTATTGCTCTTCAATGAGGTGTTGACGCTGTCTCCTATGGACCAGACTTGTTTGGTTGGTCTGAAGTGGTAAATGTGATCAATGAATCATCTTTATTATATTATGCATACTTTATGATCAATGGTTCATCTTTATTATATTATGTTTCTGTAATCTTACACTATCGTATATTTTGTGTAGGCACATTGTGATATACATGGATAAAAGCTGGATCACATTACCGAGGAACACACCTCAATATGTTCAGGGTTTGAATGAGTTTTTAGATTTTTCAATTTCTAATTGATCCGTTGAAGGGAGAATAAGATGTCCATGTCCTAAATGTAAAGTTAGAACATGGTTTAAGAGAGATGAAGTTTATGAACATTTATTACTGAGGCAATTCCCTAATCAATATTTGTGTTGGATTTGGAATGGAGAATCAAACAATATAGAATGATTGAGGACTGATGTTAATCCATAGAATGAGGTCCCAAGTTTTTCGCCAATGGAAAATGAAATGCAAAACCTCATAAATGATGCATTCGGCACTGCAAGACACCACTATGAGCATCAAAACATATCAGAACGACCAGAAAAGGGTGCTACAAATTGCAACGTAACAAGTGATGTTTTTGAGACTGTAACACAATCAGATCAAGATTGTAACATATCATTGGATCCTCTTCTTTATTCCGTGGAGCCAAATGTAAGGGAAAACTTCAGTGAGGAAAATGTGTTTCATGATTTATTTGACGATGGAAATCAAGAGTTGTATAGTGGGTGTTTGAAATATTCAAAGATTTCATTTCTGCTGAAGTTGTACCATATCAAATGTCTATGTGGAATTACAAATTAGGCAATTTCCATGTTATTGGAATTGATTCGTGATGCATTTCCTGAAGCAAAAATCCCAGAATCGTTTTATGTGATGAAAAAAGTTGTAAACAAGCTTGGTATGAATTATACAAAAATACATGCGTGCCCCAATGATTGTATGCTTTACTGGGGAGAGGATTCAAGTAGACAAAATTGTATGAAATGTTCTTCTTCTATATGGTAGTCAAAAGGTGATGTTGGAAGTATGACTGAACATAATTTCATGGAGAAGAAGAAAAGGAACACACCTGCAAAAGTTTTGTGTTACTTTCCTTTGAAGCCTTGATTGCAAAGATTATTCATGTCATCAAAACCCGTCGAACACATAAAGTGGCATTCTGTAGATAATAACAATGATGGGTTAATGAGACATCCACGAGATTCCAAATCGTGGAAAACATTTGATTCATTACATCCATTTTTCTCAGCTGATCCTAGGAATGTTCGATTGGGATTGGCTGCCGATGGATTCAACCCATTTGGGACTTTGAGTACGAGTTATAGCATTTTGCCAGTTGTTTTGATCCCATATAATCTACCTACGTGGATGTGTATGCAAAAAACATCTTTTATCATTTCGATGATTATTCCTAGAAAACAAATACCTGGAAATGATATTGATGTATACATGCAGCCTTTGATTGAAGAATTGCAGGAGTTATGGAGCAACGGTGTTGAGACATTTGATGTTTCTTCTAAAACAATGTTCAAAATGCATGCTGCTTTAATTTGGACCATTAATGACTTACCTGGGCTTGGGAATTTATCTGGTTAGAACACTTATACGGGTTTGGCTTGTCCTGTTTGTAACTTTGATTTCGAGCCCAAACGGCTACCTCACAGTAGAAAATGGTGCTTCTTGTGCCTTCGAAGATTTCTTGATGCATCTCATAGATTTTGGCTGAACAAATCAAAATTTAATGGTTCCATTGATCGTAGACCACCTCCAAAGTTGTTAACTGGTTCTGAAATATTGACACATCTTGAAAATGTTAAAAAAGAATTTGGGAAGATTCATCATTTGACTGATAGCGGAAAACGAGTGCGAAGTGCATCGTCAAGTGAAATCAGAACGCAACAATGGAAGAAAAAAAGTATATTCTTCTAACTTCTGTATTGGGAATTTAATTCTTTGTGCCACAATCTTGATGTGATGAATATTGAGAAGAATGTATGTGATAATTTGATTTTCACATTACTTAATGAGCATGTAAAGTCGAAGGATCATCTCAATGCTCTCAAAGACTCACAAGTAATGAACATAAAACGTGATCTCTGTCCAGATGAGAATGAAAAGTATGCTCCGGCCATTTTTTCAATGAAAAATAGGGATAAAGATGCGTTCCTTTGAATTTTAAAGAATGTGAAGGTATCTGATCGGTATTCGAGTAACATCTCGAGGTCTGTTTATTTGAAAAATCGTATGTTATATAGATTGAGAAGTCCCGATTCACATGTTTTGTTACAACAGTTACTACCATTGGCATTGCGTACATTATTACCTGAAAAAGTTACTGCTGTTGTACTGCAATTCTGCACATTTTTCAGGCAATTATGTGAGAAAACTCTACATCCATTACAGCTTGACAACCTACAGGAGAGGTTTGTATTGACCCTTTGTGCAATGGAGATGATCTTTCCTCCATCGTTTTTTACTGTCACGATGCAAATAACTGTGCATTTGGTTGATGAAGCTAAATTAGGAGGCCCTGTTCATTATCGATGGATGCATCCAATTGAGAGGTATTTTATTTATATGTTTCCAGTTAAGTAAACAATATTTGGAATTTAAATAAATGCATAATATTATTATTATTTTTCACAGATATCTTGGGCATTTGAAAGAATACGTGAGAAATAAAGCTCAACCAGAAGGCTCTATTGCTGAAGGCTATTTGGCCGAGGAGTGTCTCACCTTTTGTTCCAGATATTTGGATGATATTGAGACAAGATTTAATCGAGTTATACGTGTTGACGACACATCAACTCAATCTCAAATGCATCAAAAATCAAAAATATTTCCTGCTATTGGCCGATCATTTGGGAGGACCTCATACGCGACACTGACAGAATTGGAGTTATTATAGGCACATAGAAATGTGATGCTGAATAGTGAAATTTCAGATCCATTTATTGAAGAGTCGAGGATACAAACAAAGAGACGAATGAGAGGCCGAACACGAAATGAAAAAGATATAACGAAATCTGTGAGTAAAGAGCTGGTAGAATAGTTTGCACGACGTGTAAGTTTATAAATATTGCAATAAATACGAATATTATTTTGACACATACAATTTGCAAATCTATTAAATTATATTTTTATTATTCAGATCATGAATACTGATACTCGAGCAGACTTGTCAGAAGATTTGAAGTTTCTTGCTAGAGGTCCTATAAAACAAGTTAGAAAGTTCAATGCTTATAATGTGAATGGTTTTAGATTTCGTACAGTAGATCGAGAAGTGGGTTTGAAAACATAGAATAGTGGTATATTTACATTTTTTGAAGTGGAATACTATAGAAAGTTGCATGATATTATTGAATTAAACTACCACGGGCATTTTTCTGTTGTTTTATTCAAATGAAAATGGGTCGATATTATCAGAGGTGTTAAAAGAGATTCCTTGAAATTTACTTCTGTAAACTTCTCTCGCTTGATGGATGTTGGTGATCGTGAACTGCATGAACCATATATCTTAGCATCGCAAGAAAAAATGGTATATTATGTGAATGATGTTGTAGATGAAGGGTGGAGTGTAGTTACTCACGTAATACAAAGAGATTTGTATGATATGGGTGATGAAGTGGAAGATTTGACCTCTGCAATTGAATTTCATCAACAATAGGAAGCAGAATTATTTTTCCATCATGATATTGAAAATATTAGTCTAGCAAGGATGGATGAAGTGGATGAAGTAATGGAGCAGGAAACCAAGATGATTGAAGGGGAAAATGATTTTATGTACAATTATTTATTCATTCATCAACCACTTGTTTCATTTCTGTAGTCATTCATTATCATTGTTATATATATTTTGTTTGTTAGTACTGGGCATCTATTATCATTTTTAATTTTTTTTTGCATAAATTTTTTGAAATATATATTCTGAACTTAATTTTATTTGATTAAATGACAGGAATTCCAAGGAATAAGTGGTACACCATTTCATCTACTTCTGCGACAGATGACGATCCATCTGTCCCCACGGCACTTGAGGCAGCAGCTACCTACATCCCTGCATCATCTCCCCCTGCACCATCTCTGACACCATTAGTGGATGTCTCATTAGAGGATGATTCATCGCCTCCCCTTATAGGAGCCTCAGTAGTGGGGCAGTGACACGCCCCTTCCAGTTCATCACGGACATTCTAGAGGGTCACAGTCATAGGTACAAATTTTAATTAAATTAATTTATTGCATTTTGTTTATAGTAATTGTTTGCTAATTGCAGATGAAAAAAATGCAACCGTGGAAAAACACTTAAAAAGTTCTGATGTTTGGAACAATAATGGCAAGAAGATAGTGGTTCCATTTGATTCTTATAGGGTCCCGACGGATGACGCCACAAGTTTACTTGGTCAGATTATAGGTCAGCTGGAAGCGGAGCCCATTTCCCTGCCTATTTCATATGACGATTGGAGGCATATGCCTCCAAACTGGAAAAATAAAGTTTTTGATTCTCAGATAAAGGTAATTTTATTACTTTATGGTTTAATTGAATGTCATGTTACTAATATATTCAAAATGAAGTTCTGTATACAGATGTTCTTCCACTTTACCGTTGCTGATGTGATAGCACGGAAGTGGACATTGAAAAATCTTGGAAAAGAATGGAAAGATTTCAAATGGAGGTTGCGGTGTGATGTCAATGATACTTCATTGACCGTTCAGCAGATGTATGAGAAGCTACCCAGTGGGGTACCGAAAGAATAGTGGAATGTTTTTGTCGATAGCCATCGTGATGAGAAGCGGATGGTATTGAAATATATATTATTTTATTATCCTCATTTTATATTTATACATGTACATGAAGAGGAGATAGACATTGAATACATTACTGTTAAATTGAATTTTATTTATTTCAGGATATCTCAAGACAGAATGCATCAAACCGGGCAAAGCATGTCATCCCGCACACTGCGGGCTCAAAAAGCTTTGCTAGAAGACGAATGTCATTGGTAATCTTTTAATTAGTTTAAATATTTATAAGACAATATTATCTATTTAACATATTTAATTGTTGATTTATCTTTGTTTAATGCAGTCACAGAGTTTAGGGCGTGAAGCATCCCGAACAGAACTGTGGCTGGATGTTCATAAAAAAACAGATGGAAGTTTTGTTAATGAACCTTCTAGAGAAGTTGGGGTATGAAGTCAATTATTTATTATAATAACTTATTATCAGTTTTTACTTTGTTAATATATATTGATATTTGATTTATAGGTAAAAATTAAACAAATATGGGATGTCAATCCTGGGCAATCCTACTCAGTCTCCCAGGATGACCCGGTTGGTAAAGTCCTTGGGAAGGAGCATCCTGGTAGAGTGCACGGGATGGGTTTGGGACCCGTACCATCTGAGGTCTTTGGCAAGCCATCAGGGATTTTGGCTACATCTACTCCTGGTTATAGTCATTTCATACCAGAAGATACTCAGAGGGATATGTCTTCTCTACGAAACATAGTTCACCGGCAGGGGGATCAGATATCTGCTTTGTAGAAAGAGTTGCTTGAAATACGTCAGCATATGAGAAGATATGCCCCCGGTGGTAGTGCATCGGCTAGTGGTGAGCAGGTAAATCACAAAAAAATAAGAATCATTTAGTTTTCACACTTTTATTGGTGTTAAGTTTAATTATAAATATGCAACAATATTTAATTTTCAATATAATGTTCTTATAGGTGGCAGTAGGTAGTGGAGATGAAGGTGGAGAGGGTGACTATGCAGCATCAGATGATGATTAGTAGTGTTGTTGATGTGTTGAACAAGTATGAGAACGGTTGGTTTGTATATGGAACATGTATGGCACATAGTTTCCACCAAAAAATTTCATGTCCTAACATTTTCTTGATTTCTCATGTTTCCTTCTATGCATTTTATTTATTTATGATGTTTCATTTTATGTCTTGATTTCTTGATTGTGGTATACATCATTCCATTTAGGCCTGTGTTTGAACTAGTACCACATCCAATGAGAATACCATATATGTAACCCATATTCATACCATTTCTACTATATAGAAGCATTCGGGTAGCCCCGTTGTGTAAGCTCGATTCATACTATAACTGATTCATAGAAGTACATAGGCAGTCCAACTGTGTAAGTCCCATTCATATCATTGTTGCTCCATAGCAGCACCTGGGTATCCTAGCTGTGTAACCCCATTTCATACCATCACTATCAAGGCCCAATGAGCCACAACACATTACACAGGCATGAAGAAATTCTATCACATACCAAATCCCCAAACATTCAATAGTATAAAGACAACGAAAACAACAGAAGATAAAAATATCACTGAAGGGATTCCATAAATTCTAACACATCCTTAGGTATACGCTAGGTTGGTCTACACATGCCCAACCTATATCCATAATCACAACCAAAGTATATCCCCTTAGAATAAAATCTCAGGAGGGAGGAACAGTCACCCCATGTAACACTCAACAAGGAAGAAGTTATTAGGTAACATATTGGTTTTATATATGCCAATTTTTACTAGATACTCCCTTTTCAATCAATTTCCTTACTAAGTGGAAGATAAAGCACCTATATGATGGCCCAATATGTTTTAGTTAAGCATAGACATACCCCTATTGGATCCATATCCAATATGTATCACACTAAAAGGCCAATCCCATGACCATAAATGTCTAAGGCATGAAAGTTTAATGATAAAAGGCTCTGTCATGGCCTTAAAAATTTTACACCACTCAAATGGGTCAAGGAATACCAGTTTGTTTTTAGTTTAAGGTTGATATAAAACAAGCGATGAGACCACATATCACATGTATCATATAATAATGTATAAACCATAGGAAGAATGTTCAAGGACCATCTAATTGTAATAAAAAATGCATCAAAATATGTGTCCCTTGGTATCCCAATGCACTAACCATCTTGAGATACCTGGCGTCTCCACAATTGAACAAACCCATACATTAGGAAAGCATCACATGAAACAAACATGGATTGAAAATGTCCCCATGACCAAATTCCCAATAGTCACATTACCTTCATCACTAAATCTCTCTATATATGAGATCTATGAAAATCCAACAATTATTATAAACCACATGTTAACCAAGTAAAACTACACCTAATAACTACCCAAATCCCCACCTAAAAGGTTAATCTTAGACTATACAACCAACATACCAATTATGCTGATAAAGAACTCACGCTCTTACTAACATGGAAAGAGTGTATCTTGGAAGCCTCCAACAATACCTAAATTTAACCGTTATCAGTATAACATGAATCTAAGAATGTATACACTCTATTAAAACACCTAATATGCATCATTACAATGAAATCCAAATAATCATAGTTTAACTTAACTTATCCCCCAAATAACCATGTCAATTATTCATGTTAGACTTAACAAAACACAAGCATTACCCATGCTTTTACATTCACAATACCAAATACAATGATATTACTAACTGAATACAAAACCACAATACACCTATATACCATCACTATAGAACAAAGTGTCTAAACTTACATTCATTTATTTAATGAACTCATAGACCTAGGATAAGTCCTCTCTTGGATTACATACATACAAGAAAACCCTCATCAGGTGGAAATGAGAATCGCTATTTCACTTGATTAGAACACTCCAATCACCAATATCCCAAGATACATCTCAATATTACTAGTCTCTCTCAAACCTAGTTCACATGTCACATCCTATATAGGATACAACTGATAGAGAAGCATCTATGAACCCATCTCAAATATCACGAGGAAAATCATAATCCAATATACCCACTCGAGGGTTCTCATGCATATCACAAATCCCATACCCAATCCAACTATGAAATCTAGGTTACTAATCCTATCTAGAAATCGACACACCATACTTCCCCTGAAGGATAAAGATCACATACATGCACATATATATTAATGACATTAAATCAATATCATTTGGTTTTGTTAAGTATAATTCCACCAATAAGGTATTTAGGAAAACATTAGATAAGTTTTTGTTGAAATTTTAAAAAACTCAAACCTATTTTTTTTAACGAAGTCAATAACAACTATATCATGATGCATCCCATACAACCTGAAACATGATGACCATCTTGGGATGTATACATGAAACTCTTATCTCATATCCAATGACATAACTCAAATCCTCAACAGGAATCATGTATAACCTAAAAGATCATAAACCATACTATCTCAAGCACCATGCATGGTTAGCGTGTTTTCCAACCTAAACACACGCCAATTCACAAGTTACCCATTTTCTATAGTAGGCATTAACAACCAACCCAAAACACACAACAAACCATACCCTAACATACATTCTATAACTACTCAAACATCCATATTTGGAACAAATTATAAACACATATAAACATAATTTTTTCTATCCCATAACATAAATCCATTGTTAAAAAAACCCAACCCATATCACAATCCACCCATGGATGTTATATCATCCAACTTAGAGAATAACCAATTACATATCATTACACATCACCATGGTTATCATGATCACATAAATTGTATCAAAATTCAAAACCATTTATTATATCGAGTATTAGGATCCATATAATATAAATCAAACCTTCTTAAAACACATAAGAAATTAAAGAAGCTAAAAACACATATACATCTTGGGGGTCTCATGGATTGGTTACTCACCAAATTGTGATACATACCTTTCCTTAGGTTGGACTCTATAATATACAACATTTGCTCATATCCTATTTTTCAATGAGTAATACCATGTTATTTGTTTATATGGTGTCTTCTGTTCAATATTCTGGTTTGATTTGTTTTTCAGGGCAGTGGTGTGGTCGGAGCAGAATTATTTTTTTCCTGGTCAACATTTCGCGGCGGTTTTAACCGCCACAAATGCCTTACTGGTCAGCATTTAGCGGTAGTTATAACCACCTCTTAATGTATTATCTTTAAATTTAGCGGCGGTTTTAACCGCCGTGACATAGGCCCATCAAACGCCAGAATATAGCGGCGGTTAAAACCATCGCGAAAAAAAAGTATCATTTACGCATAAAACAGCCGCGAAATGGACAAAAACCGTCGCGAAAAGAGGAATCTATAACTCTTTTCTTAAACCGCCACGAAATAGTAAAAACATCCGCTAGTAGATTGTTGATGCCCAGTTCTGTGGTGGTTTTTATAAACCGCTGCGAAACCCTATAACGGTGGTTTAAACCGCCGCCAAATAAAAAAAACCGCCGCTATGGGCCGGTTTTGTTGTAGTGCGTGGTGTAATCTATTTTCTTCCACCACCTTACTTGGATGGGTATAATGGTGTAAATAATAACTATATATGATTATTGTAAAGTGATATTGATTCTGAAATAGTATACATACACTCCAATACAATTCCACGATCATAGGAATGATATCATATCTCGTGCGTACGTATGGAATACCGTCTCCACAATGTGATGCGGCTCGTTCTACATGATCTTCATTGAATAATGATTATATAAATGAATTGAATGAATAAATATGATATATATTACACTAATACAATGTTGGAAATGAGTTATCTATAACCTAAAATGAAGGATAAGAATTTATTCGACAAAACACGCATAAGAACAAAAAGTAATAAACACCCGAATAACAAGTAGCAATGAAATATTACTAATAATAAGCTGAGAATATGACCATATATGATATCATAACAAGGATTATGATTCTGGAATAAGTCAATGACATTATTTAAATCATTATACAGGAGATTCGGACACTTACGAATCAAATCGGACCTAAGGTAAGGGAAAATCTCACAATCTCAATTTTTATCCAAGATTGTTTATACTTAAGAATTTACTGGGGAATATATATCATCCACATCCATGTTTCCTCAATATTTAATATTATTTATATCCTCCTACAATTTTTTAAATCTGATTTTACCCTTCGGTGTGTTTTTAGTAAAAGATATGAAAGAAATCTTTTGTCATTTTTCTTACGAGGTACATTTTGACTTTTCCGGCCAAAGTACGAGAAAAATATTTTTTTAACTTATACGGCATGAAAGAATTTTTAGAACATTATTTCCAAGAAGCTTCCTTTATAAGTTTTCAAGTTTATTTTTAATCAACTTGTTTTAGTTTAAAAATTGTAGGACATGTTAAGAAAGGAAAAATGTTTTTTAAGTAGAAAATATATTTCCTTCAAGAATGGAGTTCAAGTGTTATATCAAAAATTATTTTCTATGGAAGATAAAATAGGGTTCTATTTAGATCCCTATTTTTACATTTTTTTGATTATGTTATGATTGAATTATTTTTATGATGTCCTTTTATATTATATGGCATGTGTTATGATGGCATGATGATTAAGAATCCCATTTTTATTACATGGGTTATGCTATGATGTATGATTTATGATTTTGTGTCACACATAAGAATGGTTTCATTATGAGATGGGTGGGACCTATATCTCCCTCCAATTCATTGGGTAATGATTTATATCTCATGAGATAGACATGGCTAGAATGGCAGCTTAATCTGGTTCAGTGAAACAGGACTGAAATGAGGAGTGAACTCGGTTCAGAAATGGACTTTGTCCGCTAAGATAGTCTTGGAAATGAGTATTGACTAATAAGAAATGATTCTCTATGATTATGTGTGTATTACACAAAGATTAATGTTTTTTGTTATGATTATTGGGATTACATTTCACTACTATGATTTATCCCCTGTTTTGAAATTATGATCTCTTTTGCAGGTTAAGATTTCCAAAATGTTATGTTCTTATGAATATGATGTGATTGATATTTCTTTTGTTTACCCTTACTGAGAATTTTAGCTCACCCTTTTGTATGTTTTCTTTCTCCAGGTCAGGAATAATGTTATTAATTAGGATATGCCAAAAGGAACTCTAGATATGATGAAATAAATGGGAGGCAATGTAGATGTTTTATGAACCAATTGTTTATGTTTCCCAGTTTCTAAAGAAACTATACCTGTAACATCCCAAGTAAGTAATGAATAATAGATATTATTATCTATGTATATTGATTAATTATATAGTGTTTTAGATGCATAAAATGAGAATAAATCCAATCTTAAGCATAGAATTCTCTAATATTTTTAAAAGATTGTTTTACCGCCTTTTGATAGAGAACCATTTTTAAATCTATATTGAGACAATTTTATAAGATATATTTTTCAAAATAAACTTATTATTTATTATTGAGACATTTAAATTTACCTTGGATAAATTTTTGGTATTTGTCTGTCCATGTTCATTTTTTAATGAATAGTGAAAAATACTGCATTTTACATCAAAACTGCATTTTCATCTAATTTATTTATATGGCTAGATTATATTTTCAATTTGTTTTAAAGTGTAATTATAATATATTTTTACCATTTAATACAATGGTGTTCATTATAATTAATTTCAATTTGGAATTGGGCATAAACAAGTGCCAAATGTTTCATAGATTTTGTTTCAAAAAAACCTGCTATTTGTTTTGACAACGAGAATTATTTTTAAATTCATTATTGAAATTTCTATGTTTGGAATTTGGTAAAAAGGATTCAATATATGGAATCATAAGGTACAAATTATTTAATTAAGATGCTTTTGTTTTTGGACATTATGAATAGTGATGATAGTAATTATCTTTAATTATCTTGATTAATAAGTAATCGGGTACTTAAGGATAATAAAATAATATCATAATAATAAAAAATAGACCCAAAATGTGTTCTAATTCTACTGGTTGTGTTATGTCCGACCATGGTATCCCTTGTTCCAAACTTAGGGACCCCATGTAATCACTTTTGGGTGAAAGTGAAACTTTATCTTTTTATTTTTAAAGAAAGGAGAATATCACTAAAGAATGAATCACCTGAGTAAAACATTTTTTCTTTTGTCTACATAAATTATCTATTGGACTATGAATATTCATTGTAAAGATAAGAATATTTACTATATTATAGTAGTTTTTTTATAATTTTTATATATTAAATAAATTAAATTATTTGTTACATCATGATGATGCAGCGATTACCACATTAATGAACGATTTAAATAAAAAGAAACGATAATGTAAACTCTAATACTTAAACTTGTCAAAGACCTATAGGATGAGTATATTTCAAACCCTTACCACCTTATCCTAGAAATATATCAATGTGGTACCTTTAAAATCCGAAACTCATTTTAATATGAAGTAACATTTTATAACTTTCGAAGAGTGCCCCTCCTCTCCTCTTGTAAAAGGCCCCCACCTCTACCTCCTTACAAACACTTCTCAAGCCTTTGGATCGGCCATTCTCTGCTCATTTTATCTCTCCAAATCCCTCTCTTCATCCTAGAATCCTTACCTTAGGCAGAAATTTTTTAAGAAACCCTTTTGGTTCAAACCAAGAGGAGTTACCCGATTTAAAGGTAAACTCTTTTCTAATGTTCTTTTGTTTAATTTTGCTTCTCCAACCCCCTAAACTATTTTTATTCATTTCATTTGTAAAAACACTAGTATATTCAATATACTAGTATGTTTTTATAATAATTATTCGAGCTACACTTACAGACACCTACATCTAATGGTTAAAGAGAATACTGTTTCCATGGATGGCGAATTTCTGCCTCACAAAACGATGATTGCTCAATATTCTTATAACACCTTCAAAGGTGTCCATTAAGATGTAACTATATTTATATATGATATATAATATGTTTATGTTTTCCTTAAGCTTCTGTATTTTTCATTTATGGCATACCTTTATGGTTTCCATTATGGGTAAATGCAATATCTTCATTTTAGGAAGTGCGGACTACCGCCCCCTCAAAGTGATTTGATTCGTTAATTCCATATGTGGGACGTATAAAGGATGGAGTTAATGATATTATATATGATATTATACTGGAATTATAATATACCTTTACATCATTATGATTCCATTCTATAAAATACGAAATGGAAATGAAAGTAGCGTTCATGCGTGCGTACGGCATACTGTCTCCATGAACAGTGCATTTCATTTCTTACCTCTAAATGTTATGTAATATTATAAATTCATGTATATACTCTATATATATGATATATATGATATCTAAGTCATGAATATAACTCTGGATATAACGGATACATGAAAAAATTGTAATTATAAAGAGTTTATTTTTGACTCAAGTACCAATGATCGACAAAACGACCATTATTAACTTAAATAATTACATAGTGTTCATAACATGGTAATAAGTTATATAAAAAGGAATAATGAACTTGAAAAAGGTTCTTAAGAAAATAGAAATTAACTCAAGTTTATTATTCCATAGGTTAAAGAACGATCGAGTGAAGTCGGACCTGAGGTAAGGGACTTCGTCTCAATCTCCTTTCATTGAGGCATATTTTGCTTTATACACAAATTTATTTTATTTGTTGTATAAAACCCTTGGACTTTTACGTTAATTCAAAAGGAATATTTTTATACTATGTTTTTACTGAATGACAAAAGGGAATGTTTTTTTTGTCGTACGTATGCGGTGAAAGCGACTTCTCCGCCATCGTGACCATTATTTGAGTTTCTCCTTCCTCTACAATCCATAACCTTTTTTTAAAATGAAAAATAAATACCATGTTTTACTTCAATTTTATTTTGGTATTGAAAATGGTTTTGATATTTTTTTTATAACAATGTTTTGTATTGATATCTTGTGATTGAAATGTGGAAATGTTATGTTTCCTTTATGCATGTTTTATGTGATATGATTATGTTATGGTTCTTGGGCATTGTTTATGAAGACGGGTGGTTACGTTATAAACTAAGGGTGGGTGAGCCTCATATATCTCTCCAATGAATTGGGTAACGTGAAGGGGTTAAACATTAAGGTTTCTCTGAAAAGATTTAGGAAATATACTGTGATGGGTATTCCAAACATAACCATGAGGGTTACTCCCTACGTAAGAATGTTTTGAATGCCTCAAGTTACCTTTATGTCATAGGATTTTTATGATTTATTCATGATTTGATGTGGTATGTTAAAATGCTTCTATTTTATGAGTGAAGTATGATTTCATACATGGACTAGTGTTTTCATTTCGTACTTTTATATCCCTTTCTAAGCTTTTTATTCTCATCCCATGTTTTTGAAATGTTTTTCACAGGTCAAGGGAAAGGTACATGATGTGATGATAGTGTCAAGGAAGTGTTAAGAAAGAATATATGTTTTATTTTAAATATTTTTCCGATGAAGGGAAAAATGAGTGCTATCTTTTATTTAACCACTTTGTTTAAATGTGGAGTGTAATGCATGATTTATGATCTAATTCTCTAAAACTCTAAACCTGAAAATATCCTCAACGTGTATTCTTGAAATAACTCAAGATTAAGTAATGTTTAAGGCTGGGCCTTATAGTTGGTATCAAAGGTCGGTTTAGATTACATTGGGAGTTAGAATTCAATTAAATGATTATCCATAAATGTTTTTTTATGTTCAAATTGAAATGATATAGAATTTGAAGATTACTATGTTGCTTCATCTAAGACATGTTTGTTCGGAATGGTTTTCCGCATAGGAAACTGGGAAGAAGTGCTAGGAAGGAATACAGAAGGAAATGAACTTCCGAATTAGCATCCTGAGATGGTCGGAATTGGAACTGAATAGTTTTTTGCAGTAATGGCGTAGTTGACTGAAGCGATAAATGGTGGTGGTATCCATTCACGAGATCATCCAGATCACCCGCAGAGGAACATGTTAGTGGTGGAACATTTCATGAGGCAACATCCCCCATCATTCAGAGGATCATCTGACCCTGTGATAGTTGAAGGGTGTATTAAAGCATTGGAGAGGATTTTCAATGTCATGGGGTGTTCAAACAATCAAAAGTTTAGTCTTGTTATCTACCATTTGGATGGTGAAGAAGATCAGTGGTGGTCGATGGTAAACAATATCAGGGATGCTGATGAGATTGATGCTCTCGACTGGGATGAATTCAAAGGTATGTTTCTTGAGAAGTATTTTCCTAAGGCTTTTCAACTTAGGATGGGAAAAAAATTTAGGAATTATGGCAAGAGGAAGAATAAATGGATGCTTATGAAGAGAGGCTCACTCGATTGGCAAGGTATTCTCCAAATTTTATCTGAGACCTTGATAGTAAAATAAATCGTTTTTACTAAGTATTGAAGCCAAAATATCGAAGGGAATTAGCTTATCGTGAGTTCAAAAGTTATTAAAAGCTTGTTCGATATGCTGAGAAGGTGGAAATGGAGTTTTTCAATGATCAAGTGTCTTATAACAACCAACAGAAGAAGAGACCGAGGTGGTAGGAGAAAGGGAAGAATTATTTAAAAAGGTCTGATGGTAAGAAAACTATGTTTCCAGTTTGTGATAAATGTGGTAAAAGGCATGCTGGAGAATGTCTTCTGAATTTTGGAAAGTGCTACCAATGTGGTAAGATGGGACATAAGGATCGTGATTGCACTGAAAAAGATATGGTTGATGGTAAGACCAAATTTGATTTACAGTTAGTGAAATGTTTTAAGTGAAATGGGATGGGTCACTATGCAAACGAGTGTCCGAAAAAGTGCTCGAGTGATGGGAAGAAGTTATACTACAAGCAGAAAGGGGTGGTGAAATCCTTTGCAACTACTTCATCAGATTTTGGGCCATCAAATGAAGTGGTATCTGGTACTTTTTTTTGTTTTTTTCAGATTTTTCCTGTGTGTTTTTTGATTCAGGTTCTACACATTCTTTCATCTCTGAAAACATTTCTAGTAAAATGGGAATAATATCCCAATAAATGACTCCTGAACTTGTGGTAAAAACACATGGGGGAAATGTTGAGGCAAAAATAATTTATAAGAATCTTCCTATCCTTATTCGTGGAAATAACCGACTTGCAAACCTTATTGTTTTACCTCTAGTAGAGTTTGATGTTATCCAGGGTATGGATTGGCTCTTTGTTTACCATGATAAGATTGATTGTAGAGCTAAATAAGTTTCTTTTCAGAAATACTTTCATTTTGTGTACAATAATGAACCCTTACTGTTTATATCATATCAATAGGCTGAGAAACTTTTAAAAGATTGAAAATAATGTTACCTTGTACATATTGTTGAAAACAAAGGAACTGTTCAGATTAATGATGTTCCAGTGGTAAATGAGTATCATAATGTTTTTCATGATGATTTTCCTAGAATAATACCTGATCGGGATGTTGAATTTACTGTTGACTTAGTTCCCAATGTAAAGACATTTTCAAAACCCCCTTATCGAATGGCTCAAATTGATCTTTTAGAGTTGAAGGAGCAATTGGAAGATTTATTAGAGAAAGGTTTCATTCGACCTAGCACATCACCATGGGGTGATCCTGTTTTATTTGTTAAAAAGAAAGATGGTTCAATGAGACTTTGCATTGATTATAGAGCCTTGAATAACATCATTGTTAAGAAAAAATATCCTTTGACTCATATTGATGATTTGTTTGATCAGCTCCAGGGAGCTCCATATTTTTCAAAGATTGACTTGAGATCGGGGTACCATCAGTTGAAGGAAAAGGAAGCAGATATTCCAAACACCGCGTTTCATACAAGATATGGCCATTATGAATTTTTAGTTATGCCTTTTGGGCTAACCAATGCACCTGCTATATTCATGGACCTTATGAATAGAATTTTCCATGAGTTCTTGGATAAGTTTGTGGTTGTTTTCATTGATGATATTTTGCTGTTTTCTAAAAGTAAAGAGGAGCATGAAAGTCATATAAGGGTTATTTTGAAAAACTTAAAATAAAAGAAATTTTATGGGAAATTTATCACTTGTGTGTTTTGGTTGAAAAAAATTTCTTTCCTTGGTCATATTGTTTCTAAAGATGGAATAACAGTTGATCCTTCAAAAACAAATGTTGTTGAAGAATGGCCAATACCCACAAGTGTAACCGAGATTCATAGCTTCCTTTGTTTGGCAGGCTATTACCGAAGGTTTTTTAGAAATTTTTCACAGTTATCTAGTCCAATGACTAAGCTAACTCGGAAGGGTGTTAAGTTTATCTGGAAAAAAGAATGTGATGATTGTTTTCAGGAACTGAAATAAAGATTGGTGAATGATCCAATTTTGGCACTAACTTCCAGGAATGGGGAGTTTGTTATCAATAGTGATGCTTCATTGAAAGGACTTGGCTACATCCTAATATTGAATGAATAGTTAATTGTTTATTCTTTAAGTTAGTTGAAAACTCATGAGGTAAATTACCCTACACATGATTTGGAATTAGCTGCTATTGTTTTCTCTTTAAAAATTTGGAGGCATCATTTGCATGGAGTAAAGTGTGAAATATATACTGATCACAAATGATTAAAGTATATATTAACTCATAAAGAACTGAACATGAGACAGAGGTGATGTATATAATTAATCAACGATTATGATTTTATAATTCATTATCATATGGGAAAAGAAAATAAAGTGGCTGATGCTTTAAGTCAAAAAAATAATGCTTCATTAAAAATGGTGTGTTTGGAACGTGATCCTTTGGTTAAAGATTTGATAAACTTTGGCATATAAGTTGTTGGTATAGGATTTCCTTTTGTTTTGTTTCAGGTATCAGTGAAATCTCTTATATCATACAGAATTAAGCAAGCACAGAAGCAAGACAGTGAGTTGCAGAAAAAGGTAGAGCTAGTTCAGAAAGGTAAGTTAACTGAATTCCACATTGACAATGATTGTGTTTTTAGATTTTGGAAGAGATTGTGTGTGTCTTGTGATTCACAGTTGAAGAGATATTTTTTATGTGAAGCTCATAGTTCTCTGTTTTCAGTTCATCCAAAAATTACTAAGATGTATAGAGATCTTCGGGAGTATTACTGGTGGGACGGAATGAAAAGAGATATTGCTGATTTTACTGTGAAGTGTTTGACTTGTCAATAGGTTAAAGCAGAGTGGAAATTACCGAAGGGGATGTTTCAACCTTTACCAGTACCAGAGTGGAAATGGGAGAATATATCCATGGACTTTGTTGTGGGATTGTCGAAGACACCCTGAAGTAATAATACAATTTGGGTTACTGTTGATCGCTTTACAAAATCGTCTCATTTCCTTGCTATAAGAGATACTTTTTCCCTAGATCAACTTTACCATTTGTATCTTAAAGAGATAGTCAGGTTACATGGATTTCATCTCTCCATTGTATCTGACCCTGATCCCAGGTTAACTTATAACTTTTGGAAAGGTCGTCAGAAGTCATTGGGTACTGAATTAACTTTCAGTACAACTTTTCATCCTCAATCAGATGGGCAGTCAGAATGAATAATTCAGATTTTGGAGGATATGCTACGTGCTTGTTCGATGGATTATCAGGGAAGTTGGGACCAACATCTTTCTTTGGTTGAGTTTTCTAATAATAACAGTTTTCATTCCAGTATACAGATGGCACCATTTGAGGCATTATATGGGAAGCGGTGTCGAACTCCATCTTTCTGGGATGAAGTGGTTGAAAGAAGGTTGATGGGAACGGAATTGGTAGAAGATTTGGCAGAAAAAGTTTAGCTGATACAGAGACACATGAGAACAGCTCAGAGCAGGCAGAAGAGTTATGCAGACAACAGGAAGAAGGATCTCTCTTTTGAGGTAGGTGATCATGTTTTTCTCAAAGTATCACCATGGAAAAGTGTGATGTGATTTGGTAAGAAAGTAAAGTTGAGTCCAAGGTTCATTGGACTATATGAAATTCTGGATAGAGTTGGATCAGTTGCATACCGAGTGGCTTTACCTCCGATTTTATCTCAGGTACACAATGTTTTTCATGTTTCAATGTTAAGGAAGTACATACCAAATCCATCTCATGTTTTGAGTCCAGAGGTAGTTCAGTTGAAAGAGAACCTATCTTATGAGGAACAACCTGTCTAGATTCTTGACCACATGGAGCAAGTGTTTCAGAATAAGGTGATTCATCGAGTAATGGTTTTGTGGAAAAACCACAGGAGTGAAGTGGCAACATGGTAATCTAAAAATGCAATGAGGGATAAATACCCACACTTATTCGATATGTAAATAAATTGCAGGGACATAATTTTCTAAAGGGGGGAAGGATGTAACATCCCAAGTAAGTAATGAATAATATATATTCTTATCTATGTCTATTTATGAATTATATAGTGTTTTAGAGTCTTAAAATTTGAATAAATCCAATCTTAAGCATAGAATTATCTAATATTTTTATAAGATTGGTTTACGGCCTTTTGATGGAGAACCATTTTTAAATATATATTTTGACTATTTTATTAGCTCTATTTGTCAAATTAAACATATTATTTATTATTGGTACATTGAAATTTACTTTGGATAAACTTTTGGTATTTTTGTGACCATGTTTATTTTTTAATGAATAGTGAAAAATACTGCATTTTACATCAAAACTGCTTTTTCATCTAATTTAATTATATGGTTAGATTATTTTTTTAATTTTTTTTAAAGTGTAATTAGAATATATTTTTACCATTTAATCCAATGGTGTTCATTATAATTAATTTCACTTCTGAATTGGTCATAAACAAGTGCAAATCTTTTCATAGATATTGTTTCAAAAAAAAACTCGCTATTTGTTTTGACAATGGGAATTATTTTTAAATTCATTATTGAAATTTCTATGATTGGAATTTGTTAAAATTTATTCCTTATTTGGAATAATAAGGTCCAAATTATGTAATTAAGACTCTTTTGTTTTTGGACAGTATGAATAGTACTGACGGTAATTATCTTTAATTATCTTGATTATTTAGTAATCTGATAGTTAAGGATAGTAAAATAATATCATAATAATACAAAATAACCCCAACATGTGTCCTAATGCTTACCATTGGATGCCTTTTGAAAAACTTAGGGACCCCATGGAATCACTTTTGGGTGAAAGTGACACTTTATCTTTTTATTTTTAAAGAAAGGATAATATCACTAAATAATGTATCACCTGAGTAAAACATTTTTAGTTTTGTCTAAATAAATGATATCTTGGACTATAAATATTCATTGGAAAGATAAACCTATTTCCTACTTCATATTATTTTTTTTATAATTTTTCAACATTAAATAAATTAAATTATTTATGACATCATGATGATGCAGCGATTACCTCATTAATGAAAGATTCAAATTAAATGAAAAGATAATGTAAATTATAATACTTACACTTTTCAAAGACCTATTTGATGAGTATATTTATAACCCTTATCACCTTATCCTCTAAATACAACAATGTGGGACCTTTCAAATCCGAAACTCATTTTAATATAAAGTAACATTTTATAACTTTCCAAGAGTGCCCCTCCTCTCCTCTTATAAAAGGCCCCCACCTCTACCTCATTACCCACACTTCTAAATCTTTTTTATCAGCCAATATCTGCACATTATATCTCTCCACATCCCTCTCGTCATCCTAGAATCCTTAACTTAGGAAAAAATCTCTTTACGAAACCCTTTTGGTTCAAACCAAGAGGAGTTGCCCGATTTAAAGGAAAAGTCTTCTCTAATGTTCTTTTGTTTTATTTTCCTTCTCCAACCCCCTAAAATCTTTTTATTAATTTCTTTTGTAACAAAACCAGTATCTCAAATATAATAGAATGTTGTTATAATAATGATTCTAGCTACACTTATACACACATACATCTAATGGTTAAAGAGAATACTCTTTCCATGGATGGCGAATTTCTACCTCACGAAATGATGATTGCTCAATATTCTTCTAACAACTTCAATGGTGGCAATTAAGAGGTCACTATATTTATATATGATATATAAAATGTTTATGTTTTCTTTGAGGTTCATTATTTTTCATTTATGGCATACCTTTATTGTTTCCATTATGGGTGAATGTGATATCTTCATTTTAGGAAGTGTGGACTACCGCCCCATCAAAGCAATTTGATTCGTTAATGCCTTATGTGGGACGTATAAAGGATGGAGTTAATGGTATTATATATGATATTATACCAGAATTATAATATAACTTTTTATAATTATGATTCCATTCCATAAAATATGAAATATAAATAAAAGTAGCGTTCATGCGTATGTACGGCTTACCGTCTCCATAAACAGTGCATTTCATTTCTTACCTCTAAATGTTATGTAATATTATAAATGCACGTATATACTAGATATATATGATATATATGATATCTACATCATGAATATAACTCTGGGTATAATGGATACATGAACAACTTGTAATTATAAAGAGTTTATTTTTGACTCAAGTACCAATGATCGACAAAACGACCATTATTAACATAAATAATTACATAGTGTTCATAACATGGTAATAAGTGATATAAAAAGGAATAATTAACTTTAAAAGGTTCTTAAGAAAGTAGAAATTAACTAAAGTTTATTATTCATTAGGTTAAAGAATGATCGAGTCAAGTCGGACCCGAGGTAAAGGACTTCGTCTCAATCTCCTTTCATTGAGGCATATTTTGTTTTATACACAACTATATTTTATACGGTGTATAAACTCCTTTGAATTTTATGTTTATTCAAAATAAATATTTTTATACAAAGTGTTTACTAAATGACAAAAGGGAATGTTTTGTTTGTCGTACGTATGTGGAAACAACGACTTCTTCGCCGTCGTGACCATTATTTGAGTTTCGGCTTCCTATACAAGCCATGACCTTTTTTAAAATGAAAAATAAATACCATGTTTTAGTTATATTTTATTTTGGTATTGAAAATTGTTTTGATATTTTTTTTATTTTATCAATGTATTGTATTGATATATCATGATTGAAATGTGGAAATGTTATGTTTCCTTTATGCATGTTTTATGTGATTTGATTATGTTATAGTTCTTGGGAATTGTTTATGAAGATGGGTGGTTCCGTGATAAACTAAGGGCTGGTGAGCCTGATATAGCTCTCCAATGCATTGGGTAACGTGAAGGGGTTAAACGTTAAGGTTTCTCTGAAGAGATTTAGGGAATATACTATGATGGGTATTCCAAACATAACCATGAGGTTTACTCCCTACGTAAGAATGTTTTGAATGCCTCAAGTTACCTTTATGTCATATGATTTTTATGATTTATCCATTATTTGATGAGGTATGTTAAAATGCTTATGCTTTATGAGTAAAGTATGATTTCATACATGGACTAATGTTTTCATTTCGTACTTTTATATCCCTTGCTGAGCTTTTTATGCTCATCCCATGTTTTTGAAATGATTTTCACAGGTCAAGGGAAAGGTACATGATGTGATGACAGTGTCAAAGAAGTGTTAAGAAAGAATCTCTATTTTATTTTAAATATGTTTCCGATGATTGAAAAAATGAGTATTATCTTTTATGTAACCACTTTGTTTAAATGTGGAGTGTAATGCATGATTTATGATCTAATTCTCTAAAAATCTAAACCTAAAAAAATCCCCAACGTGTATTCTTGAAATAACTCAAGATTAATTAATGTTTAAGGTTGGGGCCTTATAATACGTATACTATCCTTTCATGGTTTTTTTATATGTTTTAAAAATTGTGCTTCAATTTTGATGCAATAACAACGTAAAGTGTGGTTCGTTATAGTTGGTATCACAGGAAAGGTATAGTCAACCTTTGGAAACTAGGATGTGAAAGCCTTATTAAGAACCCTAAGGATATTTCTAAGCATAGAACACAATCTTAGTTTTTTTAGAAATGGCCATGAACAACCAATGATAAGAACATAAGTGTAAAATTTTATTTTTGATTATGTGGTTTTCATATTATAATTAGTGTTGCTCACACTATTCTTCTTGGTTTTAGTCAATGGATGGAACCCGAAGGAACCGTGTTAACGCGGAATGCAATGGGAAATGCAATGATTGTCCCCCTGAGCAACCAAACGTTATGGGAGCTAGAATGAAAAATCTTGTAGCCATGATCACACAACATTCTCAAACTATGAATCATTCAGGACTTCCAAACGAGCAAAGGAAGGAGCAACATTCTGTTGAATGCTTCATGAGGCAACGTCCACCTTCATTCAGCGGGTCTACTGATCCATTAGTGGATGAACAATGGATCAGTACCACTGAAAAGATATTTTCAGTTATTCAATGTTCTGAACATGATAAATTCATCTTATCAGTATATCGTTTGGAAGGTGAAGCTGATCAAAGATGGAATCTTATCAAGAATATGAGGCCAAGAGATGAAATTGAGTCCATGGAATGGGACGAGTTCAAGAACTTATTTTTCAATAGGTACTTACCTCGTATTCTTCAAACAATGATGGAGAAGTAGTTTCATGAACTAAAGAAAAAGGATGATTAATATGTTGGTACCTACGACGCAAATTTTACAAGAATTGCAAGGTACGCTTCTGGGATTATTATCCAACCTGAGAGTAAGATTGATCGATTCTTTAGTGGCTTAAAACCAAGTCTTCGAACGGCGTTAGCCATAAGGGACTTCAATAGCTTTGAGGAAATCGTTTGATGTGCTCTCAAGGTTTAGATGGATATTGGAGTAACCCATCAGTCATATGGGTTTGATAAGAAGAGGAAAATGGAATTCAAAGGAAAATTTAAAGAGCACACTGAAAAGAAGATGAGTTTTACCTTATGCTCAAAGTGTGGAAAGAAACATTGAGGGATTTGTCTTAAAAGGAAAATTAAATGTTTCAAATGTGGAAAATAAGGTCATCGGGCATTTGAATGCCGCAATTATGGGAAGAAGATGTCTAGTGATGTGAACAAAGAAAATGATACATAGGGTGCACCTCCTACACTTCAATGTTACAAGTGAAAGTAAATAGGGCATTATTCTAATCAATGACCTAATACAAGGGTTTTTGATGATGATCGACATCAAAAAACTCTTAAGGCTAATGAAAAAGGAAAGTCACTTGAAATTTCTATCAGCGATTTGGAGTATGAGAACGATGTGGTGAAAGGTACACTTACCATCCACTCTAAAGTAGAAAATGTTTTATTTTATTCTAGATCCACCCAGTCTTTTATTTATGAAGAATTTTCTAAGGGTATTGCCATATTACCTCAACAATTAGATGTTGAGATAGCTGTGACAACCCCTAATGGCACAACAGTCGCATCAAAAGTTTATAATTCTTCTCCAATTGATGTTTTTGGGAAAGTGATTCCTGCAAATCTTGTGATCCTTCCTATAGTGGAATATGATGTGAATCTTGGCATGGATTGTCTTTCTTTATATGGATCTCATATCAATTTCCAAAGAAGGGAAGTCCCATTTCATATTCCAGATCAATCTATGATCTTCTATCGATGCAAGGATGAACAAAACCTTCCAGTGGAAATTTCTTCCATCTTATGGGTCTTGATTCCACTAAATGAAGGTTATTTATCTCAAATGGTTGGAGAGAAACTCACGATTAAGAATATGCCCATTGTACAAGATTTTGATGATGTCTTTCCAGAGGAATTGTCGGGTCTTCTACCAAATCGTGAAGTTGAGTTTTTAATAGAACTCGTACCGGGTGCTTTGAATATTTCAAAGACACCTTGTAGAATGGCCCAAATTGAGTTGCATGAATTGAAGAAGCAACTCCAAGAGAATCTTGATAAGGGATTCATACGCCCTAGTGCATCACCTTGGAGAGCACCAGTTCTATTTATTAAAAATAAAGATGGATCAATGAGACTCTGAATTGATTATTGAGAACTTAACAAGATCACTATCAAGAGGAAATATCCTCTCCCACACATTGATGAATTATTTGACCAACTACGCGGAGCTCAATACTTTTCTAAGATTGTTCTTCGTTCATGGTATCATCAATTAAGGGTCAAAAGGGAGGATATACAAATGACGGCTTTCCGTACAAGGTATGGACACTGTGAATTTATAGTGATGCCATTTGGTCTTACTAATTCCCCTGCTATCTTCATGGATCTGGTGAATAGAGCCTTTAAAGACTATCTTGGTCATTTTGTGGTAACCTTTATAGACAATATTCTTGTCTATTCAAAGAGTAAGGAAGAATATTAAGATCACTTGAGAATTGTATTGAAGACCCTAAGAAAGGATAAGCTTTATGCCAAATTTACCAAGTGTGAATTTTGGCTTCAAAAAGTTTCATTTTTGGGTCACATAATCTCAAAAGAGGGGATATCTGTGGATCGAGAAAAAACAAAGGTTATCGAAAGATGGTTGAGACCAACAACAGTAACTGATATCCAAATTTGTCTTGCATTGGATAGATATTATTGACATTTTGTGAAATATTTTTCATGATTATCTAATCCACTCCCCAGGTTGACTCGAAAAGGAGTTAAGTTTGTGTGGATGGAGTAATGTGAAGAGAATTTCAAGGTGTTGAAAAGATGGTTATCCAGTGCACCTATACTCACACTTCTTTATAGTAGAGAAAGTTTTGTGATCTACAGTGATACATACAAGAAGGAGTTGGGGTGTGTTCTTATGCAAAACTATATGGTGATAGCTTATGCCTCATGATAGTTGAAAATCCATGAGAAAAATTACCCAACTCATGATTTCGATTTAACAGCAGTAATCTTTGCATTAAAGATTTGGAGTAATTATCTTTATGGTGAAAGGTGTGATATTTATACTGATCATAAAAGTTTAAAGTATATTTTCACACAAAAGGAGAATAATATGCACCAAAGAAGATGGTTGGAGTTGATTAAGGATTACGACAGTTCAATTCATTACCACTGAGGTAAAGCAAACAAGGTGGCAGACACATTAAGTCGACAAGACCATACTAGCTTATCCATGACGAGGATCACAAAAGATCCAATATTTACGGATTTACAAAGGATGGATCTTGTAATTATAATGGAAGGAGAGAAATCTGATCTTTCTCAAATTAATGTTAAAACATCTATACATGTGAAGATTAAAGAGGCACAGAAAGAAGATGTAGAGTTACAAAAGAAGGTGAGAAATGTTCCTGAATTCAACCTTGATTGTGATGGGATAATAAGGATCAGGAATCGGGTTTGTGTTCCTCCCATCCCAGAATTAAAGAAGGAGCTGATGGATGAGGCTCATAGTTCTTCATTCTCTATTCATCCTGGAAGCACGAATATGTATAGGGACCTGAAAGAGTACTTCTGGTGGGACGGGATGAAAAGGGATGTTGCTGAATATGTCTCCCGATGCTTGGTTTTTCAGCAAGTTAAAGCTGAGAGACAGAAGTCTAAGGGGATGTTACAACCATTAACCATACCCGAATGGAAATGGGAAAACATCACTATAGACTTTGTCACTGGACATCATAAAACATCCAAAGGCAATAAAGTTATCTAGGTCATATTTGATCGTTTTACAAAGTTTTCACACTTCATTGCTATTAGAGAGTATTTCTCTCTGGATCATCTTTCCAGGATATATGTAAAGGAAGTGGTAAGATTGCATGGAGTGTGACTTTCCATTATATCTGATCAGGATCTGAGGTTTACCTCAAAGTTCTGGCGAAGTCATTATCATACTCTAGATATAGAGTTGAGTTTCAGCACTTTTTATCATCCTCAGACAGATGGTCATTCTGAGAGGACAATTGAAACTCTAGAAGATATGTTAAGAGCTTGGTCTATGGATTTCAAAGGTGGTTGGGATCAACACCTACATTTGGTGTAATTTTCTTATAATAATATCTTTCACTCCAGTATTCATATGGATCCTTATGAAGCTCTCTATGGAAAGAAATTTCGGACTCCAACTTGCTGGGATGAAGTTGAGGAAAGAAAGCTATTAGGACCTGATCTTGTTAATGAGATGGAAGAAAATGTCAGATCTATTCAAAAACACATTAGAGCAGCTCAGAGTCGACAAAAAAGTTATGCCGATAACCGAAGAAAAGACCTAGAGTTTGAAGTGATTGAGGAAGTGTTCCTACGAATATCTCCTTGGAAGAGAGTAATGAGATTTGGAAAGAAGGGAAAGCTGAGCCCTAGGTATATCTGTCTTTTCGAAATACTAGATCATGTTGGGAAGGTAGCATACCGGTTTGATCTTCCACCGAATCTCTCTCAATTTCATGATGTGTTCCATGTATAACTCCTGAGAAAGTACATACCTGATCCTTCACATGTACTCAGCTCAGAAGTTGTACCACTGGAGCAAGATCTTTCTTATGAAGAATAACCGATAGAGATTCCGGATCGTATTAAAAAATTCATATGGAACAAGACCACTCGCTTGGTGAAAGTTTTATGGAGGAACCACCAATTATAAGAATCTACATGGGAGCTTGAGGATATTATGAGGGAGAGGTCTCCTCATCTGTTTGTTACCAAGTGACGAATTTTGAGGGAGAAATTCATTTTAAGGGGGGTAGAATGTAACACTAGAGATTTTTATGAGAAATATTTTTTTATGTTATATACTTCATCAATGGAATCATTCGCTACAAACAACACTATCTTGTCTTGCTTTATACACAACCGCGGGATTCCTCTATAGCTTGCGTTGTACGCAATACAGAGTTTCACTAAACAACGATATGCTATTAAAATATTATTAAAACTAGCCATTATGAATAGTAATAACAACTTTTTGAAATTTTCTAAATTTTATCTTTCAAAATGGAATTCATTTTTGGATTCGGAGTATCGAAATTATCATAGGGTGAAATTTTGGTATTTTTCTGAAATCTTTCAATTTTTGATGAATTGTGAAAACACTGGGTTACTATTTAAAACCCGAATTTTTATATAATTAATTATTTATTTTATATAAATTTATTTTAGGTCAAAATTGATACATAACACCTATATAAGTTCAATGTAATTCATTGGAGTCATTTTATAATAATTTTAGTTATATAAAAATTTTTATTGAACTTTTCACCGTCTTTTACACACCTCCTAGGAGAATTTGAAAATTTACATAAAACATAATTTTACCGCTTCTGTGAGGGAAATTTCAAAAATCCGAGAAACACGGTTAATATCAAGGACTAAAATGTGGTTCAATGAGATGAAAATAATTTTTGGTAAATAGTAACTTTTACTTTTTTTACCACGGTTAAAAGTAAATGGGGAAATTAAGAGTAAAAATGATATTATTGTTACCCTAACACATGTCTTAATTCTATTGGAAAAGTTTAATTCGACCAAAAACAACCTTAGGAATAAAATATGACCATTTAGGCCCACTTGGATTAGATTAGGACATTTAATATTATTTTATTTAAAGAATAGTTAAAATAGTTAAAATCAATGTTTAATAAATACATAATTTTTAATATAGGGTTATACATAAGATAAATTCTACTATAAATATTCATTAGAAATATAAAACTATTTCCTACATTATGGTATTTTATTTATAATTTTTGAACCTTAAATAATTTAATTTATTTATGACACAATGATGATGCAGCATTTATCTTATTAATGAAATATTGACATAATTGATGTTATAAATACCCAAATAAATGTAATTTAAACTTTCTATGAATTCCATTAATTTTATAGGTTCATATGATATGTTAGTATTGATTTAATTACCTTTTTTTTGAACTAATCATTCTGTTATGATTTTCAAAAAAAATCAATTACCAAATATTGTCAAAATTGACATAAAATAGTTTTTAAAATAACATATTATATTATTAATTTTTATTTTATTCCTAAAAATCTAATGTCTGACCAAATGACTTAGGTAAGGTTATATATATTAATAATAAACAACTTGGGGTTATTTTGTCTTGTTATAGTATGTTTATTAACCTTATAGTGTAAGAAAACAAGAAGGCACGGTAAAAGTAAAATTATTTAACATAAAGATAAATCTAAATGATAAAGTTAAAAATGAAACCTAAACTTGTCTAAACTCTATTGGATGGGAGTCTTTCGACCCATCCCCACATTATCTTCGAAATAAATCAATTTGGAGCTATTAAAAACCGAATATGACCTTATAATAAAATAATAATTTCAGTTTTTCCTAAGGTTCCTCTTTCCTCCCTTATAAAAGGGCACCTCCTCCCTCTCTTCCTCACACCACTTTGAGCCTTAAAGCACAGACAAACCCTGACAATTTCTCTTCTCCACTTCCCTAGAAACATCATATAGGTCCTGGTCATCTTAAAATACCATTTTTAGTTCCCTAAGAGGAGGTTAATAAGAGGCGCTTCAAAGAAGAGGTAATGTCTTTTACCGATTATTTCAACATTATTTCTTCTTCTACTTATTCTTATTTTGTTGTTTCATTATTAATTAATAACATCAGTATCACTCATATACTGATATGTTATTATAAGTATTAAACAACCCTATTTCACCATCTATCCATCCTACGGAAAATGAAATCACCGCGCGTGCGTACGTACGGAATACTGTCTCCACGTCGTGGTGTCATCTATTTTCCACCACCACCTTACTTGGATGGGTATAATGGTGTAAATAATAACTATATATGATTATTGTAAAGTGATATTGATTCTGAAATATTATACATACACTCCAATACAATTCCACTTTAATGGAAACGATATCATCGCTCCTGCGTACATACGGAATACCATCTCCATGATGTGATGTGACTCGTTATACATGATATTAATTACATAATGATTATATAAATGAATAGAATGAATAAATATGATATATATTACACTAATACCATTGTGTAAATGAGGTATTTATAACCTAAAATGAATAATAAGAATTTATTCGACAAAACATGCATAAGAACAAAAAGTAATAAACACCTGAATAACAAGTAGCAATGAAATATTACTAATAAGAAGCTAAGAATATGATGATATATGATATCATAACAATGAGTATGATTTTTTTAATAAGTCAATGACATTATTTAAATCATTATACAAGAGGTTCAGACACTTACGAAATAAATCGGACCTAAGGTAAGGGAAAATCTCGCAATCTCAATTTTTATCCGAGATTGTTTATACATAAAAATTTACTAGGGAATATTTATCATCCACATACATGTTTCCTCAATATGTTATATTATTTATATCCTCATACAATTGTTTAAATCCAATTTTACCCTTTGGTGAGTTTTTAGTAAAAGATATGAAAGGAATCTTTTGTCATTTTTCGTACGAGGTACTTTTTGACTTTTCCAGCCAAAGTACGAGAAGAATTTTTTTTTAACTTATATGGCATGAATGGATTTTTATTAAATTATTTCCAAGAAGTTTCCTTTACAATTTTTCAAGTTTATTTTTAATTAACTTTTTTAGTTTAAAAATTGTAGGACATGTTAAGAAATGAAAAATGTTTTTGATGTAGAAAGGATATTTTCCTCAAGAATGGAGTTCAAGTGTTTTATCAAAATTTATTTTCCATCCATGATAAAATAGGGCTTTGTTTCTATCCCTATTTTTAAATTGTTTTGATTATGTTATTATGGAATTATTTTTATTATGTCCTTTTATCTTATATGGCATGTGTTATGATGGCATGATGATTAAGAATCCCATTTTTATTACATGGGTTATGCTATGATGTATGATTTATGATTTTGTGGAAGACATAAGAATGGTTTCATTATGATATGGGTGGGACCTATATCTCCCTCCAATGAATTGGGTAAAGATTTATATCTCCTGAGATAGACATGGCTGGAACGGTAGGTTAATCCAGTTCAGTGAAACAGGACTAAAATAGGAGTGAACTCGGTTCAGAAATGGACTTTGTCAGCTAAGATTGTCTTCGCAATGAGTCCTGGCTAATAAGAAATGATTCTCCATGATTATGTGTGTATGCCAAAAAGTTTCATGTTTTAAGTTATGATTATTGGGATTACATTTCACTACTATGATTTGTCCCATGTTATGAAATTATGATCTCTTTTGCAGGTTAAGATTTCCAAAATGTTATGTTCTTATGAATATGATGTGATTGATATTTCTTTTTTTTACCCTTACTGAGCATTTGAGCTCACCCTTTTGTATGTTTCCATTCCCCAGGTCAGGAATAAGGTTATTAAGTAGGATATTCCAAAAGGGACACCAGATATGATGAAATAAATGGGCGGCAATCTAGATGCTTTATGAACCAGTTGTTTATGTTTCCCAGTTTTTAAAGACACTATACCTATATGGTCCTTTCATGGTTTTGTAATATGATGTAATAAGTGTGATTCAATTTTGAAGTAATAAAAATGTAAATTGTGGGTCGTTATAGAAGGCACTTCAAGAAATCCTTTTGGTTCAAACCAAAGAAAGTTGCCTAAATTAATGGTAACAATATCTCTTAAATTTCATTCTTTTATTCTACTTCCCCAACCCCTAAACTCTTTTTTATTCCTTTATTTTGTAAAAAAACCTGTATCCTAAATATCCTAGTATGTTTTTATGATAAGGATTCGAACTACACTTACTCACACCTCCATCTAATGGATGATGAACATAATGTTTCTGTGGATGGCAAACTAACGCCTCACGAAACGATGATTGTTCAATTACATCTTACCGCCTCTCATGGTGGCCATTATGATGGAACTTTATTTATATATGATATATATTATGTTTATGATTTCCTTATGCTTTTTTACTTCTCATTTATATCATTCCGTTAAGGATTCCATAGTGGGTAAATACGATAATCTCATTTGAGGAAGTGCGGACTACCGCCCCCTCAAAGTGATTTGATTCGTTAATGACTTGTGTGTGATGTATAAAGGATAGAGTTAATGATATTATATATTATATCATACAGGAATTATAATATAACTATTTATCATTATGTTTTATTTCCATTAATATAAGAAATATAAATGAAAGTAGTGTTCATGTGTACGTACGACTAACCGTCTCCATGAACGGTGCATTTCATTTCTTACCTCTAAATGTTATGTAACATTATAAATACATGTATATACTGGATATATATGATATATATGATATCTAAATCATGAATATCATTCTGGATATAATGGAATATTGACCACATGGAAAACTTGTAAATATAAGTTGTTCATTTTTGACTCAAGTACCAAATATAGACAAAATGAAAGTTATTAACTTAAATGATTAAATAATGTTTATAACATGGTAATAAGTGATATGAAAGGAATAATAAACTTGAAAAGGTTCTTAAGAAAGTAGAAATTAACTTTAATTTATTATTCAAGATATTAAATAACGATCGAGTCATGTCGGACACGAGGTAAGGGACTTCATCTCAATCTCCTTTCATTGAGACATATTTTGTTCTAATACAAGACTTTCTTTTATACGCTTTATAAACTCCTTTGACTTTTCTTTTCATTCAAAGGGAATATTTTTCTATGAATCATTTTACTAAACGATAGAAAAAGATTGTTTCTTTTAACGTACATAGTGACAACAACCTTTTCTGTTGCCGCGTGAATTATTTTTTCTTTGGCTTCCTCAACAAGCCACAATGTTTTTTTAAAATAAAATAAATACCTTATACTCTTTTACGTATTTTTGGTATTGAAAATGGTTATGAAAATGGATTTTTTATTTCAATATATTCAAGTGATATATTTTGATTGAAATGTGGAAATGTTTCCTTTCCATTATATTTGTTTTATGTGATATGATTTTATATTGGTACTTGGAAATTTGACGGGTAGTTACATGATAAACCAAATGATGGGTGGTGTCGTGAATACCAGGATGGGTGGTTACGTTATAAACACCAATGTATTGGGTATGGAAGTCGGTCGTATGGCTACTCAATTTAGTGATATGTGTGGAATTCGACCGTATGGTTATTCCATTTATTTATGTTTATGTCCCAAGTTACCTTTATATGTTATGTGTTTTATATATGGGTTTTATGGTAATATTTTGGTTACAAAAGGGTAAGTAATGATCCTTTATTCAGTGATGAGTATTTAATACTTCATAAAGGTGAAAAGTAATACTTATGTTAAAGTATTCATGGTTTACATGGTGTTTTGAAAAACTAACAGTTTTACTTCTTTGTGTATCCTTTACTGAGATTTTTATGCTCATCCCATGTTTTTGAAATGTTTTCTCACAGTACATAATGTGGAATAGGGTAAAGGATGGGATCAAGGAGAAGTCATGTTATCTTATACATGGAACTTGACATGACTCTTTTTTTTCAAGAGTTCATGTTTTGTAAAAAAAATGGAAACTCTGTAGAAGTGTTTACTTTGTAATATTTTGAAATGTAATAGTTATGGCCTAACTCTCTAAAACTCTAAACCTGAAAAGATCATCAATGTAAATTATTCATTTAATTCAAGATTATGCATGGTTTTAAGGCCGGGTCCTTATAGTTGGAATCAGAGGTCGGTTTAGATAACTTTAGGTGTTAGGGTATTGTTAAAGTAATATCCATAAAGTAATTTATGTTAATATTGAAATCATATAGTATTTCCAGATTACCAAGTTTCTTCGCCTAAGATATTTATATGTTCAGAAATGTTTTCCATAGAGGAAACTGGGCGGCTATATTGGGACGACATCAGGAGGAAGATAACCTTCCAAATCAGCAACCTGGGATGGTCAGAATCAGAATTGAATAGTTTGTTGTAGTGATGGCACAGTTGACTCAGGATATAAATGGTGGTAGTATTCATGCACGAGATCATCCTGATCAACCGCAGAGGAACATGTCAGCAGTGTAGAATTTCATGAGGCAACATCCTATATCTTTCAGAAGATCATCTGACCCTATTCTAGCTGAATGGTGGATTAAAGCATTGGAGAAGATTTTTAATGTCATGGGTTGTTCAGAACATCAAAAGGTTAGTCTTGCTATTTACCATTTTAAAGGTGAAGCTTATCAGTGGTGATCGATGGTGAAAAATATCAGGGATAGTGAAGAGATTGTGTAACACCCCAAGCTTTCATGATAAGATTCTCTTTCAATAATGCAATAGCTTGCATTGTACGCATGTTCGAGATTCTAACACACCGCGACCAATCAGAAAGCTGTTATGAATAGTAATACCCACTTTTTGAAATTATATAAATTTTTTATTTCAAAATGGACTTCATTTTTGGATTTGGAATATCGAAATTAGCCTATGTGTAATTTTTGGTATTTTTCTGAGAACTTCTAATTCTCGATGAATAGTGAAAAATACTTAAAAACAACTTTTTTAATAAAAATAATTTATAGTGATAAATTATACTATTGAGTTGTTTTAAAGTATAATTAGAATATATTTTTACCATTTTATCCAATGGTGTTCATTAGAATTAATTTCACTTTGAAATTGGACATAAACAATTGTCAATCTTTTGATATATATTGTTTCTTAAAAACACGCTATTTGTTGTGACAGCGGGAATTAATTATTAAATTAATTAATTCAACTTATATGTTTTTAATTTTTTTAAAATAGACATAATTTTTTAATTAGGAATATTAAATATAGATTAGGGTGAGTTTTCGGTATTTTTCTGAAAAACATCAATTTTTTATGAATAGTGAAACCACTATGTGGTGGTTAAAAAACTAATTTTTCGTTTAAATTAATCATTACCACTTCTGTGAATTGAATTTCAAAAATCCTACATACATAGTTGTAATTAGTAAGTAAAATGTTGTTCAATGGGATGAAAATAATTTTTGGTGAATAATAACTTTTAAGTTTTATTAATCGCGATTTAAGGCAATTAGTGTAATTTAAGGTAAATATAATGTTATAATAATATGAAATTACCTTTAAACTTGTCCTACCCTTATTGGATGAGTCATGGTCAACCCAAAAAATCCATGGGTCAACATATAGACCCCATGCAGCCACTTGGGTAAGAAAATGACATTAATAACTTTTTATTTAAAGTAAAAATAAAATTGTCACAGACATGTGTTGTTTTACTAAAACAATTATTACATGGGGTAATATAAGTTAACCATTTGAATATAAATATTAATTGTAAATCTAAAAGTATTTCCTATGTCAAGGTAATTTTTTATAATTTTTATGCATTAAATAAATAAATTTATTTATGACACCATGATGATGCAGTGATTACATCTTTAATGAACAATTTAAAAAAAATGAAAAGAAAAGGTAAAATATAAGACATAAACTTGTCTAAAACCTATTATATGGGTGGATTTAGAACCCTTATCACTTTATCCTTGAAATATATCATTGTGGGACCTTTAAAATCTGAAAATCATTTCATAATAAAGTAACATTTCATGACATTCCAAAAGTGCCCCTCCTCTTCTCTTATAAAAGGCCCCCACCTCTACCACCTTATTCACACCTTCAAAGCCATTTGGCTCGACCAACATCTGCCCAAATACTCTCTCAACTTTTTTATCTTACTCCTAGAAGCCTCACTTTGGGCAGAAGTCTTCACAAGGAATCCTTTGGCTCAAATCCAAAAGAGTTACCCAATTTTAAGGTAATGTCTTCTCTTATGTTATTTTGTTTCATTTTACTTATACAACCCCTTAAACTCTTTTTCTTACTTTATTTTGTAAAAAAACCAGTATCATAAATATACTAGGATGTTTATATGAGAAGGATTTTATTTACACTTACACACACCTTTGTCTAATGGTTAAATAACATACTTTTTCTGGGGGTAGTGAATTACTGCCTCACGAAACAATGATTGTTAAATCTTCTTTTAATACCTCTCATGGTGTCCATTAAGATGTCACTATATTTATATATGATATATATTATGTTTATGTTTTTCTTATGATTCTGTATTTTTCATTTAGGTCATACAATTATGATTTCCATTATGGGTAAAGGCGATAATTTCATTTTACGAAGTGCGGACTACCGCCCCCTCAAAGTGATTTGAATCGTTAATGCCATATGTGGGACGTATAAAGGATGGAGTAAATAATATTATATATGATATAATACTAGAATTATAATAGAAATTTATATCATTATGATTTTATTCCATTAAATACAAAATAAAAATGAAAGTAGTGTTCATGTATACGTACGACTTACCGTCTCCATGAACGGTGCATTTCATTTCTTACCTCTAAATGTTATGTAATATTATAAATGTATGTATATACTGGATATATATGATATATATTATATCTACATAATTAATATAATTTTGGATATAGTGGATATTTCAACACATTAACAACTTGTAATTATAACAAGTTTATTTTTGACTCAAGTACCAAAGATCGAAAAACGACCGTTATTTACTTAAATAATTACATAATTATCATAACATGGTAATAAGTGATATAAAAGGAATAATTAACTTGAAAAAGGTTCTCAATAATGTATAAATTAACTCTAATTTATTATTCAGGAGATTAAATAATGATCGAGTCAAGTCGGACACGAGGTAAGGGACTTCGTCTCAATCTCCTTTCATTGAGGCATATTTTGTTTTATACACAACTTTCTTTTATACAATGTATAAACCCCTTTCAATTTTATGTTTTTTTAGAAGGAATATTTTTATATGAAGAGTTTTACAAAATGAAAAAAAGGAATGTTTTCTTTGTCGTACGTATGTGGCGACAACGACTTCTCCGCCGCCGTGACCATTATTTGAGTTTCAGCTTCCTCTACAAGCCATAACTTTTTTTAAAACTGAAAAAATACATACCAAGTTTTAATTTTCTTTTATTTTGGTATTAAAAATGGTTTTATCATATCAATGTGTTGTAATGATATCTTGTGATTGAAATGTGGAAATTTTATGTTTCCATTATGCATGTTTTATGTGATACGATTATGTTATGGTTTATGATATGTTTAAACCTTTTCATATAAAGAATGCATTGGACATAGTATGAGACGTGTGGAGCCTGCTATTGCTACTCGATGCATCGGTAGGTCTCATGAGACAAACTAGTGTCTTGGAACAAAGACTTGACAAAATCTTATTTGTATTCTTGGCACAAGGCCTTGACTTTGTGGTTTTGATAGTCTGTCATTATGCATTCCATCATTTTGAAAGTGGTTATTGATATTTCATATGATTAGTCGACTAGTAGAATATCCATGTGAGTAAGTAAATGGAATTATTACATTTTAATTTTTTCATATTATGCTGAAGTTCAAGTATAAAAGACTTTTTATTTAGTTAAACATTTCCTTAAATGTTTATGTTTATTTATGAATGTTTTCGTTGTATTGTTATCCTTACTGAGCATCTAAGCTCACCCCTTTCTATGTTTTAATATCCCCATATGTGAAGAAATATTTTATGACTGACCTACAGGGATAGTCTGAAGGGGATAGGAGTGTGGAGTATGGAGACTATGTTATTGTGATTTTTCACTTTATGATGTAATGTAACATTTATGAATGTATCTAGTGTTTCCAAGGATACTAAAATAATCGGTCTTTCGAGACTTGATCTTTTTTGATCATGGCAATGTTACATAATAATGAATCAACTCTGGGTAATTGGGTTCGGGGTGTTACAGTTGGTATCAGAGACAGTTTTGTACTAACCTTGGAAGCTAGATTTAGATAAACTCTGATTAGAGCACATAGCCCTATGATAGACTTTGAGGATTAGTATAGAAGAACTTACTAGAATTTTGGTATTATAGAAATTTTGTGAGTTTTCCAAGAAATACATCCCTTTCTGGATACGAGCAGGTAGAGGCGGCTCTGGCACAGATGTACCTAGGGGTAAAACTCGAAAACACTGCTTTGAGCTAGACTCGAACGGGAACTGGTGCACGACAATGGGCATTGTTCCACTCTTGGTTATGACACTCCTGGGAGATATGCTTAGGATAATTCCCATTTTCATTACAAACCATTGTGAAGGATTTATGAGTATATACATCCTTAAATAAAACATTTTTATGATTATGGATTATATCCATAAATAGATCAATTTATGTTAAGTGTTTTACAAGTATGTAATTATGTATTTCGATTCATAAACTAATCTAGTTTATGACATTGTTTAGAAATGGCACCTAGTGGAAGGAATGGAAACTGTATCAATGAACGCACTCCATGTTTGGATTTCCCTCCTGATCAAGATAATTATAGTGGAGCTGGTGATACAACTGGTGCTGATGAGCTAATCACTATACTGGGACAACTCACTCTGGTTATGAATAATAACCTTACTCTTATGGAGCACCATGATCCGTAACGTGGAGGATCAATGTTAGACTGCTTCATGAGGAAACAACCACCAACATTTAATAGGTGTAAAAATCAATTAGTAGCTGAGCAATGGATAAACTCCATAGATAAAATATTCCATTCCTTGGGGAGTAGCGAAAGGGAAGAAGTTGTCATGGCAGTTTACCGCCTCACTCGAGATGCTAACCAATGGTGGTCATTGATTCAAAATAAAAAGAAGATAATGAAGTATCAAATATGGAATTGATGGAGTTCAAAGATATTTTATTAGAAAAATACTTTCCTCGTGACCATCGAGAAGATTTGTAAAGGCAATTTCTGAGTCTGAGACAAATAGAGGATGAGAATGTTGCAAAGTATGAGGCCAACTTTACAAGCTTAGCGAGACATGCTGCAGATTACATACAAAACCCAAGAAGTAATATTTATCGTTTCTTTGATGGGTTAAAACCATTTCTCCCTCGAGATTTAGTATCACAATCCTTATCATCATATGAAGATATTGTCTCGTGTGATATCAAGATAGAAAAATAATTCTCTAAGTCTTATGAAAACAAATAAAAAAAGAGAATAAGAGAATGGTGGGACAAGAGAAAGATAAAGGGAAAAAGGGAAAGAAGGATTTTTCATTTTGTGATAATTTTGGTAAGAATCACCCTAGTACTTGTCTAAAGGGAATGGGAGTTTGTTAAAAATGTGGAGAAAAAGGTCACCAGGCTAGTTATTGTAAGGGAAATAAAGAGGCTCTCGGTGTTGAATGCTACAATTGTAGAGAAATGGGGCATTATGAAAATTAATTCCCTAAGAGCCAAAGAAACTTACCTCAGAAAAGGCCAAGGGAGAAAGTCAAAGCTTATGTTGTTACTACAGATGAAGTTGAATAATTATTGTATTTGTGTTTTTGGACTCAAGAACTCTATTATGGTTATAAGAATAATGTGATATATATAAGGATTGTACTCTAGTACTTGTTTTTTCATTAAGGTTTTAATATGATTAAGTTAATCATATTTTTAGTATGTGATAATAAGAGAAGCGTTACTTTATTTTGGGAATCTGATGTTATAATTGATTTTGGAATTTAGAGACCTTTTAGAGAAAGTATGGACATGGGTATTTTGGATAACTATAAAGGTTGGAATGGATTAAGTTGAACTCTGGATAGTATTGTTTAAGGTTAAAACATTTCTGAAGATTATTTTTGGAATATTTCAATACTATAGTTTTAGGAAAAGGACAACCTGCAGGTTGGGGGATAACCCGTCGCGTCGGACAAAGCTGCATGAATCGAACCCACAACCATAGTGTGACAGACCTTTATTACCTACCACTAGCCTACATGAAGTCTCTGGTTATTACAAAATAGTTTTCCTAATCTAAATGGTATGTGTTAATATTTGGAACCTAGTACGATTTGGATAAATATAATATTTTTGAGTTCTATTATCTTTTTGAGTGAAAGATGAGTTTGTGGTATAAATTAGTTGAAGGATGAATTTCTAATTGTAAAGTATATATATATATATCTCTTATTTTATGAAGAAATTAATTCTTAAACTTTAGGGAATGGATATTAAAAAAAAAATTATTATCCTAATATCCTATGTTTTGTTGAACTGATGTTATTTTAAATCACCATAGATTGATGGCTTTGAGACCCTCAAATTTACACTTGTTTGTGATTTATTACCTCAATTACTCCCTAAAAATATTTACATTTTCCCTCCAATTATATTTCTCTAATTTTCACAAATTTTCTCCTAATTGAGATCATATTTTGGTGGTGACTTTTTTATTTCTCTTTCCCTCTTTTTAAGGCTAAATTTTATTAACCTTATTTCCGATGTGGGTTTTCCACAAAGGTATTTTCTACTTTTATCCTTTTATTTATTAAGAACAATTTCAAATTGTGAGGACGCAATTTATTGAAAGAGGATAGAATGTAACACCCCAAGCTTTCATGATATGTTTCTCTTTCAATAATTCAATAGCTTGCATTGTACGCAAGTTCAAGAATTTAACACACCGCAACCAATAAAAGCAGCCGTTATGAATAGTAATACCCACCTTTTAAAATTATATAAATATTTTATTTTACAATGGACTTCATTTTTAGTTTCAGAATATCGAAATTAGCCAATGTGTAATTTTTGGTATTTTTCTGAGAACTTCCAATTTTCGTTGAATAGTGAAAAATACTTAAAAACATCTTTTTTAATAAAAATAATTTGTAGTGATAAATTATACTATTGAGTGGTTTTAAAGTATAATTAGAATATATTTTTACAATTTTAACCAATGGTGGTAATTAGAATTAATTTCGCTTTGAAATTGGACATAAACAATTGTCAATCTTTTGATATATATTGTTTCTTAAAAACACGCTATTTGTTGTGACAGCGGTAATTAATTCTTAAATTAATTAATTCAACATATATGTTTTTAGTTTCTTAAAATAGATATCATTTTTGAATTAGGAATCTAAAATATAGCTGAGGGTGAATTTTTGGTATTTTTCTGAAAAACATCAATTTTTGATGAATAGTGAAACCACTAAGTGGATGTTAAAAAACTAATTTTTCATTTAAATGAAACTTTACCACTTCTGTGTATTTAATTTCAAAAATCCAACATACATTTTTGTCATTATTAAGTAGAATTTTTTTCAATGAGATGAAAATAATTTTTTTGTGAATAATAACTTTTAAGTTTTATTAATCATGATTAAAGGTAAACAATATTATTTAAGGTAAATATAATGTTATAATAATATGAAATTACCTTTACACTTGTCCTAACATTAATGGATGAGTCATGTCCGACCACGAAAATCCATGGGTCAACTTGGGGACCCCATGGAGCCACTTGGGTAAGAAAATGACATTAATAACTATTTATTTAAAGTAAAAATAAAATTGTCACAAACATGTGTTGTTTTACTAAAACAATTATTACATGAGGTTATATAAGTTAACTTTCGTAATATAAATATTCATTGGAAATATAAAAAAATTTCTACCTCATGGTAATTTTGTATAATTTCTAGGAATTAAATAAATATATTTATTTATGACACCATGATGATGCCGTGATTACCTCATTAATGAACAATTTAAATAAAATGAAAAGATAAGGTAAAATATAAGGCTTAAACATGTCTAAAACCAATTGTATGGGTGTATTTATAACCCTTATCACATTAGCCTCGAAATATATCATTGTGGTACCTTTAAAATCTGAAAATCATTTCATAATAAAGTAACATTTCAAGACTTTCCTAAAGTGCCCCTCCCCTCCTCTTATAAAATGCCCCCAAATCTACCACCTTATTCACACCATCAAAGCCATTTGGCTTGGAAAAACTCTGCCAAAATACTCTATAAACTTCCCTCTCTTACTCATTAAACCCTCACATTGGGCAGAAGACTTCCCAAGGAATCCTTTGGCTCAAATCAAAAAACGTTACCCGATTTTAAGGTAATGTCTTCTCTTATATTCTTTTGTTTTATTTTTCTTCTACAACCCCTTAAAATATTTTTATTCCTTTATTTTGTAAGAACACCAGAATCATAAATATACTAATATGTTTTTATGAGAAGGATTTGATTTACACTTACACACACCATCGTCTAATGGTTAAAGAACATATTGTTTCTGTGGGTACCGAATTACTGCCTCACGAAACGATGACTGTTAAATCTTCTTTTAGCACCTCACATGGTGGCCATTAAGATGTCACTGTATTTATATATGATATATATTATGTTTATATTTTCCTTATGCTTCTATATTTTTCATTTATGTCATACATTTATGATTTTCATTATGTGTAAACGTGATAATTTCATTTTAAGAAATGCGGACTACCACCCCCTCAAAGTGATTTGAATCGTTAATGCCATATGTGGGACGTATAATGGATGGAGTAAATAATATTTTATATGATATTATACTGGAATTATATTTCAACTTTATATCATTATTATTTCATTCCATTAAATACAAAATAACAATTAAAGTAGCGTTCATGCGTACGTACGGCTTACCGTCTCCATGAATGGAGCATTTCATTTCTTACCTCTAAATGTTATGTAATATTATAAATTCAGGTATATACTGGATATATATGATATATATGATATCTAAACCATGAATATAATTCTGGATATAATGTATATTTCACCACATTAACAACTTTTAATTATAAAAAGTTTATTTTTTTACTCAAGAACCAAAGATCGAAAAAACGACCGTTATTAACTTAAATAATTACATAATGTTCATAACATGGTAATAAGTGATATAAAAGGAATAATTAACTTGAAAAGGGTTCTTAAGAAAGTAGAAATTTACTCTAGTTTATTATTCAGGAGATTAATGAACGATCAAGTAAAGTCGGACAGGAGGTAAGGGACTTCGTCTCAATCTCCTTTCATTGAGTCATATTTTGTTTTATACACAACTTTCTTTTATAAGGTGTATAAACCCCTTTGAATTTTATATTTATTCAAATAGAATCTTTTTATACTAAGTGTATTACTAAAGGAAAAAAAAGGAATGTCTTTTTGTCTTACGTATGCGGCGACAACGACTTCTCTGCCGTCATGACCATTATTTGAGTTTCGGCTTCCTCTACAAGCCATAACATTTTTTTAAAATGAAAAATAAATACCAAGTTTTAATTTTCTTATATTTTGGTATTGAAAATGGTTTTATCATATCGATTTGTTGTATTGATATCTTGTGATTGAAATTTGGAAATATTATGTTTCTATTACGCATGTTTTATGTGATACGATTATGTTATGGTTTACGATATGTTTAAACCTTTTCATATAAGGAATTCATTGGACTTAGTATGTGATGGGTGGAGCCCGCTATAGCTACTCGATGAATCAATAGATCGCATGAGACAAACTAGTGTCTTGGCACAAGGCCTTGACATAATCTTATTTGTATTCTTGGAACAAGGCCTTGACTATGTGGTTATGATATTCTGGCATTATGCATTCCATCATTATAAAAGTGGTTATTGATATTTCATGTGATTATTCGACTAGTAGAATATCCATGAGAGTTAGTAAATGGAATTATTTCATTTTACTTTTTCCATATTATGCTATAGTTTAAGTCTAAAAGACGTTTGTTTTTGTTAAACATTTCTTTAAATGATTATGTTTATTTATGAATGTTTCTGCTGTATTGTTATCCTTACTGAGCATCTGAGCTCACCACTTTCTATGTTTTATTTTCCCAGGATGTGAAGAAATATTTTATTACTGACCTATAGGGATATTCTGAAGGGGATAAGAGTTTGGACTATGGAGACTATGTTATTGTGATTTTTCACTTTATGATGTAATGTAACATTTCTTAATGTATCTAGTGTTTCCAAGTATACTAAACTAATCAGTCTTTAGAGACATAATCTTTTGTGATGAAGTCAATGTTACGTAATAATGCAGCGACTCTGGGTAACTGGGTTCGAGGTTTTACAGATTGATGCTCTCAATTAGAATTAATTCAAAGGTATGTTTCTTGAGAAATATTTTCCTAAGGTGGTTTGTTTTAAGATGGAAAAACAATTCCTGGAATTGAGGAAGGAGGATGACTTAGTTGCTGCTTATGAAGAAAAGTTTACTTGACTGGAAAAGTATGCACCAAATTTCATCCGAGATCTTGATAGTAAGATAAATCGATTTTAATCAAGACTGAAGCCACGATATCGAAGAGAATTAGCCTCTCGTGAGTTTAAAAGTTATGAAAAACCTCTTCGATGTGCGGAGATGGTGGAAATTGAGTTTGTTGATGATCAAATGTTCTTTGAAAAACAATAGAATAAGAGGACCATTTTGCAGGAAAAGGGGATGAATTCATCAAAGAAGCCTAGAGGTAAGAAAACTAAATATCCAACTTGTGAGAAGTGTGGTAAGAAGCATCCTGGAGAATTTTTATCAATGTCGGGATGGTGCTTCTGGTGTGGTAAGTCTAGTCATATTTCTCATAACTGTAAGGAAGATGATCAAGCAGGGAATGAAAAGCCATCAGTAAGATGTTTTAATAGTAATTAAATGGTTCATCATGCAAACAAGTGTCCAGAGAAAAACTCAACTGAGGGAAATCATCCAGACTACAAGCAGAAAGGGGTGGTGAAATCCTTTGCAACTACTTCATCAGTTTTTGGGCCATCAAATGATGTAGTATTAGGTACACTGTTTATTTGTTCAGATTATGCCAATGTATTGTATGATTCAGGGTCTACACACTCTTTCATTTCTGAGAAATTTTCTAGTAAATTAGGAATTCCATATCAAGATATGAATATAGAACTTATTGTAAAAACACCTGGATGAAATGTTGAGATAAAAATAAAACATAAGACCATTCTTGTCCTTTTGTGCAGAAAGAATCTACCATTAAACCTTATTGTTTTACCTCTAGTAGAGTTTGATGTTATTTTGGGAATGGATTTTCTTTCTGTTTATCATGCTAAGATTGACTTCAGAGCTAAAGAGGTTTCATTTCAGAAATATTTACAGTTTGTGTACAAGAATGAACCCTTGATTTTGATAACATGTCAGGAATTTGAGAAACTAGTAAAAGAAGGAAATGAATGTTACCTTTCTCATATTGTTGAAAATAAAGAATGTGTTGAGATTACGGATGTGCCGATGTTAAATGAGTACCTTGATGTTTTTTCTGATGAGTTGTCTGGTATTATACCTGATCGGGAAGTTGAATTTACTATTGACTTAGTTCCTGATGCTAAGCCAATTTCAAAACCCCCTTATCGAATGTCTCAAATTGAACTTTTAGAGTTAAAGAATCAATTATAGGAGTTATTAGATTAAGGTTTCATTCGAACTAGCATGTCACCATGGGGTGCTCCTGTCTTGTTTGTTAAAAAGAACGATGGTTCAATGAGACTTTGCATTGGTTATAGATCATTGAATAACATCACTGTTAATAATAAGTACATTTTCCTCATATCGATGATTTGTTTGATCAGCTCTAGGGAGATCAGTATTTTTCGCAGATTGACTTGAGGTCAGGGTACCATCAATTGAAAGTAAAGGAAGAAAACATTCCGAAGACCACTTTTCGTACTAGATATGGCCATTATGAATTTTTAGTTATGCCTTTTGGGTTAACCAATGCACCTGTTGTATTCATGGATCTTATGAATAGAATTTTCCTTGAGTTCTTGGATAAGTTTTTGGCTGTGTTCATTGGTGATATTTTGGTTTATTCCAAAAGTAAGGAGGAACACGAAAGTTATTTAAGGGTTGTCTTGCAAACCTTAAAATAAAAGAAACTATTTTGGAAATTCAGCAAGTGTGAGTTTTGGTTACAACAAATTTCTTTCCCCGGTCACATTGTTTCGAAAAATGGCATAACTGTTGATCTTGATAAAACAAAAGTTGTTGAAAAATGGCCAAGACCCACTAATATGACAGAGATTCATTGTTTCCTTGGTTTGGCAGGTTATTATCGAAGGTTTGTTTAAAAATTTGCACGATTATCTAGTCCAATGACTAAGTTAACTCAAAAAGGTGTTAAGTTCATCTGGAAAAAAGAATGTGGTGATTTTTTCAGGAATTGAAAAGAAGAATGGTGAATGCTCCAGTTTTGGCACTACCTTCCAGAAATAGTGAGTTTGTTATCTATAATGATTCTTCGTTGAAAGGACTAGGATGTTTCCTAATGAAGAATGATCAGGTAATTGATTATGATTCACGTCAATTGATACCTCATGAGTTAAATTACCCTACACATGATTTGGAATTAGCTGCTATTGTTTTTGCTTTAAAATTTTGGAGGCATCATTTGTATGGAGTGAAGTGTGAAATATATACTAATCACAGACGTTTAAAGTATATATTCACTCAAAAATAATTGAACATGAGATAGAGGAGATGGTTGGAATTAATCAAGGATTATGATTGAACGATCTATTACCATCCGGGAAAAGAAAATAAAGTGGATGATGCATTGAGTCAAAAAAGTAATGCTTCATTAACCATGCTACGTTTGGAACGAGATCCTTTGGTTTTCACTACGACAAAATGAAGATATAGCCACGGACCTATAGCCATGGTTTTATAATTCCGTGGCTATAGCATGGTTATACCAACGGATGAAAATTCATCCGTGTCTATATGTGCGATTTGGCCAATATCTCGGGCTCCTCCTACGGAACCCTCCCCGACTCACTCCCCTCCCCCGACGCACTCCCCTCCCCGAACGACCGCGCCTCCCCCCTCCCCGGACGACAGCACCTCCCTTGACACTGACGGACTCCCCTCCTCCCCCGATGCACTCCCCTCCTCCCGACGACCTCTCCTCCCCAGATGATCGCGCCTCCCCTGACGGACTCCCCTCCACCGGACGACCCTGACGAACTCCCCTCCTCCCCCGACGGACTCCCCTCCTCTCGACGGACTCCCCTCCTCTGGACGACCGCAACTCCCCTGCTCCTGACGGAATATCCTCCTCCAACGAACTCTCCTCCTCCTGATGGCCTCCTCCGGACGACCTCATTGCTGATATCTTTTTCATTCCATTTTTTATCATTTCCAGTATCTTTATCTTTAACAATAGTTTTTTCAAAATCCATATCAGTAGTAATTATATCCTTCTCAAGAATATTTGCACTCTTTTAGATATAACTTGTCAAATTCAAACTCTTGATATACCCATAATGAATATAGGGAACCGACCTGAAATTACTAATAAAATGAGGGGGTGAGAATTAGAGGGTGATCTACCCAAAATCAGGATACAAATGAGAATCCTATTTTAGAATTTCCAAGTCCTAGATAATAGAGACATATTTAGGTATCATAAGTTATGTATTAGTCTTTATTAAACCTATTATAATTGGGATTGAAGATCTCAAAACAGTTTTTTCTAATTGCCTTTCTAATTTTAAAAATATTGGCTTCACATTATTTGGTTTTTAAAATAGTTTTTTCGATGTCAAAAGTCATTGGGTGTGGGTTAATTCTTCTCTTTTTGACCCCCTTTTGGTCAGACCTGGCAACCAACATGTTAGTTTCTCTTTTTCTGATTTTGGATTCAAGTTGGATTATTCTTTAATTTATGCTAGTAATAGTTATCTAGATCGATGAACTCTTTGGGGTGAAATTGGTTCTCTCAAAAACAATTTTAATGATCCTAGGATCATTCTTGGGGACTTTAATTTGATTATCAATCTGGAAGAAAAAATATGTCCTATGAACTGGTCAATTTATTTTAGTGAATTCAATGGTTTTATTATACAAAATGATTTGATTGAAGTGAATCATGATGGGGAAAAGATAACTTGTTATAAAGGGCACCCCAAATGTATGATGGCCAGTAAAATCAATAGGGATTTTGTTAATGATTTTTATTTACATTCTTGGGATTCCATTTCAAGTATATCATTATCTCATCTTTATAATGATCATCAACTTATTTTGAATTTTATCTCAGGAAAGGGTATTAATTCTCCATTACCCTTTAGATTCAATAAAAATTGTGTTATTCATCCAGAATGTGAAAATGCTGTTTGGGAAGTTTGGTGTTCAGTAGGTGGTAAGAAGAATGACATTTCATGTAGTATTAAACAAAAGATTCAGAAGGTAAATCATTAACATTAGAGTAAGGATATTTTTATTCATCTTGACATAGACATATCCAATCTTGATGCCTCTCGTCTGTCCTTCCAGGAGCAGTGTACCCATGATGATTTCTCTAGTGTTGTTTCATTGGAATCTGAGATGACTCTTAATCTTAACTATTTATCCAATATTTAAGATGTAATAAAAAATATTCATATAGAGATAATTTAAATAAGGATTGTGTTATAAATTCCAATTTCATTAATAATATTCAAATTGTTCAGAAAATTTTTAGGCCTCTTTCTTTACTAAAAATAGGAGATCAATTTCTGGACAATAAACATGACTTTTTAGAGCACATTATTTTTTATAATGAATATCACATTAATGAATCATCTACCATCCCCCACAATAGAGGGTATTATACCCAAATTGTAAATTCATAATGATAATACACAACTTTTATCAATTAATTTGGAACTATAAATCAACGATGCAATTTTCAGTTTTAGGCCGGAAAGCTCCCAAGGTCCTGATGGAATTATAAATTTCTTTTTTCCGAATTATTGGGAGATCATTGGTGAAGATGTTTTCAACCATGCTCTTAATTTTTTCAATTGGGACCTTCAACCTAATGGATTAAATTCTCAATTCCATTCCGAAATTCCAATGACAGAAAATGAAATTGAGATACACTTATTCCGGCCTAATGCTCTTATCAACACTTTAAAAAACGTTATTATAAATATCATTTCAATTAGACATTATACCATCTCTAATAAAATTGTTCCTTCTAATAAATTTTTATTCATTAAAGGAACGACCATTGATGATCGTATTGTTATGGATTTAGAGTGATTCAATCTCTTTAAAAACCCTATTCATGGGGGGGGGGGGAAGTTGCCAATAAATTAGACATTAAAAAGGCTTTTCATACCTTGTATTGGGGATTTATATTAAAAATTATTCTCATGTTTGTTATTGAGGACACATTAATTAATTGGATTTTGATTAATTTTACATCTGGTCATATCTCATTTCTTGTAAATGGATCCCCAGAGGGATACTTATCTTGTTCTAGAAGAGTTAGGCAAGGTGATCCACTTTTTGTTATTATTTTAGTTATTTCATTAAATTATCATTTTTGATTGTTTTCCCTCATGGATAAAAATGGAAAGATAAAGGCTATTAGTTTTGTTCATAGTTCTTTTACTTATACCCAACTACATTATGCTGATTATATCATCCTCTTCAATAAATGGAATAAAATAAATATCAAGAATATCATGAAATCTCTTCTATAATATGAGAATATTTCTAGGAAACAACTTAATTGGAATAAGTCCATTGTCTACATTTGTAGAAATATCTCAAAAATTATTAAATCAAAATTCATCACGGATTTGGTTATTATGAATGTTTTTCCATCTTTCCATATCTTGGTGTTCTGATGTTCTGTGGCCGACCGAAGGATTATTATTTTCATGTGATAATTAGTAAGATCAACAATTAGCTTGAAACATGGAACGGAAAATCCATTTTAATGGCTTGTCATGTCTGTTTGGTTAAAGCTATTATTGTTTCTAAATTTTTTTATTCCCATATGGTTTATAAATCACATTGCTCTCTTATCAAGTCTATTACTGTGGCCATGAAAATCATTATTTAGATTTGTAGTATTTTGGAAAAAAGATTAGTAACTATGCCTTGGAACACCTGTTGCAGATCATTTGATAGGGGGGCCTTGGTATCGAAAATATCAGTCTTTATAATAAACCCTTTTACGCTTATTTAGTTTGGAAACTAGTAATTGACCCCTTAGAAGCTACTACATTCTGATCGTCTAAATTCATTATTATTCTCAGAAGTGAAAACATAAATTAAATGTATTCCTCTATTTGGTCTTCCTATATATATGCATTTTCCCTTATTGATGTTGATTCTAAATGGAATGTCTCTTAGGATTCTTCTCCCATGGTTTGGAAAGATAATTGGACAGGTGATCCTCTCGTTGATTCTCTTATTCATGATGTTTCAAACATAGATATTGATGTTTCTATTAAGGGTCAATTTGATAATATTTTTTATTCATTGGACACTAGAGGATAATACAATATCCAACTAGATTCACATTAAATTAGCTTATATAGGTGAATAGACCTTGGAGGCCCCACAACTCTTAGAGATTCCATGGGGGAGGAATCTGATTGATGGACTTGATCATCTCTGGGTCAATCTCAATGACCATATATACTGTAGTAAAGTGGAGAAACCTAATAGAGGTAACCCTGAATGTGAACTTCAGGGAGTTTATCTTAAAGTGTATGAGATACAGGAAGATAAACAATTTTTCAAGATCCTTGAGATGATCCAAATATTGTTGGATTTTTTCACCAAATAATCCTAGTAGAATTCCACAAATTTCATGATAATTGTCTTGAAGATGTGGTGAATGGACATTTGATAAGTGGATTATGCCTTATTCTATCCCATGAAAATCAATTAAAAGTAGAAATTCCCCTATGGAACCATAATTATGGGAGACTCTACATCCTTGGGGGCCATCCATGTCTGATTATACCTGGAGTATCCATCCATAAAAGATAGGGCCTGGGGGCTGGGGGGCTGGGGTTGGGGGGGCTGGGGTTGGGGGGGATGGGGTTGGGGGCTGGTGGGGGGGTGCTGGTGGAAGTCTGTAAGCTGGTCTCTTCTTTCTTCACCTCAGGGGTGCATCCCCATGGTTTCAATGCCCAATTTATCACTTTGATTCCTAAAGTTGAGAATGCTTGTGAAATTCACCTCTTCAGGTGAAATAACTAGATTGAGTCGAGTGATATTCTTGATATATTTGATCCAATGAGTAATAAACCTATATGGGACATTCCATGCTCTTGATTACAAAGTCTTGGAAGCAATTTCTGAGTCAGAATCAATCCATAAGTAGCTCTGTCATGCTGAGGTGAAAAATTAGTTCTTGATTATTGAACAACCTTGAATTCCTTGTAGTACACACAATAAAAAAAATGAGTCCACTATTTCTAGAAGAAGATTTTATACCTGCTCGCTGCATCTAGCCTTTGAGACCTTATCCAATTCAGCTCCTATAGCTAAAAGAAATACTAAACAATTTGAATCACCCCACCAACAGCATCCCATCCATTTAATAACCCCCACCCACCGCCTAACACGGCCTAACAACCCTGACAGCTAACAACTATTTAACACAAGTTACCATACTTCCCCTAGTAGTTTATTAGACACACCCCTTTACATACCCTGACCCAGCAGCACTCAGCCCCAGGACCCCTAACACAGGTGCATCCCATGACCCTTCGCAGCCCAGGCAGAAGACTTCCAGCCTCGCCTCACCAGATCCTCTCCAGCTCCTCTCCAGCCACACAGCAACAGTCAATAACATGCAGCCCCACGTTAGGGGGGGAGGGCGTTCCAGCAGGGGGGAGGGTTGTCCAGCAGGGGGGAGGGATGTCCAGCAGGGGGAGGGCTGTCCAGCAGGGGGAGGGGTGTCCAGCAGGGGGAGGGGTGTCCAGGCAGGGGGCGGGGCTGTCCAGTAGGGGGCGGGCTGTCCGGCAGGGGGGCGGGCTGTCCGGCAGGGGGGCGGGCTGTCAGGCAGGGGGGTGGGCTGTCACAGGCTATCCGGCAGGGGGGAGGGGTGTCCGGCAGGGGGGAGGGGTGTCTAGAAGGGGGAGGGGGTGTCACGCCGCGGTCACGCCGCGGTCACGCCGCGGTCACGCCGCGGTCACGCCGCGGTCACGCCGCGGTCACGCCGCGGTCACGCCGCGGTCACGCCGCGGTCACGCCGCGGTCACGCCGCGGTCACGCCGCGGTCACGCCGCGGTCACGCCGCGGTCACTCCGTGATTTGGCCCGGCTCCAGGACGACACCCTGTGGCGGTTACTCCTCCAGGACGACACCCTACGGCGGTCACGCCGCGGTCATGTCACGGTCACACCGCGGTCACGCCACGGTCACGCCGTGATTTGGCCCTGCTCCAGGATGACACCCTGCGGAGGTTACTCTTCCAGGATGACACCCTGTGGCAGTCACTCCGCGATCACGCCGCGGTCACGCCTCGGTCACGCTGCGGTTACGCCGTGATTTGTCCTTGCTCTAGGACGACACCTTGAAGCAGTTACTCCTCCATAGAGAAACATTGAATGGTTAGCTCTATAATTTTTCATATTTCCTCATTCCTAAACTATATCTCCTCTCAGCGCTGCCTCTCATCCCACTTTCCACAAAACGTGCATAGCAGGTGGTACAAAGGCTCAATTAAACTGGAAACATTGGTTTGGAATTGTCTGGAATATTTTATTGTACATGTATCACATAATATTTGTTCGGTAATTATTATTTTTCCTCATCCTCTTCACATGTTGTCCGAACCAGATCATCCTCATCCTCTGTACATGTCGTCTAAACCGGACCAGCCTGTTGTGATGGAAATTCAATGTCTGCTTTTGGCTGTTTTAGATGAAATTCCTTCCATAATTCCCTCATCTCATGTAGCACTCCTTGGAGGAGGATGATCACTACAAAGTTGAGTTTTAAAGGCTGCACACAATCTGTTTGATGCAATTCCAAAGAGGTTGTTCTATTCTAAGGGCTTATTTCATGCTGGAGTTCCCACATTTCCCCCACAAGCTGGAAAAGGGAGGTCTGTTTGGGCCTATGAAAACAGGGCTAGTTTGTTATGGACAAAGATGCAACTGGAGACCTGGTTTACTTGAAGAGCTTCCATGAAGGGTCTTCACTATAGAGGAGACTAGCTCTGGTCTGTATTTGGTAGTTTCTTCCATGATGGTTCCCACAACCGTTTGACTGAATTTCACACCAAACCAAGTCCTGCTAGTGACTATTTTTCGACGCACTATAAAAATCCCATGGCCAACCCACCAAAATCAAACCAGCTATTCCAGGGCCATTTCCACTCTCACTAAAAAAATCCAAACTCAAGCCCTACTACAATTAAAATCTCCCACTTAAATTTAGCCACTATGAACTCTTTCCCAGTCCCCCACCATTTTTCAATCCACCTAGGAAACCCATCCACAACTTGACCACCAATCAGGCCTACCCACCTCTCAACTTCTAAGCCACCAACCCCACATTTTCCACCAGGAATCCCACATTAAAACCATTCCAAACCTCACCCAATTATAACCAATTAAACCAGACCCCTTAACATTTGAATCCCTCATCTAAATTCCTGTTCCAACTCACTTATTTTAGACCCAATCAGCCTTGCCACTTCATAAAAACAAGAGCAGCCTACATAAAATCCAGTCCAACTTAGTTTCCTTCATGCTTTCCCCCATGAGTCTACAGCCTCACCTCAACCAAATTATTAACCACCTCGACACCTGGAAGCCACAAGAGGAGAGAGAAGGTTTATAGATTTTTTTTGTAATATTTTATTCCATTGGAAGAGAATTTGTTGGATGATTCCACCTGTAATGAGGTACTTAATTTCCTCTCCCTCTTTCTTCCATTAAATATTAGACAGATCCTATGTAAAAAAATCATTCTCCACCTCCGGGGAAGGAACTCTCAGCTACCATTCTTCTGTTCTTATTCCTGCTGATGAATAAAAATCCCAAGTATATTGGGAAATTTTTTTTCATTTTTCTTCATTTACCTCTTCTTACTTACTGCTGATTTCAGCAGCCAGATTCGGTCTTTTAGCAATAGACCATGACATCCATCCATTGTCTAGGGGGTCCAGTGTGGGGGGGATCCAGTTGCGGGGGGTCTATCCTAGGGTGTTCAGGGTCTGGGGGGGCTGTCATGGGGGGTCTGTCCATGGGGTGTCTAGGGGGTCCAGTTGGTGGGGGGGGTCTGTCCTGGGGTGTCCAGTGTCAGGGGGGGTCTATCCTGGGGGGGTCTGTGTTTGGGGTGGTGGTTAGGTTCTGGGGGGGTGTCCATGGTCTGGGGGGTTGTCCAGGTTCTGGGGGGGGGGGGGCGTCCGTCCTGGGGTGTCCAGGGTCTAGGGGGGCAGGACTGGTAGGGGTGTCCAGGGTCTGGGGGGGTCTGTCCTGGGGTGGGGTCTGTCCTGGGGTGTCAAGGGTCAGGGGGCAGGGGGGCAGGGGGCAGGGGGCAGGGGTGTCTAGCAGGGGGAGGGGTGTCCAGCAGGGGGAGGGGCTGTCCAAGAAGGGGGGAGGGGTGTCCGACAGGGGGGAGGTCTGTCCAGGGGGTGCAGGGGGTGTCCAGTGGGGCTGTCTAGTGGGGCTGTCCATTTGGGGCATAGGGGCTGTTCAGTGGGGTGCAGGGGGGCATGGGGGACCAAGGGGGGAATGGGGGGTGCAGGGGGTGTTCAAGGGGGCTGTCCAGGGAGTTGCAAGGGGGTGAAAGAGGGATGTCTAGGAACCTAATCCCATGTAGGTTATGAATGTCTCTATAGAGAAAATGCAGTGCTGTCCAGATCTGGAAAATATCATAAAACATCCCACTGATACTTCACAGGCAGCTGGTATAACTATTTCACCACCTATAGATAGTGAGCATGGTGCTATAAAATCTGGTAACTCTATTTCAAATCATAATTCCAATGTTTTGTTTAATGAAGTACTACATGAAATGCAAGCAGATTTTATCTGAGGATAAGCATGTGTGACCATGATTTCACCAAGCAGTTTGTTTAGTTGATAAATAGTTTTTCTGGTAATGTTTTCCAATTTCAAATATGTTTTACTTTATTTCCATAAACAATTTATAGTTTATTCTATTTTATTTTCTAGACTGATTATATGTATGTTTTCCTAGATTACTCATATATAGCAACTTCTGAATTTTGTTTCAACTGTTTCCCAAGTCATACTAAGAACCTATAGTATGGGGTGGTCCTACTAAGAACCTATATTATGGGGACAATGTCCAGCAGGGGTCCAGTTTCCGGCAGGGGTAAATATGCAGGTGGAGTACAGTGTCCAGGGGGGAGTCCAGTGTCCAATAGGGGTAAATATGATTTGTGCATCCCAAGAACTAGTTTCCAGGGGGGAGTCCTGTGTCCAGTAGGGGTACAAGGGGGATGGTAGGGGTGGGGAGTATGGGTCCAGTGTCTAGCAGGGGTCCAGTGTCCAGTAGGGGTAAATATGCAGGGGGCCTAGCAGGGGGCCTAGTAGGGGGCCTAGCAGGGGGCAGGGGGCCTAGCAGGGGAAGGGGGCCTAGCAGGGGGTAGGGGGACTAGCAGGGGGCAGGGGTGCTGCCAGGGGGCAGGGGGGCTGGCAGGGGGACTAGCTGGGGGACTGGCAGGGGGTGGCAGGGGGCAGGGGGGCTGGCTGGCAGGGGGGCAAGCAGGGGGTGGCAGGGGGGAACTAGTAGGGGCAGGGGGCAGGGGGGGCTAGCATGGGGTGGATGGGGGGACTAGCATGGGGAAGGGGGGAAAGGCAGGGAGACAAGCAGGGGGTGGCAGGGGGAGGGGTGTCCAGGCAGGGGGAGGGGCTGTCTAGTAGGGGGGAGAGGCTGTCCAGCACGGGGGGAGGGGCTGTCCAGCATGGGGGGAGGGCTGTCCAGTAGGGGGGAGGGCTATCCAGCAGGGGGAGGGGTGTCCAGCAGGGGGAGGGGTGTCCAGGCAGGGGGGAGGGGTGTCCAGGCAGGGGAGGGGCTGTCCAGCAGGGGGAGAGGGGTGTCCTGCAATGGGGAGGGGTGTCCAGCAGGGGGGAGTGGTGTCCAGGCAGGGGGAGGGGTTGTCCAGTAGAGGGGGAGGGGATGTCCTTGAGGAATGTCTAGCTGACAATGAGCATGAATAGGTGTAACAGCAGGTAGAGTAAAATGTGGCATCCCTATAAGTATATTTCATGTGTAACCTATAGGGTGAGGTCTGTAATGATGCTCCTAGACATGTTCTGGTTGTGTAAAAAATGTTGGGAACTCTCTATTTTCTATTTCTTGATTCATGTATGTTGGTTGTTGGTACCCCATGTTGATAGGATGTTTCATCTTAATTCTAGTTGCGGTAGATAACCCTCTTTGATAAGGTGCTCAAGTTGGGAGTACGAGTTGAGGATCTGCTTATAGAATATATCCAGTAGAATTGTGCTTTACCAGTTTCAGCATGAACACATCCTTGGGTAGGGGGGCTGACAGGGGGACTAGCAGGGGGCAGGGGGGCTGGCGGGGGGGAGTGGCAGGGGGCAGGGGGCTGGAAGGGGGACAAAGAGGGGGAAGGGGGGGGGGCTGGAAGGGGGTGGCAGGGGGGACTAGCAGGGGGCAGGGGGGGACTGGCAGGGGTGTGGCAAGGGGGGACTGGCAGGGGGTGGCAGGGGGTGGCGGGGGGTGTCCGAGGGGGTGTCCGGGGGATGTCGAGGGGGTGTCTAGGGGGTGTCCAGGGGGGTGTCGAGGGGGTTGGGGGGTATTTTTTATGGATTTGGACACCCTATAGCCACGGTTTAAACCATGGATATTGGTTTATTTCCACGGTTATTAACCGTGGCTATAGACATAATGCCACGGTTTAAAACCATGGCAATTAATTCTGTCCGGCCTTTAGTATAGCCACGGTTAAAACTGTGGCATTAGGTAAACAACCACGGTTTGAACCATGGCTCTATACCTATAGACACGATTTCAACCGTGGCTATAGTGTTAAATCCACGGTTTGGAACCGTGGCTATAGGTCTAGGCCTATAGCCACGCCAAACATAACCACGGTTTGATGAACCATGGCTATTTTCTATAGCCACGGTTTTAGGGCCTATAGTCACGGTTTAGAACCGTGGCTATAGCCTGAATTTCCAGTAGTGTTATGATTTGATGAACTTTGGAATAGAAGTTTTTGTTGTAGGAAATTCTTCTGTTTTTTTCAGTTGTTAGAGAAATCATCTCTATCAGACAGAATTAAGCAAGCACATAAGGAAGACAGTGAGTTGCAGAAAAAGGTTGTGGTAGTATAGAAGGGTAAGTTACCAGAATTTAACATTGATAATGATCATGTTTTGAGATTTGGAAAGATATTATGTGTGAATTTTGATTCACAGTTGAAGAATTAGTTGTTATGTGATGCTCATAGTCCCCCGTTTTCAGATCATCCTTGTAGTACTAAGATGTACAGAGATCTTCATGAGTATTACTGGTGGGATGGAATGAAAAGAGATATTACTGATTTTACTGTGAAGTGTTTGACTTGTCAGCAGGTTAAAGCAGAGCGGCAGTTACCGAAAGGAATGCTTCAGACATTACCGGTGCCAGATTGGAAATGGGAAAATTTATCCATGGACTTTGTTGTGGGATTACCAAAGGCATCTCTAGGTAATAATGCAATCTGGGTTATTTTTGATCGATTGACTAAATCTGCTCATTTCCTTCCTATTCGAGATACGTTGTCCCAAGATCAACTTGCTCTGTTGTATGTTAAATAGATATTCAGGTTGCACGGTGTTCCCCTCTCCATTGTACCTAATCATGATCCCTGGTTTACTTCTAACTTTTCGAATGGCCTTCAAAAGTCATTGGGTACTAAATTAAATTTTAGTACAACTTTTCATCCACTATCAGATGGGAAGTCAGAATGAACAATTCAGACATTGGAAGATAGGTTATGAGCTTGCTCAAAGTATTATCAGGGAAGTTGGGACTAAAATCTTTCTTTGTTTGAATTTTCATATAGTAACAGTTTTCATTTCAGTATACAGATGGCTCCATTTGAGGCATTATATGTAAAGTGTTTTCGAAATCCAGCTTTTTGGGATGAAGTTGATGAAAGTAAGCTGATGGGACCTGAATTGGTAAAAGAGATGGCAGAGAAAAGTTTAGTTGATTCGGAAGCACATGAGAATAGCTCAGGGCAGACAGAAAATTTATGCCGATAACTGGATGAAGGATATTTCTTTTGAGGTAGGTGATCATGTCTTTCTCAAAGTTTCTCCATGGAAAAGTGTGGTGCATTTTGGTAAGAAGGGAAAGTGGAGTTCTAGGTTCGTTGGACCTTATGAAATTCTGGAGAAAGTGGGATCAGTTGCGTATAGAGTGCCTTTACCTCCATGTTTATCCCAGGTACACAATGTTTTTCATGTTTCGAGGTTGAGAAAGTATATGCTAGATCTATCTCATGTTTTGAGCCCAGAGGTAGTTCAGTTAGAAGAGAATCTCTCTTATAAAGAACAACAAGTTCAGATTCTTGACCATAGAGAGCAGGTGTTGCAAAATAAGGTAATTTACCAGGTAAAGGTTTTCTGTAAAAACCATATGGTTGAAGAGGCAACATGGGAATCTGACAATTCTATGAGGGATAATTAACCCCACTTATTTTGATAAGTGAATAAAAATTGAGAGGACACAATTTCCAAAATGGGGGAAGGATGTAACATCCCAAGTAAATGAAGAATAAGATATTTTTATACTTATTAATATTTTTGAATTAAATATTAATTTTACTTTAAAAGGGTTGCGATGTTCGATAGCGTACGTGATACGCAACAACATATTTCTTTGAAATCTTACGTTGCACACTAATAATATAATATTATTATTTTAAATGGTAGTTAACTCCTAGCCATTGTATTGGAGGTAATGAATGAAACTAACTACAATATGATTATACATGATTGTTAAATGTATTTACATTATCCAATAAAAATTTAGAGGCTTAAAATGTGAATGAATCTAATTTTAAGCATAATTTACATTTAAATGCCGATTTATCACCTTTTAATGGAGAACCATATTTAAATATAGTTTTGGTCACTTTAATACATTATAATTGACCAGATAAAATCCTTCTTTAGAATGGGGACATCAAATTTTACTTTGGGTAATTTTTTGGTATTTTTCTGATAAAGTTCATTTTTTAATGAATAGTGAAAAATACTGTATTTTAATTCAAAAGTTCCTTTTAATCTAATTTATTTATATGGTTAGATTATCTTTTTAGTTGGTTTTAAAGTGAAATTGAAATATATTTTTACAATTTAATCCAATGTTGGTCATTTGAATTAATTTCACTTTTAAATTGGACATAAACAAGTATCAATCTTTTGATAGTTATTGTTTCTTAAAAACACGCTATTTGTTTTGATAACGTGAATTAATTTTAAAATTAATTAATTTCACTTATATGTTTTCAATTTGGAAAATATATATCATTTTTGAATTTGAAATATCAAATATATCTTAGGCTGTATTTTTGGTATTTTTCTGAAAAACATCAATTTTTGATGAATAGTGAAACCACATAGTGGTAGTTAAAAAAATGACTTTTTCATTCAAATGAAATTTTACCACTTCTATGAATTGAATTTCCAAAATCCGACATACATGGTTTTTATCAAGAAGTAAAATATCGTTCAATAATATTAAATAATTTTTGGTGAATAGTAACTTTTGACTTTTATTTACAGTGGTTAAAGGTAAATAGGGTAATTCAAGGTAAAAAGAATATTATAATAATTCAAGATTACCTTAACACATGCCCAAAACTTATTGGATGAGTCATTAACTACCATAGGAATCTTTGGGTCAATTTTTGGACCCCTTTGATCCACTTGGAAGTGATAACGACAATTTAGATTAATTAATTTAATGTAATGGCCAAAATGGCATAAACAAAAATCTTTTAGTAATTAATTTTTATGTGGTGTTATATAAGTCATATTTTATAATATAAGTATTCATTGGAAATATAAAACTATTTTCTACATTATAATATTTGTTTTATAATTTTTAGACATCAAATAAATTAAATTATTTATGAATCAATATTGATGCAGTATTTATCCCATTAATAAATGATTTAAATAAATAAGATTATAATGATTAAATTATTATCCAAAACATGTCCAATTCTGATTGGATGATTTTATTTCGACCATTAATCATCTTATCTTAGACTATAATGATTTTTGGACCATTATAAACCGAATATAATTATATAATAAAATAATTGTTTCACACTTTCCTAAAGAGCCCCTCCTCCCCCTTCTAAAAGGACACCACTTCTAACCAATTCCACACACCTCTCAAGCCATTTGGCTCATAAAAACTCTTATCATTTAGGCTCTCAACATCCATCTCCTCCTCTTATACACCTTAACTTAGGCAGAAGGTACTTCAAGAAATCATTTAGGTTCAAACCAAAGGAAGTTGCCTAAATTAAAGGTAACGATTTCTCTTAAATTGCTTTGTTTTATTCTACTTCTCCAACCCCTAAACACTTTTTTATTCCTTTATTTTGTAACAAAACTAGTATCCTAAATATCATATGATGTTTTTATGAGAAGTATTAGAACTACACTTACACACACCTCCATCTAATGGACGAAGAACATAATGTTTCTGTGGATGAAAAACTAACGCCTCACGAACCGATGATTGTTCAACTACATCTTACCGCCTCTCATGGTGGCCTTTATGATGGAACTGTACTTATATATGATATATATATTATTTTTATGATTTCCTTATTCTTCTTTACTTCCCATTTATATCATTCCTTTAAGGTTTCTATAGTGGTTAAATACAATAATCTCATTTGAGGAAGTGCAGACTAACGCCCCCTCAAAGTGATTTGATTCTTTAATGCCTTATGTGGGATGTATAAAGGATGGATTTCAAGATATTATATTTTATATTATACTGTAATTATAATATACCTATGTATAATTATGTTTTATTTGCATTAAAATAGTAAATAGAAATGAAAGTAGCGTTCATGCGTACGTACAGATTACCGTCTCCCTAAACGGTGCATTTCATTTCTTACCTCTAAATGTTATGCAATATTATAAATACATGTATATACCGGATATATATGATATATATGATTTCTAAATCATGAATATAATTCTAGATATAATGGACTATTGACCACATGGACAATTTGTAAATATAAGTTGTTCATTTTTTACTCAAGTTCCAAATATCGACAAAACAAAAGTTATTAACTTAAATGATTAAATAATGTTTATAACATGGTAATAAGTGATATAAAAGGAATAATAAACTTTAAAAAGGTTCTTAATCAACTAGAAATTAACTTTAGTTTATTATTCAAGATATTAAAGAATGATTGAGTCATGTCGGACACAAGGTAAGGTACTTCGTCTCAATCTCCTTTCGTTGAGGAATATTTTGTTCTAATACAAGACTTTATTTTATATGCTGTATAAAACCCTTTAACATTTCATTTCATTCAAAAGGATTCTTTTTCTACGAATCATTTTACTAAACAAAAAAAAAGAATGTTTCTTTTAACGTACGTGGTGACAATGACCTTTTCTGCCGCCGCAAGTATTATTTGATCTTTAGCTTTCTCAACAAGTCGTAATGTTTTTTTAAAATAAAATAAATACCATATAATCTTTTACATTTTTTTGGTATTGAAAATGGTTTTGAAAATGGATTTGTTATGTCAATATATTTAAGTGATATATTGTGATGGAAATGTGGAAATGTTTCCTTTAATTTATATTTTTTGTATGTGATATGATTTTATATTGGTACTTGGACATTTGACGTGCGGTTACATAATAAACCAAATGATAGGTTGTGTCGTGAATACTAGGATGGGTGGTTACGTAATAAACTCCAATGCATTGGGTATGGAAGTCACCCTTATGGCTATTCCATTTAGTGATATGTGTGGAAGTCAACCGTATGGTTATTCCATTTATGTATGTTTATGTCCCAAGTTACCTTTATATGTTTTGTGTTCTTTATATGGGTTTTATGGTAATCGTTTGGTTACAAATGGGTAAGTAATGATCCTTTATTCAGTGAAGAGTATTTACTACTTCATAATGGTGAAAAGTATTACTTATGTTAATGTATTCATGGTTTACTTGTTGTTTTGAAAAACTAACAGTTTCACTTCTTTGTATATCCCTTACGGAGATTTTTATGCTCATCCCAAGTTTTTGAAATGTTTTTTCACAGACATAATGTGGAATAGGGTAAAGGATGGGATCAAGGAGAAGTCATGTTATCTTAAACATGGAACTGGACATTACTCTTTTATTTCAAGTGTTCATGTTTTGTAAAAAAATGGAAACTGTGTAGAAGTTTCTACTTTGTATTATTTTGAAATGTAATAGTTATGGCCTAACTCTCTAAAACTCTAAACTTGAAAAGATCCTCAATGTGAATTATTCATTTAATTCAAGAATATGTATGGTTTTAAGGCTGGGTCCTTATAATTTTTATATTAAAATAATATATAATTGGATCGTATATCATATATAAAGAATCATTATCATGTTATATTTATTATTTACACGAATTACACATTATTATTATACCCATCCAAATAATAATTTTTTGAATAACAATTACACCACGACGTGGAGACAGTAAGCCGTACGTATGCTCGTATAGTGACATGTCATTCAAAGGTTGGATAGAATACTGAATATGGTTGTCCCATATTTATAATAACATCACATTATATAGAAGAAACTGGAGTTATTATTTTATAATTGGAATAACAAAGAATGAAGAAGTTGAAGTAGAAAGGAACTTGGAAGAGGGTGGTGAAAAACATTACCTCTTATTCGGGTTCTTCCTTTTGATTTGATCAAAAGGGATCCTTAGGTTGGATTTCTGACTAAAGGAAGGCCTCTATGTCGAAGTGAGGTAAGTTGAGAGAATATTTGGGTAGGGGTTGGCTGAACCAAAAGGCTTTAAAGGTGTGAATAATTGGTTAGAAGTGGTGTCCTTTTATAAGGGGGAGGAGAGGCTCTTTAGGAAAAACATAAATTATTAATTTATAATAAATTCATATTCGGTTTCTAATGGCTCCAAATTGGATTATTCAAAGTCTATGGTGGGTATGGGTCTAAATACTTTCAACCAATAGATTTTATATAGTTTTGGGTCATTATATTAACCTTATCTTTTAGTTTTAACTCTTAGTTAATTAGTTTGAATTTAACCATGTCACTTTGTATTTTTATATTATATAGTTAATAAAATTACTATATACATCCAAGCGACCCCGAAGTGGTCCATTAATGATACACCTATCATTATATAAGTCCTTTCGCTGAACCTTTTATTTTTAGGAATATAATATCAATTAATAATATAATATATGTTTTAAAAACTCTTCACAATATTTGGTATTTTATTTTTGTGAAAATCATAACAGCATGATTACTTAGAAAAAACATAATTAAATTAATAATATCATGTCATATTAACCTATAAAATTAGTTTAATTCATAAAAAGTCTCAAATTACATTTATTTGGATAATTATAATATCAATTATTTTAATATTTCATTAATTAGGTAATTAATGCATCACCATTGTGTCATATATAAATTAAATTATTTAATGTCTAAAAATTATAAATAAAATACCATTATGTAGGAAATATTTTTATATTTCTAATGAATATTTATAGTATAATTTATCTTATGTATAACCCTATATTAAAAAGGTTTTAGAAATTGAACATTGATTTTAACTCTTTTAACTCTTCTTTGAATTAAAAAATAATAAATGTCCTAATCTAATCCAAGTGAACCTAAATGATAATATTTTATTCCTAACGCTGTTTTTGGTCGTGATATACTTGTCGAATAGAATTAGGACATGTGTTAGGGTAATATTAATAACATTTTTACCCTTAATTACCCTATTTACTTTTAACCGTGGTAAATAAAAGTAAAAAGTTACTATTCAACAAAAATTATTTTTATCTTATTGAACCACATTTTGCACTTTGATATTAACCATGTCTCTCAAATTTTCTAAATTCTACTCACAAAAGTGGTAAAATTAAGATTTATGTGAATTTCCAAATTCTTTTTGGAGGTGGGTAAAAGACGGTGAAAAGTTCCATAAAATTTTTATATATCTAAACTTATTCTAAACTAACTCCAATGAATCACATTGAACTTATATAGGTATTTTGTATCCATTTTGACCTTAATTAAATTTAAATAAAATAAATAATTATAAAAATTCAGTTTTAAACTATAACTCAGTGTTTTTTCATTATTCATAAAAAATTGAATGTTTTCAGAAAAATACCAAAAATTCACCCTAAGCTAATTTCGATATTTAGAATCCGAAAATGAAGTCCATTTTGAAAGATAAGATTTATAAAATTTAAAAAAATTGGTATTACTATTCATAACGGCTAGTTTGATTGGTTTTGGTGTGTGTTAGAACTCGATGTTGCGTACAACACACACTATTGTATTATTCAAAGAGAATCATACCGTGGAAGCTTGGGGTGTTACAATATTTTAAATGAAATTTGTAGGGAATGTAAAAAAATTTCCTTTTTACTAAATTTTTATCATATTAAGTTATTGTTGGGAATTACAAATAAAGAAATATCGATCATAATAGAGGTTTTACATGATTAATTTAATTAATTTATGATCCCTTAATCCTTTATCGGATACATAATGTTTTTAACAGGATTAATATCATCTATACATTAATAAATACATTTCTAAATTATCATAAGTTATATTTGGGAGAAGACTCACATGGAGAACACTGTAAAATATGTTATACATATATATGACAATTGGAGTATTGTGATGGAATTATAAATGAATACATTATGAATAAGAAGTGAAATAAAAATTTTGTGAAGGTTTTATGATACATTCCATTAAAACTAATTTTTCCAACATTTTTCATGTCTTATAAAATGATAGAGGAAGAAAATTGTCATGATATAAAAAATTATTTCTTTATATAATATCTATAATATTCAAAATCATGGAAGTAATTTTATTATTTATATCAAAATTTCTCATCATTTCATGGGAATATATTTTATTTTCTGGATTTGTTACTAGTAGATTTATTCCATTTGGGACTCTAAGTACAATATACATCATATAGACAATAATTTTGATCCCTTAAAATCTACTTATATGGATGTTTATGAAAAAACCTCTTTTATTATTTTTAAAATGATTTAAATAAGTTAAATGTATATAAATGACATAAATATATCCTTTATTCCTCTTAATGAATAATTATAAGAGGTATAGTACAATGGTTTAGATAAATATGATGCATTGATTACCAAAGTATTCAAAATGTGTGCTTCTATAATGTATATTTTAAGTGATTACCTATATTATGAAACTTGTATTATTATAAGACTCACACTAGATAGCCATTTCTTCTTTATAACATTGACATCAAGTCTAAAATAATACTATATAGTATAAATAGTTGTTTCATGTGTCATAACTAATTCATGGATGCATCCCATATATATCATTAAACAATTCATGATTCTAAGGATGGGTTTATTTAAGGCCCCAACTATAATTATTAATAGGTTAATAAATCATTCCACAATTATTAATAGTTTCTTCAAAATTTGGAAAAGTGTATCCATTGACCTTTTTTTTGAGAAGATTTCAACACTCACCGGATAGATTTGGAACACAATAATAGAAGAAATTTCATATTTTTCAATTATGAATTTAACTTTTTACATCAAAATCTTGATGTTATACATATTAAAAGTAATTATTGTGATAATTATATTTAACTATATCGAATGAGTACAAAAAATAAAAAAAATGTTATATTAATGCTCATAAGTATTATAAGATATGAATATAATGCATTATATGTGGTAAAATGATAATGTAAAGTATCCTATAATTTTCTTTTGGATTTATAAATGAAGAAAATATATTATCCTTCAAAGACTAAAAATTTTAAAAATACCTAACAGTTATTCATGTAACATCTCAAGAAATGTTAACTTAAAACATTATGAGTTGCATGGGCTTAAAATCTATGACTCATACATTTTATTGAGAAATTTATTTCTCTGGAATTACATAAATAGTTACCTTATAAAATAACAACATGTGTAATTGAGTTTTCCACATTCATTAGGTAGATTTTTGAGAAACATTTAATCCCCAGTGAGGATAAAAAATGTCAAGAAACAATTGTGATGATTATTTAATATTGATATGTTATTTTCCTCATTTTTTCTATTTGAAAATTCATCTAAATGTTCATTTGATCGATTAGGTAAATGTTTTAGGTCTTATACATTGTCAATAGACGTGTCCCATAGAGATTAGTAATCTAAATAATTTTCATCATTAAAAAATTTAAATTTATAAACTCATAAAATATAGGATTTATTTTACTATATTACTTTTTATCATTATGTGTTTTGGTAATCTGATTTCTTTTATAATAAAATATTCTTAACTGAAAGCTCTATTATTGAAGGTTACTTAATCGAATCATTTATCCCATTTTTTTGGAATTTGGATAATATTGTGATATGATTCAATAAAGTTGGATGTGTTGATGATAATGAAAATTAATTATATTCCAAGAGTAAATTAGTAAAATTTATAATTTTATCTTCTAATTTTGTGACAATATCATTAGTTTTATTGATAAAAATGGTGTTTGTAAAAGAACATATATTTTTTCTACTCAATAATAATATTTTGTATTATTTCACTGAATAATTGAATACTTGAAAAAGAAAAAACTTTAGAGTTAAATATGAAATGTAAAGGAGAAAAAAAAATTAACAAATCCCTTATTTATGGATTTTCCTATCATGTAATATCATAATAAATTTTATATTCATAATAAATTTATATATTTATATTAGGTAACTAAAAAAATTTATACTTGTACATGTAGATCATGAATATTTATAATTGATATATAGTTCTAGATGATTTGAAATATATGGAATGAGGAACTTTATTGTGGTCTATGAAATAAGATCCTTATAGTATTAATTAATTCAAGTTTTATACAGTTTTTTATGAGGAATTGTTAAAAAAATAAAATAGTGTAATCTTAAAAAAATAAATAGTTTTGGGATACTATAAAAATTTTACTAACAATTTTAAATTAAATTATCATTAAAAGATTTCAAATTGTGTTCTTCAAATTAAAGTGGGATGATATTTATAAGGATACAAGGGATCATTTATTATTATTTTATTTTATTATCTTATCATGGTTGATTGATATTTTAAATCATAAAGAACGTGATTGATTTTTTTTATCATTACAACATAAAATGTTATATAATTTGGATGACAGATTCAATAGAGGGTAGATTTTTGTAGTCCATGTCTTATCATAAGAATTGTTTTATATGGGTAATGTTGTTGATGAATGTCTTTGTAGAAGCAAACTCCATCAATAATAAGATATTGATCTATCTATCAATGATTATATTGAAATAGTTAGTCTTATAAGGTATAGTGAAGATAATAAAATCATGTCAATGATATAGGATGAAAATAATTTGGTCAATGATTAGTTAATTTATTATGTTTTTGTCCTATTTAACTAATTAATTAATTTTTATTTAGAATATATGAATTCAATTAATCTGGGTATACAATTTAAAAATCATTTGTTATATCATAAATCTTGTTCTAACTTGTTTTATATTCTTATTAAATGTAGGAATACTAAATAAATATTTTAAATATATGATTTGATATTATTTAAATATTATTTTATCAGATAACCAATCTAATATTATCCCACCTTCATCTGGTATGATCACTAATTTTGATGTGCCCCCTTTCTATAAATTGATGCCATTTGAAATGAATCAATATTCACCAGGTGTGATCCCTCATTCTAGTACATAACCTTATTCTATAAGGTTGTCGATGGGATCAAATGAAGTAGCTAAGGAGTTGTCATTGACTTAGAATATGGTTCCATAGTTACCATCACAAGGCTTCCATAGAGTGACCATTATTTGTATGTAATTGGAAATGTTAAAAAATAATTTTTTTCAATTTGTATATTTTTTAGAATAAATTTATTGAAAAGATTTAGATAATAACTAGAAAAATGATCATGAATACATCATATGTTTGGAGTCTGAAACAATTTTGAGTATTTATCATTGGAAATCTATGGGGTGCCTAAAGATGATGTTAGAAGATTAAATGAGTATACCTTCATGAAGTTAGTATGTGAGATATGATCCCTAACCAAAATATATCATGATTAGAGGTTTATTATCATAAATTATATGAAGAATATTTCTAATAAATACGTGAAAGTAAACCAAAATAAATACTTATAGTTTATTTCATCTAATATTACTATAAAATTTATGTTTAACTAATTTTTTATATATAATATGTTGATGATTTTTTTCATTTTTATGTGTATTATGGTATTTTGTGTCAATGGACATTGAATAATTTAGGTAAAAAGTGGAATTATTTAACTTTAGGATGTTGTTTTAGTTTACTAAAACAACCAAGAGTCTCCATAAAATGTAAAAAATTTGACTAAAGTGATACCCTAGGTTCAAGGGAATTCGATATTATATATACATCATTCTGATTATCAAATGATATATAATATTATCTTCGTACATTGATATTAATTTTTCAAAAAATAATTCAATTTTTATTAATATTATATTTCTATTTATAATTAATATTCTGAAAAACTCATTAAACGTGGAGAAAAAACACAAGCAAAGCACATCTAGATCCAAAAAATTTGATGACATGATAAATCAAGGTAATTAGTCAGTTATTATTATATATTCTTTTTGCATCATAAGTACATAAATTTTTATAATTGTTAATTTTTTACATTAATAACACATGTAAAATAATTTACTTATGTGTTCGGTTTAACTGAGTTGTCGTTTACTGTACACAAGAAAGATTATACAAATTACATAAATGACCCTATTACAAACATTTGAGTAAAAAATATACATTTCAATTAACTATTTCTTAACAAATATATTTCATTAAATGTTTATCTATTTTAATGAAAAAATAAAATTGTCTTGGGACTAAAATCGATCATATTTGACACTATTCTCCCACAATGATTCTAGTAGCCATGTTTTGGGAAAGGATCACACCAATCATGTTCACGGGATGGGTACTAGACCCTCCCCCTCACGTGTGTTTGGGAGGTACTTATCTTTATTCTGAATTACTCCTCCTCTAAAAGTCTAGATTAATTTCATTATTCTTGATAAATTAGAATCACAAAATAAAATTGTGATAATTTATAATAGAATACTAGAATATGATTCATGATGGATTTCTCAATATGATATGTTTATATTGATGGGGATTATAGTGGATACCGTGTTTTAGGCCATGCCTTTAATAATTCTTGTATTCATTGCATCCTTTATATGAGCGATAAAAAATATGTTATATTTATTTTAATATGTTTATATTATGATGATATTTATTATAAATATATTTTATATACATAATATCTAATATAAATAATTTATATTCTAAATTATAATTAATTTAGGCATCATATGCAACGATGGCTCGTAGATGAAAGGAAAATCTGGGGTTTTTCCTAAATGGAAAGCTGTCTAGACTTAGGGTAGTAGCATTTTTGATTGATTCCCCTCTTAATGTATTTAATATTTTTAATTAAATCATTTATATGTTAGATCAGTAGAAATGAACTTAAAATAATTGTTTTTTATAATCCAAATGTAGTGTGATATAATGTTTATAACTATTGTCACTTTTTTCTATTTAACTATTTAAAGTATTTAATTTTATACATTATAGGTAAAATTGTATTTAAATTTATTTTAAGTAGCTTATTTATATGTATGATGTTTCTTATTAAATGTTTTGTGTTTAGTGATGGTTAAAATCATCACTAAAAAACTCACCACTATTTGTTGATAAACCACCATTAATTAATTTATAGTTGTTATAAGAGCTGCTAGTTTAGATAAAAATATAAAATTTAAATAAATGAAACTAAATAATTAGATGTAGTTAAAACATCCACTATATTTTATAATAATAACACATGTTATATGGTATCATTAATTATAGAGTTAGTTAGGAAACACACACTAATTAAATATTCACAGTGGCTCTATAAGACAATTGCTAATAAAAAAACAAATACTAAATAATAGACGACTAAATAAAACATGGTTATTTATGAAAATTATTTGAATAAATTATAAATTTTATAAAAATACATTTATTTTAAAAAATCAATACAAGTATTAATTTTAATAATGTTTAGGAGAGTGGAACATCATGGGTGTGGAACCATTTCGTTAAAATGGTTCATTCGAGCATCAAGGTTATGTTGGAAGGAGTTAGGTTACTGGTTATAATTATTAAGGTAAAACATAATTTTTTTTATTGTAATACATCATGATTTTTGACTTTTTACCTCATAGTTAATTATGAAGGTATTTTTAAAGGGGTGTTTAATTGGGGTAAAAGATTGGGGTTCTTGAGTTTAAGGCTAAACAAGGAGAAAATGATTCAATTTTCACTAATATTTATAGATACAATGCTGAAAATTTGAACATATTGAACATTTTTATTAAAATAAAAAATCATACAAATTTATTAATTTACAAATCCATTTCTAAAAATAAACTAAAAATATGTAATAATACCATATTATGGGGTTGAACGTGAGGGTATAACTGTAACTATAAGACCATATATATCACAAATTCTTAAATTGATATCAAACAAATCAGTATTTATTTAAAATTATTCATAAAAATATATATAATAACAAAAAAATCCTTAATATAAATAATGTTAATATAATTTAGTATATTTCTCAAAATAAATAAGTTACATTCATTTTATAAATTAATTGGAAAAAAATCATTCAACCCCTAACCCAGTTGGTAAGTAGGTGTAGTATATATATCTCATGAACATGGTTCAAATCCCAGTAAGTTCAATAATTTATAGGTTAATTTTGTGTGTATTGAAATATTATAATATCATACACTACTCCATAAACTATAGTGAAAATACAGAAGATTATATATTGTAATTATAGCATTCAATATAGTGGGTAATATAGTAAATATTGTAACATTTCTTATGTAGAATAGCAGTGGAAACTATAATATTATTGTTTCCCTTAAGATATAAATTATATGGAACCCCATTATAGCCTTTGAGTTACCCTTTTATTGTTTTTATGGTATATAATTTATCCAAATTTAAAGGAAAACGTCAACCAAAATTTATGAAACCACATGATTTTTTTCATTTGTTTTAGACTGAATAATTAGAAGAATAATGAAATAAATTTTATTTTATAATATTGAATATCTTTAATCTCTTACCATGATAATAATAGTAATCTCTAATAATAATTCAATAGAATCATCACTCAAAGGGTATTTGTGGGTTGGATGAATCTCTTTATTCTTGAGATGAACCCCTTCTTTAAACTAGTTTTCTATAATCTTTGGATTTTAAATAGAAAAATAGATAAATTAAGGGAAATAATTTAAGGGATTTATATAAAATATTATTCTCATATATTATAAACTATGCACCATGAAATATAGCCATCAAAGTAGATACTTTAGATTCCAAAATATTTTTTTATATTAAATAGAATGTTTTTAAGTGTTTTATGAATTCTAAATTTTTTAACTCTTCGAACTCCATTTTCATAAATTCATTAATATACATGAAAGTTGTTGAGATATTAAAACCCATAAAAAAATCATCACATGATGATCAAAATGATCATGATATCTTACTATAGGATAATATGTCCAACCATTAGTTTTTATATAAAATATATAACAACTTTTTCAACATCATGACATAATAACCCTCATAATGGCATGGTCCATAATAGAATAGACCATGACATACTCCAAAACACCATGTTATAGTGGTTCATTAATTGAACATTTCTAACAATATCACACTTTCAATAAATCCTCATTTATTTTTCACACCTTCACCAAATGTCACATTATATATAACAACTTCTGAAACCATATTCAAAACATCATTTGGATATCTTCCAAAACTCTTTTTTGATATGTTGTCATTTATTTTCATCCCATGTTTTCTCATATGTTACAACTTGTGAAAATATATCCAAAAATACTTTTGTGTATTCTAAACAACACTTTTGGGGTCGCTTCAATGTTTCATACTAATAAATTATATTAAAGAATAATCTTCATTAAAACAACCATAATATGTGACCCGATGGGAATTTGTATCATTTTAAAAAATTGTGAATTCCCTAATATTTAATTGTAAGTAAATAGTGACCTCTATAAAAGAATAATTATGTTACACTTTATAAAGGGACCTAGCATGATATCTATCAAATATATGTATCCTCATAGCTATGTCTACTATAAATATTATATACAATCATGCATAATTATATAATCCATTATTCTAATACATCGACTGATTATGTTATATAGAAAATTTCAATACCATATATCCTATTCAAATGTTCTTGATTCACCAATTATAGGTTGTTCATATTGTGGAGCACATAATATGTCATTTATCTGTGAGGATAAGCACATCACATTCCCCTCATCCAAATATATAAGCACCTCACATGAAATTTATGGAGGTGTTGGCATACACTTCCACAAATATTTCACAATCATGGACCTAGATTTCATTTTCATTATATGAGAGGAAAAATAACTTATTAGTTGAGAATAAATAGACGATATTATCTGAAAATTCCCGAGAACCCCTTTATTATCTTTTCCTCGAGGGTGACATAAGAAAGTTATCAATATGTGAAGGTTCTCATGATATGTAAATTTCCAAATTCAGGTATGAGAATTCAATAGGAAACATGTATCCATATAATAAAAAATAATATTCAATGATACTCCATGTGGTATACTAGGGGATATATAGCATACAAAACTCCTTTTCTCTATCATTATCATAATTTATATCTCTATAAAATATATAACCCATGTTAACATTAACATTTCATCACAATGAACATCAGTTTGAGATTACTCATATTTATACTTTCATTTCCCAATAATCATTACACTTTACATAATATGTGCATATAATGTGAACAAATAATAAAGTAGAGACTTCCTTTTTTATAACATGAAACATTTTATCTTCTTGAACACATTTAAAAATATAAAACATGTCTATGAACGTATAAATATTTATATATTATATGAAAAAAACTCTATGGAGGCCTCATGATTTCTATTTATTAGGATCTTTAAATATATTACATATTTATGTAATTACTTACATGTATCTATGTAACCATACACTAAAATATCCTACTAAACTCTTTTAATGAGTAACATGTATGAAATTTTTTATTTAAATAATCATAAAACATATTAATCATATTCCAAATGTAAAACTCTTTAAACATAGTATTAAAATTCCTTAATTTCACAACATCACATCTCATGATGTTAATTATTTTCTTTTTGTACTTAAAAATATTTATTAGTTCATTAATAACATCTTATAACTTTTCTATTAAACCATTTCTTTGGGATCAGTTGGTAATGATATGTAATGCTTTACATTAATATTTTTATTTACCAACACATCTTGAACTCCTTTAGGATATATATTGAATTTCATTTTGATCTGACTGGGATAATATTTTATTAATTACACTTTGAACATCTCGTATCCCAGCCATACTCTTACTATCCATTTGGAGATATATTCTATCTAAAATGAAATTCTAAGATACAAAAACTCTCTTGTGTTAGAAAATTAAATTTATTTCTGATATTGGTAATATTTAAAAAATAAACTATTTACATATGTATCTAATATGATATTCTATATTATTGGATAAAAATTATAAAAATACTATTTTATTCCATAAAATATTTCAATGATGTGTAGTGGGAACTCTTTCCCTCATTCTTTAACAGTCAACATGGATAAAAAAATTTATCATATAAAAATTAATTATATCCTTATAATATTTTTAAAAATATTATAGTATTGGATAAAATATAACAATGTTTAGAAGAAACATTTATTATTTATCGATAATAACCATTGTTTACATTAGTAAAACTCATATCATAAAATATAAATGAAGTAAAAATCATCCTTTATTATGATCAAAAAGAGATTTTTAGTGGTACACTACATCCAACTCCTCAATATTGAAACCCGTTGATTAAATATATAAGAATTTATTTATATATTAAAAATACTTGATGTGAAATATTTATAGAGATTCGTTAACCCCTTCAGGTATTCTATAAAATTTCACTTCCAATTTTCAGTTTTCATATATTTAAAACACTATACTTCCTTATAATATCCTTTCTCTAGTTTGGAATTTGGTGTGTAATCCCCGAAACCACTATTATTATCCTTTTACCCAAAAACATAATACTTTTATTTCTATAGAACCGTTATGGAACTAGATTCCAAGCCTCCCATGTACTACTCAGTGATCCATAATATATATAGGAGGTGGGGAAAACATGTGTTGATCTCATTCATGTTTCAATTCACAATAAATTTCCATAACCTTTCTAGGAATGTCTATAGAATAAATATTGGGGTCATATTATGGCCGCATGGTGACACCAGTCTCTATAAGAAATTTATATTGATAGGTATTGAGGAATTTCTCTATTAAAAATAACTTTATAAGAATACACATTATATATTCCAAGATTAACTATAAGATGGATAGCTAATATGAAATATGGAAACCAAAAAACTAGTATACCTCATTTTCCGTGCTTTTGATCTTTATTAGGATTGTGTTTAATTCCATCTCAGCTACATATAATAAGTAATTTCCTTTTACCACTATCCACTAGAAGAACTTAATGATTCTATAGGACCCCCTCTCCATATAAATGTGCTAGCACCTCCTCATCATGAGAAAATGGATTAAAGAGATATTGAGAGATATTTTTTGTAATATAGAATAATCTATTATACAAAATAAGGTCAGTGATGATCTATTTTATAGACCTTAAACATTAAATAAAGGTACCTATTGGTGTTACTATGTTCCAAATGTTTTGAAATGTCTAACCATTAGTATTCCACCTTATTTATTAATTTAATTATTAAACTTATTTATCAATTAATGATTTATTTACATATCATTGTAAGAGGTTTAAATAAGTTGAAATAATATTCATAACCATTATAGAATATTTGATTAAATTATATCCAATAGTATTCATCTCAAAAACCACAATTTGGTACTAAGATCCATGAGAAGATAATGATCAAGGTGTGGTGACTCAAACCATGTTGTGTATAGTGATTTAGTATAAAATACATATAATTATCCCACTTTCAAGGAAGCCTCATAGAAATTATAAAAAAAACATAAAAAACTCTATGAATCAATCCATACATCTTTGAGCATGATTATCATAATCACTCAAAAATTGTCAAAAAAATTGTTCCAAAATCAATCCCCATTAAATGATAATGTTTGTGACCCTGTGAGCTTTATGAGTTTCCCAATGGGTATTATGTGATCTCGATCAAACAAACTAATATATCCAAATTAACTTGACCACCATAAGATATATCTCTATATATCATATGAATGATTATATAGTCCATTTTCTATAAAAATATAGTGTACACAAGACATAGAACATATTAATATGGTATAGGTAATCGCATATGTTCTTGATTCTCTAAAAATAGACTATCCAATTTTAATGGATACATCACATTTCATTCATCCATATAGTTTATCACATCACATGTCCTCAACTAATCTTGACCCCAAATTTCATATTTAAAATTCAATCATGCACCCATATATCATAATTTTCATTCAATAGGAAATATCACTTCCTGGTTAAACTCGACTGATCATTGTATCAAAAAAATACCCAATCATCCCATGATTATCCTAGCCCCATAGTTTTAATAACAAAGGTATCAAATTATGATGGTTCTCATGATAATTATATATTAAACCTTAGGTTATAAGGATTAATATTAACCATTAACCTCTATTTATATCAATAATCATATGAAATTACATGTGATATACTTTTCTGGGTTAGTAAAAATAATTAGTCTGTACTTATTATGAAATGATTCTACTTTGTATTTCATGCAAGATTCTACTCATGATAATCCAATCATATAATCATATATCATAATACTATATTGTTTTTTAGTATCCCATAATCTGGAACAACCCTATAGAACATAAAATATGGAACAAGGTCTATAATTTTTAAAATAAAACACCTCATAAACCATAAATTGGAAAAGGAAATGGACTCTAAAATCACCACAAAAAAAGTATTAATTCCAAACAATACCTTCCATAAGAAGAAAAACCTGCAAGACGAACACAAAATAATAGGGAAATCGAAACATAAGGAATTTGGATAGTGTAATACATAACCTACTCTAAAGTTGTAATATTAAAAATTTATATTACATAAATAGAAGAAGTCTAAAAATCGATACCATGACAAAGACCAACTACCCGTTCCACTATTTACTATACAAAAAATAACTAAAATTGTTCACACTATCAACTGTGAATAAATAACGCATGGTCGTATATTTATAAAAAAAAACTTTTTTGAAAACATATTGTTATTTTTATTCCACCACCTTCCAATATTTATGGTTACCCATCAATAAATCAAGGAAACATTCAGATTCCAACTAACAAATTAAGTCCACCTTCCTATCAAGTGAACAATTCATAAATCAAAAAACATCTTATCGTATATTTGGACCGGTCTACATGCAATGATGTTTTCCCATTCACTTTATTCTAGACTCTCTAGTCATACATCCCCTACCTCTACTTGTTCTATATTTTAATTCTATATTCACTCCTAGATTTCTAAAAACAAAGTCAAAATTAAATTTTCACATCGTTACCTAAACATGTTCCACTAGAATACTACTTTAAGCTCCTTAATAAGTCAACTAGGTCACTTATTTAAATTTTCCTTCTTTCTCCATATTATGTTTATTCTCCATGGTCTTCTCACCATGCCTTCAGGCATCCAAGTCCCACTACAGTACAACACCACCCCATTATTTTCCACACAATGAATCTCTTAAATATATCTTTAATATTCTTACATCCCCCAAACTTCCATAACTCTAGTACTCTATCCTCTTAAAACAACCAGATGTAGTGAAAATTTAGATAAATATGCACATTACTTGAGTGAAATGGAATATTTTTCTCAAGATATATCATTCTACAGCTATCTTAGAAAACAACATTTATCCCCATGAAACCTTCTCATATCCCCTAATTTCTCTTCAAACTAGATCAACTCCTTCCATAATTCCTTGATTACTGAATACTCAAATTCTATTATAGATAGTAAAACTACTTGTTAAAGTTGGAAATCCTACCCATAGTAATTCCATTATAAGTGAATAAATGGTTCGTGTAACTTCACTATGAAATTTACTCTCCTCCAAAGTCATCGGATATAAACCTCTGTAATTAATCATCTGTTCTAAAACTCAATTACAATTCTATAAAACCTTTAAGATACTAGATTTTCCACTTCTTCACTTCTTAATGACCTATTCCTATATTATTTGTGAATCTTATAATGATTTAAATTTCATATGAAATTTATGAGCTCATATAAACCATTACATATATCAAAATTCTATCCACCACTTCATATAGAACCCTTGCCATGTACTCCACCACATATTCTATTCTTAGTGCCTTGTCCTAGGATAAAATGAAGTGTCCAGCCATTGTGTTTTCCTATTTTAGACTCACTTATTTGAAATCTATCCACAGCCTTTTAGATATACTCTGACTAAGATAGAACCAATGTTTTATTATTTACATATCTTTTGATTAATATCCCTAACATCTGGTTTATGGAACAAAGATATTTCATCTCAAAACTACTAAAAAATATATGTTCATATACTCAATATAATCTCTCCTAGGTCCCTTTACTATAATATAATCAACATATATGAGTATTATGGTTTAAAATATATCATAAAATACATTTACATAGTTTTATAGATCTTAATTAAATGGATGATTACATTCTATACTATGAAGAAACCAGACATCTAATTAATTTTATCAGGTTTTTTTTTAATCCAATATTAAATCTGTTTGAGTTGATACACCAATCCTTCCTTTATATTTTCCAATAAACCTTCTAGTTTATCCAAGAATACTTCCTACCCCAAATCACACTAATGAAATGTCGTCTTTATAGGAATGTATAAATACCATTTTCGATCACTGTAGGAATTTTTGAATGCTTAAAAACTGAATTTAATATTTCACTAAAATCCACACCTTCTATTTAGTCACATATTTCCAAAAAAACATGCCTCATAATTCTTCCTCCTATATGATTATTTGTTCAAGTAGTAGAAAAAAATGTTCTAAACAATATTTTCCAAGTAGTATGTTATTTTATCTCTAATGTTCTATAAAAATGTAAGTAGTCCATCTCCACCTTCATTTCTGACTCCCACTATCTCGAGTTACTATGACATTATTTGTAGTTTGGGAATATGGGTTTTATACTAGCTCTGAGAAGAAATTATTTTATGTTCTTTGGAACCATTTAAATAGGTTCCTAACACTAATAGATTTACTCAAACCAACGTGAGAATATTCTCTTTTCAGAACTAATCCATCCATAATTTCAAATTTTGGGGATCTTCCTTGATCTTCAACATTATTCACACATCTTGTTATATTTGGACATGGATATACCAATAGAATCCAACATCCACCTAAAATAATATTTGGAATATTTTTTCATTGAATCTAACAAACCTACTAAACTAATTTTTTCTACCATAATTTAATAAGGATGAAATTTAGAATTGATTGATCCATTATTAATAAAAAATATATATTAATCTATGTTTTGATACTTTGAGAAGATCTCTTCATTAGAGGGGATATTCTGACATCTAAATAGCTTCTGTAATTCATTTTACTATAGTTGTAATCCATAATTTCATCACTATAACTAAAAAAGAAACACTCCTAGGACTCAGCCTCTAGCTTCTCCAACTTTCTAGATTAAATATTAATATAAGAGAAAATTCATCAAACATTAAATTATGATAAATATACTATAATTAAAATCCATATATCCTCTAAAATATCCTACACTAAGAAATTGTAAGGAATATGATTCATAGGATAGGTTTAAAAATTCACTTTCTATGCCCAAATTTATTTAGGTAAAACAACATGTAACCTCATGCTTCTAAAAGTATCATTTATATTATGAGTAATCAGATCCATGACAATGTTCTACTCTAAATTTATTTAAATAGCCTTTTAAATACAAATATCTTTCCGTTAATTGTACCTATAGATCTCTTTACTTTAATTCTAAACTCTATTACTAGACATGCTGTATTTTAACTCAATTTTGGGATCATTTTCCACAACGGATCTCCATCTGACAAAAATTATAAAAATAAAAAAAATCTTGAGAAATATCTCCCATTCACTCCATGTTGCATCATCAATAAAGATACAATATTAAAGTGACCCTCTATGAAGATGAATCAGTTTCTACCATTATACACTTTTATATACCTAATAATAATAAAAGAAACCTTCCATTCACTTTCCAAGATTACCCGCCTTATATTTTTTTACTCCTTGCATATATGTTTAAGTATACCAATCATAGCTTAAAAATTCATTCACTTTTCACCCATGTGATCGAGATGCTCAAGCCAAAACTTTGAGGATATAAAATTAGGTATTGTAACATTAATTTCTCTTTTTGAACCCCTAGTTTGATATAATGTTTCTTCATAACTTTTCCCACCACCATGTAACCTCATTTGATTCTAAACATTCCATAAAATGTTTCATAGAATCCATTCTCAACTAGTTATCCAATAAAGATCAGGTTTTCCCATAAAACATGTTTGTTCCGGACCCCTTTTAACTCCTGCAATTATTTTTTCCATTTATGGATAAAAAATAACATTTTCCCATAATCTCAATTGATCCTCAGTCTATGAAGTTATCTATTAAAATTAATTTGGATACACAATTGACCATGCATCCATCCTTACATTTAGAGTGAAAATAAGCCTCATAGTAAAAAATACATGACTCAAGAAGATTAGAGACACTCAGTGCAAAATTATTCTTCTCTTTATAGATAATATTTTTAAAGAAATTTCTAGAAGAATAGAATTTTTTATTAACCCACCAGTCTATGAAATCATTCTCGACATTCCCATTATTTCAATAATACAGTTATACAGGTCAAATCTTATTTGGATCACCTCAAGTCTTTTCTCTCTTTTATTATACCTTATTTTAGATTTTTCATTTAGTGTAAAATAATTTTCCTTCATAAATAAATGTAATTCTTCTAATTCCTTGGACCTACTTCTAATGAATTTATTCATTTGGAATCAAGTCATATTCATCCTCGAATAACAGTTCAACTTTACAACTATATTTTGTACCTATAGTAACCATTGTATCCAATGGTTCTTGATGGGATGATAAAAGGATTGATACCTACACTTACCCTATGAACATCACATTCATAGCCTCCATCTAGATCTAAATCACATTGAATTAATTAACATGATCCACCTATAACCAAACTTTTGAAATATTTAAGGAAAAAATTCATCACATCATAAATACTTTATCAATAAAACTTAACTCCTCATACATGTTAGAAAGAATAAACATTAACACAATAGTTTTTTATAACTCTTAGACAATGAAATCCATTTTCTAATAAAACATCCTATGAATAAATCCAAATTTAAAATGGTCAATCCTTTCCCATTTTTCTTTTACAATTGTTTCCTATATTACCCCCTTCAATACAAGCTCAAAATCTATCTGGAAAAGATAGTATTTTATCTGTGTCTTCTATATTATGAACTCTGAAAAAAACAATTATCAAAATAATCCTTATAATACTCAAAATTTATATTTATTAATTTAAATACCACTACTTTAAAGTCCTAAAACTATCAAAAACTGTCTTACTTGAAGTGTCTTGTGATTTCAAGTGTAGTTTACCACTCTATTTCTATCTTTGGACACTTGAATAGGTTCTAAACACTATCAATCTACAAATAATCCTTGATTTGAATTATTGTGCTTTATTATATGATTTAAAATCACCCGCCAAAACCTAAAATATTGAATGAGGTATACAATAATAAAAACTTAATGACACTTGACCTAATAACTAAAAAAATCAACCCATCTCCAAAATCATTGTACCAAATTACCTTAGAACCATAAAAGACCTTCCAAAATAACATTAAACTGAAAGAACATATACAACCCAAAATGGAAAGATAACACCAGGAATTTATATGGTTTGTTACATTCAATTATCCATAATTGAAACACTAATTTTTGAATTATAGGAACAAAATAAGTAAAAAATACTACTACGTCAATGACCTGAATCATGTGTTACCATTTTTATTATAAAAAATTGATTGTAAAATTTTACACTATCACCCCAAAACAAGTGACCCATACCCATATTTTTATAAATGTGATCGATAGTATCCAACCGGTACTATTAGTTATGACACCTACTAAATTTTATAGTTCTATATTACTCAGTAAGGGAAACCATCAACTACCAATTGATATGTTGACTCCACCTCCTCATCTATTGAATTGTTCTTGCATATAGAACACATAGTTTAGAACTTCCAGACTATTCCACTCATAAAGAAGTCTCTAATTATAATTTCTTATGGTCTCCATATTTATGCTACCCCAACCCCCATCAATATATGTATTATAATTTTTATTCACTTATTCAATAACTAAAAAAAATTATCTAGAAAGAATTTTCCACAGCCAATCCAAAAAACATTGATGTTCATTAGTTTAAGAAATCGTAGAAACATAAATTGATGAAAATTACCCATTATAATTTCATCTAATGTTTTTTAAACACATGAATAAATGATAAATATAAATCAATTATATTATAAACCCATAATATCATCCCATTAATAAATCATTACATCCAGTCCCTTGTGTATCAAATTTAGAGTGACTTAACATGGAACTCATGCTTTTATTTTTTTTAATGTATTTTTAAAACGATCTAAAAAAATATCCTTTATGTACACCCAAAATATCCTTATATCATCTTTCTCGAATGACATAAAATTTTTAAAGGAAATTTTTAGTCCCTTAGTGAAACAAAGGTTCCTTGGTTGGAAAAATATATATATTATTATCATAATAAAGCTCAATAAATTCATCATTCATCGGAACCACCCCAAGTTCAGTATTGAATTTATTGTTCCAAAAAATATTCTATTATAATATCTATTGAATCAATTTACTATATATATGTTGTCAAGTACTCACTAGGGTCTTATTTGGAACTCATTTAACTGATAGCTCCACTATTGAGGAAAAATAGCGAAGTGGGTTAACATCTCATATCATCCTTTTCAATTTAGTAACTACCATAAGTATAACCCCTTAAAATGAGTTTATCCTACCATCCAATGACCAAGAATATATCCATACATATGTTTATGAATATAATGATGTTATTGGTAGCAATCCAGTGACTCTCACCAATATTTGACTGGTATATACTCCCTATTCTCAAATCACAAATGATATAGAATTGAGTTCACATCGTGGAATAAATGATATATCTTATGATGGTTTCATATGTAATCTTATCCATCCTTTATAACTCTTTAAAAATATTTAGAATCTTAACATGATTCGTGTTATTCATAAATGATTAATAATCCTTTTTTAGCCCTATATGTTAAACCACTTGATCACTTTACCAATATATGTTTTGTCAATCATTCCAAAAAATCTCTTTGTCTATCTCAATAGATCTTAATACCTAGATGGTATAAAATTTCACCCATGTCTTTCATCAAGATGAATTTTTCCAACCACATCATTTAAGAGTGTAAAATCATAATATATTTTTAGATAAGTAGTATGTAATCCTTATTAAATATATGAAATACCATAACACTCCCAAAAAAACACTTACAAATACATGAATCATCCACATTCTTAATGAAAAAAAATATCTGATTGGATCATAAAACATGATTTCACACCTCTGAGAATATATCTTCAATCTATAAATGTACTATTTAAACTTTCAAAAATTATCCTACTTGTAACACCCCAATCTTCTACGGTACGCTTCTCTTTGAATAATGTGATAGCGTGTGTTGTACGCAACACTGAGTTCTAACACACCATAACCAATCAAACTAGCCGTTACGAATAGTAATACCTAATTTTTGAAATTATATATATTTTATATTTCAAAATGGACTTCATTTTTGGATTCGGAATATCGAATTTATCCTAAGGTGAAATTTTGGTACTTTTCGGATAACTTTAATATTTTGATGAATAGTGAAAATTACTAAATTTTAATTAAAAACAACTTTTTTAATCAAAATAATTAATAGTGATAAATTATGAATTTGAGTGGTTTTAAAGTATATTTAGAATATATTTTTACCATTTAATATAATTTTGGTCATTGGACATAATTTTACAATTAAACCGAACATAAACAAGTGTCAATCTTTTGATAGTTATTATCTCTTAAAAACACGCTTTTTGTTTTGACAGCGGGAATTAATTTTAAATTAATTTCTGCCACTTCTGTGTTTTGAATTTAGAAAAATGGATTCCATATTTGGAATCAGGATTTTCAAATTTTGTAAATAGGTAACTTTTATTTTTAGACATTTTGAAAAATTAATGCGGTAAATATTTTATTTATCATGGTTAAGGGTAAATCCGGTAAATAAGGGTTAAAAAATAATATTATAATAATACTAAATTACCCTAAAAAGTGTCCTAGCCTTATTGGTTGATATATTTTCGACCATAGGAATCTTTGGGTCGATTTTGGGACCCCATGGTGCCACTTGTAGGTGATAGGGACATTTTATTTTAATTAAGTTAAAATGAATACAAAAATGACACAAGCATATATCTTTTAGAAAAACAATTTTTACATTGGGTTATATATGTTGGATTTTAGATTATAAATATTCATTAGAAATATAAAACGATTTCCTACATAATGATATTTTATTTATAATTTTTAGACATTAAATAATGTAATGTATTTATGACACAATGATGATGAAGTAATTACTATAATAGTGAAAAATTAAAATAATTGATATTATAAATACACAAATAAATATAATATGAAACTTTTAATGAATTAAAATAATTTTCTAGGATAATATGATATATTATTATTGATTTAATGTACTTTTTTCGAAGTAATCAATCTTATATGAGTTTCACAAAAATCAACTATTGAATAGTGTCAAAATTGACATAAAAGAGTTCTTAAAACAAATATTATATTATTAATTGATATTAAATTCCTAAAAATCTAAGGTTAGGAAAAGAGACATATATCATGATAGTTTCATCATTAATGGACCACTTGGGGGTCTCTTGGATGTATATGGTAAGTTTATTAACCATATAATATAAAAATACAAAGAGACATTGTAAAAGTCAAACTAATTAACTTAGAGTTAATACTTAATGATAAGGTTAATATAAGTACCAAAACCTGTATAAATTCTATTTTTTGAGCTTTTTTCGACCCTTACCCACCTTAACATTTAAATAATCAACTTTGGAGCCATTAGAAACCGAATATGAATTTATTATAAATTAATATTTCTAGCTTTTCAAAAGGTGCCCCTCACCCCTCTTATAAAAGGGAACTCCTTATCTTTTCTTCACACCTTAAAAACCTTTTGTTTAGGCCAAACTCTTCCCAAATACTCTCCCAACATCCCTCACTACAACCTAGAGGCCTTATTTTGATCATAAATCCAACCTAAGGAGCCCTTTTGATCAAATCAAAAGGAAGAAACCGAAGAAGAGGTAATGATTTCACCACCCTTTTCCAAGTTCCTTTCTTCTTCCACTTCTTCTTCCTTTGTTGTTACCATTGTAAAATAATAACTCAAGTATCATATATATACTGTGATGTTATTATAAATATGGTACAACCATAATCATTATTCTATCAACCCTTTGAATAACATGTCACCATACGTGCGTACGTACGGCTTACTGTCTCCACGTCGTGGTGTAATTGTTATTCAATATATTATTATTTTGATGGGTATAATAATGATGTGTAACTAATTTAAATAATAAATATAACATGTTAATGATTCTTTATATATGATATAACATCCATTTATATATTATTTTAATATCAAAAGAATGATATTGTCGCTCGTGCGTATGTACGGACTACCGTCTCCACGAACGAGATGAGATTCATTCTCCATCGTATCCATTAAAGTATAATTATAATTTGATGATTTAAAAATGATGTTTAAGGACTTGATATCATTATGTATATGAATAAGATACAAACTATCCATAACAAACACGGCTAATGTAACGAAACATATAAAATAAAATGAGTAAGTCAACACCCAAAACGATGATAATTAAAAGATATTATTAACAAATCAATGTTAAAAGATCATATATGATATCATATTAATATATATGATTATTGTATAATTTAATAAAACTTATTTCACCATTATACAGGAGGTTAACCTACCCCAACCAAGGAAAAGTACAAGGTAAGGGTTATTTCAGAATCTCTTCATTATCCGAGGTTGTTTATACGTAATAATCAACTGGGATCTCTTTATCATCCACATCCATGTTTCTTAAAAATGTATTTCAAAACATTTTTACTATTTACAAGAATATGGGTTAAAATCATTTATACCCTTGTTTGACTTTTTATAAGAGTTTTATAAAGGAATCTTTCCGTCGTTTTCCAAACAAGGTGCTTTTTAACCTTTTCGACAAAATTAAGGTAAGAATGTTTTTTTAACTTATATGGTGGGTGAGGCTATTTTCCGCCATTATAAAATCTTCGAAGCTTCCCTTAAAAGATTATAATAATATTTTCAAAGAAAATGTTTTATTTTATAAATATATGACTCTTAAATGATTTCAAAAATAGAAAGAGATATTTCTCTAAAAAGAGTTTTGATTTCATCTATGTCAACATCCTTTAACGGATTTTATGCTTATTTGTAGTTGATTTATTAAGATACAAAACTTCTATATTGTATTTAAGGTTTTGTGATATGTTTGACTATGGATGTGCTATTTTTATACCATTCATAGTTTATGATGAAAGTATTGACATTTCGTATGCTAGTTTTAATACGAATGCTTATGTTATGTTTAAACCTTTTCATTTGGGAATGCATTGGACTTAATATGTGATGGGTGGAGCCCGCTATAGCTCCTCGATGGATCGGTAGGTCTCATGAGACAAACTAGTTTCTTGGCACAAGGCCTTGACAAAATTTTATTTGTAGTCTTGGCACGAGGCCTTGGCTATGTGGTTATGATAGTTTGGCATTATGCATTCCATCATTATTAAAGTGTTTATTGATTTTTCATGTGATTATTCATTTAGTAGAATATCCATGTGAATAAGTAAATGGAATTATTTCATTTTATTTATTCCATACTATGTTTAAAGTTCACGTTTGAAAGGCTTTTGTTTTAGTTATACATTGCCTTAAATGTTTATTCTTTTTTATGAAAGTTTCCGCTATATTGTTATCCTTACTGGGCATTTGAGCTCACCCCTTTTCTATGTTTTATTTTTCCCAGGAAGTGAAGAAGTAAATTATGAATGACCTGCAGGGATATTATGTCGGGATATGTGTGTATTATGGAGACAATATGTTGTTGTAGTAGTTTTTCATTTTATGATGTAATATAAGACTTATGAATATATCTCGTGTTTCCAAGGCTATTAAACCAATCGGTCTTTCGAGATTTGATCTTTCTTGTGATCATGCCAATGTTATGTAATAATGCACCGACTCTGGTTATCTTGGTTCGAGGAATTACAGTTGGTATCAGAGCAATTTTAGTACAAACCTTGGAAGCTAGATTTAGATAAACTCTGATTAGAGCATGTAGAACTAAGATGAAATTTCAGGATTAGTATGGAAGAACTTCCTGAAATTTTGGTATTGTAGAGATTTTGTGAGTTTTCCGAGCAATACATCCCTGTCTGGATACGAGCAGGTAGAGGCGGCTCTGACACAGATGTACCTAGGGGTAAAACCCAAAAACACCGCTTTGAGCTAGACTCGAACGGGAACTGGTGCACAACAACGGGCCTTGCTGCACTCTTGGTTACGACACTCCCGGGGGATATGCTTAGGATAACTCTCATTTTCTTTACAAATCATTATGAAGGGTTTATGAGTATATACTTCCTCAAAGAAAACATTTTTATGATTATGGATTATATCAATAAATAGTTCAATTTATGTTAAGTGTTTTATAAGTATGGGATTATGTATTTTGATTCATAAACTGATCCAGTTTATGCCATTGTTTAGAAATGGCACCTAGTGGAAGAAATGGAAATGGTATCAATGCATGCACTCCATGTAGGGATTTCCCTCCTGCTCAAGATAATTATAGTCAAGCTGGTGATGAAACTGGTGCTGATCAGCTAATCACCATACTGGGACAACTTACTCAGGTTATGAATAATAAACTTACCCGTATGGAGCACCCTAATCCACAGTGTGGAGGATCAATGTTAGATCGATTCATGAGGCAACAAACACCAACGTTCAATGGGAGTACAAATCCCTTAGTAGCTGAGCAATGGATAAATTCCCTAGAGAAAATATTTCAGGCTTTGGGGAGCAGTGAAAGGGAAAAAATTATCATGGCAGTTTACCGCCTCACTGGAGATGCTGATCAATGGTGGTCATTGATTCAAAACATGAAGGAAGATGATGAAGTATCAAATATGGAATGGAGGGAGTTCAAAGATCTGTTTTTAGAAAAATACTTTCCTCGCGACCATCGAGTAGATATGGAAAGGCAATTTCTGAGTCTGAGATAGAAGGAGGAAGAGAATGTCACAAAGTATGAGGATAATTTTACAAGGTTATAAAGGTATGATGGAGATTATATACGTAACCCAAGAAGTAATATTGATCATTTCTTCGATGGGTTAAAACCATTTCTCCGTCGAGCATTAGTCTCACAATCCTTTTCGTCGTACGAAGACATTGTCTCATGTGCTATCAAGACCGAAAAGGAATTCTCTAAGTCTTATGACATTAAAGCAAAGCAAGAGAAGAATAGACCTGCTGATCAATCTGCTAATGGAAATAAGGGGACGAAGGGAAAGGTTGAATATCCATCCTGTGGTAAATGTGGGAAGAAACACCTCAGTACTTGCTTGAAGGGAATGGGCCTCTGTTACAAATGTGGAGAAAAAGGCCACCAAGATCGTGATTGCAAAGGGAAGAAGGAAGCTACTAATGTTCAGTGCTACAATTGCAGGGAGATGGGGCGTTATGCAAATGAATTTCCTAAGCGTCATGAGAACTTACCTCAGAAAAGGTGAAGGGATCAAGGCCAGGCTTATGCTATCACTACTGCTGAGGTAGAAGCTCCGAAAGACGTGGTGGCAGGTAATTTAATGGTTTCCTCAAGTTTAGCAAATGCATTATTTGATTCTGGATCATCGCATTGTTTCATATCTTCCCAGTTTCCTAAGAAAATTAGATATTTCCAATTTGATTTAACAAGGGAGTTGTCAGTTAAAACTCCTAAGGGAAGTATCATTGCAACAATGTTTTGTGAGTCGGTCCCCATTAGAGCACATAAATGTTCGTTATCTGCTGATCTCATCGTCATACCTATGATTGAGTTTGATATAATCCTCGGTATGGACTGGCTTTCGGACTATGATGCGAAGATTTATTGTAAGAAGAAAGAGGTTACGATTCTTGATGATAATGATAAGGAACACCTAATCGTTACAGCAGAATCATCACCACCTAATTCTTATTTAGATCCACCCCCAGTAGCTCAACTAAATTCAATTATTGGGGAGGAAGAGAATTAAATAACTGTCGGTGAGGAAAGGAATGTTCAAATAGAGGATGTACCTGTTGTGAAAGAATTTGTAGATGTATTTTCGGAAGATTTACCTGGACATCCTCTAGAACGAGAAGTTGAGTTTTCCATTGATTGAATTCCCGGATCAAGGCATATATCAAAGACCCCTTATAGAATGGACACTGTAGAATTAGTTTAACTAAAGAAAAAAACTAGAGGAATTGAGTAATAAGGGATTTATTCACCCTAGTGTTTCTCCATGGGGAGCCCCTGTTCTTTTTGTTAAAAAGAAAGACGAATCTATTAGGTTATGTATCGACTACAGGGAGATCAATGCTATAACAATAAAGAACAAGTATCCCATACCACGCATTGATGATTTATTTGACCAACTGCATGGAGCTCAATACTTTTCAAATATTGACCTTCGATCTGGATACCATCATTTGTGTGTGAGGAAGGAAGACATTCCGAAGATAGCATTTCGAACCAGGTACGGGCATTACGAGTTTACTGTAATGCCTTTTGGATTGACTAATGCACCCTCTGTATTCATGGATTTGATGAATAGAGTTTTCAAGGAGTATCTCGATGAATTTGTGGTGGTATTTATTGATGATATCTTAGTATACTCTAAAACCTACAAAGATCATGAAAATTACTTTTGCATTATCTTGAAGACTCTGAGAAGACATGAATTATATGGGAAGTTTAACAAGTGTGAATTCTGGCTTCATGAGACTTCCTTTCTTGGCCATATTGTCTCTAAAGATGGAATCTCTATTGATCCTTCTAAGACCAAGGCTATCCAAGAATGGACAGCACCTATGAGTATAATTTAGGTACGTAGTTTTATTGGTTTGGAAGGTTATTATCGACGTTTCGTCCAGAATTTTGTCCAATTGGCTAACCCATTAATGAAGCTCACACGTAAAGGGGTTAAATTTTTTTGGACAAAACAGTGTGAAGAATGTTTCGAAGAACTGAAAAGAATATTATTCAATGCTCCTATATTGACTCTACCATCGGGGAATGATGGGTTCGTTATTTATAGTGATGCATCGAAGAAAGGACTTGGTTGTGTCCTTATGCAGAATGATAGATTTATTGCCTATGCATCACGACAGTTTAAAATTCATGAACAAAACTATCCTACTCATGATCTCGAGTTAGCAGTTGTGATCTTTTCTTTGAAGATATGGAGGCACTACCTCTACGGTGAAAAATGTGAGATTTATACTGATCACAAGAGTTTGAAGTATATCTTCTCACAAAAAGAACTCAACATGAGGGAAAGTAGATGGCTTGAATTACTCAAGGATTATTATTGTACGATACACTACCACCCGGGGAAGGCAAACAAGGTGGCAGATGCTTTGAGAAGAAAATACCATGGAGTTTTGAACAATATGAGAATTGAAAGAGATCCAATTTTCATGGATCTAGTGAAGATGGACATGGGAATAACCAGGGAAGGCGAAACATCAATTCTTTTTCAAATGGTTGCCAAACCATATTTACTAGAAAGGATTAAGAGTTCTCAGACCGATGATGAAGAATTTCAAAAGAAGATTAAAGCTGTGAATGATGGGAGATTGAGAGACTTTGTTTATGAAGATGGAATTTTGAAATTTGGGAAGAGACTTTGTGTTCCCGATATACCTGATCTAAAAAGGGAATTGATAGATGATGCTCATAGTTCCAATTTCTCTATACACCCTGGGATCACCAAAATGTATAGAGATTTGAAGGAACATTTTTGGTGGGACAACATGAAGAGGTAGATTGCTGATTTTGTGTCAAGATGTATGGTTTGTCAACAAGTGAAAGCTGGAAGGCAACAACCTGGAGGAGTCATGCAACCTCTTCCCATACCGGAGTGGAAATGGGGCAATATTACGATGGACTTTGTCATGGGGCTACCAAAGACTCCTAGAAGGAAATATGCAATATGGGTTATTGTTGATCGTCTTACCAAGTCAGCACATTTTCTTGCTATAAGAGAAGATCTACCCCTGGAACGTCTAGCAAGACTATATATTAATGAAGTTGTGAGACTTCATGGAGTACCCCTATCGATTGTTTCTGATCGTGATCCCTGTTTTACTTCAAGATTTTGGAAAAGTCTTCAGAAATCACTGGATACTGAACTTCATTTGAGCACTGCTTACCACCCTCAGAAAGATGGACAATCAGAATGGACTATTCAAACCTTATAAGACATGTTAGGATCTTGCTCACTTGACTTTCAAGGTATGTGGGATCAATACTTACCTCTCATAGAATTTTCCTATAACAATAGCTTCCATTCGAGTATTCATATGGCACCATATGAATCATTATATGGAAAGAGATGTCGTACACCAACCTGTTGGGATGACGTTGGTGAAAGAAAACTTGTAGGCCCAGAACTGGTGGAGGAAACGATGGAAAAGGTGAAGGTAATCCAAAATCACATCAAAGCAGCTCAAAGTAGGCAGAAGAGCTATGCCGATAATCGAAGGAAGGATTTGGAATTTCAAGTCGGTGATCATGTTTTCCTGAAGGTATCTCCATGGAAGGGAGTCATACGTTTTGGTAAGAAAGGTAAATTGAGTCCCAGGTACATCGGACCTTTCGAAATTCTACAACCAATTGGGGCTGTAGCTTACCGATTAGCAATGTCGCCAAGTCTCTCTAAAGTTCACGATGTGTTCCACGTATCTCTGTTGAGGAAATGCATGCCTGACCCAACGCATGTACTCACCTATGAAGAATTAGAACTGGAACCCGATCTGTCTTATTGCGAAGAGCCCATCAGGATTCTTGATACGAGAGAACAAGTACTGAGAAACCGGACGACGCGTCTAGTAAAAGTCTTGTGGAGAAACCATAAGATGGAAGAGGCAACGTGGGAACCCGAAAAACTTATGATGAAGAACCACCCAAGTCTTTTCATGTGATAAGTATTCTAGAAATCTTGAGGACGAAATTATTTGAAGTAGGGGAGAATGTAACACCCCAATCTTCTACGGTGGCTTCTCTTTGAATAATGTGATAGCGTGTGTTGTATGCAACACCGAGTTCTAACACACCATAACCAATCAAACTAGTCGTTATGAATAGTAATACCTAATTTTTGAAATTATATATATTTTATATTTCAAAATGGACTTCATATTTGGATTCGGAATGTCGAATTTAGCCTAAGGTAAAATTTTGGTACTTTTCGGATAACTTTAATATTTTGATGAATAGTGAAAATTACTAAATTTTAATTAAAAACAACTTTTTTAATCAAAATAATTAATAGTGATAAATTATTAATTTGAGTGGTTTTAAAGTATATTTAGAATATATTTTTACCATTTAATATAATGTTGGTCATTGGACAAAATTTTACAATTAAACCGAATATAAACAAGTGTCAATCTTTTGATAGTTATTAGCTCTTAAAAACACGCTTTTTGTTTTGACAGCGGGAATTAATTTTAAATTAATTTCTGCCACTTCTGTGTTTTTAATTTAGAAAAATGGATTCCATATTTGGAATTAGTATGTTCAAATTTTGTAAATAGGTAACTTTTATTTTTATACATTTTGAATAATTACTGCGGTAAATATTTTATTTACCATGGTTAAGGGTAAATCCGGTAAATAAGGGTTAAAAAATAATTTTATAATAATACTAAATTACCCTAAAACGTGTCCTAGCCTTATTGGTTGATACATATTCGACCATAGGAATCTTTGGGTTGATTTTGGGACCCCATGGCGCCACTTGTAGGTGATAGGGACATTTTATTTTAATTAAGTTAAAATGAATACAAAAATGACACAAGCATATATCTTTTAGTAAAACACTTTTTACATAGGGTTATTAATGTTGGATTTTAGATTATAAATATTAATTAGAAAGATAAAACGATTTCCTACATAATGATATTTTATTTATAATTTTTAGACATTAAATAATTTAATTTATTTATGACACAATGATGATAAAGTAATTACTATAATAGTGAAAAATTAAAATAATTGATATTATAAATACCCAAATAAATATAATATGAAACTTTTAATGAATTAGACTAATTTTCTAGGATAATATGATATATTATTATTGATTTAATTTACTTTTTTATAAGTAATATATCTGTTATGAGTTTCACAAAAATCAACTATTGAATAGTGTCAAAATTGACATAAAAGAGGTCTTAAAACAAATATTATATTATTAATTGATATTAAATTCCTAAAAATCTATGGTTCGGCAAAGAGACATATATCATGATAGTTTCATCATTAATGGACCAATTGGTTGTATCTTGGATGTATATGGTAAGTTTATTAACCATATAATATAAAAATACAAAGAGACATTGTAAAAGTGAAACTAATTAACTTAGAGTTAATACTTAAAGATAAGGTTAATATAGGTACACAAACCTGTCTAAATTCTATTGGTTGAGTTTTTTTCGACCCATCCCCATCTTAGAATTTAAAAAATCAACTTTATATCCATTATAATCTGAATATGAATTTATTATAAATTAATATTTCTAGCTTTTCCAAAGGTGCCCCTCACCCCTCTTATAAAAGGGCACTACTCCTTCTCTTTTCTTCACACCTTCAAAACCTTTTGGTTCGGCTAAAATATTCCCAAATACTCTCCCAACATCCCTCACTACAACCTAGAGGCCTTATTTTGGTCATAAATCCAACCTATGGAGCCTTTTTGATCAAATCAAAAGGAAGAAACCAAAGAAGAGGTAATGATTTCACCACCCTTTTCCAAGTTCCTTTCTTCTTCCACTTCTTCTTACTTTGTTGTTACCATTGTAAAATAATAAATCCAGTATCATATATATACTGTGATGTTATTATAAATATGTTACAACCATAATCAGTATTCTATCCACCCTTTGAATAACATGTCACCATACGTGTGTACGTACAGCTTACCGTCTCCACGTCGTGGTGTAATTATTATTCAATATATTATTATTTGGATGGGTATAATAATGATGTGTAACTCATGTAAATAATAAATATAACATGTTAATGATTCTGTATATTTGATATAACATCCATTTATAAATTATTTTAATATCAAAAGAATGATATTGTCGCTCGTGCGTACGTACGGACTACCGTCTCCACGAACGCGATGAGATTCATTCTCCATCGTATCCATTAAAGTGTAATTATCATTTGATGATTTAAAAATGATGTTTAAGGACTTGATATCATTCTGGATATGAATATGATACAACCTATCCATAAAAACATGTCTTATGTAACAAAACATATGAAAGAAAATGAGTAAGTTAACACATGAAACGACGATAATTAAAAGATATTATTAACAAATAAATGTTAAAAGATCATATATGATATCATATTAATATATATGATTCTTTTATAATTTAATAACAATTATTTCACCATTATACAGGAGGTTAACCTACCCCAACCAAGGAAAAGTACAAGGTAAGGGTTATTTCACAATCTCTTCATTATCCGAGGTTGTTTATACGTAATAATCTACTGGGATCTCTTTATCATCCACATCCATGTTTCTTAAAAATGTATTTCAAAACATTTTTACTATTTACAAGAATATGGGTTAAAATCATTTATACCCTTGTTTGACTTTTTATAAGAGGTTTATAAAGGAATCATTCTTTCGTTTTCCAAACAAGGTGCTTTTTAACCTTTTCGACAAAATTAAGGTAAGAATGTTTTTTTAACTTATACGGCAGGTGCGGCTATTTTCCGCCGTTATAAAATCATCTTAGCTTCCCTTACAAGCTTATAAGAATATTTTCAAAGAAAATATTTTATTTTATAAATATATGACTCTTAAATGATTTCAAAAATAGAAAGAGATATTTCTCTAAAAAGAGTTTTGATTTCATCTATGTCAACATCCTTTGATGGATTTTATGCTTATTTGTAGTTGATTTATTAAGATACAAAACTTCTATATTGTATTGAAGGTTTTGTGATATGTTTGACTGTGGATGTGCTATTTTTATACCATTCATAGTTTATGATGAAAGTATTGACATTTCGTATGCTAGTTTTAATACCAATGCTTATGTTATATTTAAACCTTTTCATATGGGAATGCATTGGACTTAATATGTGACAGGTGGAGCCCGCTATAGCTCCTCGATGCATCGGTAGGTCTCATGAGACAAACTAGTGTCTTGGCACAAGGCCTTGACAAAATCTTATTTTTAGTCTTGGCACGAGGACTTGGCTATGTGGTTATGATAGTCTGGCATTATGGATTCCATAATTATGAAAGTGGTTATTGATTTTGCATGTGATTATTCGATTAGTAGAATATCCATGTGAATAAGTAAATGGCATTATTTCATTTTATTTATGCCATACTATGTTGAAAGTTCAAGTTTGAAAGGCTTTTGTTTTAGTTATACAATGCCTTAAATGTTTATTCTTATTTATGAAAGTTTCTGCTATATTGTGTTCCTTACTGGGCATTTGAGCTCACCCCTTTTCTATGTTTTATTTTTCCCAGGAAGTGAAGAAGTAAATTATGAATGGCCTGCAAGGATATTATGTGGGGATATGAGTGTGGATTATGGAGACAATATGTTGTTGTAGTAGTTTTTCATTTTATTATGTAATGTAAGACTTATGAATATATCTAGTGTTTCCAAGGCTACTAAACCAATCGATCTTTCAAGATTTGATCTTTCTCGTGATCATGCCAATGTTATGTAATAATGCACCGACTCTAGGTATCTAGGGTCAGGGCGTTACACTACTCATTTATTAATTCAAAACCTTGAGGTTTTATCATTTAAATTTTTGTGACTAAATTACCCTTAAAGAAATTGGTTTTGGCATATATTTGAAATATATAAAAATTATAATAATAGAATATGGTATAATATATATAAATGGAATTTATAATTGTAACTAGAGAAAATTATTCTTCATAGTCAATACTATGAAATTTTTTATTACATTTTACTACCAGAAAATCATTATAGGTAAACACTCTACCAACCATTTTTTTCCTTATCAAACCCCCATTATATCTATATAGTTTTCACCCCTTCAGATGCATCTCCAAGATCTAAGATCAATTAATGTACATGGAATCTATATCAGATATCATAGACTCTATCTATTTATTAGTACATTATCCCTTGATGGATTATTAGTAACTAATCGAATAGTCATATATAAACATTACTTTATCTTCATTTTCTATATGAAATATATATCTCCTAAGCTCTTAGAAAATCCTACCAACCCTTATAGTATTTCTTGTAACCTAATTTGATTCTTTTTCTAGAACTATTTATGGAACCATGTCTATTTCTATATTATATGGAAATAAACATTGTGTTTCCCCAACTTCTCAAATTTAAATTTTACTCCGACAAACACCTTTAAAATTGTGGTACCTTTCAAGTAAAATACCATATTTATCCATAGAAACTTTTTTTAGTAGGAATAAAGAAATAATGTCCCATTTATTCTTTATAATAACTAAAAATAAACTATTTTCATATTTAGATTAATATTATTCAGAATAAAAATGATTTATGGAAGATATAAATCCCTAAATCCATATAAAAAATTGGGATTCCTCCATGTCTATATCTCATACACTGACTTTATGATAACATTATATAGAATGTAATAAATAAGGAATCCATCAATTTCAAGATCATAACACTAAAATCATATTGGGTGTTTTATAGAATCATCATCAATTATCCCATATCCAAGAGGGTATGATTCCAAATCTCAGACACACCATTCCACCATGTAATTCTAGAGTGGTCCATTTGAAAAAAAAAATCCACACTCTCTTTTATGATTTGAAAAAATTTAGATCAATAATTCACCACCCTAATCCAATGATATAATCTTAATTCTTTTACCCAGTTGGTTATGAACATCTATTTAAAAATCTTATCTTTTTTAAGGTTTAAAAATTATTTATCACTAAAATCACATAACCATACAATATAATATCACTAATTAAGATTATTAATTACTGATCACTACTAATTTCTTGATATCCCATTGTTCACAAATATCATTATGTATTAAATCTAATAATCCACTATCCCTCTCACCTATTTCAGTAAAAATTAACTTGGTTATTTTTTTAATTAACAATATTATAATGTTTTAAATAATTCTAAATAAATGAATGTAAAAATACATATCTTTGTATTATATGGATGTGCTTCATATTTATATACCTAAGGAGACAATTAAAAAGTTTAGTGGTGCTAGAATAAATATTTAACTTCTTATCTTGAATACTATAGATAGTATTATCCATGTAAAAATTATGTAAACCATTTTCCATATTCCCAATTCCATAAAACATTCCATTTTTTACATAGAACGACTCTTATTATTAATAGTGATTAAAAACCCTTATTTTCGAAACAAGTTATAGAAATAAATTTTCTATGTATGGTCAGATCATTTTAATATTTTTCCAATTCTATAATTAATTCCATATAGACTTACATAAGATTATGTGTTTATTATAAAAGATTTTTGGTGCACACTTGACATCTAATTACCATGATCCCAAATTAAATAAATTGATTTTTATAACATTCATATCTATATAATCATAATTTGTTTCATTGATAACACTTCTAAACCATAGATACCAATGTAAAACTACTTGAAAAGTAATATCTATAATAAATATAAAAGTGATAATCATGATGTAAGACATAATAAATAATAAAGGCACATTTATGGGAAAGTAACATGTTTTATATCATTTCATTAAGTACTTTTAATGAATATAATCCCACTAAAATGATAGCCTCGTATATCATTTCATTTACTGAAACAAAATCTATATTTTATTCATTTTTTAGTCAACTTTTCTATTCATCTCAATTATTATCTATATAGGTAATTCATTACAATCCTATCATATATGACTCTTGGATTATTGGGAAGATAAATCTTTACCCAATTATTCATATTAATTATTCTATGTTTATTTCCATAGTATCTTATATTGTATGGTTTCTTATATAAGTGTCACCCATGTATCATGACAATTTGGTTCCCAAATTCCTAGGGTTAGCTATCTCTACTGTGAATTTTACATGATTGTCCATGTGCACCAAGATTTATCAAAAACTTGATTGCATGACAATCATGTTTTTCACACATTTTTTCCCTATCCAGAATCTAAAAATTAGAATTTGAGGGGTTTTCAATGTTAATACATTTATATATGCATCATATGAATATAATATTCAACTATTGTATCCCATGAAATTATTACATCTCATGTAAACCCAATATGTATTAATGCTTATATAGTCTTATTATTAGAATCCATTCTATGTCTACTAAATTAATATTTTGAAACCATATTAATATATAAATCTAAACAGAAATCATATTTTGTATTACTAACACAAAAAAGGAATCGAAATATTTTTACACACATATCAATGCATCCCAAGAAAAATTTATATGGAACACATACCTAGAAAGTTTTAAATTTATATGAAAAAAAATCCCAAAATAGTACTAATGGAGTTCTAGGTAGATAGCCTATACGTTTTTTGAAAAGTGATTAGAATCAATAATAGTGAGTAACAAAACCCAATGTCCCTATACCAATGGTTGTTTATTTATTAGAGACCTCAACTCCCTCATAAACCTAACACCCAATATGTATAATCTATAATCAATCCTTAAATATAATATTATAGCCATATATAAACTAATGTATTGATTGAATAACTTTAAATATTATATTGTTCTACCTTGAATTTTACTCTTTGATGAGAGGATATTTATTAATTTTACCCTATTCAAAATTTTATTTATCTAAGTATGAAATATAGTGTGAACACCTAGGGTCATTATCTCTAGGAGGTCTCTTCCACACACACATTTTTCTATTCACTATTATTTTCTAACTAATATAATACTATTAAACTCATATAGATTGGGGAATTTGAAATTAATGAAATATAAATATATTAATATATAAAAGTAAGAAAAAATAATAATAAAAGGGGGAGAAAATACAATGAAGTTAGTGGATAAAAACGGTTGTTCTTAGGGTTTCATGGTATTGTTATCATTGTTATTCAAAAATATTTCCTCATTATTTTACCCAATATAGAGATCTGGACCTTTTACTATACACCCTCTCTTTTGGACGATATTACTCTACACCGATACCTATTTGTGTAGGAGTAATCTCTTCCACATAAACACGAAAGTTGGAATTAAATCAATTGGAAAACTATAGAGACATGTTCCACTATTCGGGCTAGAAAAGCTTTCAATAATGACTGATTTATTTGGGTCTCCTGATTTCCAAATCAAGACATGGCCCAGTCAAAAAATATATATCCAACGAAATTATACATCCTAAAAATAATCAGTCTATTTGGATCAATATATAAAAAAATATACCCAAAATATTGAATATTTTAAAAATATGTAAAAATCATAAATTAGGTCATATTTTCATTTAATCTTAAAATACTTCAAAAACATAAAAACATTACAATTGCCCAAAAAATAAAACTATGTTATTATTATAAATATTTAATTACCCTGTAAAATATATGAAAATATTAGCTTCATTAGTCTTATATTTATGGTGTGACAATTTATAATAAGTGGATTAAAAAATTTAAACTAAATCATACAATATTCATATCATATAAAAAAATTGTATACATGAATATTTAAATAGTAATTTCAAAAATAAATGAATAATTCAATTAATTAAAATTATATATCTCAATTTTAGACAATAATAAAAAAATTTACTTTGATATTCTTTAAATTCACATGTGTTGAGAAAGGGGTTGAAGGGCCCTATCCAGTGAAGGTTTTTATTAACAATAATCTTTTATTAGTTTTTTGTAGACTAGATCTTTCATTTAAAACATGGTGAAATATTCCAAACCATTTTTTATGATGAATCAATATATTAGAATAATTCCATAAGTCATTTTATTCCTTTTGCCTCACCAAGGACCACACCAAAATCTAAACAATTGTTTAGACTATTTTAGTTCAATAATATCATCAAGTTTCACATCATTGATTAAATCCATATACCATTTCATTTCATTGGACTCACTAAAAATTGAAATGATTTTTTAATATCGACCATGACATAATTCATCATCATTGTGGATCTGATCACAAAATAGTGGTTGGATGACCACATCTTGGTGACTTCAAATATGATACCTTATTTTATGGTTTAAAAGTAAATATGTGTTTTCACTTAAAAAACATCATTTTCATTGAAAATGTTATAGAATATGGCATGGTAGTGGGGAGAAAATATAGTTATAGATAAAATTATCACATATAACTACATTGTAATATAATAACAAACATTATTCTTTAAAAACACCAAAAAATGGTTTTTAGATTTTATCTTCATCCTATTGAATAAATACTAGACGTGAATCTGATATCACTGAAGGAATTTATGATAAATCTTTATGCTTATTATTAATGTAAGAGTACATGAAATACAAGCCAATATTGACTAAGAGTATAATTAATAATATAATATTAAAACCCATAAATGAATCATATCCCACTATATATGCTTTCAATTTTCACTAATAGTGAGTTTGATCAAGATCCTTTAGGGAAAACCAATGGATTTTTTTCCTCTGATGGTATGGGAATCACCTAACACATTGAAAATACACATTCACCACAATGGTGTGATAGTACCAATTCCCCAATAGAAATTGAGAGAAGTGAATTTTTTAGAGAGTTTCATTTAATATAGAATGATCTGTTATATCAAATGAGGCCACGGATGCCTCATTTTATGAGCACCCATCGCTAAATAAAGGTTCCTCTTGGAGTTACTACTTTTCAAGCATTAAAAAACATAATTCAATTGGAATCCCTCCTCCGTGATTAATATAGTTTTTAAACTTATTAAATAACTAAGGATTTGTCTATAAATCATAATGTTATATTTTAATGAGATGAAATAAACATGGTAACTATAATGAGAGATTTAATTGAATTATGTCACATATCATTCATCATATGCACCTTGATTTGGAACTAAGAGAAATTAGAAGTATGGACCATGACATGGTAACTTTTATAGTGCCATGGTTGATGCTTTAGTTCCTAATAATCAACATACATACCAAATCATATTGACTTCATGAGTCATGTAATAATTACCCTCAAACATCTTACACTGAAAGAGTGCTTTTGAAATTTCATATCTCTTGTATCTAACCTATTCATGATAGAGGCTATTTAAGGTTATCATTCATCCCAAAAGAAAATATATAATCATGGTACATTTTATGTTTGGGATCTATATAAATAATAATAAATGTAGTTATGTTAATGGAATATTTAATATTTTTACTATTAACATATTTCTCTCATTGGATAGAATCATTTGTAGGAGGTTTATCAAGGTGTATTTTTTCCAACACATAGACACTTCCTTCTTACATAACAATGATTCTAAATATTCGATACCAGTATAAAATTCTGATTTCATTAATCTTTTCATCCCCTATATTTGATCTCAAATTAATGTTATATGATGATATAATTTTATCAATAATATAATCTTTTATTAGTTGAATATCATATTTTACATTAATTTAATAAGGATTTTAATTTAATATTTTACCACTAAAATGATAAAAACATTTAAATTAGATCATATAAATTAGTGGGACAAGATCCATATTTCACTATGTAATATTTTTCTTTTAAATTCCTTACATTATTTACCTATTTTGGTAGGACATCATTCCGAACGTATCATATTTTAATTTTAGAAATTTCATCAGAATACTCCTTGACCAATCCATCATATGGATAAATTAAATATATTACCCTAATATCTTAACCATTATGGTTTCCCAACAATGTGTAACCTAAAGCATACACCAAATAAGGTTATCTAACCTTATTATGGTTTCCATTCATTCCACATGAAAGATAATTCATGGGCACCCTACATTGGAAGAATCAACATAGTTAAATCATTGTGGTCTTGAAAAGTGTTTCTTTTAAAGGAATCTAATACCATGAATTTTAATAGAATTTAAAATTTTATTAATGTGTCTCATGTATTCCCTTTACATGTATGGATAATTCTATTAATTTATATTATGAATCTATTTCCCTTCCAAAAAAATCAATATGTTCAATTCATATTAATGTAAAACACTTTACATCACTCATATGTTGTATTACTAACCCAAATTAAAATTATTCCATATGTATACATACCCAAATATATACCAAGTATAAGGTAAATGAAATCCTTTCATGAAAAGTCTTATGATCATATGAAGTAAATAATCCACAAAAGAGTAACCATAGAGTGACTAGTAGCCAACCCCTGTTTTTTCATACATATCATATTCTCCCAAGATAATGAGTATATCATCCCAAATTCCATCTAAATAAGGTTCTTTACTAAAGAAACATTTCACTTCAATCACAACTCTAAACCCAAAAAATTATAAACTATAATTAACTTCTTAATCCATAATCATTACTCATGAACATGCCAATGTTAAGGTAAAATAAAACTAACTATGTTATTATACCTAACATATAATTCCTTAAATTCATGTTTTAAAATTTATATAATTAGTTTCAACAAATTGATACTAAATCATATATCAATTCATGATATAATAAAATTTTATATGTTAATTAAACCTGGAATAATGATAAATAACTAAACATTTCATAAATTTAGTCATGAGATAAATAATTTTATGAAAATTTCATAGAATAAATAAATTATAAACACTTTATAATTTAACATGATTTATGAAAACTCCATAGAATAAATAAATATAAAAATTTTACATTTCACATTTATTATAATATGAACTCTTTAATATCATTAATTTTCATTTTATTTAATATAAACTTCGTTATATTAAAAAAATGAGATATTTATGAATAATTATATATTTATAAAAAAAATTGATTTTATATAAACATGTTACACAATTTAAATGAAACACTTTTTTATTTTAATATTTATCTAATCATCCAAAAAACATTGTGGAGTGGTTTAAATAATTTTTAAAAAGGATATTATATATAAATAGTTTATATTATCATTTATGACCCATTTATAAATTAATATAAACTATTTTATATTTTACCTTTTTTATAATATATAAATTCTTTATAAATAAATAAATTGTCTATATTTTCTTTGAATCTTGATAAGATCTACCAAAATATTTTTAATTTTTCAAAAATCCCTACTCAGAGTCATCACACCATGCCTATTTTAGATGTTGAAAGCGTTTCGGTGTGCCTCGAGTGATACAACTTTCCATGGGGACATCGTCACTATTTTTGCTTCTACTAAGATGTTTCAATTAAATGATAATACCATAAACCCTGGCCATTTTGGATGTTATTTGGGGTAAACTATAGATTGGTGTCTTAAACTATGTAGTGGTGGTCTTAAGGAAACATATTCTATTCAAACCGTGACTATTTCCACAAAATCAAATCTATTTTTCGAAACAACTAATCAATATATTCCACATTATGGTTTATCCACATGGCTGGGATTACCATGAAATAATGAAAAATTGACAATGTGAGGGTGATATCAAAAATGATTCTATGTTTTTCATGAAAAACTCCATACTTAATTTACATAAACTATAATGTGTTATTATAACATTGACGGGACTATACCAATTTTAGATGACATATTACGTCATGGTTTATAAAATTATAAGAACCACAGTTGTTTTAAACTTGGGTATATCATGGTTTTGGAATTACTATTTTTCTAGTTCCTTTATTCAATCAAAAACTAAATTCAGATGAAATTGAATAGGATCTGATATCATTTATGGGTTTTGAGAGGGGTGACTCTTATCCAAAATTAATACAAAACATCAATAAAAACTAATAAATCTTTAGGATATTTCTATTCATTTTTATTGAATAAGTAATTGAAGGATGATGTACCTTTAATTTAATGATTTCGAATTTATACAAGAACTTTATAAAATCTAGAAAATGATAATTAATAAATATACAACAAAATACTTCATATTATAGTATCTATATGATGAAGGAATCTCCCATATCTTGGGAAGGATCCCATCATATGGACATTTTTCTAGAACCATTGGATTTAAAATTGAAACAGAGATATATAAAATGCGAATTTTATGAGGAACTATGATTTTCATACATAAATATCAAATAGTTTTAGATAAATATTCATTAAATTACACAAACATAGGCCTGAGGAGCATAATGGTGTGGTGCCTTTGGATCTAGGTAACATTCCTCATAACCTAATACATGAAACATAAGAAAGGGTGAGCTTAGATGATCAGTATGTGTAAACTTGGAAAATAGTAAACATAACATGAGAATAAGGGTATGAGAACATGATAATTACTTATAAGAACCACACCCTTCATATCAAAGATCAAAATCTTATTTCATCTCATAATGATTGTTCAAAATACATGAATCAAAATGGAAACAAAGAACATGATCCATGAGAATATAACATTTCAATAAGACGTCAATTTGTGGCATACATGTAATATTATAACATTGAGAACATATAAAAATAAAAACATGATCAGTCATTAATTTAAGGACATGAAATTATAACCTCTTATAAACATATGGACTTACAACCAGGTCGATGCATAACATTATGGACATGAAATTCAGGTCTATTCATAACACTTTGAACATGTAATTAGTTTTATGGAAAGCATTGTGAAAATATCATAAGGTTCACACATACCATTGTGAACATGTAATCAGGTTAATGCATAAATATTTACATAGGAGTTATCCATCTTTACTAAATGAATAAGAGGGATATATAGGTTCCACCTATCACATAATCCAAACATATGTGTTCTATGAGATCATAAAACATTAATTTTACTTTAACCCATGAAAATAAATGGGTTTCTTATACATTTCAACATAGCAGAACCCATTGAAAAAATAATAGGGTTAAATAATCATTTTATCATGGTACAACCCATGGAAAATAAATGGGTTACAAATACATATTGTAATCATAAAAATAATCCATTTAGAAAAAGAATAATAATGGTATCCATGGATCATATCCCTAGTAAATAATAATTAACACAAAAGTTTGTGCAACAACCCAGGGAATAATAAAATTAGTGTTTTTAATTTATTAATTATATATTAATTAAAATATACATTTTGTTCAATATCATATATGATAAATCTTTTTTATGGTTAAAACATTATTTTTATAAAAATAGAGTTTAACCACCTTTTGATGGAGAACCTGTTTCAAATAATGTTTTTGACACTTTTATAAGTTTTATTTTACAAAATAAACTTCTTATTTGTAATAGGTACATCAAAATTTACTTTGGTAAAAATACTTGTATTTATCTAATAAAATACATTTTTCAATGAATAGTCAAAAATACTGCATTTTAATTCCAATCAACTTTTTCATCTAATTTATTTATATTGATAGATTATACTTTTACTTTTTTTTAAGTATAATTATATTAATTTTATCTCATTTAATCCAATTTAGTTCATTGGAATAAATTTTATATTGAAGTTGGATATAAAATCTATGTAAACGTTCGAACTTCTTACTTAAAATACACAATTTATTATTCCGTTAATGGGAATAATTTTTAGTTAATTTCTACCAATTATATATTTTGAATTTGGAAGAATTTTTTCCATATTTGGAATCAGAAGTTCCAGTTACATAAATATTTCTATTTTATTGTTTGGAATTATTAATAGTAACTTTAGTAATTGTTTTTATTACTACCGTTAAAGGTATATCTGGATATTAGTGGTTAAAATAATATTATAAATATTATAAAACTACCGAAAAACCTATCATAATTTTATTTAATATGTAATTGTATACCTAGAAAATATTTTTTCTGAAATTTTTTCCCTTGGAATCCACTTGGGTGTGATTATGACATTTATAACATTTTATTTAAATTAAAGACAAGGATTTTTTAATCATGTCTATTATAACTAAAATAATTTTAATATGGGGTTATATAAGTTATATCTCTAAATATAAATATTATTTATAAATATGAAATTATTTCATACATCATGGAAATTTATTTATAATTTATATGACATAAATAATTAAATTAAACAGTGACATAATAATGATAGTGTAATTTCATCATTAATAGAAGAATCAAATAAATAATAATAAAAATATTGAAATAAATATAATTTGACATAATTGATGCCATAAAATAATTTTATGAATGGATTTGACATTTTTTTTATGTTTTAAAAGAGTGGGTTTGAATATATCATGAATGTTTGATATTTTTTAAAAGTCAAGAAATGAAAAGTGTAAAAATTGACACTAAGGGTTTTTTTAAATATAAAATATTTAATTAAATGTTATAAAAATTATAAAAATAAAATATTATTCCAAATTATTTTAAGAATCCCTAAAAGGTCATAAATTACTCTTTTATTGGTATTTTTTCATTTTATTATAATTATATTTACCCTCATAGTTGAAATTAATTTATAGAACATTAATAGTTAAAAGGGTCAAAACAAAGATACAAGGATTAAAAAATAATAGAAACTTATCTAATTTTTATTGTATGATTATATTTTGACCCATCCTAATCTTATATTATAAAAAATTAAATGTTTACCCATTTTTAATATTTAATTAATTTATATTGATTTAATATTTTAAATAATTACAAAGAGTTCCCCTCCCCTCTCTTATAAAAGGGCACTACTTCCTATCATTTCTTCACACATCAAACCCATTTTGGTTCTAAAAATATATACTAAATTACCTTCCCATAATCTCTACCCACATTATTGAGCCCTTATTTTAGTCATAAAACATTCCTTATAGGTTTTAAGGCATTAATTAGAGGTGGTCGTCCAAATGAAAGGTATCATTTTAATCAAGTATTTATTTTTTATTTCTGCTTCCACTTCCTTAAAATATTTTTTCAAAAATGGTAATATTATAAATTTGGTATCCTCAATATTTTGAGATGTTGTTATATTAATATCATCATATAAATCCATCTCTAATCCCATCAAATGGCAAAATAATATTTCATTCATGTGTGTGTGTTAACTAACACCTCCACGAACTGATATAATTCATTTTCTATTACCATCTCTCAATACTAGTTATTATGAAGAAATAAATTTTTATATGTGATATTACTAAAATATTTTCATTATAAGATAATAAAACATCAATTTTGTTATTACGTTCCATTCACATTAAAATGATACTGTCGTTTGTGTATATATGTGAACTATCACCTCCAAGAAGTGATGTGAATCATTTTTCTTCCCCCCATAACAAGTCAGATATATATATATATAAATATATATAAATTATTAATATGATATTTATTATGTTATGATAATTATGTAAATAAAAAATAATAATTACCCTCTTTTAAAAATGATCAATGAAAAATGGGAATGTAACTCAGGCGTACAAACTACATATTGTCTTCATGATTATAATGTTGTCCAATTCCATAGCCATACATGAATGGTTTTATTTAGAATTATAATTATTGTTTAAAATTTAATATTTTTTCATTAATATTATTCTCGAGATAAAGTACTAACTACCACTTTTAAATAAAAATCATACTGAGTCATTTTGGACTCATGTACCGAATATCATCAAAACAACCGATGTGAAATTATATAATTATGTAATTTTTATAATATGGTGATAGGTGATATTAAAGTAATAAAAAATAATAAATATGTTTTCAAGAAATTAAATAATTAACTTAAGTTTATTGTTCAGGAATATAAGGAACATACTTGATGAATCAGACTCAAGTTAAAAGACTTCATCTCAATATCCTTTCATTGAGGAATATTTTAATGTTATACATCAAATTATTTTATGAGGTGTATAAAAAACACCTTCCACATTTAAATTATTTTAAATTGATTTCAAAAATAAAAAAAAATTATTCCTTCTATATAGAGTGTTTTAAATTATTTAAAAATGAAAAAAGGAAATTGTTTAGAAAATACGGTGATAATGAACACTCTGCTTTCATGACCGTTATTTGATATTTGGCTTCCTCTACAAGATTTAATGTTTTTCTAAATAAAAAAAATAAATTAATCCATTTTGGTTTAATTTATGTATTGAAATTGGTTTTAGAAATTTATTTATTATTTCAATACCTTGAAATGATTTCTTGTGATTTCAAATAAAATTTTACGAGTAAAATGTTTAAAATTGAACTCTTTTATTTGTTATGATTATATAATAGTAATTGGACATTTGATGGGTGGATAAGTGGTAAACCAAATATGTGTGGTTCCATGATAAACCAAGGATTATTGGTTACAATATAACATCCAATGCATTAGATATGAAATTCAGTCGTATGTTTATTCCATTTCTATGAGTGATATGTATGGAAGTCGACTGCATGGTTATTCTATTTAAGTATGACTATATACCAAGATTCCTTTATATGTTATATGTTATTTTATGGGTTTCATGGTAATATTTTTATTCAAAAAGGTAATCAATGAGATTATATTCAAATTAAATTATTTACTACTTCTAAAGGGTGAAAGGTATTAATTTATGATAAAGTATCCATGGGTTTTCATGTCTTCGAAAGACTAACAGTTTTCCCTCATTCTGAATCCCTTGCTGAGATTTTTATTGTCATACCATATTTTGAAATATTTTTCATAGGATTTAAGGAAGAATATATTCAACTATGGGATCAAGTAAAATACATGTTGGTTAAACATGAAAATAAATCATGTTTCATTTAAAAAAAATTGTTTTATGAAAGAAATGGAGTTTTTTGGATGTTTCCTCCTTGTATTATATGGTTTTTTTATTTATGAGTTACAGCCTCATTCTCTAAAGTTATAAACATGAAATTATTCTCAATGTGAAATAAAGTGAAATTTTTGACATAACTCAATATTATGAAATGTTTAAGGTTGATTCCATAAAGTATTTCATCCTAAATGTAAAATGTTTTTTAAAATAGACATAGAACATTTCTTGAAGAAATAAATTTTTATTTGAAAATAAATTTTTAAAACCAAAAATTTAGGAAACATTTTTGAAACCCTTTTCTTCACAAATAAACATTGAAATTTCTAAAGAAATATTCAAAAATAAATTAAAACAATTCTTGAGGAAAATTTCCTTTGCACTTTGAAAAAGGAATTGAAACATAAAATGTTTTCAAAATAGTTTTCATGGAAAATAAATTTTGAAAGTCATAATAGAATCTTTAAAACATTTAGTGTTCATGATTATAGAAAATTATGAGCACGTCAAGATAAAGATTCCTTACACATTTTCACTAAAAGTCAAATGAGACTTTTTTTGAAAATGTATTGGAGATTATATTTTAAAAAATTTGTAAAAAACTAAATCATGGTTAAAAATTATTTAACAAAGACTTTGGGGAAAATTAAAAATAAATTTAAAAAATTATTAGAAAACATGTATATGGATAAAAAGGTTTTTTCAACCGAAAAGATAATTAAAGTGGTTTTGAATGAAAAAAATTGTTTTTAAATCCTGAGTATATAAAGTGGTAAAAATGAAGAATTTTATTTGCTTATCATTGAATAAATAAGAGAGAATAAAATCCATCAATTCATTGAGAAATATATCATAATAATTCATCATCTAAATCATAATCATAAATAATCGCGATGAGAAATGAGATCGTATTGGAAAACTCTTACCACTATAGTAACTTTTGAATCGTAAGCCACATTAAATAATAACATCAAAAGAAACATTGAATATCATTAATTGAAGGATATTTAAGAAATAAATTGTCAAATTGTCTATATATGCACCTCATAAAAGAATATTGGTGCACAACATAACATATATCCCAAAGAATAAAAATTGAAACAAAAATACATAACCGCTTTCGTAACTTTTGAACCATAAACCCCATGAAAGGTAAATAATAAAATAAATGTAAAAATACCCATAATATTTGGGAGAAAATAATAAAATACATTCATGGGTAGTATATATACCACATAAATGAAACATCTGGTGAATATGGAATTTGTATCACAAATAATAAAATTGAGACAGAAATACCTTTCCAAAAGTCTGGAATTCCTTTATACACATTCAACACTCCTTTATAATAAATATAATTTTATTATAAATGTTTTAAAGAAACAAAATTATATATATCATATTGTATATGATTTTCTTATGACCATTTATTACCCATTTATTAACAATTCATTATTAAAATCACATTTTGGTTAATAAATGATTTGTTTTTCATGTACTTTTTGTTTTATTATTTTTGGAGATATTAATTTGATAATTATTTCATCATCTTATTAGGTGACCAATGGAGTCCTAAGTAGGGTTTCATTAAAACGTAGTAGTCCCCCACTAACAATTTTTTTAATAATATTCAATTCTATGTAGTCTATGGAATAGAATAGTAAATAATAAACTACAAATGTCAAAACCGGGTTCCATTATTTAATAGAAATTAAATTATTCTCTTTTTTCCAAGTTCCATGTGTTACCCATATCAATAAAACTTTATTTGAAATGTACCAATATTTTGAACAACATTTCAAGTTCATAGACAACTGCTTGTCCAATAATGGCCCTTAATTTAATCCCAAAAAAATTCCAACACTCAATTGAAAAATCTTCTAGAAAAATAAGTGTTTATGGACTTTGAATGAGAGAAACAATTCCACAAGTGTTGTTCTAAAAAATATAATAAATGGGAGTCATATTATTACCTGAATCTTTGATTCACAACCAATGGTGCTATAAATGACCAATGATCGATGAATAATCGCACTTGGGAAGCTTAGGAGCTTTTACCTTTCACTATAGGATATCGGAGGAGTAAATAGGAATGAAATAACGTAATAATTATTAAAAATCAAGGGAATGGAAATTCCCATCCATTAATGGGGCACATAGTTTGGTTTCATGATCGGCTATGTTGAGCACTAACCTTGTGTATCCCTCTATCCAAAAGGGGGCCATGGTCACACAGTTTTCTAGCGAGACCTAAATATTTGGAAGAACCTCTAGAGGTTGTACATTTTTCTTTACCAAAATAAAAACATCTCACAGGCTCCCCCTTTCATGGTATGTCAATGACGAACCACAACTTATAGGTGTCATAGTTATGGGACATGGTTAGTACTATTCATGTGGAAAATATGTTCCCTACACTATATGGACTCTTTTATTCCTTTTTCATGTCCTTCACACCCAGGACAAAGCTGAGACTTGTCATAATCCCTGGAATAATTCCATTTACCATTATAAAATGTATTGTACAAAAATATAAACTAAAAACATACCTCGTCAAACACTGGTATATTACAAACTCCCCACCTTATAATAGATCATCCCTTAGTTACAAACCCAAGCATAAATAAGAATAAATAGTAAAAATATTGGCCCATTAATACCATTTATCTGCATCCTTCTACCAATATTCCTCTAAAACATCATCATTCTACCACATTTCTCATACCAACATCTTGGTCTTTCCCTACAAAACATTCTCAATTTTATCCAAACCATGAACCTGATATTCCTCAAATGAAACATCATCCTCTATCCAAACATCATCAACATAAATCACATGAGATGGGTCGGGTGATACTGATGAAGATATAACACATAAAAACTATCATGAAAAAGATATACCACTATGGAAGATCCAATTGGTATGCCACCAATCTAATCCTCTCCACAATCACAAATGACCCCACATACCTAGGTACCAACATCCCTTATTTCCAAATTCGATGGTGACCTATCCTTATTGAAATTATAAGCAACACACATTCTCCCACTATAAACTCAATAGGATGATTATATCATCCATTTCATGAATTCTTTCAACATTATTCCATATCCATATTCTTTGGAATCATCTAAGATTTCCCCTACATATCTTATACAAGTATTTATCCATAAAATATGGATTCCCAATCATTCATCCATTATAAAAGAAAATTACATGGATTATTTTTTGTTGGAGTGGATACTCAAGAGGGGGGTGAATTGAGTTCCAATTAAAAAACTTCTGTTTAAAATATTTAAAATAAAATCCCCCAATTCATAAAAAAAGTTAAACTGTAGTTAATTTATAATGATTGTAAGTGTTCAATTAGTTATTCAAAGATTAGTTATTTCTCAGTTAACTTAATCAGAAGATTAAGTTATATTTTCAAACTGAATTACTAGTTCACAATATTACAAACACTTGCTAGTTCAACTATCAGAGTTACTTTAAAACAGTTTTGAATTTCAAAGTAATCAGCAGCAGAATATTGGAAAACTAAAATAATATGCACAGAACTTTTAACCAATTAGTTTAGTCTCAAGATGAGACTTATTCCTCTCAAATGGTTTATATAAAACTTTGATCCACACCCTGGATCGGGGCTTACAATAGTACGCTGACTGTCCAGGTCCTCAGACCTCTACCACAATTCTACGTGGGAAGCAGCAACAACAACACATAGGTTGTCTAGGGCCTCAGACCTCTACCATAGTTCTATATGGGATACACAAAGTTATAAAGAGTTTAGTGTGAGGATTTCCATATCCTACAGTTCAGCGTAGGAGTCAGTGTGTATCAAAACATATAGAAGCACACATTACTCGTAATGTAAAGAAAAGGATGATCACAGTAGATAAAGAATATATAAATGAGTTGAGAATTCTCTTGTGTGATTTCAATGCATCTCTGGACTCCTTTGGATTGAAACATATGATTCTTAGAGTCCTTCTCAGGATGTTGTCTGGAAAACAGAGTGTCGTGGTTTTGTTTCTTCACTTCCAATACAGGTGTTCAGCTTGAATACAAGAGTATTCCAAGTGGCACTTGAGAATCCTCTTTGAACTTATGTTCTTGATGTTTATCAGTGTTCTTAGAGTTCTTTTTGTGTTCTTATCTACATGTTCGTGTGTATCTTTTTTTCTTCCTTACGTATATGTCTCTGTGTATGTCTCTGTTTTGCAGTAGTTCAATATTCCTTTTATTTCTCTTTTTCTTTGGCATTGGGAATGATTGCCTTTTACAGGTATGAGGTATGGTTCCCTGACATGCCAATAACCCACATTACTTAATAGAAGTTTCATTAAAATCACAAAATATGGTCATTGGAAATGAAATTAAAGGACGACATAATAGTTTAAGAAATGGTGTCATAGTATTTCATGGAAATGGTGTCTCTTTCATACGTGGTCTAGAATGATCATGATATCTGAGTGTCACGGTGTCTCATGGTCATGTTGTCTCGCGGTCATAGTGTCTTGTTCACTGTGTCTTGCTTTACAGTTTCTGCTTCACGGTGTCTCGTTTTACAGTGTCTTGTTCACAATGTCTAGATTTATGGTGTCTACTTCAAGGTGTCCCATTTTATGCTGTCTTGTTCAAGGTGTCTAGCTTCATAGTGCCAAAAATACATAGCCAGTGGTAGACTCACGGTGTCTTAGACTTTTCAAGGAAACTGTGTTCAGACTTAAATAATGATGATGGTATAAGGGATTAAACTTAAGCATGTTTCAAAGAGGGTATTATGAGAGTAGATCAAATATTGAATAAAGTATGTAAATTGAATATAGAGAAATTATGATCTTTCATGGCTCTTCTTATAGCATGAGAGAACTTTAAACATAAATAAACATGATTGGATATAGTTTATAGGAGTTAACTAGATTTAATAAGATTTGTGATCATTAAAACATTATTTATATATGAGGAGTCCAACAATATCCGCCTTTTTGATGATCAAAAATCATGTACAGTTAAAATATATATTGGATTCAACAATAATGATAAAATAAACAATAGAGATAAAAGGCTAACATATAGAAACTTCTCCACCTTTTGGGATTATAAAAAAAATGAAATAAGAGGGGTCAAAAAGTGCACATTCCATTTAGAGTAAACAAGGTTTAGTACAAAAGAAAAGAGTAATACAATATCAATAGCATCCCTATCAAAAATTGTAATCACTATTTTTCTTCATAGGTTGGCCTTCTCTTTGCCTTTAGTAGTAGTGGATGAAGAGGAAGCCATAGGGGCAGAGGTCGAGGTAGAAGAAGGAAGATATGTGGTTGATAACAAGGGAAAAGGGAGACTTTTAAAGACTAAAGAAGCCAAGGTAGGAGCAGTAGAAGATCTAGGCAGTTGTTGATCAAGAAGCACAGGCTGAATCTGACTGAGTTCTTGTCTGACAGACATGGTGGATGAGGATAGAGAAGAGGTGAAGGTAGGAAGCCCAGGTCTGAGAGGTGCAGCCACTGGAGAAAAAATGGTTGTACTCTAGACATGAAGACAGGGCCTCATGAGTTTGATGAAATCTGTAATAGTCTCTCCACCATAATGCATGGATTTCTCAAAATTGTCCTTGTTCTCCATAAACTTATCCAACTATCTAGTAATCTTTGTGAGCTTCTAGACTTTGTTATTGAAAGCTTGAGTCCTATGATGAATACGCAGATTTTATACAAGGTACTTAAAATTTTTTGTCATATATGTTTTGGAAAAGATTCTATTGAAGTAGAGATCCACTTTCATGGCAATCTCTTGTTGAGAATCATTAGCAATTTCGGGGTGGATTTGTACTAGGTCAAGAACTCTATCACTGTTCTTGATTACTTCGGATAAAGAAGTTATATTGAAGCCACTGAATAGATTCTGAATCTCTTCTTTGACTATAGTTCTAAGCATGTCACTGTCCAATGGGGGTTTTGAGGATTGACTAGATGCTTTGACAGTTGTGGTCAGAGATTTTAGTTGATTCAGCACCTTTTGAAGACATCTCATATACTCATCAATTAGTTTATTCAGATTGGCCACAAGATCTTTCATCTCCTTCACAATTTTCTTGATTATTTTAGTGATATTTTCATCTAAGGATGATAGGTATTGTTTAATCTAAGACACACTAACTTGTGGAATTTGAGGAGCAACAGGTTCTACATGAGGAGAAACTGATTCAGATCTCGAATGTAGCTCTCTCTGCATGTGTTAGACCATATTTTCAGGGTCTTTACTTCATTACTGATCATATTATTTTCAACTCTTACTTCCTGAATCTCATGGATCATCTTATTTTGTATTTTCTAGATAATTTTCTCCAATAATATTGAGGCATCTCTCTCACATAAATTTGTCACAGGAAGTGGTTGGGTATTCATGAGTTTCTCAACTCTGGAGAAAATAGTATAAAAAAATTATTTTAGATCGTCCTTACTCACAAAGGATGGCTATTGATATAAGGTTTCAAGATTAAGAACCGATACAGGCTCAGGTTCCTTCTCAGGTGAAAAATGGAGACTAATTTCAACTAAAATAAGGAGGAAATATCAAGCCCAGTTTTTGTAACCTGCTGAGAATCATTCACATCATAGATTCTATGAAATTTGTACTATGTGTCTACAGGACTTGACTTAGTTGGATGTGAGGCTTCAACAGACTCAATATTTGGGGTTTGATCCCCCTCAACTGATGCCTCCTTGTCAGGACTGAGAGGCTTAGGATCTTGGTCTAATTCCATAGACTCGGCTCAAGGTTCCTCACTCATTTCCTATCTAGCCAGCTAAAAAACTAGCTCCATCCTTTCTACAGCAGAATGTATGATTTCAGGAATAGATTGTTCCATAGGGAGTTCCCCAATATTGACTTCTTGCAGAATGGGTAGCTCTTCCACTATAGGATCTTTTGTGGCATGCTTTTCAGACTCTTTGGAAATTGATTCTGTTACAGCTTCGGGTTGAATTTCCAAATTGATAGCTTCTTTAGGAGAAGGGAATTCATCTTCAAGAGCTTCATGAGTAATAGTAGTCATGTATTCCTTAACAATAACTACTTCCCTAGGTGGCACTTTAGCCTCTTATTCCTCTTCTTCAGAATACTCAACAATCTCATTTGGTTCCAAACCAAGATCAAAAATATCTTTTGGTCTTGAGGGATAATCCAACAGATTGAATTTCTCATAAACGTTATCATTGTCTTCCACCCATTCCTTTTTTCAAGTATTATAGTTTATCTTCATTCTTTTGATAGTGGATTTTTAGAGGTAATACTCATAGTCCATAATCACTTCCTCATTAGGTCCAACCACACCTTTTTCAAGAAGCATGGCTGATATTAGCTGAGAGTAAAACAGAGAAGTTGACTTGGATGTTACATTGATCAACTCACACATATGGTGTATGATATACTTGCACAGGTTGATATTATGCCCATTTTTCATGAGGTGAATAAAAAACACATCTTGATATTTTAAAACATAAAAATCACCTTTTCTTGGACTGACCAAATTGTATACAAACTTGAATAGATGCCTTGTTTCTCAATCTAATTTAGTAGCAATGGCTCTTCTCTGGGTGCCATTTCCAGTTAGGGTTTTCAGGTCATCTTCTAAATCAAATAAGTCAGTTGAATGTGGAGGTACTCTCTAATAATCCTCACAGATGCCTTCATGAGGTATCCTAAGGCATGAAACCCATAACCTCGAAGAGAATGATAATCTCTGTCCATTGACCTAGCTTCTTACAACATAACTCTCACTAGAATCAAATGAGAACTATACATACTGGTAAAATTGAGCCAATAACCTAGGATAGATAGGTCTATCCTCCTTCGAGAACCATTATAACAAGCCTTGTTATTCTAACACTTTCAATACAAACAACGTAATATATAGAAGCCATTTGGGGAAAATTTCATTCTCAAGCACAACAACGCGGTTTACCAGATTTGAATTTAAAGGTCCTTCGGGTGTTAGCTTCCATGCAATCTTCTTCTTCTTCAAACTGAGCATCTCTGGTGTCGATGATGATAGACGTTTCATTCATGGCATTCATTGAAGCTTAGAGTGAGAGAGGGGTTGTAGGGATGAAGAAGGGTTAAAAAATAATGGGTAGAAGAAACCTCGAGTGAAGAATCGAGTGATGCTTACTTTGTTTTATCATTTAGGAATACTAAACGTCATAAAAATAAAAATGTGGGGAAAAATAAGGAGGGTAAATAATAATTACAACGATACGGGTATTTTTAGAAAAAAAATATAATGAATTTTTACGGTGAGACCATATCTGGTCATTATGGTGAGAAAGTAAATGAGTTTCACGGTGAGACCGTGAGTGAACTTTTCAGTACGCATTATGGTGAGACAGTAATCTTCAGATCGTAAGTACAAAATACTAATGGTGAGACCGTAAACATAAAGCTTTACAGTGAGACCGTAAACATGAGAGATAGTAACTAAGAAACCATAATCAAGAAATAGTAAAAGTATAAAATAGTATGATATCAAATAGTAAGACCTGAAATAGTAACTATTAAGGAATATATTTGAGATTTATCATTCCTAGTTCATGTATGATGTAGGCTATTCTCTCAGAATTTAATGGTTTAGTGAATATATCAGCAAGTTGATATTTAGTACCAACGAATACTAAAGCGATATCACCTTTTTGATAATAATCTCTCAAAAAGTGATACCTTACATCAATATGCTTTGTCCTAGAATGTGAAACATGATTTTTTGAGATGTTAATAGCACTTGTGTTTTTAAAATTTATAGTTACATGTCTAAATTGATATCCACAATATAGTTATGTGTGTTTCATCCACAAAATTTGTGCACAATAACTTCTAGCAGCTATGTGTTCAGCGTCTGCAGTAGATAATGCAACAGAATTTTTTTTCTTACTACACCATGATACTAGTGACATTCCTAAAGGTGACATGTCCCATAGGTGTTTTTTCTATATAACTTAAATCCACTAATGTCGGGATCAGAATAATGAACTAATTCAAATGATTGTTCTTTAGGATAAAATAGTCCTAGATTAGGTGTATGATTGAGGTATTTGAAAATTCTATTTACAATATTTAAATGATATTAATTAGGGTTTTCTTGAAAATGAGCACACATACACACACTAAACATAATTTCAGGACAACTAGCAATTATGTAAAGTAATCTTCCAATCATTCCACTATAAGTGGTTTGATCAACAGATTTTCCATCTTCATAAAGATCCAACTTACAAGTGGTACTCATGGGAGTGTCACTACTTTTAGTGTTATCCAATCCAAATTGTTTTAGAAGATACTTTGTATATTTACTTTGATTTAAAATAATACCATTTTCATTTTGAAAAACATTAAATCCAAGAAAATATTTGAGTTCTCCCATTAAAATCATTTCAAATTCGTTTTGCATCATTTTAGAAAAATAAACACATAAAGAATTCTTAGAAGATCCAAAAATAATGTCATCTACATAGATTTGAACAGCTAAAACATCATTAGAAATTAGTTTTATAAAAAGGTTTGGACCAACTATTCCTTTTGTAAAACCTTTGGAAATAAGAAAAGTACTCAATCTTCCATACAAAGCTTGTGGAGCTTGATTCAAACCATATAAGTCTTTTGATAGTTTAAAATTTTGATTTGGAAAATGGGGGTTTTTAAATCCAGGGGTTGTTCAACAAAAACATCTTCAACTATATAACCATTTAGGAATGCACTCTTAACATCCATTTGATATAGTTTGAAATTCCGATGTGCAGCATAGGAAAGCAGAATTCTGATGGCTTCAAGTCTATCTACTGGTGAAAAGGTCTCCTCACAGTCATTTCCTTCTTCTTAACTATAGCCTTGTGCAACTAGTCTGGCATTGTTTCTAACTATGTTACCATTTTCATCAACTTTATTCCTAAAAACGCATTTAGTGCCTATGGTCAAAGTGTTATTAGGTCTGTCTACTAATTCCAAGACTTTATTTCTTTCAAATTGATTTAATTCTTCTTGCATATCCATCACCCAAAATTCATCATGGACAGAATCATTGATATTTTTATGTTCAAGCTATGAAAGAAAATTTTGATGTTCTACCTGGTTTCTCAGAGAATCTCTAGTTTGTATCCCTATACCTAAATCTCCTACTACAACATCTAAAGGATGGTTTTTAAGAGAACTAGTTGGTCTGGAGAAGGTAGGGCTAGAAATTTAAGTTTCATTTACAGGTTTGGGTTCTACAAAAACAGGTTCTAGAAAATTTTCAGAACTGGTTTTCTTAACAACAGGTTCACTATTATTTTCATTAAGGTTTAGAATGGACATATCTTCTTTATGATTTTCAAGAGGGCTCTTAGGTTCATGTGGATCAGTTTCTTCAAATTTGATGTGTACAGATTCTTCCATGCATTTGGTTCTCTTATTGAATACTCTATAGTATTTACTTGATATTGAGTAACCTAGGAAAATTCCTTCATCAATTTTGGAAGAAAATTTTTAAAGATTATATTTAGTGTTAAGGATAAATACTTTGCAACGAAAAACTCTAAAGAAATTAACCTTAGGCTTCCTATTATTCCAAACATCATAGGGATCCTTTTTAAGAATCGGTCTAATCAGGACTCTATGGATAATGTAACAAGATGTATTAACAGCTTCAGCCCAAAAGTAAATAGGTAGATCATATTCATTGACCATTGTCCTAGAAATCTCTTGAAAAGTCATATTTCTTCTTTCTAATACACTATTCTATTGAGGAGATCTAGGAGCAGAGAATTTGTGACTATAGCCATTGTGTGAGAAATAAGATTCGAGCTCTTGATTTTCAAACTAATGGAAATGATCACTTCTCAAGGTATTGATCCTAATTCCACTATGGTTTTCTACAGACATGGAATATTTGATAAAATAAGAACAAGCTTCACTTTTGTGACCAAGAGAGTATACCCAAGTGTATCTAGAAAAGTAATCTACAAGGACATAGACATAGTGCTTCCCATTAAATCTAGAAACTATAGATAGTCCAAATAAATCCATGTGAACCAACTCGGGAGGTTGAGAAGTAGAAACTTCTTTCTTTGATTTTAAAGAATCATTGTGTTTTCTTCCCTTTTGACAAGGATTACAAACTTTATCTGTTGGGAATTCTAGTTTGGGCAGGTCTCTAACTAAACCTTCCCTTGTCAGTTTCCTGAGAGAGTGCACATTTCATTGTATTAATCTTATGTGCCATAGTCAAGATTCTTTATGAAAATCATTTAAACAAGCAACATTTTGTTTAGCTAAATAATTCAAATATACAGCATAAACATTTCCATTTCTTAATGCAGTAAATAAAAAACATTTTTAGAATCTAATACATTGCATGAATCATTTTCACATTTTACATTGAAACCATCATCACATAACTGACAAATACTTATCAGGTTGTATTTTAATCTATCCACAAATAGTACATTAGAAATTAAAATTGAATCAGTGTTACCAATCTGGCCTAAGCCGATGATTTTTCCTTTTGAATTATCCCTAAAGGTGACATTTCCTCCATCAACTTTGATTAAGCACTTGAAGAATCAGTAGTCTCCTATCATATTCCTTGAAAATCCACTGTCCAAGTACCAAATCTTCTTATAGGAAGTTTTCAAGAAACATTCCTACAAAACAAATTTAGACAGAAGATAATTTTGGTACCCATGTCTTCTTGGGTCCAGAAAGGTTAGAAATTAAAACTTTATGCATCCATATTTGTTTAATGGGATTCCAATATTTAACAGATTCAATAGATGTTGATAAATAAATTTTTTTTGGTCTATAAGAATTTTAATATATGGATGAAGCATAAGAGTTTCCAAAACATGAACTAGAATCGTATTATCAATATTTTGGAATAAATTTATTTTTAACAATCTGTCCTTGTCCAAGTTGGTATCATAAACTAGAAGTGTACTTTGGGGTAACTTGTTTTCCAAGAATTTGAGTTAGAGTATCCTTTCCATTATTAATTTTTCTAAATCATTCCTGAGTTTCTCATTAGACAATTTGAGTTCAGTATTCTCTTTGAGTAGTTGAGCATTATTTTCCTTTTAAACTTTTAGTGAATATTTGTCAGTTCTGGTTAAAGAATGTTGTGTCTTTAAAGCTTTATACTTTTCTTTCATCTCATTACAGGTATCCTCTAGCATGTTATAGTATTCAAATAATTCTTCACAAGACATGTTTTCTGAATCTGAATCAGAATCATCTCCAGAATAATAAGAGTTTAAAGCAGGAGTATCCAATGTTACCTCAGATGTGTTTGTCATGAAACACATATTATCTTTTTGAGATTTTTCATCCTGAGTGGAATCAGAATCACTTGAACTTTCTTCTGATTCACTCCATGTTGCTTTCACAGCATTATTATATTTGTTTTCCTCATACTAAAATTTCTTCTTGTTCATTAACTTCAGACAGTCAACATTCACATGTCCTTTCCACTTGCATTCTTAGAAAACTATGTCATCACTTTTATCAGACTTTTTACAATTCTTATTCCAATTACCTTTATTGTCATAATTTCCATTGTAATTGGATTTTTTATAAAAACTTCTTTTTCCTATAGAACATATTAAATTGTCTTGATATTTGAGCCATTTCAGTATCAATGTTAGATGCACTCTCTTCACTACTTGAACTATCACTTGCAGCTTGAATTTTCTCTTTGTCCATGATCTTTGAGGCAGTAGACTTAAATGCCACTGACTTCTTCTTAGGTTCATCATCTTCCTCTTTATTTACCTTTATCTCTTCTTCATTCATCATCAACTTACCGATCAGCTGCTTAATAGATAGCTGTCCAATGTCACATGATTCACGTATAGAGATAGTGGTTCCTCTCAATATGTCTGGAAGGAATCTCAGTATCCTCATGATCTTCTCTTTTACTGGAACAACTTTTCCCAGTGAGCTCATGGTATTGAATATCTCATTAAACCTGAGATACATATCAGAAATATATTCATCAGATTTCATTTTAAAATTATCATATTTTATAGTGTATGTATTTAGTCTCATTTCTTTAACATTAGTTGTTTCCTTATGGGAAACAGTCAAAGTATCCTATATTTCATAAGCAATCTAACAGTCAGATATTGGATTAAATTCTTTATCTCCTAAAGCAAAATACAGGTCATTCATTTCATTACAATTATTATTGTAAGAAGCTTTTGTTGGTTCATCCCATGTAGTTCTAACAGATTTTTGGAATTTTATACTGGGTATCTATAGTAGTCTAGATGTCAAATCCCATACTTTCTAAATTAATTTTCGTTTTGATTTTCCATTAGGCATAATTTACACCATTAAAGAAAGGTGGAATTTTGGTAGCTATACCTTCTAATCTGTTATCCATAATAACTATGTTTTAAAAAGATATATAAAGATATAAAAATTTATAATTAACATAAATTTTGAGATCTTTAAGATACAACTAAAATAACAGTTGAAAACTTTTCACAAATAGAGTGTTTTGGAAAAAAACTTTTAATAACCTCTAATACCAAAATTTGGTTGGAGTGGATACTCAAGAGGGGGGGTGAATTGAGTTCCAATTAAAAAATTTATGTTTAAAATATTTAGAGTAAAATCCCCTAATTCATAAAACAAGTTAAACTGTTGTGAATTTATAAAGATTGTAAGTGTTCAATTAGTTTCTCAAAGATTGATTATTTCTAAATTAAATTAATCTGAATATTGAATTTTATTTTGAAACTAACTTACTAGTTCAAAATAATAACAAAAACATACTAGTTCAACTATCAGAGTTACATTAAAACTGTTTTGAATTTCAAAGTAATTAGGAGTGGAATATTGAAAAATTGAAATAAGATGCACAGCATTTTTAACCAAGAGGTTTAGTCTCAATATGAGACTTAGTACTCTCAAAAAGTTTATATAAAACTATGATCCACACCCTGGATCGGGGTTAACAATAGTACGCAGACTGTCCAGGTCCTCTGACCTCTACCATATTTCTACGTGGGAAGCAGTAACAACAACACACAGGCTCTCCAAATCCTTAGACCTTGACCACAGTTCTACATGGGATACACAGAGGTATAAATATATTTAGTGTGAGGATTTCAGTATCATCCAGTTCAGCTTAAGAGTCAGTGTGTGTCAAAACAGATAGAAGCACACATTTCTTGTAATTTAAATAAAAATATGATCACAGTAGAGCAAGAATATAGAGATGAGTTTAGAATGCTCTTCTGTGATGTCAATACAAATCTAGACTCCTTTGGATTGAAATAGATGAAGCTTGGATTCCTGCTCAGGAAGTTTACTGGAAAATAGAGTGTCGTGGTTTTGTTTCTTCACTTCTAGTATAGGAGTTCATCTTGAATGTGAGAGTATTCCAAGTGTCGCTTGAACCTCCTATTTGAACTTCTGTTCTTGATGTGTATGAGTGTTCTTTGAGTTCTTTGTGTGTTCTTCTCTTCATGTACATGTGTATATTTTTTTATTCCTTAAATATATGTCTCCATGTATGTCTCTGTTTTTTAGTAGTTTGATATTCCTTTTATTTCTCTTTTTCTCCATCAATGGGAATGATTACCTTTTATAGGTATGAGGTTCAGTTCCTTGACTTTCCAACAACCCTCATTAATTAATAGTAGTTGCATTAAAAGCACAAAATATGAATGTTAGAAATTAAATTAAAAGACAAAAAATAGTTTAAGAAATGGTGTCATAGTAAGTCATGGAAACGGTGTCTCCTTCACACAGTGTCTTGATTGATCACGGTGTCTGAGTGTCACAGTGTCTCCGGTTCACGGTGTCTCACGGTCACGATGTCTTCTTTTACGGTGTCTGCTTCATGGTGTCTCTCTTTATGGTGTCTTGTTCATGGTGTCTGGCTTTACAGTGTCTTCTTCACGGTGTCATGCTTTACGGTGTCTTGTTCACAGTGTCTGGCTTCACGGTACCAGAAATACATATCTAGTAGCAGACTCACGGAGTCTTAGACTTTTCAAGGAAACTGTGTTCATACTTAAATAATGATGATAATAGAAGCGATTAAACTTAATCATGTGTAAAATAGGGTAATATTAGAGTATATCAAAGATAGTATAAAGTAGGTAAACTAAATATAGAGCAATTAAGATCTTTCATGGCTCTTCTTAAAGCATGATAGAACTTTAAACATAAATACACATGATTGGATATAGTTAATTGGAGTTAACTATATTGAATAATAATTTTGATCATTAAAACATGATTAATATATGAGGAGTCCAAAAAATATCATAGATATCCTCATAAGGTGAAATCTAAATTGTCACCTAATAACTACTTTTATAGGAGAAATCAACAAGTGTTAACTATTTCTCCCAAGATCCGACAAATTCAAGGACTCGCTCAACACATCATTTAATACCTTGATAGTATGTTTTATTTCCCCATATGTCTATGGGTGAATATTTTTACTCAAAATAGCCCAAGTTTTAAGTGCCCTCCCCAACCCTTTCCAGTATATTGAAGTAAAATTTTGATCACAATCTGAAATAATACACTTAAGTACTCCATGAAAATGTAATAACTCCTAGACATACATGTAACCCAACTGGTCAATGGTGAAAGTCTCCAAAATCATAAAGAAATGTGTTACCTTCATCAACTGATCCAAAATAACCCATATCTTATTATTATTATGACGTTTCCTTAGGAGAGCTATAAAAAATCCATAGTAACATTATCCCACTTCCATTCTGAAATACAAAACTGATGTAAAATCTCAGTAGAAATTTTATTATTGGCCTTCAATTATTGAAAGGTGTAGCTTTGTGAAATGAAGCCTATAATAACTTTTTTCATTCCTATCCACTGCAACTTTCTTCAAATATCACAGTACTTTTTGGTCAATCTAGGATGTACTTCTCATTTCAAAGCTTGAAACCGTCACATCAACTCTTCCTGCATACAAGAAGGAATGAAAATATGGCACAGAACATGAATAATATCATCCCCATCAACATTATAATAAAAAGGTATCTCTCCACCTTAAAAACTATCTCTCAAAGAAAAACATTCTGAATTCTCGTATTTCCTCCTATATAAATGATTCAGAAGAGATAGATCAATAAACTAGGACATGAGTATAATCAACTCAAGGTCTTATGGGACACCTATATTAGAAAACAATCCCATCATCTTCCATTATTGATTAGAATCTTGAACCACCTAAGTCTATGTCTTCTAAATCAACACATCTACAACATTGTTTCCCTCTTCTAGTTTATAAGTTACCTCAAATTAAAAATATTTCAAGTACGCAACCTATCTCTTGTACCAAAGGTTTATATCACACTAGTAAAATATGTAAATAAGTATATTATTATCGATATAAAAAATAAATTTCTCACTAAATATAATCTCACCTTTTTTTCAAGTAATAAACCACTATGGTAAACTCTATGTCATTTATAGGATAATTCTATTCATGTTTACTCAAAAACCATAATCCTTACACTATGACTTTATCTCTTGAAATCAATGATTCCCTGTGTACAATCCTAGAAACATCGCAAAACAGATTATACTTCTTACTTGGATCGAGTAAGATAAGAATTGGTGTTTTGGTCAGATTCCTATTCGGCTCCTTGAAGTAATTATTACATACTTCAGACCACTCACACATTATACCCTTCTTTGTTAAGCCTGAAACTGGCTTTGATAAGGGAGATAATTCTTGGATAACCCTTTTATTATAACCCACTAAACACATAAATCTTATGGTATCAAAAAAATAATAGGATTCTCCCAAGATACAAATTATTTGACCTTCTTTGCGTCCATTAACACACCTTCCAATGAGATGGTGTGATCCAATAAATTTACCTTGTAGAAATAGAAGTGACACTTTTATATATTGGAATATAGTTGAATCTCTCAAATTGTACTCAATAATATGTAAATATGTTGGACATGATCATTAGGAGTTTAGGAGTACACTAATATTTCATCCACAAAAACAACTACAAACTTATCTAGTTATGGGTGATAAATTTTGTTCATCAAATCCATAAACATAGAAGTTCCATTCATTACGTGACCTAACCAAAGTTGTGGTTTGATCTGTAACTACCCCAAGGCCACCTTCATAGGCCAGGGGGAGGTGACAGGAGCCAAAGGCATACTAACTCAGTGAGGCCCTTTCCTAGAGTACTTAAACGGATAAACCCACAAACACCTTAATGGAATATTGTGGATACATAAAATCTAGAAACTAAATTGCATGAATATATATATCCAAAAACCCATTATAGTAGAAGTATTGAAAACATAAAAATGAAAAAACCCACGCCCACCAAGAGAAAACTTTAAAAGCATCCAACCTTCTCAGAACGAGGGGACCATTGTCAAATTTAAAATTCTAAAAGCTCCTTGGCCCATCTCCGAAAAACAACTCAGTTGGTCTAGATCTGTAAGATTTTCTTACAATAGGTCCTCTAGGGACTCCATAAAAAGTCAGGTGGTCTTCAAAATACTCAAAATGTGAAAGAAAAGAATATGCAGGGGTGAGTATATTAATACTTAGTAGGCACCCCAAAAACCAAAAAAAAAGTATACATTTAAAGGAAATAGTCCACTCAACCTAGCCATAGAGAACCCCATAAAGATATAAACATAATCTCATACCATCTTTGGATTTACATGATTATTCATCTAATTATAAATAATCCCAAACAAGATATTAAGAAAAACATTATCCCATAGCTCAAACTAGTAAGAAGTAACCTCATAGATGTATAGGGGGATCAACACGGTGAGTAGATGAACTACATACCAAGTATTTTCCACCCCTAGTAGGACAGTAACCTCATCCAACCATGATAAGATAAATATGGAAATAAAATGGCATAACCTATTAATTTTTTCCTCCCATGGAAGGATAGTAACCAAAACTAATGTGTGGGAATAGAAGAAGTATGTATACTCAGTCCACGAGTGGTGTCAAATAAGAATGTGATAAAACCACAAGGGCTCCCAGAATAACCCAGATATACTCTTATCAGACTCCATGTACCATGAGGTTATGACCTCATATCCAAAAAAACTACTTGAAGAACTAAAGGTATAAAAAAACTAAGAGAACACACTCCATGAGATCAGCCATTCCAAATGGCACCCTTCTGAGAGATACTCTCCATCGGGAACAAATAACTAGGTTTAGCTCAAGGGAATAGCACCAAAGATATTATGAGTGATGCCTTGAAAATAGTGTGAGGAAAAAGAAACCCATTTGGAGAGTCTATCCCCTCACCACTGCACCCAGTTGAGGGAGCACTGCTCTAGACTAACCCTTCAAACCTCTATCACTCTTGTATGAAGTTTCTCGCACCTCAATTATTCAAGGGAGCACTAACTCCTAACAAGGTATCTCCTGAAACTAGTGGAATGTTTCGATCTTCATAACATATCTCAATAGAAGAGGGATAACTAACTCTAGTGGAAGACCTTATCCCTACTGTTACTTAGAGATAGGGGAGTTCTACTCTATAGGTGAGGACTTTCACCCTAGCACGATAGGGAAGTAATACTCAAAGATAGAGTACATACACCCTTATATGATAGGGGAGTACAACTAAGTGGCTCGGGGACCAACACCCTATTCCAAAAGTGGATTACTATTCTACCAGCTTGTGTATTGTGGGGGGACCCACACCCTAACACGATAGGGTAGTATAAACTAAAGGCTAGAGGACCCGCTCCATAGTATGACAGGGGAGTACCAACTCTTATAGAATAACAGATATGGAGGAACCACACCCTATGACTACAAGGGATTACAAAAACCATGGATAGAGGACCCACATCTTGATCCAATAGGGGAGTACCGACTCTATCTATACATCACATCTAGAGAACCTTCACCCTAGAATAATAGGATAGTAATGGATCCATGGATAGATGACCAACTCTCTGGCCCAAAAGGGGAGTACCTACTCTATCTGGCCAATGATTATGGAGGTCCCATACCCATGCATGGTTTGGGAGAGCTATCTTCCACTAGTCGAATGATATGGGGAACCCACATCCTAAGACAATAGTGGATTACAGACCCTGTAAAAACTAACTAAAGGTATAAACCCCACTCCAAAGACATGGTGTGTCCCTTATCTACCAAAGAATAGAGGTAAAGGAAAACATCACCCTAAAGAAACATAGTATCTTCAGTCCCAACATCTCTCTTGTAAAACCACATCAATCTTAATCATCGATTCAGCACTGCCACACAAGAATCGTGCGTGAAACATTCCATTTGATATATTTTAGGTTGAAATAGATTCCACCATTGAGTTAGATGTGAAAAAATGATCAAGATAGAATAATCATAAGACTAAAACCAATTTCTAGAAAATGAGATATAGAAGGAGGAAGATAATGAGAATATCCTCAAGGAGTACACGACATGCAATAAGGTACACATGGTGTATGATCCCACCTGAGAACACGGAAATGTATCTTATCTACATGGTTTTACAACCCATGTAGGGTTACATAGAGTGTAGAGTTAGTACAGGCTATGTGCTAATTCACCCATCCCCTGGCCATGTGGTTTTCCCATTCCATTGTCTGGAACCCCGTGTCCATGAACATGGTCGTGCACTTATACATGGCCATGTAAAATTACATTGCTAACCCAGTAGATGTCCTATGGACTCATGGTTTGGGTAACTACAAAACTTCTAACCCAGCTACATGGAATTTGATTCCCAAAATTCTTATTCCTAGAATAAAAAGGGCTACATTGTGTGTCTCTCTGGACTACAAGTAGTGTAGATAGTAATTCTTGTCAGGAATCACCTCTAAAATTTCTTGATTTACCCCGGTTTACCTTGAAATCTACATATCTACCTTGGAGGGATATCAATAAATTTTATTTGGGTACTAAACCCTAAAAAATGCATGAAAATGGGATTGTCACCAAAACTCATAAACACCTACCTTGAGGGTGAAATGCCGAAGATGTGAGTGAAAATGTCACCCAGATTGTGCTTCTCCTCGATCGGATGACGATCAGCATCAAAAACTAATATCGGAAACACCTTATTATGTTGATTTATCTTTGATTTCATCATCCCAAATACTAGAACCTATGTCCTAAGATCCAAACTCAAAACACCCTAACACAATCACTATGAAACCCAAACAAATTTTCTTTAGGGGAGTAGTCTAAATAACATCCAAAGGAATGAACTTTCTCTGATACAAATTTTCCCTGACACAACCCAAGATGGTGCTCGAGCCACAACTACCCCAACACCACCTCTATAGGCTAAGGGGTATTAAAAATAACTGAATTCATAATAACTTAGGTAGGCCTTTTCTTATAGTACCTATATGTACACACCAACAATCACCTCCATTCAATAGTGTACAAATATAAAAGATAGAAACTAAAAGGAATCCATACATATACCCAAAACAAAGTATAGAAGAAGTACTGAAAGTGTAAAAATGATCAAAAACATTCCCACTAAGATAGAAATAAAAAATTATCCATCCTTCTCAAATGGTGGGGATCACTGTCAAATGAAACTGCTAGAAAGCTCCTAGTCCCAGCTTTAGTAAACACCTCAGTCAGTCAAGCTCGCTATAGTCTACCTGCCTCAGGTTCTTTGGGGACTCCATCAAAATTAATATGGTCTACACAAGACAAAAAATGTGTGGGAAAATACCATGTATGGGTGAGTATAAAAATACTCAGTAGGTGCCCTAAAAATCTAAAAGAAAAAGGGAGAAACTGAAATAAAAAAAGACAGCTTGACCTTGCAAGAGGTAATCTTATCGAGAGACAAACTCCATCAAGAACCATCTTAGGTAGTACATTAATAGTCATCTAAGTCAAAATAATCACAAACAAGTGAGTAAGTAAAAAACTTGTACCATATCTTATCCCAGTAAAAGTAACATCATTAAATAATATGGGGATTAAAGTGGTGAGTTTATGAAAAACATGTATATTATTTTCAACCCTTAGTAGGAGAGTAGCCTCATTCTACCATGATAAAAAAACATAAATCATGTGTCATACCATGTGAGTTTTAATCTTAAATGGAAAGATAATAACCAAATCTAAGGTATGGGAAAAAAAGTATGTATACTCAGTCTACAAGGGGTGTCAACCCAGAATGTGAAAACATTGAAAGGGATCCCAAAATCACCCAGAGATACTCATCTTAGAATCCATGTATCATGATGTTTGGATCTCATAGCTAGAAATAGGATTCTAATTGATTCTCTAAAGGTAAAAAAATCCAGGAGAACACACTCCACAAGCTTAGCTATTCCATTTGTCACTCATTCAATAAATAAGCTCCATCGGGAAGAACTCGTTAGGTCCAGCTCAAGTGACCAGCATCGGAGATCCTACCAATGCTACCTCGTTCCTAGTTCAAGGATAAAGTAACCCTTGTGGAGAGGCCCTCCCCTAAACACCACACCCAATTGAGGGAGTACTACTCTATACTAACCTGTGAATCCTATTTCACTCTTGTATAGAGTAGACCGCACCTCAATTTGTCAAGGAAGAACTAACTCCTAACTAGGTATCTCATATAAATAGTAGAAAGTCCCACCCCTCACAAATTATCTCAACATATGAGGGAACATTGACTCCAATGGAGGACATGCTCCTTTATTCTTATAAAATATGGGGGAGTTATACCCCATATGTGAGGACCCACACCCTGGCACAATTGGGGAGTAAAACTCAAGGATAGGGGACCCACACTCTAGAAGAATGGGGGTGTACCACTATGTGGCTATAGGACCAGAACCTTGGTCAAATATGGGAGTAACACTTTACCGACTCAATTAATGTGAGGGACCCACACACTGATAGTAAAGGGTAGTATCGACCCTAGGCCAAAATACCCACTCCCTGGTATGAAAGGGGAGTACAAAATCTGCTGGAACAACATGTATATCGGACCCCAACCCTATAATGATAGTTTATTTATAACTCCTCGGATAGAGGACATGCACCCTAGTCCAACAAGGGAGTACCGAATCTATATATATGTCACGTTTGTAGGAACCGCACCCTGGCATGATAGGGGAGTACCAACTCCACAGATAGTGGAGTCTCTCCCGGGTCTAATAGGGGAGTACCTACTCTATCTGGGAAATTGTTATGGAGGGACCATGTCCTAGAATTCTAGGGAAGAACTATCTCCAACTAATTGATTGATATAGGGATCCTTAACCAAAATCCAACAAGGGATTAACGACTCCATAAAAACTACCAAAAGGTTTATAACCCACTCCCACGATGTAGGGAATCCCATATCTATTAAATATTATTAGTAAGGTAAACATGTGACCAGATTTCATAGGGGAGCATTAGTCCCAACATCTTTATTATAAAACCACATTGATCCCCAACATCATTAAAACACCACCAAATAAGCAACTTACTCAAAAATTCCACTTCATATCTATTATTCTAAAACAAATGACATCATAGAGTTCTACATGAAAAAATGATTAGGATAGGGTATTCCTAATCCTAAATCCAAGTTTCAGATTAGGAGATATGGAAGGAGGAAGATCTCAAGAAGATCTTCAAGGATTACATGGCGTGAACTGGGGTACACATTACATGTTATCCCACCCAATAACCTAGCCATGTATCCTATCTAAATAGTTTTCCAACCCATGTAGGGGTACATGGCGTGTGGATTCGGTACATGCCATGTCCTACTTCACCCGTCCCATGGCCAAGTAGTTTGCCTATGCCCATTTTTGGCACCCTGTGTCCAAGTAATGTTTCATCCACTAGTACATGGCCATATAATATAACATGGAAAACCCTAAATGTGTCCTTTATCCACATATTATTGGTCACTACACATCATTTAACCTGATAAAATTGAATGTAGTTTCTAAGAGTCTTTTTCCTCAAATAGGAAAGGCTACACGATGTGTCTCTATGGACTACACATCATGTAAATGGAAATTTTTTGATGAATCACCTCTAAAAAATGTCTTATTTTCCCTAGTTTAATCTGAAACCTGCTAATATTGGGAAAAAATCCCTCAAGGTATCATTGAATAATTTTTGAGGTGATTGTGTTGTTGACAAAATGGGCCTACGTGCTATGTTTGTTGACAAAGCAGACCATGATGTACAAATATATTGATAAAGTGTGTTTTCAGGGTGACATGTCGATTTCAAGCGATGTTGTTAACAATCCATGATTTATTGATGAACTTTGATCCAGGAATGGATGATCTGGAGGTGGTACAAAAATATCATATACAAGGTGGTGTCGTTTTCCAGTGTTTGCCAATTTTTTGGGCATCAAAATCGACAAATGGATAAAAGTGTTTTTCGAAAAGGGTCTTGAGTTACGGTGTCATGGAGGCTTGGAAACATGTGCTCCATATGTTTTTCAATATTAAAACATCAAAATTTTTCAAAGGAGAGAGTGGAACCCAAGTTTTGGTTTGGGCGAGCAAGTGACTAGGGCGACAGAAGACTAGGGAGGATGGACTTGCGTGCCAAGAGGACACTTGCACACCGGAAATTAGGGTGTCCAAAATTCATATCAATAGAGGTCCAAAAATCCTTATTTTGGTGATAGTTCAACACTTAGAGAAAATTATAGCTCCATTCAAGCAGTTGGTTCGGATACGCAAGTGGTGGTTTGGTCGCACAAGTATAAAGATACTTAGAAGTTGTGTGCCAGTTGATAGTGGCACACAAATATTGGTTTGGTCATAAAAGGGTGTGAGTTTCCCATGTTCAGAGTTGAAGAAGGTGGTGTCATGCCAGTGGTTTGGTAAAACATGCGCACTAGGATTAGAGAAGTGTATAAAAACATAGAGAAGCATGCCAAGCATAAAGAAGCCTAATGGTTATTCTAGGGCTGTGTGAATGTTGGAAGATTTCCCAGTAGATATGTGGTAAAGTTGTATTCATTAGTGGATAAAAGTGGAAATTAAATAGAGAATCTGCATTCAGTGAAGGATGCATTAATTAGTGATAATGATGATACCTACAGGTCTATAAATTATGAGTGGATCCCTTCCAAGTGTAGTGAGTAGAGGAAGAGGAAGAAGAAGAATGTTATCCTTTCTACAAGATGTGAGCCATTGAGAGAGAAATAGGGAGTGACCCTTCATAAAGTAGTGATATGACCCTAAACATTGTAAAGGCGGTGAGCCTAGTCATTGAAGTGATCTAGCCCAAACATTATTAGCAGTGAGATTCAGTGGATTTGGTATATCAGCACATTCCCGTTGTATACTCCTTGGACGTAGCCCAGTGAGGGTGAAACAAGTAAAAATCTTTATTTTTGTCTGCTTTCCTTCTTTCATTGCATCTAAAGCATCATCATTATATAAAGAAGAAAATAATTTATCATAATTAACACACAAGTGCAAACAAAGTGACCCTTGGGATAAATAGATCAAGATCTATTGGGGTAGGAAGAATATAGAAAATAATATCCATAAACTAATTCACCCCCCCTCTCAGGGTCTATAGGCCCTTATGGGTCCTAACAGCTAATATAACTACGAGAGATATCAAGAAATTGTATTTGGGATATAAAATCATATAAAATTCATAAAGAAGTATATCATGACCAAAACCCAAAACTTCCTACCTCAAGCATGAAACATTGAAGATTTATGTAATGAACAATGCCCAGATCATGCTCCTCTTTGATCTAATGATGATAGGTTTCAAAATCATAGATCCGAAGCACCTCATTTCATTAATTCATCCCCGATTTTATCATCTAAAAAGGAGGAGAAGGGGGGAGAGTTATCTCCTCCTTAGTTTCTTCACACAACCTGAGGGGAGGGTGGTAATTTGGTTATAATGATTTTATTTAATTAAAATCATTTAACTCCCTCTTTAATGCCCCGTTTCTAACTCAACCCCAAATGAAAACCTAGTTCTAACAAGTTTTATATTGCAAAATGGGTAAAAAAGACATTCTAAAATCATATGTGGGCTTATATTTCTGATCCAAGACTTGACTTTGGAGTTATTCACATTTCACAAAAAATAGCATGTGCATGATAAATATGTTTAATTTTTTTAAAACCACCACACTGAGGATCACAAGAACATAGACTCTCATACTGACTTAGCACCTGGCTTCATAAATATTCTCAGAAATATTCCAAAGTATGATAATTCAATACCTGAGTCACTACAATTCATTATCCCAAAAGGAATCTCTAAGAAAACATATAAACCATACCCAATTCTAAAAGTAGTCTGTGGTTTGTTAGAAGGTATCACTCTCAATTGATGATACCCAAAACATAGATCAATTTTAGATAACCCACATTCTCCATTCTACTTGTCAAAAAGTTCATCGACATATAGAATAGGGTACTAGTTCTTAATCATTATCTGGTTAAATTTCAAGTAATCAACAGACAACTTAAATATTCCATTTTCCTTCTTAGAAAAAAATGGAGAAACCAAAGGTGACATACTCAAATGAATAAACCATTTTTCCTATAAATCCACTTTCTAGTTTTGAAGTTCTTTATGTTCTATTGGATCAATATTTTATGGTAGAAAAGAAACTTTCTCCCTATCATGAATCATATCAATTGTAAACTTCACCTCTCTCTCAGGGGAAATCCCTAATATATCTTTTGGGAATAATCCATAAAACCACTCTAATACATGAATAAATAAATAATTATCCACTCCCCCATAATCATGCATAATACTTTTTACATGGGATATGATCTCACACAATTTTTGATTTATTATCCTTGCTTGGAAAATGTGGATATTCCATTCCACAAGATGGACATAAGTTTCACCCTCTAGAGATGTGAAACTCACAATCCCATGGTAACAATCAATATGATCTTGGTATTTAACAAAAAATTCCATCCACAATATCATGTCAAAACCTATCTCTCAAACATGTATAAGCCCAAAGAAGATAGTACCCACCAATCTTGAGGGAACATTCCTTATATCAATGGATACCCTCCGATCATACCCCCAATGGCATGTCAATTGATATCACCCCAAACATAAAAGCCACCATCCAAAACAAAAAATTCACAAACACAGTTGATATAAAATAATGATGATCCCTTATATTAAATAAATAACTAAAACTAGTAGAATCTACAAGAATCGTACCTCAAACATTCGATGAACATACCTCTCCGCCAACAGGTGTATGCTGAACTGCATCAAGCTATCATATCCATGTTCCTTGAACTCCTATCTGAGTCCCTAGTGGTTTAATTCCTTGCTGAGATGGATTCTCTTTTATTTACTTATCACATCCCCCTCCCAAAATGGTACAGTTGGTGGAACTTCAACTACCTAATTGTTATATAGTAACATACCCCTTTTTGTTTCTCTACATTTATTTAAGTCCTCCATCCCTACCCATATATCATGGATTCTTGAAGAACCTCTGTATGTAACTCATCCTCCCATAAAATTACCATTCCACTAGATATAATTGGCATTGACTATACATGAGACCTGGTCTACCACATTGAGTGAAGAGCACTCATTCTCTTCCCTAGGAGACTGATCCTCTTCTTGGGCTACTCTTCCTGCCACTACCTTTGTGAAATTTCATTTAATGGAACTTTAAAATATCAAAATATGTATCACTATATCTCCCAACTAAATTCATCTACCCACCACTAGAAGTATTCTTGAGGTTCTCTTCACAAATGAGAGCCTAATTCACTAAATAAACAAACCTATTCAATAAAAGTTGATTACCTAGAACTTTATCTCACATATAAGTCCCTCCAGAAAACATCTTTCCATATTTTCCCATATCTTATAAACATTAGAGAAAAACATTTCAATAAATTAAGTGGCCAACACAATCCATCAGTGATATATTCCCCTAGGTCAATATCATAAACTCATTATTCATCCTTTCTCTCAGAGTCCCAGGGTAAAATTTCCCTATGTACTTCTCCTAGAAGTATTTCCATTTAATTACCTCTAATTTATCATCTAGACCTAGAATATCCCACTAAAACTTCACTATTACTCATAACATATAAGCTTCCAATTTGACCCTCCACTTAGAAGGAGTCTCTAAGTGATCCATAATTTTCTAGATAGAGTCAATACAGAACTCGGTTGCCTAAGGTTCACCCTCTTCATGAAATGTATGACATTTTTTTATCTATAACTATCACTTTAGATCAAACATAATTTGTGCAACCCAGTCTATGTATCATAAAAAAATTCCTAAAATGGGTGAATTTGTTAGGTAACTTTTGTACCCCCTATTACCTAGAACCAACAGGTTTCTTATTCTACTACTAGAGAAGAATTTTCCATGATGTCCTCCTATCATCCAACATATAAATTTCATCAGGGAGGAATCTATCTACAATTACATATTCACATATCAAAAAACATAATATATATTTTTCATAGTTTACACAAAAATGGCCTCATTAATGAGCATAAACATCCCAATCTACAAACACTATCCCAACAGATATAATTACATATCTATCACTACCCTCAACTATTTCTATCATGGGATATGGATAATATAGGGTAAACCAACTAAAATCATCATCATAATTTCATTAGACACTATTTTAACCATTTCAATTTAACACTTCGTAGATAAAACTAGTCAAAACTCATTATTAGGCACTATTTGTCTTACAACTGCTAGAAACTAGAAAAAAAATTCATTTACCACTACCCACCATAACGATATTTTCCATGTGTTCCTAACATTATTAATTACATATCTAAAGAGAGTTCCTAAAATAATGAATGTATATGAAAACCTCCCGCCTTTTCAAACCATGAATAAAACCCTAGATACAAATAACATCACATAATAAGTGAATCATGCAATGTGAAATAACATACCACTTTAACAATTGAACCTAAAGAAGGTAATCTAATACCATGTATGAGCTCAATGCAAAGTCCTTACACACCGTATCCTCATATTTACCATCCCAAATAGTAAATAAAAATAAATTAAAATTATATGATACCACTTTGAAGTATCTTGACTCAACTACCGATAAATAGTTTCCCCAAGTCTGTGTTTCACATGATCTTTGGGAAACCTCCATGTATTAAAAAGGTTGCTGACTAGCAGTGGGGATCCAATGAAGAATTCGAGGATACATTTCCCTCTTTTTTAGTGTAATAAAATAGTGTATAAAAATATAAGTAATAACCATGTAATAATTTTCAGTATCCATGAATCATATAATAATTACCCAAAATGGGTACAAGCCCACAATAATATAAACAAATATGAATGATCATGCTTGTGTCAAGTGGCATAAGAACCCAAAAAATAAATATGTAAGATAATCCCCAAAACTGGTCCTTAGTTTAAGTATAATTACCTCATCCATGCTTAATCTAAAATCACAAATCATCCATAAAACATAGTGTCTTTTCACTTATCCTAACCTATAATAATGAAGTCTTCTCAGGTACCCAATGATGGCCCAATCATGGTGTGATTATAACTCAACAGGAAACCTAAAATAGTTTCTAAAATGGTATATAGTCTTAAACATTTAATGTAGAAGTATACTCAACAATAAACAATAGATGTTAATCCATGTTCAATTATTTAATAGTATTTAAATTAAACTCTTTTATTCTTAGTTCCATGTATTACCCATATCAATCAATCCTGCTTCATCCAATTTTGATCATCTAAACTATATTTCATAGCGGTATATGGTTAAAATATATGCAGAATTATTCCATGTATCCAATAGGGATTCTAAATTCCATTTTCGACCATCACACCCATGATATGGTGTGTTATGTCTATCCACGTGGAGTATGGAGCATCATTCCATATTCCAAAACTTAATATGCACAAGTTTTTCTAAAGAATTATTCTAGCCCTCCTAAAGGAGAGGTGTGTCAGTCTAATATCCCACTAATAATTAATTAAAATTCCATAGGTCTACATTAGTGTACAATTATCATAAAATGACAATATTGTTGTACCTATTCATTTTATCACATTTCATTGGTTTATTATAATCAATATGTTCTCACTTCCCATAGAAATCACATTTCACCATTTAATTACATTATAACCATTTTACCCCTTTAATGACATATAACCACATGTCCAAGCCTTTTCAACTATTCATCACATTTAAAAAATTTCAATCCATGACTCATTTATCGCATTCAAGTCAATCCAAACACCCTTTTATACCATGTTATAATTATAAACACAATTACCATTTTTTATCCACATAAACCCTTTAATAGATCATTTAAAAAATACATTTAATGTTCAAGGATGTGGAATACCCCATGGGTGGCCTTAGTCCCAGTCAACTCATCCTCAATGGATCCAACTGAGATCATGAGGGGTATAACACATCATTTTAACTCCCAATTTATCATTTTCTACCAAGAAAGTAAAATTAATAGTATAACTATACAAAAATAAAAACCACATACTAGTTAATAAACCTTAATACTATGGGATATAAGCTATAAGCTGCCTACCTAATGGTTGTAGACAAGTACTCATCCAAAAAATGGTCCTTGATTCAAGCCCATGAAACCGTCAATTAAAATCTAGGAATCTACTAGGAAAATAAGGTTTTAGGAATTTAAAAGGAGAGAAAACAACCCAATAGGGTTCTTCCATAAAATATAATAAAGAGGAGTGATATAATAACCCTATGATTTGACTTGCAACCAATAGTTATTCAAATTACCAAGGATTGAAGGAGAATCACCCTTGGGAAGCTTTAGATCATTTAGTTTGCACACTAGGATGAAGGAGGGGGGAATGGGAAAGAAAAAGGGTATGAATTATTAATGAATAAGGTGGGATGGAACATTCTACTTCTTCAATGAGGCATATGGTTTGGACACACAATTGGACATAGTGTGTGCCAAATATTTGACTCCCTCTATCCAAGAGGGTATGGTGTTACAAGGTTCTCTAGGGACCACGCACGGTTTTTCAACCCATACAGAGGCCAGGTATTTGGATCTATTTAAATCCAAATTGTTCTGAGGCTCCTAATTTCATGATTTTTCAACTGTGAGCTACCCCCTAAAGGTCTCATGGTTATGGCGCGTGGTTAGTACTAACCATGGAAGAACCATGAATCCTACATAGAATGGAATCTTTTCTTTCTTTTTCATGTACTGAACCCCCAAGAAACCCCCAAGACCTACTATACTCCCAAGAACCATTCCATTTATCATTTTAAAAGGTATTATACCGAAATGTAAAACAAAAAACATACCTTCTCAAACATCAAGATCTTACATCCTTGATTCTTTTAAAAGGAGGTTATTATACCATATACAGTCTATGAACTAATCATCCCATAGAATATCCATAATATACCACTTATCCTTTATAGGTTTAATTCTTATAGAAACATTCATGTCCTAGATAAGGTGTGGTTGGTCCAAAAATACTTCTGACAATAAGTCTGTGAACCTCACATTATCATGAGGCATTTTTCCATTGAATTGACAGGATGACTTAGAGATGAAAACCCTGTAGTGGGATGTCAAAGTAGCCAGTATCATGACACATAATACTAGTGAGAAGATATACTTGGTGTATATTTTGGATGATACCTAGAAACATATACCCTATGCATCGTATTATAGTGGATCATGGGCTCAGTTTAACTAAAGAATGTACTAAGGGACATATTGTTATCCCTTGTGTTGTACATGACCTAACGGTTTGTTACATAGACTTTATCGGCCTCCAATTCACCCTATGGTGTGTATTTTATGAAATCCACTAGATTGACATGAGGAATGAGAGGTAATATAATACACCTAATAATAAGTGTGTGGAACTCAGTATGTCATGATGCCTTTTACCATTGATTGGTTGGGATCCTCTATGGATGAAATTTTTGAGGTTGGATACTAAAGTGGATATTATCATGAAATAAAGCACTAGTCGGTGACTACACTCAGTTTAGTTTAAATATTATACTTGTAAACACATACCTTTTATGATCATATCATAGTTCTTTAGGTTTAATTAAGCACCATTTTATGTGTTTGTGATGTTTATAACATGATAGAACTTCTAGATAATCTTCACTTTTAGAATCAATTTATATATCCAAGACTTATCTAGAAGATACATTTAGTACATCCACCCACCATACCTCTGTGTTAGGATAATTTTCACTTTTCCATATCTCTTTACTGTTTTTATATGGGGATTATCTTCTTTAATATTCATCGTTACTAGTTTCATTCCTAGGGAAGACTTGACAACATTGTTCACCATCATCCTTCTCTGATGTTGTCCCCTCTTATCATTATAATTGTATTTATAATGGTTTGGTAAATACTATAATTTATCTTAATGATGAATAGTTACATTAAAATACTCACAAAAATAATTAAGATATTGAAATATATTTTTCAAGAATTGATTCTACTTTGTCTGTGATGTATGCATATTTCCAATAGGTTTCTTCTAAGATATATCTTCATTCCCCCTGACATCATGATTTATATGATTTTAATATATAGAAATATTATTCCATAAATAAAATTCATATTCCCAAATATACAAGAACACTAACATCTCCCAACTAAACAACTTATTTTTCATCAGTTTTGATCGATCTAGATTTAATAGCATTTGAACCATGTTAATTTTAGATTGAAAATCCTCTACATTGGGATCCATTTGGTGATACCCTCACCTTGTACTTTATCCCATAAAACATTGAAACACTAGTGGGTTTCTTGTCATTTTTATCCACCAAAATTTGTATAATTTTTTTTCATGTACTATGTAAGAAAAGGGAATCAATACAACCCAAATTAACGAGATAAGAGAATACCATTTTGTATGACATAGTTGTGGTTTGATCATGAAATTATTTTAATATCTTCTTTACACTATTTTTATTCTTATTTGATTTTTTATTTTTGTATCATAACATTTATTTTCATGGTATCTTTTTAAGTTCAAGGATTAGTTGCTTCCTGATTTTTTCAGTTTTATTTTTATTTCTAGAAACTTTTAATCAAGGTATTTATTTCATTCTAAACTGATCTAAATAAAACTTCTCAAACATTATTTTAATTTCTAGTATAATATTCATGAAACATGATATATTCATTCCATATATTATCAATATCCTTTACCCTTTTAGATTTAATCTCTAACTGAGAATTCTTATCATTGATAACAGCTCTATCTGATTCTTTTAGAGTGTGGATATTCTCTTCATTAAATTTAGTAACATCATATTTCTCATCATGTTTTTATTATAGATTTTATTTAACCCATTAAAATTTTAATATACAAAGTTTTAGTGATTTATTCGTAGATTTCAACTCTCTCATGAGAGAGTTTCACTTTTCTAACAGCCATATATATTCCTTTTTCATTTCTCAAACATCATCTTATAGCAGTTATTTCTCATCATATAAATCCTGGATAAATTAAAATTAGTATGTGATAAATTCACAGGATGTTTTATTCTTAATTTATTAACCTCAAATTAAATATCATTAAAAAAATTAAAAATACCATTAGATTCACATCTTGAACTCAAGTCATCCAATGAATCATATTCAAAAGATTTAATAAAACATTAACCACTATAATTTTTTTTAGCTAGTGGTTATTATTAATTAATTTTTTATTACTTTATTTACTTCTTAGACTATCTCTTATTCAATTCTTTCAAAGAATTCCCCGGAATTTTCAATTCTATATTGATAGTGATGGAATTAAAATTTTAAATTTAAGTATCTTTAGAAAACATTTATAATATGCACTCTATATAATTGAATTAAAAACACAAATGAAATTAATTTTAGATCCAATCATAAATAACCTCATTCCTTAACACGAATTGAAATACAGCTAATGACCTTCTTTTTAACAAGTCCCAATTTCACATTTAATATTATACCCATATAGTATTTTCACCTCTATTATCTATCCAGATAATAATTGATCCATTTTTTAATTTACAAAACACCTACACCACATGGAATGTAGGAAATTAAGTAAATATGGTACATAATTTTTTTACAATGTTTATCCACTTAATATAAATCATTCTTCTATATTTAATTGTTTATTCACCCCAATCACATAATATTTTCTATAATTAGTCTCAGATTACAATGTATGTAGGAGGATAGCATCCTGAACCATGGTTAATCTCACACTAACATTATAACGACCCGAGACTTTTACATATAACATTTCATTATTTTAAGCATAATTAATCATCGGAGTACAAGACAATGATCGTTAAGTCTATTGTCTTGGAAGACTAGGTACATATAACATAAAACACGGGACTAAAAAAAACTTCTTTATTTAATCTCCATAAAAATATTCTAACTTTCTTTGAGCTCTTACATATTCATAGGGTACCCTGGGGAACACATGAACAAAGGGGATGAGCTAAAAATTCCCAGTAAGGGAATGAACATAAGGATACATCTCAAGCACATGAGTTAGGAGGCATGACATAAAGATATCTAAACCATGAAACTTATAAAATAATTTAATATATTTAAGGGATCATATAAAAATGGAATCATATAAATGTGGCATAACCATAAATCATATATTTAGTATGGGTCAAGGCTAACTGCCAATCCCATTTCCCATTTTAGTTCGGGTCAAGGCTAACCGCCAATCCCGTTTCACATCGCATCTCATGAGACTTATCCTTAACCAATGCATTGGAGCGCTATCTGGGTGCACCCATCTCAATATATTCATGAATATTCCTTCCACATAAATAACATTTCCATATAAATAATCATACATAATCAAACAAACATAAACATATGGTTACCCATGGAAAGAATTCGGTACCACAGTCATGACATAAAACATATCCAATGGTCGTATCACAAAACTGTACATGAAAGGAAGGGATTAGAACATACATGGACATTCATAGGGTAAAATAGACATATAACATGGTAAGTGGTGTAAAATATAAGTTACCACATATAAAAAATGTATTTTTGAAACATTATCATTAAAACATTTTTGTGCAGTTTTAAGGAAAACACTCTAGAGATTTTCAAATAGAAAAGAGGACATTCTTTTATATAAAACCATAATTGAACCAAGAATTTTTTCATAATATAAATACTGATTTTATAAATACAATGGTTTTATAAAACATAGGATAGAGTGCACTTGATATTTGTGTAAAAATTTGGGAAGTCCCCTTAAAACATGTTGGCTTATCAGAAAGTTCTAAGGAGGGAATCTTTCAAAAACATGTATATCTGCGAAAGAATGTGCTGAAAGGGTCTTGATATAATAATCTTGTAAAACTAAATTGAATTATTAATACTCGCATAGATAGATAAGATAACACCATTTTGAAAGAAGGATAAGGCAACCTGAAAGAACAAAGAAGCTTCGGGTAGAATTCGTTATGATTTTATCGGCATGGTGTCGGGTGTGACCAAGAGGGATTTATGAGAGAGAAATGGGGTTTCTAGTCACTTATAAATCTAGAAATAAGTATGGGGAAGGTTCTTAAACATACCCCATCATTTTCTAGTACACATATAAAGGCATAGTATAGAGGACATTCTTCATTAAGAGAGAAAAGGAGAGGATCCCTTACCTCAAATCCGGTGGTGTTCTCCACTTGTTATTAATGACCTGAATAAAAAAATTACGATTATTAATTCATAATTCCATAACCTCTTATTTATGTAATTTATTTATTATAACCTTTTTTAGTTCATTAAAATACTTTTTTATTAGTTATAAGGTTCAATTTCATTGTTCGGGCTCGTTTGTTTACTTGGCTTTAAAAGATCGGTTCACTTATATTCACGTTTGGATTATATGAAAGATGAAAGTGGTTGTCCAGAATTGAAGTAAAGTTATTTAGTTCATATAAATTAGATTACATGGTTTTAATTTTAATTAGGATACTTAGAGTGATATTGAATTATTACATATATAATCTTAGTGATAACTATTTTTTTAATTCGGTGGGTCCGATTACAAAGAATGTGTTTTTCATTATAACTTATCTCCATTTGTACCAAAAGATTAAAAAACAAAAAACAGGATATATTTCATATATAATAATATGGTTCAACCATAACCCAAAAGATTTCATGACCATAATTAAATATAATAATATAAATTGATAAACAGTTATCCTTGAATGTGCTAAATTAGCACATCTCAAACGGTGCTTTCATTTCATTCAAATAAAATGGTGGGTAAAGGGAGAAGATAATGAAATATACCACAAGAATGAAGACATTATAGTACATGTTTTTTACTGGATTTATCATACTATTATGGTGATGGGAGGTCATGAAAGAAATAAAAAATAAAGAACTTAAAAGAAAAAGAAGAAATTTGGGAAGAGGAATTTACCTCTTGAGACTTCATCTTTTGAGACCCTCTTAAGGGGAGGGGTTTTGGTATTTTGAGGATTCTGAGAGCTTTTGGACGTGGGGGAGGACCTTGGGGAGTGGTTTAAGAATAATTTAGTGAAGTCTTCGAGGTTGAGAGGAGTGGAGAGAAGAGGGATTGAATGAGGGTTTTTATAGTGGAGGAGAGGAGGGATTTCATAATATAATAATCATTAATTTATTATTTCTTCCCAAGAAAAAGAATAGTAATAATTCCATGACCAATAATAGTGATTTTTTCATGTTATCCCGAACCATGTGGGCTTACATTATTATAACATCATCAATGACTCAATTAATCCAACATTTAGCATTTATTGTGAATTATCGAATTCTACTATTCATAAAAAATTCAAGTATTTCAGAAAAATCCCAAAAATTCACCGTAACCATTTTTCAATGTGTACAATCCAAAAATGAAGTCCATTTTTCAAAAATAATTTTCTAAATATGATTATTTTAATATATAATTAAAATAATAATTTATTATCAAAACCAGTTTTAAAACATTCATTAACCCATTCTAAAATATTGGTATATTGTAATTCCAACTCGAATATTATTTTTATACCACCGTAGGTGAGGTTAATATTCATTAGGGTATATCATTATTCATAAGGGTATGTTACTATTCATTAGGGTAGGTTACTATTCACCAAAAATTTATTTTTTTTATTAGATTCCAAAAAACATCTTGAACACAAATGTGTATGCCAAATTTTCAAAATTTGAAACACATAAGTAACAAAATTATGTTTAAAGGTCACTTATCACTTAGTAGATCATTATTATGTGATTTTATGGAATATTTATAAGAAGTTAATTTCCATTAAAAACATTGGGTCAATACATTCTTCCCCCCTTATGAAATTTCTCCCTCGAAATTTTCTTTTACATACTAATCCAAAAATAGGTGCGGTTACTTTTCCTTCATTCCTTCCTCCAATTCCCATGTCACTTCCTAAAACACATGGTTCCTCCACAACACTTTTACAAGATGGGTTTTCTTGTTGCGTTGAAACTTATCTCCCCAATCCAGAATCTTTACTGGATGCTCCTCATAGGAGAGATCATCTTCCAGCTCCACCACCTCTGAGTTTAGTACATGCGAGGAATCCAGTATGTACTTACTCAAGAGTGATATGTGGAAAAAATCATGAACTTGAGCCACATTTGGTAGATGTGCAAGCTAATATGCCACGGATCCTATGCAGTAAAGGATCTAAAAGGGGCCAATATACCTTGGGCCTAGCTTCTGTTTCTTCCCGAATCACATGACTCTCTTCCATGGAGATATTTGAAAGCAGACTTTGTCTCCAACGTCAAACTCCAAGTCCCTTTGAAAGTTGTCAGCATAGCTCTTTTTCCAACTTTGAGCAGCTTTGATGTGTTTCTAGATGACTTGAACCTTCTCTGTCATCTCTTGAACAAGATCGGTTCTAAGTATCTTTCTTTCTCCAACTTCACCCCAACAGGTTGGAGTTCTACATCACTTTACATATAGAGCTTCATATAAAGCCATTTGAATACTTTAGTGGAAGCTATTGTTGTACGAGAACTCAACCAATGGGTGATGCTGATCTCAGCCCCCTTTGAATTATTGAGAGAAGGCTCTTAGCATATCTTCAAGTGTCTGAATAGTCCTTTCAGATTGGCCATCAGTTTGGGGGTGATAGGTCGTGCTGAAACTTAATTCAGTACCCAAAGAATGTTGAAGACTCCTCCAGAATTTAGATGTGAACCTTGGATCATGGTCAGAGACAATTGAGAGTGGAATGATATGCAGTCTCACCACTTCCTTTACAAATAACGTTACAAGTTGTTCAAGTGAGAGATCTTCCCGAATAGCGATGAAATGGGATGTCTTGGTGAGTCGGCCAACCACAACCCATATTGCATTACTTCCCTTCGACATCTTCGGGAGACCCATGAAAAATTCCATAGTAACATTTTCCCATTTCCACATGGGTATAGGAAATGGATGCGCCATACCTTTGGACTTTTGTCGCTCAGCATTAACTTGCTGACATACCAAGAACCTTGATATATATTCTGCAATCGTCTTATTTATGTTATACCACCAGAAGTGTTCTCAGAGATCATGGTACATTTTGGTACTCCAAAGGTAGATAGAGAAGGTCGAGATATGTGTATCATTCAATAGCTCCTTCTTTTACCTCTAGATCATATGGTACACATAATCGTGTCCCAAATCTTACAACTACTTTCTCATCAATTTTGAAATTGGAGGATTTCCTATTATTAACAGCTTCCACCCTTTTCTGAATTTCCACATCCATTCTTTAAAAAACCTTTATTTTCTCCAAGAGGGTTGGTTGAGTAGTAATTTGAGAAAGGATTTATGATGTTCCTACCTTAATTATTCTTATGTCCATCCTTTGAAAATCCTAGAATATCAGATCCTTTTCAATTCTCGTCATTGATAAAGATGTAGGATCCTTTATACTTAGAGCATCTCCCACCTTGTTTGCCTTACCGGGATGGTAGTGTATTGAGAATTCATAATCCTTGATGAGATCAATCCATCTTTGTGGGTTCATATTAAGCTCTTTCTATGTGAATATATATTTGAGACTCGTGTGGTCTGTATATATCTCACATTTTCCCCATAGAGATAATGCCGCCAGATTTTCAACACAAAGATCACAGCCTCCAACTCAAGATCATGCATGGGATAGTTTTGCTCATGGATTTTCAGCTTCATCGAGGCATAGGCCCTGATGGACTCATCTTCTTTCTCCTTGAGTCAAAGTAACTCTTTTTCCATCTTGATACGGAGGGTTTGAGGAAAATATTTGTTTAAAAACGTCCTCATCAATTCCTCCAAATCTATGGAATCAATTTCTTCTTGGGACTTTGTATTCTTCATCAGTGTCCAGCACTGATCATCTTCTTCATCAAAATGATAGACTGCCAGTACAACTTTCTGTTCTTCTGATCATTGGAGGACAGAGAAAATCTTTTCAATGGATTTAATCCATTGTTCTGTACGGAGGGTATAAGAAGACCCTCTAAACATGGGAGGCATTTTCCGCATGAAGGATTCTATGACAACTTGATCATTCCTTGGAGGAGGGGGACGTTCCACCTGATTCAAGTTATTATTCATAACTAGAGCCAGTTGATCAAGTACTGCCATGAAGTTTTGAGCACCCACTTTCATCACATCAGGCATGTCATTAGGGAAATCATTACATTGCCTATCACATTGGTTGTTGGAACTTGTTCTTCTATTTCCCACCATTACTAAAAAAAATAATGTATAATTAGAGGTCTTGAATACTTATCTATTGATCATAAAAAGGAAACTTTGAACATTAAAGGATAAACATATAAAGAAGAAGTACATCCTAACTTGTGATTCCTTAGGTTTATATCTAAGTTATCATCGATCTATTTCTTAACTTATATTCTTATGGGATTTTTTGCCCCTTAATAATGTTTTGTACTAAGCTCGTGAATCTACCAAAGCATATCCCCCAGGAGTGTCATAACCAAGGGTAAAGCAAGGCTCGTTTTTGTGCACTAGTTTCCATTCGATTCTAGCTCAAAGTGGTGTTTTCAGGTTTTACCCCTAGATACATCTATGCTAGATCCACCTATACCAACTCGTATCCAGACAAAGATTTATTTTCTTGATAAACCACTTACTCTATACTCACCAAAATTTAGGACTATTTTCTTATAGTTAGTATCATACTTAAGGTTCTCACTAAGGTTCTCTATTCCTAATCTCCAAAAATAACTAGTACATCTTCTGATACCAACTATGGCGACCCAATCCTTTTACAAATAACATTTAATTATTTTAATCATAATTAATCATCAAAGTACAAGACACGGATCGTTAAGTCTAGTGTCTTGGAAGACTAGGTACATATAAAATAAAACATGGGACTAAAAAAACTTATTTATTTTATCTCCATAAAGAGCTTCTAACTTCCTTTGAGCTCTTACATCTACATAGGGTACCCTGGGGAACACATGAACAAAGGGGATGAGCTAAAAATTCCCAGTAAGGTAATGAACATAATGATACAACTCAAGCACATGAGTTAGGAGGCATGACATAAAGATATCCAAAGCATGAAACCTATAAAATCATTTAATATAAGCAAGGGATTATATTAAAATGGAATCATATAAATGTGCCAGAATCATAAATCATATCTTTAGTATGGGTCAAGGCTAACTTTAAATCCTGTTTCCCATTTTAGTACGGGTCAAGGCTAACTGCCAATCCCGTTTCACATCGCATCTCGTGAGACTTATCCTTACCCAATGCATTGGAGCGCTCTCTGGGCGCACCCATATCAATATATTCCTGAATATTATTGCCACATAAATAAACTTTCCACATAAATAATCATACATAATCAACCATACATAAACATAAGGTTACCCATGGAAAGAATTGGGTACCACAATCATGACATAACTCATATCCAAGGGGCGTATCACGAAAGTTTCCATGAAGGGAATGGATTAGAACATACATGGACATTAATAGGGTAAAATAGGCATATAACATGGTATGTTGTGTCAAATATAAGTTACCACATATAAAAAAATTATTTTAGAAACATTCGCATTAAAACATTTTTGTGCAGTTTTAAGGAAAACACTCTAGAGATTTTCAAATAGAAAAAGGACATTCTTTTATAGAAAACCAGAATTGAACAAAGAATGTTTTCATAATAAAATTACTGATTTTATAAATACAATGGTGTTTTAAAACATAGGATAGAGTGCTCTTGAAATTTGGGTAAAAATTTGGGAAGTCCCCTTAAAACAGGTTGGCTTATCGGAATGTTCTAAGGATGGAATCTTTCAAAATCATGTATATCCCCGAAAAGAATGTGATGAAAGAGTATTGATATAAGAATATTTTAAAACTAATAATAATTCATAATACTCACGTATACAGATAAGATAACACTATTTTGAAAGAAGGATAAGGGAACCTGGAAGGAAAAAAAAGGTTCGGGTAGAATTCATTATGATTTTATCAGCATGGTGTCGGGTGTAACAAAGAGGGATTTATGAGAGAAAATGGGATTTCTCATCACTTATAAATCCCTAAGAAATTTTCGGTAAGGTTATTAAACATACCCCACCATTTTCTAGTACACATATAAAGGAATAGTATAGAGGACAATCGTGATTAAGAGAGAAGAGGAGAGGATCCCATACCTCAAATCCAGTGGTGTTCTCCACTTGTTATTAATGACCTGAATAAACAAATTAGGATTATTAATTCATAATTAAAGAACCTATTATATATTTAATTTATTTATTATAACCCTTTTTAGTTCATTCAAATCCGTTTTTATTAGTTATAAGGTTCAATTTCACTGTTCGGGCTCATTTGTTTACTTGGCTTTAAAAGATCGGTTCACTTATATTCAAGTTTGGATTATATGCAAGATGAAAGTGGTTGTCCTGAATTTTGGTTACATTATTTAGTTTATATCTATTATATTACATGGTTTTAATTTTAATTAGGTTACTTAGAGTGATGTTTAATTATTACATATATAACCTTAGTGATAACTGTTTTGGTTATTCGGTGGGGTTGATTACTTAGAATGTGTTTTTAATTATAACTTAATTCCATTTGTACCAAAATATTAAACCAAAAACAGGATATTTTAAATATATAATAATCAGGTTCAACCATAACACAAATGGTTTCATGACCAGAATTAATGATAATGATAGAAATTGATAAAAGGTTGTCCTTTAATGTGCTAAATTAGCACAACTCAAACAGTGCTTTCATTTCTTTCAAATAAAATGGTGGGGAAAGGGATAAGAAAATTAAATATACCAATAGCATTAAGACATTATAGTAAATTTATGTTACTTAATTTACCATACTATTATATTTAATGGAGGTGAGGAAAGAAATAAAAAAGAAATAACTTAAAAGAAAAGAAGAAATTTGGGAAGAGGAATTTACCTCTTGAGACTTCCTCCTTTGAGAACCTCTTAAGGGGACAGGTTTTGGTGTTTTTAGGAGGCTGAGAGCTTTTGGAAGTGGGGGAGGACTTTGGGGAGAGGATTGGGAAGAATTTAGAGAATGATTGGAGCTTGAGAGGAGTGGATATATGAGGGAGTGAAGGGGGTTTTATAGTGGATGAGAGGAGGGATTTCATAATATAATAATCATTAATTTATTATTTCTTTCCAAGACATGGAATAGATAGTATTCCAAGACCAAGAATAGTGATTTTATCATGTGATCCCAAACCAATTGGGCTTACATCACCAGAACATCATCGATGACTCAATTAATCCAATATTTAGCATTTATTGTGAATTATCAGATTCTACTCTTCATTAAAAATTCAGGTATTTCAGAAAAATCCCAAAAAATCCCCCTAACCATTTTTCGACATGTAGAATCTAAAAAATGAAGTCAATTTTTTAAAAATAATTTTCTAAATATGATTATTTTAATATTTAATTAAAATAATAATTTATTATCAAAACCAGTTGTAAAACAATCATTAACTCATTCTACAACATAGTTATATCATACTTCCAACTCGAATGTTATTTTAATACCACCATAGGTGAGGATACTATTCATTAGGGTATATCACTATTCATAAGGGTATGTTACTATTAATTTGGGTAGGTACTATTCACCAAAAAATTATTTTTATTTTATTAGACTCCAAAAAACATCTTGAACACAACCGTGTATGCCGGATTTTCAAACTTCCAAACACATAAGTGACAAACTTATGTTTAAAGGTCACTTATCCCTTAGTAGATCATTATTATGTGATTTTATGGAATATTTATAAGAATGGAATTTCCATTAAAAACATTGGGTCGTTACAAACATAGAGTCTCACTTTGTTTAAAATTAGAAGCTTCTCACTAGACTTCATATATTATCACTTCCCATTATTATTCATAACTGGTATTGAAATATTCTTTACAATATCTTGAATTGAAACACCAATAATAATGTTATGTAATTTCATCATTTAATCTGATCTACTTCCTTACATAGAGTCTATGAATATTTTCAACTCTTCTAGAATAACTCATGCACGTCGGTCTATACTTATAACACAAGTTAATAGATCTTATATTTAATTTTCACATGTAGATTTATCAACTCATTCTTGATCTCCTATGATATTCATAGTATTTGGGCATGGATTCTATTTATTTTATTATAATTTAATCCATAATAATTTTTTCATCATAATATTTTGGCATGAGATGATGGGTTGGATTTGAGGTGAAGACAATAATATTTAAAATTCACCAATAGATATGTTCATAGCTACTGACGGTTCTATCATGGATCACTAAAATACCATAAGTTTATAAAGGCTAATGGTTAACCAGGTTGGAAACCAAGATCCTCCACTCATACCTTATGATTGTTTAGTTAAAGGGAATGAGTATTACTATCTTGACCAAATGGAATTAAAATATTATTTGGGGGGTATTTAGCACATGTTGAGAAAACAATAGTTAATTAAGTGTTTCTTAAAGGGTTATTAAGGATATAAGGTTCACAGATTAATTAATTACAAGAATTTATTAATTTTTAAATCTCAAAATCTCTTTCATGTTAAGTTAATTGAAAAGGTTTCATTTGTATTTCCCATGTTCATATAGGACACAATCTGGTGGACATTAATCCTTTTGTCCATTTCTTAATTTCCATTTTTCAATTTCATTTATTAACATTGAATATATTTTATAGTACTTTGTATGTTCTTGATATTTTTTTTATAAATGATACTTTTTTTATTGGGTAGGGTGCATAGTCAACCTACATCGGGAACACCTACTCATTAGAAGGTGAAGTTTTAGAGATCAATTTTCCACTAAATTGAGTCTCATGTGTGGGATTGTCTAGTTATCTGGAGATAATTATTACAATGGATTCATCAGAAGTACTGGAGATCAATTTCTCATGATTCCACCAAATAATGTTCATCACCAAGAAGTGGTATTAAATCAATCGGTTTTTTCATACTGACAGTGGCTTAGGTAGGGATTCGTATAAAAGGAATATGTTTATTGATAAATTTGATGGATTAGATTTTTTCTTCTATAGAATACATATTTAATATTATCTAATTCAAATTAATTTGAAATTCCTACTATCAGGGTCTGATATCATACTAATGGATAAATCAAAATGAGAATGATTAGATAGAAAACCATTAGCACTAGGAAGAATGTCTCCAGAATGTAATGGTTCTTTAAATAGTTTCAATAAGGAAAATATAATTGAGGTTATAAAGACATTTTATATATGTATAAAAAACTTACATACCTTAAAAAAGTTTTCATTTTTCAGTTGTTTTTTGGATTATGGTTTTTTGAAGGAAGACTAGTAGAAGATTCCACGAACGACTTTAACATGATCTATGGTAAACCCAAATTGGTAATGGTAAATTTTTGTAGTGATGTGTGAGAATTATTTTTACTATATTCATTATAAAAAATTTAGTATGTTATAGTTATTTTAGTTAGTCACTCGAGTGAAAAAAACTAATATGAGGTTTGATGATATCATGAATATGATACTTATTTTAGGATCTAATTAAAAAGATGGAATGTCTATTGATGGTTTCGAGGATTTGATGTTGTCGGTGTGTCCATACCACTGGTCCTTGATGGTTTTTTATCTTCTACTCTCATTGTTTGCTCAATTCAACCTCTGGTTTGGGTTCTTCGATGGTACAGATCTGCCCAGTTTCATGCCCAGAGTGGCACCTCTGGTTCAGATTGGCTTGGACCCCCTCATCAGCAATTCTCCTTTGGTGTGGTAGTTTATACATTTATCCATAGGTCGTGTTTCATCAGCTTCACACATCTTGGAAAATCATACTCTTCATTTTGTGGTTGTGGTGTTGAAGGGAGCCTCGTGGATTTTGGTCAGGATCTATTCTGGTGATGGGTCCACTGACGGTGACGGTTTTCTGATCTGTAATGGGGTTGAAATTTCTAGACTTTTTGGAATGGTTTTTGTAGTGGTGTGTTTCTTCTTTGTGGACTCTATAGTCCTAGGTTCATGGGATTTTACCACATACCCTCTACAAGGAGATTCTCTAGATGAGGTTCAGATAAGTGATTTTTCACCAGACCATTTCTATCGGATTTGGATATTTGGTAGGGTATGGAAATTTCCATCGGTACCAGGCACATGCATCTATCCAACGGATAGATTTTTGATTAGCGGTGAGGTGGTCGAAGATAGAATTAACATTATTGAGGTTAGGGAGGATCTTTTCTCTGTTTTAAACTAAGTTTCTTATGGACATGGGATTTTTGAATGTTGAGGTATGGTTATGTATTTAAGTCTCTGAGCTCATGTTGGGTTCTCCCTACCTTTAAAGGGGGATTATTTTAATAAGAAATTTTAATTTTTAGTCATAAGAGTAGGATGTTGACAGAGAATTTTCTATATACTTCATCCTTGACCAGAGCACTGGTATTTTGAAAAAATTAGAGAAATAAGATTTAAAATATCAAATCACCTTAATTATAGATGTAAGACAATCAAATTAAAAAAAAAGTTCAAGTAAAATTGAATCTCAAGTTGGAATACTAGATTTATGGTACTGGCATGTTTAGGTACTGGAAGTTCAAGTATCTATAGAAAGAGTCGGGCCAATCTATGTAGCCTGTCTAATTCAGTTTAAAATATCAACTAGAATAAAAATACTACGTCAAAGGTATGGGGATGATAAGAATTGTTTACTTTTAATGGATGTAGATGAACCTAAAAATCTAGAGTAAGAAACTTCTCAAAGTGACTCTAAACAATGGGGGTTAACCAAGAATGAATAAAATGATCCATTGATATTCAAAATTAATTGGGATATAGTTAATATTTTGGAGGGTAAAAAATAACATGAAAACAACTATTTTTATTGTATTATAGAAGAATCTGATTAAAAAAGGTATAAATCAGGGCCAGTAGTGAAAGGGTTTCAATATAAGGAAATAGTTGATATATTTTAAATATTCTCATTGATAGCTATAGTTTATATAATACATATTGTATTATGTATGGTTTTATAAAAATATCTTTAACTAGAGTAGATAAGTTTCAAAAACCACTTTCCATTATTATGATTTGGAGGAGGTGATATACATACAAAAAACCAATGGGTTCACTGGTAAAAGTTAATTGGATTTTGGTTTGCTAGTAGAAGAAAATCATTTACGGATTAAAGAAAGACCACATTAGTTGAATCATAGATTAAATTTATTAATAATTAAAGAAGGTTTTAATAGATTCAGTGCAGATCAATGTAGTAATCAGAAGTACTGTAAAGATGATACATTAATCATATTACTTTTCTATGTGGCTAACATGTTTATATCTAGACAGGATTCTAGTAATGTATGAAAGATAAAGTGTGATTTTTCATGAATATTTAAAATGAAAGGTCTAGGATAGTAAAAGAAGCTTTTGAGGATGAAGATCAAAATAGATTGGAAAAATAATAAATTGGTACTTTTTGAAAAAAGTATTATATCGGGAAGATTATGGAATGGTTCTGAATAGATGATACCAGCTTTACAAAGTCCATATTTATGCTCAGATAAAATTATAGATGTAATAGGAAACAAAAACATATGTTTAGTCCATGTACATATATAATGTATCATATGAATCATAGGTCAGAATATTGATTCATGAAATGGTTTACACATGGCCCGACATTTCCCATGTAGTGGGAGTTTTGAGTTAATACATGGAAAATGTGGGTAAAGTGAATTGGGAGGTGGTGAAGTAGATTCATCATTATTTTAAAGGATCAAAAGTTCAAGATTTTTGATATAGATTGGATGGTCTATTATATGGTTTTTTGGACTTATACATTATGGGTTACATAGATATAAAGAAATGTCTAACATGATTTGTGTTTGCTTTTAAATGAACAACAATCAATTAGTTTTCAATGTTGTAAAGTCCTATTACTCAATGTTAAATGGTATATGGGAAATAAATTTTGTGGTTGAAGAGATTTCATAAAGATCTTATAAGGATTCAGGAAGGGGTAGTGCTTTAAAGTGATAGAAAATGTACAATCCATTTTACTAAAAATATGTTCTTCAAACTTGGATGAAGCACATCAACCTGAATTATCATTTCATTAGGAATTTTATATATGAAAATGAGTTTTTCCATGGAAGATAGTAGGAATCCAATATATGTTGAACTAATAACTATGGTAGAAATTTTGGAAATATTAAGGTAGTATCTAGCCTTAATGGGAAATGGGTAAATAAATTAATGTAAGGAAGGAGATTACTACTACATATTTTTATTGGATAATTTTAAAGGTTCTCTTTAAAAATATTAAAGCGGGAGATTATTGGGAAGTGAATTCAGATTTTTTCACTAGAATGTCATCCATAAAAATGAAACTCAATATAGTGTTCTTGCATCGTTAAGGGGTTGTATGTGATCTGAAAATGTGGAAGCTAAACAATTTCAATGATATAAGGTCCATATGAATTTCACATCTATAAAAGGTTCTATGATTGAGTGTTGAAGGAATATTAGTTTAGCATGTTTGGTCACTATGTTGGTAAAAAATATCAAGCATTAATTCCTTATGATCCATGATTTTAGTGGAGAATGTATTACTTTCTTTACCTATTCCCACTTAGTATTTAAGTGTGTGGGGTCATCAATGCATGTTGATAACACAATAGTGGATTAAATGTTTCCTAAAGTGTGATCATGGGTATAAAGTGAATATATTTAGTAATTTTCTATATTTTAAAATTTATAACACTCATGATATCTTGTATTTATAGTGAATGGAAACATTTATAGTGGTATTTCCCCCCATGCATGTAGGACATAATCTGAATCATGTTGATCCCTATCACTATTTATTGATTTCTTTTTTTCATTGATCATATAACCATTGAATGTAGTTTCTGGTAATTTTCATGTTTTTGATATATTTTTTGTGTGTGAAGGAAACTTTATGCATGGGGTAGGGTTAATATTATGGCTACTTCTGGTATACCTAGTCAATTGGAATTAAAGCTCTGGAGATCGGTTTCCCCTTGCATAGAGTCTCCTATGTTTGATCTTATGGAAATATGAGGATCGTACATCATGGTATCTCATTGGTAGTACTAGTGATTGGTTATTCATAGGTACCCCATGTCATTTTCTTGTAAAACACATGAATCCAACAGCTTCTAAATGTCTAAAAGACTCAACACCAAGAGCATAAAGAAGCACATAAGGGACGATCTCTCCTCAGACACTTATTATTTCTTAATCTTTTCAATATTCTGCAATAGTAGATGTCATAGTATCATATACCACAATTTTATTTGATTCCAATATGGTCAATATTTATTAGCGTATTATCAACATATCCATTTTATTCCTCTTAAGTAGTATGGTTGTTCTCTCAGTTCTCATCTCTCAAAATCCAGTCTCTATCACACATTTCTCTCTTGTAATTGTTTTATTTTATATAGGTAATGAGAAAAAAAATTATATATTATTTTAATATATAAAATCATCCCTTGAATTTTAGTTCCACATTCCTAATTTCACTTTTTCTTAATTTCATGTAAATTTAAATCTACCCCAACCATGATTATGTTGTTTCCTAAAATTGGTTATCTCCTATAAAATGATAGTAGTACCATTTTCATTAATTTCTTCTCAATTTTTTCTCATCTATATTAGTTTTCCAAATACTTCAACAACATTGTTCAATCCACTAATTCTAAAACTTATTCCACAAAAAAATCAAAAACATCAAAAATAACCATGTTTATATTAAAATCATACAATAAATGAGTATGTTGAATGAATCATCTCATTTTGGTGTAAAAAATTCTCGAATGAAAATAGGATACATATTTATTATATAACCTATTAAATTGAATATAAGTACCTATTTCTTGACCCAAACATATATCACAACTAATTTTTAATATTTAAAACCACTACAATTTAGCACTAGCATATTTTGATTTATCATTTCCATATTTGGTAATCATAAAGAACCTCCTTTCAACTTTATTATTTTTTTCAAAATCAAATCAACTTTGATCATATTCAAATCAGCTTTGAAGATAAAATTTCACATTAAATATATTGAATAATATTTAATTTTGTGATATATTAATCAATCAAGATCCTTCCAATCGAAATTTTATTTCCTCTTCAATTTTGATCACCAATGTAATTTTTAAATATCTTATTTGAAAATTTCATCTTAATAAAATTGTCATCATTTATATCCATTATCATTAATTATTCATAAAATATATTCTTTGAAATAATTATTATATTGATTATCATCTTTATATTTTATTCTCCCATTCCACTTAGATCCTCGAGTTCATTCTTTTTTTAGGTTTTGATCATTACGCAGCCATGAATCATCTTTACACACTTCAGTGATACATGCTTACATGGTGTACAATGATGTTTACTCACTTGAGTATGATCATTTCTAAGTAGTTAATCATCCTTATACCTTCCAAAACTTTTCTAATTACTCAATAATTATTAAAAAATCGTCCTTATAAAATGTAATATGATCCCCACATAGATCAATGGAGTCCAAGACATAGGTATTTATTTATAACTTCTAAATTCAAGAAGATATTGAAATTAATTTTGAATGGATTCATGTAATATTAGAACTTCTCTAGCACTTCCAATCACCTCATAACATATTAAAATAACTCTATGAATTAATATAATAATTATAAACCAATTATAATTTATACAATGTTCTTTTACAACATATAAATATGCATGTTATGGTTTTTAATGTGTCTCTCAACCTTTGTATTTTCAACCTTCAAACTAGATAAAAAAACCTCCATCTAATTGATAATATACACTAAAAACATTTACAATTGTACTCTTACTTTGATGGTTTCTCAGAACTTCATATATCTCTTAAAACATTGAACATTTTTTATGAATCTTAATAACCACATTAAAATTCTTCTAGTGAAGTTTAGTTCATCTAGATTATTCAACCTCCATGGTAACATGTTTCTTAAATTACCTCCCCAAATTCATAACTTATATTTAGAATTATGATTATATCCCTAATATACTAATGTATGGATACCCTCTTGAATATTTCCATCCAGTTATCCAATGTAATAACCCTCATCCTTTTCCATTTATAATGGAAGCACATTCATGTTTAGTGGGTAGATACTCACTCCATAAAACATTTTAAACATACATAATATTTCCTCTAACATCTAAATTGATGATGAATAAAACCAAAATATGGTCACTTTAATCACCCCCTTTTAATTTTTTTTAAATTCCAATTTCATATCCAAATTCAATTACTTTTCTTTCCACCTTATTAATAATAAATTAAATTGTTAAAATAGGGTCATGTTCCCCTTAATGAGACACCATGAATTTATGGGAAGGTATTCTGAGAGATAAATTTTTATTCCCCTTCCTCTTCTAATATTAAGAAATACTTTTTCTCCCCATTTTTTTCTTCCACATTTACTGTTATCCCCATTATTGATAGACACATTCAAATTTAATTTCATAGAATAATGGTGACACATTTTCTCTTAGGAATTTGAAATCAATGAATATTCTATATGTCTACTTGGGCAAACCTAGTGTATAAAAACTTTTGACTAATTTCGATAATAAATATTTCCATTAACAACCCATAATTTGATACCAACTCAAGCTTCACTTTATAGGGGATTTCCAAATAGATTTTGAAGAAATTATATGAAAGAATACTCAACTTGAACAAACACATAAACATATTTCAAAAGAAAGTTTGATTTCCTAAACTATTTAGTAAGATAATCACTCCCCAATGGTTTATCATAAATATAGATAAAAATTATTCAATTACTGAAAAACATACCTCATCTTCAACATTTTGTATGATTTTTCTAGATTTACATATTTAAAAAAATAAAAGAATCTATGAAATATTTTCTTCTTTGATAGATCTCCCACAAAGGGTTCCTAATATACTTTCCCATGGTAAATTTTATTTTTAGAGATAGTCTGCAAATAACCCTAAAAAGAGTTAGAATCTAATAGTAATTGGGTGATGAATATTAATTGAAATTTTTTATGATGGAGAGTCTTTAATGATATCTAGAAATTTGATATTTGAGATTGGTTTTCTCTATTTTTATTTCTCCTACAATTTAATCCTATTAAGTATAATCAAACAGATATGGGAATGAGGTGTGGTCCCATAAACTCCTCAGTTGAAGCAATAATATTGATACATGCTTTTCAACCCAACCAATATATGGGAGATTTTTTAGTTTTTTTATTTCAAGACACTTCAAGTTAAAGGTGTTATTTTCATCCTCAACTAATCTAGATTTAATTTAGGAATATTTATTCAACTTTATAGAAAACTAATCATACAACATAATAATTTCTTGAAGGGTATTATAGATATCATAAACCCATTTAGATTTAATCTCTAATGGAGCATTCTCGAAATCCATAATTGTTATATATGATTATTATAGAGAATGAATATTTTAGTCACTGAATTTAGTAACATTATACTTATCATAAATGTTATATTACATATTTTCTTCAACCATATATAATTTTTCTCTACTATTTTTTATATATTTCTCCTTATCCTTCAATTATTTTACAAGACAATTGAATTTTTTAAACTTTTCTACTAATTTCTTTTTCATTTCTTCAACATCATCTTCTAGTTGTGATTTCTCATCATATAAATCCAGTATAAATTCAAATAAGTCTTTTAAAACATTTCAAGGTATTTTTTTCATAAATTCTCAAACCATAAATTATATGTCATCAACATATTTAACAATTCCATTCACTTCATATCTTGAACTCAAATAATATTATAAATCCTCTTCAATGTTTTAAAAAAAACTGAATCACTCTAACTACATTAACTATTAGTTTTTCATATTTTATTTTTTTTTTCATTCTTAAATTCTTAACCTCTATCTTCTTCCTATTTTGAAAATTCTTTGTCAAAATTTTCATGTCTTAATTTATAGATATGGAATAAATATTCTACATATCAGGATCTTCAAAAAACAATTCAAATGTTCACTTCATTCAATCACATTAAAAACACATATTCAATATATTTATATCCTATCAAAGGAAATATTGTGCTTTGGTACCAATTGAATTACCCCTATAGACTAGTGTAGAAAACTTATATTGGGAGGAGAATCCTATAATGCCTACTTTTTATTAAATTTCAATTTAAATTTTAAGAATTTACCCCCTTCTAATTTGAACCACTATAATCTGTTAGGATAATAGTGTATTATTTTTGTATTTTACCAATAACCTACACCATATAAAATATTTGAATCTAATTAACGATGTAAATTCATATTGAATAAGGTATATACCATTCAAGGAAAACCTACACATTTATATTATTTATTATTGTATATAATAACATATTCTTCACTCTAATCAATATTATATTACAATGGGTGTGGGTAGTTATCATCCTGGCCCGTGGCAGATCACATGCCAATAGAAAGTCTAACTATGTTTAAAATTTAAAGGTTCTCACAAGACTTCATAGCTTCTCATTTCCCTTTACTCTTCATGACTCATATTCAAAAATTCCTATCAATATCTTGAATTATATCTCCAATAAGCACTAAAAGTCATTTCATCATTTTATATGGTCTTCTTCCGCACACAGATTCATTGAATGATTTCCATTGTTCATTAATAATTCATGAAACTTGATCTCTTCTTGCAGAAAAGCTTCACAAATTGTATAAATAATCTAATCAACTGGATTTCCCAAAACAATCTCAATATATTTTTATCTACATAAATCTAGAATATTATCAATATTTTAAAGTCATTTTAACTAGATTATAACAATTAAAATAGTGTTATTCACTCATAAGGTACTTATTATTTCTTCTTATTCTCAAACTTTTATAGTAGTAGATTTCACATAATCGTATTCATACTTTTCCCTTTATAATAAAATAGTGAATATTTATCAGCACATTATGAACATTATCTTATTGTTCATTGAGATCTTTGTCATTCTATTTATTCTCATCTCTCAGACTCTTCGTCTCAGTCATACATTTCTCTCTCCTTATTTTTCTATTTTATATATGGGTTACCACAATGCATTTTCCATATTAGTTAAATACATAAAATATTTCCATAATATTTCATGTTATATTCCTTATATCACTTTCTCACAATGTAATTCATAAAGAAACATCATGGTATTATTAAAATCATACATAAAATCAAATTTCTATAAGGACTATCTCATTGTGACATAATATCACCTTAATTGATAAAAGACTACAACTTTTCTCTCAGGCCTCATATATTTAATATTATCCATTATAATTTATTAATAGTTTTAATAACTCATTTTTAATATTTAGAACCACTGATGTATCACACTATCATCTTCTGATTTATCATTTTCATATTTGGTAATCTAGAAAAACCTCATTTTAGCTTTTTTGTTTTTCTCAAAATCATATCATCTTTTATTTTATTTTATTTAATAGTGAATATTAGATTACTCATTTAAAGAATTTAATCATAATTTATTTTTTTATATTTAAATAATTCAAAATAATTCCATGTATCATTTTCTTTTCCCTTCAATTTCGACTACCAATGTGTTTTTTAAATTTCATGTTTCAAAATATCATCTTTAAAAAATTGTGTTCATTTCAATATATTCTCAATTAATTTTTAATCATGTATTAATAAGAAATAAGTATGTTTTATCCATAATATAATTTATTTGGAATCATCCCTTTTAATTTCCTTCTTTATATTATAAATTCTTTAAAACTATAAATTTTTTTAAGGATAAAATTGTACATACCCAAGTCATTATTACAAAGCACATTGTAATAATTCTTCCAAAGATCGCCATCTTTAAATTGTTTTGGATTCATCACCATATATCATTTAATTCATTATTACAGTGGTTTAGATCTTTATAAATCCATGAATAACCTTCTTGAACTTCAGTAATTCATGTTTACGTAGTGTTCAATGATGTTTATTCACATGAGGACGATCTAGATGAAGTGAGGAATATCTTAACATTTTAAAATTTCTCAACAATTAGAATATAATCATCCTTATATAGTATATTATGGTCCTTATGTATATAAATGAAGTTTAGGGATTTTATATTTTTAGTTATAACTCTTACTTTTCAGAACATATTCAAATTAATTTGGAATTCATTCTAGTTATCTTAGGCCTCATTAAAAACCTCAAGTAACCTCAAAATATTTCTAAAAAATGCTGAGAATTTATTGAATAATTCCAACACATTTATCTTGCTTCCAAGGTACTTTTACAATATATAATCACTCAAGTTATAGTATTTTTATTTTCTTCAACGCCTTTATATTTCCAACCTTCAAATTATCTCAAAAAAACTTTATCCATGTGATAAAATACATTGAAAATAACAACCTTCACAAAAAATAATTCATCTATGGTTGGGTTTTTACAACTTCAACCATCTCATAAGACATTGAAATTATTTTAATAATTTTAATTATAGGAATAAAATATATTCAATATATTTCAATTCATCCTACTTCTTCAAACTCCATTGTAATTGTAACATCCCATTACACTTCTGACAAGGTATTTTTTAAAACATGTCATGGTTTTCCTTTTTCATTGAATGGGTAAGGCCGAGAAGGAATTAGGTGGATACCTATAACGGTGAAGTTAAATTTTTATTGGATTATTATAATGAAAACCTAATGGTTCTATAAATTTCTAGAAAATAAAAAATTGTGTAATGTGGTTACATGACATTTATGTTCTAATAAAAATGAAATATGATTTTTTATCAAAACGTGATGTGTTTTTCAGTGATTTTTGGGAATTTTCAATTACAAAACTTTGAATTAGGTAACAAGTCATGTAAATTCTCGATGGTAGTTTTTTAATAGGAAGCCTTAATTATTTCTCTTTTCATCCTCTGAATTTTTCATTAATTTCAACCCAATATCCATTAACAGGCAATTTTTAAGCCCTAAAACCCTTCTAGTTTTCTTTGATTGGGGAATGGTCATCATTATGGTTGTGGTGTGACTCACCTAGTATGTTTTCTCCTTATATATTTAACTCTTTCTTTTTCTCACCTTGTAATATTGATTGATCATATTTGGATTGATGGATCTATACACCTTATTATTGAATCTTGTTTCTGGGTTGATTTCCTAGATCTTATGTTCCTTATTTATAGTTAGTGGTTTCTTTTATAATAATTGTGTTTCAATGAAAGGTAGGTGGTTCTATTGTGATGTTCAAATTTTATTTTTCAAGAATTTCTTGAATTAACATCAATTTCTAAATTAAATTAACTTTCTTGATAATAATTTCAATTGGTTTACCAAAAACCGAATTCTATTGAATTGGGGAGTTTGGTTTTCGAAATATTTTTGGCATGAAATTGGGAAAAAAACCCTTTGATTCACTGAATTAGAGTATGTTTTAGAAATTAATGGAAATTACTGAAATTAAATTATTGAATTTAAATTATGAAATCTATTAGATGGAAAATTTCGGAAATTAAGTTTATGAAATTTATTTCGAATTGTATTTGGTAACAATGTCTTTAAATGTTTTTTATTGGAACCATTGTATTATATCTTGGAAAAGTTCATGTTTTTTATTAAAAACCCATGTTATGGTTATTTGAATAGGAATTGAAATATTTGAATTGGAGAGTATGATGAATTTTATTTTTTAAAAATTTCAAATAAATTGTGCATCATTGTTTTTGTACAAGATAACATGAAAGCCTCCGGTAGTTAGTGAGTTATTTACATGACACATTATTATTTACAATGTTACAAAACATAAATGAAGCACACCATATCACTTAGTTGATGGAGACGAGTCCTCTTTGGCATAAGTTTAAATGGGTGTATGTACATATTATTATGTCACCTTGAGTGTGGGGTCTATATAGCCTAGAAATATCATACATTCTTAGGAATATAACCATGTTTCAATCTTATTTGTATTTAAAATGAAAATATCCCATTATTGTGAACTACTTTACCTACCTTTGGATTTACATAAACTTTTTTATATAAACTTTATTATTTTAGACATTTTTTAAAGTATTTCCATCATTTAAAATGTATTCCATATTATGAAATATAAATCATGCTTTGTTTAAATATACTTTTGAAATCCCAAATATTTTTATTTGAAAATTTAAAGCTCTTTATTTAGTAAATTAAATGTTTAATCTATTATCAAATCCTTGGTGCGACCCTACCAAGATTTTAGCTAACTACCTACCTATGACTTCAGGTGTTTGTAGATTACCTCTTACCAATTTTGAGCAAGGGTAAAGAAGCACTTGGATAGGGTTCTAACTACTGATATTTAGACTTTGTGAGATACATATTTTGGGACTTCATCTATTTTCTTTTTGTTCTCTTGTACTTTTCTATAGTACTTTGGGATGTTTATTACCTATCATATTTATAGTAAAATGATACTAATGGAGTTTCATTTGTATGTATATTGTATTGTTATCTTACTTCTTCAATGGTTGTGGTAAAATCGTTCCAGCATTCATTTCATATGATTCGATGAGCTAGTCATCGACCCATGGGGATTGGGAATGTCTTTCAGGACATGTCATGATCATATTGGTTATCAGGTTATTAGGTTACCCCGGATAGTTCCTAAAAAGGTGGTATCAGAGGTTCAGGTTGAACTTCTTATCTTGATGTCAGTATTCAATGTGAAATATTTTCAGTACATATGACATATTTATGAATGAGTGTTTGGCCAAATCTCACTGTAATGAACCTTAAGTCACTAGGGGTGGTAAGGAAAGACATGTTATGGATTATTTCTTATATTTTCACTAGTTTTGATTTTTATAGGATTGAAATTCAAGTCTGGTTGTTCTATCTATTGGAATAGATTTTAATTTTTACATTGTTTGAGTGTAACCTAATGTCTTCATTATTTTTTGTCGATGTTGTGTAGAAATATTCCTCTAGGAAGATGTGTGAATAAGATCCAGTAGGAATCAACATATTAACATTATAAATAAAACACTCTTTTGTACATAAATCAAGTTGAGTGGATTGTCCAAGATTAGGGAAAGGAACCACCACCAGTTCTGATTTTGGCTCTATTTTTGGAACATCATGGGGATGATCTTTATAATTGTTCATAGGAGTTTCTTCACCAGAATCCACCAACGTTCAATGTCTCAAATTATCCTCAACATAAAGATTATTCAGTGAGCATAATTTAGTATTTTTTTGGGTTCTTGGAGACAACAAATAAAATCAAGGTGAAGTGTGCCAGCCTTGTGATTTAAGGATTGATAATGAGATGGCGGTACATGATTATGATGGCGATGAAACATGAGGGATTAGAATAGAAAATTTTCAAATATTTTATCACCAAAAAAATAAATCTAGAGTCTATGATGTTGGTCAAAGATATATATATTTTCAAACATGAGTAGGATGAAAGGACTATTTCAGTTTATGTGAATCATTTTGCTAAGCTACTTTACTTATCACCTAAGGTAGTATGAAATGTGAATTTTAAGAATCGACAGTTTGAATTGGGACTTCAATGAGATATTAATTATCAAGTTTTCTTGCTGAACCTTCCTTCTTATTGTAATGTGATGGATAGATCACTAGTAGTCAAAATGGATCTGGTTGTTAGGTCTGGGTTATTGGGAGTTTCTCTCTCTCATAGTGGCATCACGGGTTATTTTAAGGGAAAGTGGAAGTGTGATGATTCCCATGGTGGTTCTTGATAGAAGGGTCATTCCAAGCCTCATGTAGTTCATGTAATAGGTCCTATTATTTTCTAACAGTGTGTTAAGCTAGGGAATTCAAATATGGTTTTCACTGAGTCACCCAATAATTATATCTCATGTGGACATTTAGGTCACTTATGAGGTTCTTCCACGTGTTTTCCACTCAATGTAGTATCTCGGGATCATAATATCCTTCGAAAAATGTGGGTAAATAAAATTATTCAGGTAAAAAAGAGTTCCAAGCACATACATTTTCAATGAAACTTCTTCACACAATGGAAGAGTCTCTAGAGTAAGTGGATACTGGTCTAGCAATTGTGAGAGGTACCATTACTATAGCATCATCATTAGCAACTTCTCTATTGGATACTAGTGTATCTCATTTTTTTTATTTCAACATGTATTTTTAATCTAATAAATCACCCTATGGAGATTTCCTCTTGTGCATTGGATATTCCTGGACCCATTTGTATGAAGATATTAAAGGGTCTTCATAGTCCCTCTAGTGTTTTTCCCTATAAAATGTTGATATTGCTTGTTTTTTTTGTTCTCATCATGAAACTGCTAAAATTTATATTCAGGGTGGATAAGATCATTTCCAATAAAGCTCATATTTTTTTTATCTTCTATGGGTCTCATTTACTATACCCAATGGTGTGTTCTGTGCCTTCCAAGGAGAATGGGACCCAAGGTCGATCAGAGTGATACATTCTTATCAAGAGTTTGGTAATTTGATATATGTGTTTTCCTTTGATCTAGAGTGGTGATCTCCCAACAGTGTTCATTGAGATTCTCGACATGTTTCATTATGCCTTATCTGGTTTTCATTCTCAACTAGTATCTATTCCCTCTTGGTAACCCTCTAAAATTCAAATTTAAGAACCATATATCCAATAGTGTATATCACACACATCACTAAGCATGTAAGATAATATAATATACCATGAATTTGTAATATATATAATATATTATATAAATTCATTATAATTTATAGCTTTAAATTCATGTAACACTGAGTTAGCGTGAAACACACAGAATAACATGTTTCTTCAATGGCTTGTGTTACATGCAAAACTGAGTTTTACCACTTTTTAATGAGGAACCTATTTTAAAACTAAATTTTGATAATTTTTTACATATTAATTGTCCAAGTAAAAACACGTTTTTTCGGAATTTCAAAATTATATTAGGGTTAGGATTTGGGATTTTTATAAGAAACATTATTTTTTTAATGAATAGTAAAAATTACATAAATTTAGTTAAAAACAACCTTTTCATTTAAATAATAATTAGTGTTAAATTATATTTTAAATTAGTTTTTAAAGTTATAATATATAAATTTTGAATATATTAATCTAATTTAGGTCATTGGATCTATTTTTATATTTAAATTATACATAAAAACATATTGAATTTTCACCTTTTTTACTTTAATAACACACATTCTCACCACGTTTGTAGGATTACCATTAATATTAATTTTTACCGCTTCTATGACTTGAATTTTGAAAAATATATATATAAGGTTTTAATTAGTATAGTATTTTTGGTCAAATAATATCAACATAATATTTGACCAAAAATATTATTAAAAGTCATTAAAATTAATTATAGTAATTAATGTAAGATTTAGCTTAATAAGAAAATAAACATTCATATTAAGGACCAAAATCCACTAGAAACTTGCCCAAAATACATTGTTTGTCAATAATTATACCATATACCTGGTTAGTTATAATTTTATGGGTTATAGGGATATTATTAAATGGAATTTCCCTCGACAAAAGGTTATGTAGGGAAAAAGACAAAAAGGAAACTTTCCTTAACATTAAATTTTTTAAAACTTTGAGATATGTAAAAACATCACATTTTTTGTTATAAATATCCATTTGAAATATATATATATATTTGTTATTTTGATGATAATAATATATCAATAATTTTTAGAGATGATTTAGTTACTTGAAATACTTATGAAACAACAATGTAGTGATTGTTTAGTTAATAATTAACTAAAATAAATGATACTATAAATATAAAAAGTGAAGTGCATTGATTTAATTATTGTATTAATTTAGTTCTTTAGATGAATATATCACATTACACATTTATAAACCTAATATTTTCTAAATCCAATATTATATTGATATTTTAAAATTAAAAGTATTTAAATAAAAAAATTGACGTTATTTTTATTTTATAATAAATGATATTTTATTAAATGAACTAAATTAATAAAAAAACATATTATTAAAATTTTATTTTAATTTTTAATAAATATTCAATATTTACTATTAATGGACCAATTTATCTTATTATAATTAACATATTAACCCATATAATGTAAAAATGTCATTAACGCGGTCTGGGTTTAGACAGTGTTTTAGCACATCACATGTCCATATTATAAAATTAATATCCAAAACATGTGATATTTTTATATTATAAATTATATATAATATTAATAATTAAGTGTGTCTATTTTTTCTAAAAAATCTCACTTTATTTTAGTCTTAATGGTTAAATTAGTTAAATTATAAAACTAGATTCTTTAAAAAACAAAATTGTAAAATTTGGAAATCATAGAAGTTAAGGAACCAAATTATTAAAATGCACATATTTTTGGGTGTTAGAGGTTTTTATTAAACCTTATTATCCTTTTCTCAATTATTTTTACATTTTTTATTCAATTTAGGTAAGTTAGACCTCCCATTAATGACTAATTTTTTGTATTTACAACAGTGCCACTCCACCTCCACTATAAAAAGGCATGCACTCTACCCCTTTCTCACACTGCTCGAGACACTTTGGATCATCCAATATATTCCAAAATAGACTCCAAACATCCCTCCACTATACCTAGAATCATCCTTTTTGGAATTAATCAATCCAAGGAAGCCTTTTGGTACAAATGAAAAGGAGTTATCTAATTAAGAGGTAAAAAACATGCTTAATCTTTTTAGTTTCATTTCCATTATCCACTACTTATACTATTATTATTCTATGTTTAAAAAAAATTGTATACTAAATATACTAAACTATTTTTTTGTAAATATTTTTACCTACACTTACACACACCTCCATCTAATGGGTAACAAACATATTGATTCTGTGTACGGTGAACTATGACCTCACTAATTGATGATTGTTCAGTTTTCCCTGACCACCTATCATGGTGTCCATTATGATGGAAAATAAATTTATATAATTTATATAGGATATTAATAGTGTATTTCTTATTATGTAACTTTTATTTTGGACATAAATTTATTATTTCCATCTTTTTTAAATACAATAATTTGGTTTGAGGAAGAGTGGACTACCGCCCCCTCAAAGCAATGTGACTTATTTATACCATACATAGAACACACAAAAGATGGTTATAATGAACCAATGTAACATATATAATATATATATGACACTATAATTTCAATATACATTTGTATCAATTATCTTTCATTATTTTAATACAACAAATAAATGAAAGTAGCATTTATGCGTATGTACGGCCTACCGTCTCCATGAACCGGCACGTCATTTATAATCTCAGAATATTATGGACTACTATAAATACATATGTACTAAATATATATGATAATTTAATCATGATTTACATTTTTGAGATGATGAATCCATGATCTAAGAAATAATAACAACATATAACAAGTCAAAAATTTCTCGACAAAAATAGGCAATTAACACCTGAAATAGTAAAATTAATTAAAGTTGTTGACACACAGGTAAAAAAATATTATAAGGAATTAATATATGGTATTATAAACATGATTATGTTTATATTACAAGTTAGTAACATATTTTAAAACACTATATAGGAATATAAATACCACCCATCCAAAGCAAGGTTAAGGTAAGGTTCTCTTGTCTTACCTTTATTTTCATAAGGCATACTCCATATACAGCACGCAATTATTTTATATAGTCTATCTGCTTCCCCTTTTATACATTATATAATGAATCCTCTTTCTTCATGGTATGAAAAAATTTCATTCATGGGGATTAATAATTAAATTATCCAAGTGGTAATGAACACTTTCTGATGTTTAATAGTTAATTCTCTAAAACATATTCTTAATGATTATCTTTGAAATATCACTTACTTTTTTTATTGTTAACTTTATATTAGAAACAATAACTTTATTATAATAACTTTTCATTAGAAATTAACTTGAATATCAATATTCTCACACAATGGATATTATTATTTCTTAAACCATATATCAGTTTACATGTGGCATTCACTTGATATTTAGTTGATTAACTGGGGAATTATTGATAAATATGTATCTTAAATTAAATATGGATACATTTTGATAAGGCAAGTTGTTAAATCTATTATTGGATATATAAGTAATGTTTTGGAACAGTACGACATGGGCGGGTCCTGGTTATAAATATCCCATTGATGAATCGGTAGTCTCATGAGATGAATCATTTGGCCAAATCATATGGATTTTTACACGACATTTTGTAAACCATATTGTGAAAGTTCATGATAGTAAAGGGATCATGTACCTAGGAAACATGGAATCCAATAATTAATAATTTCCCTCATTTTGATTTAGTTATTATTTATCCATGATATTTTTCATCAACATATCTACGGATACATTAAATTCTCAGTATATTTATTTAGATGGAATGAGTTTTAGTTTAAACATTTACATATTGATATTTCCATATATATATATATATATTTTAGAGGAATTTGTTTTCAGTTAATTTCCTTTCCATGTTAATATATTCTTATTTATTAATTATTTTTTCTACTTTACTTACCCTTACTGACCATTTGAGCTCACCCTTATTATGATTATTTTCTCCATGTTATGAAGAAGAAGTATTGGAATAATCATTTCAATGATTAAATTTATTTTCTTTTTATGTATCATGGTTTTAATTCCTATTTTCTGACATATTATTGGAATCATGTATGTAATATGTATTTCCAAGACTGAAAAACTAAATAGTCCATCGGGATTTGATTCCTTGTAATCATGCCAATGTAAAAAAAATTCACTACATCTAGGCTTCTAGGGTCGGGGAATTAAAGTTGGTATCAATGGAATTTTAAAAAAAACCTTGGAAACTAGATTTAGAATACTTATATTATGGAACATAACACTACTATAGAATTTGAAGATAACTATATAATGACATACTATAATTTTGGTAAGGTAGATATTGTGTGGGTAATCCTAGAAATGTATCCCAATCTAGATACTACAAGTAGATGTGGTTCTGGCACAGATATACCTAGGAGTAACAACTCAGACAAGGTGTTTTAGGCCTATCTTAGGGTAACCTAGTATATGACAACGGGCCTTACAGCACACCTGTTTTGACATTCCTAGGGGATATTCTTTGGATACCTCACATTTTCCTTAACTACCATTATGAAGGATTTAAAAGTAATGTTTTACCTGAAGTAAGTTAAGTTTATGATTTTAATATTTACAATGTATAAATTTATGTTATGCCTTATACCATATTTAGAGTTATACAATGTTCATAATTTTAGGATCTAATCCAAAATATACCATTATTTTGAAATAAATCCAAGAATATGGAATATGAACCTCACCAATGCAAGTGATACAAAGAGTAAGAAGGATAAAATCATTATTGGTCTAAATCCAATATTTAAAAAGGAAATTGTCTCCCAAACATTGTCATCATATGAGGAAATAGTATCTGGTGACAATAATATGGGTATAGAATTATTCAAGTCCTATGTCTTATAAGGAAACCAAGATAAGAAGTGGTCATTCGAGCACTATGAAACGGGAATGAGTCAAAAAGATGAATGGAATGAAGTATTTTCTAACATATGATAATTGTGGTAAGAAACACTGTGGTGCTTGCTTGAACGGAATGAGAGTTTTTTATAAGTGCAGAGAAAAAGGACATTGGGTCTGTGATTGCAAGTGTAAGAAAATAATTTCCAATGTATAATGATTTACCTTCAAGGATATGAGACACTATGATAATAAATGTCCCAATAATCAAAGGAATATATCCCAAATGATTCTATTGGATAATGATAAATTTATGCTACTACCATAGATGAATAGTAATGATTAATAAACCTATTCAATAATTATTTCATTTGAATATTTTATCAGTAATATACTGGTTATAATAAATATGGAATATATGAGGATTTTAATACAATACTTTTTCATTAAGGATTTGAGATCATATACTAAATGGTACCAAGGAAGGTTATTAATGAGAAAGTTAAATTTTTTTAAAACACATGATTAAAGTAAATGCAACCCTTAATATGTTCCTAATATTGAGATAATGATGAAGAAATTATTGATTTAGGTAAGTGTTTACTACCTTGGAACTTATTGATGACTTATCAAAAGGTTGTATATGCTATCACTGATAAAGTTTATAACACTTTTGGATTTATGTAATATATCCAAAACATGTTTTTTTATGAATGTGATAGGGAAGAATTCCGGTTTCTAGTAAGGTTTTATGGTGATTTCAGTTCTTACCATATTTTATGAATATACATGATGAATTTATTCACATGTTTGGAATGTAAAAATTTAGAGTTGCTTCATATTGATTAAAGGATAATGATATCATTTTTGGAATTCTAAGACCTTCCTTACAATGTTTTCGATCAAAATATTTCAAAAAAATGACCAATTATGAAATGGTTTTAGTTGAACATTAGATATGGTTTTATAGATTTATATATTATATCACTATATGATGAATATTGTTCTATGATATGATATAGAAAAAATTACAGTCACACACAAAGTATAAGATTGTAATTATATAAATGTACCATTAAGTATATTTAATTATATTATTAGAGAGTGAAATACTTCCTCAACTCCAAGAAAAATGATCTGGAAACCAAAAAGTTTGTTCTATTATCATCATTTTTTATAATATCGGTGGCCTTTATTAAGACCACAATATTATTGTTTTGTGGTCTACAACTTTCAACTGAACATTTTCCCTAGCACTCTCCCTCATAACCTAATTGTTATATTTTTCTTTTTGTATCCATGTTTCCATTTCCAACTTATGTTCTACAACTAGGGAACCAAGTTATATGACCATTGTACTTTCCTTTCTCTCTTATTAATAATATATGATATTAACCCTTTTCATGATGTGATTATTTCAAAAATAGTTTATTTTGAAACCCTCGATCACAAAGATCATGTCTAAATTGTGAGGATGAAATTTAATTATGGTGGGGATAATGTAACAACCCCAAATTCTAAAGTAAGAAACATATATTTGATAGTGTGTATCACACACATCACTAAGCGTATAAGAGAATATAATATCCTTATAATTTATAATGTATATAATAAATTATTAAAATTAATTATAATTTATATCTTTCAATTCATGTGACACTAAGTTATTATGTGACACACGCAATAATAATTTTCTTTAATGGCTTGTGTTATATGAAAAACTGAGTTTTATTTCCTTTTAATAGAGAACCTATTTTAAAAATAATTTCTCAGAATTTTATAAATTCAATTTTTCAAAATAAACATCATTTTTTGATTGAAAAATTTAAAATTATCTAAGGGATACCTTATTGGATTTTTCTAAGAAACTTTATTTTTTTATGAATAGAAAACATTACTGCAATTTAGTTAAAAACAACCTCTTTATTTAAATAATTATTTGTTTTAAATTGGTATTAAAAGTCACAATAGATAAATTATGAATATATTAATCCACTTTAGTTCATTGGAACCATTTTTATGTTTAAATCATACAAAAAACTTATTGAACTTTTGAATGCTTTTTCCTTAAAAACATGTATCCTTGTCATGTCTGCGGTATTAGCGTTAATCTTAATTTTCCCACTTTTATGATTTAAATTTTAAAAATTGATATACATGGATTTAATGAGTACAATATTTTTGGTTAAATAAGATCAAATTAATTTTTTTCCAAAAATATTAGTGAGGGTGATTAAAATTAATTACTGTGATTAAGGTAAGAGTAAGCTATATGAGGAACTAAACCTTCATAGTAAGGACCAAAATGACTTGGATACTTGTTCAAAAGACATTGGATCCCAATAATTAGACCATATTACCAATTATTTAAAATTTACAGATTATTGGGATATTATTAATTGTAATTTCATTATGTAAATGGTTAAGTGAGGAAAATGACAAAAAGGGAACCTTCCTTACATTTAAAATTTATAAAACATTGAGATATGAAAAAAACATCATATTTTCGGTTATACATTTCAATTTGAAATATAAATAGGATATAATTATCATAATAATATATCAATAATTTTTATATATGATTTATTTACCTAAAAGTCTTATGAAATTCCAATGTAGTGATTATTTAGTTTATAAATAACTAAAATAAATGATAACATAAATACTAAAAATGATGTGAATGGATTGAATTATTGTTGTAATTTATTTTTTCATATGAATATATATTTTTAAAAATATTTAAACCTAACATATTCTAATTCAAATATTTTATTGATATTTTATAATTAAAATTAAATAAATAGTGACAAAATTGACATTTTTATATCTAACAATAAATGCAATTTTATTAAATGATTTAAAATAAAAAAATCATATATTTTGGAAAGTTACTTTTAATTGTCACTAAATTCTAAATATTGTCTGTTAATGTACCAATTTCTCTTTTTATAGTAAACATATTAACCCATATATAGTAAAAACGTTGTTAACATGGTCTGGGTTTAGGTACTGTTTTAGCGCATCACATGTGCATGTTTTAAAATTAATTTCCAAAAAACATGGGATTTTTTTTTTATAAATTATATATCATATTATAAATTAATTGGATTTATATTTTCTAAAAAATCTTAATTATTTTAGTCTTAATGTTTAAATTATTTATATTAGAAAACTAGATATTTTAATAAAAACCAAAATGATAAAATTTGGGAATTTGGGATGTTAAGGAACCTAATTATTAAAATGATCATATTTTTGTGTCTTGGAGGTTTTTATAGACTATTATTCTCCTTTACTCCATTATTTTTTCCATTTTTTAGGAAGTTTAGTTATGTTACACCCCCCATTAATGAATACCTATTAGTATTTACAAGAGTTACACAACCCCTCCAATATAATGCACTCTACCCCTTACTCACACCTCTCAAGACACATTAGATCGACCAAGATCTGAAAAAATAGTCTCCCAAAATCCCCCCCCCCCCGACCTTGAAACATTTATTGGGGAAGGAAGCAATATATGGAAGCCTTTTGGTACAAATAAATAAGAGTTATCAGTTTAAGAGAAAACAAACTTCCCAGATATTTTTTGTTTCATTTACATTCTCCACTCCCTAAAATATTCTTATTTATTAAATAAAAACATCAATAACCTTAATATAATAGAATTTCTTTATGTTAAGAGTTTGACCTAAAATTACACACACCTTCAGCTAATGGCTAACAGACATATTGTTTCTGTGTATGGAGAACTATTTCCTCACGAAATGATGATTATTATTTATTCCCTTACAACCTATCATGTTGGCCATTATAATGGACAATTTATTTATATATTTTATATATTATATTTATAATTTATTTATTCTTAATTAATTTTTATTTATAAAAAACCATTGTTCTTTCTGTCTTATGTAAATACGATAATTTCATTTAACTAATTGTGGACTACCGCCCCCTCAAATCTATATGAATCGTTCATACCCTATATGGAACATATAAAGGATGGTTATAATAAACCTATGTAAAATATATAAAATAGATATGATAATGAAATTAAAATATACATATATATATTTTTCTGAAGCTTTTTTCGGGGCGCACGCATCTGTTTGTTTTGGGGACGATGGCATTGTGTGTTTCCCCACATTCCCACATTACAAAGGAAGGCCGCATATTTTCCTTGTTCAGGGACGTTTTCTCCATGATCAAAATGGGATGATGGGATTTCAGTTCTTCCTTCCATTGATTTCTCCTCGAAACTCATCACCTAGTCCAAGTCTCCCTTATATATTTAATATGTTGTTCGTGAAACTCTTCTCAGTGTCATATCTTCATTGACGCCGGTTAATTACACTACCTCTGTCCGGAAATTCCAAAGGGTCCAATCAGGGAAACAACCTTCTGTCAGGGGAGTAGTCACGTTGGATATCACTGGCGTGTCTGGATGCTGGAACACTAGAGTGTCTGGGTTTCTTCCCCTAATTATTGGGCTTCTCGAGGGAGCGAAAGACCGAGGCATCCCACATCACTTGCGGGAAATTATATTCATAGGCATGTCTCTGAGGTTTTCCTCAGCTTTCTATATTTAACACTGGGTATGTTGCGAGTTTAACGTCTAGAAAAGACAGATCGAACTTATTGGAACACTAACTAGAGTGGATCAGATAGGTGTATCCCCTTTAAGGAACAGTAGCATTAGGGCTAACGCGTGGTTAGTTACGCAGTTACTGCTAGGAGCATTGAAGAGGTGAATTGGCATGATCTCACCAGAATGTGGTGGCCCAGGTAAGAATCAAGATGGATGATGGGTGGTTAAATGAAGTGGATGGAGGATCTGATGGAGTCAACTCGGGGTGACGATGATGGCAGTATTAAACCTATAAGAGACTTCCTATATATCCTTGTGACAGGGGATCAAAGCTTACATTGTTTGGTGAACATAGTTCATCTTGAAAACGGCTTACATCTGGTTGGGGTTCCAACGGCTTACCACTGAAAGGGGCTGGAAACGGCTTACCACTGAAAGGGGCTGACAACGGCTTACCACTGAAAGGGGTGACAAAGGATTACCACTAAAAGGGGTGACAACGACTTACTACTGTTGGGGGATGACAATGGCTTTCCACTGAAAGGGGATGACAATGGCTTACCGCAGTTGGGATTGAACCTCAGGGAGGCTTCCTACGTACCTTTCCTTGTAAAAGATCAAAGTCCACGTAGATCATAATGGTGGTTGGTGAATCGATGTGAAGGGGGTCGGAATGAATGGTTTTTGGATTGAACCTTAGGGGGGCTTCCTACATACCCTGCCTTAGAAAGGATCAAATTCCTCATAGTTTAGGATTGGTGGATGCAGTTTTACGCCACGCAGGACGAAAAGGGGTCATGTTGTTTAACGTCATGCGAGACGAAGGTGGTCCAACGTAAAGGGGGTCAGACAAATGGATGTTGGGATTGAACCTCTGGGAGGCTTCCTACGTACCATGCCTTGGAAAGTATCAATGTCCTCGTAGTTCTGGATTTTTTGTGGGGATTACACTCTGGGATACATAGAAAGGATGTCATGCTTGATGCTTACTCTAAGTCCATGTGAGTCATGCTTGGTGTGAGAAACAAGAGGTACCTAAAACCTGACGACCACATCATTAAAGGTGTGTCTGTGGAAAGTGGAATGGGGCTTACATGTGGTTAGCGGCCCAAATAGGAAACAGGGGCTTACGCATGGCTAGCAGCCCAGGGAGAGGAAGATTGGGACTCACTCTAGGATGGAGGCCCAGATGGAGACAAACCCCAGAGGGAGAGGGGATGGATAAAAAGATCCTTGTCCCCATCTCTCCTCTTAGTCTTTGGAATATAATATGATAGGAGGAGTAAAGGTAACACCTTTTATAAGAAAGGATGGGGCTTACACCGATATGGTTACCCTTTTCCTGAGGACAGTCATCGTTCCGATTAGGATGATGTCATTCCTTGTGTAGAACGGTCGCATTCCCATGGAGATGAGTGGGCATAGAGAATGTCTGAGATGGGGTTCCCCGTGTAGAGTGTGCAGGGTGAGGTCCTAGTTTAATATCATGTGTTGAGGATGAGGGCACTTTGCAGTTTAACGTCCTATAGTTCAGACGAGGTGGGATCACTCCACACCCCTAGGACTTACATGACTGATACCTCCCGCCCATTGGGGAAGGGAAGGCATCAGCAATGCTTTAGTGAGGGGGTTTTATGGAGTGATCCATTGAGGGTTCCACATTAGCGTGGCTATGTGAAGAAGAAATATCCATTAGTATGCCTATGCGATGAAGCATGAGGCGAAGCAATGAAACGGTAAGTAGTGTACAAGGGACTTTGAAACCACTTCGTTCAAACCTGGAGGGTCGCATGGGAAAAGGAATTTCAAAGCAAAAGACTTCATAGGTAGGGTCCATAAGAAGCTATGGTGCTCCACATAGTGGAGTGGCTTTGTGAAGGGGTGTGCCTTGCGAAGTGCAGTGTCCTAGCCTAAGCATAGGGAATATGTGCATATATAAGGTTCTTCGCGAAGTGGAAAGGCATTCGTAGAGTGATTCCTCACAAAGCAAGGGAGCCTTGTGAAGTGTAAGATTATGAAGCAAGGTGCTTCGTGAAGCATAATGGACCTGCCTTGGAATATGGGTCACGTGTGCATGAGGGGTGCTTCATGAAGCATAAATACTCTGCGACAACTTGGGTCCCCTTGGGGATCCCCTTCCTTCACAGAGGCTCGTAGGCTCTGTGAAAGGAATCCCTAATTAAAGAGGGGATGAATTAATGAAAGTGGGATATATTTGGTGATGCAAAAATACCTCACATAGCTCATGGTTCACATAGTAGAGAGTGCTTCGTGATTAGGGTTCTATGAAGTTGAAAGGTCGGATGATCCGTCCTTTGGGCTTGAGGGGAGCACCGTATTTATAGGCAAGGGGTGTCATGAAGCATAGTTTTCTCGGTGCAAAGACAAATATTTCTCCACGGTGGGTTCGCGAATGTCAAAAAGGCTCACGGAGCCCCCTTCCTCCTTGCTCTGTGGAGGGTTCATGATAATCAAATTGTCTTGCGGAGCTTCCCGCCTCATTGCTTCTTGGAGTCCATGGGGCCATGGGGGCTCCATAAATGGTGTTCATGAGGCCTCCGTTAAAGCTTTCATTTTTTCTTCTCCGTCCCCAATTTTGGCGCCAATAAATTCTCCCCTTAGACATGGAGCCAAGGAGAAATCAAGGGTAAAAGTCTGAAGGTCAATTGCCAAAATCCCTCGGTTGTTTGTGATGCTACCTCGCGAAGGATGCTCTCAATGTGGGGAAGGGACGAGACGACTGAGCACGCTGCGGATCTCTCCACAGTTTAGACATTCCACGAAACTCCAAAGGTCTTCGCCTATATATAGAGGAGCTGACCTCTCTTTTTTCCTTTCCCTCCTTCGCGATTTTGGCCTTAAGAACTCTCGATTTGCGAATCTCCACATACTCTGTGACTGCTCTCCGCGAATCAGGTCTTTTACTTCCTGACGCACAGTGATTATTTGACTATGTGATAGTGCTTTGAGATTTTGTAGTTGAATGATGGGGCAGGGCTCCACACACATTCTTTACGAACGAGATCCATGGCATTTCTCTGCAAAAGGGCTTCGTGAACCGAACACAGGATACACCCAAACATCAAACTGAATGGCTTATCAGGAGGCTTCTATGGGGTCATTGCAGATGCTTCCTATAGGGAGGAGATGAAAAATAGTTTGGGGTTAGGGAAGTTAATACGATGCCACTCTGAACATGGTTCGTTGGTGGCGTTGCTATGAGATATCTAGAGGAACTATCCATTGTGAATGATGTTTCCTTTATATGGCTCTGGGTTGAGGTAATATGTATTCATCCATAAAGAAAGTAGGGACAATCTAGCTTACTGGTTTAGGAGAACGTCATGCCAGCGCTAGTGGTTCAAGGAAGATAATGGCCACGCCCAAGAAGACTTAACACCCGTCAATGTTGAGTGCATGTACAACCATTTGAACAATGTGGATGGGATGGAATTGCAGCCAGAGACCTCCCCCCCCCCCCCCTCTGTATCAGACAATCTTGAATGCAACCTTGAGGAATCTAGAGAAGGGATGGTTTGAGGAGTGGGACCTGCATCAAGGCGGAAACATCATGGATGATTGGGCTCGGGCCTACCAGGAAGGTTCCTCATGTGAAGAGTTTGGGGTGGATCTGAGAACGGTGGGAATGTATGAGGCAGTTTGGGCCTCCCAGTTCCACATCTATCAACCAAAGAAACTAATGTTTGAGTTGCTGAGTAGGTGGTCCTCGAGGACCAATATATTCCACCTACACCATGGGGAGGTTGGTATCATCTTGTGTTATGTGCACCAAATCTCTGGGGTCCTGATATTGGGGGTGATGTACAACTTATTCCTCCCCATCATGAGTGCGTGGGAGGATCCAGAGAAAATTTCACCTCTGGTGATGGTGTAGATGGAGCTAGTGTTGGGAGATGACAAAGAAGTAGTGAGAGACGTCCACTTCAGACGATGGGTCAAGTAGTTCTTGAACTTCTTAGAAGACATGCAGTTTCTGGTGAGGCCGTAGAATTTCCCAAAGTGGGTTCAACGTGGCAAGGATCACTCGTACTGGTGGCTCTTGGAATATTTCCAATGGAAGACCTGGGGATTTGGCATCAGCACCGAGCTGCAGCCGATAGTCAGGCTGGAGGCATTCATTACGGCTCTCATCTGAGGTTGGATCCTACCATTAAGGGATACAAACATGGGAGTGCGACCAAGAACATTCATCATGGAATCCATGTTGGCGACTGGAGGGTGAGTCAATTTTGGAATCCTGATGCTCCCCAAGTTACACAAGATGTTTTGGCACATCAGTGAGGGTAATCGGCCACAGATGATATACGGGCCATTCCACCTCCTGTATGGGTTGATAGCGATGCATATTAGGGGGTTTTATGAATACCTGAACCCCATGTTGCCTCCGGGGTCTAACTTCCTCCAATCGATCCAGAATTTCGCGGGATACATTTTGGCCAAGCTAACAATGCCGTTAGTACTGAACATGGTGTAGAAGGTGGAGGAATTCAACTTTCACGCATTTCTGTTGCCAACTAGTGCTTTTACCGATGACGTCCAAGGAACGGAAGAGCACAGGTCCTATCTCTTCACCTTTTGAGGTGGAGTCCTAGTGGAAAGGGTGGACCATGAACCCATCTACGATCCATACACCCCACATCGATTTTCTCTGAAATTTCGGTGTATGCAGTGACTGACCCCACGGGTCTATCTAGGGGTGTTCCACGAAGAACCATTGTGTGTGATGAGGCAGATGTGGCTCATGTTCACATGGGAATACGGGAAGATATGGAACGATCTTCCTTCGCCTACTGATATCTTTGGGTTGGTACGAGAGTATGCCCAAAGCTGGGAGGCGGACTACCTAGGAGATATGTTGAAGAAGCCAACTGTTCGGGTTAGTGATGGTGAGCTTCCCTGATATCGGGGTTGGGTCCAGAATGCGGCAAGGGAATCTCGCGGTGGTGGGGCTACCATGGTGGTGAGACTCTCACCAGTTTAGGGTGAGGCAGTGGCGATAGATCCAACAGCGGTAGTGAACCCGGTGGTTCCAGAAGAACAATGTCATCCAGAGGGGAGTCCGCCGAGAGGATTCCGTAGGATACCCACCCATGATCTTGGGATGCGGCTGCGCCATATAGACATGTCAGTGAGTGTTGTCTTCCTAGAGGTCTGGGACATCGAGGAAGTCAAAGGGAAATTCCTCAGCCCGTCTGAGATGTGGAAATACTTGAACCGTCTCAGAATGGACTTGTTGGGAATATGCCTTATCTTGGCCGGATTTTTGGTGCCCCGGGCAGAAGCGGAGCAATACCTGGAAGATCTGGAGGACTTTGTGCATTCTTGGGGTGCCTCATGTCCAATGACAGATTGTACCAAGGTGCTTCTAAATGGTATATTCCCTCCACAATTCTTATATGCTGAACTGAGAGAGTGCTTCCCTCTGCCGGAAGAATCGGATGAGTCCTCCTGGGGGGACAATGTCAGAAGGGGGAGCCCGTTGGAGGGGGGCGAAGTTGGAAATCAAGCCTTGGACTTTAAAGAGTTCGCAGAGGCCCTCGAGGTAAAATCCGAAGCCACATCCTCAGAGTCTGGTTCTAGGTCATTTCGGACTCCTTACTATCATATGAACTATGTAAGAGGACCTCATACACAGAACCAGTTCTCATCCCTTAGTGGACATAGATGTGGGGCCCTCGAGATCCATCCCTGCAGTTGCATCCATTACTATGTACAGTGGGGCCAGGACACCTGAGGCAACCCCTCCGGAGCTTTCCAATCTTTCGATAATATACGGGGGACCACGCCTCGGGGTCCTGACAAAATCAACCCAAGAACGTGACCAGGAATTTGATCTCTACATGTCCCCTCTACCAATTTTGTGAATGTCATCCCCTGGCCATTCTAACTGATGTCCATGTCACCCTTTTTAGTGTGTACAGTTCTTCAATTGGCATGGGCTGCTGAGGCGAGGTTGGTTGGAATTTCTGACAGAGCCTTTCCCAGGGGAATATCGGTGATCGTGGAGGCGAATATCCAGACTAATCGAACTATGGCACTCATGATCTCTAGTGGGACCATCAACGGGGTTGTGCCTGAGATTATTAAGGCAGGATCCGATGATGAGGATTAATAAAATAGCCTTGGCTAGGCCATGCCTGATCAAAAACCAAACATGGACCCTGTAGACGTGTTCTTCAGGGAGTACCCTACATATGAGCTTTCCAACCGCACTGACTGGGACGAGACGACCTCTGATCAAGAGGATAAAAAAATATTCTGTCGCTGATCATGGAAGATTATCATGTGCTTCATTAATAACACCCCCAAGCACTATGGATGGATGAGAAGGACAAACTTCGCTTGCGACAGAGCGAACTGTGTGTTGGAGGAGTGGATGCCCAGCACCCTCACATGCTCATCTGAGATCTTATTGTGGAGAATATTCAGGAGTATGACTATGGCCTCGGTGTGGGCTAGAAATGGAGGAAAGCAGTGAACATCAAGAAGCTGTATGGGGATGATAATGAAGTTCAACGGCTATAGGTTCGGGAAGATGAGCACTCAGCCTCTCTCAATGCACAATCAGAGCTAAGATTTCGATTAAAGGCCCAGCTAGAAAAGGCTGAAGAGTTCATGAAGCATGCCTCTGAAGAAATTATTTTCATTCAGAACGATATAGAGTGGGCCTAGATTGCAGCTGATGGATTGTGCCCCATTACTGCCGAGGAGGAGCGGGAACATAACAGGTGGCAGAAAATCCTAGATTCCACAATCCAAAGGGTGGAAGAGATACAACTTTATTTTGACTGGATTAACCTATCCATGGGAGGGATAGACCCTCAGGTGCTATAAAAATTACAAACCCTCTAACATGCTTTCATGATTTTATTGTTTAGCACCGTAACATGAATGAGTCCCATTATTAGTGTTGGTTTTACACGCATCTGTTATATTCGTGAAATGCCCAGTGATCAATCCCTAAACTCATGTTGGTCGAGCCCATTGGGAGAAACAAGGGATGATAGCTGTGTAATTCTGTCTGAACATAAGAGTTTTGACCAAGATTCATACATTCGGAGTTTGGAAAAAAGGTCTGGATTTCTGAGAAGACTTGGGAGAGACCTGACCAGATAATGAAGCTCTCATAACAGTAGAATTACAATTTTCCTAGCGTTATCTTGTACACGAATGGGGTAACACCAGGGGTGTTGAAATTAATCTGAACATATGGGAGTGGAATGTGTGAATCACATTACCCAAAATTCAGAACACCGTAAGGGTGGAATGAAAATGAAGGATAACTATTGACCATGTTCGAAACACAGTATCCTAATTGTGTTAGCCTGAAATGGGGATAACAAATGAGCGCCTACTGCTGAACATGTTTGAAACATGGGGCCTGACTTGAAATTTTATCCATTGGTCTTACGGAACGTAAGCCTAGGACAATAGGTGAGCCATAGGCCGAGCATCCCTACTGTTAGGGGGTTCTTATAGAAAAAAAGGGGACGAGGGTCCGAAAAAAGGGGCATGCAATGCATGTAGGGTGGAGTGATGGTTTGTTCGAATGGAGTCCAACACTTTTGAAATTATGCCACCATGGTGGAAACACATTGGGTGGATGCATCGGTCTGATCAGGGATCAAACATAATTCCGAATAGGACCTCTCTAGTAAGTACCTAGAATGATCAATAGTTTTATGCCATACCAGTAAGGAAGATAGACATGTAGTTTAATGTCATACGGTGAGGACGTCACATATAGTTTAAATGTCAAACTTCTAGGACCCAGATCAGGCCCAAGGGGATTATAGGGTTAATGGCTCTCAGTCTGGGCCCAATGAGAGATTCCTGGATGTCTCTACATATCCCATAAGAATGAGAATCAAGAAAATCATAGTTTTAGAGACACAGTGTGGTCATAGACTGATGTCAGTAGGGGGAATCCTCTCTGGCAGGGGATTTGGTGCATCGCATGATAATCATGGGGCATCCTGAACTTGTTCAGGGTAGAACTGTAGTTTAGTGTTATTCAATATGATGAGCACTGAAAGGGAAGATCATGGGAAGGGAATATGTGGTGCAGTAGCTATAAACCTAAAGTGAATGAGGACATAAGTAGTCTGCACCACACCAGGTATCCCTGGAAGAAGTTATTTAGTCCAAGGGACTCAAAAGTGAAAATTAGGCCAGGCTCAAAGAAAAGTGGTTGGGCATTCCTATGCACCCCATTAGGATGGGAATCAAAATGCATTTAGTTATGAGAGTTCAGTTTAACGTCATGCGGGATGATAAAGGGCATGGTTGGGACAATACACATCCTACCAAAACTACTAATCCCAAGTGAGTTGTGCTCGATGTGGGAAACCAGAAGTAGTGGTGGGACTTTCCTGATGTATTAAATAACATGTTAGGGGTGAAGGTACACTCAGTTAATGTCGTCCCAATGATACTAACTCATCCATGTAACGCACCTAGATGCGAAAAGAAGGAAAGTTGGGTATGTAGGAATTCCACTTGAACATAAGGAAGTGGAAATATAGGAATAATGATGCTCAAGATCTTGACCACGATGATGGCGACATGACGATAGGGGATGGCTGTTGATTGTGTTCAAAACCCAGCATCCATATCGTGTTAGCCTGATATGAGAATAGACAGATGAGGGTCAACTGCTGACCATGTTCGAAACACAGGACCTGTCGCAAATGTCATCAGGGGTGCTTAGGGATGATGGCCCGAGACAGTAGGTGAGCCCAGGAAGCATGAGACCAGGTCATAAAGGGGGTCCCTTCAAATGTAAAATAGGATGGGGATCCAAATAATGGGCTCACAAATCTTGGAAATATAATGAAGGGAATGTCCCCATGAAAATTCCACACTTCAGGATCTTTGTCAAGATGCATCTGAGTACAAAAATAAGACATATCAGATAGAGGGAGTCATGTCCCTTCCCAAGGAAAAGGGTCCTAAGGTCACACGATTTCAACCTAAGGTCCAAGGGTGGACCATTAAAGGGGGATTAATTTAATGTACTGTGCGTAGGGTGGAAAAATAGCTAAAAATGACGCACAGTTCCCATAGGAAAATCTTAGTTTTGGGTCATAGAACTTGGACCATGCTGGGAAAAGATAAAGGAAGCACACAGTCTGGCTATTGAAAAACCTGATGCGAAGGAGAAACTAATTGGTACATTCCAGACCACATGATCCCATAAGGCTTTGGTACAAGGGGCCGAAAAAAGGGGGGAAGAATTGTAGATCCCTTGGGCTGGACTCAGAGACAAGATTCCTAGGCATTCATACGTATCCCATGAGGATGGGAATAAAGACAAACATAGTTCTCAAAGATGCCATACAGTTTAACGTCTTGCGGCAAGGAAGTGTCATGGTCTTCATTTATGGTCATAGAGCTCAGATTGTGGATGGTAGGAAATGCAGGAGACCCATGTTGGGGTAATTATAAAACTCGAGGTGAATGGGAACATCGGGTTCCAACCACCTTGTGTTCCTTGGGGATGTTTTAGGTTTATGGACCGAAAATGAAAATTAATATGGGCCTAAGACAAAGTGCATGGGTGTTCCTACGTAACCCATGATGATGGAGATCAAGATGTACATAGTTCTAAGGATTGAATGGTATGATATTGGTGCCAGGTATAATAAGGTTCTGCGGGTCTGGCCCGTGATAAAAAAGATGCGGTATTTAATAGATCTTTTTTTCCATTAGGATGAATGGTGTTTTTTTGTGAAGTGATGGGCCTAGGATAGAAAGTCTAGGAATAACCACAAGAATCAATCCATGTGTAGTAATTGAAAAATTTTATGGTCTGTGACCGATACCAAACATGTTTTCCTCTCGAGTGAGGATACGATGATGTAGGGCCATTTTTCGTCATGCATCCAGGAAGATAATGTCACAATTTAGGGTTATGTAATAGTACTACGCAACATAGTTTTATGTTATATGTCCTAGACATATATAGAAGAGATGAGGTTTAGGAGTGGAATTCACATAGTGCAATAAAGTGTACCCAACATGAATGATGACGTGGTCCAGATCACACCACACATGACTTCGAGAGAGAAACCTCAGGCCAAGGTCCAGAAAGGGTTAGAGGATATGAGACAGGAGAGGCTATCTCTTGGTTGAGCTGGACCCTATGATGAGATGTTCGGGTGTTCCTATGTATCCCATCGGGATGGGAATCAAGCCACACATAGTTCTTAAAGGCACCTTTTAACGTCATGTGGGATAAAAGAGTTCTTAGTTTAAGGTCTTAGAGCTCAGACCATGGATAATCAGAACTCTTCCAAATAGGTGGAGACCTCAATCCAATCCCTAAGCATATGTGAGTTGAACTTGGTGTAGGAATCAAGGGTGGAGGAGATCTTAACCATAAATGGAATACGACTAAAGGGGAAGTTGGTGTGGAGCCCAAAAGAGATCATTTTTATGTCTTTGTCCCCCTAATGTGAAAATGTGCACTGAGGGATAACACTAGGAATGTTGAGATTCTACTTGGACATGATGGGGTGGAAAATGATGTGAATCATGTGACCAATATTTTGGGATTAATGGGGTTGGTGTGATGATGGAGGATAACTGTTCACCATGTTCAAAACACAGTATCCATATCATGTCACCAATAATAGGAATAACAAATGAGCATCGACCGCTGACCGTATTAGCAATGCAGGAATTGTATCAATTTGTTGTTCAAAACCATCGAGGACGTTGGCCCATAATGGTTGGAGGTCCCTTGGGCTGGGAATCCATGCCATTTGGAGAGTCCCTTGGCTGTGAAATATGATGGAAGCCCTAGTAAAGGGGAACACGAATCTTGTAAAGTGGGTGGAAACATGTCCGGGTAATGTCTGACACTCCAGGCACTGAACTAGAGTACTCTTGGGAACATTGGTGAATCACTATAGAGGGTGGATGGGCTCAACTTGAGAGAAGCCGAAAAAGAAAGAGGCTCATGGTTTGGTTATTAAAAACCCAATGTGAATGAGGATAGAAGACCATACCACACCATATATCCCTCTCATGCATGAATATAGGACAAGGGGCTTAGATAACAGGGAGGTTTCTGAGAGTTGGATTTGGGCCAACAGACAAAGTGTCTCGTCATTCCTACATATCCCACGAGGATGGGAATCAAGCCACACGTTGTTCTCGAAGATATCATGCCGTTTAACATCTTGAGGCAAGGATGATGAATGAGGTATAGATTCCCCATTGTATGTTGTGTGTGGTATGATGAGTAACCCGTCGTGAATGGGGACATAAGACCATACTATGCCACATAATCCCAAATGGGGATTTGGGCCGAGGGGCCTGAAAGGGTCAAGGGACCTGAGGCCAGGCCGACTGTATCCATAGGACCTTTTATGTGAGTACTGCCTCATCACAACTCCGAAGCCCACGTGATCAATTTTCGGTGTGGTAATCAAGGAGTGGGACTTTGATTTCCCTACCATATAGGGGTAGGATAGCTGGAATCACCTAAGGGAGGCCACATCTTGAAGATGTAGTGGGGCAGAATGAACTACTTCACTCAATGCTTAGGACATATGGGGTGGTGACCATGATAGAGGATAGCTGATGACCATGTTCTAAACATAGTGTCTTTATATTGTAACCAGAAATGGGAACAACAAATGAGCATCGACCACTGACCATATTCGCAACACGGGATTGTATCAATTTGTTGTTCAAAACCCTCATTGACGTTGGCCCGTAATTGTAAGAGGGACCTTGGGTCAAGCATCCATGCCAGTCGGGTGTCCTTTTGGATGTGAAATATTATGGAGTACCAATCAAAGGATTGGGTGAAGCACAGATGTGCCTATGCACTTCAACATCGAGCAAGGCAGTGAGAGTAGGGGACACCTCCGGGGAGCGAGACATATGGTTGGATCGAGATGAGCTCTATGTGAATGGGTAAAATCCTATTCTATACCATGTTTCCCAACCTGAGGTGATATTTTGGAGTTTGGTATGGGCTGACAAATGAAATCTATGGGTGTTCCTAAGTATCCCATGAGAATGGGAATCAATACACATGTAGTTCTAGGGGCCATGCAGTTTAACATCATGTGGTAAGGACATAGGGTGATTTCAAGAATGAGGAGGGGAACATGGTGAATTCATCTTATTCTTGATGAATAGGACAAAAGAAGCTTATGTGACATCATAAGGGATTCTCCAAAAGAACTATGCCTAGGGGGAATAGTCAAAGAAAAGAGTTTGGGGGGATGGAATCAAGAAAAATGTCTGAGCGTTCCTATGTATCCCATGTGAATGGGAATCAATCCACACATAGTTTTATGGGTGTAGTTTAATGTCTTGCGGGTATACCAGTTTAGGGTCATGCGGGACCATATTGTTTAAGGTCATGCGGGACCATCTAGGCTCAGGCAAAGTATTGCGGAGGAACTTGTAATTGGTGGGAGGAGTTATACGATCACCATCCATGGTGATCACGGAGTATGATCCATTGGGGTAAACCTTCTGAACAATGTAAGGTCCTACCAATTTGGGCTCCAACATGTGTGGTTTACTGCCAGGTATCATTGTTTTCCTGAGGACTAGTACCAAATCGCCTTGCAAGAAGGAGCGGAGGAAAAATTTCTTATTGAAATCTCTGGCCATTTTGTTCTAGTGCCTTTCCAGATTATGCAGGGCACGCAACCTGTTCTCATCCAGAAATTCAAGATCATCCAGATGGATTTCACCTACCTTGTCTGGCATATACTGGTCATAGAACTATGTTCGTAAAGAAGGAAATTTAATCTCTATGGGTAGGATGTCCTCAGTTTCGTACACCAAAAAATATGGAGTCACCTGGGTAGAATTACGAGTCGTCGTCCAGTAAGTCCAGAGGGTGTTGGGGAGCTTTTCTGGCCAAATCTTTTTGTTCTGACCAACCATTTTCTATAAAATGTTATAGAGGTTCTTGTTGATTGCCTCGATCTGTCCATTTTCTTGTGCGTGGTAGCGGGAGCTATGGTTAGAATGGATGTTGTACTTGGAGTATAATTTCTTTAGCTTAGCTACTCGGAAGTTTGTGTCATTCTCGGTAAGGATGGCATGAGGGAATCCAAATCGGTAGATGATATTGGAGCTCACAAAGTCAATGATGTAATGGGCCTTGAACTCCTTGAGAAAAACCGCTTCCGCCCCTTGGAAAAAAATCTGTAGCGGTTAGGATGAACTGGAACTGGAAAGCTTTCACTGGTGGATATGGTCCCACAACATCAAGTCCCCATACTACAAAGTGCCAAGATTACTTTGTAGAGTGGATAGACTCTGGTGGCCGATGCATGAAGTTATCATGAACTTGGAAAATGTTGCATCTCTTGGAGAACTAGAGGTATTCATGGATCATGGAGGGCCAGAAGTACCCTAATCTCTGGATCTGGTGAGATAGCTTCAGCACAGTCTGATGAGATCCACAAGAACCGGCCTGAACCTCTTTCATGACCTTAGAAATCTTGACTCCTTGAATGAAACGTAGGTGAACACCATCGAACACGCATTTGTAGAGGATCTTTTCATGTCCAGGGCCATCCTGGGGGTGAGCTGTAACGTTGTTTCGTAGTTCCTTGAAATGAGTGTTATAGATTTATGAATCACTATTTCTAGGTGGTTTCCATTATATTTATTCATGGAACTGGATACTTCCGATAGTTCATTATCCAAAGAGGACCTTCTTTCCAAAGGAATGAATTCATTATGTTTTGAACATTATGATACTTAAGAACGTGCATTGGTCAAGATGATGGGAGGTCGGACTCGTCGCACCCTTTTGGGGGGAATTATTTTCTACTCCAGGAATCTCTTGGTAAAATTAAAAAAATTTCATGAATCCTTATTAATTCACCATGAATATCATAATTATCCCTTGGAATTTACAATCACTTGTTAACATGTGTTAAATTTAGAATCATCAGTATGCATTCAAGGTTCTTCATTAATGGAATCATTTGTATGTCTTTGAGTTTTTCCATCAATGGAATACTTTAATATACTGATTAGAGATTATTTTAATCATCGTTATGATGATACTAGTTTTTAAGCCACTCAGTGGGGCACTCTAGAATTTATTGTCATCCAGGGAGATGAAGGTTTGTTTTAATCTTAGGATCGTGCTCATAAAATGAGCTACCTACGTATCCTTGTAAAAGGAATCAGAACCCTTATATTTCGGTGTCGCTTAGTAGGATGCATCATACCTTTTAAGGTCATGTGATAGGGACCTCTAAGAGGAAGGTGCTTAGTTGAAACTTAGTGTGGGAATTATGTTTAAGAAGCCCAAGGAACATGGAAAGGATATGAGTTTTCAAGTAGGATCAGGCCTTATTGGGAATATGGCCCAAAGAGAATAGGGTTTATTTGAAGTGTTGGGTTTGAACCTCAAGGATACTTCCTACATGTCCCATATTAATGTGAATCAAAGCCCGCGTAGTTCGATAAATCTCATAGGAGAGTATATTCCTCTAAGAGTGATGAGTTTGGTCTTACATCCTGAAAAGGATGCCTTGTTGATTTGAGGATGGAATTTGGCGATTATTTCCTAAGGAGGATTCCCAAATTGGGGTAATTAGGGCTGGATTCCTAAGGATGATATCCAGTGAGCTCGGGCCCTGAAAGAGCTTCCTACGTATCCTAGTTTGAACAGGAATCATAGTTCTCGTAGTTCATGTGGTGAGTGTTTGTGCAAATGTTTCAACCATCGTGAATCTCTAAGCCCACGTGAGTCATGCTCGGTGTGAGAAACAAGAGGATGTGAAAGATTTAATAAATGCATTCACACTTCCAAATTTTTCCTCCATGCTGATGGACGAGGGCACATCGACCGTGGAAGAGGGAGAGGTGACGAACCTTACCTCTGTTCTATTTACATTGAACAAGGGTCCAATATAAGGAATAAGGGGTGAAGGTGAGGGGCTTATATCAGGATGGTAGCCCTTTTGGAAATTGGTTGGGGCTTACTCCTAAGGGGTTTCCCATTGAGGTTTAACCTGGTATATAAGTCAGGTGATGAAGTTTGAGGAGTTTCTAGGGGATTTTATCAACTCAAGGTACTCGAGTAGTCCATAAGGAGAGTCCAAAATCATAACATGTGAAAGAAACCAAGAGGAGTTTTTCGACTCAAGGAACTTCATTGAGTGTTATAGAGTGTCTAAAACCATGGTATCTTGAGGTTGGAAGTTGGGCCACATAAAGGGCGCAATGGAAAATGTCATCAACTAGATATGAAATATTTGCGGTGCGACTCTCCATTTTTCATGGGGGTCATGAAAATAAAATGATCTCCCTAGGTATCCTTGTGAAAGGAATCAGAACCCTCATAGTTCAGTTCCACTTAGTAGGACACATCATACCTTTTAAGGTCATGTGATAAGGACCTCTAAGTGGAAGGGGATTAGTTGAAACTTAGTGTGGGACTTATGTTGAAGAAACCCAAGGAACTTGGAAAGGATATGAGTTTCCAAGTATGATCAGACCCTATTGGGAATATGGCCCAAAGAGAACATGGTTGATTTGATGTGTTGGGTTTGAACCTCAAGGAGACTTCCTATGTATCCCATATTAATGGGAATCAATTCCCACGTAGTTTGATAAATATCATAGGAGAGTATAGTCCTCTGAGAGATATGAATTTGTTCTTACTTATTGAAAAAGGATTCCTTGAAAATTTCATGATCAAATTTTGTGCTTATTTCCTAAGGAGGATTCCCAAATTGGGGGAATTAGGGTTGGATTCCTGAGAAGGATATCCAGTGAGCACGGGCCCTGAAAGAGCTTCCTATGTATCCTGGTTTGAACAAGAATCAGTTTTCTCATAGTTCATTTGGCGAGTGTTTGTGTATATGTTGCAACCATCACGTATCTCTAAGCCCACGTGAGTCATGTTTGGTGTGACAAACAAGAAAATGTGAAATATTCAACAAAGGCATTCACACTTCCTAATTTTCCCTCCATGATGATGGAAGAGGGTGCGTCGATCGTGGAAGAGGGTGAGGTGACGAACCTTCCCTCTGTTCTATTTACACTGAACAAGGGTCTAATGTAAGGAATAAGGGGTGAAGGTGAGGGTCTTATACCAGGATGGATTCCCTTTTGGAAATTGGATGGGGCTTACTCCTAAGTGGGATGCCCATTTAGGTTTAGCCTGGTATATGAGTCAGGTGATGAGGTTTGAGGAGTTTCTTGAGGATTTTATTGACTCAAGGTACTCGAGGAATCCATAATGAGAGTCCAAACTCCTAACATTGGAATGAAACCAAGTGGATTAATTCGACTTAAGGAACTTCATTGAATGTGATAGAGTGTCTCAAAACATGGTATTTTGAGGTTGGAAGTTGTGCCACATAAAGGGAGCAATGGAAAATGTCATCAACTAGATCCGAAAAGTTCACCGTGCGACTGTCCGTTTTTCATGGGGGTCAGTGACGGAAGCGAAGGGACCAGCCCGACAGTTAACCCAAGCAGGGGAGTGGGGGCTCAGTCACCGCGGTATGGACCAGCAGGGCTGTGTAGGTGCTCTGCCAAGGTTCCTTGCGTCGGTGCTTTGCGTGGCTCCCTCGCGTAGCTCCGCTATGTAGGTACTCCATGCAGGTGTGCCGTACAGGTGCTCTACGTAGGTTCTCCACACAACTCCATATGTTCTAGACCCTGATGGGACTTCGAACCACTTTTCCCCTTTAATTTTCTATTCTATCATGTTTCAGAGATCTACCTTAGAAACTTTCGGAGATCTTGGTGAAATAGCTACGCAATGGGAGCTTTGGGACTTCTTCCAACTTTTTTCACCTTTCAAATGGGGAGCCCAGGATCCTATTTATAGGCATGGAGGTGACCTGGTTGAAGGTAAGTTTGTTTGTGTAGGTCCTCCTCATAGCTCCACCACATAGGGGTGTAGAAATTATTCTTCTGCGCAAGTCCTCCGCGTAGGTCCCTTGCGTAGGTCCCTCGCGTAGGTCCCTTTGTAAAATTTTATCTATCTTCTGAGTGCCTTAACTTTGGATCTGTACACCTGTTTGGGCTCCACGACCAGTCAAATCGAAGGTATTGAAGATATATACACTTATTGATATGGTAAATACACCATGTCTTCTCAGATGAAACTTGGAAATTAAATTTAATGTGTCGACACCTTTTCATTATCGACCTTGGAAATCCACTACCTACATCTGGATGGGGATATCATTCCACTTATCCATCAGTTATGGACTAGTATTTTAGCACATATAAATATATCTTGAATATTCTCCCTTCATGTTGAAACCCATATTTACCCATACTTAACATTTTTTTGTCTATGTGAGAATTATATAATCACTCTATGGAAAAGTGCATGGAACACATTTCAGGGTGTCAACTGAAGCCCCCCCCTTAGAATTTGATTCATTTGGAATGAAAAAAATCTTGTTCTAAGGTAAATGTAAGGAACTTTGACACATTCAAACATCGTTTTGTTAGATTTGGAGCTATTTCAAGTTTGTAAGGATGCTCAAATTTTTACCTAATCCAAGGATCCTAGTGAGTGTAGTTTGATTTTTAATTCAGTTATATGAGAAGCCCCACAAACTACGTATCTCTTGACTTTTTATTACTCAATATTACCTAAACCATAAAAAATTTATTTTTAGTGAGCTAGGACTCAATTCTTGTTTAGATTTCCCTTCACGGTTTCTAAATATAATGAGTACCAAGTCTTTTGTTATTGGTATTTTAGATTCAATCATGTTGGACTATAAAGGGCTAATATTTTGGGTCGAAATAGCATTGACCGTAAACTTTGAATTAAATCGAAAACAAAAATTTGTGGCTAAGAATTGCTTTAATATTCTTTAAACATTTCCAAGGGGAATCTTGGGCCATGATTTCTTTTATGAATACCAAATTTAAAGCCTGTATCAACATATTGTGTGTCCTTTCTAGGAACAAAGTTACCATTATTTGACGAACCTGTTATGGGGGCTGTATTATGCAGGGCCAACTAGATCATATGTTGCACATCCAAATTGTGGCATCTTTTGACTGACAGGCCTGTTATGTAAGAAACTTATGCAAGGCCTCCTATGGGCACATGATTCATAGTCAGGCCAAAGATCTCTTTAGGAATTTAACATTTTCCTATTGATAGATATGTGAAAATAATATTTGGGTGAATTAAGACCAGAATATGTGGTTTTGCTAAGGAAGAGAATTTTAAGAATGAAAAAAGGTTATTTTAAACCAACAATCATGTAGTGAGGATATTGGTACTATGCAGTTTTAATTCATGAAGTGATTACATTGGTACTATGTAGTTTTAAGTCATGCAGTGAGGACATGTGGTGGCTTTAATTTAAGGTCTTTAGCTCAGAACAAAAGTAAAACACTCTCCCAATTTTTTGATAATTTGTTTGTAAATATACTATCATATTTATGATTGAAAGGGAAAATTATAAACAGTGATTTGAGAATTTCTAAAATCGAGGAATGGTATGGGTAAATGGCTAGAAGCATTAGAGGAAGTCTTTTCTATGAACAAAGTTACCATTACATGAAAAACCAATTATGGGGGCTGTATTATGCAGGGCCAACTGGGACATATGTTGCATATCCAAATAGTGGCATCTTTTGACTGACAGGCCTATTATCTAGGAAACTTATTCAAGGTCGCTTAAGGGCACGTGCTTCATAGTTAGGAAAAAGATCTCTCAGAAATTTGACGTTCAATTGCTAAAAAGTCGAAGAAAGTTTATGTAGATTCATATTTTACAAAGAATATAGTTTTTTTTATGGAGAAAGGTACATAAATAAAGAAAGGGTATTTCTAATCAAGATATCCAAAGAATAATAGAAATATGACTTTTACAAAGGTATGACCCAAATGTAAAAGATATGGTGTATGTAGTTTTACGTTATACAACTAGGACCAAAAATGAAAACAATATATAACATGTGGCCAAGTGATTTAAAGATTATTTCATAGTGTATCAAACACATGATGGGGGAAATTTTTAAAACATTTTCTTCAAACTTTCAGACTGTGAGAAATATAATGGGACAAGTATACTTGAATGACTATTTTAAAATACATATTTTTTTATATTGTCATCAATGATTAAAGGGGGAAAATATACTATAACCAATAATGAAGTTACAATTATTTGAAAAACCCATCATGGGGGGTGTATTATGCACGTCCAAATGGGGCATATGCTACATATCCAAATAGTGGCATCTTTTGGCTGACATGCCTATTATATAGGTAACTTATGCAAGGTCACCTAAGGGCACGTGATTCATAGTCAGGAAAAAGAGCTCTTAGATATTAGAAACCTTGTCACCAAAAAATGTAAGAAAGATTATGAAAATATGAAAAATATTCTAGATTAAGAATGTTGAATAATGAAGAGTGTTATGCCCAATTTATATGAGAAATATTTGAATAAATATTCGCCATCAATTTGATGTCCTTTAAATAGATCTGACTCATAGGTAAAATGGAGACTTTCTTTGTTTCCTTTGAATGAATATGGTAATGTGTAATTTTAAGTCATGCAGTAAGGACCTTATACAGTTCAGTTTCAAGTCATGTAGTAAGGAAATTATTAACCCCATATGAAATTAAAACACCTTATATAAATATTCCATTACTCAATTCCTAATCCCACATGAGCTATTCTTAGTGTGAGAAATAAGGAGCAGTAAGGTTTTCTTTTATAATTCAAAGGAGGTGCAAATGAATAATATGGGTATTAAATTTTCATTCATGTAATGTCATGTGGTAAGGATTAATATGAACTGATATGAAAGGAACGACATACTGTAACTAGATTAAGGGATAAAACCCAAGTGTCATTCTATGTCTTGTTGGGGAAAGAATCAAGTCATACATAGTTTTTTTAAAACATTCCCTATGTAGATTTGTTTTATACAAGAAATAAAGGGGTTTTTTTGTTGTGGTGGGGCCCAATATTGGATATCTAGGTGTATCTACGTATCTCAAAATAGAGGAGAATCAATCCATACATAGTTCTTTAAAAAATCATTCCTCACACTAAGTTTGACATCAGAAATGTGGGATTTTGATATGTTCTAAGAGAACGATAAATCTTAAGACATGAAATTGTATAAGTAGCAAATCATATATCTTATGGAAACACTATGTATAGATCTGATTCATATACAGGAGGATAAAAGAAAATAAGAAAATTTTCGGATTGTGGCTGGGCCCAAAATTGGAGATTCAGGTGTCTCTACGTATCTCATTGAAAATGAGAATCAATCCATACATAGTTCTTGAAACTTGTTCTCTATGAAGATCATACTCTAACATAGGAAATAGAGGGACTCGTGTACTATTAATAAGTAGTGATGGCATAAATGACATTTTCTTGTGCAAGCTTCTAACATTAAATAGAGAAAACATTAGTTGTACATATGATGTCATGCAGTTTAACATCATGCAACAAGGACGAAGATACTATGCAGTTTAACGTCATGCAGCATGGATACTTATGGTTGTTATGAAGTTTAATGTCTTGAAACTAGGACATTGGTTGTTGTGTCATTTTAAGTCATGCATCAAAGATATTGTATTGTGCAGTTTAAATTCTTACAGTGAGGACCATGCACTGTGCAGTTTAAAGTCATACAATGAGGACTATGTACTGTGTAGTTTAATGTCTTACAGTGAAGACTATGTGCTGTGCAGTTTAAAGTCTTATGGTTAGAACTATGTACTGTTCTGTTTAAAGTCTTACTGTGAGGACTATGTACTGTGTAGTTTAAATTTTTATAGTGAGGACCATTTACTATGCAGTTTAATGTCTTACAGTGAGGACTCTGTACTGTGTAGTTTAAAGTATTACAGTGAGGAATATGTACTATATAGTTTAAAGTCTTACAGTGAGGATTATTGATTATATAGTTTAAATTATTACAGTGAGGACTATGTACTATGAATTTTAATGTATTATAGTGAGGACTATGTATTATGCAGTTTAAAGTCTTGCAGTGAGGACTTTGTACTATGCAGTTTTAATTCTTACAATGAGGACTATATATTATGCAGTTTAATGTCTTATAGTGAGGACTGTGTACTGTGTAGTTTAATTTCCTATAGTGGGGAATAATTGGTATAATTACACAAAGTATTTCTTCAAAAATCTCACATTGGTTAGATATGTAATGCGCTCTCCATCCATTGAGATTAAAGCATAGGCTCCATTTGAATAAACCTTATGTATGGAATGAGGTCCCTCCCATTTTGGTCAATGTTATGGAGGGTTCTTTCTGGTATCATTAGAGTCATAGGGACCAATACCAAATTCCCCTTGGAGGAATGAACGTAGGAGAACTTTCTTATTAAAATCCCATGCTATTCTATTCTGATAGACTTCTACATAATGCAATGTATGCAATCTTTTATCATCTAATCATTCCAAATAATTAAACCATTTATAATATCTTTTATCTATTGATAACTGATCACAAATTGAAACTCTAAGTGAACGAAATTGTACTTCAATTTATGAAAACTTCTTCGCTCAATAAACAAATGAATAAGGAGTTTCTTGGGTAGTTGTGCGGGTAATTTTATGATAAGCCCATAGAGCATTCAAAAGTTTATCAGACCATGATTTCTTATCTTTATCAACCATCTTATTGAGTATATTTTATAGGATTTTGTTGAAATCCTATATGTATCCATTGGCCACTTAATGATAGCGAGATGAATGGTTGGATTTGATATTATATTCCTGATATAACTTTTTTACTTCAGTAGAACAAAAATTGGTGCCATTGTCCATCAAAATAGTATGAGGGACGCCAAATCTGGTGATGATATTTGTTTTGAAAAAACTAACTATGCTTTTGGCTCTGAATTCTTTGAGAGGTATTGCCTTATCCCACTTAGTGATGAAATCAGTAGCAATGAAAATATACTTGAACTGCTTAGTTGTGGCTAGAGGATAAGGCCCTACTACATCCATTCCCCATGTGGCAAATGGCCAGGAGTATTTAGTGGTATGTAGAAACTCTGGGGGTTGATGAATTATGTTGGCATGAACTTGACATGGATGAAATTTTTTAGTAAAATATGTACAATCCTATGTCATTGAAGGCCAAAAGTATCCAAGCCTTCGGATCTGATCGGAGAGTCTATGCCCAGATTGATGGGCACCACAAGCTCTGTAATGTACCTCTTTCATGACTATTGCGGTCTCTTCTCCATCAATACTCTTGAAAATAATTCCATAAAATCCTCACTTGTAAAGAATCTTTTGGTGATCGAGACTATCATAAAGAGTAAAATTGTTCTCTCATCGCCGGATATACTCCTTCTCATCCCTATTTAGTGGAAGTACCCCATTTTGAAGACATTTCATGATGGATGTTCTCCATCCCATTGTATGGCCATACAGTTCATAAATAGGGCTAATTTCATTAATTTCATCCCTTTTGGATTGAACAAAAGGTGAAACCATACGGGGATGGATTATGCTGATAATTGTCTCATCTTAATTTGGATCTGCCAAGGCTGTAGATGCATTATCTAGTGCATCTTTCTGGGCATTTTGTGATCGTGGGACATAAGACAATGTTGGATCTGAGGGAAATTCATCCATTAACTCTCAAACATAATCACACAAAGGGATTAACTCTTCATTTGTAATAGAGTATTCCCCATTGATTTGTTTGATTACCAATTCTGAATCACCTTTTACCCTTAAATGATCCATCTGCACCTGAAGAACCCATTCCAAACCTGCGATGATATCTTGACACTCTACTTCATTGTTGGTACCACCTTCCAATAATAGAATAGAATATGGAAATACTGCCTTTTTTGGGGAAATAACGACTATTATTAATCCATCCTTTTTGAGTTTATGATTTTCTAGTCTCTTCCCTATTGTACTTCTAGAATCACCATCAAAATACATTTCCCATGTTTGGGAATTATCTTGAATAGAGAAGACCTCTTCATCAGGAAGTTCAGTATTAAACGATGTGTCTTCCGTAGATGGGTGCTCCGCAAAGAAATCAGCCAGAGCTTGGACTTTTATTTACTTTTGAGGCACAAAATTGATATCAAACTATTGAAAAATAACTTCCCACCATGATAAACATCCTATAAGCATAGGAAGACTGAGGATAAATTTCAGCGGGTTTTTATGAGATATCAATTGGACCTCATGATGTTGCAGGTAATGTCTCAATTTTTGAACAGCAAAAACTAATTCCTGGCAGAACTTCTCCATAATTGAATACTGAGATTACGAATCAATCATAGTGATATTGATATAATAATGGTTGTTTTAATTTCCAGTATTATTCTTTTGCACGAGGAAGGCACCTAGTGATCACTCTAAAGCTGTCTCATAGAGAATGAGTGGTCTTCGTTCAACAGGTGGCATCAATACTGATGGACTCAAGAGATATTTCTTCAGCATATCAAATGCTTCTTGTAAATCCTCAGTTTATTTATAAGTGACTCTTTTCATCATTAATCTAGTGAAAGGTAAAAATTTTCCTACCAAATTAGCAATAAAGTGCCGAATATAGGCCAAGTGTCCTTGAAGTCCTCTCAATTATTTCAAATTTCTAGGTGGTGACATACTAAGGATTGATTTCATTTTCTTAGGATCAACTTCGATACCATGATGGAATACAACGAAGCCAAGGAATTTTTTGGATGTTACTCTGAAAGAAAATTTTAAGGCGTTCATCTTCAATTTATGTTGCTGATGTTTACGAAATATGGTTTCCAAATAAACCAAGTGATTGGAATTTTGTTTGTATTTGACTACAAAATAATCCACATAACATTCAACAAATATCCCTAAGAAGGATTTGAAGATATGGTGCGTGGCACATTGGTATGTCGTTCCTGCATTCTTTAAGCCAAAGGGCATTACCTGATAGAAAAACACACCTTTAAGAGATCTAAAGGCTGTATATTCTTCATCCTCTAGGGCCATTCTAACTTTATTATAGCCAAAATATCCATCAATGGAGGAAAGAGCTTCATGTAGATCCATTTCATCAATTAGAAGTTCTGTAATCGGGACTGGAAAATCATCTTTAGGACAATGTTAGTTAAGATCTCTGAAATTGATGAAGACTCTAATTTTCCCATTCTACTATTTCACTGGGACAATATTGGTCAGCCATTGGGGATACTGAACATCCCTGACAATGTTATCCTTTATAAGATTATCAACTTTAGCTTCAATTATAGAGGTGTGAGTTGGGTGTGTTCTCCTTGCTGCTTTCTTGAACCCACGATGTTCTTCTGGAAAACCCAAATTATGGGTGGCTACATCAAGATTAAGACCTGGCATTTCAGTATAATTCCAAGAAAATTTATCTTGATTTTTCTTTAGAAAGGAAGTATACACCTATTTCTCTTCAGAGTTTATGGATGCACTAATTAAGGTGGGGCGTGGATCTTCTCCAGTACCCAGATTTATTTCTCTCTATTCATCTATGGTGTTAGAAACACCTTCTTCAAATGATAGAGGAGAATCCCCAAGATCTTCCTCTTCTTCTTCATTATATTTTATCTCTTCTATTTTCATTTTCATAGAATATGACAAGGAAAAACTCTCAGAGTTAGGGGAGGAGTCAGTATTTGAACATCTTGAAGAAGAAGCCACCATATCTGACTCTACTGATAACGAAGGGTCTTCCTGTGGTAAAGAGGGATTGATGAATTGAGAATAAACATCTTTGTCTCCCTCTAATATTTCTACAATTTCTTATATTCTTATTGATGAAGTAGAGGCTCAGTTTAGTTCAGAAGATTAAATAATAACATCTCCATTAAAGAAACCATCATTGCTTGGTGTATCAATAATTTCTCTCATGTTATTAGGCTCAATTTACGCAATTGACATTATGAGAATTATTGGATGTGTGCATGGATTTGGCTTTACCATTTCAACTTAATTGATGCGTAACACATAATCGCTACCCAAATGCATGAATGGATTTTCTGGAATCCTTTCCAGTACATTTGGAGCATTGACTCTGGTTATCTACTTGGTTATGGACTTTGATTTATTTGTATGATAAAACTCTATCACAATGTATTGAGATTCACATGTTTTGAATGAATCCTTGTCACAATACAATGTTCGGATTTGACGGTTGAAATAGTATTTTAGACATTGGTGGTATGATAAAGGTATGGTTGCATGTTGATGCAACCAAGGCCTTCCAATAAGAATATTGAAGGTTGTGTCCTGACGACAACCATGAAATCTGAATTAGACCCAAGATCTCCGAACTGTGTTCTGAGTGTAATTTCATCCGGAGTTTCTTGTTCATTCCTGTCATATCCTTGAAAAATTAAAGTGCAAGGAGATAAATCATATTCAATTAGGCCCAATCGATGAAGTGTACAAATGGGAATGAGGTTTACCCTGGAGCCATTATCAATGAAGGCTCATCAGATATCCAGGTCATTGACCTTTCCAGATAGATACAAAGGTATGATGTGTCCATGTACCACATGGTCCTCATCTTCATCTATAAAAGATATGATTGCATGACATTCTATAGAATCATTCTCTATACGGTAAACCTCAGCAGTAGCAACTTCGGTTTCAAATTCTTGAGGACTTAACAAGGCCTCAATATATGCTTCTCTAATATCTTTTGACATATTTAAAGCATCCAAATTGATAAATTGGCCATTACTTTGGCCAATTATTTCAAGACATCATAATTTCAGTCCAAAGGTCTACATTTCCCAACATGGATATGTGGTTTTACAAGTTCTTTGTATGTTGATGCTTCTGTTGTAGATGTATTCTATGTTGAAACAGAAGTGGGAAATACCACTGACTTTGGTAAATTAAACTGACTAAGTATATTCATCTACTAAGAATAAGATAGTGTGGCTTCTAATCAGTTCTCCAGAATAATTGTTCCACAACTAGACTTGTTTTTCATGGAAGAAACTTCTTGATCTTGTTGAGCTCACAAAATGGATATTCCGTGAGTTTATGCCGTATATATGGTATGAGCATGGGTAGAGTTAAAATGATGGTTTCTGGAATTCCCACGTCTTCCCTTTTGTCCTCAACCTTGGCCTCTTACTCTAGTTCCCCAATTATACACAAGGAATTCTGGATCAATACAATTAGAATCACCATTGGCATAAGGATTTGTTAAATAGATAACATTAATAGAACAAAATGTCAATTCTTTATCTGAAGAGATTCTGCCTGACATGTTATTTCTGGTTGTACCATTTGGCAGGGCGGTGTGTGTGATTTTGAAACAGATGGTATAAAATCTTCTAGGGTTATGGACAACTTTGTCCTTGATGGGAGCTCTTCTTCTTCTATCTGCTCTTTATCCTTATGACCAACTTGTTTCTTTGAGGAATGTCCTTTTGATAAAGACTTTTTTGTTGTGGTAGGAGTGGTAGAATACACAATTGGTTGTTTCAACCGTGTTTGTAAAATAGCATGAGTCTGGTTGATTGTTTTCCTGATCATCCAATCATCATATTTTTTCACATTTTTACTTTAAACCTCTTTTCATTCTACTTCTTCCTTTGGATTGGTGGCAGTAACACATTCTACTTGAGCTGATGAACTTTTCAATTTTACTTTTACAGAGTATACCATCTTTTTCAGAAGGTCTTTGAAAACAAATCAATCATGAATGGTGTATCCTAACATCTGATGAAAGGGAAAATAATTCAGACAATATTCATCTCCATCGTTATTTGGATTCTTCAGCCTTGGAAACTGAACCAAATTGTTTTCTAAGGCTGAGATGAAGTAACCAAGAACTTGTTCATTCCAGAAAGAATAAACATTATTCTTTAATTCCTTAAACAGTTTCCTCCTTTTATCTCTTTGATCATCTTGATGAGGTGGTTGTTTCTGCTAATTCTCAGGAAGTAGAGCCCTTTGGTATGATGAAGGTCTTGAAGTAGAAGTAGGTACAAGTGCCTATTTGAGTGTAAATATAGAAGATTCTGCCTTTCCTATTCTCCTTCTTGGAACTAATTGAATTACATGAGTTTTAGCCTTAGTCTCTATAATAGAGTATTCTATCTGCTGAGCAATTAAAGTAAGGTCTCATAACCCTCCTGTGTATTTCACAGGGATCAATGGTGTGCCTAATTCATCATGTAGATTTTCCACACAGATTGGCAGCAACTCTTCTTGAGGGAAATTGGTAAGATCAAAAACTATCATCCTTGGTAATGTCGAGCTAAATTAAAGAAGGAATTTCTGACAGAGATCTTTCCACCTAGTAATTGATCGAGATTGAAAACTTGTATACCAGAAAAATGTTGGTCCTTTCAATGAATGCACAAAACACCTAAGCTTAATTGATTCTTTTTGTTGAGAAGTTCCCATTTTAGGATCACAACGATAAAAAAAATTGTTAAGTGTTCTTCCAGATCTCCCGAACCATTAAAAATTGGGAATGTGGTATTCTCAAAATTGGGTGGGGGAGGAATTTCATCCACCCATTCAAGGTAAGATCTATTTTCCTACTGAAATGGTGCACGCCATTACGCCATGGCTTCCAAAGGATTAATTAATGCCTCAATTGTATTCATAAGTATTTGGGTAATATCTGGATGAGCTAGATTCTATGCAAGTATTGTAACTAGAACTTGAGTTGGTGCAATGACCAGTAATTCCACTAATGATGGTGATAATATATGTCTTGGACAACCCACAGAAACATGTCTATCACGATGTATATGATCCTATCTTAATTGTGTACACAACAGAGGTAATTGATTATCTACATTTCTATTTACTACAAATCCTCTTTGTTGAGGTGCTCCTACATGATTTGCATGTTGAGGAATTTCATGGGGTGTATGTCTAGAAAAAATATTGTTTCAAAGAAACTCTTTATTGAGTCTTTTCAACTCCTTTATTTCCTCTTCTTGATATGAAAATCTATCTTCAAGTAAAATAGATTGTCCTTCTCCAGTGGAAAAGTGAGATGCAATCTGACCCTTTACTTTCCCCTTGTTGGATGCCTTTCGGAGAGGGGAGTTGATTATTTGAAGATATAACTAGATTCTCATTAAGCCTCTGATTTAGGGTACGCACACCTTCGTAATTTTCCTCAGTGTGTACCGTATTGTGGACAAGAACTTCTTCTTCTAATTCCCCTAAACTGGACTTATTTTCTGTAGCATATTCTGTAATGGTATAGATAACATTCACTCATGCATAATGCATTAGTGGCCTTCTGTTAGTGTTTTTGGTAGATTACCTCCCTTTTTTGTCTTCCAAGAAAATCTTTTCTCCTATATGAATAATTCTCCATAACTGTTTGGCGGATAGTAACATGAAGGGAATCATTGGATAGTTCAGTTGTACGCTTTCCTTATGGATTCTTCCCTAATTAGGAAAAAACTGACATTCGTTGAGGAGGGGATTGTAGATGTGAAAATTCCCCCAGCCTTGCAGGCTGGGATTTAACTTGTTATTCTTCTTCAAATATTTGAACATTGTTTAGTGAATTTGAAGGTTACATTAAATGAGCCCCCAACCTGGAAACATGGGGTAATTCTTTAACTTCTACAGATGATATTCGTGTAATTTCTCTTCTGATTTTGAGAATTTTGGTTCGGACATTAGCTGGGTGCATCATCTGATAATTACTTAAATCACATGTTTCGGAAGATCATTGTACTATTTTAGACATTTTCATCCTTTGATGCCTGACACCCTCTAAATGGAATGCCTGCTCAAGATTCTTAGAGGCTTGATGTAGAAGTAGTTCAACAACTTCTTTTCTTTGGTCCTGATTCTAACAAGAACTGGTTGAGGCCTATTCTTGAGCATACATTTGATTACATACAAAATATATTGATTGTGGTCGGTCATGGGAAATAACATTTCATGATACCACTTTTGGAGAACTTTTCTGATTTTGGAGTGTAGTGAAATGAAATGCTCCATATTCACCCCATCCTCTAATGTGTACATTAGATGGGGAGTCAGAAATTAATTTGCATAGCCTCTTTAGAGAATTGAGACATGCGTGCTGAAGGATTCTCTGTTATTTTTCAACCCTTGGATGTTGGGAAACTAAAAGAGATGCCAAGTCAATTTGGTGTTGTAACCCTTCTATTAACTTTATATGATTTTGATATTCATCATATGGTAATACTTTAGTTTTAAAATGATGAATAGTTTTCCATAAGTTGTGACGAATGTCATTAATTCAATCTTCTATCATCAATTCTGGAATATCAAATTGAGAATTTTCTGAAGACCAGAACATGACTGGTATTTCTCCTTTAGCTAATTGTTTCTTCTTGTTTAAAACATCTTCATCATCTTCTAATTGAGGTTTATCCAATTGGAATGACCAAAGTGGATGCTCTGCATTAGAGTATAAATGACCCAAGGGTGGTTCAGAGAATGATCAATCCCTTAAGATGTCTTCTGACTGAGAAAGTGTTTCACCCATAAATGACAAGGCATCAGACATGACTGAACTTGTGTTTGCAAGTGCCTCAAGATAGGAGGGATTTCTTGTGGGTACATTTTAAATTATAGATTTTTGTTGACAATGAGAAATACTACTGCGGAGAGGAATTTCATAGTGAATTACATCATGGGGAGGATCACCATGACGGATTACAACAAGGGATAAATCTTCTTGCTCTTTGGTTTTCTGGACACACGGAGGGTTTTCGTGGCTCTCATCCAAAGATAGACACTCGAGATAGACTGAATTTTCAAGAAGCAAGCCTTCATGAGGAATTTCCTAGTGATAAACATTAAAATTACAACTACCGCTCCAAAAATTTGATAATGATAGGGTAGGATCTTGAGAAGAAGTAGATAAATGTCTGAGGGCTTCAAGAACTCCAGCATCAAGAGGAGCAAAATCGCAGCTTGAATCTTTATTTCCCAACATTATTTAGTGAGATTTCTTCTTGGATGTTCCCTTATACTTAGTTGAGGCCACTTACTGGGAAAATTGGTTATCATGGGCAGGTATATCTGCCAACCTTGGATTAGTTACCAGAACAGACTGGTTACCTTCAATTGGAAAGGGTGTATGTTCTTGATCTTGTTGTCTGTATAATATGGGGGTGTGTGTCCCATGACCCTCCTAGATTGGAACAGAGGTGTATATCTACTCTGAGATGTCATGTCATTGTGTCATTGATATTTTTAATATTTTCATGTCTTATTATATATTCCCTTTACTTATTTTATATGAAATGTGCATAATTTGTGTGAAATATTAATGTTTTAATATTAAGTATAATTTTTGAGCATTTTTAGAAGTAGTCCATTTGAGTCAGTTTACTGTTTTAATAATAACTATCACTATACTGATCCAAATTGTATGGTTCTTGTTTTTTAGGATTATAAATTCAATATAAAACATTTCATTAGAAGGTACCACGAGCCAATTCTGCCATGTGAAGGGTCATATGGTCCTCACAAACAAGACCAAAGAATCTGTAATGAAACTGGACTATTCATGAAGACTGATTTACTGGGCTAAATACAGAAGTCAAAATTCCAGTATTCTCCACCATAGTTTGGGGGGATAATGTACGGAGTCTTGGATAAAGATAACAAGGCCCAACTCCAAAAACAAGGGGCCCAACATATGCTTTCAATTCCAGCCCACCATTTTGGAAGAGAAATAAAATCAGTACAGTATTCATGACATATATCATGATGTAAGCATCAAATAAAGCTGATATTTTTTAGTGTGAAAGAGGCGATATAGGAGGCCTACTTTTTTTAATAAATAATTCACATTTAAAGTCATAGTCCTGTTCCAAAATCCATTCACATTTTGGCCATTGAAAAAACTTGGATAGAAATGGATAGTTTATCTTTGTTTAATAAAACAGCCATAACATTGGATCAACGTGTTCAAATGCCTCCACATTTTTACAGTAGTTGGAAAACTTTATTATCTACAACTTTGAAGAAGGGGATATTTAGATATTAGGCTGTCTGAATAGCCAAATTGGCGATGCAAGTGGAGGGACATATTGGGAATGCAAAGAGTCCACTCCTTGGGCTATAAATACTCTCCCCTTCTCTCCTTGAGAGGGGTTGGAATTTAAGAAGAGAGGAGATTATATTGGCACGACCAAATCCTTACCAAAGGCTTGGGAGGACCTTCCATACTCATGTTTTTACTTGGGATACCTTTCCTCCTCTTTTTATTTTCACTTACTTTTGTGTTCTTCGTTTTTTGATCTTGTAATTCTCTTGCTTTGTAATTCTGTTTTAATGCATGTTACTTCTTCAATATCTCTTATTATCCTCTACCTTCTGTAGTTTAATATTTATGTTCTTAAAATATTTTAAATTCAGTTGAATCCTCTTCCCTTCTTTTTCTTCCTCATTCAATCGAAAATCCATTTTTAATTATCATCATCGTTCGTGTGTGTTTGTGTTTGACGCAAAAATCTTTTCTTATACCTTTCTTTATCTTATCTTCTTAATTTGTCATCATAATCATTATAACTAGATTAGTAATAATTTTAATGGCTGGGTAAATATTTAATTGGGTTGAGTTATAATTTAGGTATGGTAATTGATTGAGAGATTTTGCTCGACGAATGTTCATTAAATTAATATTGTGTATGTTGAACATTAAATGTCATGGATTAATGACATGTTTTTTTTAATATATGGATTACATGAATTATTGGAACCAAAAATACACTACCATAAAAAATTAATGGTAATTATTAGAAACCTAAGTTAAGTTGCGGCTTGGATTAAATCTTTAACACTTGGGAATTCCGATCAAAATCATCTTGTGACATGGGTGTTAATTTAATGCAATATAAAGCAAAGCTCAAGGATATCAGAAGCTTAACTACATAATGATGAACTCACCCCAATCTTTATCAATTTTTTAAATCAAACATCATCCATAAATTATTTCATAAGCTCTGCAAACAAGCCCCCCCCCCCAATCAGAATACAATCAACTAAGAAAACGACTATTTCAAAGTATCATCACCGAGGATTCGACCCGAGTGCTGCTATACACATTAGCAGAGCACTAGAACTTTGACCGGTCTATAGGTGACAATCAGACATGCATTTCAGTCATCCCATATGTGGGGATAGATCTATGTGTTTGTTCCCCTAATACTACTAAAGTAGTTGTTAAAATATCCTTTCTTGATTCCAGAATATAGCTAGGGATTTGCGTCTTCCCTTTCACCATTGATAAGATGTATTTGGTGACTTCGATAGTTGGAACATTAATATATTTCCATTTCGTATCTAGAGTATGTGTATGTGTTGGCTCCTATCCTCCTTTTCCTATCAATGGATATTGACAGTACTCATGCATAGGGGTAGAGAGTTGTGCCTACCCCAAATTTGTCATCGGAGCTTTTCGACTGACTTCTCCGAGTGATACCAAATGAGAATATTGGTAGACTTGATGAACATTGGAAGGTATATGGGTCTGCAGGTTATTTTTTGTTAATTATGGTTAACGATCTTCCTTCAATACTGGAAGATGATACTGCTGACAGAATTGGTGATTGTAAATAGGTGTATGTTCCTGTTTACCAGTTTCAACCATATTGGATTGGAAGGTCTCTTTAAATGTAGTCAGACGATCCTATTGACTGGATATTAACTTGTGAGTAGGTGTATGTGCTTGTTCAAAATAATCAACTGGGTTTATCTAGTGGGATTGGTGGGTTTATTTCAGATGAGTCTACTGAGTAGAAAAATTATGATGAACAGGTTTATGTGTCTGCTCGTTGTTTTCCATCAAGTTAAATTGATGGGATTTTCTGGTGGAGGTAGAGGTGAGAACCTACTCCCTGTTATATTGATGTTGTCCATCGTGGTTCTTCTTGTGTTCATGGGTCTAAGAGACCTGTGCCAAATGTCCAGAGGCAACACCCCCATCATGTTGGGAATACACTACTGCATAATTCTGGCGGCGATTGCTGGTGGGAGTCCTCAAGAAGGACTTCTGTATTCTTGAATTGAAGCCTTTAGTGAACTCTGGATCCACCTCCCTATAGTATAGGAGAGATTGATTGTTGCATTCTCTGGATAAAGACCCAATGTGGTTGGAGACGGTTGTTGGCACCATTGGATTCTTGATCATTGGTCATTGTTGTCCAGATTGTCGAGGATTATAGTTGACGTACAGGGCCTATCGAGTAGCCCCAAAAGTCAGGATCGTACCATGCTGGCAATATACCTTCACCAGTACATTAGAGACATAGCGTTGAAGATGTTGGGTGGGTGATAACTTCCTTCTGGTGGATGGAGATCCAGCTTGAGCAGCAATCAGGAAGTTCACAATGTTGTCTAGGAGAAAGTCATTCTTTGGTTTGAAAGGAGTTCTGTGGAAAACTAAGAACAATGAAAAAATTTATTAAATCAAAATCTTTTCAGATGGATACATGCATGATTAATTCCTTTTTCTTTCCTTCCTTTATCAATTTATAGGGGCCAAACAAGTGGGTAACATTATTAACTTGGTTAAGGATTCACATCAGGTTCACCATTTTTGTTTCGTAGTTCCTTGAAACGTGTGTTCTAGATTTAAGAATCGCTGTTTTCATGCAGTTTCCATTGGATTTATTCATGGAACCCGAAACATCCAATAGTTTTTTATCCAAAGAGGACCATCTTTCCAAAGGCAGGCGTTCATTACATTTTGAACATGACGATACTTAAGAACGTGAATTGGTCGAGAGGATGGGAGGTCAGACTCATCACACCCTTTTGGGGGTAATTATTGTCTACTCTGGGACTCTCTTTGTAAAATTAAAATATTTTCTTTAATCCTTATAAATTAACCAATTATATCATAAGTATCCCTTGGAATTTACAATCACTTATTAACATTTGTAAAATTTAGAATCATCAGTATGCAATCAATTTTCCTCATTAATAGAAACATCTGTATGTATTCAAGGTTTTCCATCAATCGTATCCTTTAATATAATGATTAGAGATTATTTTAATCATCGTTATGATGATACTAGTTTTTAATCCACTCAGTGGGGCACTCTAGAATTTATTTTCATCCAGGGAGACAAAGGTTTGTTTTAATCTTGGGATCATGCTCATAAAATGAGCTACCTATGTATCCTTGTGAATGGAATCAGAACCCTTATATTTCAGTGCCTCTTAGTTGGACGCATCATACATTTTAAGTTCATGTGATAAGGACCTCTAAGAGGAAGGTTCTTAGTTGAATCTTAGTGTGGGACTTATATTTAAGCATCCCAAGGAACATTTAAAGGATATGAGTTTCCAAGTAGGATCAGACCCTATTGGGAATATGGCCCAAAGAGAAAAAGGTTTATTTGAAGTGTTGGGTTTGAACCTCAAGGATACATCCTACATGTAGCATATTAATGGGAATCAAAGCCCGCGTAGTTCCATAAGTCTCATAGGAGAGTATAGTCCTCTAAGATAGATGAGTTTGGACTTACTTCCTAAAAAAGGATGCCTTGTTGATTTGAGGATGGAATTTGGGGATTATTTCCTAAGGAGGACTCCCAAATTGGGGTAATTAGGGCTGGATTCCTAAGGAAGATATCCAGTGAGCTAAGTCCCTGAAAGAGATTCCTACATATCCTAGTTTGAACAGGAATCATAGTTCTCGTAGTTCATTTGGTGAGTGTTTGTGCATATGTTGCAACCATCATGAATCTCTAAGACCACGTGAGTCATGCTCGGTGTGAGAAACAAGAGGATGTGAAAGATTCAATAAATGCATTCACACTTCCAAAATTTTCCTCCATGCTGATGGAAGAGGGTACATCGACCGTGGAAGAGGGATAGGTGACGAACCTTACCTCTGTTCTATTTACATTAAACAAGGGTCCAATGTAAGGAATACGGGGTGAAGGTGAGGGGCTTATATCAGGATGGATTCCCTTTTGGAAATTGGTTGGGGCTTACTCCTAAGGGGTTTCCCATTGAGGTTTAACCAGGTATATAAGTCAGGTGATGAGGTTTGAGGAGTTTCTGGAGGATTTTATCAACTCAAGGTAATAGAGGAATCCATAAGGAGAGTCCAAAATCATAACATGTGAAAGAAACCAAGAGGTGTAAGTTGACTCAAGGCACTTAATTGAGTGTTATAGAGTGTCTAAAACCATGGTATCATGAGGTTGGAAGTTGGGCCACATAAAGGGTGCAATGGAAAATGTCATCAACTAGATCCGAAATATTCGTGGTGCGACTCTCCATTTTTCATGGGGGTCAGTGGTGGAAGTGAAGGGACCGGCCCAGAGGGTCGGGACTACAGCCCGACACTAAACCAAAGCTAGGGATCGGGGGCACAACACTCATGGTATGGACCAGAAGGTCCACGCAGGTGCTCCACCAAGGTTCCTCGTGTCAGTGCTTCGTGTTCCTCCCCCACGTAGGTACTCCGCGCAGGTACGCCACGTAGGTTCTCCACACAGCTCCATATGTTCTAGACCCTAATGGGACTTTGAACCTCTTTTTTCCATTTAATTCTCTATTCTATAATGCTTTAGAGAGCTACATTAGAATATTTGGTAGATCTTGGTGAAATAGCTACGCAATGGGAGCTTTGGGACTTCTTCCAACTTTTTCCGTCTTTCAAATGGGTAGCCCAAGGGTCGTATATATAGGCATGGAGGTGACCTGGTTGAAGGGAAGTTTGTCCGCGTAGGTCCTCCATGTAGGGGTGTATAAATTATTCTTCCACACAGGTCCTCTGTGTAGGTCCTCTGCGTAGGTCCGTCGAGTAGGTCCCTTTATGAAATTTTATCCATCTTCCGAGTGCCTTAACATTGGATATTTAAGCCTGTTAGGGCTCCGCAACTAGTCAAATTGAAGTTCTTGAATAGATATACACTTATTTATATGGTTAATACACTATGTCTTCTCAGGTGAAACTTGGAAATTGAATTTAGTGTGTCAACACCTTTTCGTCATCGATCATGGAAATCCACTGCCATTATCTGGATGGGGATATCATTCCAATTTTCCATTGGGTATGGAGTAGTATTTTGGCACATAGAAATCTTACCTGAATTTTATTCCTTCATGTTGAAAACCATATTTACCCACACTTAACATTTTTTTTCTATGTGAGAATCATATTTTCACTCAATGGAAAAGTGCATGGAACAAAATTCATGGTGTCAACAAACACACGGCATCGAATTCGCTCGCGCTCAGTCTGATCTACTGGGATATAACCGTTTTGGAGATTCTCGACAAAGGAGGTTCTCCAATCACGATTCACTACGATCACTACATCTTGGGGAAGTGGGGGTCCTAACGTAGAGGTGTCGGAAATACGGTGGCTTACCTGTGGGTTTTCATCATCATCTGAGGTGACAGGAGTAATGACTCTCTGATTCACCACGTGGACAATCAGATCATCCTACTCGGGCTCTGAAAGTGACATAGCTAGGCCAACCAAGGCATCTTCTCTACCATTCTATGACTGAGGGATGTGGGTAACCTATATCCATGATAGGAACTAGGCCATTAGCTGGAGAGTGCTCTCCAACAATGGTAGGATATCTAGCTTTCTGATGATATAATCACCATTTATTTGCTTGATGACTAATTTGGAGTCACCTTTCACATGCAGATGGGGCACATCAATCTCAAGGGCCAGCTCGAGGCCATTAATGAGGGACTGATAATCTTCCTCATTATTAGTGTGGTCTTCTAATAGTAGGAATGAGTTTGGCAGAATGCCATGCACCGGGGTAATGAAGATGGTACCCAAGCCTACTTTGTTGAGTCGGGGTCATTGAGCCTTCTACCGTTGGGGCTTCCAGAGGCACCATCGAAGTACGTTTTCCACCATGGGATGGCGTGATCCACTAAGAGGTTTGCCTCCTCAGGAAAATAAAAGTCCAAATATTGGTCTGCAGGGGTTGTATGGGAAGTGAGGAATTCTTCCAATTCTTGTCCCTTGACAACCTTCTGAGGCACGAACCTGATATCGAACTGCTAGAGGATTACCACCTATCGATATAGATAGCCTATCAACATGGGGTGGTTTAAGATGTACTTTAGTGGATCTAACTGGGATACCAGCTATATCTCATGGTGTTGCAGGTAATTCCCCAACTTTTGTACTGTGAATACTAGTGCAACGAAGCTCTTCTAGATAGGGGAGTACCTAGTCTCCATATCGAGGAGAATACGGCTGAGGTATTAAAGGTTTTTCTTCGTCCCCTCATTGTTTTTAAGGGTGATAAGGGCATCGAGATATCGTTCCAAGGCGGTCACATAAAGGGCCAATATCTTTCTAGAGATAGATGGCATTAATACCAGGGGATGGAGTAGATACTGCTTGATTTTCTCAAATGTAGTCTGGCATTCTACGTCCCACTCATAAAGTATTCCTTTCATCATGATCTGATAAAAGGGCTTACACTTGTCATCCATATTCGCAATGAATCAGCATATGTAAGCTAGGTGGCCTTGAAAACCTTGAAGCTCCTAGATATTGCTTTGGGGAGACATCTAGATGATGGCCTTGATCTTCTCCAGGTCAATCTTGATGCCCCGATATCTCAAAATGATGATGAGAAACTTTCTAGACGTGACTACGAAAGCACACTTCAATGGGATCATCTTTAGGTGGTGATAACGAAGGAATCCAAACACTTCTTCAAGATCCTTGAGATGGTCCTAGCACTGGAGGGATTTGACTACCAAATCATTTACATAACATTCAACCAATGTCCCAAGGATTGGCATAAATATGCGATGCATGGCCCGCTAATAGGTGGCACCTGCATTCTTTAAACCGAAGGGATTGAATTGGTAACATAAAGTACCTTTTGGCGCACTGAAGGCTTTAGATTCTTCATCCTAGGGGGACATTCAGATCAGGTTGTACCTAGAGTACCAATATATGAATGAGATGGCCTGGAACCCAACCGTGGTGTCAATCAAAAGTTCTGTCACAGGAAGTGGAAAATAATCCTTTGGACAGTGAAGGTTGAGATCCCGGAAGTCGATACAGACACTGATCTATCTGTTCTTCTTCCAAACTAGTACGATGTTAGCTATCCATTTGGGGTACTAGACCCCCTTAAAGAAATTGGATCTGAAGAGCTTTTCAACATCGGCCTTGACCATGGCACTATGAGAAGGGTGCATCTTTCTAAGAGGCTCCATGAACCCGCAGTGATTTGCTAGAAGAACAGGGTGGTAGATAGCTACATGAGAATCTAGTCCTGGCATCTCATCGTAACTCCATGAAAACATGTCAAGGTTTTTTTATGGAAGTCTATGTACCTCTGTTGCTCCACGGGGGGTATGGCAGCACTGATCAACATGGGTCTCAGGTCCACCTCGATATCGAGGTTCTCCTGTACCAATTTTTTGACTGTGGCAGAGACGCCCTTTTCAAAGGAAGGAGGGAATCCTCTAAATCCACTTCTCCATATATGGAGGAGGGATCCTCCGTGGGGGGGTTACATCTGAGTTGACAAACCCCGATGGGAGGCTGGTACCAGCATGAGTGGCAATGGATACTGTATCAGAAGAAATTTGTGTTGCTACAACCATAACAATGAAGGTTGTCGATCTGATCCCATTTGGTCTTCGACCCAAGGGACCACGCTTGATGATGTTGAAGCATTAATGGTGCATTTTCTTGATCCGTTTTATACCAACTTGGAGAAACAATCTAGTATAATGTATTTCCATTACCATGGGGAAAAAACCCCGATACATTATGGGAGTAGGAGGCTCTGGGATAACCTGAGCCTAATTTGTATAGGAATATGAGGTGATTTTATGTTGTTTCTTAGACTTGGCAATGTGTTCCCCCCTCATTCCAGATACAACGAAGAATTTTCCCATATCTGTGGTTGTAGACTCCAATCAGTGGATTGGAAATATGTAGGTATCATCTAGATCTATCCATGGGTCAGTCACAGCCAGATAATTCTTGACCTCATTAGTATGAATCTTCTTGTCTTTTCTGTTATAGTATCCAGCATCCAGATAGCGGGCTTCAAAAGAGGAAAAGGGAGAAGTTTCACCTAAAAGCACGCTCACCTAACCATTGAGGGAGTACTTGAGGAACTGGTGATATGATGAGGGGACCGCCGCATGGAGGTGGAGCCATGGCCTACCCATCAATGCATTTTAGGCCGTGTTCAAAGAGACAACCATAAACTCGGTGCTGGAAACTAGCCCATCGAACTAGGTCTTCAAGAAGATCTTTCTGACTGGCATCTATTTCATCATGTCATAACCATGGATTCTTAGGTAAGAGGGGCTCAGATCATCTTCAGACAATCCCCGTTTTCACAGTGTCCGAGTCGGGATTAGGTTGATCCCATAGCTCCTATCAACAAGACATTGGTGGACACCCACGCCATTGAACTGACTGGTGATGTACATTGGGAGAATGTGCCCCGGTATTGGAGATCCTTCGTCTTCTCCAGAAAAAGAGATAATGGCTTGAGATTTAGTGTTCTCAATTGCCTCAGCATGGAAGGCTTCTGCGGCAGCTACTTCCGTCTCAAACTAGAGGGGGCTTCTTAAATCCTCGGTGAGGTCCTCACGCATATCTAATGATAGTTGAAGAGACTCAAGGATTGTTAGTCTTGCGGGAATGATGGCCATATGTATAAGGATGTTGTACTTCCATGATAGGAATGAACTTCTGCTTACAATAGGTCACTCTATGATAGGAGGTATGGTGAGCCCTGCCGACTGGACTGGTGGATGACTTCTGTTGAGAATGTCCCACTGCTCACTAGTTGAAGCCTGTGAAGTGACTGCGGGATGGGGACCTAAAAACAGCAATCGGTCTATGGGGAAGTACAACTGATCGTGGCGAGGTCTGGGTGGCTCTGCCTAATCCATTAGTACGAACGGCGGTGAAGGCATACCTAATGTCACTAGATGAGAAGGTTGTGCTTACTGAGCTCTACGCTGAGCCTTCTTCCTGGTTTCAGTAGCATGTACGACATGGATGGATGTGCTGACCGAAGCACTTCTACAACCCATATAGTGACGGCTCCACCGACGCTGAAGATGGCTGGGGAAGTTGGGAAGGTTTTCCTGACGCACCTCATCATCAGGATTCATGTAGGGGTTTACCAGCTCTAAGGTATTAACCGAGGCATACCCTTGACTGTCACTTGAAGAGTCATCTACTACTTGGTGGATTCAGGGAGGAATCACCATCTCTGGGGGAATGATGTAGAGAACCCAAATTTGACATACATGGACATTACATTGCTTGTTCGGAATACTTAATACATAACAAAAACCAACACTCAAGGATCGTAATAGTTTAGTGTCTTTGGAAACTCGGAACAAAATCTTCTAATCGTTGTGAAAGATCTTCAACATCTCCCATAAAGATCTTACCCTTTGGTTTTCTTACCTAAAACATTTATTTATATCCTAGGGAAAAGAAAACATATAAAGGGTGAGCTCAAATGCTCAGTAAGGGTAAGCATAGAGAGAATAAAATAAACCATATACATTTGAACTTAAAAACATGAACATAATGTTTAAACTTCAAAATCATGAGCAATGACATAAAACATAGCAGTACATAAGGCATAGATACATCAATCAAAATAAAATAGCATGAGAATAAAACATGTAATTGTGGAAAACCATTAAGAACAAGATATTATTTCCATAGTATCCAAGTCATTGCTGCTAAGACCATCTTAGTGGACCATGTCCCTTTCTGAATCGAGTTCACTCCTCATTCCATTCTTGTATCACTGAACCGGATTAACTTACCATTCTATCCATGTCTATATCATGAGATATAAATCTTTTCCCAATGCATTAGAGGGAGATATAGGTCACACCCATCTCATAATGAAATCATTCTTACTTGTGCCACAAAATAAGCATACATCATTCATAATAACCCAATGAAAAAAATGGTTTTCATAAACATCATCCCATCATAACATAATCCATATAAAAGAAATGAATATCATTTCATCATAAGATAAGTGAAACCATTTAAATCATAGAGACATTATACTTGAAACATAAACATGCAAAATAATGTCATCTTAGATGGAAAATAGTTTTGATAAAGCACTTGAAATGAATTCTTGAGGAAAATATCTTTTCTTCTTCAAAATAATTTTCTTTTCACAAAATATCATGAAATTTTAAAAGAAAAGTATTTTGTTGAAAATATTTATAAACTTTTGTAGATTAAACTTCATTAAAATAATTCGTTATGAAACCATAAAAATCCATTCACGTCGTATAAGTTAAAAATAACATTCTTCTCATACTTTTGTCGGAAATGTCAAAAAGTACCTCGTATGGTAATAAAAAAAAGATTACTTACATACCATGTAGTAAAATTCAAAAATGGGTAAAAAGGACTTTAAATATACATGAAACCATTTTTAGAAAATAGGCACATGGATAATAAATATAACCCCAGTAAATATCTAGGAATAAACAATCTCGGATAAAAACGAGATTGGAAAAGTTATCACTTACCTTATGTATGATATGATCCGTATGTATCCTTACCTCCTGCATAATGATTTAAATAATGTCATTGATTTATTAGAGAATCATATTAATTGTTATGATATCATATATGTTTCACTTATGACTTTATATTACCCTTTCTTTTGTAAATTCCATGTTAAAGCAGTGTTTTGGTAAAATCATTTCATTTATCGTACGTGTTTCAACTTGTTGTTCTTGATATTATTACTTATATAATGATTTACTTAATTACCAAATGTAAAACATGATTTATATATAATATATGTTCAGAATATACATAAATATAATAGATTGAAAAATGGAAAGAAATACATCATTCATGGAGACGGTAGGTCGTACGTACGCATGAACGTTGTTTTTCGTTTCCTTATTGAATTGAATGGAATTAAGTAGATGAAATACATATAAATAAATCGAGTAGCACTATTATGTCATATATTTCATTATTATTCATTATATATACTTTATAATTATTCTTGAGTGGTTAATATGGAGAATAAATCTCATCACGCCGTGGAGACGGTAATCCGTATGTACGTACGAGCGATGATATCATTCCCATAATTATTGAATTGAATTGGAGTGGATGATATAATATCTAAGAATCAGAATGATTTGATAATAATCATATATAGTTTTTCTGTACAACATTATACACATCCATTTAAGGTGGTGGTGGAAAACCTGATTACACCACGGCGTGGAGACGGTAATCTGTATGTATGCACGGGCGGTGATTTCGTTTTCCGTAGAATGGATTGAAGGTGAAATAGGGTTGTTTCATATTTATAATAACATATAAGTATATAATTAATATTGATGTTATTACTTTATAATGAAACAACTAAAGAAGAATAAGTAGAAGAAGAAAAAAACTTGAAAGAGTCGGTAGATGAGATTACCTCTTCCTCGATGCACCTCCTTTAAACGTCTTCTTAGGGAACTAGAGTTGGTCTTTTGAGAAGACCAGAACCTCTATGATATAACTAGAGAGGTTGAGAAGAGTAATGGGTATGGTTTGGACGAGCTTCAAGGATCAAAAGGGTGTGAAGAGAATAGGGAAGGGGTTCCCTTTTTATAAGGGAGGAGAGGGGCATTTTAGGAAAAACTTAAAATATTATTTTATAATAAAGTAATATTCGGTTTATAATAGCTCCAAATTTATTTATTTAGAAGATAAAGTGGGGATGGGTCTAAATCCACTAAACCAATAGGTTTTAGACAAGTTTAGGTTCCTATTTTAACCTTATCTTTTAGATTTAACTCTAAGTTAAATAATTTAACTTTTACCGTGTCTTTTTGTTTTCTTATACTATATGGTTAATAAACTTACCATAACAAGAAAAACGAACCCCAAGTGGTTAATTATTAATATATATAACCTTATCTATGCCATGTTTCCAATACTTATATTTTTATGAATATAATAACAATTAATAATATAATATTTGTTTTAAAATATATTTTATGTCAATTTTGGAACTATTTGGTAATTGATTTTTGTGGAAATCATAACTGCATGATAAGTTCGAAATAAGTTAAATAAATAAATACTAACATGTCATAGTTTCCTAGAAAATTAGTTTAATTCTTAAAAGTAAAAAAAATACATTTATTTGGGTATTTAAAACATCAATTATGTTAATATTTCATTAGTAAGGTAATTACAGCATCATCATTGAGTCATAAATAAATTAAATTATTTAATGTATAAAAATTATAAATAAAATACCATTAGGTAGGAAATAGTTTTATATTTCTAATTAATATTTATAGTCTAATTTATCTTATGTATATCCCTATATTAAAAAAAATTAGTTATTAAACTTTGATTTTAACTATTTTAACTCTTTTTTAAATAAAATAATAATAAATGTCCAAATCTAATCCATGTAGACCTAAAGGTTAATATTTTATTATTAAGGTTTTTTTGGTCGAATTACACTTATCCAATAGAATTAGGACATGTTTTAGGGTAATAATAATATCATTTTTACCCTTAATTATGCTATTTAATTTTAATCGTGGTAAATAAAAGTAAAATGTTATTATTCAAGAAAACTTATTTATATCTTATTGAACCACATTTTACTCCCTGATATTAACCATTTCTCTCAGATTTTTTAAATTCCACTCACAGAAGCGGTAAAGTTAAGTTTTATGTAAGTTTGTAAAAAGCGCCTAAGAGGTAGGTAAAAGACGGTGAAAAGTTCAATAAAAATTTTATATATCTAAAATTATTATAAAATGAATTAAATGAATTACATTTAACTTATATAGGTATTATGTATCAATTTTTACCTAAAATAAATTTAAATAAAATAACTAATTATTTAAATAAAAAGTCGGTTTTTAAATAGTAACCCAGTGTTTTAACTATTCATCAAAAATTGAAAGTTTTTAGAATAATACCAAAAATTCACCCTAGGCTAATTTCGATATTCTGAATCCAAAAATGAAGTCCATTTTGAAAAATAAAATTTCAAAAAGTGGGTATTACTACTCATAACGGCTAGTTTATATAATATTTTAATAACATATCGTTGTTTAGTGAAACTCGGTATTGCGTAAAACACACACTATCGTGGAAGGTCGCGATTGTGTGTAATGAAATCCAATTAATGGTTGTGTGTATTGAAATCTCCTTTCGATGTATCATACAACACAAGATGTCAATGAAATTAAAAATAATATATCTTATAAAATCCTGGGGTGTTACATTTTACCCCCCTTAAAATGAATTTCGCCCTCGAAATTCGTCGGGGTTATAAATGGTTTACTACTTGAATGTTTCTTTCATAGAAACCCACATTGTAAAAAAGGAATACCAAAACATAAATTTAAAAAACTAAAGTATGAAATGTAATGGTTACCCAAATTAACTCATCACTGGGTTTCCACATAGGAAAACATAGGTGAAAATATGGATATGGAAGAGAAATTTAACCATCAAGTTCTAATGGAGAGTGGTAGAGAACAAGGATATGAAAAATCAAACAATAAAAAAGCCATAAATTTGTGAGGATTTAAGGTACCATCTAATTCATCAGGTATGAGGGTACTAGGACAACATTTTTGGTTTTCAGGATCATTTCCCTAATGTTTAAAAAATTTCGAATTAAAAGAAATACTTACTTGATTTTGGTACAATCTCACCATTTTTCATGCCATGAACAATGTCCACTTCATATCTTAAAGAAATGAAGTTAAATTTGTCTTTCATGAGGTGTTACCAGATCATGCAATAGAATGATAGGTCATTCCATCTAACTCAAACATAAGTTTAGAAAAAGTTATATAAATAAGTCCATATATGGTGAGATTAATTGTATATAGTTCCAAAAATGGACTTATACTTCATCTATCATCCTGCTTAATAAAATAAAACTAGTTTCTACTAACCAGGGACTTTCTGTAGGCCAGTGGTAGGTTATAAAGGCCTGTCGCACTTCGGTTGTGGGTTCGATTCCCGCATCATTGTCCGACACGATGGGTTGTCACCCATCTTATGAGTTTTCCTTTTTCTAAAACTATACTATTATAACATTCCAGAAATAAAATCGAAAAACAAGTTCTATCCTTAAATAATACTATCTTATGTCTAACATAATGCATTCCAATCTTTAGCCTTATCCGAAATACATATTTTCAATCTCATAGTACAATAAAAATTATTACTAGAGAGGTCATATACCAAGCATGTGAATACCATAATTTATCTTCCATATATCATAAGATATATCTTGTTGGTCATATTCCAAACATGTGAATACCTTAATCATGTATTCTTTTGAAACATGAATTACCATTGAACCTTAGCGAAAACATGAATGTTGTCAAAAGTTAACTCATTCCACATACCAAAATCCCAAAATTTCTATATACTCAAACCATGATATCACTTTTCCCTTATATCATTCATGAGCTCATGAATACTATCAAAATTTCATTTTATCTTTATCCCTTCATTATGTGTATATCATCTTCTTTCCAAAAATATTTGAATAAACTTCCATGGTTACTAGTACCATTCAACATATACTTTCAAATACTTTAGAAAAAAATAGTGTAACAATCCTTAGATGTTTCTTTATTCCATAGTACAACATAACTCTTGATAAACATACAATCATTCTACTACCTTCTTAAACCATTGACCAAGCATCAAAACTTCTTTCATCTCATATATCATTTGTAGTCTCCTCATCATCATCCACCTAAATACTACCCATATGACCATTCTGATTCTCTTTATGAGATTTTCCCTTAGGGAATTGGTTTGAATAATTCCCATACATTCCACATTTAAAACATCTAATCATTGTTGATGTCGTAGCAATACCATTATCCTTCTCCATGGTGTTAACTGAACCTTTTCCTTTGCACTTATTGGATTTGTGTCCTTCCTTTTTTCACCCAAAGCATATTCTAGTTCCTTTGAAACATTCTCCTTGATTCCTCTTCCCACATGATTTACATGAGAGAAATTGAACATTCTTTCCACTATGATCATCATGAAACTCCATCATTCTCTTATTAGCTGAGTCGGGAAACATACCAAAGTTGATATTGTTGATCATATTATGAGACTTCTTACTGGTCATAATAATGATATGTGGACTTCTAGATCAAATTTCATTTGGTTTCTCATGAAGAATATCATTCCATTTTCTAGAATATCCTCCATTATCGTGAATCTTCCAGTTTCCAGCCATTTTCTAAAACCCAAAAAGAATAGTATGAGAGGAAAAAATCATGCTAGGGAAAACAACGTAATAAAGGGGGAGTACCGTCAATATATAACATCTTAGGTAAAATTCTAAGATCTTTACCGTAATTCTAGGACTATAACCTATACATATAATTATCATTAGGGACATCCCTAGACATACCTTAGAAATATCTCTAGGGATTTCACTAAAGTTTTCACATCCCAGTTTCCAAAGGTTAACTAAACCTTCGCTCTGATACCAACTGTACAGAACCCAAATTTAACATGCATGGCCATTACATTACTTTTTAGGAATACTTAATACATAACAAAAACCAACACTCAAGGATCGTAATAGTTTAGTGTCTTTGGAAACTCGGAACAAAATCTTCTAATCGTTGTGAGAGATATTCAACGTCTACCATAAAGATATCACCCTTTGGTTTTCTTTCCTAAAACTTTTCTTTATATCCTAGGGAAAAGAAAACATATAAAGGGTGAGCTCAAATTCTCAATAAGGGTAAGCATGGATATAATAAAACAAACCATATACATTTGAACTTAAAAACATGAACATAATGTTTAAACATCAAAATCTTGAGCAATGACATAAAACATAGCAGTACATAAGGCATAGATACATCAATCATGATAAAATAGCATGGGAATAAAACATTTAATTGTGTAAAAACATTAAGAACATGATATGATTTCCATAGTATCCAAGTCATTGCTTCCAAGACCATCTTAGTGGAAAAAGTCCCTTTCTGAATCGAGTTCACTCCCCGTTCCGGTCCTGTATCACTGAACCGGATTAACATACCATTCCAGCCATGTATATCTCATGAGATATAAATCTTTACCCAATTAATTGGAGGGAGATATATGTACCACCCATCTCATAATGAAATCATTCTTACTTGTGCCACAAAATAAACATACATCATTCATAATAACCCAATGTATAAAATGGGTTTCATAAACATCATCCCATCATAACATAAGACATATAAAAGAAACGAATATCATTTAATCATAAGATAAGTGAAACCATTTAAATCATAGAGACATTATACTTGCAACATAAACATGCTAAATAATGTCAACTTAGATGGAAAATGGTATTGATAAAACACTTGAAATGAATTCTTGAGGAAAATATCTTTTCTTCTTCAAAATCATTTTCTTTTCACAAAATGTCATGAAATTTTAAAAGAAAAGTATTTTGTTGAAAATTGTCATAAACTTTTTAGATGAAACTTCCTTGAAATAAGTCGTTAAGAAACTGTAAAAATCCAATCACGCCGTATAAGTTAAAAATAACATTATTCTCTTACTTTTGTCGGAAATGTCAAAAAGTACCTTGTATGGTAATCAAAAGAAAGATTCCTTACATACCATGTAGTAAAAGTAAAAAATGGGTAAAAAGGACTTTAAACATACATGAAACCATTTTTAGAAAACAGGCACATGGATAATAAATATAACCCTAGTAAATACTTACGAATAAACAATCTCGGATAAAAATGAGATTGGAAACGTTGTCCCTAACCTTAAGTATGATATGCTTCGTATATATCGGAACCTCCTGTATAATGAGTTAAATAATGTCATTTACTTATTACAGAATCATATTAGTTGTTATGATATCATATATGGTTCACTTATGACTTTATATTACCCGTTCTTTTTTAAATTCCATGTTAAAGCAGCGTTTTGGTAAAATCGTTTCATTTATCGTACGTGTTTCAACTTGTTGTTCTTGATATTATTACTTATATCCTGATTTAATTAATTATAGAATGTAAAACATGATTTATATATAATATATATTCAGAATATACATATATATATATATAATAGATCGATAAATGGAAAGAAATACACCGTTCATGGAGACGGTAGGCCGTATGTACGCATGAACGTTGTGTTTCGTTTCCTTATTGAATTGAATGGAATTAAGTAGATGACATACATATAAATAAATCCAGTAGCATTATTATGTAATATATTTCATTATTATTCATTATATATAATTTATAATCATTCGTTATTGGTTAACATGGAGAATGAATCTCATCAAGTCGTGGAGATGGTAATCTGTACGTAGGCACGAGCGATGATATCGTTCTCATAATTATTGAATTGAATTGGAGTGGATGATATAATATCTCAGAATCAGTATGATGTTATAATAATCGTATATATATTTATTATTTACACCATTATACCCATCCAATTAAGGTGGTGGTGGAAAACTAATTACACCACGGCGTGGAGATGGTATTCTGTACGTACGCACGCGCGGTGATTTTGTTTTCCATAGGATGGATAGAATGTGAAATAGGGTTTTTTCATATTTATAATAAAATATCAGTATATAATTAATAATTATGTTATTACTTTATAATGAAACAACTAAATAAGAGGAAGTAGAAGAAGAAAGAAACTTGAAAGAGTCAGTAGAAGAGATTACCTCTTCCTCGACGCACCTCCTTTAAACTTCTTCTTAGGGCACTAGAGTTGGTCTTTTGAGAATACCAGAACCTCTATGATATAACTAGAGAGGTTTAGAAGAGTAATTGGCAGGGGTTGTACGAGATTCAAGGCTCAAAAGGGTATTAAGAGAAGAGGGAAGGGGTGCCCTTTTTATAAGGGAGGAGAGGGGCACTTTAGGAAAAAACTTAAAATATTTTTTTATAATAAAGTCGTATTTGGTTTATAATAGCTCCAAATTGATTTATATGGAAGATAAAGTGTTTATGGGTAGAAATAATCTCAACCAATAGTTTTTAGACAAGTTTAGGTTACTATTTTAACCTTATCTTTTAGATTTAACTCTAAGTTAAATAATTTAACTTTTACCGTATCTTCTTGTTTTCTTACACTATATGGTTAATAAACTTACTATAACAAACCAAAATAACCCCAAGTGGTTCATTATTAATATATATAACCTTATCTAAGTCATTTTTCCAAACCGTAGATTTTTAGGAATATAATAACAATTAATAATATAATATTTGTTTTAAAACCTATTTTAGGTCAATTTTGACACTATTTCGTAATTGATTTTTGTGAAAATAATAACAGCGTGATCAGTTTGAATAAAAGTTAATTAAATCAATAATAACCTGTAATATTAACCGTGAAAATTAGTGTAATTCATAAAAGTCTCAAATTATATTTATTTGGGTATTTATAACATCAATTATGTTAATATTTCATTAGTAAGGTAATCACTGCATCATCATTGTGTCATAAATAAATTAAATTATTTAACGTCTAAAAATTATAAATAAAATAAAATTAGATAGTAAATAGTTTTATCTTTCTAATGAATATTTATAGTCTAATTTATCTTATGTATAACTCTATATTAAAAATGTTTTAGTTATTAAACTTTGATTTTAACTATTTTAACTCTTTTTTAAATAAAATAATAATAAATGTCCAAATATAATCCAAGTGGACCTAAAGGGTAATAGTTTCTTCCTAAGGTTGTTTTTGGTCGAATTAAACTTATCTAATAGAATTAGGACATGTGTTAGGGTAATAATAATATCATTTTTACCCTTAATTATCCTATTTACTTTTAACCGTGGTAAATAAATGTAAAAAAGTTACTTTTCACGAAAAATTATTTTTATCTTATTGAACCACATTTTACTCCTTGATATTAACCTTGTCTTTCATATTTTTTAAATTCCACTCACAGAAGTGGTAAAGTTTTGTTTTATGTATGTTTACAAAAAGCTCTTAAGAGGTAGGTAAAAGACGGTGAAAAGTTCAATAAAATTTTTATATATCTAAAATTATTATAAAATGACTCCAATGAATTACATTGAACTTATATATGTATTATGTATCAATTTTTACCTAAAATAAATTTAAATAAAATAAATAATTATTTAAATAAAAAGTCGGTTTTTAAATAGTAACCTAGTGTTTTCACTATTCGTCAAAAATTGAAAGTTTTCAGTATAATACCAAAAATTCACCCTAGGCTAATTTTGATATTCTGAATCCAAAAATGAAGTCCATTTTGAAAAATAAAATTTCAAAAAGTGGGTATTACTATTCATAACGGCTAGTTTATATAATATTTTAATAACATATCATTGTTTAGTGAAACTCGGTATTTCATACAACACACGCTATCGTGGATGGTTGTGATTGCGTGTAACGAAAGCCAAGTCAGGGTTGTGTGTAGTGCAAGCTCCTTTTGGTGTAGCATAAAACACAAGACATCAATGAAATTAAAAAGAATATATCTTATAAAATCTCGGGGTGTTACACATGAAGTCACCAAGAGTACGGGATGACGATGGCATCGGTGGGGGACTTTGTTTTCCCTTGCACCGTCGACACTTTCTCTTCTCGGAAGAGGACAACTGAGATGATGATGTCGAAGTAGTGGTTGCATCCTCTGAAGGATCTGACCGATTCATGCATGCATGGATGACACCATGGGCATGGGCAACTGTTTTGCGAGCCATCCAACCGTCATACTTCTAGGATCCATAGTTAGAAACCTACTACCACTCGCCCTTGCTGTCACTACTAATGTATGACTTCAAAAAGATACACGCCACCTATGCCAGGGTAGGGCCCAACCAGACTATATTGTTATCTACTAGGTCTTGGAGCCAATCCTTGAACACATAGCACTATTTACGAGTGTGCCCCAGGATCTGGTGATAAGGGTTTTAGTTGGGACGATCAGTGAGATTCACCTCTTCTGGCCTTCTGCACTCAGGAAAATGTATGATCTTCTACTCTAAGGCATTGCGGAAGTAAATGGGGACCTGAGCCTCATTGAATGAGTAGGTCTGGTATCTCCTATCTGTAAAGGGGCCCTTGAAGCCTGACCCTGATGAGGAGCAAGATGAGGCTATTGAGGTGGTGGAGCCTAGTTATCTCACCTAGGTGGCAACGGTGCGTTACATGGGGGAACCTGCCGATTCTGTGGTGGGCGCTGCTGAGATGGAGGCTAGGCCTGAGGGGGGGCCTCTGCGAGGATGTGGAGCCAGCTCCACTAGAAGAAATTATAGTTACCTGGGGGCCTCTATTTGGACCATTGCAACAGGCTCAGCTCTAGCGGCCCTCCTCGCATGAATTACAGGAGGTAACAGACATGCCTACCTAGCCTGTTGCAGGGCTTCCTCTAGGCGTTAGGCCTTATCAAAGAAGTCTCGGAATCCCCCAGGGTAGTTCTGGGGGATCAAGGAGGGGACCAGTTCCATCTTGACATTCCCTATGCACGTCATCATTAGTTTCTCTTAAGTAAATGGAATGTCAAGAGAGTAAGTGATCCCTTTCAACCGGGTGACAAAGTCTACGACCCACTTGTTAGGCCTCTTCTTGCACTTGAAGAGGTCTGCAATACTCATCTTCTGAGTGGTGGAACTAAACAAGTACAGAAATTAACTACAGATGTCTTCCCAACCATATACTAATCTGATGGAGAGCTGGTTGTAAAAGAAAAATGCCAGACCATCCAATGTCTGCATAAAACACTGGAGTTTGGTAGCTTCCTGCTGTGTCGGGTTGCCTAACATGGGCCCAAACCTTGAGATGAAGTGGGCCAGGTGCTGCGGCGGGTCCCCTGTCCTGTTGAAGGGGGAGAAGGTGGGATTCTAAAAACCCGAGCATGTTGGAATATCATTCACCCAAGCCGGATTTGTCTTATCATCAAGTGGGAGTGCCACCTGTCATGTTTCCAATGCCTCAAGGTAGACAATAAGTGTTTCCATTGGATCATCTGGGTGGGGTTCCCTGTCTTGATGGGGATCCCTAACCACCAGTGCATTTTCAGGTTCTTCAACATGGTAAGAAGGCCCAGAGGCTCATGGAGTGGCTGGCAGAATGACTTGTGGGGCAGCTAGGGGAGCCCGAGCTAGGTTCTGATGGTTGTTACGCCATTTAGGAGGATTTGGTGATATATAACACGCCCTCTTTCTGTAAGCTCTAGATTTCACCCTATCTGTATGAGCAGGATGATCAGGGTCACCCAGGGGTAGCTCGCCAAGGGGAAGTTGTGCCTGCCCCAACTGTCCTGGCCGGGGATCACGGTAGTCTAGTCGTTGTTCCGCAGCGTGTTCAGCCAGGAGGTCATCGACCAAATTTTTTTGTTCAAAATGTTTCTGATGCAAAGTGTCTTTCTTCGGGTCCTCATCTGTCTTCTACACTAAGCCAGACGGATCAGAGGGTTTGGATTCTCCAAGTTGCTCCTTACCCTTAATGTGATTCTAGCTAAGGACTAATGCCTCGATGGGTGTAGGGAGTCCCAACAGATTTATTTTTTGGCAAGTAACCCTTCTCGATGGATCCAATATAGGTGTTATGCCCTCATGGGGAAGGTCTCCGTCAAGGACTACTAGCTTATTCTCCTCATCTGATAGGTTGTCCATGTTGACCATGACTCTACATTGGGGAATGTCCTTGATATCACATGTCAGGTCGGGCTTCCGTTGGATAAAAATGAAGAGGAGGGCAGTGTATTTCCCCCAACCACAGATTTGCATGTGGGGGGGGGATCCTCCTTGATAATCATATGGAGTACCTTGAAACTTCTGACACATCTTTTTTGGAGGGCCTTATGGTGACCTAGTGACTTAGGGCACTGGGCCATGGGGAGTGCATCCAGATCAACCAGACGACATTGTTAGTGGATGTCTTCAAAGTGTGCATGGATCTTTGGATAAACTACTCACTCGTGGAGAAGGCGGAAGTGCATCTCCCATAGGTTTTGACGGAAACACTGAAATTCCTCTAGGGTGAGGGATTCCAACAGGTAGAAATTTGACGTTGCAACGGGCCAAAACATCTCAGTTAAGTGGTTCGCTGAGAGGATGTTCCATAAGCTCCTTGGATCAGATTCAGGGTCTGGAACTTCAGTTCCCCTATCGTCAACTAGAGGTGACTGATGAACTGTTAGCAGTACTAAAGCAGACCGCTAGGGCGGTAGGCTGGCCGGTGGAGAATACAGCGAGTGAGCTAAAAACCTGCTGCATCTCAGGCTGTCCTCCGAAGAGTGTAGTGACATAGCCACCACATCGTGGTAGGATGGGATAATGACAGGAGTTCCAAGTTCAGGGACTAGGGCTGCTAGTGATGAACCATGCTGATAATCTTCCACCATTGGTCCCCAGAATAACTCTCTGTGATCTCAAGTTGAGGTAGAGAGTGATTCTTGTGATGATGGTGGTGATTGCGTGACCGTAACCTGTGGGGTTTCCATGTTTTCTTCCTCCTGGATATTCCTGTGGTGGGAGGCGGGAATCCGGTGTACATTGCTTTCTAGGAGTACCAGGCTAATGCGCCTCGTTCCTGCCCATTACCTTGACAAAGAGGACCAAGGGGAGGGTTACATCGCTAAGTTGTACTTTGATTCGGAATCTGAGAAGCAGAGTGTCTTGATCTAGGTATTAATCTTCTTTGTGCTCTTTTTATGGAGGCAACGACCCGCCCTCCTGCCCCGAGATGGTTCTTCAGGACAAGGTAGATTTCCAGAATGAGGAGGACCTTCAGTTGTACCTGTGCTGGGGCAGAGATGATTTCTGCCTGAGTATGTTTGGGTGCGAGGAGCACCGGGGAAGATATCGAAGGGGGTATGGGGAGGACCTTTGTGGGAAGTGCTGGAGTGGGTAGGACCTCTGTTGAAGCTGACAGAATCACGAGTAGGACCTCCATGATTGTTCTCTCTAGCAACATTAGTATGAGGAAGGTCCTTGTACTGGTCAATCCGAACACGTGTAGGACCTCCGTACTAGGTGTTGGTGAAGTGAATCTTCCCTCTACCCCTCTGATTTTTAGGGTGAGGAGGAATTTCTCCTGCTAATACAAGAACATGGGGAGGGACCTCACATTGGAGAGTGACCAGATATGAAACGTCCCAACTCTGGAAATCTACGGTAGGAGGAATGAATCCATACCCGGTGTAGTGAGCATGGGAGAGACTCTTGTACTGAGTGTTGTTGTTGTGGGGAAGACCCACATTTGGGTTGAAGGTGGCATAGGACGGACCTCCATGTCGAGCCTGGAAGAGGGTAGTACCTTCGCTCTCCATGTTCGTGGTACAGGGAGGACCTCCTTACTGGGCATCGTCGCTACAGATTGGTCTGTGGCAGCCACTACTAGTGTTGGTGACCAAGACAGTCAACCCAGCATGCCCATGGGATAGTTGGGGTCTCGATCAAGGTCAGGCATATAAATTCCCTTGATCAGTATACGCAGGGGTCTAGTGATATACTTAGGTGGTGGCTCGGGCCATAGTAGCCGCTGACGTTGACTCCCCTTGGTGGGAATCCTCTTTAGCTTGTGCCCGATGCTAGCGTCAGGTCAAACGAATTGGGGCTGGTGGTACAGGCATATAGCTTACCTATTCTTTAGCTTAGGGGACCGGTTGAAGGCGCTGGTGCGGCCTTGTAGGGGCCCTCCTTGGGGGCCCTTCAATTGGGATCCCAGCTAGGCTAGCCCAGGCATCCCCTACCTCATTGACGTAGGGGAGAGAGTCATCAAGTTATTACGGGGAGAGGCTCTCGAAATGATTTTACATAGGATTGGGGAGTAGTGGCTCCCTGCGTAGCCCTTGGGGGCGGTGTTGGCGATGAGGCATAGACAACTCTAGGTTTTGGCAGGCCATTTCACTCTTCGGGATAATTCCCTCCTCCTCATACTGGCTTATGAGGTCATTGATCACCCTTCGCTGAATGAATTCATAAGGGGAGATAGGGCATGAGAACCCAGCATCCATGGTGATGGAAGTCATCGCAGAAGTGGTGGAGCCAGAATAAATTACAATGTTGGCGTTTCCCAGGCCCCTACATCGGTGGGAAGGTGGCGATTGAGCTCTTGGTGTAGCAACGTGGTTTTTAGAAAGAAGGGAGATTGAACCATTAGTGCAAAAACAAAGAAATCGATGTTCAGTGCCCCAATGGAATTCCTTCTTCCTTGGATGGTAAGAGGGATCCATGCCAAAGACATCATAGAACAAGATTCCCAATGTTTCGACTGCCCTAACTTCTAGTGAGTTTCACACCAGGGCCACTATTTTCTTGGTGGGACCCTGTGCCGGATAACTGGATCTGGTGACATGCTAATCCATTGATTCCTCAAATGTTGCTAGTCTCCATGTGGAGGATAAGACCTTCACATTGGCTTCACCATTTCTATTTCTGACCCTTTTTTTGGGGCGTTCATGTCCGTCTCTTTTGGGGATGACGGCTCTTTTTGTTTCCCGACATTCCTGCATTCCAAATGACGTCGGCATCCGTTCCTTGTTCAGGGACATTTTCTCCTTGATCAAAATAGGATAATGGGATTTCAGTTCTTCCTTCCGTGTATTTATCCTCAAAACTTCTCACATAGTCTGGGTCTCCCTTATAGATTTAATAGGTTTTTCGTGAATCTCTTCCCAGTGCCATATCTTCATTGACGCCGTTTAATTACGATGCTTCTATCGAGACATTCCAAAGGTTCCATCTAGGGCAGCAACCTTCGGTCGGGGGAGTAGTCATGTTGGACATCACTTTCATGTCCGAACACTAGAACACTGGCACATATGGGTTTATTCCACTTATTATAGGGATTTTCAAGGGTGTAGAAGCCTATGGCATCCCACGTCTCATGTGGGGAATTATATTCCATAGGCATGTGTCTGAGGTTTTCCTTAGCTTCCTATGTTTAAAAAAGGGTATGCCATGATTTTAACGTCTAGCAGAGACAGATCGGACTGATCAGAATAGTGATGAGAGTGGATTAGATAGGTGTATCCACTTGATGGAACAATGGCATCGGGGATAACACATGGTTAGTTACTCAGTTACTGCTAGGAGCACCGAAGAGGTGAATTAGCATGATCTCACTGAAATGTGGTGGCCCAGGTAAGAATCCAGATGGATGATGGGTGGTTAAGTGAAGTTAATGGAGTATGTGATGGATTCGACTTGGGGAGACGATGATAGTGGGATTAATCCTCGAAGAGACTTCCTATATATCCTCATGGTAGGGAATCAAAGTCTGTGTAGTTTGGTGAATATAGATCATCTTGACAATGGATTACCATTGGTTGGGGTTCCAACGGCTTTTCACTAAAAGGGGTTGACAATGGATTACCACTAAAAGGGAATGACAATGGATTACCACTAAAAGGGGTGAAAATGGATTACCACTAAATGGGGGGACAATAGCTTACCACTGTTGGGGGCTGACAACAGCTTTCCGCTGAAAGGGTTTGACAAAGTCTTACCGCTAAAAGGGGATGACAATGGATTACCGCTGTAAGGGGATGACAAGGGCTTACCACTGAAAGGGGCTGACAACAGATTACCATTGTTGGGCTTGAACCTCGGGGAGGCTTTCTACGTACCTTGCCTTGGCAAAGATCAAAGTTCATATAGTTTATAATGGTGTATGGTGAACAAAATTGAAGGGGTATGGAACGAATGGTTGTTGGGATTGAACATCAGGGAGGCTTCTGAAATGCACGGTCGATTGTCGCCTATCGACCGGTCAAGGTTCCGGTGCTCTCCTAATGTGTATAGCAGCACTCGGGTCGAATCATCGGTGATGATACTTTGAAATAGTCGTTTGTTTTTAGTTGATTGTATTCTGATTGGGAGTTTGTTTGCAGAGCTTAATTGAAATGACTAATTTATTATGATTGATTTAACAAAATGATAATTATTGGGATGAGTTTATCATTACGTTATTTGATCTTGTGATGTCCTTGAGCTTTGCTTTATATTGCATTTAAATTAACACCCATGTCACAAGTTGACGTTGATTTGAATTCCCAAGTGTTAAGGCTTTAATCCAAGACTTAACTTAACTTAGGGTTCTAATCATGATCATATCTTGTTTATGGTAGTGTATTTATGGTTCCAATAATCCATGGAAACCACATGTTAAACAAAACAAGTCATTAATCCAAGACATGCTAAGTCCAACATACACAATGTTAATTCAACGAATACTCATCGAGCGAAAGCTCTCAATCGCTTAACATTCCTAAATTAAAACTCACCCCATTGAGAGATGTACTCATCCATTAGGATTGTTTATAATCTAGGTTTAATGTTTATGGTGATGATTTAAAAACATTAGAAAATGAAATGGACAAGAAAAGAGTAGTGTGCCGAGCACACACACGAAAGATTTTGATAATCAAAATTGGAATTTCGATTGAACGGGGAAGAAAAAGAAGGAAAGGGGATTAAACTGAATTTAAACAATTTTAAGAACATTAATATTATACTATAGAAGGTGGAGAAGAATAAGAGGTATTGAAGAAGAAACAAGCACTAAAATTTGATTGAAATGAAAACAAAGTTACACAATTACAATGGAAAGAAAACATAAACAAACATGAAAGAGAAGTGAAGGAGACATTTATCTTGTTGAAACAAGAGCAAAGCATATCCTCCCAGAACCTTGTCAAGTATATAGTAATTCCAAACATCCTCTTTAAGTGCTGAAGATCCAACCTCCTGGAAGGAGGGGAGAGGGATGTATTTATAGCCCAAGGAGTGGACTGTTTGAATTCCAAATATGTCCCTCCACTTGACCCACATATTTACCAATCTAGACATCTGAATCACTTGCTGGTGTCTTCTTCATAAATGTATATATGGATGTCTTCTGTATAACCTAAAACTCTTGCGGTCATTAGACTTTTTTAGCCAAAGTTATGTCTATTTCATTAAACAATGCTAAACTGTCCATTTCTATCCATGACTTTTCAATGGATGAAATGTGAATGGATTTTTTAATAATAATATGCCATAAAATCCGGATAGTTTCTTCAAAAAAGTTGGCCACATATATCTCCTCTTTCAGACTGAAAATTCTCATCTCAAATGGATTTCAAGATAAGTAGAAAAGTCCACATTTGTGTGCTGATTTTAATTCCCGGACAGAATGGTGGGCTGGAATTCATAGAATCATTTGGGACACTTATTGAAGACTTTGGGCCTTGAAATTTTTATCCAAGATGAAAGCTATTTTCTCCCGAATTATGGTGGAGAATCAACTATTTTGGACTTCTGGATTGAGCCCAGTAAATCAATCTTCAAGGCTGGTCCAGTTTGTTCACAGATTCATTGGGCCTTATTGTGTGATACATATGAACCTTCAAATGGCCGAATTGGAACATGATCTCTTCTAATAAAATGTTCTAAATTGAAATAGGAATCCTAAAAAACAATATCCATGAAAGTTTGATCAGTATAGTAATAGATATAGATAATACATTAAACTGACTCAAATCTGAATTTATTCAAATAGTGCTCAAAATTATATTTAATACTAAAATATGAATATTACACACAAATTATGCACTTTTCATATAAAATCGGTAAAGGGAGTTAGTAAAATGTAATGAATAAATTAATAACATCAAATCCCCCACACATAGGATTGTGCATGTCCTCATGTGAAACAAATATAAAAAACATGACAAAATCATTTTCACTCACCAAAAAATATTAAAATTTTATTTTTTTACCAATCAGGGGAGGTTCAGACCATTCCACTCATCCATATTGAATTCCACCACAAATTGTTACAGAAATAATGTTCCAAAAACAATTCATTTTTCATGATCAAAATTAAAAATAGAAAATGTGGGTACTCAAAACTTACTCCACTCAAGATGATAAAATTAATTTATGGAGATTCACTCATTCACCAACCAAAAGTGAACATCTTAGAGTTCGAAAGAGATCTCAGCTTCCATTCTCCATTATAAAGTGCACAAGAATCAAGAGGACTTTTTAGGGATTTTTCTTGTGGCTATGGGATGGTAGGATTATAATGTCCAAAAGGGTGGAAAGAGGGGATAAAACACTAACATGGATAAAACAATGCACATTTTTTTTGAAACTGAAACATGGAAGAAAATGGAAACACATTTTTACAAAGGGAAAAATGAAGCATGACACAAAAGTGGAAGAAAATTTGAAGGGGATGAGAAGATGTAATATTTACAAAACACAAATCTTCTCCCAATAACATAAGTGTTCCTTTTTCTTTTCATTTCTCTTTTTTTTATTTTTTCGAAAGTTGAACTTGAAATAGATCTCACACTAATAATTATGATGATAAATTAAGAAAATAAGAAAAATAAAGGGATTAGAAAAGAGTGGTACGTCGAACACACACACACGAACAATGATGAAAAATAAAAATAGATTTTTGATTGAATGAGGAAGAAAAATAAGGGAAAGAGATTCAACTGAATTTAAACTATTTTAAGAACATAAATATTAAACTATAAAAGGTGGATGAGAATAAGAGATATTGATGAAGTAACTTTCATTAAAATAGAATTACAAAGAAAGGGACTTAAAAAATTACAAAAATGAAGAACACGAAATTAAGTGAAAACAAAGTGAGGAGGAAAGGTCTCTCAAGTGAAAACTTGAGTATGGAAGATCCTCCCAAGCCTTTGGAAAGGCCTTGGTCATGCCAAGATGAGTCCATTACAACAAAACTCACTAAATTATGACCTCTCCCCCACACTAAAATGGATGATTTCCCTCAATCATATGACAACACGTTGAAAATCAAGAAAAGGATACCCAAAATGAAATCCATCCTCCCCACACTTAAATTTCAATAAATTATGCAATTTAAATCCATGTATATGTTGGGTGGGACAAGGTATTGGGTTTTTAATGTGGCTATCAAAGAAAAGGTTTACATATGCTTGAAGGGGCTTTCAATAGGAGGATTAATGTAGGGTAATGGGAGGCTATTTGGACATTGTGAATCTCATGAGGTTAAAAAAATGCCTCTATAATATTAATGCACACCAAAGTAGTAAATTCATCTCGAAGGTCCACAAACTCAAGACTCACAAATGGGTGTGAAAAACACACATTTTGAAAATATGGTCATAGGTGACCTTGGCATGAAAGCTAATGATGTTCCTCACGGTTGGGGTAAATCATTTTCCAAATCAAAAATTGGGAATTCAACATTTATTGTTCTTGACACAAAATTCTTTATCCAAAGTCCTGATGAAAATGCAAAATTTTTGAGATGAAAACATGTCTTTTGATTCCCCAAAAAGGTTCGACAAAATTTGAAAATTTAATGGTGAGTAATTATGACTCTCTTTTTTTTACCTTTTGTATTTTACTATTTTTTTAGTGTTTTTTTAAATACATAGTCACACAAAAGAGAACGATAAAAAAAGGATTCGATGAATAAAGTGGTAAAAAAATGAAAGAAAGAGGAAGAAGAAGAAATATAGAGAGAGGAAGATAGGGAGAGAGTTAAAGGGAAAGAGGTTCCCCCTAGTTTGGATTTGCTGGGTCTCCATCCAGTGGTGGTTCTATTGAAGTGGATGGGGATTCGATGGAAGTCGACGTGGTTCCTGTATTGTGAGACCTCTCATGGTGATGCTTTAACTGATGTCTGTTAACCGTGAATGTCCTTTTGGAATAGGGGTCTTGGACTTGCACTGCACCAAATGGGTAAACATTAGTAATAACAAAAGGACCCTCCCAACGAGAATTAAGCTTACCTGGGTGAAGTCAGAATCGAGAATTGAAGAGCATTACCTTTTCAACTTCATGAAATACCTTTTGTAGACGCCGGAAGAGTCCGTTGTTCCCAAACAAAGTTCCGGATGCGGAAAGCGAGGTCATATTTGGAGTCAGAGGCACGTTTCGGAGGGCCCGGAGGCCTTGCGCGGAATTTTGGAGGCCCGCGCGCAAAGTTACAATAAGGCGCGCAAACCTCCCGGGATGCGCGCAATGCGCTGGGCCGGCGCGCAATTTTGCGCGCCCGTGGCCCGCGCGACTCCCTTGCGCGCCGGGACCTATTCCGCGCCCACGAAGGAAATTCCGCGCCCGCGAACCGGATTCCGCGCCCGCGAACCGGATTCCGCGCCAGGGGTTGCCTATAAATATAAGGCGACCCCCGACGTTTTGAAGGTTGCTGGAATTCGAAGAGTCGCTCGTTCGCGCAATCCAACCCCTTCTGCGCGCAATGCTGATCTTCAGGTAACCTCTTTTCTTTCGTGCAAGAAAGCCTCGGGGTTCGCCTTCGCGCGCAATCCTCTTGGCTCCTTTCCTTTGAAACAACTCTTAACCCAAAGGCCTTCACGCTCAAAAGAAGCCTCTTGCGCGCAATTGTCCCCGGGTGCGCGCAATCCAGCCCGATTGCGCGCACCCCCCCCCCCTTTCAAAGTGGCCATTCGTTAAAAGAATAGGTCGTTGCCCCCGCGTGCTATCCGAAGCCCGGTGCGCGCAATCTCAAACATCCGCGCGCAAAGTGCTGGCTCAATTGCGCGCCAGCCTGCCCATTTGCGCGCCGACCTGCGGTATTGCGCGCCAAGCTCTTCTTTTGCGCGCAATCCGCCGTGGTCGCCCCCTTTTTTCCCCTGATGGTACCCGCCTGCGTAGCGCTCAATGATCTTCATCCCGGGTGCCTGCACCGTGCATTGTCTTCCCGTGCGGCCCCCCTAGGCTTGTGCAAAGTGACACGGACCTATCGGCGGCTTCTACGTCCTGCACGACGTTAAACTGCATACGTCCAAGCTGCACGACGTTAAACTGCCTAGCCCCCATCGTCCACGCTGCAAGACGTTAAACTGCCAAGTGTTTCGTCCAACATGACGTTAAACTGTACCTCGTCCGCGCTGCAAGACGTTAAACTGCCAAGCATCTTCGTCCTCAACACACGACGTTAAACTATACTTCGTCCGGCAAGACGTTAAACCGTCCGCTTCGTCCTCAACACACGACGTTAAACTGTACTTCTTCCGGCAGGATGTTAAACCATCCGCTTCACCCGATCCCGTGCCCTGTACGCAGGGTCCCCCCAGTTTGGATGTGGCCCCCACCCGCTCGTCTCTGCAGGGATGACGGGATTGCCCCTCTTTAGGGACAATTCATGGAGTGGCCTTCGCCCACGGGGGTAGAGTGTTACAAACCGAACGAACTACGTGGGCTTTGATCCCTGTCTCCTAAACAGGGTACGTAGGAAGCCTCTCCGAGGTTCAAGCCCGCCACCTGGTCGTCCCGGTCATATTTACGTCGGTTCGTCCATCAGTGGACCCCTCCCGGGTTCACACTTGCGTCGATTCACCTATGAATCCGCCATTGTGGGATATTGCACATGTGTATCTCCATTGTGCTTCCCCACTGCCTCTTTCTCCTTTCAGCGTCCAGCATGACGTGAAACTGTGATCCACCCGGCCGTTCCATCCCCCTCTGTGCGAGGTAGTTCGGTTCAATCCTCCGCCCGGCGGCCTTGACCTCTTCGTGAGTCGGCTTGCTGACGTCCAGCATGATGTTAAACTGTATATCCGAACTACGTTGACTTTGATCCGCGCTAACGCGCGGTACGTAGGAAGCCTCTACGGGGTCCAAGCTCTTCACTCCATCATCCACCCTGATCCTTACCCGGGCCGCCACATCCCGGTGGGGTCATGCCATTTCATTCCACTCCACTTCACTCGGGAAGCCGCCCATGTGTTGTCCCCAATGTCGGAGGTTCCCCACAAGGGGTTCTGTCACCTGATCCACTTCTCGTGTTGATCAGTCTGATGCCATCCCCGCTGGACGTTAAACTCGCGGTATACCCCGTGTTAAACATGGGAAGCTGAGGAAAACCTTAGGTAACGCAGTTCCCTGCACCCAGCGCGGGATGCCTCAGGCCATCACGCCTTCAAGAAGCCCTATTAGGGACGGAAAGCAGACATGCAGATCCGCAGTGTTAAGACACGCCCCCAACACCCAGAGCTACCCGGTCTCCTCACCGCAGGTTGCTGCCCCAACCAGACCCCTTGGAGCATCCGGGCGGAAGCAGCGTAATTAACCGGTGTCCATGAAGATATGGCGCCGGGAACGAGATTCACGAACATTCTTAAATCTATGAGGGAGACCCAGATTAGGCGACGAGTTCCGAGGAGACGTCCACGGAAGGAGGAGCTGACATCCCATCATCCCGGTTTCGATCAAGGAGCAGACGCCCCTGAATAAGGGATGGATGCCGCCCGCCTTTGGAAAGTGGGACTGCGGGGCCACAAGCCGCGCGCCCATCCCCTCGGGTCGACGGGTGCACGCGCGAACGCGTCCTGGCGGAACAGCGTCGGAACAGAAACCCGACGCACATCCGCACCGAAACAGAAAAATGGTGAACCCGACGTGAATCTCTTCTCCTCAATACGAAGAACGATTGCTTTCGGATGTGTCAGAAGACCAGCATGTTGCCCGGCCAAGCATTCAGCACCGGGGCACGGAACCCTCCAGGGGCTGGGGAAGGGAAATCGGGCACTCCGTCTCACGACGTCGAGGGCCTGGGTTCCCCCCATGGAAGGCGTCGTGGCGCTAATGGTTGGTTGTCGATTCCTTTTCATGTCAGTGTTAATGGGTTTTTCTCCCTGCTTTCAGAAATCAAGTCGCCCAATCCAGTGCCCGATCGCCACCCGCCCACTGGCGCAGGGGTAGGGGAAACACTGATGCGGCTACTCCGCGCGTTCCCGCCCGTTCCACAGCAGTTGCTGACAATGTGCGTCGGGAACGTCAAGACCGAGCTGGTCCCTTCCTTGATCACTCAGAATTACCCCGGAGGGTTCAGGGACTTCTCAGACAAAGCTCAACATCTTGAGGAAGCCCTGCAACAGGCCAGCCAGGCACACCCGCTGCCTCCTATGATTCCTGCAAGGAGAGTCAGCAGGACTGAGCCCGCTGCTGTTGCCCAGATAGAGGCCCCCAGGCCGTTGGAGCTGCTGCTGGCGAGGCCAGCTCCACAGCCTCAAAGGAATCCGCCTCCACGGGCTCAGTTCCCGGCCCAGCAGCGGCAGCCTCAGAACCGGCCGGCCCCTCCGCGTAATGTACCGCCACAACCCAGGCGAGATAATCAGGGTCCACCTCCTCGGCAGGCCCCTCCAGCCCCTCGTCAAGACCACGCTCCCAGGGGCCCGCGATACCTGACTTACTCATTTCACGAGGATCAGGTCGCCGGTTATTTCTGGAGCGCCCTGGAGCAGAGGATTGTGCGACTGCCTGAGTGTTGGAGGCCAGAGGAGGCACATCTCACGGATAACCCCCGCTACTGCCCTTACCATCGGGCCCTGGGGCACACCATCCAGCGGTGCTATGTGTTTAAGGATTGGCTCCAAGACCAGATTAACAACAATGTAATCAGGTTGGGCCCAGCTCCAGCACAAGTGGTGGGCGTGTTCGTGGGATCAGATGACGATAGTGGCAATGAGGACGAATGGCAGCTGGTCTCCGACCGCGGATCCCAGAAGTATAATAACTGGATGGCCCGCAAGACGATCATTCACGCCCATGGAATCATCCGTGCGCGCTTGAATCAGCCTGAGCCCCCAGAATCTGCGGGTGCTGCTTCGGCATCGTCGTCCCAGCCTGCCTCTTCCGAGAAGAGCAAACGGCGGCGGTGCAAGAAGGAAGAGCGCGCCCCGCCAGTTCCACCACTATCCCGCACTCTGGGCGATTTCATGCCCCCGGAGATGGGGGTCCCTCCTCGGATCCGCCCGGTGATGGATGATTCGTCCGATGACAGTGTTGGGTACGCTTCGGTTAATACCGTCGAGCTGGTAAATCCCTTTTCGGTTCCCGGCATTGAAGAACACCAGGTGGACCTCCCTAGTGTCACCGGTCGTCGCCACCGTCGGAGGAGCCGCAACAACAGGAGTCGCTGGGGCACAGCAGTTGGTACCTCCAGCCAGGCCGTGCATGCCACTGAGACTAGGCAGCAGGCTCAAAACCGAGCTCAACGTGCGCAGCCCCCCCATCCGGGGATGACGGATTCGCCTCCGCCACTGTTTGTGGTGTGGGACCAGGCAGAACCGCCTCAGTCGCGCCGCGATCAGCTCCGCCCTACCACGAGTCCATCCCGGCCTCCTGACCCCAATACGGTGACTACTTACCGGGCTTCAACCAATGAACAGCGAGATGCGCCAAGCACCAGTCGGCCGCCGGCCCAACCGGCAAGGCCCGTCATGCTTCCAACCGCAGAGCAACCTCCTGCAACCAGGGGATCGCGCTTGGCCAAAAAGTATGATGTCCTGAAGCACTTGGCCGACATCCCAGTGAGACTCTCCATCCTTGAGGCTCTGCGCATGTCATCTGAGATGCGCGAGGCACTCGCTGAAGCCCTGAAGAGCCCCCTCCAGTTTGAGACAGAGGTTGCGGCTGCAGAGGCCTTTCACGCCAAAACGATCAAGGATGCCGAATGTCAGGCAGTTATCTCGTTCTCTGGTAAGGATGAAGACCCTCCTATACAGGGGCACATTCATCCGCTGTATGTTACCGGCCAGTTCAATGGCCTTGAAGTCTGGCGCTGTCTTGTCGACACGGGGTCCGGGATTAACCTGATTCCAACTCGGACGCTCCGGAGATTGGGGTTGTCTGAGGATGACTTGATTCCCTCCGACCTCAGAATCCAGGGGTACGACCGCACCGAGCAAACTCCGGTCGGCAAGATACGCTTGAAGACCCAGTTCGGTGACTTGGTTGCCAACACCGAATTCATGGTAGTCTCTCATGACACTACATATAACGCATTGATGGGCAGGCCATGGCTCCACCTTCATGCGGCGGTTCCCTCATCATACCATCAATGCCTCAAATACTCCCTTAACGGTCGAGTAGGCGTGCTTCAAGGAGATGCCTATCCTTTTGCCTCATGTGAAGCCCACTATCTGGACGCGGACTATTACAAGAGCAAGGATAAGCAGATCCTGGCAGATGAGGTTGAGTCTGTCGCTGTTGCAAGCGATCCCTGGGCAAGTTTGGATGACGCTTACGTCCTCCCGATCCATCGGTTGGACGTAGCCATGGTCTCGATGGCCTGTGAGTCTCCTGATGAGATGACCGCGACCGCCCATGCCAGCACCAGCGGCCCAGCAGGATCTGGTAGCCCCAATGCAGTTTCCAACGCAGTCTCTCCCGTGGAAGATCCCTCCCTAAGTGGAGAGGACGTGGAAGATGCACCCCCAGCCTTTGAGGAGGGCGTCTCCGCCACGGTCGATGAGTTAGTACAAGTGAACCTTGGAACCGAAGCAGACCTAAGACCCACATTGGTCAGTGCCTCCATGCCCTCTGAGGAGCGGCAGCAGTACGTGGACTTTCTCAGGCAGCACCGTGATGTGTTCGCTTGGGGCTATGATGAGATGTCGGGGCTAGATCCTCAGGTAGCCGTCCACCGCCTTGGTCTCCAGGAGAACCATCGCAGGTTCAAGCAGCCTCCCAGGAAGATGCACCCATTCCACGGTGCCATGGTTGAGGCCGAAGTTGACAAGCTTATCAAAGACAACTTCGTGAGGGAAGTCCAGTACCACAAATGGCTGGCCAACATTGTGCCGGTTCGGAAGAAGAACGGGCAGATCAGAGTCTTCATCGACTTCCGCGATCTCAACTGCCACTGTCCGAAGGATGATTTTCCCCTTCCAGTGACAGAGCTGTTGATTGACGCCACGGCAGGGTTCCAAGCCCTCTCTTTCATGGATGGATACTCCAGATACAACCAAATCCGGATGGCCCCTGAGGATGAGGAGTTCACTGCCTTCAGGGCCCCCCAAGGTATCTTTTCTTACCAGGTCATGCCCTTCGGCCTGAAGAATGCAGGTGCCACCTATCAACGGGCGATGCACCGCATATTCAAGCCAATCCTCGGCACACTGGTGGAATGCTACGTCGACGACTTGGTGGTCAAATCGTGCCAGCGTCAGGACCATCTCAAAGATCTTGAGAAAGTGTTCGGCTTCCTCCGTTCTCGCTGCCTGAAGATGAACCCGTTGAAGTGTGCCTTTGGGGTCACCTCCGGGAAATTTCTGGGCTTTGTGGTAAGGTACCGGGGTATTGAGATCGACCCGGAGAAGATCAGGGCGATTAGCCAGATGCCTCCCCCAGGTAACCTCTGGGAACTGCAAGGGTTCCAAGGCCACTTAGCCTATATACGCCGATTCATCGCGAATCTGGCCGGCAAGTGTAAGCCCTTTTCTCGGCTCATGAAGAAAGGTACCACCTATGTATGGGATAAAGAGTGTCAGACCGCTTTTGAGGAGATCAAGCAGTACCTGCTTCATCCTCCGGTTCTGATGCCGCCTGTATCCGGGAAGCCGCTAGTCCTTTATGTGACTGCCCTGGAATGGTCCCTTGGTGCCCTTCTCGCCCAGAAGAACAACGAGGGAACATAGAATAGCCTCTATTACCTCAGTCGCATGCTCCTCGATGCGGAAGTTAGGTATTCCCCCATCGAGAAGAGCTTCCTGGCGCTCGTATTTGCCGTGCAGAAATTACGGCACTACTTGCAGCACCACGAGGTACAGTTGGTTTCTCGGGTAGACCTGTTGAAATATATCCTGAGCCGGCCTATGTTGACTGGCCATCTAGCGCGGTGGGCTGTGATTCTCCAGCAGTTCGACATCAGGTATGTGTCTCAGAAGTCCATCAAAGGGCAAGCATTGGCAGACTTTCTGGCTGCTCACCCGACCTCCGCGGATCAGCCGCTGGATCTAGGCTTTCCTGATGAGGCCATTCTCTCGGTCGATCGAGCCGATCCATGCTGGCAGATGCACTTTGACGGTGCCTCCCAGAGCCCCACCGGTAGAAGGCTCGATAATCCTAAGCTCAACAGAGTGGGCTTGGGTATCGTCTTCATTACCCCGGAGCAAGCCGTGCTGCCATACTCTTTCCTGTTGTCAGAGGGCTGTACCAACAATGAGGCGGAATACCATGCCCTCATCACCGGCCTCGAGTTAGTTCTCGAGATCGACGTGCCCCATCTGTGTGTGAAAGGGGACTCCGAGTTGGTCGTTAAGCAGATCAATGGCGACTATGTTGTCAGGAAGCCGGAACTTGTGCCATTGCTGGAGTGCACCCTCCTTCTGATGGCCCAGTTCCCTTCTCGGCCAGAAATTGTCCACATTCCCCAGTCGCAGAACGGTCGAGCAGATGCTTTGGCCAGCCTTGCTGCGTCACTTGCAGAGCCTGAACAGGACAACCTGATCATCCGCGTGACGCACCGCAGGCTCATCGCCCCCGTTACCCCGGAGGGAGATCACGACCCGTCGGTAAGTAATCTCACCGCGGTTGCCCCCGTGCCCGGAGCCCTGAGTACCCCAGATATGGCAGTCGAACCAGCCCCTGATTGGAGGGCGCCTTTGGTTGAGTACCTCCAACATGGCATTCTCCAGTCAGATCGGGCCGATCGCGAGCGAGTTCGACGCCGCGCATCGCAGTTTGTCCTCCAGAGTAGTCCCGGCCTGGAGCAGATCCTCTATAGGCGCGGATTTGATGGTGTTCTCCTCCGTTGCCTTCAGGGAGTTGAGATCCCACGAGTCATGCAAGAGGTTCATGCTAGTTCATGTGGTGCCCACCAGACTGGGCCGAAGCTGTCCCACTAGATTCGGAGGTTGGGATACTTCTGGCCCTCCATGATCCATGACTGCATCGAGTATGCCAGGAGGTGCCATGCGTGCCAGGTTCATGCGAACTTTGTGCATCGGCCGCCGGAGCCTCTCCATACCACTAGGTATTCCTGGCCCTTTGCAGTTTGGGGTCTGGACGTTGTGGGGTCTTACCCGCCGGCGACGGCTCGCCAGTGCCGGTTCATTCTGACCGCCACGGACTTCTTCTCCAAATGGGCAGAGGCGATTCCGCTCAGAGAGGTCAAATCCTGTTCGATCGCTGACTTCGTGACCTCCAACATCATTTATCGATTTGGAGTGCCTCACGCTATCCTCACGGATAACGGAGCCAATTTCTGAGCAGCCGAGTTGAAGAAGTTGTACGCCAAGTACAACATTCGCTCAAACCATACATCTCGCTATCATGCGTAGGCTAATGGACAGATCGAGGCGTTTAACAAAACCCTCTCTAACATTCTGCAAAAGATGGTTGGTCAGAACAAGAAGAGTTGGCCGGACAAGCTCCCCAACGCCCTCTGGGTTTATCGGACGACGACTCGCAATTCCACCCAGATGACCCCTTATTCCCTGGTGTATGGAGCTGAGGCCGTCCTGCCCATCGAGATCCAGTTACCATCCTTGCGCACTGCGGTCTACGACCAGCAAGCACCGGACAGAGCTGCTGAAGCCCGTCTAGTTGAGTTGGAAGCACTGGATGAGAATAGGCTTCGCGCTTTGCACAACTTGGAGAGGCATCAAAGCAGAATGGCTCGAGCTTTCAATAAGAAGGTTCGCCTCCGCTCCTTCCTGCAGGGTGACCTAGTACTGGCCCTAAAAGCACCAATGATCCCCGGTAGGAAGCCGCCCAAGTTGGAGCCCAAGTGGGAGGGACCTTTTGTCATCCACAAGGTCTATCCCAATGGTGCGTACTCCCTAGCAACTATGGATGGTGAGCGTGTCACTCCTCCCACCAACGCTAGGTTCCTCAAGCAGTACTTTTCCTGAAAGCATCCTCGTCCGCGCGACAAGACGTTAAACTGCCAAGCATCCTCGTCCGCGCGACAAGACGTTAAACTGCCAAGCATCCTCGTCCGCGCGACAAGACGTTAAACTGCCAAGCATCCTCGTCCGCGCTGCAAGACGTTAAACTTCCAAGTGTTTCGTCCAGCATGACGTTAAACTGTACTTCGTCCAAGCTACAAGACGCTAAACTGTTTAGCATTCGTCCAACATGACGTTAAACTGTACCACGTCCGCGCTGCAAGACGTTAAACTGCCAAGCGTCTTCGTCCTGCATGACGTTAAACTGCCCCTCAAGAACTACGTTCGGCTTGATTCCCATCCTTATGGGATACGTAGGACCGCCTGAACATTCATGTTTCAGGTCCAGCCCCTCCTTCGGGAATTTCCATCCCATCTCGGGCCCTTGGCCCAGTTGCCTCTGGGTATGCGGCGTATGGTGTGAACGCGGGGCTATGCCCTCATTCACGTCGGTTTGCTCGCCACGCTGTACGCCCCCCACGTTTGGGGATGCCTCCTGCTCCCCCTTTCTCTTTTCGTCCTGCGTGACGTTAAACTGCACTTCAAGAACTACGTGCGGCTTGATTCCCATCTTAATGGGATACGTAGGAACGCCTGGACATTCGTGTTTCAGGCCCAGCCCCATTTCTCGGGGATCTCTATCCCGCGTTGGGCCTCTGGCCCCAGTTCCCCTCCTTTTTGTGCGAGGCATATGATGTGAGCGAGGGATTATGTCCTCATTCACGTTGGTCTACTGGTCGCGCCGTACGCCTCCCCCCGTGTGTGGGACTACCTCACACCCCTCATCGTCCTACATGACGTTAAACTGCCTCCCAAGAACTACGTGCGGCTTGATTCCCATCCTTATGGGATACGTAGGACCGCCTGGATGCTTGTGTTTCAGGTCCAGCCCCGTCTCTTGGTTGATCACGGGGATCTGTCGTCTTTTGGTTGCTCTCAGGGTGAGTCCTTCGACCCTTTCCGGTGATCTGTTAACATGTTTTGGGTACTCAGGTCTATGACCCGTAGTGTCGGATTCAATCCCGAAAAGTCTTGTGTTGCTTTTCGGGCCTCGCGCTTCCCCTTGTTCGAGCCTTCACTCAAAGGGATCCTCGTTAGCAGTTTGGGTACGATGCCTCAGTGCTCTCCTACCGCTCCGGGTCGATTTACCGGCGGGTCCTGGGCCGCAAATCGATATGAATCCTGCGCTTGAGCGGTTGATGCTCGTTTGCTTGCCCTATCCTAGGCTGACGCGATCGGATGTTGTGTTGCGAATATGGTCAGCGACATCCTTGATCGCCATGTCAGCTCTTTCAGGCTCTGAACATTGGTTGCGCAGTCCTCATCACACTCCGCCTTTGTGCGTTGTAGTGGAATCTCGACACTCTCTTCATACTGACCTTCAGTACACCTCTACACGTTAGGCAGGCCAACCAGGGTAATGGTGTCTGTCGAGGCTCCCACGATCTGAGCACCAAGGATATATGCTGATGTCCTCCCTAAGGGCCATGTGTAGCTGGACCCTCGTCCCCATAAGGAGGAAGGAGTCGCCCGAACAATCGCGTTCTGGGCCCAGTATAGATGGAGGCTAGCATCTCTGCCCCTCGGGTGATGAACATACGCAGGCCCCTATCCCAGGATCCTTCTCCTGGAATCGTGCGTGACCGCAGGGCTGGGTATGTTCCCACCTCCGCTGAGTCCGCCATATTTCAATAAGCGGATTCCTCCATGGTCCGAACCACACGACCTTAAACTGTGTTGTCTGGTTCTACCACACGACCGTAAACTATGATCGTCTTGGCCGCCCGACGAGAAACGGCACTGCATCGTGATGTTCTCCTCAGGGGACACTCACGTTGGGCGCTGGTTAATAACCACGCCATTTATCAATGCCTTTCATGGCTTGATTATTGTGGCGACGCCAGGGATTCCTTAATCACAGGCATGTCGCTGCACAAAGAAAAACCATCCACCTTTAAGGACAAACAAGAAATATCAAATACCGCTTCTTCTGTGTGCGAGGGTCAGACCCGCACCCCTCCCCGCGCTGGTGCCCGATTGTATTGCGCCGCGCTTCAAGAACTACGTGTGGCTTGATTCCCATCCTCATGGGATACGTAGGAACGCCCGGATGTTTGAAACTTCGGGTCCAGCCCCACCTCTTAGAGATTCCCCCTTCTCTTGGGAATCCGCCGCCTTCGGGTCACCCTCAAGGCGTGTCCCTCGACCCCTTGCAGTGATCCACCGGTGTCAAGAGTACTCTGGTTTATTGCCAGGAGGGTCAGGTTCAGCTTGGTCAGGTTCCTTCCACTTTTCAGGCTTCGTGTTCCCTTTCATTCGGACCCATCGCCTATGCCCTGGGTGGAGCCCCCGTGAGCGGTCTGGACACAATGCCTCAGTGCTCTCCCACCGACTTGGGCTGGTGCCCCCAAGGGCCTCGGGCAGCAAATCGATATGAATCCTGCGCTTGAGCAGTTGATGCTCGTTTGCTGCCTCATTCCATCAACGGTCAGTGCGATATTGATGCTGCTTTTCCGCCACGGTCGGTAGTACTCCCATATCGTTACGCCGGTGCCCCCAGTCCTTGAGTGAATGGTCGCATGATTCACATTATGTTTTCCACCCCCCATTCTGACCAGGCGAAATCTCGACACTCTTGACACTATCCCTCAGTGCATCTTCGCATATCCAGGGGATAGGACCACGATGTGGCGTACTTTGAGGTTCCTATGGTCCGAGCTCTAAGACCTTAAACTAAGATCTACCCCTACGGTCCGAGCTCTAAGACCTTAAACTAAGATCTACCCCTATGGTCCGAGCTCTAAGACCTTAAACTAAGATCTACCCCTATGGCCCGAGCTCTAAGACCTTAAACTAAGATCTACCCCTATGGTCCGAGCTCTAAGACCTTAAACTAAGATCTACCCCTATGGTCTGAGCTCTAAGACCTTAAACTAAGATCTACCCCTATGGTCCGAGCTCTAAGACCTTAAACTAAGATCTACCCCTATGGTCCGAGCTCTAAGACCTTAAACTAAGATCTACCCCTATGGTCCGAGATCTAAGACCTTAAACTAAGATCTACCCCTATGGTCCGAGCTCTAAGACCTTAAACTAAGATCTACCCCTATGGTCCAAGCTCTACGACCTTAAACTAAGATCTCCCCAAACGGGGTTCTGCGTCCTGCATGACGTTCAACTGCACTTTCAGAACTACGTGTGGCTTGATCTCCAGCCTGATGGAGTACGTAGGAACGCCCGGGTATCTCAACTCGGGTCCAGCCTCAGGGATCGCTAAGTCCCGCCCCTTCTCGTCGTCAGCCGTCTGGCCTGGCTTCTGGTAGAGTGGTGCAGTTGTGATATTCTCCCCGATCCAGCTCGGGATGCCCCATTGCAATGATGGGAAGTGACAGTTTCCTCATCAAAGAGGTTCTGTCTGAGAATTGGGGTGATGCACGGCCAGATTAGTGCATCCGCCTAATACGCTTTCCCCACGGTGGCGCAATTTTGAGAGCGTTGGATTCTGTCCGAACAAATCATCACTTCGCCCCACGCTTCGCATGCCCTGTTGATCTGGATTTCCACCCTTGTGCCTGAAGGAACCCCCAAAGCGGCATTGATGATGACATGTGATCCGCCTCTTGCAATATGAATGATGACCTTCGGTCCGTCTATTGCGGTAGTATGGTCGATTGATCCATTGTCCGCTTGCCGTCTTGGGCATTTCCTAGAAGGCCGACCGTTGTGGATTTCTGAATTCGGGACACGCGATTCACCCTTTCTCATTTCCCTATGTTCGGATAAAATCTCAACGCCCCTAGCGTTGTCCCGCTCGTGTGTCAGAACAAGTTGGGGGGATGATACATTGATTAGGCTTGAGGTCTCCTTTCCTAGGAATGACCTCCCTCTTTTCTCTAGAAATCCAGGCCCAATTGTGGATGCCTGAAGCTTGGTTAAAGCTTCCGCGAGACAATGAATTGTGGTTGATCATGTTAAGACAAAAGATGCAGATAAATATATTGGTTCATACAAATGGATCGAAATATTGAGTAGCGGAAGAAAATGTTCTGGGAGTGGCAAAAACAAAGCCCCTAGGGATTAATGTGCTGAATAAGTCCTTCTAATGCCGCTACCCTTTGGCTGGAGGCCTCCAGAGCTTATTCTCGCTCTCTGCGTACCCTCTCTTCGTCGGCGGTCGCAGCACGCAGTTCGTCGATCCTGGCCTGTGCACGCTCCCGCTCGACTTGGAGTGTGACCATCTGTTGGCCCGCCTCCGTCAGCTGTACCTGGGCGTCAACCAGCTGGGCTGCTAGTTGCTCCACAAGCTCGGTGCACGTTGCGACGAAGGCCTCCTTCTCTGCCGCCTGCCCTTCGAGACGCCGGACTTCCTGCTCCGCCGTGAGGAGCGCCCGCGTGTTCTCCGACATGTCCCGACATTGTGAGACGTTGGCACGCCGGCGGCTCTCGCGCATCTTTTCGGCCATGAAATCAGGGACCGTCAGATGGAGGCGTTGAGCATCAGCTCCCCCGGCACACAGGAAGCGCAGCCAGGTTTGAAGTGATCCCATGCGCCCCAGCCACTCCGATGGGTCTCGCTTGAGGAAGCGCTGGATGCACTTCCACCCCCTATGTCGCGTTATCCGACTCTCTTCGACCGCCTCCGCGTCCGAGTCGTCCATCTCCTCGGGGTCGGCAGGCCGGTAGGCAGGGAAGGCAGCCAGCAGGTCTGCTGTAGGGTCCGCCCCTGGGATGTCCTCATGGGGGATAGGTTCCCCAACATCTGGGCGACCTTCTTCTCCCGCCCCAGCGGCACTGACACCCTCGTCAGCCCCCGACCTCTCTCCGATGGAAGCACCGCCGGCGTCCGCTGCCCCCTGATCAGCAGTTGGTGGGGTCGGCTCGGTGTGAAAAGTCTGTTCCGGAGCAGGCGGCATGTCTGCCATTGGTCCGCTCGTGGATGGCCTGGGTTCGGCAGCCCGACGAGCCTCCAGTACTGAGATCACTGCGCAAGGCATGCCGTGGTTAGTCACGGATCGTCAACGGCAAACACCAACAGTGAATAGAGAAGACTTACGGGAATCCAAGGCGTCATCTTCCGCTGTCCCGGCCGCCGCAGGAGCAATTGCAGCAGGGGACCCCTCAGCGCTTGTCAGTTCAATGATGGGTGTCTGGCCCCCGCCCTGTCCTACTGGCGCCTCTCCTACTCCTGCTGAGGATGCTTGACCAGCATCTGTGCACTCCTGAGAAAGGTGGAGAAATGGGTTAGAAGCTGCATAAGAGAATGGATGAAGCAGGTTGAGTAGGGATAGAAGCGGACCTCGAGGAGCTTAGTGACATCAACATTGTCAGAGCCGGCCACCTCGCCGCTCTCCCGCGGGATCCCCTGATGGGACCTTCCCTCGGAGCCTTCATCCTCCCCCGTCTCCTCCTCTTCCTCGGAGTCATCGTTACTATCGTCTTCCTCCGGCGGCATCTGTTCTGGAGCAGGCTCTCGACCGAGCATCACCTTCACCAGAAGGGACGGCTCCGCACGCTGACCACGTTGGCGCGCGTACTCGTCCATGGCCGTCAGATATGCATACCGCCGGTGGAAGTTCACCCTGTCGGCGATCTGGAGGCACCCGACCTCTGGCAGATGGATTCCTTCTCTGAGTATCTTTCGCCAGATGGCTTCGGTCCCCAGTGACTGCCGTAGGGTCATCCAGGCTGACCACAGCACTGGGAAGACTGCATCGTGGGAGGGTTCGAGCAGACGCCTTACCTGCTTCCCGGGCCGCTCTTCGACCACCGCATGTGCCCCCTCTCTGGGCGCTGAAGTCGTGGCGGCAGCCTGCGATGTGCCCGCCGCCGAAGTCCCTACCCGCGCCGGCTCCGCTGCTTGGCGCGCCTCCGTTCTCCCCCGTCTGGCGGCACTTCGCCTCCTTCCTTGACGCCCGGTCTCCGCACGGGTGACTTCAAGCCGCCGAACTGGCTTCCGTAAAAGCCCCTCAGGGTACGCGATGGCCCAGTGTTCGGCGTACTCGGTTGCCAAGCATGCGTCGACCCCGGTAGGAGGGAGAGTGATTACGTCGCCATAGCCGAAAGCGGCGAACATCAGCCACATCTGGCGAAGGACGCAAGGGTTCGTCTCCTCCCGGACAGCAGTAAATACCCTCTTCGGCATCCGTTGAAGGCACCCGAACTGCCTGGCGAACCGGGTTGGCACGTAGGGCTCGCAGATCACCTTCCCGTCGATCTGAGCCACGAGCACCCCGCCCCGCATGTTCAGGAAGTATTCGTGCTGCTCCAGCGGACCCTGCCCATTGTCGATCATCTGGCCGACGGGAGTGGGGAACGGGCTGAAGTTGAAATTGGCGTGATTTCCAATCCGAATCCTCACGCCCTCCTCATTTAGGGTCATCGGAGCGACCCCCGCGATGTTCAGCAGGGAGGGTCACAGGCCGTTGCCCGGAGGAATGATGGCGTTTGGAAACGTGTACCCACCAAGGTGAGCAGCCACCCAGCCGTGGAAGAATTGAAAGGGCCCACAGATCCTTCGTGGCGACCCCCCTCATGAGATGCATCCCAGGATGGCATACAGCTTCGCCAGTACTGGGACCCCGAGGTTGTATCTTTTGTTGGCGGCCATAGCGCCCGCCATCGCCAGTGTCGCCGGGCGAACGCCCATTCTCGCGTCCCGCACTGGCAGGAGTCACCCACTCAGAAAGGTGGCCAGGAATGCCGCGTACCGGACATTTGGGTCTCGGGCCTCGATGACGCGGTACCCCCATGAGCGGTAGTCGCCCGTCTCCAGGACCCGCCAGTACGACCCGTTCCGGCTCCTCTGAGCCGCGGTCGGGCACCGCTTCCCCCTGCCTGGCATCTTGACCGCTGGGTCATGCTCCAAGAACTGGCCGAACCACTCCTTGTAGGCTATGTCCTTGTGGAAGTCCTTGATCCCGAGCCGCTGCGTAGCCAGGTCAAGTAGATGCCATGTCAGAATGGGAGTCTGTGACCTGTCTTCCCAGATGTTCTTCGGAGGCAGGAACTCATCGTATTGGTAACCCTCCAGCGGGATACCTCCGATGCAGTGGATGTCCCAGAGACCGATGCTGACCTCCCCATGGTGAAGATGGAAGGTGTTGGTATCCGGGGACCAGCGGGTGAACAGCTCCGGCCCGAGCTCGGACTGCTGGTAGAAGTGGAACTGCGACGTCCACACCGCCTCAAACAGGCCGATGTACCACAGCTCTTCTGCGAAGTGATCGCAGGTGTGGCGTACCCAGAACGCCCAGGCCCACTCACTGGTGAAGTTTTCCCCAGACCGCAAGTCCCAGTCCTTCAGCCAGCCCTTGGTGTCGTCAGTGACACTCTGGCGATATGTGCTCGAGTAGAGGTCTGGAGAGTTCTCCGCAGTAGGCTCACTCCCGACGATGGTTCGCGTCCTCGGGTTCAGGACATAGACATCTAAGTGCCTGGTCTCCCTGGCAGGATGCCCGTTGTTGGTGATGTTATAGCGGGGAATCTCGTCCTCCTGAGTCACCCAGGTCTGTGGCGCATCAACCTCGAACCCTGGCACCGGAACCTCATCTAGGATGCCAAAGTTCCAGATCGGCAGGTTGTCCGACAGCGGATATGTCTTCTGGGCCGGCGTCAGCAAGTCGAACAAGGATTGATTGTTGGAAACAATATCCTTGGCTCCGTAGACCTCCTCGTTCGCCGCCATCTCAGCTCTGCGAATGGCGGCATCCCCCTCATTCCCTCGATTCGTGGCCATCTCAGAAGCTCCGGGAGTCGTGTGGGTTAAGGGATGAGGCGTGCGGAATCGGAAGAGGCTGGTAGAGAAGTTTGAGAGTTGGCGCGCAATCCTAGTGGACGGCGCGCAATTGGGAAGTCTTTCGCGTAAAACCCCGGGTGTTCGCGCAAAAACAGGCCGAAATCCGGAATATTTGCGCGACGAACGGGTGAATTCCGCGCCGGAAAGGGCAATTTCGCGCATGAGAGCTCGAATGCTTATCGCGCAGAAGGCCGATGTATGGTACGGGGGGACCCAGGGCCCCAATTTATAGGCGAGGCCGGGTGTCCGCGCTGCGCGGAAAGCGCTTTGCGCGACCGAGACAGCGAATTTCGCACCCGACGCCCTTTTTTGCGCGCCACAGTCCCGCGCCACCCAGGACTTCGACATTCTGGAGTCTCCCTCGGAACCCGATCGTTGAGACCTCTCGCCGATCTGATTCCGAGTGGGGGCTTTTTTAGACGCCGGAAGAGTCCGTTGTTCCCAAACAAAGCTCCGGATGCGGAAAGCGAGGTCATATTTGGAGTCAGAGGCACGTTTCGGAGGGCCCGGAGGCCTTGCACGGAATTTTGGAGGCCCACGCGCAAAGTTGCAGTAAGGCGCGCAAACCTCCCGGGATGCGCGCAATGCGCTGGGCCGGCGCGCAATTTTGCGCGCCCGTGGCCCGCGCGACTCCCTTGCGCGCCGGGACCTATTCCGCGCCCGCGAAGGAAATTCCGTGCCCGCGAACCGGATTCCGCGCCCGCGAACCGGATTCCGCGCCCGGGGTTGCCTATAAATATAAGGCGACCCTCGACGTTTTGAAGGTTGCCGGAATTCGAAGAGTCCCTCGTTCGCGCAATCCAACCCCTTCCGCGCGCAATGCCGATCTTCAGGTAACCTCTTTTCTTTCGCGCAAGAAAGCCTCGGGGTTCTCCTTCGCGCGCAATCCCCTTGGCTCCTTTCCTTTGAAACAACTCTTAACCCAAAGGCCTTCGCGCGCAAAAGAAGCCTCTTGCGCGCAATTGTCCCCGGGTGCGTGAAATCTAGCCCGATTGCGCGCACCCCCCCCCCCTTCAAAGTGGACATTCATTAAAAGAATAGGTCGTTGCCCCCGCGCATTATCCGAAGCCCGGTGCGCGCAATCTCAAACATCCGCGCGCAAAGTGCTGGCCCAATTGCGCGCCAGCCTGCCCATTTGCGCGCCAACCCGCGGTATAGCGCGCCAAGCTCCTCTTTTGCGCGCAATCCACCGTGGTCGCCCCCTTTTTTCCCCTGAGGGTACCCGCCTGCGTGGCGCTCAATGATCTTCATCCTGGGTGCCCGCACCGTGCATTGTCTTCCCGTGCGGCCCCCCTAGGCTTGTGCGAAGTGACACGGACCTATCAGCGGCTTCTACGTCCTGCACGACGTTAAACTGCATACGTCCAAGCTGCACGACGTTAAACTGCCTAGCCCCCATCATCCGCCCTGCAAGACGTTAAACTGCCAAGTGTTTCGTCCAACATGACGTTAAACTGTACCTCGTCCGCGCTGCAAGACGTTAAACTACCAAGAATCTTCGTCCTCAACACACGATGTTAAACTGTACTTCGTCCGGCAAGACGTTAAACTGTCCGCTTCGTCCTCAACACACGACGTTAAACTGTACTTCGTCCGGCAGGACGTTAAACCATCCGCTTCACCCGATCTCGTGCCCTGCACGCAGGGTCCCCCCGGTTTGGATGTGGCCCCCACCCGCTCGTCTCTGCAGGGATGACGGGATTGCCCCTCTTTAGGGACGATTCATGGAGTGGCCTTCGCCCACGGGGGTAGAGTGTTACAAACCGAACGAACTATGTGGACTTTGATCCATGTCTCCTAAACAGGGTACGTAGGAAGCCTCTCCGAGGTTCAAGCCCGCCACTTGGTCATCCCGGTCGTATTTACATCGGTTCGTCCATCAGTGGACCCCTCCCGGGTTCACACTTGCGTCGATTCACCTATGAATCCGCCATTGTGGGAGACTGCACATGTGTATCTCCATTGTGCTTCCCCACTGCCTCTTTCTCCTTTCAGCGTCCAGCATGACGTGAAACTGTGATCCACCCGGCCGTTCCATCCCCTTCTGTGCGAGGTGGTTCGGTTCAATCCTCCGCCCGGCGGCCTCGACCTCTTCGTGAGTCGGCTTGCCGACGTCCAGCATGACGTTAAACTATATATCCGAACTACGTTGACTTTGATCCGCGCTAACGCGCGGTACGTAGGAAGCCTCTACGGGGTCCAAGCCCTTCACTCCATCATCCACCCTGATCCTTACCCGGGCCGCCACATCCCGGTGGGGTCATGCCATTTCAATCCACTCCACTTCACTCGGGAAGCCGCCCATGTGCTGGCCCCAACGTCGGAGGTTCCCCACAAGGGGTTCTGTCACCTGATCCACTTCTCGTGTTGATCAGTCTGATGCCGTCCCCGCTGGACGTTAAACTCGCGGCATACCCCGTGTTAAACATGGGAAGCTGAGGAAAACCTCAGGTAACGCAGTTCCCTGCACCCAGCGCGGGATGCCTCAGGCCATCACGCCTTCGAGAAGCCCTATTAGGGACGGAAAGCAGACATGCAGAGCCGCAGTGTTAAGACACTCCCCCAACACCCAGAGCTACCCGGTCTCCTCACCGCAGGTTGCTGCCCCGACCAGACCCCTTGGAGCATCCGGGCGGAAGCAGCGTAATTAACCGGTGTCCATGAAGATATGGCGCCGGGAACGAGATTCACGAACATTCTTAAATCTATGAGGGAGACCCGGATTAGGCGACGAGTTCCGAGGAGACGTCCACGGAAGGAGGAGCCGACATCCCATCTTCCCGGTTTCGATCAAGGAGCAGACGCCCCTGAATAAGGGACGGATGTTGCCCGCATTTGGAAAGCGGGACTGCGGGGCCACAAGCCGCGCGCCCATCCCCTCGGGTCGACGGGTGCACGCGCGAACGCGTCCTGGCGGAACAGCATCGGAACAGAAACCCGACGCACATCCGCACCGAAACACCTTTCTCAGAATGTTTTTGTCATAGAGTACCTTAGCCTTCTCTTTGTACAAATTGGAATTCTCAAAGGATTCAAGTCTAAGCTCCTCCAGTTCATCCAATTGCAACAATCGTTCTTCACCAGATTTTTCACAATCGAAATTACAGGTTTTCACAGCCCAAAAAGAATTATGTTGGATTTCAACTGGTAAGTGACATGCTTTACCAAAAACTATCCTAAAAGGAGACATCCCAATGGGTGTTTTATAGGCAGTTCGATAAGCCCAAAGTGTTTCACCAAGTCTTTCAGGCCAGTCTTTTCTGGTGAGTTTTACAATTCTCTCAAGAACTCTTTTCACTTCCCTATTAGAAAGTTCAGCCATTCCATTTGTTTGGGGGTGATATGAATTTGATGTTTTATGTATAATCCCATTGTTTTTCAGAAGATATTCCATGGTTCTATTACAAAAATGGGTTCCTAAGTCACTGATCAAGGCACGTGGTGTTCTAAATCTTTGCAAGATGTGGGTCTTTAGGAAATCACTAACAGTATGAGCATCAACCTTCCTAGTGGGTTTGGCCTCAACCCACCTTGAAACATAATCAACCACAAGAAGAATGTATGAGAATCCATTGGAAGGGGGAAATGGTCCCATGAAATCAATACCCCAAACATCGAATATTTCACAAAAGATTAAGGGCTTTTGGGGCATTTCATTTCTTTTGGAGATTATGCCAAAATTTTGGCATGTGGGACATGATTGACAGAACTCATGTGAGTCCTTGAAGAGGGAAGGCCAGAAGAATCCAGAGTCTAGGACCTTTCGAGAGGTCCTTTGTGGCCAAAGGTGGCCACCATAAGGCATTGAGTGACAGAATTCTAAGATGGAAGAATATTCATCTTCATCAACACATATCCTAATTACCATGTCTACCCTAGTTTTCCAAAGTTTATTTTCTTCCCAAAAATATTATTTTGAATTACTTTTCAACTTAATTTTTTGCTCTTTTGAAAACTTTTCAGGAAAAACACCAGAAACCAAGTAATTTACAATTGGGGCATACCATGGTAGTTTTGGAGTGAGAGATTAAAGGTGCTCAATTGGAAATCTAGGATCAATGATTTCAAAATGAGGAGAATTAGTAATTCTACTCAAGTGATCAGCCACAGGGTTTTCTTTTCCATGTCTATATTTGATTTCAAGGTCAAACTCTTGGAGCATTATAATCCATCTTATTAGCCTTGGTTTGGAATCACTTTTCTTGAGTAAGAACTTAATAGCAGAATGGTCTGTGAAGAAGATGATTTTGGCACCTAAGAGATAGGGCCGAAATTTATCTAAGGCATAAACCACATCTAAAAGTTCAATTTCATTCACAGTGTAGTGAGATTGAGTTTCATCCAATGTTTTTGAGGCATAATAGATTACATGAGGAATTTTTTCTCTTCTTTTACCAAGAACATCCCCAACAGCTCTATCAGAAGCATCACACATCAATTCAAAAGGTAAGGACCAATCTGGGGGTTGGATTATTGGGGCAGATGTAAGAGCAGTTTTGAGTTCAATGAAGGCTCTCTGGAAAACCTCATCAAAATGGAAAGAGACATCATTTTGGAGCAAAAGAGTGAGTGGGAGAGAAATTTTACTAAAGTTATGGATGAATCACCGATAAAAACTAGCATGACCGAGGAATGATCGGATGTCTCGAACAGAAGTAGGTTGAGTAAGTGATTGGATCACTTAAATTTTGGCTGGATCAACTTCAATACCATCTTTTGAAACTATGTACCCTAGAACAATCCCATTAGCAACCATGAAGTGACATTTTTCAAAATTTAACACAAGGTTACACTTGACACACTTTTGAAGGACTAGAGAGAGTGAATGCAAGCATGACTCAAATGACTTGCCATAAATGTTAAAGTCGTCCATGAAGACTTCCATGTAGTGTTCTATGAATTCTGAAATGATACTCATCATACACCTCAAGAATGTTGCAGGAGTATTACAAAGGCCAAAAGGCATTCTTCTATATGCATATGTTCCAAAGGATCATGTGAAAGTAGTCTTTTCTTGGTCCTGAGGTGCGATTGGGATTTGTAAGTAGTTGGTGTATCCATCAAGAAAGCAATAGTGTGACTTTTCGGCCAATATTTATAGAATTTGATCAAGGAATGGAAGTGGGTAGTGATCTTTTTGGGTTTCAACATTCAATTTCCTATAGTCGATGTACACACGCCATTTGTTCTTCACTCGAGTTGTGACTACCTCTCCATGTTCATTTGTGACAACAGTTATCCCACCCTTCTTAGGTACAACTTGAATTGGACTAACCCATTCACTATCAGAAATTGGGTAGATAATACTAGCTTGAAGAAGCTTGGTGATCTCTTCCCTAACTACCACAAGTATGAGTGGATTGAGTCTTCTTTGGGGTTTTCTAACTGGTTTGGATGTCTCCTCCAGATGGATTTGATGCATGAAAAGGGCAGGGTTGATTCCTGGTATGTCATCTAGGGTCCAACCTAAGGCTTTTTTGTTTTCCTCTAACACTTGAACAAGTTTGGACTCCTCGGATTCAGTAAGTGTGGTAGAGATAATGATAGGATATGAGTGATCATGGAAGAGGAATGCATATTTTAGGTGTGCATGAAGAGGTTTCAAATCAGTCTCATATTTCACTTTTGGGATAGAAAACTCAGGAATAGAAGAAGGGACTTCAGTTGCTTCAAATTCATTTTCCTTAATATTGTCCAAGGTGGAGCAGTAGAGATCAGAATTGATGTGGAATTCAAGAGAGTTTTCAAGTTCCTCTATATTTATGGAGTCTATGAATGAAAGGTCCACATCAACTTCACAATTTATGACTTGGTTAATCCTAGTGCAGATTTCACAACATCCTATATCTTCATAACATGATGAACATGATGTAATGGGGTTCAATTGACTCTTAGAAGTGTCCTCGGAAGCATGGATTGAGAATGCAGAGTGATCCTCAGATGGGTATCGCATGGATTGGAAAATGTTGAATTTGACTAGTTGGTCACCGAATTCCATGGATAAGATTCCAGAATGCACATCAATCTTGGTTCTCGTAGTCATGAGGAATGGTCTTCCAAGAATTAGGGGAGATCAAGAAGAGTTCTTCTCACCTTCCATGTCAAGGACATAGAAATCAGCAGGGAAGATAATATCATTGACTCGTACAAGGATATCCTCAATTATTCCCTCATGACTGGTTGTGCTTCGAGTGGCTAACTGAATGAAAACACCCATTGGGTGTAAGGGACCTAGACCAAGGTTGGAGATATGGATTTGGGCATGACATTAATTGAAACTCCTAGGTATATGAGTGCATCATCAAAGTTGGAACTTCCAATTTGGCATGGAACCTTAAAGGTCCCTGGATCTTTGCACTTTATGGGAATAGACTGCTGGGTGGAAACATTTCTGAAGGTCCTAAGTTTCTTCTTATGGGTACACAACTACTTTAGAAACTTGGCATACTTAGGAATTTGTTTTATGTAATCTAAGAGGGGAATGTTTAATTCAACACGTCTAAACATGTCGAGCATTTCAGGATCATGTTTAAAGGACTTCCTTAGTTTAAGAAACAGCTTGTAGAAAAGGAATTGGATTCCTAAGTGGAATGGAAGGAGGTGAGGGAATGGATTCAGGTTCTTTTTTAAGTTTCTTTTTCTTTTCATTTTCTAGGTCAACATTCAAAGGAGGGTTTGAGAATTTATCTTGAGGTACAACAATTTTTTTTCTCTATCTAAGTGTAATTGTACTTACATTACCCTTGGGGTTGGGTAATCGTTGAGCTGGGAGTTGGGAAGAATTTTATTGTTGTTGTTGGCTCAGGTGGGATGCAAGTTGACCTATTTGAGTTTCAATGTTTTTAAGGCTAGAATGGGTGAAGGAGGAATGTTCTTCCACTGCACTTTCCCATGGTTTCTTGGAAGAAGAGGCTTGTCCCGGATTGGGATTACCTTGATTTTGGTTCTTGGGAAAGCGATTGTATTGGGTTAGGAATTGGGAAGGCTCATTAGGATAGTGGAATCCAGGAGGAGGATTGTTCCTTTGATGTTGAGGAATAAAAGGATAAGGTTGATGGAAGTTACCACCACCTTGACCATATTGGAATTGGTTTTGATTTTGAGGAGGGAATTGAGGGGGATGAGAGATGGTATTACCATACCTCAAGCCTAGGTTAAAGGTAGAAGAGAAAGGCTCAGAGTGAGGTTGGTTGAAGTTTCTAACAAACTGAACTGATTGTTGAGGGTTGGGGTTCTGCTGAGCATATGCTGCATTGAGATCAATTGGTCCGGATGAATTGGATTGATCCTCTTGAAGTTGTGGACATGTGTCTGTTGGATGAGCTGGGGAGCTACAGATTCCACAATTCTTGATAGGTCTAGGGAATAGTGACTGTGGAGAAGATGATGTTGGGGCTTTGGTAGCCACCTCTAGTTGACGCACAAGACCTGTAAGTTCACTCATCCACTCAGTCATCTTGTTAGGCTCAATGGATTGATTATCTTGGGCTTGTTTGACTTGAGCATGTGCTCGAGTATGGAATTGTTGTGTGTTTGCAGCCATGTTACTTATGAGATCTCTTGCAGCTGCTGGAGTTTTGTCAACAAGAGCACCGCCACTTGCGGCATCAATGAGGGTTCGCTCCATATCCAATAACCCCTCATAGAAGTATTGGATCAAGAGTTGGTCAGGGATTTGGTGGTGTGGGCAGGTTGCCACAAGCTTTTTGAACCTCTCCCAGTACTCATGGAGTGATTCATTTGGGAATTGACGGATACCACTTATTTCCTTTTAGATGGAAGCAGTACGAGTAGTAGGAAAAAAATTTCTAGAAAGAGACACTTCATGTCATTCCATGTAGTTATGGAACTAGGAGGGAGGTAGTAGATCCATGACTTGGCAGAGTCAGATAGGGAGAAAGAGAATGCTCGAAGTTTGATTTGTTCTTAACAAACCCCTTGGGGCTTCATGGTAGAGCACACCACCTGGAACTCTTTGAGATGTAGGTGCGGATCCTCAGCGGCTAGCCCATGGAAATGAGGTAGAAGATGAATCAAACCTGATTTGAGTTCGAAGTCAGCCTCTATGTTTGGATATTGAATACCAAGGGGTTGGTAATTCATATCAGTGGCAGCAAGTTCTTTCAATGTTTGTTCCCTGGGATTGGCCATATCAAATTCAATTGGTAGGGCAATGATTGGTTCTTGGGTGATTTGGTTATCCCTAATGGTCCTCCAAGGTCGAAAAAGAGTTCTATCAATTTCAGGGTCAAACAAATCTGAGGGATTGCTTGGGAGGCTACGGGGCATTTAGAGAGATTTAAAAAGGATGAGGAAGGCGAGTTTTTCTCAGTGTTTTTTTCAGATTTGTTTTTTTAAATTTTGTTTTTTTTGTTGTTTTTTTTAAACTAAAAACTACGGACTACTTAAATCACCATCCCCAGAAACGGCGCCATTTGAAATGCACGCCCGATTGTTGCCTATCGACGGTTCATGGATCTGGTGCTCTGCTAATGTGTATAGAAGCTCTCGGGTCGTATCCTTGGCGATGATACTTTGAAATAGTCGTTTGTTTTTAGTTGATTGTATTCTGATTGAGGGTTTGTTTTCCGAGCTTAATTGAAATGACTAATTTATTATGATTGATTTAACAAAATGATAATGATTTGGGTGAGTTTATCATTAGGTTAGTCAATCTTGTGATGTCCTTGAGCTTTGCTTTATATTGCATTTAAATTAACACCCATGTCACAAGTTGACGTTGATTTGAATTCCCAAGTGTTAAGGCTTTAATCCAAGCCTTAACATAACTTAGGGTTCTAATCTTGATCATATCTTGTTTATGGTAGTGTATTTATGGTTCCAATAATCCATGGAAATGACACGTTAAACAAAACAAGTCATTAATCAATGACATGCTAAGTCCAACATACACAATGTTAATTCAACAAATACTCATCGAGCGAAAGCTCTCAATCGCTTAACATACCTAAATTAAAACTTACCCCAATGACAGATTTACTCAGCCATTAGGATTGTTTATAATCTGGGTTTAATGTTTATGGTGATTATTTAAAAAGATTAGAAAAATAAAGGGACAAGAAAAGAGTAGTGTGTCGAACACACACACGAAAGATTTTGAGAATCAAAAATGGAATTTCGATTGAACGGGGAATAAAAAGAAGGGAAGGGGATTAAACTGAATTTAAACTATTTTAAGACCATTAATATTATACTACAGAAGGTGGAGAATAATAATAGGTATTGAAGAAGAAACAAGCACTAAAATTTTATTGAAATGAAAACAAAGTCACACAATTACAATGGAAAGAAAACATAAACAAACATGAAAGAGAAGTAGAGGATAGGTCTCTCTTGTTGAAACAAGATCAAAGAATATCCTCCCAGAACCTTGTCAAGGATATAGTAATGCCAAACCTCCTCCTTAAGTGCTGAAGTTCCAACCTCCTAGAAGGAGAGGAGAGGGATGCATTTATAGCTCAAGGAGTGGACTGTTTGCATTCTAAATTTTCCCCTCCACTTGACCCGCATATTTACCAATCTAGACAGCTGAATCAAGAGCTTGTGTCTTCTTTATAAATATAGATATGGATGTCTTCTGTCTACCCTCAAAATAGTGCAGTCATTGGACTTTTTTAGAAAATGTTATGGCTATTTTATTAAACAAAGATAAACCGTCCATTTCTATCCATGACTTTTCAATGGATGATATATGAATGGATTTTTGAATAGTAATATGCCATCAAATCTGGATAGTTTCTTCAACAAAGTTTTCCGACTATATGTCCTCTTTCATACTGAAAATTCTCAGCACAAATGGATTTCGAGATAAGGATAAAAGTCCACATTTGGCTTATGATTTTAATTCCCTAACAGAATGCTGGGCTGGACTTCATAGAATTATTTGGGACACTTTTTGAAGACTTTGGTCCTTGAAAGTTTTATCCAAGATGACAAATATTTTCCCCCGAATTATGGTGGAGAATCAGCCGTTTTGGAGTTCTGGATTGATCTTATTAAATCATTCTTCAAGGCTGGTCCAGTTTGTTCACAGATTCATTGGGCCTTATTGTGTGATACATATGAACCTTCAAATAGCCTAATTGGCACATGATCCCTTATAATGAAATGTTCTAAATTGAAATAGGAATCCTCAAAAACAAAAACCATGAAATTTGGATCATTATAGTAATAGTTATAGATAATACATTAAACTTACTCAAATATGGATTTATTCAAATAGTGCTCAAAATTATATTTAATATTAAAATATGAATATTACACACAAATTATGCACTTTTCATACAAAATCAGTAAAGGGAGTTAGTAAAATGTAATGAATAAATGAATAACATCATCTTCCTACATACCCTATCTTGTAAAGGATCAAAGTCCTCGTAGTTCAAAATTGGTGGATGTAGTTTTATTCCATGAAGGACAAAAAGGGGTCTAGCAGTTTAACGTCATGCGGGATGAACTATGTCCAACATGAAGGGAGTTGGAACCAATGGATGTTGGGATTTAACCTCAGGGAGGCTTCCAATGTACCCTTCCTTGGAAAGGATCAAAGTCCTCGTAGTGCCGGATTTTTTTGGGGCTTACACTCTGGGATGTCCGGAAGGGATGCCATGGCCGATGCTTACTCTAAGACCACGTGAGTTAGGCTCCATGTGAGAAACAAGAGGCATCAAAGGCCTAATTATCACATAGATAAAGGTGTGTCCATGGGATGTGGAATGGGTCTTACATGTGGTTAACATCCCAAAGAGGGAACAATGGCTTATGCATGGCTAGCAGCCTAGGGAGAGGAAGATTGGGACTCACTCCATGATTGAGGCCTGGATGGCAACAAGTCCCAGAGGGAGAGGGAAGGGATAACAAGATCCCTATCACTGTTACTCCTCTCAGTATTTTTCATAGAAGAAGATAGGAGGAGTAAGGGTACTACCTTCTATAAGAAAGGCTAGGGGATTACACCGAGATGGTTTCCCTTTTCCCACGAACCGACGTTGTTCCGATTAGGAGTATGTCATTCCTTGTGAGGAATGGTCGCATTCCCGTGTAGAAGAGCAGGCCTAGATAATGTTCGAGATAGGGTTCCCCATGTAGAGTGTGTGGGGTGAGGTCACAGTTTAATGTCATGTGTTGAGGACGAGGGCACTAGGGAGTTTAACTTCCTGCAGCTCGGATGAGGTGGGTTCACTCCGCACCCCTAGGTCTTACATGACTGGTACCTCCCGCCCCTTAGGGAATCGAAGGCATCAGTAACGTAGAAGTGAGGGGGTGTTATGGAGTGATATTTTGAGGGTTCAACATTAGCGTGGCTATGTAAAGAAGAAATAGTCATTAGCATGCCTATGAGAAAAAGGATGAGGTGAAGCAACCCAACGGGAAGTAGTGTCCAAGGGACTTTGAAATAACTTCATGCAAACCGGGAGGGTCGCATGGGAAAAGGAATTGAAAAGCAAAGGAGTTCATAGGTAGAGCCCTGAGAAGCTCTGGAGCTCCACGTAGTGGAGGGGCTTTGTGAAGGGGTGTGCCTCGTGAAGCTCAGTTTCCCAGCCTAAGTATAGGGCATAGGTGCATATGGAAGGTGATTCGCAAAGTGAAAAGGAATTCATGGAGCGATGCCTTGAAAAGCAAGGGTGCCTCGCGAAGTGTAGGATTATGAAGCAAGGTGATTCTTGAAGCACAATGTCCCTAACTTTTCATATGGTTCGTGTGTGCATGAGGGGTGTTTTTCAAAGTATAAATGCTCTGTGACGACCCGGGTCCCCTTCGGGTTCCCCTTCCTTCACGGAGGACCATAGGCTCTGTGAAAGGCATCCCTATCTAAAGAGGGGACGAATTAATGCAATGGGGGAGGCATTTGGTGGTACAAAAATACCTCTCATAGCTCATGGTTCACAGATCAGAGAGTGATTCACGATTCAGGAGCTAGAAAGCTGAAAGGTCGTATGATCCATCATTTGCAATTGAGGGGAGCGCTGTATTTATAGGCAATGTGCACCGAGAAGAAGAGCTCACTCGGCGCGAAGACAAAGCTTGCTCTGTGGTGGGTTTGCGAATGTAAAAATGGCTCATGGAGTCTCCTGCCTCCTTGCTCAGCGACGGGTTTTTGAACGTCAAATTGGCTAGCAGAGCCTCCTTCCTCCTTGCTCCATGGCGGCCGCAGGGCCATGGGGGCTCCGCAAACGGTCTTCACAAGGAAACCCTTGAAGCTTTCATTTGTTCTTATCCATCCCCAATTTTGGTACCAACATTATCAATTATCTTTCAATATTTTAATACAAAAAAGAAATGAAAGCAATGTTTATGCGTACATACGGCCTACCATCTCTATGAACGGTTCACTACATTTCTAATCCAAAAATATTATGGACTAATATAAATACATATGTACTAAATATATTAGATAATTTAGTTAGGTTTTACATTTTATATATGGTTAAATCATGATATGAAAAATAGGAACAAAAAATAAAATGTTAAAACTTACTTTAAAAAACTAGGCAATTAACACCTGAAATAATAAGATTAATGAAATTTGTTAACAAACGGGAAATAAAATGTTATAAGGAATTAATATATGATATTATAAACATGATTATTGTTCCTATATGATTTATTAATGTATTTTAAACCACTATATAAGAGGATAAATACCACACATAAAAAGTAAGGTTAAGGTATGGGATTCTTGTCTTCCTTTTCTTTTCATAAGGCATACACCATATACACCATGCACTAATTTTGTATAGTGTATTTGCTACCCCTTTTATACATTATATCATGAATCCTTTTTCTCCATGGTATGAAAAAATATACTTCATGGGGAATATGAATTAAATTTTTCAATAGGTATGGGTTAATTTGGAATGTTTAATGGTTAATTTCCTAAAACATACTCTTAATGATTAACATTGAAATCTCACTTACTTTTGTTATTGCTCACTTTCTCTTGGAAATAATCTCTTTATTGTAACAAATTTCATTAGAAATTAACTTGAATATCCTTATTCCCACGGAAAGTATATTATTATTTCATAAATCGTATATCATTTTACATATGGTGTTTACTAAATAGTTATTGGATTAACTGGGCAATTATTGATATATCAGTATCTTCTATTCAAAATAGATAAATTTTGATAAGGCACATTGTTAAATCAATTATTTTACATATGAGGAATGTTGTATAGTAGTAAGACTTGGTCGGGTCTCGGTTATAGATATCCCCTCGATGGATTGGTAGTCTACTGAGATGAATCCTTTGGCCAAATCAGATGAGTTTTTACATGATATTTTGTAAACAGACTAGTGAAAGGTCTTGAAGGTAAAGATAACATGTACCTAAGAAACATGGAGACCCATAATTAATCATTTTCTGCATTTAGATTCAGTTATTATTTATCCATGAAAATTTTCATTGACATGTCTATGGTTACATTTCATTCTCATTTTATTGATTTAGATGGCATGAGTTTCAGTTTCATACCTTTATATGTTGATATTGCAATATCTAGATATTTTAATGGAATGTTTAAACAGTTATTTACCTTGTTATGTTAATTTATTCCTATTTATTCATTATTTATTCTACTTTACTTACTCTTTCTAATCATTTGATCTCACCCTTATTATGTTTCTTTCCACTTGTTTATGAATAAGAAGTCTTTGAATAATCCTTTAAAGATTGTAGTTTATTTTATTTTTATTTATCATGGTTGAAATGACGATTTTCCAATGTATTATGAGTATCATGTATGTAATATACATTTCCAAGATAGCAAAACTGAATGGTCCTTTGCGATTTTATTTATTGTAATCATGAAAATTTAATATAATAATGCACCGGCTTTGGGTTTCTGGGGTTGGGTCATTACAGTTAGTATCAATGGAATTTTATTGAAAACCTTGGTAACTAGAATTACAATACTTAGATTATGAAACATAAGCCTCGGATGGAATTTTATGATAATTATATAAAAACATCCTATAATTTTGGTAAAGTATAAATTATGTGGTTATACCTAGCAATACATCCATGTCTGGATAATACATGTGGACTTGGATCTGGCATAGATATACTTAAGAGTAACAACTCTGAAAAGGTATTTCAGGACTGACTCAAAGTAACCTGGTATATGACAACAAGAATTACTATGAACATATTTTGACTCTCTTGGGGGATATGCTTCGGATAGTTCACATTTTCTTTACCTACCATTATAAAGGATTTAAAAGTAATGTTTTTCCCTGAAGTAACTAAAGTTTATGATTCTAGTATTTATGATGTATAAAGTTATGTTATGTTCTATACCATATTTAGATTTATACTATGTTCATAATTTTAGAACCAAATCTGGTATATTCCATTGTTTAAAAATGGATCCTTGAAGAAGGAATGTGAACCTCACTAATGCAAGGGATCCAAATAGTAATAGGTATCAAATATTTCATGGTATTAATCCAATATTTTAATGGGAAATAGTCTCACAAACATTATCATCATATGTTTACATAGTATCATGTTATAATGAGATGGGTAAATAATTTTCCAAGTCCTATTTCTTCAAAGGAAACCAATACAATAAGTGGTTATCTTAGCACCATAAAAAAGGGAATGAGTCAAAGAAGACGAACGAAATGATGGATTTTAGAACATGTGATAATTGTGACAAGAAACACACCAGTATTTGCATGAAGGGGATTGAAATTTCTTATAAGTGTGGAGAAAAAGGACACCATGTTCTTGATTGTGTGTGTTAGAAAACGTTTTCTAATATTTAATGGTTCAATTATAAAAATATGGGACACTGTGTGAATCATTTCCCCAAGCATCAAAGGAATATATCACAAATGATTCTATTTGATAATGATAATGTTATGCTATTATAATAGATGAAGATTAATGATTAATATACCTATTCAAGAATTATGTCATTTGAATATTTTATCAGCGATATACTGGCTATAAAAATTATGTAATATATCATTATTATAATGAAATACTTTTTATTTAAGTATTTGAGATCATATGTTGAATGGTACCAAAAAAATTTATTTAGTATAAAGTTAAATATTTAGAAAACACGTGATTAAGGGAAATAAAACCCTTAATATATTCTTAATGTTGAGATAATATTGAAGAAATGATTGATTTGGATAAGTGTTTACTACCTTAGATCTTATTAATGACTTCTCGATAGGTGGTCTATGATATCACTAATGGAGTTTACAACACTTTTGGTTTTAAGGAATATATCCAATAACATTGGTCTTACATAAGTAATAGGGAAGAATACATGTTTCTAATAAGGTTTTATGGTGATTCGAGTTATTACCATATTTTAAAAACATACATGATAAAGTTATTCACTTGTTTGGAATATGAAAATTTACAGATACTTCTTGTTGATTAAAGGATAATGATAAGTTCATTTTTTAAATTAAGTGACCTTCCTTACAAAGTTCTATATAAAAATATTTTGGAAAATTTAACCATTTATGAAAAGGTTTAAGTTGAACATTATATCTGGTTTTAGATTTTGACATATTACATCACAATACGATGACTATTCCTCTATGATATGAAGTAGAAATAATTCTATCCATTCCCAAGGGATAAGATTGTAATTATAGAACTATACCAATAAGGATATTTATGTATATTATTAGAGAGTGAAATAATTCCTCAAATCCAATAAAAATGATCCGGAAACCAAAAATGTTGTCATATTATCATAATTTTTTTATTATATTGATGGCCTTTATTCAGACCTCTGAGTTATAGTTTTGTTGCCTGCAACATTAAATTGAATATGTTTTATAGAAATATCCATTATAACTTTATTGTTATATTTTTCATTCATATTCATGTTTCATTTTCCAACTTATATTCTCCTACTAGGGAACCTAGTTACATGACCATTGAACTTTTCTTTCTCTCTTATTAAGAATATGTGATATTAACCCTTTTTATAATGTGGTTCTCTCAGAAATACTTTATTTTCAACCCCTCTATCTCTGGTATCAATTTTAAATTGAAAATATGCAATTTAATTAAAGTGGACAGAATGTGACACCCCATAATTATAAAGTAAGAACAATATATTCAATAGTGTGTATCACACGCATCACTAAGCATATAAGAGAATATAATAACCTGATAATTTCCAATATATATAATATATTCTATAAATCTATCATAATTTATATCTTTTTATACATATAAAAATGTGTTAGCATGTGACACACGCAACACCAAGTTTCTTTAATGGCTTGCGTTACACATAAAACTGAGTTTTACCGCCTTTTGATGGCTAAACTATTTAAAAAAACATTTTGATACCTTTATAAATTTTATTTGAAAAAATAAATATCATTTTTTTCAGAATTTAAAATTTATATTAAGGTAAATTTTTGGTATTTTTCTCAGAAACTTCCTTTTTGATGAATAGTAAAAACTATTGCAATTTAGTTAAAAACAACATTTCTGTTTAAATAATGATTAGAGTTAAATTATATTTAAAATTGTTTTTTAAAGTCAAAATAGATAAATTATGAAAATATTAGTCCAATATAGGTCATTTGAACTATTTTTATATTTAATTAATACATAAAAACTTATTGAACTTTTGAATGCTTTTAATTTAAAAACATACAATCTCGCCACATCTGAAGGATTAACGTTAATCTTAATATTCCCACTTCAGTGATTCAAATTTTGAAAAAATAACATTCACTATTGTAGTCATTAAAATATTTGTGGTCTAATAGGATCAAATTAATTTTTGACCATAAAAATTTGTTAAATTGATTAAAATAAATTACAGTTATTAAGGTAAGATTAAGCTTAATAAGGAATATAACCTTTATATTAAAGAACAAAATGCCTTGGAAACATGTCCAATCAAAACATTGGCTACCAAAAATTCAACAATATACCCAATTGGTTCTAATTTTATGGTTTATTGGGATATTATTAAATGAATGTTTCCTATATAAATGTTTTAGTAAGGAAAAAGACAAAAGGGGAACTTTGTTTTCTTTTAAAATTTAAAAAACCTAGAGATATGTAAAAAACATCATATTTTCAGTTATAAATATATATTTTAAATATAAGTAGATTATTTTTATCATAATAATATATCAATACTTTTTAGATATTATTTTTTACTTAAAATTCTTATGAAACACCAATTTAGTGTTTATTTCGTTAATAATTAGCAAAAATAAATGAAACTATAAACATTAAAAGTGAAGTTAATTGATTTAGTTAATGTATTAATTTATTATTGTAGATGAATATATAATTTTACACATTTATAAAACTAATATATTCTAAATCCAATATTAAATTGATATTGTATAATTAAAAACAAATAAATATTCTCAAAATTGACATTGTTATTATTTTACAATTAATGATATTTTTAGAAATTATTTAATATTAATAGAAACTATATTTTTCAAAGTTATTTTTAAGTGTTAATAGATATTAAATATGGTATAATAATAGACCAATTTATCATTTTATAATTAAAATATTAACCCATTTATTGTAAAAATGTTGTTAACATAGTCTGTGTTTAGGCACTGTTTTTGCGAGTCACATGCGCATGTTTCAAAATTAATTTCCAAAAACATGGGATTTTTAGTTTATAAATTATGTACAATATTAATAATTTAGTGGATATTTATTTTCAAAAAATTCTAACTATAATTTATTCTTAATGGTTAAATTAATTATATTTGAAAACTAGATGCCTTAATAAAAATTAAAATGATAAAATTTGGGAATCTTAGAAGTTAAAGAATCAAATATTTAAAATGCACATATTTTTGTGTGGTGGAGGTTATCTTAGACCATTATTCTCATTTAATCCATTATTTTTTCATTTTTTAGGAACTTTAGGTAAGTTATACCTCCCATTAATGAATACCTTTTTTTGTTTACAACAGTGCTACTCCCCCTCCACTATAAAATGGAATGTGATCTACCCCTTACTCACACCTCTCAAGCCACTTTGGCTTGACCATGATCTATAAAAATAGTCTTCCAACATCCCTCCCATAAACCTAGATTCCTCCCTTTGGTAAATATATCCAAGTAAGCCTTTTGGTACAACCCAAAAGTTGTTACCTGATTAAGAGGTAACAAACTTCCTTAATATTTTTTTTTCCATTCTTCACTCCCTATACAAATCATATTCTATGATTAAATAAAAAAATTTATCATAATTATACTAGTATTTTTTTATATTAAATGTTTTACCTATAATTATACTCACCTCCATATAATGGGTAACGAACATAATATTCATGTGTACGGTGAACTACTGCCTCACGAAATGATGATTTTTCATTTTTCCCTTCCAACCTATCATGGTGTAAAATATGATGAATAATATATTTATATTTGTTATATATTATATTAATAATGTATTTATTCTTATGTAATTTTTATTTATAACATACTTTTATTATTTTCATTATGTGTAAATGCGATAATTTTGTTTAAGGAAGTGTGGACTATTGTCCCCTCAAAGTGATATGACTCGTTCATGCCATACATGGAACGTATAATGGATGGTCATAAGAAAATTATGTAACATATAAAAAATATATATTATACTGGAATTAAAATATACATATTTATCATTCATCTTTTATTCCTTTACTACAACAAATAAATGAAACTAGTGTTCATGTGTATGTACGACAAACCGTCTCTAGGAATGTTGCACATCATTTCTAATCTCCAATTATTATGGACTAATATAAATACATATTTAGAGAATATATAAGATAATTTATTCTTGTTTTAAATTTTTAAGATTATGAAATCATGATCTAATATATAGTAACCATAAATAATAAGTTAAAACTTACTCGAGAAAACTTGGAAATTAACACCCGAAATAGTAAAATTTATTAAAGTTGTTATTAATGGGTAATCAAATATTATAAGGAATTAATATATGATATTATAAACATGATTATGGTTATAGTATTATTTTTTAACATATTTTAAACCTCTATACATTATTATAAATATCACACATCAAAACGAAGGTTATGGTATGGGTTTCATGTCTTACTTTTCTTTTCATAAGGCATGTGCCATATATACCACACACTTCTTTTTTATAGTGTATATACTACCCATTTTATGCATTATTTAATGAATACTTTTTCTTCATGGTATGAAAAGCTTTCCTTTATAGGGATTATGAATTAAATGTTTCAAGTGGTTTTGGACACTTTAAGATGTTTAATGGTTAATTTCAGAAAACATATTCTTAATGATTATCTTTGAAATCTCACATCCTTTTGTGATTATTAAATTTCTATCAGAAAAAATATCTTTATTGTAATAATTTTTATTATGAAATTTACTTGAATATCCATATTCTCAAACAATATATATTATTATTTCTTGAACCATATATCATTTTATATACGATTTTCACTTGATAGTTACTTGATTAATTGGGGAAATATTGATAAATTTGTATCTTCTATTCAATAAAGATACATTTCAATAAGGAACATTGTTAAATAGATTATTTCATATATGATAAATGATTTAGAATAATATAAAATGGTTGGGTCCTTGTTTTATATATCCCCTCAATGCATCAGTAGTCTCATGAGACAAATCATTTGGCCAAATTAGATGGGTTTTTACCCAATATTTTTGTAAATCACCCAATGAAAGGTATTGGTTATAAAGGTATCGTGTACCTAGGAAACATATTGTCCAATTATTAAGCATTTAACTCATTTATATTCAGTTAAAATTTATCCATGAGATTTATTTGACATATCTATGGAAACATTTCATTATCAGTTTATTGATTTAGATGGAATTAGTTTTAGTTTCATACATTTCCATATTGATATTACCTTATATAGATATTGGAATGGCATGTATTATTAGTTATTTACCTTCCCATGTTAATTTATTCATATTTATTCATTATTTATTCTTCTTTACTTACCCTTACTGATCAGTTGAGATCACCCTTTTTTAGGTTTATTTTCCCTAAGTTATAAAAAATATGTCTTAGAATAATCCTTTCAAGGAAGCAGTTTATTTTCTTTTTATGTATGAGGGTTATAATTCTAATTTTCCAATTTATTATGGTTATCATGTATGTAATATGGATTTCCAATACTAATAAACTTAATGGTCCTACAGTATTTTATTCCTTATAATAATGATAATGTAATAAAATAATGCACCGACTCCTGGCTTATGGGGTCAGGGTGTTATAGTTGGTATCAAAGGTAGTTTATAAAAAACCTTGGAAACTGGATTTAGAATACTTATATTAGAGAACATAACCCTATTATAGACATTAAGGACAAATAGATAATAACATACTCAAATTTTGGTAAGGTATATATTATGTGGGTATTCTTAGAAATACATTCATGCCTGTATACTACAAGTGGACTTGGTTCTAGAACAGATGTACCTAGGAGTAACCACTCCGACAACATGTTATGGTCCTGACTCAGGGTAACCTAGTACCCAACAACAATACTTGTTGTGCACTTGGTTTAACACTCCCAAGGGATATTATTTGGATAGTTCACATTTTCCTTACCTTCCAATATAAAGGATTTAAAAGTTATGTTTTTCTCCGAAGTATCCAAAATTTATGATTCTAAGATTTACGATGTCTAAATTTATGTTATGCGCTATACCATATTTAGAGTTATACAATGTTAATTATTTTAGAATCTAATCAAATATATTCCATTCTTTAGAAATGGATCCTAGAATAAGGAATGTGAACCTCACCGATGAAAATGATCCAAATAGTAATTAGGATCAAATCTTTCATTGTCTAAATCCAATATTTCAAATGGAAATAATCTCCCAAATATTCTCATCATATGAGTGCATAGTATCATGTGACAATGAGACGGCTAACGAAATCTCTAGGTCCTATGACTTTGAATGAAACCAAGACTATAAGTGACCATCTCAGCACCATGAAAAAGGGAATGAGTAAAAGAAGTATAAAGGAAAGAAAGATTTTATTACACGTGATAATTATGGAAAGAAACTCTCTGGTAATTTCGTTAAGGTAATGGGAGTTTGTTTTATGTGTGGATAAAATGGACACCATGTTTGTGACTGCAAGGGTAATAAAAAAATTTCCAATGTATAATGCTTAAAATACAAAGATATGGGACACTATAGGAATCAGTTTCCCAAGAATCAAAGGAACATACCACAAATGATGCTATTGTATAATGATAAAATTATGATATCACCATAGATGAAGAGTAAAGATTAATATATGTATTCAAGAATATTTTTTCATTTGAATATTTTATCACCAATATACTAGTTATAAGAATTATGGAATATATGAGGATTGTATTGTAGTACTTTTTCTTTAAGAATTTGAGATCATATGCCGAATGGTACCAAGAAATGTAATTCAGTAGAAAGATAAAATTTTTAGAAAACACATGATTAAGGGAAATAAAACCCTTAATATATTCCTGATGTGGATATAATGATAAAGAAATGGTTGATTTTTATAAGTGTTTACTAGATTGGAACTTATTAATGACTTATCGAAAAGTGTTATATGATATCATTTATGGAGTTTAAAACACTTTTTTATTTATTAAATATATCTTACAACCTATTTCTTACATAAGGAATAGGTAATAATGTATGTTTCTAATACGGTTTAATGGTGATTCGAGTTATTACCAAATTTCAAGAAGATACATGATGAAGTTACTCACATGTTTGGAATGTAAAAATTTAGAGTTATGTCATGTTGATTAAAGGATAATGATAAGTTCATTTGGGAAATTCAATGAACTTCCTTACAAAGTGTGGGATCAAAATAATTTAAAAAAGTTAACCATTTATAAAATGGTTAAATATGAACTTTTGATTAAGTTTTAGAGATTAGAATATTACATCACTATACGATGAATCTTATTATATTATATGGATTATAAAAATTCAAGTCATGAAAAAAGGATAAGATTTTAGTTTTATAAATGCACCAATAATTATATTTAATTATATTATTTGAGAGTTAAATAATTTATCAACTCCAATAAAAATGATCTTGAAACCAAAAAATGTTTTCCTAATATAATCATTTTTCATGATATTAATGGGGTGTATTCAGACCTCTGGATTATGATTTTGTGGTCTAAAACATTTAGATGAACATGTTTTATAGAACCCTCCATCAGAACTTTATTTTTATATTTTTCTTCTTTATCCATGTTTCCATTTGCCACTTAAGTTCTCTTACGAGGGAACCCAGTTACATGACCATTATACCTTCCTTTCTATCTTATTAAGAATATGTGATATTAAACCTTTTATGAGGTGGGCCTTTCAGAAATAGTTTATTCTCAACCCCTATATCACTAATATCAAGTTTAAATTTTGAGTACATACTTTAATTAAGTTGGGTATAATTTAACAACCCAAAACTCTAAAGTAAGATCCATATACTTGGTATCATGTATCACCTACATCACTATGCGTATAATAGAATATAATATCCTGAGAATTTATAATATATATAATATATAATATAAATTCATTATAATTTAAACCTTGATATTTATTTGACATAGATTTAGCATGTGACACGTGCAACAACAAGTTTCTTCAATGGCTTGTGTTACACGTAAAACTAAGTTTTACCACATTTTAATATCGAACCTATTTTAAAAATAAATTTTGATAATTTTATATATTTTATTTGAAACAATGAAAATCATTTTTGGTAACGGAATATCTAAATTAGATTAGGGTGTATTTTTTAGATTTTTCTGAGTACCATCATTTTTTATGAATAGTAAACAATATTGTAAATTAGTTAAAAACAACCTTTTAATTTAAATAATTATTTGTGTTAAATTATATTTTAAATTAGTTTTTATGGTAAAAATAAATAAATTATTAATATATTAATCCAATTTAGTTTATTGTAACCATTTTTATTTTTAAATTAGACATAAAAACTTATTGAACTTTTGAATGTTTTTACTTTAAAACCTCATATTCTCTCCACATCTACAGGATTAGCGTTAATATTAATTTTACCACTTTTGTTATTCGAATTTTGAAAAATGTAAATAAAAGGTTTTAATTAATACAATATTTTTGGTCTAATAATATCAACATAATTTTTGGCCAAAAATATTAGTGAAAGTAATTAAAATTAATTACGGTGATTAAGGTAAGAATAAACTTAATAAGGAACAAAACCTTCATATTAATGACCACAATGACCTAGGAACTTGTACAAAATCCATTTTCTTCCAATAATTTTACCATATCATCAAATATTTCTAATTTTATGCATTACTATGAAATTATTAATTGGAAGTTCCCAATATAAAAGTTTAAGTATGGAAAATACAAAAAGGGAACTTTCCTTACCTTTAGAATTTATAAAACATTTAGATATTTAAAAAACATCATATTTTCCATTATAATTAACCAATTGATATATAAATAAGTTATATTTATAATAATAATATATCAATAATTTTTAAGGACGATTCAGTTACTTAAAAAGCTTATGAAACACCAGTGTAGTGATTATTTAGTTAATAAATAACTAAAATAAATAACACTATAAATATTAAAATGGAAGTAAATTGATTGAATTATTTTCTTCATTTATTTTTGTATATTAATATATCATTTTACAAATCTTTAAACCTAATAAATTAAAATTACAATATTATATTTATATTTTATAATTGAAATTAAATAAATAGTGTCAAAATTGACATTATTGTTATTTGACAATAAATGATGTTTTATGAAATGATTTAAAATTAATAAAAATCTTATATTATGTCATTTAATTTTTAATTATTAATAAATATTAAATACGGTCTATTAATGGACCAATTGATATATTTATAATTAACATATTGACCTATATATTGTAAAAAAGTTGTAAACACGGTCCGGGTTTATACAGTGTTTTAGTGTGTCACATGCACATGTTTTAAAATTAATTTCCAAATCACAGGGGATTTTTTTTTATAATTTATATATAATATTAATAATTCATACGAGATATATTTTATAATAAATATCACTTTATTTTAGTCTTAATTGTTAAATTAATTAAATTTGAAAATTAGATGCTCTAAAAAACCAAAATGACAAAATTTGGGAATATTAGTATTTAAGGACCAAAATTATTAAATGCGCATGTTTTTTGGGTGTTGGAGATTTTCATAGACCATGATTCTCCTTTAATCCATTATTTTTCCATTTTGGAGGCACTTTAGGTAAGGTATAACTCCCATTAATGAATACCTTTTGGTATTAACAAGAATGTCACTCCCCCTCCACTATAAAAAGGCAGGCCCTCTACCCCATACTCACACCTATGAATACACTTTGGTTCGACTAATATCTACCCAAATAGTCTCCAAATATCCCTTACCTCGACTTATAAACCTACCATTGGGAAGGAATCAATCCAAGGAAGACTTTTGGTATAAACCAAAAGGAGTTATGCGATTAAGAGGTTTCAAACATCCTTAATCTTTTTAGTTTCATTTCCATTATCCACTCCCTATACTATTATTAATATATTATGAAATAAAAAAAGTATCATAAATATACTATAATTATTTTCTGTTATGATTTTTACCTACACTTACACACACCTTCATCTAATGGGTATCAAACATACCGTTTCTCTATATGACGAACTACTGACTCGTGAAATGATGATTATTCATTTTTCCCATACCACCTGTCATGATGGACATCAGGATGAAAAATATATTTATATATGTTATATATAATATTTATAATTTCATTTTTCTTCTTTAATTTTTATTTATAACATACATTTGTGCTTTCCATAATATTTAAATACGATAATTGCGTTTGAGGAAGCATGGACTATCACCCCTGAAAGCGATATGAGTCATCCATTCCATTCATGGAATGTATAAAGGATGGTTATAATAAACATATGTAACATATATAATATAGATATGATACTAGAATTACAATATACATATGCATCATTTATCTTTCATTCTTTTAATACAACAAATAAATGAAAGTAGCGTTCATGCGTATGTATGGCCTACCATCCTCATGAATATCACACTTCATTTATAATGTCTAAATATTATAAACTACTATAAATACATATTTACTAAAAATATAAGATAATTTATTCATGGTTTAAATTCTAGAGATTATTAAATCATTATCTAAGAAATAGTAACAACAAATAACAAGTTAAAACTTACTTGAGAAAACTAAGCAATTAACAGCTGAATAGTAAAATTAATGAAAGTTGTTAACAAATAGGTAACAATCAAAAAACATGAAATAGAATTCACCACACACACCCTCGAGTTCGCAAATTCTTCTGCCTATTGATTCCTTTCTTGATGATCCCCTAATGATTCCTCTAATCTCAGAAACATTCAATCTGGGTTCTTTCCCTGATTCTTCCTCAGTGTTGCCTTTCCTAGGCCTAGATCCTAATTCATCAGAGAATATTTTTCCTAACATCTCATTTCAGGATGTTCTATGGGGTTTTTCATATTCTCAAGCATGTTTATTAGATATTAACATTGATCAGATGCAAATGTGTTGTGAGGGATCTTTAATACATCGGGATGTTATTACAAATGAATTTAAAGAGGCTTCAGATTGTCTGAAGTGGACATTGATTTCTCGTTTTTGAATATCGAAACCAAACAATGCTATTTTCCAAAGATTTGTAGAATCATGGGGTCTTAATATTCCGACAAAGATATCCTCAATACACAAATTATCCTTCTATCTTATCCTAGGATCTAAAGAGGACTTCGTATAGGCGTGGTGTCATGCTCCATGTTTCGTTGGACGTTGGAACTTTAGTCTTTCAAGATGGTATTTAGATGTACACAAAGGTAAAGAAATTCAAGCTGCAGTTGTATGGGTAAATCATCCTAGGATTCCTCTTCCTTTCCAAAAATAAAGGCTTCTTTAAGGTGATTGTTGACTCTCTTGGTGGTTTTTTGTTCTTGGATATGAGGACTTGTAACTGTATGGATACCTCTTTGGATTGACTTTGTGTGGAATTAGATCTGTCTTGTCCGATACCAGATAATATTGAGATCCAGGTGAATAATTATTTCTATTAGAATCAATATATTTCTTAAACCTTTTTTCCAAAATTCTGATCCCATTTCCTTCTCCATGGTAATTCTTTACTGGTGTGTAGACAGTTTCATCCTAGAAGTAAAAAAAAAATATTCTTTCTAAAGACAACAATACTCAACTCATCCATCCATTTGATGATATTCCAATAGGGATTCAAGAGGAGGTTCGTGAGGAGTCTTCTTTTTGTGATCCTTTATCAGTGATGTCTTCAGACCCATTATTAAGTGAATGAATGGAGGATTGAAATCCAGTTACTAATATTCCAAGATGTTCCCCTTTGTTCATGGTTAATGATGATGTTTCTATATTAGGTAATGCTTTGACGTATACATTTTCTTTGGATATGGAAATTCTAAGAGGAACCCAACTTACTTATTTTTCATTGATGCTGCATCCTAAGTGTATTCTTTCATATTTTGGCAAGTAAAACCAGAAAATTCTTCATAATTTCCCCTCAAATTAAATGATATCATATATCCCTAAACAAGCCTCATTTATACAAAGTGGTCTAGTTATAAACTACAATTCTCAACATTCTAATAGTGCAGTTAATGGATATATCATCACCCTCAAAAAGAGGGGTAGTATTGATAACCCTCATCATGATTCCTAATCATCCCTAATTAGGTTTTTACCCAATACTAATAGAGTAGATTCCAAGTTACAGTTAAAGTAACCTATGGTGAGTCTTCTCTTCCATTACAGTAAGGCTATGAGTTTTGGAGCCAATCCCAAAAACTTTTTTCTCAATGATTCCTATCCTTATATATAATTATAGGGGGATTGGATGCTAGGTAAAATCAGAATATGTGCCTTATGATTCTAGCAAGAGAAATATTTCAATAATTTGAATACTGGAGTAAAAACAACAACCGAGTATAATTATTGATTTTCTTAGAAAGCTTAAAATGCAGTGATACATGCATATTGATCCTATAAGAAAGAATATATGGGTCTTTTAGCACATAAGCTTCAAGGTAGAATAGATTCAAGAAGGTATTCATTTCATCACTATTAAGGTAACCCAAGACTTCCATATTATTCTTAAGTATTTTATTTATGGAAGTTGTGATCCCCAGTAAAGAGATACCTTATGGAATGATATCTCTTTTTTTATTCTATTAATTTTTTGTGATTTTTGGGAGGAAATTTCAATGTTGTATAAAATCCGGATGAGAATAAATGAAGAGGTATGTTTCCCATGTGAGATATTTTAGTTTTTATGCAATTCATGGTGGGAAAAGGCCTAATGGATCTTAGATATTTTGGTGATGAATTCATGTGGTTTAATAATCAAAGATGTGCTCATATATCATGGAGTCATCTAGATAGATTCTTCTCTAACATGAAAACCATTTACATGTATGCAAATATTAAGTGGATCACTTGAATCATGGAATTTATGATCACTCACCAATTCTAGTCACTATTTATTTTGGGATCAATAATCTTGAACAATTCATCTATTTTCGTCATTGGGATAGCGATCCTGGTTATCATAACATGGTCGGACTGTCTTGGAGAGAACTTTCTCAGGGGAACATGTGGGTGGATCTTCATAACAAACTCAGGTGGCTTAAGAGAATGTTAAAGGAGTGGTCAAGATATCTTTCTACCCCAACAAGGGATCTGGATGTTTCCATGCACGAGGTTGATCGTCCTGAAAAAAATCTGGAGGGGTCTTGGGATGACAGGATTTTTAAGGATCTGGTTTGTAAAAAGAAGTATCTGGATGACTCATTTTTAAATAAGTAAAGTATGTACAGGGATAATGTTAGGATTAAATGTTTTACATATTGGGATAAAAATATAACATATTTTCATTCTTGTATCAATGAGAGGAAAAGAATTGGTAAACCATATATCAATCTAGATATTGGTTCGTGTATAGATGACATGGATATAGTAGGTTCTCTGGCTAATAAACACCTAAGGGGTCTTCTTTCTAGTCCTAACCAAAATTTTCCCAATGGATACTTGGGGGAACCTTCATATTTGTTTGATTTGATTAGGAATTGTGTTTATGATAGTGATAATGAACAGATGGGTTCCCATACTCAGGAGATATAGATATTTGAAACCATGAAAAAACACAATGAAAAAAATGAGGCAGGTCTGGATTGATTTCCTACTTCTTTTTACAAAAATTCATGGGAGTCGGTTAAAAATGAACTGATTTTGTTCATTCAAGACTTATTTTAGGGAGGGATCTTGCCTCGAGTCTCTAGTGATACTAAGGTTATGGTGATTCCAAAGTCCATGAATCTTACCTCAATTCTTCACTCTCACCCTGATAGATTATGCAATGTACCATATAAAGTTCATGCTAGTTTAATTAATTATAGATTTTCTACCCATATCCTCAAATGGATTTCCATGGAACAACACGGTTTTGTGAAGGGGCGACCTATCGAAGGGGTTGTGGCCTTAGCATAAGACATGACAAGGGATATCAATATCAAAACTCAAGGATATAACATAACTATTAATCATGATATGGACAAAGAAAATGATCATATAGAATGGATTTTCATCAATAAAGTATTTTTAGGTATGTCTTTCTCTCCTTGTAATATCAAAATTATTTTTTTCCAGCTCATCCTGGCTGGATATCTCGTTTATGGGAAAATATTTCGGTTTCATCAAGGAAACTAGGGGTCTTAGACAAGGGTACCCTATATCCCAAACTATTTTTATAATAGCCCAGGATGTTCTCAGCCGTCTGCTTAATAAGATATTGAATAATATAGATATTTTTCTGTATAGTATAAGAATGTGTCTTCCTCTAGTGTCTCATCTTATGTTCAAAGATGATAATTTGATATTTATGAATTCTACAAGCATATCATTAATAAACATTAAAATAATATTTGATACTTATTGTCATTGGAGCGGCCATATTTTCAACAAAATAAAAAGAAACTTCTTTATCTAAAACACTTGTCATCCTAGACGGATTACTTCTATATGTATAATCGTGGATATTCAAAGAGTGTATTTTCCAATAGAATACTTGGGGAATTATCTACCTCCTATAAGTATCCATATTAGAGACTTTGATTATATTATCAGCATAATTTTTTTCTGGAAAAATATTTTACTTTCCTTTAGTGGAAGAATTGAACAGGTGAATAGTGTGCTACTGGCCAACCTGATTCAATCCCTTTCTTCAATAAAAGTTCCTAAAGAAGTTATAAAAAATATTGATAAAATTATATTCAATTTCATTTGGGATCCCAAGATAAAAGGTAAAATTCATTGGGTTGTATGAAACAAAATGGCTCATCTGGTTGTCGAGGGTGGGATAAATGTTCACTGTCTTGAGGACACCTTATACTTAATTCATGCTAAGTTATCATAGGAGGTGCTGGAGCAAAGGACCCTATGGGGGCACACTATGAATGTATCATATCATGGTGATCTGACTGATCTGAATGGTAATGTTTCTATGTTCTATTCTGAATATCATCTTTTAATTGGTACTCTTAGGCCTTACTCACGTTGGATAATTGGGAAGGGTGAAATCTTGTTCTGGGACCACCACTGGAGTGGGGAGATCTTAGGCTATCTATTTTTATCTGATAAAATAATCTCATTCAAATATTCTCATGAATACCCATGATTTCTTAAGGTAGTGTTGAATAAAGGATAGCTTGATTTATGTAATCTCATTTATCTCTCTTTTGTTCAAAACAAATGTGTTTTTACTCCCTCCCCATCTGGATTATTCACTATTAGAGACTACCATAGGATCATGACCATGCAGGTTCAAGGGGATTCATTGAATGAAAATATTTGGGTTTAGGATATTCGGACTAAATTTAACTTCCTTACATGGAGGATTAGAAAGGGAGTGGTTCCCACAGATGATAACATTAAGAGGGGAAGAATTTGTGTAGTCTCTATATGTGTTTGTTGCAATGATCACAAAGATGAAAGTTTAGATCATCTATTCATTGATATTGATTGGGAGAAAGAGGTGTAGAGATATTTGGTTGAGTTTACGTCTTCATCGAATCTGAGTATGTTTGATCAAACTTTCCTTGATCATTGGTTCCACAACTCGGGTAGGGGTACCATGGAGAGATCTGATCATACCTTAATATTTCATACAGGATGCGGGTGTTTGTGGAAGGATAGAAATAAGAGGACCTATGAGGGGGTGACATCTGATAGCAGCCTGATTATTTCCAGAATCAAAAATCTTCTTTTAACTCTTTTCAAGGTATTAACTAACTATAAAGATACTCCTTCACTACTGCATTCTAGTATAGGTTCGATGAACTCCTCTCAGTAGACTAGAAAGTGTTAGGGTTACTGGGTATATTGGTGTCCCCCTTCAGAGGGGTCGAATTTCAATAGTGATGGATCATGTGTGGATGTTTTTATCCAAGTTGGAGGGGTTGTGTGAGATAATAGTGGATCAGTTATTTTATCCTTCTCTATCATACTTGGGTTGGGGTATTCACTTCAAGATGAAGCAATGGCCATTCTTGAAGGCCTTAATATATCCAGGAAAAGAGATCTGAAAATTAAAGAAGTTGAAATAGATTCAATTCTATTGTAAGATTCCATTCATGGTGTGGGTGTAACTTCTTGGGATATTATTTATGTCATCAGAAAATGATTTTCTATCTTGGGGGGAAAATCATGGTTTCACATCCCTAGCATGAGGTAAACAAGGTGGTAGACTACTTAGCCTCGTTGGATATCCATGGTAATGAATACTTGATTTTTCGTGACTTAAATACTTTAAAGATGTAAGGGGTCAATGTTATTAAAGGATAATACCTCATCCTACATTAATTTAGACATCCTTAGGCATTATCTACTATTGATCTACCTTTTCAGGTTTGTTTTACAATGTATCATTTTTTCCCTTCTTAATAAAACATTAATGACATTAATTAACAAACTGGTAATAAAATATTATAAGGAATTAATATATGATATTATAAACATGCTTATGGTTATAGTATAAGTTAGAAACATATTTTAAAACACTATACATGAGGATAAAGGCCACACATCAAGATTAAGTTTAAGGAAAGGTATTATTGTTTTAATTTTCTTTTCATAAGATATATTCTATATACACCACACACTTATTTTGTATAGTGTATCTACGATCCCTTTTATACATTGAATCATGAATCTGTTTTCTTCATGGTATGAAAAAATTTCCTTCATGGTTATTATTAATTAAATGTTTCATGTGTTATGGGACACTTTGGGATGTTTAATGGTTAATTTCCTAAAACATATTCTTCATGATTATCTTTGAAATCTCACTTCCTTTTGGGATTGTTAACTTTCTATTAGAAAAAATAACTTTATTGTAATCACTTTTAATTGGAAATTGACTTGAATATACATATTATCACACAATGGATATTATTATTACCTAAACCATATATCATTATGTATACATCGTTCACTTGATAGTTATTTGATTAAATGGAAAATTATTGATAAATTTGCGTCTTATATTCAATATGGATAAATTTTGATAAGAAACATTGTTAAATTGATTATTCGATATATGAGGAATGTTTTGGACTAGTACGAAATGGGTGGGACCTGGTTATAGATAGCCCATCGATGCATCAGTAGTCTTATCAGACAAATCATTTGGCCAAATAAAATAGGTTCTTAACCGAAATTTTGTAAACCATATTTTAAAAGGTCTTGACAGTAAAGGTACCATATACCTAGGAAACATGGCCTCTTATAGTTAATAATTTCCCTATTTTATATTTTCTTATTAATCTTCCATGATATTTTTCATCGACATATCTATGGATACATTTCATTCTCAGTTTATTGACATAGATGGAATGAGTTTCAGTTCCATACCTCTCCATATTGATATTGCCTCATCTATATATTTGAATGGAATTTTTTATTAGTTATTTACCTTTCATGGTTAATTTATTCCAATTGATTAATTATTTATTCTTCATTACTTACCCTTATTAAGCATTTTATATCACCATTATTATGTTTCTTTTCTCCAGGTTATGAAGAAAAAGTCTTTCAATAAGCCTTTAAATGACATAGTTTATTTTCTTTTTATGTATCTTGGTTGTATTTACTATTTTCAAATGTATAATGGGTATCATGTATGTAATCTATCTTTCCAGGACTTCTTAATTGAATACTCCTTCTAGATTTTATTTCTTGTAGTCATTCTAATGTAATAAAATAATGCATAGGATTTGGGATTCTAGGGTTGGGACAGTACACTCTTACTGTGTGGCGCCAACTTAAATGAAAGAGCTAAGGTCCCAGTTAGATTATATTCTTGAGAATGTATTAATAAGAACAATCGTATCACCTTAGGTGGCGTCGGTTCTCTTTGCTAAGAAGGATGATGGTTCACTTCACCTATTTGTTGATTATTGAAAAATCAATGAAGTTATGGTAAAGAACAAATGTCTATTACTATGGATTTATGATCCATTTGATTAGTTGAAAGGGGTAAAGTGTTTATGAATGAGTATCCCTTGATCTTGTATCCATTAGTTTAGGGTAAAAGAATATGACATTAAGAAAATTGAGTTTCAAAGAATTTATGAACCTTATGAGTACCTTTTTATGGCCTTTTTTCTATTTAATTATTCTAAATTAGTTATGTATTTTATGGAAAGTATTTTCCATGAGTATCTTGATACATTCAAAGTGGTATGTTGGGATTAAATCCTTGTTTACTCTATGTCTGAGGAGGATCACATTCATAAACTAAAAATTGTTCTAAGTTTACTGAGAAATAAATGACATGATGTCAATATTTCAAATTTTGATTTCAATATTTGGGTATTTATTTTCTTAGGACATATGTTTTTGGAACAAGGAATATCATTTTATCCTAATAATTTTAATGTTGTTATGACTTGGGAGCAACCAAGAAATGTCTTTGAGATTTCGAGATTCTTGAGCATAGCTTGATATTATTTTTTGTTCTTGAAGGACACCTCAAAGTTGGATTCTCTGATGATTGTACGAACTCTTAAGGGAGGAATATTTTCTTTTGATGATAGGTGTTAGAATTATTTTTTGGAGATAAAATTTCTTTTGACTACTACACTAGTGCTGACACTTCTTGAGGTTGGTCAGGGTTATGTGGTATTCTGTGATGCATCAGGTTTAGGTTTGGGATAAATTATTATACAAGGAGATCATGTAATTGCCTATGGATCCCATCATATTAGTCCACATGAGAATATTTACCCAACCCATGACTAGGAACATGAAAATATTATGCACATACTTAAGATTTAGTGGAATTACCTTTATGGAGAAAGGTTTACCATGTTTTCTAACCATAATATCTTGATTTATATATTCTCTCACAAGTATTTAAATATCCACCAGAGGTGTTGGGTAGAATATCATCAATATTTCAATTTCAAAATTACCTATACACCAGGGAAATGGAATGTTATTAAATATTCTCTGAGTAGGAATCTTCCAACCCAGATAGTGAATGAATCATCAAAATAGTGGAACTTGATGGCTATCCTTTCACAGTTTCATATTAGATTATAGGAATCAAAGGATGAGTTTTCTTTTTCCATTATTCAGTTCACATATTCTCTTCTCAAATTGATTCTTTAGGAACAAGAGCTTGATGATGAGTTATGAAGCATTAGAGACTCTCTTAATGGTGGGGAAACTATCTTTGATTGGGTGTTCTCCAAAGAGGGAATTCTATAATTTTGAAACCATTTTGTGGTACCATATTTATCAAGTAAAGTTGTAATGGGGTATCTCCATAGTTACCAATTGGTAATGAACCTAGGATCCGAAAATACGTTCTATGACATGCGGTGGTAGTTCTGGTGTCCAAGTATGAGACAAGGTATTTCTGAATTTTTCTATTATTATTATATGTTCCATCATTTCAAGGATGAGCACCCTAAACCTTTAAGTTTTCTTTAGCCACTTCATATCCATACTTTTATGTGGGATAATATCTCTATGGATATTGTGGTTGGGATTCCACATACCCAAAAAAATAATGTGATATGGGTTTTTATTAATCTATTGACCAAATTGGAACACTTTATACCCATTAGTGATAAAACCAAAGTTGATGAGTTGGGAAATATCTATGTGAAAGAGATTTTTATTATATAAATATTTTTTTCTTCTATAGTTTCTGACGGAGATCCTTGGTTCAATTCTCATTTTTTGAAATTCCTTCAGTAGAAATTCAGATCTCAGGTCTTTCAGGGAACGACATATTGTCCAAAGTCAGATGGTTAGATAAAAAGAGCTATATAGATTCTTGGGGATATGCTTTGTGCTTATGTTCTAAACTTTTTGAGGGATTTATATAATCATTTGGGGATGGTAGAGTTTAATTATAACAATAGTTACTAGTCCATGATTAGAATGGATTTTTTGAGGCCTTTTATGGTCATACTTGTAAATATCTGTTATGTTCATTGGATATTGGAGACACTAAAACATTAATATCCTTTTTTGGTGGTTTTTTAGCAGCGGTTTACTAAACCGGTGGTAATTTTTTTATTAATGATTTATCTGTGATTTTTAATAAACTGCCACTAAAACTTTTTATCCAATCCTAACACTCCCCCCCACCCCACCCCCACCCCCTGAGACCCCCTTCTCCCCCTGACCCCTGTGAGACCCCCACCCCCCCCCCCCCACGACGACAAACCCCAAATCCCAAGCCCCTCACTGCCTTTCCTCCTAGCTGATTCTTCCTATGTTCTTCTTAGGCAGTCTTTTCTCCTCATATTATATGATGTTTTGTGACATATGGTTGTGTGTGTGGTGTGAAAATTTGTGATATCAACGAAATGGGGGGACAAGGGGTGAGATGTTCCCATTCTATTTGGTAGGTGAGGTGGTTGTTTGGATATGATTTTGGGGAATTGAGGTGGTGTTTCTTAGGATATAATGTTGGGGAAATGAGGTAGTTGTTATTTGGTTGTTCTTTTTGTGCATTGAGGTTGTGGTTTTTGTTCTATTCTTGTGAGGAAGCAAGACGATGGTATGACAAGGATGATGAACTTATTTTGATGCATGGTTTATTAGTTCTAGATATCCAGGTATTGATAGATTAAATAATTGTTCAATAATGAATGAAGTAGATAAGCTTTAGAATAGTTTATGGGATGGAAATGATTAATGAAAAAAATACATGTTGGGATGTGTGTTTTAATGAGGTTTATACTTGATAATTCAATGAATGTGTGGGATAATGGTAATGTTTATTTGTGTGAAATGGATTTTGTTTTTTGTGTTGTTATGCATTTAGAGGTAGCAACAAAAGTGTTTTGGTTTTGAATTGGATAGTGGATTTTTTTAATCCCATATGTTTGTATTTTATGTGTCCATATGTATATTCTCTTATAATAATTTTGATTTCAATATGACCCACACTCATATTGAGAACTACGATAGGATAAAATTATAATCACAGATTGAGGTTTTTTACAACATCATGGGGATTAGGATGGATAGTTGGATGACCCCTATTACCCACTCTCTATTATAGGAATTTTGATATGCACAGGTTGTGATGGATAAATTTCTATTATTGAACTAGCTGATGACACTTTAAATTTTGGGTGACATGTGATATGACCATGTTTTGGGGTAGTGGACCAAGGGTTTTGGGAGTGATGTGTTTTGACCATGCCGTGGGGCATCCTATAATGGGGTTTGTGCATTGTAGGAGTAGTGAATGAGGTTGATGTACTTTAAATTCACAATACCCAACTACTTTGGTGATGTTTGTGATGTGATGGAACATATTTTTTAGGAAAGTTTTGATGTGATTTTTTTGGGGGTGGTGACCTCTTTTGTTCATGTGAGAAGCATTGTGGTCAGGTTTTGGCATAGTGGTATATGTTATTAAGAAGAAATTGGAGTTGTAAGAAATAAATATTTGGGGTTTGAGATAGATAAATAATTGGGAATATGTGAATTTGGAAAAGGTTAACATATATATATAGTTTTATATATGCCTAAGTGTGAAGTGTCATTTTGAATTTGAAATCTATAGTGTTAAAAGTGATTTTCCAAATGTTCAATTTTGATTTCAAAAAATTTGTCGACCAATTTGAACATTCCAATGGGTTTTTAAAAATAGCATTACCTCCAATGGAAGCCCATAATTTTATGTATTTGTTGGACCTAGTTATGATATGAATGACATATTGGTATGTTTCTAAGAAAAAAGTGTTTTCATTGGTAGTATAGGGAGGTGATGTGTTATTGTATGCTTTCCTGGTAATGTTGTGTCATCAATATTTCTTTTCTACCAAACCGCCCGAATGTATTTTAGTTATGGGCAAGGAAAATGGGAATCTTGAGGACCTAGGTGTATAGGCTAGGACTAGTTTTCGGGCTAGTTGGTAGGGCCTCAGCAAAATTCACTAGTAGGATTTTGATGTAACACTTACTCAACAAAGTGACATTTCTTTTACCAATGTTCCTTGGGTTTGTCCCCTCCAATGAGTCACGATTGAAATAGATTACTATATGTTTTATCAATTGGATATGATGTACCTAGAACCCAAAAAACCAAGAAACTTATTTATTTCTGAAGGTTTCTTCTCTCATTTTATTTCAATTTATATATTACTATATTTGCAAGATATTTTTATTAGTTTCCGTTTTATGTCTAAAATAACATGTGGCTTGTTATAATTTACTTTATTTTGTTGCACCATGTGATATTATTTCTACTATTTTATTTCCCAATAAAAATATTATTTCATTTCATTATATTATTATGAATGGATTTTTTGAAATTATTTTATTCTTTGTAAATGGTTTTCAAAATGGAAAGGGGAATGGAGTTTAAGAATCATCGGCTTTTTAGTTATTCTAGAGAAGAATGGAAAACCATATATTTTTATATTTATTTTTTCAAACTAGAATGAAATTTTATTCTCTTTAAATGTATTTAATAAGGAGTGGTTTCTATTTTGAGATCCCTGCCAGGAATTTTTATGTTGAGCCTATATCTCTATCATTTTTTAGTTTCATTTTTCAGAATGTAATTTATTCTCACCCAAGGGATGTTTTGTTTCATTTAGTTGGGTGGTGAATTCTGTATTCATAATATGGTAGTTATGTTTTTAGTTTATTTTTACTTTATTTCCTTTTTATGGGATTTTCCACTTAGGCTTTTACTACTTTCAACAGACTGAGGGTACCTATAGCTGACAATGGGAGAAGAAAGGCCACTGGAGCAGAATGTTTTCCTTATAGGAGAGGGAGTTCAGGGGGAATGTGATTTTTTAGTTCTTATTGATATTTATTACATTTCCTAGAATTTATATTAGGTTTCATCTTTTTTTTCTATGGTGTGGAAGTCTAATGTAGGAAAGGGGCATGCTGAAATTTTATTTTTTCCACTAATTATTTCTTTAATTATTTATTGGGTGAAATCATTCTTAGGTGGTATTTCATTGTTTCATTAGAACTTATTACATCCCATGTGGATTGGGAACACCATTTATGTCTTATCATGGGAAGACCAGGAATCTGAAGGAGGGACAACTTGGGTTGGTTCATGAAAAAATGTTATCAAAAGAGGAGTTAGGTTAATTCCACAATAAGATCCTTAGATCTCTCATAAGATTCCCTTGTATCCTTTATCACACATTCGTTACATAAAAAAAATATGCCTATATTTTCTCTACATCATTATTATTTCTTTTTCTGTATCTATTCATCCAGAAAATATGGATCTACATAGAAACCCTATAATATGCCACTTAGGAAGGTTATCTAGGTTGGTTTGTGAAACATTCGCATCAAAGGAATTCATGCCTCTTATTTGAAATTTATATACAGTTTGGGATGTCTTGGTAGACATGAGATAGTATTTTCGAGACTTAGTAGGTTTATTATGAGAAATTTCTTGGCCATATATTATCTTAAAGATCCTTAATTTACCATGGGCTATTGGGAAAACGTGTCTTTGAGGTTTTTTATCTAATCCTAGAATTTTTTTCAAATATTTAATATATTTATGTATTTTTTCAACTCATATATATGAATATATTTCCCTATTTATTAATAGTTATGTGTTTTAATTTTTTTAATATTGTGTAAGCACATTTTGATATACATGGATAAAAGTTGGATCACATTACTGAGGAACACACCTCGGTATTTTAAGGATTTGGAGGATTTTTTAGATTTTTAAATTTCCAATTGATATGTTGAATGGAGAATAATATTTCCATGTCATAAATGTAAATTTAGAATATGGTTGAAGAGAGATTAATTTTATGAACATTTAATATTGTATAAATTCCATGGTCAATATTTGTGTTGGATTTGGCACAGAGAATCGAACATTACAGAAAGGTTGAGCACTGATTTCAATCCCTATAATGAGCTCCCAAATTAATTGAAAATGGTAAATGAAACACAAAACCTTATAAATTAGGCATTTGGAACTGAAATACACCACCATAAACATCAAAACATATCAAAACAACCATATGAGGGTGCTACAAATAGCAATGTGACAACTGATTTTTTTGAGACTTTTGGAGAACCAGATGAAAATTGTAACATATAAGTGGATCATCCTCTTGATTATGTGGATAATAATGTAATATAAAACTTCACCAAGGAAAATATGTTTCATGATTAGCTGACGATGGAAATCAAGAGTTGTATAGTGGAGGTTTGAAATATTCAAAACTTTCATTTCTGCTGAAGTTGTACCATATCAATTGTCTTTGTGAAATTACAAATAAGGTAATGCCCATGCTATTGGAATTTTTATGTGATGAATTTCTTAAGGAAAACATCCCCGAGTCTTTTTATGATATAAAGAAAAATTTAATAGTATTTGTTTGAATTATACAAAAATACATGTGTGTCCCAATGATTGTATGCTTTATTGGAGAGAGGATTCAAGTAGATAGGATTGAAAAAAAATTCTTCTTCAAGATAGAAGTCAATGGGTGATTTTGTACATCTAAGTCAATATACTACCATGAAGAAGAAGAAAAGGAACAAACCTACAAAGGTTTTTTGTTACTTTCCTTTAAATCCTTGATTGCAAAGATTATTCATGTCATCAAAAACCGCTGAACACATTAAGTGGCATTCTGTAGATAATAACAATGATTGTTAATAAGACATACATGAGATTCACAATTTTGGAATACATTTGATTCATTACATCCAGATTTCTCAGATGATCCTAGTAATGTTTGATTGGCGTTGGATTCCAATGGATTCAACCCATTTGGGACATTGAGTACCAGTTATAGCATTTGGAAAGTTTTTTTGATCCCTTATAATTTTCCTCGTTGGATGTGAATCTAAAAAACGACTTTTATCATTTCAATGATTATTCATGGAAAACAAATGTTTGGAAATGATATTGTTGTATACTTTCAGCCTTTAATTGAATAATTACAGGAGTTACATAGCAACGGTGCTGATACATTTAATTCTTCTTCTAAAACAATGTTCAACATGCATGTTGCTTTAATGTGGACCATTAGTGACTTCCCTAGGATTGGGAATTTATCTGGTTGGAACACTTAAACGGGTTTGGCTTGTCCAGTTTGTAACTTTGATTTTGATCCCAAATGGACACCTCACAGTAGAAAATGGTGATACTTATTCCATTGAAGATTTATCGATGCATCACATAGATTTCGGATAAACAGATCAAAATTTAACAGTTTCATTGATCGTAGACCACCTACAAAGTTGTTATCTAGTTCTGAAATATTGACACAAACTAGAAAAGCTGACACAGAATTTGGTAAGGTTTATCATTTGGATGATAGTTGTAAATGGGTTCAAAGTGCATCATCAAGTGGAATCGGAACACAACATTGGAAGAAAAAAAGTATATTCTTCAAACTTCTATATTGGGAATTTAATTTGTTGTGGCATAATATTGATGTGATGCATATTGTGAAGAATTTATATGAAAATTTGATCTTCACATTGCTTAATGAGGATGTAAAGTTGAAGTATCTTCTCAATGCTCAGAAATACTTATAAGTAATGAACATAAAACATGATCTCTTCCTAGATGAGAATTAAAATTATGCTTCATCAACTTTTTCAATGAAAAATAAGGATAAAGATACATTCCATATAATTTTAAAGCATGAGAAAGTATCTGCTTGGTATTTGAGTATGATCTCATGGTGGGTTTACTTAAATAATCGTAAGTTACATGGATTGAAATGTTGTGATTCACATCATTTTTTAGAGCAGTTACTACCATTGTCATTGCCTATATTATTACCTGAAAAAGTTACTGTTGTTGTACTCCAATTATGTACATTTTTTAGACAACTATGTGATAAATCTATACATCCATTTGAGCTTTAAAACCTTTAGGATAGGTTTGTATTGACACTTTTTGAAATGGAGATGATCTTTCCTCCATCATTTTTTACTGTAATGATGCATTTATCCGTGCATTTGGTTGAGGATACTAAACTAGGAGGCACCATTCATTATCTATGGATGTATCCAATTGATAGTTAATTTATTTATATGTTTTTTAGTTAAGTAAAACATTTTTGGCACTTAATTAAATGCATAATTATGTTTTTTTGTTTTACTTCACAAATATCTGGGGTATTTGAAATCATACGTGAGAAATAAAGCTCAGCCAGAAGGCTCTATTGCTAAAGGATATTTGGCAGAAGAGTATCTTACATTTAGTTATAGATACTTGGATGATATTGAGAAAAGATTTAATCGTGTTGGACGTGTTGATGACACATCGACTCAATCTCAAATACATGGGAAATTAAAAATATTTCCTAAAATTGGCCGAATAGTTGGGAGGACCTCAAATGTTACAGTGGTAGAAATGGAATTATTATCGGCACATAGATATGTTCTTGTTTCTTCTACAGATGGGGATGAACTCGTTGTTTAAGGTTCAAACTTTTCCAATCGGTTTATAACGGGTTTATTCATAGAACTGTAAACATCCAATGATTCTATATCCATTTGGATCTACATTCCAAAGGTAGGTTCTAAATAGTTGTCGACCGATGAGGCTTCAGAATTTGCATTGGTCGAGAGGATGGGAGGTCAGGCTCATCACACATTTTTGGGGGGAATTATTTCCTAAACCATGAATCTCTCATAGATTTAAGTTATGTTCACGAATCCTTATTAATTCACCAAGTATGAAGATGAGTTTTCCTTTAGATTTGGAAATAAATGATTGATATGTATGAGATTTATAGAATCTTTTATATGTATTTGAGGTTATTCATCAATATAGAATCATTTGTATGTATTGGAGATTCTTAGTCAATGGTATCCTTCAATACATTATATAGAAATCTTTTGGTCATTATGATGACCATACTGGTTTTAAATCCACTCAGTGGGGCACTAGAGGTTTATTATCATTCAGAAGGGCAGGGATTATTTCAGAGTTGGGATCGTACCCAAAGATGGGATACCTACGTATCCTTGTTAAAGAAAAATCAGAACCCACATATTTTGGGAATTAAGATATAGTTTAACGTCATATGGTATGTATGATAATTAATGCAATATGGGATTGAACCTTAGAAAGGGTTCCTACGTATCTACATTTAAGGTAGAGATTAAATTCCACATAGTTCGAGAAAGAAGTGTGAGGTTTATGGATGATTAATGGCTCAAAGAGAGATGTCATAATTACTTTTACACTCTAAGATCACGTGAATCATTCTCAGTGTAAGAAAAAAGATGTATCAGTAAAACCTGATGATTGTGCCATGAAATATGCAATCATAAGAAATGATGTGGGGCTTACGTATGTATGACAGGAAAAATAGATGAAGATCGTGACTTACTTCAGAGAAGAAGCTCAGGAACATGGTCCATAAAGGTATATGTGCATTATATAGATTTAGATAATTAACTTAGGACTTACTCCTGAGAAGGATACCCAAATTAAAGGGGACATATGATTGAGTTTTATTCCTGAAAATGTAGCCTAGGTCAAAAGAAATTATGACTGGGGCTTACTCTTGAAAAGGACGCCCAGGTTAAGAGGACTTGAGACTAGGGGCTTACTCTTGAGAAGGAAGCCCAAACATGGATCATGGGGCTTACTCCTAAGGAGGATTTCTAGATTAGGGAACTTGGGGCTTACTCCTAAGGAGGATGCCCAGATTAAATATCTTCTCACCATAATGGATGAGGTTTAATGAAGGAAATCTATAACCTTAGTGACATAAAGCTATGTAAATCACATGGTTTTGAGAGATGTTCCATAGAATTCCTTTCAGATAAAGAATCCAAAAAAGAAACCATGACAATAAATGGCTTTTTAGAGGGTATTGAAGGTTTTCCTTGAATAAGAAAGGTGGATTTGAGGAATGTAAGTGAATTGGAAGGAGGCGCACAAGTATTGTTCTGGCGCACAAGTCCTAGTCGTGCAAGTATACTTGCGTGACATGAGTTCACTTGGGCGATGAAGAACCTATGAAGTGATACTTTGGAGACTTTGGATTGGATCCCTTAGTATCATCCCTAGAGGCTTTTTGATGGGTGGCGCACAAGTTTCCTTGGGAGGGAAAGGCGGTGCGCAAGTATCATCACTTCTCTTAAGGGTTGGACACTTAGGCGCGCAAGTATTGATGAGTTCTAATACTTAGGACTTATTCTTCTTCTTTAGATCTTCCATTCTAGGTAAATAATTACCTTAGAAGTGTTTTGAAGACTTCAGACAGAGACTTGGGTGACAAGAGCTTAAATATGAGTTTTGGATTTTTCATCCTCGAAATGGGGGGCCCACAAGGGGTATTTATAGGCCATCTGAGGACCTTGGGCGAAAAAAGAATAGGGCACGCAAGTGACTTGCATGACCCATGCTTAAAGAGTTCCTTGTTCAAGCCTTTGTAAGTTCTTGATGTTCTTTAAAGGATGAATATCTTTTTACTTAAGGTATTCCCCTTGTCCATTCGTTAGACTCTATGACGGAAAGGAGTGTCAACAAAAGTCCCCCCCCCCTCAGAGTTGGTTCCAAAAAAGGAAAGAGGATTTGACTCTGAAGAAAACAATAAATAAGGTGTTGCGTTGCGCAAGTAGTAGGCGTGCAGGTATGCTTCTGGTGTGCAGGGTCCGGCGCGCAGGGGTACAGACTCACCTATAAATATGGGTGCCACTCTCATGCAAAGCACCCAGCTTCAAACTCTTCTGATCTCTCGGCACGCAAGTATCTTGGCTTTCACTCATTCTCACATTTGTTTGTTGCTTCACGCTTCTGCAGTCTATTTCTGACTTGCGCTCCAGTACTATCGCGGTAAAACTTGCGCGACCAACTTGGACTTGCGCGACAACATTATACCTATATGTCTTAATTCCTTGGCCATTTTTTCCATATTTCTTCACAAATTTTATAAAAAACCAACTTACTTAAAAGTTAATTATCAGATATTTGTGCTTATTTAATGGCTCCCAAAAGAATTGGATCGGCAGATGAGTTGGCTAGCAAGTGGATTGATGACATGATGAACATCGTTGGCCATGATTTCTATGATATCTGTGACAACACTCTCCCAGATTTGGCAAAGTACTTGAAGAAGTATCATCTTAATTTTCCACAGAGCATTTACTTACCTTTATATGGACATGGTCATCTGCAGGGATTCAACATTCTAGATGCAAAGAATTATATGCCTGAGATGCATCCGCACTTCTACTCCTCTATTTTGGTTATATTGTGCATTAAAAGCAGAAAAAATGGTGTGAATTTTCAAATTTTTCCTCCATGCCATTTCCTTGAAGATGTGAAAATGGAAAACCCAGGGGCTGATATGTTTTCTGCAACTGATTGGTGGAGAGAAGACTATTATGATGTTAGAACAATATCTAAAAAGAGTACTCTCTTCCAATGGCTCTTTACTTCCAATGATCCATTCTCAAATACAAGCATCCATCTTCCAAGTCTCTTAGATAGAAATAGAGTCACTGATTGATCAGCAGAAAGGTTTCTCAAACCACACTCAAGAACATTTTTTTACAATTGTTACAAGAAGAGCTGGTATCACTACGTCTCTTATTGTATCCAGTTGAATGAATGAATTCCAGGTGGTTGCTGATGAATATCAGGATTCTATAAATCAAATGAATAGTTATGTTGAAATCCACTTGTAATTACTGAAAAAGAGAAGAGACTCCAGTCTGTGGATGTCCTTCTAACTCTTGTGCATCAATGAAAAACACTTTCATTTTCAATAATTTGTGACTTCATTCTCTTGTTAATTGCTTTAAATTCTTACCTAAGCCAGTGGGACTAGTAAGCATAGTATTATTTTTTCTAGGATTATACAAAAAGTCCCACAAATTTTGAGTCTTTTGTTGCTCAATATTTCCTAAATCATACAATATGTAAGTTTAGCGAGCTGGGACACGACTTTTGTTCAGAGTTTCTTTTACAAGTTACTAATTTAATGAGTACCCTATCGTTTGTTGGCATTTTAAATTTATGCATGTCGGACATATAAAGGAAAATGTTTAAGGTCAAATATATTTGACCAAATGGATAATGGATTAAAATTGACTGAATTCCTTGATAATTTATCTGAAAACATATTACCACATTCATGTATGGAGGAAAACAAGTAAACTATGACTTAGGAAATTTTGAATCTGAGGAATAATATGAAAAAAGGGCTAAAAGAAATTATAAGAAGTATTTCCTAAGATTGAAGTTGCCATTATTTAACAAACTCGTTAGGGGGTTGAATTATGTAGGGCCACTTAAGGGAATTGACTGCATATTCAAATAATAGCATCTTTTGGCTGACAGGTCCATAATGTAGACTAATTATGCTAGGACACCTAGGGACACGTGCTGCATAGTCAGGAAATATAACTCTCAGAAATTTTAATTTTCTACTACTAAAAAGCCAGTGGAAGTTTATGGAGATTCAAATTTTCCAAATAATATATTTTGTTGTGTGGATAGAGGTACTTGAATATGGAGAGGATATTCCCAATCAAGATTGTCAAAGAATAGGATGAATGTCACTCCTACGAAGGTATAACACAAACGTAGGGAAAGGAAATATAAAGCATAGACTTGAATACTTTCAGATCATGAAAAAGTGTATGGGACAAATATGTTAAGGATGGTTATTTTTGAGGATCCCTACATATTGTCGTTAAGACCAATAAGGACAAAAGAGTTTTTTCTCCCAAGAATGAAGTTACCACTATTTGAAAAACCCGTTAGGGGGTTGAATTATACAGGTCCATTTAAAGGAATTGGCTACATAGTCAAATAATAGTATCTTTTGGCTGACATGTCCGTTATGTAGAATACTTATGCAAGGTCACCTAAGGGAACATGCTGTATAGTCAGGAAAAAGAACTCTCAGGTATCAATCATTTTGTGACCAGAAGTCAAGAAAAGGGTTATGGAGATATGAAAGTATTTAAGGTTAGGAGTATGACACATCAAAATGGGCATTTTCCAATGCATGAAAGAGATACACGGACCAATGATAACCATAATCATGTTGTGGCTGGGTCCTGAATTGAGGTCCTGGACTTCACTACGTATCAAATAAGGATAGGAATCAAGCCATATATAGTTCTTGAAATACAATTTAATGTCATGTGGGACGAGAGTGTAGGAGATCTTAGTTTAGGTTCATAGCACTTGGAACATAATGAGGAATACACATATAAACCTGATGTGAATGAAGACCAGGGTTTTCATACCAAATTCATGTTTTCACAGGGGGACTCTTCAGCCAAGGGATTGAAAGTGGAATTTGGGGTTAGGACCAAAGACTTGGGGCTAGATTTGAGGGACGCTCGAAAGTTCCTACGTATCTCATAAGGATGGGAATCAATCCATATGTAGTTCTTGAAATACCCTCTGTATAGATTTGGTTCGTACAAGTGAAGGGTGAAAGGGGACTTTAGTGCAATGATGTTTTAACCCAAGATTAAAGGTTCAGGCATTGCCATGTATGCATGTAGTCTTTGGAATATAACATGATTGGAGATCAATTTCAATGACGATTCCCTCTTTGGAGAGGGACAATGGGGGACTGTATAGTTTAATGTCATATAGCAAGGACGATGGTGTTGCACAGTTTAGTGTCATGTAGCAGGGAAAAAAGGGATGTACACAGTTTAACGTCATGTGGGACGGAGGTGATCCAACATAAAGAGATTGGTTTTGGGCTGCTTCACGGATCAACATCGTATGAGACAGAGGTGAAAATATGTGAATAGATTGTTTTTGGGCTGCTTCACGGATCAACATCATATGAGATAGAGGTGAACCGATGTGAAGATATTAGTTTTGGGATGCTTCACAGATCAACATCGTATGAGACAGAGGTGAACCGACGTGAAGATATTAGTTTTGGGCTTGAACCTCAGGAGGTAGCCAACGTACCCATCCTAGAAGGCAAGGATCAAAGTCTGAATAGTTCAATTGAAAATTAATTGGTGATTGAGTTATACTTGAGGACAACAACCTAAAAATGGTTTTGGGACTTACACATGGTTAGCGGCCTAGAGAGGGTGTTATGGTTGAAGTTTACTCTAAGCTCACACAAGTCATACACGGTTTGAGAAACAAGAGGTAGCAACAACCCTAAAGATGCATAGTTTAATGTCATGTAGGATATATAAGGGACTGGACACAGTTTAACATCATATTGGACAATGGAGGGACTGTGCAATTTAAAGTCTTGCAGTAAGGACTATGGAGGGGACTATGCAGTTTAATGTCATGAAGTAAGGACAAATGTTGCATAGTTTAGCATCATGTAGCTAGGAAAACATATTTTAACATCATGTTAGACGAATATGTATTTGTGTTACACAAAATAATTCTTCAAGAATCTTGCATTGGGTAGATTTGTGATGATTTCTCCATCCATTGAGATTAAAGAATAAGCTCCATTGGAGTAGTCCTTATGTATTGAGTAAGGTCCTTCCCACTTTGGCTCAAGTTTAGGAGGTTTTTTTCCTGGTATCATTGGAGTTCTGAGGACCATTACCAATTCTCCTTAAATTAATGAATGAAGACAAACTTTTTTGTTGAATTCCAGTGCTACTTGATTTTGATAGACTTCCAAGTGGTGCAGGGTGCACGATCTTTTTTCATCTAATCATTCCAATTCATCTAATCGCTTTTGAGATTTTTCATCTGTAGATGACTGATCACAAACGGCTACTCGGAGTGAAGGTAATTGAACTTCAATGGTAAAGACTTCTTCTGTTCCATATACCAATGAATATGGAGTTGACTGCATAGCAGTGCGTGTGGTGGTTCGACAAGCCCATAAATCATGAAAAAGTTTATCAGGCCACGCTTTCGTATATTTATCCACCATCTTTTGCAGTATGTTTGAAAGAGTCATATTGAAGGCTTCTATTTGGCCATTGGCTGCTACATGATACGAAGATGAATGGTTGGATTTGATGTTGTATTCTTGATACAACTTCTTTACTTCGGATGAACAGAAGATGGTGCCATTATTCGTCAATATGCTATGAGGGGCACCAAATCTGGTAATGAAGTTAGATTTGATGGGTATAAAAATGCTTTTAGAAATAACTTCTTTGAGAGGTATTGCCTCTTCCCATTTGGAAAATAATTCAGTAGCAGTAATAATATACTTAAACTGGTTGGATGTAGCTGAAGGGTAAGGTCCTACTACATCCATTCCCCATGTGGTAAATGGCCATGAGTATTTAGCTGTATGAAGCAACTATGGGGGTTTATGAATGAAGTTGTAATATACTTGGAAATAATGACACTTCGTAGTGAAATAAACACAATCTTGTATCATTGAAGGCCAAAATTATCCAAGCCTTCGAATTTGATCATATAGTCTATGTCCAAACTAGTGGGCGCCACAGACTCCTGCATGTACTTCTTTCATGACAGCCATTTTCTCTTCACCATCTATACATCTAAAGATAATTCCATCAAAACCATTCTTGTAGAGAATTTTTTTGGTGATCTGGGCTATCATAAAGAGTAAAATTGACCACACGGCGCCAGACTTGTTCTTTCCCAGCTCTATCAAGTGGGAGTGTTCCATTTTGAAGGTATTCCCTAATAGGTGTGATCCAACCTATAGTATGACCATATGGTTCAGAAATGGGACTAATTTCATTTATTTCCTCTATTATAGTTTGAACATAATGTGAAACTGTACGACAATGGGAAATAATGATGATTGTTTCATCCCTATTTGGATCTGCTAGAGTCTTGGCTACATTAGCTAGTGTATCAGCTTGAGCATTTTGTGACCACGAGACATAATAAAATGTCAGTTCCGAAGGAAATTCCTCCATTAACTCTCTGATGAAAATCATACAAAGGGATTAACTCTTATTTCTTGATGGCATAATCCCCATTTACTTGTTTGATTACCAGTTCTAAATCACTTTTCACCTTTAAGTGATTCACCTGTTCTTGAAGCGCCAACTCCAAACCTGTGATAAGAGCTTGATATTTTGCTTCATTATTTGTACCGCCTTCTAACAATAAGAAGGAATATGGTTTCACTGCCATTTCTGGGGAAATAAGAACAGTTCCTAACCCAACTTTGTTGAATTTAGGATCTTCTAATTTCTTCCCTGTTGGACTTCTGGAAGCACCATCAAAGTACATTTCCCATGTTTGAGGATTATCTTGAATAGAGAAGATTTGCTCATCAGGAAGTTCAATATTTAAAGAAATATATTCTACTGAAAGATGTTCAACAAGGAAATCAGTCAGAGCTTGGCCCTTTATTGCCTTTTGAGACACGTAATGGATATCAAACTGCTGCAAAATAACTTCCCACCTTGTGAGATGTCCTGTAAGCATTGGACACCTAATGATAAATTTGAGCGGGTTATTACGAGATACCAATTGGACCTCATGATGTTGCTGGTAGTGTCTCAGTTTCTGAGCAGCAAAGATTAATTCCAGGCAGCACTTTTTAATACTTTAATATCTAGTTTCTGCCTCAAGCATAGTTTGACTGAGATAGTAAACTTTATAATCATTAACGGAATCATTCTTTTGGTCAAGGAAGGCACACAATGATTGCTCTAAAGCTGTCACATAGAGGATAAGTGGTATTCCTTAAACATATGACATTAATACCATTAGAATCAAGAGATATTTCTTGAGAATATTGAATGCTTCTTGACATTATTTAGTCCACTGGTAGGCGACTCCCTTATTCATTAATTTGGTGAACGGTAAACATTTGCCTTCCAGATTGGAAATGAAACACTGAATATAACCAAGTGTCCTTGAAGTCCTCCTAATTCATTCAAATTTCAAGGAGGTGACATAACAAGGATTGATTTTTTCTTATCAGGATCAACTTCGATACCATGATGGCATACAAAAAAGCCGATAAATTTTCCTGAGGGTACCCCAAAAGCACATTTCAAGGAGTTTATCTTCAAATTGTGTTGTCGATGTTTGTGGAATATGATTTCCAAATCAGCCAAGTGATTATAACTTTGTTTTGATTTAACCAAAAAATCATCCACATAACATTCAAAAAAATTCCCTAAAATGGGTTTGATGATATGGTGCATGGCACGTTGATACGTTGCACCTGCATTCTTCAGGCCAAAGGGCATTACCCGATAGAAAACGCACCTTGAGGGGCTCTGAAGGCTGTAGATTCTTTATCTTCTGGAGCCATTCGGATTTGATTATACCCAGAATATCAATCCATGAAGTAAAGTGCTTCATAGCCAGCTGTTGCATCAATTAAGAGTTCTGTGATCGGAACTGGAAAATCATCCTTGGGACAATGCCGATTAAGATCTCTTAAGTCAATACAAACTCTATTTTTTCCATTCATCTTTTTCAAAGGGTCAATATTTTCCAGCAATTTGGGATATTGAACTTCTCTAATGAAGTTAGATTTGATAATATTATCCACTGTAACTTCAATTTTGGAGGCATAATTTGGGTGTGTTCTTATTGCGGCTTGCTTAAATCCTCGATGTTCTTCTGGCAAATCCAAATGATGAGTGGCAACATCAGGATCAAGACCTGGAATTTCCGTATAATTCCAAGAAAAAACATCGCGATTTTTCTTTAAAAATGAAGTATAAATTTATTTCTCTTCAAGAGTCATGTCCACACTAATTAATGTGGGGCATGGATCTTCTTTTTTACCCAAATTTATCTATCTGAGTTCGTCCACAGTGGTAGAGATACCTTCTTCAAATGCTGGAGGAGCATCCCCTAGATCTTCCTCTTCTTCTTCAATATGTGTCACTTCTTTTGTTTCTACTTACATAGTAGATAATGATGTATAATTTCCATGATTAGGAGAGAAGTTAAAATTTGAACATCTTGAAGAAGAGACTACCATTTCTAACCCTAATGATGATGAAGGATCTTTTTGAGGTGATAGAGATGAGATTATGGATTGAGAATCGACATCATTATTTTCCTCTAGTATTGCTATAACTTCTTCTGGACTAGTTGATGAATTATAGAATTGCTGTATTTCAGCGGATGAAATAAAGACATCTCCATTTGAGCTTTCATCATTGCTTGGTGAATCACCAATTTCTCTCATGTTGTCTGGCTTGGTTTCCGTAATTGACATTATGGAAGTTTCCATAAGAGTGTTTAGATTTGGGTCTATCCTATCAATTTGACTGATAGGTAATATATAATCTGTAATCACATGTATGAATGGGTTTACTGGAATCTTTTCCAAACCATATGGAGATTTAATTTTCATAACCTCCTTTTTTGTGGATTTCTCCTTCCCTTCCATGTGATATAATTCTACCTCAATGTATTGAGATTCACATGTTTTGAATGGGGATTTATCACCATACAATATCCCAATTTGACCATTGAAACAATATTTGAGACACTGATCGTACGACGATGGTACGACCGCATGTTGATGAAGCCATGGTCTTCCAAGAAAAATGTTGAAGGCTGTGTCATGAAGAACAACCATGAAATCTGAATTGGATACAGGGTCTCCAAATTGAGTTTAGAGTGTAATATCACCCAGAGGTTCTTGTTCATTTTTGTCATATCCTTGCAACATCAAAGAAGAAAGAGATAAATCAGATTTAGTGAGGACCATTCAACGAAGTGTACGAATAGGGATGAGGTTGACTCCTGAGCCATTATCAATGAAAGCTCATCGGATGTCTACATCATTGACCTTTCCAGATAAATACAAAGGTCTAATATGTCCATTAACAAAATAATCTTCATCTTCATCTGTAATAGATATCACCGCATGGAATTCTACAGGATCATTCTCTATATAGTAGACCTCATCCGCAGTAATTTCAGTTTCAAATTCCTAAGGACTTGACAAATCCCCATTGAGTGCCTCTTAAAGATCCTTTGACAGATTCAAGGCATCCAGAATTGATAACTTGGTTGGTACTTGGGCCAAATGTTTCAAGACATCATACATTTGGTCCAAAGGTCTGTATTTCTCAACAGGAACATGTGGTTTCATAGGTGCCTTAGAAGTTGATGCTTTGGAAGTAGATGCATCTTGTATCGGGGTAGGAGTTGGAAATACTCCTGGCTTTGGAATTTAGATTGGCTAGGTATATTTATTTTCTGAGAGGAAGAAGGTGTAACTTCTAACCGATCCTCCAAAATAACTGTGCCAGGACCGAACTAGTTCTTTTTGAGCCCGCTGAAGGAATTTTCCATGAGTTTCAATGGCATATACAGTTCTAGCAGGGGTAGGATTGAAATAGTGGATTCTGGAATATCCACGTCTTCCTCTATATCCTAGACCTCTAGAACTTCCTCTACTTCTTCTATTTGATACAGGGAACTCTGGCTCATCAAGATCGAAACTATGACAGGCATAAGGATCTGTTAAGTGAATCATGTTAACAGAACCAAAGATAAATTCTTCATTTAATGAAGATTCTACCTAGTTAAACAATTCAGGCAATCTCGTTTTGTGGGGATGTTCCCGTACTTTGGAAGTATATGGAATAAAATCTGCCAGATTGAAAGACAATTTAGGATTTGACACGAACTCGTCTTCTTCTGACTGTTCTTCTTTCTTTGAACTATGCTTCCTCTTTGAAAATTTTCCTTCTGATGAAGGGGGTTTTGTTGTGGCATTCATAGTAGAAGACACAATTTTTTTATTCAATTGTGTTCGTAAAATGGCATGAGTTTCATTGATTGTTTTCCTGACCATCCAATAATCATATTTCTGCGCATTTTTGCTATTGACTTCATGCCACTCACCTTCTTCCTATGGATCAATAGCAGTAACACATGCTTCACGGGCCGAAGAACCTTTTAGTTTTACTTGTCCAGAGTCCACAATCTTTTTCTAGAGGACTTTTAAGATAAAACACTTATGATTGGGATGCCCCAACATCTGATGAAATGGTCAATAGTTAGGGAGGTCTTCATCTCCTGTTCAGCCTTTTGGGCCTTCACAACTAAACCAGATTATTTTTTAGAGCGGAGATGAAATAGCCAGGAACTTGTTCTTTCCAGAAAGAATAAACTTTGTTCTTCAAATCTTCAAACTATTTCTGCCTTGGATATCTTTGATCATTTTGACGAGGCGGTTATTGTTGTTGATGCTCAGGAGGCAGAGCCCTTTGATATGATGAAGGTTTTGAAGTGGAAGTAGGTATAGGTGCTTGTTTAAGCATAACTGTAGCAGTCTCTGCTTTCCCCATTATCTTTCCTGGAACTGATGGAATTACATGAGTTTTAACCTTAGTATTTGTAAGAGAGTCTTCAATCTACTGAGAGATTGAAGTAAGGTCTCAAAACCCTCCTATTTATTTCATAGGGTTCAATAGTGTGCATAATTCATCATGTAAATTTTCCACACATATTGGCAACAACTCTACTTGAGGGAGTGATAAGCTTAAGTAATATGTTAATCCCTTACGTAGAGCAATGGAATATGAAACTCTTTAATTTTCCCGTTGTTTACAATTAGTATGATAAAAAACTATTGACTTTGGCAATGTTGATCTAAATTGAAGAAGGAATCGTTGACAGAGATCTTCCCACCCGATAATTGACCGGGATTGCAAGCTTGTATACCAGACAAAATCAGGTCCTTGTAATGACTTTACAAAACACCTAAGATTAACTGCTTCTTGTTGTTGAGGAGTTCCCATCATAGGATCACAACGAGAAACAAAATGTGTTATGTGTTGTTCTGGATCCCCTAAACCATTAAAAATTGGAAATGTGGTACTTTCAAAATTTGATGGGGGAGGAATTGCATCCACCCATTCAAGGTAATATCTCTTCTCCGGTTGAATTGGTGCATGTTTTCCTTCCATAGCTTCCAACCACGTTGTTAATGACTCAATGGTAGTCATTAACTTTTGAGAAGCATCTGGTTGAGCTTGGACATGAGCAGCTGAAATAACTAGAGTTTGGACAGGTGTGGTGACTGGTACTGCAACAGATGGTAGCACTACCGGTTGTTGTTGCACATGACCCATAGGATTAGACATGTGAGGGTTTACTTGTAAAGGAGGATATTCTTGATCCATCCTAGTAGCTGTAACAAATTCCCTTAAATAACTGACTCCAGCATGCTTATGAGGAAGACTACCTTGATGTAGTTCTGCATTCAACCTCCTTAAATCATTAATTTCTTCCTCTTTATATACAAACCTTTCCTCTAATGAGAGTGATTGGCCTTCTCTAGAGTTAAGGGTAACCTGAATTTTTTCATTTCCCCTTGTTGGACACATTTATGAGAGGGGAGTTGGTTATTTGAATGAATACATAAATTCTGGGTAAGGCTTTGATTCCAGGTACACACACCTTCCTCATTTGTTTCAGTGTGTACAGTCTCTTGAACATGAACTTATTCATCTGATTCCCCTAAGTGAGCCTCATGTTACAGGGGATAAGTGACAACGGCATTGATGACAATTATTGAGTCATAACGCATTGCATCCCCTCTATCGGAATTTTATTGTCTTCTTCCATTTTTTTGATGGGACATTTCCTTTTGTTTGGTTGATCGCTCAGGAACATCTTGATGAACCGTAATTTGGAGGGAATCTCCTGATAATTCGACTCTATTTTCCTCTTGTGGATTATTCCCTAAACGAGAGAAGACTGACTTTCACTGAGGAAGAGATTGAGGATTTGAAAAAGTCCACACTCTGGTGGACTACGACTGTTCCTGTTGGTCCTGCTAAACTCCTCGAATCCTATCTGTTGATCCTAAGGGTTGGATTAAAAGAGTACCCAATCTGGAAAGCTGAGGTGGCTCTTGAGCTGCTACATCTAGTGCATTCTTAAAAGATCTCCTAATTATGTGGACTTTAGTTCAGAAATTGGCTGGATGCATCAACCTACATCCACTCAAATCACCTGGCTCAAATGACCGTTGGATGATTTCTGACACTTCTGTCACCTGATGATGCGCATGCTATAAACAAGAAGACTATTAGATATTCTCATTTTCCTAATGCAAGAGTAATTCGACAAATTGTTCTTTGTATTCCTGACATTTGGAAGAACTAGTTGAGGCATGTTCCTGAGAAAGCCTTTCATTACACACAAAACCAATTGGTTGTGGCTGGTCGTGGGAAATAACATTACATTAGACCACTTTTGGCAGGATTTGTTGATTGGAGAGTACAGTGAAATGCAGTTCTCCATGAACACCCCATCCCATGATATGAATACTAGATGGGGAATTGGTAATTAAATGGTGCAACCTTTTTATTGTGCCAAAGCATGAATGCTAAAGGGCTCTCTACTGCTTTTCAGACTTTAGATATCGGAATACTGAGAGAGATTCCATATCAATTTGGTATTGTAACCCTTATATTATCTTTAAATGATTTTAATATTCATAATAAGATAATATTTTCTCTTTTAAATGACAAAGATTTTTCCACATGTTGAGACAAATATCGTGAATACAAACTTCCGTCAAAATCTTTGTAATATCATACTAAGACTTAGCCAAAGTCCAAAACATGACTGGTACTTCACCTTTCGCCAGTTGTTTTCTCATATTCAGCACTTCCTCCTTATCATTCGATGAAGATTCTTCTACGTGATTAGACTAAAGCTAGTGCTTCTTTGTTTCATCATCAGATTCAAAAAGATTGGTAGAAAATTAATTTATCAAGTTAGAAGATAAATGACCCAGAGGTGGTTCTATAATGACCCAAACTTTACATACATTTTCATTACTTCAAAATTTAAACATACTTATTACAACATATAAAAAACCATGAAAGGACCGTATAGGTATAGTGTCTTTAGAAACTGGGAAACATAAACAACTGGTTCATAAAGCGTCTACACTGTCTCCCATTTATTTCATCATATCTACAGTCCCTTTTGGCATATCTTACTTAATAAGCTTCGTCCTGACCTGGGGAAAGAAAACATACAAAAGGGTGAGCTCAAATGCTCAGTAAGGGTAAACAAAAGAAATATCAATCACATCATATTCATAAGAACATAACATTTTCGAAATATTAACCTGCAAAAGAGAGCATAATTTCATAACATGGGATAAATCATAGTAGTGAAATGAAATCCCAATAATCATAACATAAAACATGAAACCTTGTGGCATACACACATAATCATAGAGAATCATTTCTTATTATTCAAGACTCATTTCCAAGACTATCTTAGTGGACAAAGTCCATTTATGAATCGAGTTCACTCCTCGTTTTAGTCCTGTTTCACTGAACCGGTATAACCTACCGTTCCAGCCATGTCTATCTCATGAGATATAAAATCTTTACCCAATGCATTAGAGGGAGATATAGGTCCCACCCATCTCATAATGATACCATTCTTATGTGTGCCACAAAATCCTAAACCATACATCATAGCATAACCCATGTAATAAAAATGGGATTCTTAAGCATCATGAAATCATAAAACAATTAATATAAGATAAAGGAATTCATAAAAATAATTCCATCACAACATAATCAAATCAATGTAATAATAGGGATAGAAACAGAATCCTATATTATCTTAGATGGAAAATAATTTTGATAAAACACATGAACTCCATTCTTGAGGAAAATATCCTTTCTATTTCAAAAAACAATTTCCTTTCTTAACAAGTCTTACAATTTTAATCTAAAAGAAGTTTATTAAAAATAAACTTGAAAAATTGTAAAGAAGTCTTCTTGGAAATAATGTTTTAAAAATCCATTCATGCCGTATAAATTAAAAAAACATTCTTCTCGTACTTTTGTCGGAAAAGTCAAAAAGTACCTCGTACGAAAAATGATAAAAGATTCCTTTCATATCTTTTACTATAAACTCACCAAAGGGTAAAAATGGATTTAAAAAATTTTAGGTGGATGTAAATAATATTAAATATTGAGAAAACATGGATGTGGATGATAAAATACACCCCAGTAAATACCAAAGCATAAACAATCTCAGATAAAAATGAGATTGTGGTATTTCCCTTACATTAGGTCTAATTTGCTTCGTAAGTGTCTGAACCTCTTGTATAATGATTTAAATAATGTTATTGACTTATTATAGAATCATAATTATTGTTATGATATCATATATGGTCATATTCTTAGCTTATTAGTAGTAATATTTCATTGCTACTTGTTATTCGGGTCTTTATAACTTTTTGTTCTTATGCGTGTTTTGGCGAATAAATTCTTATTCTTCTCATTAGGTTATAGATACATCATTTACAGAACGGTATTAATGTACTATATATCATATTTATTCATTAAATTCATTTATATAATCATTATGCAATTAATATCATGTAGAACGAATCGCATCACATCGTGGAGACGGTATTCCGTACGTACGCACGAGCGATGATATCGTTCCCATGATCGTGGAATTGTATTGGAGTGTATGTATTCTATTTCAGAATCAATATCACTTTACAATAATCATATATAGTAATTATTTTAACCATTATACCCATCCAAGTAAGATGGTGGGGGAAAATAGATCACACCACGACGTGGAGACGGTATTTCGTACGTACGCACGCGCGGTGATTTCCTTTTCCGTAGGATGGATAAGAGGTGAAATAGGGTTGTTTCATATTTATAATAAAATATCAGTATATAAGTGATACTGATGTTATTACCTCATAATGAAACAACTAAATAAGAGGTAGTAGAAGAAGAATGAAACTTGAAAAAAACGGTAGAAGGTATTACCTCTTTCTCGAAGTGCCTCCTTTCAACTTTCTCTTAAGGCACTAGAGTTGGTCTTTTGATAAGACCAGTAACTCTAGTAGGTTTCTAAGGAAGTGGGGAAGTGAAATGGGCAGGTGTTGGATGATCTTGAAGGCTCAAATTGGTGTGAGGAAGAGAGGGAGGAGGTGCCCTTTCATAAGGGAGGAGAGGGGCACCTTTGGAAATATAAGAAATATTAGTTTATATTAAATCCCAACCCCACTTAAAGACTTCCAAAATGACTCATATCCAAAGATTATATGAGATAGGGTTTTAATATCATCAACCAATAAAATTTAGACATGTTAGGAATTTATTTTAAACATTACCAACTTGATTTATCCTTATTTATCAATTTAATTTTATTTGTGGTAATAATAATCTAAATTTTAAATTATTATTAATAATTACATATGTGTTGTGAATTTTCCATAATTTGACACTTTATGACATTTTCGACCATATAAATTTTAATTTATAATTTTTAAATATTTTTGTTATTTTTAAACAATTTTATAATATGTTATTTTTATAAAATAACAATAGTGTCAATTTTGACACTATTCATTTACTTGAATTTAAATAAAAACTATACAGAGGATATGTTCGAACTAAAAGATTTAATAGATTAATAAAATGTCATATATGTCTATAAAATTATTGGAGAACATTAAATAGTGCATATAATAATTATTTTAATATTTTAAAACCATTTATTTGATATTTTAATTAATAAAATAATTTCAACATCACTATTGTGTCATAATTAATGATAATTATTTAATCCCTAAAAATTCTAAATAAATTTCTATGATGTAGATACTTATATTATATTTCTTGATACTATTCATGTTCGAAGTTTCATTAAGTTTATCACCAAATTAAAATTATTATACTTATAAGATTTAAGAAAGTGACATGTTGTCACATTCTTTGGTTTTAATAATAATTAAATTATTTTCATGGAAAAAAGTCTATTAAATGAATCTAATCCGACCCTTAGGTGATATGGGTCGCCTTTTAGTCATCCAATAGGATTTTTGCAGGTGTTAGGGTAATTTTATAATCTTATATTTACTCTTAATTACCCGATTTACCTTTAACTATGGTAAATAAAATTTACCGTAGTTACTATTCATAATGCCCAAAAATAAAAAGTAGCATATTAACATAATTTGGACCCACTGATTCTGAATATGGAATCCATTTTTCAAAATTCAAAACATATAAGTTTCAGTAATTAATTTAAAATAAATCCCATTGTTAAGAAAAGGGGTTTTAGAAGTTAAAACATTGTCAAAGATTGAAATGTTTTTACCAATGAATTCAATGTGAAATTAATGATAATGACATAAATTATATTAAATGGTAAAATATATTCTATCTATAATTTAAAACCATTCAATATTATAATTTAACTATATAAATTATCTCAATGAAAAAGTTGTTTTTAATTTAAAATTAGCATATTTTTACAATTCATCAAAATATGAAAGTTATCAGAAAAATATAAAAAATTTATCCAAAGTAAATTTTTCTACCCTGATTCAAAAGAAGAATTTTATTTTGTCAAATTGAACTTATAAACATGTCAAAAACTAGATTTAATGTGGGTGCGCCATCAAAAGGCGGCAAAACTGTATTTTTTGAAAAATATTTCTTTTATCCAAAAAGAATGATTTTTCTTTTATACCTCATTCTAGAAAATGTATAAGTTGAATTAAAATGTTATAAAATTCAAAATTCAGTTAGTACTATTCATAACGGCTATTTTTAATAATATTTTAATAGCATATCGGTATTGCGTACGCCGCAAGCTATCGAGGAAGGCCTTGGTTGCGTGTAAAGTAAGTCAAGCTAGTGTTGTGTGTAGTGAAAGATTTCTTTGATGATTTATATAACATAAAAACAAAATATTTCTCATAAAAGTCTCGGTTGTTACATTATACCCCCCTTCAAATGAATTTCACCCTCGAAATTTGTCACTTTGTAACAAACAGATGTGGATACCTCTCCCTCATCATATCCTCAAGCTCCCATGTAGCTTCTTCTAATTGGTGGTTCCTCCATAAAACTTTCACCAATCGAGTGGTCTTGTTTCATATGAATTTTTCACTACGATCCATAATCTCTATCGGTTGTTATTCTTAAGAAATACCTTTCTCCAGTGGTACAAGTTCTGAGCTGAGTACATGTGAAGGATCGGGTATGTACTTTCTCAGGAGAGATACATGGAACACATCGTGAACTTGAGAGAGATTCGGTGGAAGTGTCAATCGGTAAGCTACCTTTCCAACACGATCCAGTATTTCGAAAGGACCGATATATCTAGGGCTCAACTTCCCCTTCTTTCCAAATCTCATGACCCTCTTCCAGGGAGATATTCGTAAGAACACTTTATCACCCACTTCAAACTCTAGGTCTTTTCTTCGGTTGTTGGCATAACTTTTCTGTCGACTCTGAGCTGCTCTTATGTGTTGTTGAATAGATCGGACCTTTTCTGCCATCTCATCAACAAGATCAGGTCCTAATAGCTTTCTTTCCCCAACTTTAACCCAGCAAGTTGGAGTCCTGCATTTCTTTCCATAGAGAGCTTCATAAGGAGACATCTGAATACTGGAGTGAAAGCTATTATTATATGAAAATTCCACCAAAGGTAGGTGTTGATCCCAACCACCTTTGAAATCCATAGAGAAAGATCTCAACATATCTTCTATAGTTTGAATTGTTCTCTCAGACTGACCATCTGTCTGAGGATGATAAGCAGTGCTGAAACTCAACTCTGTATCCAGAGTATGCTGAAGACTTTTCCAGAACTGTGAGGTAAACCTCAGATCCCGATTAGATATAATAAAAAGTGGTACTCCATGCAATCTTACCACTTCCTTCACATATATCCTGGAAAGATGATCTAGAGATAAATCCTCCCTAATAGCGATGAAGTGTGCAAACTTTGTAAGATGATCATCTATGACCCAGATAGCATTATTGCCTTTGGATGTTTTAGGAAGTCCTGTGACAAAGTCCATAGTGATGTTTTCCCATTTCCATTTGGGTATGGGTAATGGTTGTAACATCACCTTAGACTTCTGTCTCTCGGCTTTAACTTGCTGACAAACCAAGCATCGAGAGACATATTCAGCAACATCTCTTTTCATGCCATCCCACCAGAAGTACTCTTTCAGGTCCCTATACATCTTCGTGCTTCCAGGATGAATAGAGAATGAAGAACTATGAGCCTCATCCAGCAGCTCCTTCTTTAATTCTGGGATGGGAGGAACACAAACCCGATTCTTGAACTTTATTATCCCATCACAATCAAGGTTGAATTCAGGAACATTTCTCACCTTCTTTTGTAACTCGACATCTTCTTTTTGTGCCTCTTTAATCTTCACATGAATAGATAGTTGAACATTCATTTGAGAAAGATACGATTTTACCCCTTCCATTATAATTCCAAGATCCATCCTTTGTAAATCCATAAATATTGGATCTTTTTTTATCCTCATCATGGATAAACTGGCATGGTCTTGTCGACTTAATGCATCTTCCACCATGTTTGCTTTCCCAGGGTGGTAATTAATTGAGCAGTCGTAATCCTTAATCAGCTCCAACCATCTTCTTTGACGCATATTCATCTCCTTTTGTGTGAAAATATACTTTAAACTTTTATGATCAGTATAAATATCACACCTTTCACCATAAAGATAATTCCTCCAAATCTTTAATGCAAAGATTACTGCAGCTAACTCCAAATCATGAGTTAGGTAATTTTTCTCATGGATTTTCAACTGTCGTGAGGCATAAGCTATCACCATATCATTTTTCATAAGAACACACCCCAACCCCTTCTTGGATGCATCACAATAGACCACAAACCTTTCTCCACTACAAGGTAGTGTGAGTACAGGTGCACTGGATAACCTTCTTTTTAACCCCTTGAAATTCTCTTCACATCCCTCCGTCTAAACAAACTTAACTCCTTTCCGAGTCAACCTGGTGAGTGGATTAGATAATCGTGAAAAATATTTCACAAAACGTCTATAATATCCATCCAAAACAAGAAAACTTCGGATCTCAGTTACTGTTGTTGGTCTCGACCATCTTTCGATAACCTCTGTTTTTGCTGGATCCACAGATATCCCCTCTTTTGAGATTATATGAACCAAAAATGCAACTTTTTGAAGCCAAAATTCACACTTGGTATATTTGGCATAAAGCTTCTCCTTTCTCAGGGTCATCAATATAATTCTAAAGTGATATTCATGTTCTTCCTTGCTATTTGAATATACCAGAATATCGTCTATAAAGACTAACACAAACTGATCAAGATAGTCTCTAAAGACTTTATTCATTAGATCTATGAAGATAGAAGGGGAATTAGTAAGACCAAATGGAATCAATATAAATTCATAGTGTCCATACCTTGTACGGAAAGCCATCTTTGGTATATCCTACCTTTTGAACCTTAATTGATGATACCCTGAACAAATATCAATCTTGGAAAAGTATTGAGCTCTGCGTAGTTGGCCAAATAAGTCATCAATGTGTGGGAGAGGATATTTTTTCTTGATAGTGATCTTTTTAATTTCTCGATAATCAATGTAGAGTCTCATTGATCCATCTTTCTTCTTAACAAATAGAACAGGTGATCTCCAAGGTGAGGCACTAGGGCGTATGAATCCCTTATCAAGATTCTCTTGGAGTTGCTTCTTCAATTCCTGCAACTCAATTGGGGCCATTCTATAAGGTGTCTTTGAAATAGGCAAAGCACCCGGTACAAGTTCTATTGAAAACTCAACTTCACGATTTGGTGGAAGACCCGACAATTCCTCCGGAAAGACATCATCAAACTCCCGTAAAATGGGCATATTCTTAATTTTGAGCTTCTCACCAACCATTTGAGATAAATAACCTTCATTTAGTGGAATCAAGATCCATAAGATGGAATAAATTTCCACTGGAAGGTTATGTTCATCCATGCATCGATAGACGATCATAGATTGATCTGGAATATGAAATGTGACTTCCCTTCTTTGGAAATTGATATGAGCTCCATATAAAGAAAGCCAATCCATGCCAATAATCACATCAAATTCCACTATAGGAAGGATCACAAGATTTTTAGGAAGCACTTTCCCACAAACTTCAATCGGGGAAGAATTATAAACTTTTGATGCGACTGTTGTGCCATTAGGTGTTGTCACAGCTAACTCAACATCTAATTTTTGAGGTAATACGGTGATATCCTTAGAAAACTCTTCAGAAATAAAAGAGTGGGTGGATCTAGAATCAAATAAAACATTTTCTACTTTAGAGTGGATGGTAATTGTACCTTTTACCACATCGTTATCGTACTCCACATCGCTGATAGAAATTGCATGTGACTTTCCTTTATCTTTATCCTTAAGAGTTTGTTGGCGTCGACCATCATCATCAACCCTTGGATTTGGGCATTGATTGGCATAATGCCCCATCTCCTTACACTTGAAACATTGAAGTGTAGTAGGTTCATTCTATGTGTCCCTTCATTTGTTTGCATCATTAGACATCTTCTTCCCATCATTGCGGAATTCAAATGCCCGATGACCTTCCTTCCCACATTTGAAACATTTACTTGTCCCTTTAATAAAACTCCCTCCATGTTTCTTTCCACACTTTGAGCATAAGGGAAAGCTCATCTTCTTTTCAGTGTGCTCTTTAGATTTTCCTTTGAATTCCATTTTCCTCTTCTTATCAAACCCATATGACTGATGGGTTACTCCAATCTCCATCTCGACTTTGAGAGCACATCGAACAATTTCCTCATATCTATTGAAGTCCCTTATGGCTAACTCCCTTCGAAGACTTGGTTTTAATCCACTAAAGAATCGATCGATCTTACTCTCAGGTTGGATAATAATACCAGAAGCGTACCTTGCAAGTATTGTAAAATTTGCGTCATAGGTACCAACAGATTCATCATCCTTTTTCTTCAGTTCAAGAAACTCTTTCTCCATCTTTGTTTGGAGAATACGAGGGAAGTAATTATTGAAAAATAAGTTCTTGAACTCATCCCATTCCATGGACTCAATTTCATCCTTTGCCTCATATTCTTAATAAGATTACACCATTGATCAACATCTCCTTCCAAACGATACACTGCTAGGATGACTTTATCATGTTCAGAACATTGAAGAACTGAAAATATCTTTTCAGTAGTACTGATCCATTGTTCAGCAACTAATGGAACAGTAGACCCGCTGAAAGAAGGTGGACGCTACCTCATGAAGGATTCAACAGAATGTTGCTCCTTCCATTTCTCGTTTGGAAGTCCTGCATGATTCATATCTTGAGAAAGTTTTGTGAGCATGGCTACAAGATTTTTCATTCCAGCTCCCATAACGTTTGGTTGCTCAGGGGGACAATCATTGCATTTCCCGTCGCATTCCTCATTAACACAGTTCCTTCGGGTTCCAGCCATTGACTAAAACCAAGAAGAATAGTGTGAGAAACACTAATTATAATAGGAAAACCACATAATCAAGAATAAAATTTCACACTTAAGGTCTTATCCTAGGTTATTCATGGTCATTTCTAAAACTCTAAGATTGTGTTCTATGCTTAGACTTATCCTTAGGGATCTTACTAAGGCTTTCACATCCTAGTTTCCAAAGGTTTACTATACCTTTCCTCTGATACCAACTATAACGACCCATACTTTACATAAATTGTTATTACTTCAAAATTTAAACATACTTATTACAACATATAACAAAACCATGAAAGGACTGTATAGGTATAGTGTCTTTAGAAACTGGGAAACATAAACAACTGGTTCATAAAGCGTCTACATTGTTTCCCATTTATTTCATCATATCTATAGTCCCTATTGGCATATCTTACTTAATAAGCTTCTTCCTAGCCTGGGGAAAGAAAACATACAAAAGGGTGAGATCAAATACTCAGTAAGGGTAAACAAAAGAAATATTAATCACATCATATTCATAAGAACGTAACATTTTGGAAATCTTAACCTGCAAAAGAGAGCATAATTTCATAACATGGGATAAATCATAGTAGTGAAATGAAATCCCAATAATCATAAATTAAAACATGAAACTTTGTGGCATACACACATAATCATAGAGAATCATTTCTTATTAGTCAAGACTCATTTCCAAGACTATCTTAGTGGACAAAGTCCATTTCTGAACCGAGTTCACTCCTCGTTTCAGTCATGTTTCACTGAATCGGTATAACCTACCGTTCCAGCCATGTCTATCTCATGAGATATAAAATCTTTACCTAATGCATTGGGGGGAGATATAGGTCCCACCCATCTCATAATGATACCATTCTTATGTGTGCCACAAAATCATAAACCATATATCATAGCATAACCCATGTAATAAAAATGGGATTCTTAAACATCATGAAATCATAAAACAATTCATATAAGATAAAGGAATTCATAAAAATAATTCCATGACAACATAATCAAATAAATGTAACAATAGGGATAGAAACAGAATCCTATATTATCTTAGATGGAAAATAATTTTCATAAAACACTTGAACTCCATTCTTGAGGAAAATATCCTTTCTATTTCAAAAATATTTTCCTTTCTTAACATGTCTTACAATTTTAAACTAAAAGAAGTTGATTAAAAATAAACTTGAAAACCTGTAAATAAATATTCTTGGAAATAATGTTTTAAAAATCCATTCATGCCATATAAGTTAAAAAAACATTCTTCTCGTACTTTTGTCGGAAAAGTCAAAAAGTACCTCGTACAAAAAACGACAAAATATTACTTTCATATCTTTTACTATAAACTCACCAAAGGGTAAAAATGGATTTAAACAATTTTAGGTGGATGGAAATAATATTACATATTGAGGAAACATGGATGTGGATGATAAAATACACCCCAGTAAATACCAAAGTATAAACAATCTCGGAAAAAAATGAGATTGTGATATTTCCCTTACCTTAGGTCCGATTTGCTTAATAAGTGTCTGAACCTCCTATATAATGATTTAAATAATGTTATTGACTTATTCCAGAATCATAATTATTGTTATGATATCATATATGGTCATATTAATAGCTTCTTAGTATTAATATTTCATTGCTACTTGTTATTCGGGTCTTTATAACTTTTTGTTCTTATGCGTGTTTTATAGAATAAATTCTTATTCTTCTCTTTAGGTTATAGATACATCATTTCCATAATGGTATTAATGTACTATATATCATATTTATTCATTAAATTCATTTATATAATCATTATGCAATGAAGATCATGTAGAACGAATCACATCACATCGTAGAGACGGTATTTCGTACGTACGCACGAGCGATGATATCGTTCCCATGATCGTGGAATTTTATTAGAGTGTATGTATTCTATTTCAGAATCAATATCAATTTACAATAATTATATATAGTAATTATTTACACCATTATACCCATCCAAGTAAGATGGTGGGGGAAAATAGATTACACCACGGCGTGGAGACGGTATTATGTACGTACGCACACGCGGTGATTTCGTTTTCCATAGGATGGATAAGAGGTGAAATAGGGTTGTTTCATATTTATAATAAAATATCAGTATATAAGTGATACTGATTTTATTACCTCATAATGAAACAACTAAATAAGAGGTAGTATAAGAAGAATGTAACTTGAAGAAAACGGTAGAAGGTATTACCTATTTCTCGAAGTGCCTCCTTTAAACTTTCTCTTAAGGCACTAGAGTTTGACTTTTGATAAGACCAGTACCTCTAGTAGGTTTATAAGGAATTGGGGAAGTTAAATGGGAAGGGGTTGGCCAAGCTTGAAGGCTCAAATTGGTGTGAGGAAGAGAGGGAGGAGGTGCCCTTTTATAAGAGAGGAGAGGGGCACCTTTGGAAATATAAGAAATATTAGTTTATATTAAATCCCAACCCCACTTAAAAACTTCTAAAATGACTCATATCCAAATATTAGATGAGATAGAGTTGTAATCTCATCAACCAATAAAATTTAGACATGTTAGGAATTTATTTTAAACATTACCAACTTGATTTATCCTTATTTATCAATTTAATTTTATTTGTGGTGATAATATTCTAAAATTTAAATTATTATTAATAATAACATATGTGTTGTGAATTTTCCATAATTTGACACTTTATGACATTTTATACCATATAAATTTTAAGTTATAATTTTTAAATATTTTTTTCATTTTTAAACAATTTTATAATATGTTATTTTTATAAAATAACAATAGTGTCACTTTTGACACTATTCATTTATTTGAATTTAAATAAAAACTATACAGAGGATATGTTCGAACTAAAAGATTTACTAGATTAATAAAATGTCATATGTATCTAGAAAATTAGTGGAGCACATTAAATAGTGCATATAATAATTATTTTAATATTTTAAAACCATTTATTTGATATTTTAATTAATAAAATAATTTCAACATCACTATTGTGTCATAATTAATGATAATTATATAATCCCTAAAAATTATAAATAAATTCCTATGATTTGTATAATTGTATTATATTTCTGGATATTATTCATTTTCGAAGTTTCATTAAGTTTATCACCAAATTAGAATTATTATACTTATAAGATTTAAGAATGTGACATGTTGTCAAATTCTTTGGTTTTAATCATAATTAAATTCTTTTCATGGAAAAAAGTCTATTAAATGAATCTAATCCGACCCTTAGGTGATATGGGTCGACTTTTAGTCATCCAATAGGATTTTGGAAGGTGTTAGGGTAATTTTATTATTTTATATTTACTCTTAATTACCTGATTTACCTTTAACTATGGTAAATAAAATTTACCATAGTTTCTATTCATAATGCCCAAAAATAAAAAGTATCCTATTAACATAATTTGGACCCACTGATTCTGAATATGGAATCCCTTTTTAAAAATTCAAAACATATAATTTTCTGTAATTAATTTAAAATAAATCTCGTTGTTAAGAAAACGGGTTTTAAAAGTTAAAACATTGCCAAAGATTGAATTGTTTTTACCTATGAATTCAATGTGAAGTTAATGCTAATGACATACATTATATTAAATGGTAAAAATATATTCTATCTATAATTTAAAACCATTCAATATTATAATTTAACCATATAAATTATCTTAATGAAAAAAGTTTTTTTTACTTAAAAATTAGTGTATTTTTACTATTCATCAAAATATGAAAGTTATCAGAAAAATATCAAAAATTTATCCAAAGTAAATTTTTATACCCTGATTCAAAAGATGAATTTTATTTTGTCAAATTGAACTTATAAACATGTCAAAAACTAGATTTAATGTGGGTGCTCCATCAAAAGGCGGCAAAACTCTATTTTTTGAAAAATATTTCTTTTATCCATAAAAACTGATTTTTCTTTTATACCTCATTCTAGAAAATGTATAAGTTGAATTAAAATGTTATAAAATTCAAAATTCAGCTAGTATTATTCATAACGGATATTTTTAATAATATTTTAATAGCATATCGTTGTTTAGTGAAACTCGGTATTGCGTACGACGCAAGCTATCGAGGAAGGTCGTGGTTGCATGTAAAGCAAGCCAAGCTAGTGTTGTGTGTAGTGAAAGATTCCTTTGATGATTTATATAACATAAAAACGAAATATTTGTGATAAAAGACTCTGGTGTTACAGGTTTCGATAATGACCTACACCCTGGGTTATCTTCTTATTGAGAAAGTATTTCACCTACTAGCGGAAAAGCATTAGACATGACTGGATTCACATTTTCAAGTGCCTAAAGATAAGAGGGATTTATTATTACTGCATTTTTCTTTAAAGAATTTTCCAGGAAATGTGAATTACTACTGTGGAGATGACTTTCACAACTAAATTCATCATCATGGGGAGGACCACCATGGTGGGTTACAGTAAAAGATGAAACATCTTGCTCCTTGGTCTTCTGGACATGCAGAGGGCAATTGTGGCTCTCATCTAATGATGATACTTCGAGATCGATTGAACTATCATGAAGAAAGTATTCATGAAGAAGTTTCTGATGAAGAGCTTCAGAATTATTGTTCCCACTATTGGGAAATGAGATATTATAATCTTGAGTTGCAATAGATAATTTTCTGAGGGCTTTAAGAACTCCAGCATCACGCAAGGCCTTATTACCGATTGGATCTTGATTTCTTGACTGTGATGGATGGGTATTTTTCTTAGATGCCTTCTTACTGACTTTGAAAACCACTTATTGATGAAATTGGTTATTATGGGCAGGTATATGTGCATGCTCATGAGAAATGGTCAGGTTAGGCTGATTATCTCCATTCAAATAGGTTGTATGTGTCTAACTTGATTGTCCGTATAACATGGGGGAGTATGCCCCACAACCCTCTTGGACTGGGACAGAGGTGTGTATATGTTCCAGAGTGATATTTTGATGTGTCACTCTACTGATAAGGATAGATTTATGATTCCTTCCCTGTGGTACTGCATAAGTTGTTATAATATTCTAACAGGCATCCAGAATATGGGCAGGGATTTTCTTCTGCTCTTTCACCACTGTCATAATGTGCTTGGTGACTTTAGCTACTGGAACGGGAATATATGTCCATTCAATGTCTGGAGTAAGTGTATGTTCCTGTTCCCATCCTCCTTTTCTTGTCAATTAATTCTGACAGTACTCATGTGTGGGGGCAGAGAGTTGAGTCTGCTCTAAATTTGTCGTCAGAGCTTTCCGGTTGACTTCTCCGGGTGCTACCAAATGAGACTGTTGGCAGTCTTGATGAAAATTAGCAGGTGTATGTGCCTACTGTGTATTCTTCGTCAATTATAGTTGACGAATTTCCTTCAATACTGGCAGACAAGACTGCTGACAGAATTGGTGATTGTAAACAGTTGTATGTTCCTACTTATTAATTTCCACCATATTAGATTGGAAAGCTTCTTTGGGTGAAATCAGATGATCCTGCTGACAGGTTGATGAATTATAAATAGTTGTATATGCCTACCTATAATAATCTTCCAGAAATGCCTAGTGGGATTGACGTGTTACTTCAAGACGAGTCTGCTGGGTAGTAACATCAGGACGGATGGGTGTATATGCCCGCTTGTTGTTTTCCATCAAGTTGGCTTGATGGACATCTCCAGAGTGGGAAGAAGTAAGAACATGATCCCTGTAGACCATATTTTGCCTATGATGGTTCATATTGAATTCTTGGGTCTGAGGAACCTAAGCCGAACCCCTAAAGGTGGTACCCTCATCATGTTTAGGGAGCACTACCACACGAGTCTGGTGCCGATTATTGATGGGAACACTCGGGAAGGACTCGTGTCTTCCTGAATTAAGGCCTTTAGTGACCTTATCATTCACCTCTCTATAATATGGTAGGGTCTAGTGATTGCATTCTGGGGATAACGATCTGAAACGGTTAGAGACAGTGGTTGGCACCACCTACTTCTTGACCACTGGTCGTCGCTGTCCGGACAACCAGGGTGAGTTGTTAACTTGGAGGGCTTGTCGAGCGGCCTTTAGAGTCGGAATGGTACGATGTTGATGGTATTCCTTAATCAGTGCATTTGAGACCCAGCGTTGAAGACCATGAGTAGTTGATGTCATCCCCAAAGTGGATGAGGATCCAGTAGGAGTATCAGCTGAGGCATTCACGGGTGTGAACTTTAAAGAATCCATTTCTGTAATGTAGAGAGATCTTGGAAAAGAGTGCCTTTTTGATATAATATACATAATCAAGATAATTTTGGCCTTGACTACATCTTTTGGATAAGCACATATGTTATTGATTTCTTTGTTGGCCCTCACATTTAGTAAAATAGGGGCCTAACAAATAAGTATAACATTATTTAACTTGGTTAAGGATTCACATCGGGTTCACCATTGTTTTTCTTCTGGAGATGGGTATGAACTCGTTGTTTAAGGTTCAAACTTTTCCAATCGATTTCTAACGGGTTTATTTGTAGAACCGGAAACATCCAATGATTCTATATCCATTTGGACCTACTTTATAAAGGTAGGTGCTAATTAGTTGTGGACCGATGAGGCTTAAGAATTTTCATTGGTCGAGAGGATGGAGGTCAGGCTCATCACACCTTTTTAGGGGGAATTATTTCCTACTCCATGAATATCTCATAGATTTATGTTATGTTCATGAATCCTTATTAATTCACCAAGTATGAAAATGATTTTTCCTTTAGATTTGGAAATCCATGATGGATATGTATGAGATTTATAGAATCTTTTATATGTATTTGAGGTTCTTCATCGATAGAGAATCATTCGAATGTATTGGAGATTCTTAGTCAATGGTATACTTCAATAAATTAAATAGAAATATCATGGTCATTATGATGACTATACTAGTTTTAAATCCACTCAGTGGGGAAATTGAATTTTATTGTCATTTAGAAGGATATGTATTATTTCAGAGTTGGTATCATACCCACGGATGGGCTACCTACGTATCCTTGTTAAAGATGAATTAGAACCCACGTAGTTCGGGAATTAAAAACTAGTTTAACATCAAATTGGATGGATGAGAAATAATGGCTAATGGGATTTAACCTTAGAAAGGATTCCTACGTACTCTACTTTTAAGGAAGAGATCAAAGTCCACGTAGTTCGAGAAAGAAGTGTGAGGTTCATGCATGATTAATGGCTCAAAGAGAGATTCCATAATTACTTTTACACTCTAAGCTCACGTGAGTCATGCTTGGTGTAAGAAATATGAGATATCAGTAAAACCTAACAATTTTTCCCCAAAAGATGCAATCATAAGAAATGATGTGGGGCTTACATATGTATAACTGCCCAAATAGATGAAGATCGGGACTTAATCTAGAGAAGAAGCCTAGGAACATGGTCTATAAAGGTATATGTGCTTTATTGAGATTTGGATACATAACTTAGGACTTACTCCTAAGAAGGATTCCCATATTAGAGGGGACTTATGATTGGGTTTTATTCCTGAAAAGGAAGCCCAGGTCAAAAGAAATTATGACTGGGGCTTACTCCTGAAAAGGAGGCCCAGGTTAAGAGGACTTGAGACTTGGGGCTTACTCCTGAGAAGGAAGACCAAACTTGGAACTTGGGGCTTACTCCTAAGGAGGATGTCCAGATTAGGGAACTTGGGGCTTACTCCTAAGAAAGATTCCCAGATTAGGGAACTTGGGGCTTACTCTTAAGGAGGATGCTTAGATTAAAGATCTTCTCATCTTAAAGGATGAGGTTGAATGAAGGAAATATCTAACCTTAGTGACATAAATCTATGTAAATCACAATGTTTTGAGAGATGTTCCACATAATTCCTTTCAGATAAGGAATCCAACAAAGGAACCATGCCATAAATGTCTTTGAAGAGGGTTTTGAAGGATGTCCTTCAAGAAGAAAGGTAGATTTGAGGAAAGGAAGTAAATTGGAAGGAGGCGCGCAAGTATTGGTCTGGCGTACGAGTCCTAGTCGCGCAAGTATACTTAAATGACATGAGTTCACTTGGGTGATGAAGAACCTGTGAAGTGATAATTGGGAGACTTTGGATTGGATCCCTTAGTGTCATCCCTAGAGGCTTTCAGATGGGTGGAACGCAAGTTTCATGGAGAGGGAAAGGTGGTGCGCAAGTATCATCACTTCCCTTAAGTGCTGGACACTTAGGAACGCAAGTATTGATGAGTTCTAATACTTAGTCCTTATTCTTCCTCTTTAGAGCTTCCTTTCTAGGTAAATAATTACCTTAGAAGTGTTTGGAAGACTACAGACAGAGACTTGGGAGACCAAGGATTAAATCTGAGTTTTGAATTTTTCATCCTCGAAATGGGGGCCCACTAGGGGTATTTAGAGGCCATCTGAGGACCTTGCGCGAAAAAATAATATGGTGCGCAAGTGACTTGTGTGACCCATATGTGGCACGCAAGTATACTTGCGTGACCATAATGAAACTTGTGTGACCCATGCTTAAAGAGTTCCTTGTTCATGCCTTTGTAAGTTTTTGATGTTCTTCAAAGGATGAATCTCCTTGTACTTAAGGTATTCCCCTTGTTCATTAGTTAGACTCTATGACGGAAAGGAGCATCAATAGTGCTACTAAATAGTGAAATTTCATATCCATTTATTGAAAAGTTGATGATACAAACAAAGAGACGAATGAGAGGCCAAACATTAAATGAGAAAGATATAATGAAAGATGTTAATAAATAGCTTGTAGAATGGTTTTCACAATGTGTAAGTTCATAAATATTGTAATAAATATAAATACTAGGTTGACACATATATTTTTTAATTCTAACAAAGTATATTTATTTTTTTAGATCATGAATACTGATGCTCGAGCAGAGTTGTCAGAATATTTGAAGTTTCTTGCTCAAGGTCCTCTAAAACAAGTTATAAAGTTCAACTCATTCAATGTGAATGGCTTTATATTTCGTACAGTCGATCGAAAAGAGGGTTTAAAAACAAATAATAGTGGTATATTTATATTTTCTAAAGTGGGATATTATGTAAAGCTGACTAATATTATTTAATTAATCTACCTTGTGAATTTTTCAGTTTTTTTATTCAAATTTAATTGGGTCGATATTATCAGAGGTGTTAAAAGAGATTCCTTATGATTTACTTCTGTGAACTTCTCCTACTTGATGGATGTGGTTTATCATGAACTGCATGATCCATATATCTTATCATCTCAAGAAAAAATGTTATATTATGTGAATGATTTTTTGGAAGAAGGGTGGAGTGTAGTTGCTTGTGTAAAACAAGGAGATTTGTATGATATGGGTGATAAAGTGGAAGATTTGACCTCTAACATTGAATCTCATCAACAACAAGAATTATAATTATTTGTCCACCATGATATTGAAAATATTATTCTATCAAGAATGAATAAAGTGGATGAAGTAATGGAGCCCGAAACCGACATGATTAAACTAAAAAATTATTGCATGTATAGTTATACATTCATTTAGCAACCACATATTTCATTTTTGAAATAATTCCTTATCATTGTTAGGTATATTTTGTTTATTAGTACGATGAATCTGTTATCTTTTTTAAAAAAAATTCTGCATAAATTTTTTCAAATATATTTTCTGAACTTAATTTTATTTTATTAAATGATAGGAATTCCAAAGAGGAAGTGATATATTGATTCATCGACCACTGTTATGGATAACGATCCATCTATATACCTCTCTATGACTTCTGATCCACCATCTTCCGGCCCCCCTACACCATCTCCCACTGCACCATCTCTCAAACCCTTTGTGAGCATCCCATCAGCAGCTCAGTCATCACCTTCTACTTCAAGAGACTCAGCAGTGGGGGAGAGGTGAACCACTTCTAGTTCTTTGTGGGGATACTGTAGGGTAACTATTATAAGTATAAATTTTAATATGAATAAATTTATTACATTTTTTTTATACTAACTATTTTTTCATTAAATATGGAAACAATGAAACTGTGGAGAAAAATATAAAAAGTTCAGATGTGTATAATCTGACTGGAGTGAAGATAGTTGTCCTATTTGATTCATATGGGGTACCTACGGATGACATTTTAGGATTACTTGGCCAAATTTTAGGCCCGATGGCAGTGGAGCCTAGTTCTCATCCTAATTCATATAATTATTAGAGACATATTCTTGCAAGTTCAAAAAATAAAGTTTTTGATTCCCCAAAAAATTAAATTTTAATAAATTATGGTGAAATTTAATGCCATTGATTTTTGATGTTTTTTTGTAATGGTGAAATTTTTTTTATTGGAATCATGTAGTGGGGTACCTGGAATCCATAAACCGGCTTTATAAAATGGAAAAAAATGATTAGCATAATTTCATGTTATTAATATTTTAAAAAAGAATCTATGTGTGCAGATGTTTTCCCACTTTACAGTTGCTGATGTCATAGCACAAAAGTGGACATTGAAAAATCTTAGAAAAAATGGAAATACTTTAAATGAAGATTTTGGGGTGATGTCAACTATACTTCGTTGACTTCCCAAGAGATGTATGACAAGCTACCCGATGGGGTACCCAGAGAGCAATGGAACGTTTTTTTGACATACATCATGATGATAAGCGGATGGTATTTAAATATATATTACTATAATAATATCATTTTAAATATATAAATGAATATTAAGAGGATATGACATTGAATAAATTACTATAAAATTGCATTTTATTTATTTCAGGATCATTCAAGAAAGAATTCATCAATCTGGGCTAAGCAGGTCATCCCTCACACTATGGGGTCAAATATTTTTTCTAGAAGCCGATCTACTATGGTAATCTTTTCATTAGTTTAAATATTTGTAAGAAAATGTTATTTTTTTAATATATTAAATTTTGGATTTATGTTTGTTTAATTTAGTCAGAGTGTTTAGGGCACAAAGCATCCCGAAAAGAAGTGTGGTTGAATGTTCACCAAAAATGTGATGGAAGTTTTTTTAATGATCCTACCAAAGAATTTGGGGTATGAACTCATTTTTCATTATAATAACATATTATCGATTGTTACTATGTTAATATATATTTAATCTAATGTGACTTCTATTTTATTTATAGGTAAAAATTAATCAACTATGGGATGAAAATCCTGCGTAGTCCTAATCAGTCTCCTAGGATGACCCGATTTCTAAATTCATTAGGAAGGAGCATTCGGGTAGAGTGTGTAGGATGGGTTTGGGACCCGTACCATTTGAGGTCTTTGTCAGGACATCGGGTATTACAGCTACATCTAATCCTGGTTGTAGTCAGTCCATACCTCGAGATACTTAGAGAGAGATTGTTTCTCTATGAAACACAATTCACAACAAGGGGGCACATATATCTGCTTTGCAGAAATCATTGATTGAATTATATTAGAATATGACTAGATATGCTCCTGATGGTATCGCATTGACTGGTGGGGAGCAGGTAAATCAAAAAAATCAAAATCATTTAGTTTTCAAGATTTTATTGGTTTTAAGATTAAATATAAATATAAAACATTATTTAATTTTCAATATAATGTTTCTTTAGGTGGTAGAAGGAAGTAGAGATGGAGGTGGAGAGGGTGACAAGCTTTTTTCATAATCAGACCATGATTAGTTGTTTTTTTGATATGTTGGACAAATATGGTAACATTTAGTTTGTATATGTATCATGTGTGGAACATAATTTCCACCGAACATTTTCATGACCAAAAAGTTTCTTGATTTCTCATGTTTCTTTTTATGTAATTTATTGATTTCTGATGTTTTCTTTTTGACTTGATCTCTTGAGTGTGGTATGCACCATATATGTCGATTATTTTTTTGTCATGATTCATTTTTTATGATTTATTTTTTTCATAACATTGGTTTATGGATAAATAACCAAATTCTAAGGATCCTTCTGTATATTTGGATAATATGTAGAGGAAGACAGGTCTTACTAGGTAGACTTCTCTAAGAAGTTTCAAGTCTTATAAGATGGACCATGAATCACATAGTTTAACATCATGTGAAAATGACTAAAATAATCTATAGTTTAAGATCATATGAAAAATACCTTATTATATGAGGTTTAATGTAGTTTAAAATAATGTTTAAAAAGAAATGAAATAGTCTTGACGCCAACCCTATGGATGGAAAACCAATGTGAATGAAGAAACCCAGACACTAGGAAAAAGTGTGGGATTTGATATCTGTTTTTTGGTTGGGTTTGATATAGGAGATCAATGAATCACAATGTATCCCTTGAAAATAGGAATCAATCCACACATAGTTCTTGTAATTTTGGGGAAAATATGATCACCTTGACTTAGAATTGATAAATAATAGGGAAACTAAAACAAATAGATTATTTTAATGGTACATACCCTTTATTAACTTCCATTTGTGCTTTATCAAGTCTTGGGGATGTTTAGGGAGAGTTTTTTGGGGATTTTGAGGTTTGAGGTGGTGTTTTAGCCTTTTGAAGGCCACTGTAGCTTGTGCAATGACCTGTCTAGATATGAAAGAGGTAGTTTTATGTTGGGTGTGCTCTTATGTTGAATGGGATATATAACCATGACTTGGGGATGACATGGTGTTATGCACGTTATCCTAGTGTTTTTCCTATGAACCAAGAGAATCTTGAAATTCCCTTGGGTGGGCATGGAATATCAGAGGACCACTTGTCCAAAATAGGAAACCCAAGCTCACCACATTGTAGCCTTGGTCATGGTGAGGGTAAAATGGTTAGAAAAGAGAAACTAAGTCATGGATTCTATATATGGGAAAATATAGAATAACCATTATTTCTTAGACCACTCCATGTTCAAAGATTTGTGGGAGGAAATATTCTATTTTAAAATGTGAAAAAAGATAAAACAATAATGAGTGTTCTATATCACACTTTTACCAAACCCACTACATGAGTTTTGTATATTAACCATGTTTTGGTAGAGTCTCATGTGATTCACTTATAAATAAGAGTTTTATTACCTCCTTGGATGGAATTTTAGACTTTAACTCAAATATTGGATGACCCTTACTCATCCTCCCCTTCCCCAGTCACCTACCTTGGTGTTCCAAACCACATGGATCATATTGGATCATTTAGATTGGTGTTATTTGATTCATGGTAGCCCTCTATTTCCCCATTACTCCTTTATTATCTGTTTATTATATACAAGAGTTCATTATGGTGGTAATCATTCTCTTTTTTCGGTGTTTTTTGATGGAGTCTTATTATTCATTGGATTAAATAGTGATTCACTTGATATTAGTGGTGGTTTATCCTTTGTTCTAGTTCATTTATCCTTTAATATTCAGTCAAGGTTAGTGATCCTTCATCTCCCCTTCTTTATATGTACATTTTGAAAAATCATGCTATTGTATTTATTTGGATAAATGGTACATATCATCTTAATAAAGATAATTAACAAGCTTAATTGAATTTTCAGGGTAAGGGAGAAATCACCTGAATTTTAATTATTCTTGTTATTTATTCTCATATGGCCACACTTACTTGGTTTTCCAATTATGACTTATTTTGAGATAGTGTGTTGTTTTGGTTTTTATAAAACTTTTTATGTAGGTTTGTATAACCTTCCCACATATACAAATGACTAATAATATATATCATACTATTAAATTGGTTTCCCACGAAATATTGTATTTATGTGTGAATACCCTTCCTAATAATTTAGTAATTATGATAAAACCCCTTATTGAAACTAAATTATCCATAGTGGTTGTGATGTGTAGTGGTTATGATGTGTGGTTGTGGTGATGTGGGGTGGTTGTGATGTGGGGTGGTGACTATGTGTTGTGGTTATGATGTGTTATATGTTTTATCAATTGGAATGGTTTTTTAGGGCATTGGTAATGGGCCTCGGTATCAACTGCAATTTTTTCTGTAAATCTGGCTTTAGCAGCGGTTTTAACCACTACAAAAGAAATATAATATATATAGCAATGGTTAAAATCACTACTAAAATTATGGTATTTTTCTATTCACGGTGGTTAAAAACACCACTATGGACAATAATTTAGTATCGGTTTTAACCAACGCTATACATTTTTCATATTCTTTTATTATGTTGTGGTGGTTTTCATGGTTTTAGTGGCAGTTTTCCCAAGCCACACTAATATTTTTTTCAGCGGTGGTTATAACCGCCGCCAAAAAAATATCGGTCTCTTTGTAAAAACCACTGGTAAAGCCATAAAAACCGTCGTGAAATGCACCCACTACGACGATTACCATAAACCACTGCTAAATCGAGGAAAATGTCGCTTGTTTTATGTAGACACGCACTTTAGCGGTGATTTTTTGAAACTACCGCAAAATAGTCATTTTCTTGTATTGAGAATGTTCCTTGGTTGAACCAAGTTTGGTGTTAGAAAAATAGTAATGATTTAGTTTATTTGTAAGAGAAACTTGATGTCACAAAGTAGGTATATGTCTTACGATGTATTTCTCTATAGTTTTGTAATTCTTAATTGGTGATTAGGTATTCTTGAAAGATTCTCCTTGGTTGGGTCATTGATAGCATGGGGGGAAAGGGAAGCTTTATCCTTTTTTATTGGACCTTTGGAGGTTGTTGAGCAGGTGTGGAAAGTTTCTTATTGTTTAGTAATTCCTCTATAGTTGACATCGATACATAACATGTTCCATGATTCTTAGTTACATAATTATTGTTGTTTCTGAGTATAGTGGAAGTTTATATAGGTGGGTGATATATTAAAATTTCATTTAATAATTGTTGCCTAAAACCATGAGAGATGATCTTACATGTAAAATTTATAATTAATTTATATAATATTTTGATAAATAAATATCTAGGATTAGTAAATATCTTTGTTGGTGAATGTTTATCATCTAAAAAGTCCCTTTCGTATTACCTTCATTGCATTGTGAGGATCCAAGGATACAATCCCTCTAGCGGTGATCCACATGTTCTCCTGTAATCTTCAAGAAATATCACTCGATCTCTAGCTACTGTGGCGGTGAGTTTAATGTCTTGCATTGTTTGTTCTTGATCTATCATTCTTTATTATTGAAGAAATAACTCTTTAACTTATTATTTTTCAGAGGGAATGATAAGGAAGAGTTGAGATAGAATTCATTATGCGGAACAATTATCTTTTCTTGATTTCAGATACTCCAAAAAATAGACATCGCTATTTATTTATAAAGTTGGGATTTATGTTAATATTATTTAATTAAATAAGTGCCATTAAATAAAATTTATTAACCTTAATAAACACCATTCTACATAATAATAAATATATAATTATTATTTAGTAGTGTGTGCCAACTTACGTAATAACAATTATTATATAATTGTCTTGCTAATTAATATTTGTAAACATACTCAGTCTTGGTCCATTAAAACTCCTCTATCATTTAATGAACAACAAAATAAATATTTTATTCAAAAATAAATATTTTATTCAAAAATAAATATTTTATTCACAATCTAGTGAATAAATATTTATTAAAATATTAAATAAATAAAATAAATATTTTATTCACATGCTAGAGAATAAAAATTTATTTAATTTATGTGATCAATATAACTTGAATAAAAGTTTTCCTCATCCCTGAGAATAATATTTATTCCATTAAATAAAATTAAATAGAATTTATTCGATATCAATAGAAACTCTTAGTGTGTGACCCTCTAGGATTATTTCTCATTGGAATTAGGTGGTCTTTCCCAATGTTCAATATTACTGTCTAGAAAAGGGTCAAAGACCCCAAGAAAAAATAACTTAATGTTGCAACATTGAAAACTGCATACAAATGCTCACAGTGTAATATAATCCCTTTATCAAAATATATCATCAAGCATGTTTCACATCCTTGTCTCCAAACTCTATGCCTGACATGTATTTATTTGACTATCTAAAATAAACACAATGTTACACTATGGCCATGGAGTTTAATTTGATAGCTCTATTCCAATCAAAGGGATGAGATATCAGATTCCATAAATATGGATTGGACAAATACTTACTTGATTTATTCATTAATGGCATGCTACTAATGACAGAGCCAACATATCTTACTTCACCATGAACTATTATCATCATGGTTTATGAAATACATCTAATTATGATAGTTGTAAAATTCATTAATAATAATATCAAAGTCTAAAGACCATCACACGTACCAATATACTGGAATATCCAATGACACCAAAACATGTGGAATTATTATTTTAGGGTCTATTCTCATAATATCCAATATTAGAGAATACAAAATGGGAACTTCATGAGTAGAAGCATAATATTCTTATGAGTACTCACAATTGAATGTCTATATACTATGTGTCCCATCTTATTACACTATCCAACTGCAGAATATTCTTTGGGAATATCTTAATAGCACATAAATGTTCTCATCCTAGTGGGGAATGGCTATTTCCTTATCAATGTGACGTATACTCTATCACATTATTACATTAGAGTCAAGGAAAATAAAAAGTAATATATAAAAAAAAGTTTTATTAATATTATATACATTTAATTTTCATGTAATCGAAGTAAAAATAGTTGGTACTAGTACACCAACTCCAAAAAAACCCACATAGAATAGATCCAACTTCTTATGACCTTCATTCTTCTAGTATTTTCATTATAGTCTTGTTCGTACTATGTTTAGGCCTTAGTCAAGTGTCCTGCCACATTGTCTTATATGAAAATATTTCTAACTACAACTTCACCTCTAAGAAAAATCCCTCAAGATATAATACTTCCAGTGTATGTTCTTTGTTTATTGATGTGACATTGGATCCTTTGCAAGATATACCACTATAGTACTATCTTAATATATTATGATAGGATATTTACTGGTAGGTATAACATCAAGATCTTGGATGAAGGTGTGCATCTATACTACTTTTTAGATGCCTCAAAAAAGACAGTATACTCAAACTCTACTGTATAATCTACATTCTTAGCCTACTTTGAGCTCTTCCAACTCATTGTACCTCCATTTAAAGTGAAGATTTATCCTCTTTTTGACTTTATGTCATCTTGATCCGTTTGGAAACTAGAATCTTCATATCCTATTATGACTAGTTGCATATATCCCCCACAAACTACAAACATATCCTTAGTACACCTCGGATACTTAAGGATAGTCTTGACTAACATCCAATGGAAGTCTCCTCGATCATCTTGATATCTTCCCATCACACTTAATGCATAGCCGACATCAAGCTTAGTACATATCATAGAATACATGATAGAGCTAATTGTAGATGGATATGGAATCCTTGTATTCTATTTCTTTCCTTATGTGTGTGAGGACACGTTTTCTTAGAAATATGAATGTCATGTGATGATGGAAATAATACCCTCTTGGATTTTCAAATAATAAATCACTTTAGTCTCTTTTCAATGTATGTAATTTGATTTAGGGTGAGCAACCTCTTGGATCTATCATGATAGATCTTGATCCCAAGAAAATATGTTGCCTCTCCCAAGTCCTTCATAGAGAAGCATTTATTTAACAAGACCTTTATAAACTGTAAGACTGGTATTTCATTTCCAATGAGTAATATTTCATCAAAATATATTATTAATAAAACAACTATACTCCCACTAAACCATTTATAGACACGTGACTCGCATCCATTCTTCACGAAACCAAATTTCATTATGGACTCATTAAAAGGAATGTTCCATGACCTAGATGCTCTCTTTAATCCATAAATGGAACTTTGAAATTTTTTTACCTTGTTGGAATCCTTTAGAGTCACAAACCATTTGTGTTGTTTCATATATACATCGTTCAAAAGGTTCCCTTTAAGGAAGGGTGTTTTGTTATCCATTTTAAAAATCTCATAATCATGGAAAGACATAATGTAAAGTAGAAATATTATAGATTTCATTATTTAAACTAGTGAAAAGGTTTCATCATAGTCAATTCCTTGATTCTTTAAAACCATTTTGAAACCAGTACCATCGTATAGGTACTAAATTTTCTTTCCATATCTTGTTTTTTCTGGAATACTCATTTTCAACCAATGGGATTTACATCAACTAGAGGGTCTACTAAAATCCATACTTGGTTTTGGAAAATGAAATACATTTCATAATTCATGGTTTCTCACCACATGGAAACATATGTGCTATTTAATTCTTTATTGTAGGTTATGGGATCATTATTATAATCTAATAATAAGTCACCATCCTCAATTACAAGAAAATCATACCATTCCGGTTATCTAACCTCTTTAGTAATTATACGTATTAATTGTGTATATGGAACAATTTCTCATTCCATGTGACTTTATGGAAGTTTTTCTAGTGCCAACTCTTGTGTATCTTGATCCTGGACTTCATCAAATTCTATCTCTCTCCCATTATTCCATTTTTGATATAAGATTCTCTTAAAGAAATGTGGGATTTCTTCCAACCAAAACATTCTTCTAAGGATTTTATCAGTAGTATCCTTTTTTTCTTTTGGATATCCTATAACGATACACATTTTTCCTCATGGTGAAAGCTTATTACCTGAATATACCTTAACAAATGCTTCGCAATCCAACAAATGTAAGTAAGACAAAATGTTTTTTGTTCATTTATATAATTGGTAAGGTATACTGTATGTTGATTTAGTTGGAACTAGGTTTAGTATGTATGTTTTTTGTTTGTAACAGGTATCCCTAAAATGATAACGGAAGACTTGTGTGACTCATCATTGATCTCACCATGTCTAACAAGGTGCAGTTCCTCCTTTTTCTTTCAAAATTCTTCTGCGGTTTATAAGGAAGAGTGATTTTAGATAAAATCCTGAAATCTTATAGATAATCAATGATGTCTTGATTAAGATATTCTCCACCATGGTCTAAGAAAAGTTTCTTAATCTTAATACTAAACTTGTTCTCAACATCATTCTTGTATTTCTTGAATTTCTAAAATGAATATGACTTATACCTCATTAACAATACATATCCATATCTACTAAAATCATCATTTAAAGTGATGAAGTATGAGTAGATTCCCCTTTCATCAATAGGAAATGGTCCACACACATCTGTATGAACTAGTTCAAGAATCTATTTAGCCCATTCACATTTCCCAGTAAATGGGGATCTGTTCATTTTTTATATAAAACATGAATGAAATACACAAAGTGTTTTTTGTTAAAAAGGATCTAAATATCCATCTTGATGTAATTTATTTAAGTGATTTTCATTTACATGACCTGAATGGTGATGCCAAAGTTGGTGTGGTATGATTCATGTGAAGTAACTTCATTATTGATTTACATTATTTAGTTAATGTAATCCAACACATAAATACTGTAATTTAAATTTTCCTTTCCATAAAAAATTATATCTTTATAAAATAAGAAACATTAATTTGAATACATATTTGAGCACTAGTAGTTGTATGTAATACCCAATTTTTTGAAATAGAAAAATTGAACTCGATAAAAAAACACCTGAAGCTTCCTCTTGCTTCTTTGGTTGGGTGTGGTTTTTCTTCCAGTGGCCCATTTTTTCAATGAAAAATATATTATTCTATTCCCTTTTTTTCACTATATATTCCTCTTCTTGGAGGGGCATGAAGAATCTTTGGTCTTAAATATATTCACCCGATTTGGGCCTTCGGGCCACCGGTTTGGGCCTTCGGGTCATCAAAGGCCTTCAGGCCACATGGCCTTTGGGTCATGTAGACCATGGAGTATCCCAATTCACATAGAACAGACCCCAGAAGAGGATCAGAGCAGCAGAAGTATTATCCACCAGATGCAGAGCTAACCAAATTAGTAGAATGAGAGGGTATGGCAGCCGCCATTGGGACCAGGCACCGTGCAGCTTTGTATGGGGCAATTCTAGTTGATCAGTAATGAAAGGTGAGGAGCTAAGGCAATAAATGATGCAAGATGATGGGGAGGGGAAGTTATAGTGGGTTAGGCCTATGGGTCATTTATGGGCATGGTATGCCTCTGGGACTTCGTGTCATGTATTTCGAGTCAAGTCGGACCTTGTGACTTGGGCCTACAGGTCATTTTCGGGTTCCCCTTAAACCCTTAAAAGGGGGATTATCTATAATAAAATAAAATAAAAAGGCCTTTGGGCCATTCGGAGGAGGTCAGTGGTCAGATTTGAAGGGAGTTTAAACCCTAGAACCTCTAAGCACTCAATGTATCCAATGGGAATGACTACATGAGGCCCAACTGGGTCACCCTATCCAATATTTATCAAAAAGTGTACATTGAAAATATTAGATTATTCCTATCTAGATCTCTCCTGGTAAATATCATGGATGCGCCCAATAATTCTATACACATCCATGTTTTCTTAAGGCTTCATTAGTTCACTAGATATTGATGGAATCATAAAACATTGAATGTGGACCATGTTACTCAAATATTTTTCTTAGAAATGAACTCTTCATCACTCGCTTATTTAGTAGGTAGATCTGGCATTGAGGATCCTAGAATGTAAGATTTCTATTCCTGGCATAGCACAACTTGAAGGCATCTAAACCACTCTTGTAATATACTTCAAGTTAGGAGGTTATCTTTCTACAATTTTGATTATGGGGATAGTGTGGATGATGAACTTGTCATTTTATTCTACAATTAAAAAGATTAGATTATTAATAATTTTTTTATTAAAATATAAGTGAGATATAATAAATTAAATATTTTTATTTTTTTAATTTTTAAATCACCCACTATTTTATCAAGTCTCAATATCACTCACCATGGAACTCAGAATGTCTACTTGCTTTAACATTCTAGGGGAAAGAATCCCCAATATTTTTATTAATGATCCATACTTTCTCTATGAAAAAAATAATAAACTAATTAGGTTTGCAGTCTTTCCAACTGCGCACTTGAAGCTCCTTGATCCATTGAGTGGATTCCCCTATCTTGAAATCCTGAGTTGGATTTCATCAACACTTGCCTCCAAATTTGTATTGAACAAATTTTTTCCATTCAACTCAATACAATTTCGCTTAAGTCAACCCAAAACTCTCATGAGAACTCCCCGCTAAAAGTAAGTATCCAGACTTTGGCCATGTACTACACTTAGTTCTGTTGTTTCATTACCAATAAAATAATGGACATCTTAGTATGAATTAATATTTAATACAGTGATTTTAATTTATTATGCATAAATTTAATCTTATATTATCCTTTACACATCCTATTAATATTAAATGGATGTTAAATAATTAATTAACCATGTTGGATAAAACATTAACACGTAATTCATTTATTTAATTTCCGTCTTTTCACATTTATTTATTTATTTATGTGATCATGGCCTTGCATCCATAAATTATATATTTGTATAGATAGAAATAATTAATTAATTAAATGACCAATTTATGAGCTTTATCTAATGGTTGATTCAATGATTAGTCATTAAATCAACCTTTCACTAAGGGTAAATAACGTCCTTACCAATCTGGGCATAAGTTACAACATTCAACCTATCCACCTGTGTATCACCTGGGTTGGCATCATTATGGTTTTGTCTTGAACTTTCTCCAAACACCTTGGGATGCTCTATTAATTAAAAATATTAATTACTCGTATGCAACAGATGGGGGGAACCAAATGATTATTTAAAGGGTTTACATAAATATCCTTGGACATGTAGGTCCTACATAATAATAGAGGGAGGGATGACATGAATGATATCATTTAATTTAATATTAAATAATTGAAAACTCATGCAATAAATTAAACTAAAATATCCAACACATACAAATGTCTTGGTCAGGCTCATTAACAGTCATACATGCAATGAATACATAAAAGTAAATGGATAACATTCATTTCATTGGTCTTTCTTTTATTATTTAAGATAAACATGCTTGAATTAACTAATTAATTAATTCCCCTTCATCTTAATGATCATATGATCTTATTTTGAGTTACAAATCATTAATGTCATTCATGGAAAAGAAATAGAAAAACCAATAATGGCATATTAATTATAATAAAAAAAATTCATTTAAAATTATTTAAAACCATTATTAAATTGTCGAACACACAACGGTGTTCCAATCATTAAAATAGTTTTTTAATGCTTCAACTTTCAAATTTAATGTAATTTTAATTTTTTTCATTAATTGGATACTACACGACATGTACAAATAACTACATTCCATGTAACTCAGTTTTCATATATCCAAGTTATATTCTGAAGTCTTTAGCATGTCAACTCGGATGGATAACACGATGTGTACATACCAGCTACACACCTTGTATCTACTTTACAAGTGCCAGTTTGGCCCGGTCAACACACAATGTTCAATAAAAGCACCACATTTAATTAATTGATCAGCGTATCTAGATAAAATGTGCATGGGTATACAGAGTATTCTTTGGATGCACATCATGTAACCAAATTTTTTCGGCAAATGATTTCGAACTTCTTGATGGAATCTATATTTATTATTCATTTGTTCTTTAACCTTTAAGAAAATGAAACCCTAAACAAACATGATTAGTATATTGATAACATGTTCATTAAACTAATATTAAAGAATAAATAACAAGAAATGAAAATCTACCCATAATTGGGCATACGTAAACAATCAAATAAATAATAATAAATTTAAATTTGACCTCTCTGATAACACATGTTGGTTTCGATCACAGCGGTAGTATGAGGAGGTGGGTGATATATTTCTTTTAAAAATAATTTCTCAAAACCAATAGTAAGGATCTTTCAAGTCAAATTTATAATTAATTTATTTAATATTTGAAGAAATAAATACCTGGGATTAGGAACTTTCTTATTTGGTGAATTTTAATCATCTAAAAAGACTATTTTGGATTACCTTCATTGCGCTATAAGGATCCAAGGATAGAATCCCTCTAGCGATGATCCACATGTGCTCTTATGATCTCCAATAAAAATCACAGGATCTATGGGTGCTAGTGTGGTGAGTTGAATGTATTATTCTGTTCAATTTTTATCACTCATTATTTAGTCTTTAAGAAGTCTCTCTTTCACTTATCTTTCTTTAGAGGGACATAGATGGAGGAGTTGAGAGAGAATTCATTGTTCATAAAAATTCTCTATTCTCAATTTTGAGTACTCTACACAATAGACATTACTTCCTATTTATAGATTTGGGATTTAAGTTAAAATATTATTTATTTTCATACCTCCAATTAAATAATATTTATTACCTTCATTAAATTCCATGCCACATAATAATAATGATATAATTCTTAATTTTTTCCATGTCCCAACTTGCACAATAACAAATTCTTATTAATTAATATTTTTCAATGGACTCGGTCTTGGTATTTTTAAAATCCTATATCATTTATTGAACAACCAAATAAATCTTTTATTTATAATCATGTGAATAAATATTTATAAAAATATTCAATAAATAAAATAAATATTTAACTCACAATTCATCCAATAAATATTTATTTAATTTATGTGATAAAAATAACATGAATAAAATTATTCCTCATACATGAGAATAATATTGATTCCATTAATTAAACTCAAATAGAATTTAATAGATATCAAAAGACACACATAGTATGTGACCCTCTAGGATTCATTCTCAATGAAATTTGGGGTGCTTGCCTTAATTCCAAGATTACTATCTAGCAATGGGTCATGGAAACCAAGAGAAAGAACTTAATGTAGCAACATAGAAAACCAAATATGAATTTTTACTCTATAATGTAATCCCTTTTTCCTAATATATCATCAAAAAGGTTTCACATATGTGTCACCAATCGATATGCTCGATATTTATTTCTTTGAATATCTGAAATAAACATGTCATTACACCAAGACCATGGAATTTAAGGAAATGGTTATTTTAAAATCAAAGGTCTGAGATATCAAATTCTATAAAGATAGAAGGCACAACTCCTTCATTGAATTATTCATTAATGACATGTCACTCATCACACGCCCAACATATCCAACTTATCCATGAACTTTTATCATAATGGATTGAAAAATATATTTAACTACCTAAGTAGTAACAATAATTAATAATAATATTAAAGTCTAAGGAACATCAAACATGCCTATAGCTAGGAATATCTAATGACACCAAAACAAATAGAATTCCTACTGGAGGTTCTGTTCTTATAATCTTTCATCTTGGGGATTACCAAGTGTGAACATCAGGAGAAGAATCCTCATATTTTTATGGGTACTCACACCTAAAAGTCTATGCACTATGTGTCCTATAATATTTTATTATCCAACCACAAAATATTATTTTGGAATATCATCAAAGTACATTAAGGTTATTATCATAGTGGGGAACTGATATGAACTTATCAATGCAATATATACTCTAGGAAATTAATACATTATAGTCATGAAAAGCAATAAAAAAAATATAATAATAATTTTTATTAATATTTAATACATTTAATATTTATTTAATCAAAGTATAAATAGTTGATACAAGGAAAACAACTCCAAAAATTATTTATCTGATCCATTTCATGTTTTGAGCTAGATTGATCTTGAGGTGGAGCCTGATTTATCCATGACTGAATGGAAAATCCGGATAATTGATTTTTAAGCCAAGTTGCTTCATAGGAGGGAGATACCATTGGTTAATGTGCTATGGAAACACGGTTCTTGTTCTCAGGATACATGGGAACACAAGGCACTGGTTAGAGATCAATGACCTCACCTTTTCAATATAGAAGCTTCTTGATATGATTTCTAGGGACAGAAATTTTTTATGGTGTGGTGGGTGTAACATCCCATTACTCTTATGATAGGTATGTTTTAAAACTTGTTTTAGTTTTCCTTCTTTGTTGTCTGTATAGATCTGAGAAGAAATTGGGAGGATACCTATAATGGTGAAGTCAAATATTTGTTGGATTCTCAACATAAAAACATGTTGGTTCTTTAACATTATGGAAAAATACACATTGTTTAATGTTGTCACACAATGTTTAAGTTCTGATAATAATAAAATCCTATATTTATCAAGATGAGATGTGTTTTTCGTTGATTTTGGTAATTTTCAATTGCATGATGTGTAATTAGGTTTCATGACATATAATGTCCTAATTTTTAAAATTTTAATCCTAGATGATTTATCTATTTATCCTCTCTCATTTTCCTTACTCAAAATCCAAGAGTAATTGCTAAGTGATTTTTGATCCCTCAAACCCTTCTAGGTTGTTTTGATCGGTGATTGAATGTCGTTGTGGTTGCAGTATCACTCACCGAGTAAGAATTATCTTTGTCCCTTCATTTATTTCTCTTTATCTCCTTGGAAGTCTGATTAATCATGTTGGGATTGATGGATATATACCCCGTATTGTTAAATCTTATTTCTATGATGATTTCCTAAATCTTTTTTGCCCTATTTATGATTGGTGGTTACCATTGCAGGCATTTTGTTTCTTTGAAAGGTAGGTGGTTCTGTTATGATGGAAAATTTTGATTTAACCGGAATTTCTTAATTTAATCTCAATTATTAGATTTAAATTAACTTTCTTGAAACTTCTTTCAGTTGGTTAGTTAAAACCCCAATTCCATTGAATTGGAGAGTTTGGTTTTGGAAATTTTGTTTTGGTACAAAATTGGGGGAAAACCCCCCAATTTCAATGAATGAGGGTGTGGTTCAGAAATTGAAGGAAATTGGAGAAATAAAAATTATTGAATTTAAATTATAAAATTGGTTTGATGGAAAATTTTAAAAACTAATTTTGTTGAAATTGATTTGAAATTTTATTTAGTAAAAATGTATTTAAATGGTTTTGAATAGAATATTTGGGTTCTATCTTCAAAAGAGTTCTTGTTTTTTATTAAAAATCCATGTTATCATTTTTGAATAGAAATTGGAATATTTTTAAGGGATAATGGGAAGAATTCTACAATAAACAATTTTAAAATAAATTTTCCATCATTATTTTGTACTAAATAACAAGCAATCTTTTGGTAGTTAGTGAGTTACTTGGACAGCACTTTACAATTTACAAAATTCCAAAACATAAATGAAGCATGTCTTATCCCTTAGTTGATGGTGAGGAGTTCTCTTTGGTCTGATTTCAATTGGGAATATGTACATATTAGGGTTTCACCTTGACTATGGGGTTGTCATAGCCCAGAACTATTGTACCTTCTTAGTCATATGAATATATTTCTAACTTGTTCGTATTTCAAATGAAAATATTACATTGTTGTAAACTTCATTACATGCCTTCAGATTTATATAAAAGTTTTTATATAAAATAGTTTTATTTAATCCATTTTATTAAAATATTTCCATCATTTTAAATGTTTTCCATATATTGAAATGTAAAGCATGATTTATTTAAATATTCTTTTGAAATTCCAAACCTCTTTATTTTAAAATTGAATCCTTTTTATTTGGTTAATTAAATGTTATAATCTATTATGGAATCCTTAGTGAGACACTACTCGTCTTTTAGCTCACACCCTACACGTTTCTTCCGGTGTTTATAGATTATTTCTTTCTAGGTTCGATCAAGGGTAAAGAACCACTTGGAAGTTGTTCTTGTAGTTGTTTTATAGACTTGGAGAGTTTCATATATTGGGTCCTGAGCTGTTTTCTTTCTTTTTTCTAGTACTTTATTATATTACTTTAGGATGTTTATTACCTATTTTATTTTTGGTACACTACTCCTGGTGGAGTTTCTTTTTTATGCATATTATCTTGTTATCTTTCTCCCTCAATGTTTTTGGAAAAATCATTCCCGCTCCAATTTTGTATGATGTCAGGTGCTAATCTCTGACCCATGGGGATCAAGAATGCCCTTTGAGCTATGTCAGGACCAGCTTAGTTATCGGGTTTCTAGGGTACCTAGGTTGTTTTAGGTTAGTAAAATATTATAGATTGTGCTTATCCACATTTAGTACTTGTATTTTTCATATAGATCTTCTCTAAAATCTATTGATGTATGGATACCCACTTGAAATTTCCATCAAATTATCCAATGTTATCATTTTCATCATTTTTAATTTATGATGGATTCACCTTCAAGTTCAGTGGGTGAATACTCAGTCAAACACCCATGTTCAATATACAATGAAAATATTCTAACATCAATATTTAAAACAGATAAAACTGAAAAAAAAAATATATTATCATAGTCCAATATCAATAAATAACTGTATATCATTCTTATCATAAAAACTCCAAGGCTGGATGCATCTTTAACTCGAACTTTTATTTATCCATTAATGCAATGGTTCTAGCGAACCATTGGTATGACCGAATCCTTCTCAAGTATTGGTCTATTTTTACCACTTATACATAATATTAGAGTAAATAGTAGGTTGGATGCATCTCAATGATCCCCATAAATTTCATGTAATGAATCTTAGATGAATTAGATCATCATAGAAAAGGTCTCATTCGTTATTTATTTTATTATGTTAAAATAATTGGATAAATCTTATCAGAAATCAGGTTTTTGTTGATAATTTATATTATATTTGAAAAATTGTTATCTTATCAAAAACCTATAAATATTATTATATCTGTTATCATGTCATTTTGATTTTTTTTAAATTGACGAAGAATCTAAAAAATGGTATTTCCTAGAATTACAATGACTTTTGTGAAAAATTTGCATGGTTCTTATAGTTTTTTTATCACTGTGATGTAGTTATATAGGTAGTATTCATTTGTTTTATAAAATCTATAAAACTGCATGATGATTTAGAAAAACAAAGGTGTCAAACATCATAAAATGATAATTTCATACCATATTTTACTATAAATAGATTATAGTCAGTATCAAAATATGATTTTTATAAGAAAATTGTTGTTTATAAGAAGATGTTAATGAGTAAAGAGAGTATAATAGGTGTTACCTTCAGAACGGGGGGATTCCTAGTTGAATATAACATAAAGTTGGTTTTATTAGTGATATATGGGTTGTATTTTATTTTCAACACATGAATCACATTCAAACTCATATGGACTCAAATGGTTTAAATGATTTGAAGATTTTTTAAATGTTTAGAATTGTTTGGAAGAGTTCTATTAATGAAGAGTGAATTTTGGATTTTCTTAAGAGAATAAGGTAAAATCATAATACAATGTTCATGGTAAAACTATGATGTTCATACCAAATATGAATCTTGGTGATATAGAATAAATAAATATATAATATGGAGTAAATACCATATTTTATTCTTGATGTGTTTAGGGTTATGCTGGTCTTTCATGGTATATGGGTCACATCACAATATAGATTCTATGATTTTTTTATTCAATATTTTTTTATACAAGTGTAGGATTTCTCAATGAAGAGGTTTATTAGGTCATGAATTCACATATGACATCACAATGCAAATGGTTGTGATTATTTTTGTTCATGTTGTTCAGAAGGAAAAGAATCTTTCCATGAATGAACATATATTCCATGAAGTCACTAATCATTCCACAATTATGGATGCTAATTTAAAGGGTTTTTTTGCTATAAAGTGTTCTCATGATATAATGAATAGTTTCATTACAAAATTATCTTAGAGAAACATTTTATTTGAGAAGTTTTTTTGTGACTATTTGCTAACCATGCTCACCATACGATGAATCTCCGCATCATTCCATCATTAGTGTTTTAGACTAATTTTAAAATGTTTTTATGATGTGTTCTAATATATGAATCATGGGATAATCAAACAAGATACTCTATAACCATAAAATAAAGAATTAGTGAGAAGGTGGGAGAAGTTGATGGGGATATCATATTAGGAATTGAAAATTCATTGTTTTGAAAAAGAAAAAAAGTGTAGCGTGTGGATACTATGTGGAACATAAGTATAGAAATAATTAGAGAATAAATAGATATACCCATAATGAATATTTCCTATTTATTATTATTTTTTCTTAAATATGAATATCTAGATGGTAAATATCAAAATATTTCTTTAAATAAGAAGGAATATAGTGGTTGTGTAGTGAGTTTTTGTTCTAAATATTCTTATTTTATAATCATAGGTTTATTAATAATTTAATAAATCATATCTTAAAGAATGAAGGATATTTTTGGTAGTTTAGATGAAATATTTTGTTTCTATATTTTAGAATTCCAATTACAAAAGTAAAAAAGAAGGGGTTATACTCTCTTAATAGTGGATTTTGAAACTCTTAGTGATTTTAGAGGATCCTTGTTTCTACTTATTTGAGGATTTATCTTTAATTTGTAAGGTATATCACTATAATTTTTAGATGAAAATTTTGGACACATAAGTTTTAGGGATACACCCTACTCTTTGTAATTAATTTATTAATTCTAGTGGATTATATAGTAATGGATGAATCTTTGATATAATAATGACATGTAGATTAATTTTGAATGGTAAACCTTATACATAAGTTTGTTATTTTTATTCTTTTTTTATGTTAAAATAAAATCATTGAGCTAAACTAACTTATATCAAAAAATTTAGTATTAAAGAAAATATATTTATGATAACTTTTTTGATACCATCCTAACCAATGATGAAGGTTTATTGGAGGGATAATCATAAATGATTTATATTTTATCCCCCCCCCCTCAATAAATACATGATATGAAATATTACTATATTTTTTATAGTATCCTTGATTAGTAGTATCTATGTTGTGGGTTTCCTTCAAAGACATCAAGGTTGTTTGAAGATATTATGAGAATTTATATCTTCTTGTTATTGTTTTTGAAAAATTATTTTTTATCTTAGATCATATTAATTCAGATAATTTAAAAAGATTATACACATTTTATGGGGAAAATTAGAATTTTTAGAAATAAATAATGTTTTTGTACTTTCACTCACTTGGTATGGAAGTACTGGATGTTGTAAGTAAATTTTATTCTCAAAGGCAGTGCATTGATGACTCCAAATGATAAGAATAATATTGAGATATATGGGCATGAAATTAATTATATCATATACTCAATATTATATAAATTGTTCAAAATGGTTGTTATGGTTTTGAAAATGATAGGAATTTGGGAATTACTAAGAAATATCTATTAAGGGAGTGTTATAGTGAATAAATAAAATCTTAAAATATACCATGACTAATTTTAATACATTCATATTCTTGATAAGAGTTAATGGATGATTTATTCACTATATTTAATGATTTTGTGAGTTTAAATAGTGTTTTTAGATAAAATCTATATGATTCAATGATTTTCAATAAGTTACTTCATATCTTGTTAGACATGTCTAATACAAATGTTTCTTATATTAGAGATTTTTAATTGAATATATTTCCATGTGATGAATTTAATAATGTTTTGGTGGTGTATGTGATGATTAAAGATGTATATTTCAAGAATAAAAGTAAAATTGAAAGGTAAATGGTGATGTTACATCAAGGAAGTTCTAAAGAAATAAAAATTGTAATCTTTAAAATAAGAAAGCACCACCTAATGGAAAGGAAACTAATATTTATACATTAAAAATTATTTATTTTTGAATATATAGATGAATAAGAGTAATATGGAAGAGAAAGTTAAGGGTATTAATTATCTAGTGATAATGGTAAATAATTTTTTGATTTCTATTGTAAATAAGCAATAAATATTTGGTTATAGATACAAATGAAAAGTTAACATTAAATTTTTACTAAAAATAGAGTTTAACGAGTTTCTCATAAAAATTATTTCTTATAGGAGGATAAAAATTGGTTGAATAAGTAAACTCAAGTTTAAAATGAGGTTGTGAAAGGACCTATATAAAGAGGGTAAAAGTTGTAAAGTAATTGGAGATTCTAAGTACCTCACTGGATGAGGATAATAACTTGCATGAAAAATAAAAGGAATAAATCAAATAAAAATAAAAATAACTTTTTGATTATTATAAAATTAAAACTGGGGTTTAATATGAATAGAATAATATAAATATCACGTTTTATTTTAAAAAAAATTTATGAAGTTTGTGAATGTTTAAAGAGCAGTGATATGACTGGTTAAAAAATAATAGTTTTTATAATCATCCAAATTCTCAAAAATATCACCCTAAAGATTTATAATGTTATAAATTAAATATGAAGAAGAATAAGAAGATTTAATTGACTATAATGAATAATAAGAAGAAGAATAATGTTTACTTAAAAGGTAAATTCGAAAATTTTAAAAAATAAGTGGTGACTTGAATCTAAAATATTCTACAAATAATAATGTGAAAATTTCAAGAAACAAGTATAAAAATGATGGTGAACATATATAGAACCTATAAAAATTATGGTTTATAAAAATAGGTTAAAATTAGTGTTTCTAAAGGTAAATTAAGTGAAGGTTAACAGTTCTTATAGTGAGTAGAATTTTGAATAAGATTATCATTTTTTGCTATGCTTGCTGTTGTAGTGGATACGAGAATATAGAAATGATTTTTGGTTCAATGGAATAAATTTTAAAAAATATAAAATAATTTTAAGGTAGTAATTTAGTGGGAATAAACCCAATATATATATTCAAATTTGGGGGGGAAATCAATAAATCTAGAGTTTAAGTGAATAATAGGTTTCAAGTTCCAAATGAGGATTGATGATGATGTGATCTACTAGGTAACTTGGATATGGAATTAATAACCAATTTTCCAGAAGATTGGAGTATGAATAGTTGTGAAATATTTAAAAGGAAGGTAATGGAAAGGATAACTCTTTAATAGTGGATTGTTCTATGAAATAATCTCAAATAATTCACCCATGGACACTTGATAGTGGGTTTTTATCTCATATGATCGGGGATATGAGATTATTTAAAGGATTAAAATGGTGTATTTAAGTATTTATCAAATTTCCTAATGATGTACCACTAAAAATAAAATTATTTATCTTGATGGATATTAGAAAAAGAGAATATGAATTCCAATAATATTATTTTAGTTAAAATTTTAAAACATTTTCTTTAATGTTTTGGTATACTATGTGATGAAATAAATGAAGTGATATTTTAAGAAGATGGATATTTGGGGAAGATATTAATGGATTAATGTCTCATTAATCAATGAAACCATACTAATTAAAACCTATTTCAGGTGGGAGTTATTAAAAATTAAAATTAATTGATCATAAAGTATGGTAAATATTTTAGCATAGATGTCTTAGTAACATTATCTTAAATAGAATGAAAATATTGACTCAAGTATGTAATATTATTGAGGTTTTTTTATATAATAGAGATAATAAATGTGAATTATTGACATTTAAAAAGGTAAATATTTTTAATTATTTACATAAAAAGGTGAAATTAAAATAAATCATCCCTTAGATTTTTTTAATTCAAATATTTATAGATCGATGAGGATGAACTTAAAGGATATTGATAAATTTATAATTTCATTAATTCATTATTTTACCTAAGTCACATTCATCCTATTAATGAGGTAAAAAATATGAATCATTAAATAATTTCAATAGTTTTTAGCGAAGTGTAGATAAGTAATGCATTTACTCCATAAAGAGATTCAATTCATAGAATAGAGTATGGTATAGACAAATATGTTTGAGTAGTATTTAGAGAAGTATGAGATTCATTATGAGTATAGTGCATTCTATTCCCCATAATAAAATGGTGTTTCTTAAAGGAATAATTGAATTTTGTAATAAATGGTTATAACCATGTTGGTGGAATAAGTAACTTCTTATTTCTTTTAGAGACAAGTGATTGGGATATTAGTAAATATTGAAACAAATTGTCCATATTATCCAAACTCAAATATGTATCCATGTGATATGTATTACAAGAGGACCCCAAGTTTAAATTATTTTAGAATTTTTATAGGCCTTGTGTCATTTATGGTAAGGGTTCAAAAATGAGCAATTTTGGGAAAAGATTATTTGAAGGGACTTTCCATATATATCCAGCATGTGAAAATACATATCACTAAACTAGAAATGAATATGGAATGATTATTATTGTTATGGATATGAAAGTATTTGAAAAATCAATTTATGGGTGAAAGTCATAGAATAAAATTCAAAAAATGATGAAGAAGATGGATAATTGACTAGAAAAAATTATAAAAATCTAGAATTGTAAAATATGTGAATGAAGGGAATTAGTAATATATTGATTAAATTGTATCAAGTGATAAATAATTAAGAATGTCAGTTCATCCAAGGTTGACTAATTAAATGTAAATATAGAACATTATTGGTGATTAGGGAAAATTGGTGAAACCAATGGGATATTTGAGGAAAACATCTCAAACTTCATTGATTTTTGAAGTTAAACTAAGTAAGGTAGAGGATCCATTAAAGCATAAAGAGTAAATTTATGCCATGAAAGGGGATTTGGATATGAACAATAACATTAACACTTATTATCTTATTCCAAATCCAATAAACAATATTGTTATTAGAATGAACTTGATGCTTTGAAACAATTTTAAAGATAATGTAGAAGTGATGAAAAATAAGGAAAGGCACGTTTGGAGAGGGTATTATTAGGTTGGAGTAATTGACTTAAAAGATAAGTTTTTACCAATTTTTTGGTATTTATATTATATTTATTTTCTTTAAAACACCACTTAGATAGGATATAATATTTTTTAAATGGATTTGAAGTTGACTTTTCTCAATTGAAAAATGGAATAATAGGAATACATTGTTAAACCCAAATTATTGGTTCCTAAAGATGATGAGAGATATATTTTCAGGTTTAGGAGGTAACTATAAGAGAAACAATATCTAATAGAATATTATTTGAATCTTTAATCAAGATTTAACTGTCTAAAATTCAGGATCTTAATATTGCATAATAACTTATATATTAAAGTAATAAAAATGTATCTCTAAGTGTCATTATCTCTATTAAAGATATTATATTTGTTGGGAATGAATATAATGTTTTAAATTACTTTTTTTAGTTAAATTAAGACAAAATTTGAGTTATTTATGTTTAGATAAACAAACTACTTATTCATGAAAATTCCTCGTGTATCTACTGAGGACACCTGAGAGGGGGTGAATCAGGTGTTTCTAATTATTTTACCAAATTACAAATGAAACATATAATATTTTTACCAAATTTGGTATTTCAATATATTCCACCTATTATGATGTAAATTTATACATTTGTCTCTACATAATAACATACATTTCATGTGATATAGAAAATCAGTATAGTATAGCACAAGAATTTTTTCAAGGTTTTCCATGATTTTGGAAACCATCTTATTATTGTGGTTGGGTTTTCACCACATCACATATTCTTTACTAATATGTTTTTCATTAACTATAAATAGTTTGTGAAATTGTCATCATAGACCAATATCATTAAATTACATGGGTGAATGTTCACTATATTATATTGGTGTAAATTTTTCATTCCAATTAGTTCTTTATACTAGAATTCCACATGCCTTCAAAAAGTTCCATTCTTTTGAGGTAAATATCCAATTTATCAAGGGATTTTTCTAGATAAAATAAACTAATCTTCCTATTTGGAATATATTCTTTGAATGAATTTTAATTATTCAAGAACAAATCTTCAAACTCAATATCTACAAACTTCAATACTTCCATATCTTATTTATAATTTTATCATAGGCTTCACTCAATATTCAAGGTCCAATAAAATAGAATCCTATGCCTTTTACACATATTATTAAATTATTTTTAATATAAAAATCATGTAATTACAACCCAAAATTTGTGAGGTCTAGTGTATTTAGAAGATGAGGTTCATAATACAGAAAACGAAGAATAAAAATGAATTATTTTATTTTATTCTTCATAATGAGATAATGAATCCTTTTGATCTCCTAGACTGAATAGGATAACCTCATAATTCATTGGTAAAAGGGGTGATTTAAAATGGAAATAAAAATGATATGGAAGAATAACATATGAGTCAAAGTCATAACATGATATCATAAAATAGGAGGCACATGAGTAGTAACATGGAAGTATAATAGAAATATCATGGTATCATAAGATCATGATAACATAGTAAATGTGGTAGAAGAATATAAAATGGCATAAACATGAGTCAAGGAAAACTGCATAGACAATATTCCATGACATAAAAAGTCCTATAATGGATTATTTTTACTCCCTAATCACATATGAGACGTCTCATTAAACTATAACATTACCTAATTCATTAGATAACTATCTAGGGAACACCATAATAACATGTTCATTATATGTTTGTTCCACCTAAAGGATAAATAAAAAGGTTTAACATAATAATTATCTATATAAATAAAATGGGTTCTATAATCTTGCCTCATATCCTAATCAAATTAAATTACATAATGAATGAATTTTAGAAAAGAACATAAGTCATGTATTACCACATAAAATGAAGGGAAGGTAATATAGGTATACATGTGGGAGACATATATACATAATTTACATTCTTTGTATAACATTAAAGGATGTTGTTTATGAATAAATTTAAAAAAAAATTGGAAATAATTTTATTTTAAAATATCCTTGGATAATTATAAATTAATTTTCAATGAAATTAAATTTCTTGACGGTGAAAAATATCATTCATTTTATACATGCTAAAATAAAGATTCCTTTCACATTTTTAGTAAAAGTTAAAAAGTACCTTGTTTGGAAAATGATAAATATATTTCATTTGAACCATTTTTTAAAAATTCGAACATGGGTAAAAATTAATTTTAACAATCATAGGATAATATTAAATAAAATTAAAACCTTTTAATAAAACATTGATATTTAATAAAATTTATTTTTGATTGAATAGAGAAATGAATTCAGATTTTATTGGAAACTATTTCTCATTAATTTTAAGTAACAAAGAGAATATAATGGTATTATTACCTAGAAATTTCATAATTACAATAGTAGAATAAAAATAAAAGGTTTTATTATACAATTATTATATAATTTCTTAAATCATAAATTCAAGAATAAATAATACAAATAAAATCAGATTGAAACATAAACCCTTACTGTTTTGGTAACATTTTATTCCTAACCCAAATGGATGAAGTATATGAATTAAAAATTAATATATAATTAATTATGAAGGATTATTGACAGAATATATAAATAGAAATTATATACACTATTAAAAATAAATTAGGTTCATAATATAAATGTGTCCAAAAGAAGGAACTCTTGAGACGAAACCCTTACCTTGAGCTAGAATTGGAATGTGTGTTCATTATATTCTGGAATAATGACCATATATTAATTTATAAATTTATTTGTAACCTTTTTTAATATTTATTATTCTTTTTACAATATTTTTTTCCATTCCATATTCAAATACATGAACAATTAATTACACATCAAATGTTTTGATGATAAACTGATTATGAAAACCCTTCTCTTTTTTACGCACTTAAACAAGATTTATTACATAAACTTCACTTGATACAACATAGAAGATCAATAGGAATAGTGATTTTGGGGCTTATTTTCATTAAATAACAACTTAAAACATAAAATACAACATATTTATAGAAACCTTCCTTTACATGACCACTACATTCCCTCGTACTTAGTATTGCATTGGATAACCTGTGGACATGCATAAGAAAAGGGTGATCTATAAAGCCTTGTAAGGGAATAATCATGGAATAACATGAGAAATACATTACATGTTATACAATAGGAATATAAATGGATAATAAGAGAAACACGAACATAAAGGCTTGATAAAGCATGATAATCATTACATGGAGATGTGGAAACACACTTAACATGGAATTAGCATGAGCCAAGGCTCATTGCATATAGAGCATGAGTAAACCCTCATTTCACATGAAGCAGAAGTAAACCCTTGTTTCACTTGAATTATCATGATTCAACACTCATTGCACATGATGTATCATGATACTGTACTTTACCCAATGCATTGGAGTGCTGTCAGGACGCACCCTTCTTAAACATTTCATTTCATGCATAAGTGTGCCGCAAGATCATAGAACATGAATTCATAAAATATAATAATTTATTACAAGATTAAGGAATTAATAATTCATCCATGAAACTATTACATAAATAGGTAAATGTGCATAAAGGTTAATATCCTCGATAAAGAAACGGGTATGGTATTCACTACACAATGATTTTGTCTTGGAAAATTGCGGTGCAATTTAGGTAGCATAACAGCATGACACAAAAATTCATAAAAATGGTTGATGAGATAGAAATAGGTGTGTCATCATATGTACATGAAATGGACAGAAAGGGGACCATATAGATACATTTCCCAATAACTGTAATGGAATTTAGATTCATGATACAAAATAATTTCTTGAATGTAAATGAGGAGAGGGAAATTCCTTTCAGAATTTCAGAATAGTAACGGGTGTACATGGGAGGCATTTGATGAGAGATAAAGGGGTCTCCCATAATTAAAACAAACTGAGGGAAGTATGGGTGAGGTGATAATCCATATTTATTCCCTTATGGAAACCCTCCTCTTTATTATACACTTAAACATGATTTATTACATAAAATTAACTTGATAAAACATAGAAGATCGAGAGGTATAGTGTATTTGGGGCATAGGATCATTACATAAAAACTTAAAACATGAAACACAACATTTTTAATGAAAACATCCTTTACATGACCACTACATTCCCTCGTACTTAGCATTGCAGAGGATAACCGGAGGCCATGCATAAGAAAAGGGTGAGCTATAAATCCCAGTAAGGGAATAAATATGGAATAAAATGAGAAATACAATACATGTTATAAAATAAGAATATAAATGGAGAACAAGATAAACACAAACATAATGGAATTATAAATCTTGATAATCATAACGTGGAGATGTGGCAACACACTTAACATGGAATTAGCCTGAGCCAAGGATCATTTCGCATGGAGCATGAGTAAACCCTCATAGCACATGAAGCACGAGTAAACCCTCATTTCACTTGAATTATAATGATTTAAAACTCATTTAACATGATTTATCATGATACTATACTTTACCCAATGCATTGGAGCGCTATCAAGGCTCACCCTTCTTAAACATTTCATTTCATGCATAAGTGTTCCAAAAGATCATAGAACATGCATTCATAAAACATCATAATTTATTCCACAATTAAGTAGTTTGGAATTCATACATGAAACTCTTACATCAATAGGTAAATGTGCATAAATTTTAATACCCTTGACAAATAAATGGTAATGGTATTCACTACACATTGATTTTGGCTTGGAAAATTGTGATGCAATTTCGGCAGCATAACAGCATGACATAAGAATTCATAAAAATGTTTGATGAGATATAAAGGGGTATATCATCATATTTACATGAAATGGAAATAAAGGGGGTCATATTGATACATGTACCAACAATTGTAATGGAATTTAGATTCATGATACAAAAGAATTTCTTGAATGTAAATGAGGAGAGAGAAATTCCTTTCAGAATTTCGGCATAGTAACCAGTGTACATGGGAGGAATTTTATGAGAGAGAATGGGTATCCCATCATTCAAACATAAATAGGGCATTATTGGGGGGGTGGGGTTAAGAGATACCCCAACATTTATAATTGAAATTAAAATGGCATAACAACATAAAGAAAATTGGACAAATGAGAAAGGAGGAAAACACTTACATGGAAGTGTGCTTCCAAAGGCTTGGGAGAGGCTTGAGAGAGGATTATTGGGAGATAAGGGAGCCTTGGGAGGATTATAAAGAGATGAGGTAAAAGTTTGGACGAGCTCCAAAAGATTTTAGTTAAGAGGAAGTGGGAGCTTGGGTGGGTTTATATAGGAAAGGAGAAGGAATTCTTTATTATTTAGGTTTGGGACACCTCACATTAAACTAATCAATACCACAAACCAGACCATGGTTTTTTACCATGTTTTTTTTCAAAAGAGATTGTAAAACAATATTTTATAAGTCCAATGGCCTAACTTCTTAAAATAATAGGTTTCCTTCTGTGGAGGTGAGTCACACTCTCAAAGAGAAAAATTTTAAAAGATAAAAAGTTCTATAAGTCATGGAGTGTCTACTAAGGCATCACAAAATTAATCAAAAAAATATAAAATCACAGTATTTTAGTATAAAAAATATATTGGCCTAAAATATCATTTATTTTATTTTATTACAACATTATTGGGTCATTATGATGCCATAAAACACATTATATATTTAAACAGTATTTAATTTTTACCCAAAAATTTGACTATCTCAAGAAATTATGAAAAATTCACCATTGGATAATTTTGACATCCTAATTCCAAAGATAATATTAATTTTATCTAAATAATTTTCTAAATATTTGAATTTTCACTTTTAAAATAAAAACTGGCATTTATCAAAAAATCATGGGTTTTGACAAAAAAAGCTTTCAAACCTTAATAAAAATGATAATTGCATTCATAAAATTATTCGATCATGTATAAAAAGTAATTTAATAATAATAATAATATTTTATTAAAATATTATCTAATTCAAAATTCCATTAATTCATCAAAATAGATTTCTTAGTTGAATATTAACTAAAAAAACTATTTGCTCTTTAAAAACTATTTACAAAGTAACAATAATAAAATGAAATTATATTCTTTATTATATAAAAAAATAATGTACATAATCATAGTTCTAGATTCTTGTTATATAACCCCTTAAAACACCTGTATAAGACCATAGGGTAAGGTGTGTGATCGTGACAGACTCTCGGAGTGGCTCGGATAACATCGCTCGGGTGGTAATCTCTATCAACTTCCACTTCTCTCATAGGCGGTTCCGCTCGAGCTTAACGTATTCAAGATCAGGTTGGGCTTGGTCAAGAGTGAAGCCCAAAGACGCAACCTCCTTTACAAGCTCCGAAAAATGAGCTTCGTATGGGATAAGTATATTGAATGAGATCATCGCTTCCTTTGTATGAGTGAATTGGATTTGGTAAAGCCCTATATTTATATTAATCATGCATTCATTGTTCAATGGATATATTAGCAACGATAACAATTATTAATGGTATTTTAGAATATATAAACATAAAACAAATGAAGTTAACATTTTATATAAACATTTTACATAATGATACATTTAACTAGATCAAGAGGAATTTCCATTAATGAATGTTTGGGTCGTTACACTGATCATATGAATCACTTTGTAGATTTGACTAAGGTCAAAGAGATTTTTATTACATCATAAATATAATGATAATAATTAAATAATTATAATTTTTATACATAAATTATACTTTTAAAACTAACCAAGGAATATGTTTATGAAAAATGAACTATGTTACAGTCATGGAGAGGGTAGATCATACGTATGAATGAGTAACGTTTACATTTTTGGAAAATCATGATGAAAAGAAGGTAGGTGTTATTTTATCATTAAAATGTGATAATTATATCATAGATATCATATTATTTCTTTAAATACCCTTAATTATTCCATCCATGTGAGGATTTAATAAAAATTAATCACATCACTACTTGAGGCGGTAGTCCTCCATACACGTAAAATACGTTATCATTTATTCAATATATGATAAGGCAAGAAATTAAATGATATATTTATTTTAAATAATTATTAATATTTAATTAATATCATATATAAAAATAAAATTATTCCTCGTTACCTTTCATGTAAATATCAAGCTAAAAACGAATCACATCACTTCAGGAGGCGGTAGTCTGTCGTACACATGGGTGACGTTATCATAATCTCTAGGAATGGAAAGTAAGAAGGTATGTGTGATATTATAATTATAAAATTAAAATAATATCTTTAATATAATATATAAACATTAGATACATCATTATATCCATCTTTGAGAATTAGTAATGGAAAAAATTATTTTAGTTCGTGAGGCAGTAGTCCGTCGTACACATGATCAACGGTTTTGTTTCCCATTTGAGGGGGGATGAGAAGGTTATAGTCCATGAATTTTACACAAAAACATATAATTATATTTAATATAATTATTTCATAATATAATCATGTTTTAAAGTGATCTTAAATATGTGTAATAAGAAATTAAGTAAAACTATTGGTTAAGGATGTTACCTCTTCTATGGAAAAGTTCTTTAGGATTGAATGAAAAGCCTTCCTAGGTTTAATTTAGGATAAAAAAAGTGTTCTAGGATAATGATAAGTTATTCAGTAATTTATTTGGTCAGTTATTTTCTATACCAATGGGTTTTTTAAGTGTGTAAAGGTGGGGATGTATGTAGAATTTTATTACTAGCGAAGAGGATGAATTTTTTATTTTTGAAAATAAAGAATTAAACCAATATTTTTCTCTTGCTGAAAGGATAAAAAATAGACCATTTTAGAACATTATAAGATATAATTTCTAAATATTACCATAAAATAGTAATTATACTTGTTTTGGGTCATTTTTAACCCATATATGTTTAGTTTAAAACCCGATAAACCTGTTTTTACCCTAACCATGGTAAATATATTTTAGTTTTTTCACTATTTATTATGGTAAAAAATTAATTTAATTTTTATATGGTATAAATTATTATAATTAAAAATATTAAATAAATTTTTATAAATACAAATTTAAATTGGTAGAATTTAAATTAAAATTAGACCTGTAGACGTGTCGAAAAAATGGTTTTTCAAGAAATGCATTTTAATGGAAAATATGATATCATATTAACAATATGAAAAGTAATAAAACAAATAAATTAATTAATATTTATATATATATATAATATATAAATTTCATTTAAATTATTCCATATTAGTGGTAACATTAATTATTTAAAATAGAGATACATTATGTAATTTAAAACAGCTTTCAGAAAAAAAATGCTTTAAAGCCTAAAAAATACAATAAAATATTTTATAAATTTTATTTGACTGTAATTAATTGGATTTAATATAAATAAATAATATGTATGTTAATTTTAAATTATATATAATAATTACGTTAAATAATTAATTAAAATAAATGACAATTTAATAAAAATTTGTATTTTCACTATTCACTGAATAATTAATATTTTCCAATAAAACATAAAATTTAACCCTATGTTAATATAAATAAAATGATTTAAAAAATTATTTCATTTTTATAAAATAAAGTTTCTGAAATTAAAAAAAATGTCACTGAAATTATTGAAAATGGTTTTTTTAAGGGTATTCTCGATGAATAAAATGGATTTTTATAAAATTGAGTGATTAGTTAATAAGAATTTATAAATAAATTTATATAAATTAGGAACCTTATATAAATTTAATAATTTATTTTATCCTATTAATTATAAGGCCTAATCTTTAGACATTATATAATATTCAGTTAAGTCAGCAATTCACATTGAGGATCTTTTTAGGTTTAGATTTTTAGAGAACTAGGCCATAAATATTAAATTACATCTAAAATATTACAAAGTTGTTCTACTCTATAAAATTTTTTCACAATAATAAAACTCGCTAATTAAAACAATAATTACTTTCTTGAAAAAAATATTCTTGAATTTTTCCTTTCTCTTACCCTTCCTTATACCCTCTGAAAAACATTTCAAAAACTTTGGATAAGCATAAAAATCTCAGTAAGGGATATAAAATAAGGAAAGAAAGCATTAATCCAAGGATACATACAAATCAATGAAATAATAATTTTTAATCATAAAACATAATCCCTTTATTAGACCTCATGAAATCATAATATTTATGAATAATTTATATAAATCATAAATAATAAAGGTAACTTGCGGCATTCATAACATGCTTACATTGTATCTTTCCCAGCTACATAGGGAGTAAAATTTATGGTTAAGTTTGGAATACCAATCACAGTATATTCCCAACATCTCTAAGGAGAGAAATTAACATTTACCTTTGTCACATTACCCAATTAATTAGAGATCTATCTTAGGCTCACCCACCCTCATTTTATCATATAACCACCCATATATATATATAATTCCCAAGAACTAAAAAATAACCATAACACATAAAATAATCATAAAGGAAAGATAACGTTTCCACATTGCAATCACATTATATCATTTCAAGATATTGACAGAATCAATGATTTCTCAAAACCATTTTTAATACCAAAATAAGTAAAAAAGGGTATGTGGTATTTATTTTCCTTTTAAAAAAATTATGTCTTGTTAAGGAATCCAAATATAAAATAATGGTCATAGTGGCCGAAAGGTCATTGTCACTGCGTATGTTAAAGAGAAACACCCCTTTTTCATTTAGAAAAACTATTCATAGAAAAAGATTACTTTTCAAAACCGTTGAGTTAAATTAAAATAAAAAGGTATAATTATACGCTATATAAAAGAAGTATGTGTATAAACCAAAATATGAATCAATGAAATGAGAAAGAGATGAACTCCCTTACCTTGAGTCCAACTTGTCTTGTCTGTTATTTATCTCCCTGAATAATAAACTTAAGTTAACATATACTTTCATTAGAAATTTTATTCAATTTTATTATTCCTTTTATATAACGTATTACCTTTCAATAATAATAATATAATTATTCAATTTCATATCATTCGTTTTTTTGATGTTCGGTACATGAATCAAAAATAAACTTGTTATAATTAAAAAATTTCAATGTGGTCAAAAGTCCATTATCCAAAGAATAGTATTCAGGATTTAAATATCATATATATCCAGTATATATATGTATTTATAATAGTAAATAACATTTGTATATATGAAATGAAATGCACCGTTCATGGAGACGGTAGGTCGTACATACGCATGAACGCTGCTTTGATTTCTTTGTCATATTTAACGGAATAAAAACTAAATGATACATAGGTATATTATAATTCTAGTATAATATATATAATATATATGTTACATAAGTTCATTAATTCCATCTGTTATACATTTCATTTATTGCATGAACGATTAATAACACTTTGAGGGGGCAGTAGCCTGCACTTACTCAAATGAAATTATCATATTTACACATTCTGGAAAGCATAAAGGTATGCTCTAAATAAAAAAAATAAAGAATAATAGAGACAATATAAATATAAAATATTTCATATATAAATATATTATTATCAGAATGGCCACCTTGATAGGTGGTAGGATAAAATTGAACAATCATCGTTTCATGAGGCACTAGTTCATCGTATACAGAAACAATATGTTCGTATCCATTAGATGGAGGTCTGTGTAAGTGTAGTTTGAATAATTATCATAAAAACATCCTAGTATATTCAGGATATAGTTTTTTTTATGTAATAAAATAATAATAAGAGAATAGGGAGGGGATAAAGAAAATAAAGGAAATGAACTTGAGAGAAGATGTTACCTCTAAATCGGGTAACTTCTTTTGATTTGAGCCAAAAGGATTTATTTAATTTCATTATTCCCTACCTGAATGGCCTGAAGGCCTTCATTTTTTATTTATTTTTGATAACCCCCCTTTCAAGGGATGAGGGGGAACCCTTAAAAGGCTCTTAGACTCAGAGATTACATGGCCCATAGGCTTAGGAGATTACATGACCCGAAGGTCTTAGGGAATTCAACTAAACTATCTACAAGGAACTACCCCTCCCTAGCATCTGCATCTTGATAGTATCTCTCCACCTTTGCATGACCGTCTGGCTAGGATTCTCATGCAATCACAGGCTAGTACAGATGGAATAGCCATACCCTCTCATTCTGACAATCCATTTGGCTCTGCTCTGGTGAGTGCACCTGCTTTGAATCCTCATCTGGGGCAGATTTTTTGTAGTGTGTATGGGGCCTGCATTCATGTGGCCCGAAGGCCTTAGGGTGGCCCGAAATCTTTAAGGTGTCCCGAAGGCCTTGATAATCAACTAGCCCGAAGGCCTTTGTTGGCCCAAAATCCTTGTAGGACCCAAGGACCAAACCGGTGGCCCGAAGGCCCAGATGGATGAATAGTTCCGGCTACTACAGTACCGAACGGTGCCTGCTACAATACTGCTACAGTTCCTACTACAGTACTGCTACAGTTTCTACTACAGTACTGCTACAGTGCCTTCTATAGTACTGCTACAGTACCCAGAAATATGCCTCCACCCAAATTTTGAAATCTTATTTGCACATAATTTAGATGAGATAAGGGACTTGAGAGGTGTGAATTGTGTGGGTATATGTGGTGGCCTTTTATAAGAGGAATTAAGGGCACTTTAGGAAATTCTAGAAATAGTAATCTATTATAAATTTAATTTAGATTAAAAATGGTAAAAAAATAATTTAATTAGAATATAATATGATTTTAGTTTGAATACCCATCATATATTAATTTTTAGACATGTTTTGAATATTTTTTTATCCTTTTTTTTGTTTAACCCTTATTTTACCCTTTTTAATCTTTTAGTGATATCTTATTATTTACACATTGTGGGTTAATGTAATTACCATATCATGTAAAAAGAGACACAAAAAAGTCATTTATCACACATTTGGACTTTTCTTAACCGTTGGGACGAATCTTTGATTTTTCAGAATTTAATATCATTTAATAAATTATTTTATGTTTAAAGTTATGAATTATGTCAATTTTGGACACTCTTCATACTTCACTTTTTTACAAAATCATAGAAACATAATCACTTCAAAAAAAGGAATTAAACTAAAGATATTATGTCAATAACATCCATAAAATTCTATTATGGAATCAAAATATTCAAATTACATTTATTTTAATATTTATAATATCATTTATTTGAATCCTTTATTAATGAACCAATCACTACATCACCATTATGTCATAATTAAAAATATTTATTTAAGGAATAAAAATTATAAATAAATACTATGATATAGTAAATAATGTTAGATATATAATTAATATTTATATTCAAATAGATCATTTATATAACCACATATTAAAATTATTTTAGTAAAAGATACAGGTTTATGTTATATTTCTCTTTACTTTCAATTAATTCTTATAAAATGCCATTTTCACATCCAAGTGGCTTCATGGGGTCCCAAAATCTACCCAAGGATTCCCATGTTCGTATATATCTCATAAAATTGTATTAGGACATGTTTTATGGTAGTTTAATATTATTATAATATTATTTTTACCCTTAATTACTAGATTTATCCTTTAACCATGGTAAATAAAATAATTACTGAAGTTACTATTCAGAATTTCCAAAAATAAAAGGTACCTATTCACACAATTTGAACCTCATGATTAAAAATATGGAATTCATTTTTCCAAATTCAAAACACATAATTTTCAAAAATTAATTTAAAATTAATTCCCATTGTCAAAACCAAAAATCGGGTTTTTTGAGAAGTAAAATCTATCAAAACATTGGCATGTGTTTATATCCAATTTAAATGTGAAATTACTTCCAATGACAATAATTGTATTAAATGATAAAAACTTAAACAAATTTATATTTAAAACCAATTAAAATGACAATATAACTATATAAACAAATTAGATGAAATGGCTGTTTTGAATTAAAATGGAGTATTTTTTACTATTAATTAAAAAGGGACATTATCTTAAAAATAAAAAAATTTCATCCAAAGTAAATTTTTATGTCTTGATTCTAAATAAGATGTTTATTTTTTCAAATATAACATATAAAAGTGAAAAAAACTAAATTTAAAAAGGGTTCACCATCAAAAGGCGGTAAAATTACATTTTTAGAAAAATACATCTTTTATCTGAAAATTTGAATTTGTTCTTATATCATATCTAAAAAACATATAAATTGAATTTAAAACATTAAATTGAATATATAAAATATAGTTTCCATTAAATTAAAATCCATAAAGATTGATATGATTTTATAAACATGATTATTCTCTTTTAAATAGATTTTCATAAAAATACATCCTTTATATTCAATTGGTTTTTATTTCCATTTCTAAAAAATTTGGTAAACAAATGAATCATTATATAAACATGTGTAAACCATATTTAAAAATTAATTTGATAATATTCATTCCCACCATTCCAAAGGCCAAGCGTTAACTACCATTTAAAATAATATTATTATTGTTGTATTATTTTTTGGTATAACTCAATGTTGTGTGTAACGTAAGATTTCGGAGAAACCCATTGTTGCATGTCGATTACACTATTGGAAAGAGTTCCCCCTTTAACATAAAATTAATATCTTATTCATAAATATTAAAATAAAACAAAATGTATTATTCTATAAATACCTGGGTCATTACATCATTCCCCCATTCTGGAAATTGCGCCCTCGTAATTCTAAAATTGGGATCAGAAACTTCATTGAAAAATCCCACATCGGAAAAAGTGTCAATAAAAATATCACTTTAAAAGAAATAATGTGAATCAAAAAGGTACCCCTAGATAAAAAATACTAGGATTCCATGTAGGACAATAAGTATATAGACGAAAAACTAAACATCAAGTTCTGATGGAGAGTGATAGAAAACATGATCAGGAGAAAGTTAACTACCAGAAAATGATGAACTTGAGATGGGATAAACGGTATTTGATTCCCCAACAAGAAAAGTAAATGGAAAACATTTTTTATTATGTTCTGTTTCATAAAGTTGAGGAATTATTTAATGATATTTAACCATATCATAAGGAAATATAAATACTTTTCAAGTAGAGTTTCATCCTTTCATAAATTTATAACAGAGGCTCATCTTTTCCCTAAAGGATGAGTATTAAAGATGACTTGGTCACATCTGAAGTGATAGAATCAACTTATAAAGAAACACATAATCCACAAAAGATGAACTATATATTTCCCCTAACTTTAGACATCAAAGAAAACCAAAATGGTTAATAAAAGATCAGATAATTTCCAAAAAAGGATAATCCTTTTTAAAAAGAAATACTACTCTTAATCTCAAAAATTCAACAAACAGTACTCAAAGTTCAAAAAATAACATTCAAGAAAAAATAATTCAAACTAAGTTTGAAACCCAAAATTTAGTAGGATTTGATCACATAGTCCTCCATGATAAATCTTAACATTTATCTCTAAATATAATCGACTACTCTTAAAGTCTCATACTGAAAATTAATTAACCTAATCACATATTCTCTTTCATAGGTTAATAATTTCCCGAAATAACCCAAATCACCATATTTCCACAATAAAAACAAATATTCTTCCAAAATAATATTTTAACCAGAAACTAAATCCCATAGTATTCTATTTTTCTTAGGAATATAGTGTTCCCAAAATAGATAATATCTTCCAAAATAAAATTTATCACCTAATCACCAAATCATTTTCCTATACTAAGGATATCCATTTGATAAAACAAAAGTTCACAAAATCAACTTATTCTTGATCCAAAAAATAATTTAAATAGAAATAATAATTCATACTAACCAAGGACATCACGTAGGTCAGTGGTGGGTGATGTGACCTTGTCTCCCTTCGGTTGAGGGTTCGATTGTCATGGCCTTACCGAATGCGATGAGTTTTCACCCATCTTGCGGGTTGTCCTTTTTCTAAAACTATATCATTATTATTAAATTCTCAAAAAATAATATAAATTCCTAAAAAATAACCATAACCTGCTTTATCCTCAATGGTTATCTAATACCTTTCATTTTGCATCCCAAAATGTAATAACAATTAGTCACCTCAAAACAAAAGATCATATGAACCCCTAAGGCTATACATTATATCCATACAAGAAAATATAATTCTTCCTTGAATAACATTTTCACATATCAAACGTCAGGGTTATACATACTAGAATAAATATTTCAAAGTAATACCATCATCAAAAGAGCATTAATAAGTTTAAACATTTCATTATCATATAATTTATCATAACTCTTGAATCCCTTAAATTTATACTTCTTACTCATTCAATGTTCTTCATAATCCATTAAATATGAATTTCCACATTATTTATTAATACATCATTCCTACAGATCAAATATCCTCATCATATATAAATATAAATCTAACGATGCTTTATTATTTATGAATAATAAAATAAATCATACCTTGAATCCAAACATCATTATCTTCAGTTTGTTTCCATCCTCTTTCGGCATGTTGTCCTACTTTCAAAAAGTAAATGTTTTCTCCACTTCTGTAATTTCAAATTTTGATAGAGTTATAAAAGTTGAGATATTGAAATCATATTAAAAAGAAACAATGGCCCATAAAATTATTTTAGAAATGATTAGGTGTTTGATAACTCAAAAAATTTCTTGCAGGTGATTTGAATACTCAAGAACCTCTAAAAATAATTTGAATAGTATTTTTCAATAATAGTGATGATCAAATCATCCAGGAGGGATAAGAAGGTTATGAAAGATCTCTTTCCTTTAATATTTAAAAATGAGCCTTAATCTACTGAAAATAATCAACACTTAAACATGAAACGGATTATTATTATTAAAAAAAGAGTCTTCTATAGGGTAAAGATAACATAAAAACTTTTATATCACTCTAATCCATCAAACTCTTTATATATCCATTGTTCATGTTTTTAACCAATCATCCTAATTTACCAAAATCATCCAAAAGTTTCCATATGATAATAACGATCTTGGTTATATGGGATCCTTTACCTACACCCAGATAACACCCTAACCTATAAAGTTATCCAAACCGACCTCTGATAAAAACTATAAGGTCTCAGCCTTAAACATTACATAATCTTGAGTTAAGTCAAGAATTCACAAGGATTATTTTTTCAAGTTTTGAGTTTTAGATAATTAGGCCATAACAATTAATTACATATCAAGTATTATAAAGTCAACAATTCTACTCTATCCAATTTTTTCACAATAGTAAAACTGCTTAAATAAAACAAGAATTTTTTTCAAGATAAAATTATTCTTGAATTATTCCTTTCTTTTACCCTTCCTTATACCCTATTAAAAACATTTTCAAAACATGGTATGATCATAAAAACCTCAGTAAAGGATATAAAATAAGAAAAGAAAACATTAATCCATTAATACATACAAATCAATGAAATTATACTTTTTTACTCTTAAAACATAATACCTTTAACATACCTCAATAAATCATAAGATTTATGAATAATTCATAGAAATAATAAATCATAAAAGTAACATGTGGAATCCATAACATACTTGCATTGCAGCTTTCACAGTTACATAGAGAGTAACCTTTATGGTTACATTTGGAATACCAATCACAGTATATTCAATAAATATCTGGGAAGAAAAATTAACATTTACCTTAGTCACATTACCCAATGAATTGGAGATATATCTCGGGCTCACCTTCCCTCGATTTATCACAGAATCACCTTTATACATTAACAATTCCCAAGAACAATAAAATAAGCATAGCACATAAATCAAGCATAAAGTAAAGATAACATTTCCACATTGAAATCACAATATATCATTTCAAGATATTGACATAATGTATACTTTCTAAAAACCATTTTTAATACCAAAATACATAAAAAAGGTATATGGTATTTAATTTCCTTTTCAAAACATTACATATTGTTAAGTAATCCAAATCAAAAGTAATGCTCGTGGTATCAAAAAGTTCATTTTCACCACATATGTTAAAAAGAAAAATTCCTTTTTTGTTTTGTAAAATTATTCATCGAAAAAGATTCCTTTTAAAAACAATTGAATTAAATTAAAAAAGTGGTACAATTATTCAAAATATATATGAAGGTTGTGTATAAACCAAAATATTCCTTAATAAAAGGATATTGAGATGAAGTATCTTACATTGAGTCTGACTTGTCTTGTTCATTCTTTGTCTCCCTAAATAATAAACTTAAGTTAATTTCATTTTTCTTCAAAAACTTTTTCATTTTTTTATTCCTTTTATATCAATTATTACCTTTATTTAACAATAATATAATTATTTGTGTTCATATCGGTCATTTTGTCGATGTTTATTACTTGAGTCAAAAATAAACTTGTAATAATTACAAATTGTCCATGTGGTCAAAAGTCCATTATCCCAAAAATATAATTCATGATTTAAATATCATATATATTTATTATATATATTTATTTATATTATTACATAACATTTGGAGATAATAAATGAAATTCACCATTCATGGAGATAGTAGGTCGTATGTACGCATAAACGCTACTTTCATTTTTTTGTCATATTTAATGGAATGAAAACTAATTGGTACATAGGTATAATATAATTAAAATATAAAATATATGTTATATAGGTTACATAAGTTCATTAATTCCATAATTTATATGTTCTATGTATGGAATGAATGAGTCATATCACTTTGAGGGGGTGGTAGTATGCAGTTCCTCAAATGAAATTATCGTATTTACACATTATGGAAAGCATAAAGGTATTTTGTAAATAAAAAAATAAAGAATAATAGAGACAATATAAATATAATATATATCATATATAAATATAGTTCAATCATAATGGCCACCATTCGAGGTGTTATGAGAAAATTGAACAATCAACATTTCGTTAGGCAGTAGTCTGTTGTACACAAAATCAGTATGTTCATATCCATTAGATGGAGGTGTGTGTAAGTGTAGTTTGAATCCTTCTCATAAAAAAAATCCTGGTATATTTAAGATATTGTTGTTTTTATTTAATCAAATAATAACAAAATAATATGGATGGGAGAAGGAAAATAATGGAAAGGAACTTGAGAGAAGATGTTATCTCTAAATCGGGTAACTTCTTTTGATTTGAGCCAAAATGGTTTCTTGAATTTCCTTTTGTAAAAAGTAAGGATTATATTAGGAAGTGAAGGATGTTGGGAGATTATTTCGGCATAATTTGGATGATAAACATGTATTGAGATGTGTGATTTATGTGGGTAGATGTGGTGTCCTTTTATAAGAGGGAGGAGGGGCACTTTAGGAAAGTCTAAAAATATTAATTTATTATAAATTAAATTTCAATCAAAAAGGGTCCAAAAGTCATTTAATAAAAATATAATATTATTTTTGTTTTAATACCCATCATACAATAATTTTTCTACATGTTTTTGTTTTTTTATCCTTATATGTTTTGTTTAAACCTTATTTTTTCCTTTTTTAATCTTATAGTGATATCTTGTTATTTAAAAATTGTGGGTTAATGTAATTACCATATCATGTCAAAGGATCCACAAAAAGTAATTTATGACATATTTAGGATTTTCATAACCATTTGTACAAATATTATATTTTTATAAATTTAATATCATTTAATAAACTATTTTATGTTTTAAGTTATGAATTATATCAATTTTGGACACTATTAATACTTGACTTTTTTAAAAATTCATAAAAACCTGATTCCTTCAAAACAAATGCATTAACTCAAATATAATATTTCAATATCATCCATAAAATTTTTTTATGGAATCAAAATAATAAAATTACATTTATTTTAATATTTATAATATCATTTATTTGAATCCATTATTAATGAAGCAATCACTGCATCATCATTGTGTCAGAATTAAAATTAATTATTTAATATCTAAAAAATATAAATAAAAAACCATGATGTTGGAAATAATTTTAGATTTATAATTACTATTTATATTCAAAGATATCAGTTATATAACCCCATATTAAAAAATAGTAAAAGATACATTTTTATGTTATATTTCTTTTTACATTAAATTAATTATTATCCAATGTCATTTTCACATCAAAGTGGATCCAAGGGGTCCCAAAATCGACTCAAGGATGTCCATGGTCGGAAATATATCATCCAATTTTATTGTTAAATGTTCTAGGGTAGTTTAATATTATTTTAATATTATTTTTACCCTTATTTACCAGATTTACCTTTTAACCACGATAAATAAAATAATTACTGAACTTACAATTCAGAATATCCAAAAATAAATGATACCTATTCACACAATTTGGACCTTATGATTACAAATACGGAATCCATTTTTTCAAATTCAAGACACAGAGTTTTCAGAAATTAATTTAAAATTAATTCTCGTTGTCAAAACCAGACAGCGGGATTTTAAGAAGTAAAATCTATCAAAAGATTGACATGTGTTTATATCCAATTTAAATGTGAAATTACTTATAATGACAATAAGTGGATTAAGTAATAACAATTTAATCTAATTAAACTTTAAAACCAATTAAAATGACAATCTAACTAAATAAATAAATTATATGACAGGGCAGTTTTGAATTAAAATGTAGTATTTTCCACTATTCATTAAAAAATGAACATTATCAGCAAAATACAAAAATTTCATTAAAAGAAAATTTTGGTGTACATATTATAAATAATAAGTCTATTTTTTAATATATAACATATAAATGTAACAAAGATTAAATTTAAAAATGGTTCCCCATCAAAAGGCGGTAAAACTATTTTTTTAGAAAAATACTTCTTTTATCCGAAAAATTTGAATTTGTTTTTATATCATATCTAGAAATCATAGAATATGAGCTTAAAACATTACATTGAATATAAAACATATATTTTCATTAAATAAAACACTATAAATAGTGATATGATTTTATAAACACAATTATTCCCTTTTAAATAGGTTTTTATAAAAACACATCCTTTATATTCAATTGGTTTTTATTTCCATTTCTAATAAATTTGGTAACCAGCTGAATCATTATTTAAAAATGTTTAAACTATATTTTAAAATTCTTTTGATACTATTCATTCCCTCAATTCCAATGGTAATGAATTTACTACCATTTAAAATAATAATATTATTATTGTATTATTTTTCGGTATAACTCAATGTTGTGTCCAACGTAAGATTTCGGAGAAACCCATTGTTGCATGTCGAGTACGCTATTGGAAAAGCATCCCCTTTAACATAAAATTAATATATTATTCATAAATATTAATAGAAAATAAAACGTATTATTCAATAAATACATGGGTTATTACATTAATAGTTTCTAATTTAATGTTAAGGTTATAAAGGTTATAAATAAATAATAAAGTTAATAGTATATCATGGTTCGTTAAAACTTGGTGTTGAATTTATACAATCTATTTAAGAAATTAAATTTAATTTTAAAAATATATCCTAAAGTATAAGCACTTTATATTTTCATAAAATCTTTGTGTTTCATTTCATATTTGTTATCAAACAAAATTTTATTCTTTTACAATCTTGGAGTATTACATTCTACCCTCTTAAATAAATTATTCCCTCATAATTTAATCTTGATCTCAGTAATCCAGGGTTTGAAATTTAAAAATACCTTTATTGTAAATCCATGTCAAAAATGGTTAATAAAATTTCCTATTTATAAGAGATAAAAGAAATTATTATGGTCATATGGAATAATACATATTAGGTTTCAAAATATTAGAACATTGGTGGAAAGAAAAGATATGGGAATGGATGAAAATCATAAATAATTATAGCGATTAATAGAAATAATTGATTATAAGGAATTGAATGATCAATATAAAGATAAATACGTCAAAAAATAAATTTATGATGAGTTAAATGACCATTTATTCCTCTTATATGAAGGAAATAAGACAATATTTTTTTCAAGATCGTTTTTCCTAGAGTTTGGTAATTCCTATACCATCTTGACTAAGAACATAAGAAAATATACTTACTCGAAAGGTATAATTTCATCCTTTAATCATTTTCCAGCACAATCCCATATTTTATCAAAATAATGAGTATTAAAGATGAATTTTGTTGTTCCAAAATACCAAAAATTAACTTCTAATGGACCACATAATCCCCAGAATAAAAGCATGTTGCTCCTCATGTCTTTACTAAAACCTGATTGGTTAGCATAGGTTATCAAAGACAATACATTAATCTTTAATACCATAATATTAACTCCAAAATTTCAACTTAATCCATTCCATAAGTTTCTATCCTTAAAACCCTTCAGCTTACATCTCCATAAACATAAAAACATTCTTCCCGAATAATCCTTTACATTATACCAAAAGGTTAAATATACTTTAACCCAATAAAAAATATCCTAAAATATCATTAGTCACATAAAAATCCAATTACTTAAAAAATTATAAGGGGTGTATAAAACTTTGAACTTTTAATCATCCTTAACCTCATAAACCCATTATGGTATTCAAAACTCTTAATTTAATCAAACCTTAAGACATATATTCTTCCAAAATTAACAAAATACTTAGATGTTTCATGATTCTTATTACCAAAATAACATCTGTAAAAACACTTCTACTATATAATTCTTGAATCTAAATATATAAATACTTTAACCCTTTTACTTTAATTTTTTGGTAAAACATTGTTCATTCTTTATTCTAAGGGATAACCTTTAGTTTAGGGCATTGAATTAGATAATGAACTAGTTCCCCACATATAATACTTCTAATTACTTGTAAATTAATTTCTCTATGACCTCCATTTACACATAAAAATCATCTTCCCTGCTATTTTAGATATTATTTTAGGTGATTATTCCCAACCTCTTAAAATGTATGAAGCTAAATCTTCTTTCCTATATGTTCATTACCACATGAAATTTCATAAAATTTCATCTTCTAGATATTTTACTAGTTATGAATCTCATCAAATATCACATTGTTAATCATATATCGTGATAGATAATTAGGAATAATAAAAATATCATTATCCTCAGTCATTAGACAATTTTTTTCATAATCATTGAAATATCCATCACATTTAGTGTTAACATGATTCCTCCTAGTTACAACCATTGAATAAAACCACAAATCATAGTATGGGCAATAATAATCATAGTGGGAAACCACATTATCATGAAAAATCATTTAAATTATGTCAAAATCATGAAAACTTACTCTCAATCAATAATGCCTTAGGTATATCCTAGGTCATTCATGGTTATCATATATTCAAATCATAGATGGTTTTTTAAAAATATTTTATGAATTTCCAAAGCATATCCCTTAGGAGTGTCAAACCAGATGCATAGTAAGGCCCATTGTTATATACCATGTAAATCTTGAGTCAATATTAACGTGCCTTTTTCAGAGTTATTACAGCAAGGTACATATGTTCCATAACCACATCTATACATAGTATCCAGAAAAGGATGTAATTTCTCAAAACCACTCAGTCAATACTTTACCAAGATTCCTAGATATTTTTCTATTAATAGTCTTATACTTAGACTTTTCTCTAGGGTTCTTACTAATATTTTCTTATCCAATTTATAAACTTTAACTAAACATTTTATTTGATACCAACTGTAGAAACACATTCCTTTTACGCATATTATTACATGATTTTTAACATAAAAATCCATTAATTACAACCTAAAGATCTCAAGGCCTAGTTTCATTAGAAGACTAAGTATATAATACATCAAAGTGAGACAAAAACTAATAATTTTTATTTTATTCTCTATAATGATCTCCTAAATCCTTTTGATATTAAAGACTATTTGGCATAACAAAGGGAATACACATAAAATAACGGGGAGATAAAAACCCTAGTAAGGAAATAAATATGATAAAGAAGCATAACATGTTAGTCAAAGGTATAACATTATATCATAAAATAGGGGGAACATGAGTAATAATATGAAATCATAACATGAATATCATGGTATCATGAGATTATGATAACATGGTAAATGTTGCAACAATATATAATGTGACATAAACATGATTCATGCCTAACTGCCATGACAATTTCACAGGGTGGAAAATCCCCATAATGGATTAGGATTACTTCCTAATCTCATACATTACGTCTCATGAGACTATCAAATTATCTAATTCAATGGATCACTCTCTGGGTGCACCCATAAGAAAATTTTTATGATCTATGTGCACCATATAATGAAATTTAAGCATAATGGAATAATATATGAATTTATAAGCATTCTATAACATTAAAAGTCATTATTATTGATAAATAGAAATTACTTTAAAAAGAATAAAAAAATTCTTTAAGAAAATAACCATTCCCCTTTGAAAAACACTTTTGAAAAATAAAATTTCACAAAATATTGTAGAAATAATATTTTTCGAAAATATCCTTAGAGATTTATAAATTAATCTTCAAATAAAATAATGTTCTTAGTGGAAGAAACTACCATTCAAGTCATTCATGTTAATACAAATATTCTTTTAACATTTTCATTAAAAGTTAAAAAGTACCCTGTTCAAAAAAATGATAGGAATATTCCTTTTAAACAATTTTGTATAAATTAAAACATAGTTAAAAATGATTTTTAAAAATCATAGTATAACAATCAAAAAATTTAAAACATTTTTATAAAAAAATTATATGGAAGAAAAATGATTTTTGATCAAAGAGAGAAATGAAGTTGGATTTTCATTACAAAAATCTCAATATTTTTAAGTACCAAATAGGGAAAAATTGTAATATTACATCAAAATTTTTTAAATAAATGGAGGGTCCTAAAATTAAATATTTTTATTATAAAATTATTATATATTTTCCTATAATTTAAATTCATGCATAGACAATACCAAATAAAATTATATTGAAACATAAATCCTTACCGCATTGGTAACATTTAAATCTTAACTCCAAACGATGAATTAGATGAATTGTAACTTATAACATAATTTTTTATGAAATATTAATGATATAATATGTAGATGGGAATTATATATACCATTAAAAATAAATTCGGTGGATAAAATATTTTGTGTCTCAAATAAGGAAGTTTTGAGATGAAACCCTTACCTTGATAACAAATCATCCCATGAATTCCTTATCATGATAAATAATAAAAAAATATTTATTATTTACCTTTATAAGAAACTTTTTCATGTTTATTATTTACTGTATTTTATTTTATTTTTTACCATGTCATATTCAATTACAAATCTAATTATTTGCACGCTGGAAGATTTGGTCATAAACGGCTCATATCACTATAATCACTTTGGCCAGTTGAATTTGATCAAAGTGATTAATATTTCATCATATTAAGAATATTAATAATGAAATTATTATATTTTTTTATATAAAAATTATAATTTTAAAATGAACTGTTAAATATGTTTATGAAAATTAAACTACATCACAATCATAGATATGGTAGGTCCTACGTATGCATAATTATAGTTTCTGTTTTTCTATGATCATAATGGAAATAAGGAAAGTGTTATATTATCATTAGAGGATGGTTATTATATCATGAATATAATATTTTTTCTTTAAATATCCTTACATATTATATCTATGTGAGTAGGTAAAAAATGAATCACATCACTTTGTGAGGTTGTAGTTTGACGTACACACAAACGACGCTATCATTTATTCAATGGGTGGTAAGGTAAGAGTTAATAAGATATATTTATTTTCAATAAAGATTAATATTTCATTACTATTATATATAGACATAATATTAATCCTTATTACGTTATGTATAATGTGTTGGTAAAAAAAATCATGTCACTTCATGAGGCGATAGTTCATTGTACACATGAATGACATTAACATAATCTCTACAGAATTGAATGTTTGTTTGCACCAAAATCCTATATTATATTAATGAGTTTACCACTTATTCAGAAAAATTGTATAAGTTTGCACCAAAATTATTGCTATGTTTTATTTATGATAAAACTAAGGATTATAGAATGATTAGAATGAAATATGGAATTCAATTGGGTACATATTATAAGAACCAAGATGCACATGAGCCTCAGCCCGGTTGGTTAGGACTCTGTAAGTGCATCCAAGAGACCTGAGATCAAATCTGGGCGGATAAATATTTCCAATATTGTATCAATACTATAGTGGGAACTATAGAAGAATTTTAGTAGGAACTATGGTAGGTATTGTTTGGTACTGTAGAAGATGTAACTATTCATCTATCTGGCTCTTTGGGCCACCGGTTTGTTCGTCGAGTCCTACAAGGCTTTCGGGCCAACCAAGGCCTTCAGTCCAGTTGTCTCTCAAGGACTTAATGCCACATCTAGGCCTTCGGGAAACCCCAAGGCCTTCGGGCCAAATGAATATGCAGATGTACCAGTCAAACTATAAGGGGCAAGGCTTTAGATGAGGATAGGAGCAAGCACATTCACCAACGCAGAGCTAACCAGAATTGGAAGAACGAGAGGGTATGGCATCGGAATCGGTATCAGGCCTATGTAAATCTACACATGACAGCTAGCTAATCATCCTTCCGAAGTAGGAGTGCTGATGTCATGACATGTGCTGGGGAAGAGCAATTCCATGTTGTCTTGTCTGAGTGATTTTCTCTAATATCTATGGGTCATGTAATTATCTCTAAGACTATGAACCTTGTAAAGGTTCTACCTCACCCCTTCAAAGTTGGATTATAAAAATAATAAAAAAATTCATTTTTTCCATTTAGAAATGAGTACTGGATGTGTGGAAAGGAGCAGATAGGGGTGGCTATTTATAAGTTGGGGAGATAACACATTTGGAATTGTTGAAAACTAAGATTTCCATCCACATTTTTCTCATCAAAAAAGGATCCAAAATGGACCATTACCTAATATTAGAATTCATATAGTTTAAATATGAACATAAAATATTAATTATACATTTATTTGGAAATTTTTAACCATTATCTTTTTAGTTTAACCCCTAATAAACCTATTTTTACTTGAACCATGATAAATAATGTTTCATGTTTTCACAGTTCATTATGGGAAAAAATTAATTTTACTTAAATAAATAATATAAATTATTTTAATTACAAATATTGAATATATTTTTACAAATTAAAATCACATAATTGGAAAAATGTACTTTAAAATTAAACCCGAAGACATGTCGAAAGAATTATTTTTCAAAGAAATTCATTTTAAAGGAAAACAAGATCCAATATTAACTATATGAAAAGGATTAATTAATTAATTAATTTAAATTAATGTTTATAGATGTATATTATATTAATTTAATTTATTTTATTACTTGTTATGGGAAATTTTAATTATTCCAAATAGAGAAACCTTAGGCACCATAAAACAGTTTTCTAAAGAAAAAAAAATTTAAAGCCTAAAAATAAACCTATGCTAAAATGTTTTTTAAAGATTATTTTAATGTAATTAATTGAATTTAATATAACGAAAAAATAATAAGAATAATTTTCATTCAAATTAAAATGAATAATTATAATTTAATTGTTAAAATAAATGATAATTTTACAAAAATTGGTATTTTCATTATTCCCTAAATAATTAATATTTTGTAAAGAAAATACCGAAATTTCACCATAAGTTAATATTGATATGATGATTTAATAAAAGAATTAAATTTTATAAAATTGATTTTATATAATTGGAAAACAAATTATATTAATTTCCTAAAGAAAAAATTATAATACATTTTTTAAAGTAAGCATATTTTCACTAAATAAAATTACATTGATTAAAATAGAGTGATTTGTTAATAATAATTTATAAATAAATTTATATTGAGTAGGGAATTATTAAAATTTTCAAAAATTATTAAACTTATTCATACCCTCCAATTTAATTCCTAGGTTATAATGGTCGTATTTAAATAATCATGTTAATAGTATATTGTGGTTCATTAAAAAACGGTGTTGTGTGTTTCATAAGATATCAAATAAATTGAATTTATTTTGAAATATAAAATAAAGTCTCAAGGTGTCACATTATTTTCAATTATTGATGTTTCTTTTCGTGTATTCCTTCAAAAAAATGTCATTCTTTTAAAATATCTAGACGTTCTATCAAAATCCATAAAATATTATGTTGAAGTCACTCCACATCATCCTTTCCCTAAAACCTCTTATGTTTCATTTCTCACTAATTGTGAAATATTGGGTATCATATAAAACGGTATTTGAACTAGTTTTGTTCTCTTCTTCTCTATCTTTGACACATTAAATTTTCTCCGCAAAACAAGGTTTTATTGTTTCTCTTCTTTGATACTCAGATGGTATTTCCTTTGACATAGGATTATACTCTATTATTATTATTCCTAGATAAGTCTTATAATATCTCAGAAGTATCCTTATATTTTTTTTACAGTTTATCCACCTCACTATATTTATTATGTTTTCATGAGAGGCTTACCCCACTTTTCTATATAGGCTCAATATTTTTTTATAAAACCAGCACATCTTTATTGTGGTAATTTTCAATTTCCATAAATAGAAATATTATTGAGGTAACATGTAATAAAATACATCACATTAACCAAAATTTCCTTACCCCATGATCTCCACATATTTTCTTTATATTTTTTCACTACGAGTATTACAAAAATACACTTCTATATTTTTTTACCATTTTTATACTGAACCTAATACATGTACATTTTTTAGTAGGATACAGAGTATCTTATTCAAAAAAATATTCCACTAGGAATACATAATAATTTATTTTCTATATATCCATAAATATATAAATAAACTAATCTTTCACCATTGTACTTTCCTAGTGTGGTATGTGAGTCTTTAAATTTCTATAAGATCTCCAGGTAGCCATTATATCATCAAAAAACATCATAGTTAGGTATTCTCAATTTCACATCATGCTTCAAAAATATTTTCTTATATTTAATCCCATGAAGAATAGGTCTTTATCATCTCATTTTGTTTCCACAATATTCTCCATTTTTATCACCAATATTGAATATCAAATGTTCTCATTTTAAATTAAAAAATATATAATAATGATCCGTTCAATCTCTTTCTCATTTAATATTCTTCATCTAAATCTTGAATCATGTATTAACAAAGTATCATGATGTTTTAATCATGATAGAACATCTTAAGAAACATCAAAATATGTTTTACTTCTTTTGAATTTAATTCTATAAAACTCACTTTTCATTCTATAAAATACAAAAAAATCACTAAGGTGGAACTCTGTGTTTTCTATTTTTTATATTCTACAAATATTTATAATTTTTAATGCACATTAAAGTTTTTCATATGGTCTTTTTACCCTATAATGTCACTAAATATGGTTCATACTTTTAATAAATATTGTTTATCATCAGCTCTATTAAGTCCAAGAACCTTATGATATCTAAACCTTATGAATATTAGGAACCTTATGATGTTTCATAGTGAAACCTTATAAATTCAAAACATTCACAAAGTTTTCAACCATAGGAATTCGATGAGCCTTATGAAGCATTATACTCGACCTTATGATATTTTAGCCATATAAAGTATGAACCTTACAAAGTTCTATAATCCATAAGATGATCTTTAATGGAACCATATTAATTGAATAAACTCTATGAAGTTGATCCTTAAAAACATTTCTATAACACCCAAATAATTTATGATATATTAATATTTAAATAAATTTTATTTCTTTGATAGCTTGTGTTACGTACAACACTGAGTCTCAACCAACCGCGATATAATTTCAAATATTATTATTTAAATAAGTTTATTATAACCTAGATATTAAATTAGAAGGTATAAATAGGATCAAATAATTTAATAAATGTATATATAAAGGTTCTACTCAATATAAATTTATTTAAAAATTCATATTAACTAATCACTCAATTTTAAGCAACGCCATTTTATTCATTGAAAATGCATTTTCTTCACAATTTTATTTTTATTTATTTTTATTATCAAATATTATAACTAAATTTTAAAAAATTGAATTATTATTTGATTAAATTAATATAGGTTTTTAATTCACTATATCAATATTAAATTATGGTGAAATGTTGGTATTTTTTGGATTATATTATTTTTTCATTGAATTGTGAAGAATACTAATTATTATGAAATTATAAGTTTTTTAACAAATTAAGTCCTGTTATTATTTTAATTATATTTAAAATTAACATAATTATATTTTATTAATATTAAAACCAATTAATTACATTTAAATTTTATTTATACTATATTTTATTATAAGTTTATTTTTAAGATTTAAAACACTTTTTCTGAAAACTACTTTAAAGAGCATAATGTTTCTCCATTTTAAATATTTAGGATAACCCCTAGTGAGGGATTATTTAATTGAAATTTATATATTATATTTATATAAATATTAAATATAATTTATTTAGTTATTATTACTTTTCATATAGTTAATATTAGATCATATTTTCCATAAAACATACATTTCTTGGAAACATGTTTTGTCAACACGTCTATGAGGTTAATTTTAAATTATATTATACCACTTATTTGAGTTGAATTTGGAAAAATTGATTCCATATTTTTTAAAAAATAATTTTTATTATATAATAATTTAAACTTGATTTTTAACAATAATGAAAAGTGAAATTGTAAAAAATATTTATTGTTGTTAAGGTAATAGAAGGGTTTACCGGGGGTTAAACTAAAAATATAAGGGTTAGAATGACCTAAGACTTTTCGATTTACTATTTTATGGTCCCATATATACCTAATAAATTTAAAGGTTACAAAATGGTCCATTCTAGACCCTTTTCATGAGAAAAACAAAGGTGCAATTCTTTCTTTTCAAAAATTTCAAGTGTGTCATTCCCCCACTTATAAGAGGCCATATCTCTCTTATCCCCTTCATAGTTCCAAAACACATTGGTTTTGAAAAAATCTCCCAAATAACTTACTTAATCCCCCCACTTCATCCTATAATCCTTTTTTTGATCATAAATCAAGCCAAGACAGTATTTGGGTGGAAACCTAAAGAATTTGTCTGAAGATGAGGTAATGTTAACGACCAAGCATTAAATTTAATTTCTTATTTGAACTCATTAAAATATAATTAAAACAATATGATACAATAATATAAGTATATTTTATAAAATTATATTTTTTATATTCATTTGTTTACCTATAAACTTCTCCTCTTATTTCAAATGGGAAAAGGAACTGATGATCGGGTATAAGGTGGACTACCGCCTCACGAATCAACGTAATTCATTTTCCTTATATTCTTATAAATTTTGGATATAATGATTTATATAATGTTTATATATGATATTTATGATATTATTATACTTATTGAATTATAATATCACATACACAATCTTACATTTCATTCCATTGGGAATACGATAATGTCTCTTGTGTGTATAATAGACTACCGCCTTACGAAGCGAAGTGATTCATTTTTCACATAAGATTTATATGGAAGGTAATAATGATAGATTTAATATTTATATATTATAATCATGAAATATTAATCATTATATAAAATTAATATGTCATATAATATCTTACCTTGCCATCCATTGAAATTTATAACGCCATCCATGTGTACAGTGGACTACCACCTCACGAAGCAATGTGATTTCTTTTTTTTATTATTACCACCTCATGTGGACGGTATATAAAATTGTATTTAAATAAATAATATGATATTTATGGATTAATTTTAATTATTTTACGATAATATAACACTTAATTTCCTTCCTTCATGATCATTAAAAAGTGAAAATGTTACTCATATGTACGTACATCCTACCGTCATGACCATAATGTTGCTCATTTTTCATAACCATATTTCATGTTCTATTTTAAAATTATAATTTATGTATTAAAATGATAATTATTTCATGATTATTATCATGGTTATGATTAATTACTAATATCTTTTAACTTATTCAACTTACCAAAGTGATTTTGGACATATGAGCAGAACATTATCAAAACCCATGGCATAAACATGAATGATTAAGTAATCCAATATGACATGGTAATGTAAAAAATAAAAGGAATAATAATATTGAAAAAAATTATTAATAATGTAAATAATTAACATAATTTTATTATTCTGAAAGATCTGTAATTCACGTGATGACTCAGACTTGAGGTAATGGTTTTCATCCCAAAACATCATTTTTTGTAACACATGTTATTTTATACACCAAATTTATTTTATATAGTGTATATACTGCTCATTTTCATATTATAAAATGAATAATTAATACTTAATGTTATTTTAAGTTAAAATTCACTTACTTCATTCATGGGGGTTATGATTCAAAATTTACCAAAACAGAAATGTTTTGTCCTTCAATCTCATTTTAATCAAGATTTTTTATGCTAGGATTTCCATTAAAGGAGCCTATTTGTTCATTTTATAATAAAACCATTTAATTTTTTATAAACTATTTATTTATGAACTTCTCAACAGATATTAACATTTTTGATCTCATTGGTTCTTAATATGATTGAGAAAATGTTTTTAAAAAATCTGACATCATTTCTATCTTAAGTCATAAATCCTATTTCATATATCCATTTTTTATAAAAAATCTTTTCAAAAATCTTTTTAATGTTTCCCAAATGATTTTTTAAAGACATTTTTACACATTTTTGACTATTTACAAAATGTTTTGAAATGAATCTTCTTGTTATTTTCCAAATGAGGTACTTTTTAACCATTTTATAATAGTATGAAATGAATATATTTTTAACTTATATGGGATGTATGTAATTACCCACATTCATGGACACTTAATTATTTAAAAATTATTTTATATGGTTAAATGGGTCTTTTCGGGATACTTTTTTCTAAAATATTTTGTAAATTCATATTTTTTGAAAATTGATTTTAAATTTAGAAAGGTTATTTTCTTAAATAATGTTTTTAATATTTTTAAAATTATTTATATTAATTAATGAAAGAAACCAATAATATTATGGGATAATTATAAATTATGTACATATGTCTCTTATATATATACCTATATCACTCTCTTTTCATTTTTTGGGTAATTCATGCATTATGATCACATCTCAAATACCTTATTTGAGAAATATATTTTGATTATGATATGAGGTAAGATTATAAAACCCATTTTCTTTACAAGGGTATTTCTTAGGTTTATGACTTTTGATTGATTCGTTAACTGAAACGAATTTTCTTGTGCATAAACCTATAATATTATGTTCCATGTGATCCTAGTTTAAAATTTTATTAAATAAAAGTAAAAAAAATAGAGTCAGGTGTTACATGGAGTTTTACAAAGATAGAAGTGGGTTACACACCTCATATCAGCATACACCAAGGATTCATAAAAATATAGGGTCCTAAATGACCACATTGTGCTCATATTTGTGGTTTATTTCTAGTATGGGGAATATTACACTTGATTAGATTCTCTATAGACATGTGATATAATCAAATTGATGGGTTTTACATGATTGATACATTCAATTCAATGAGGGAGGAGTCTCTAAGTAACATTACTAGTTCTTTATTTCAATTATTTAACAAAATGTTCTAAGTAAAATTTAATCTATAGGGTGTTCCAATTATGAAATATATCATTCCTAATGGAATAAATTATTTCCCATAATTCAGACTTACACTCTACACCAATGAAAAGGTAATATTGGTAGAAAACATTGAAAACCCCATGATGGGTGTGAAAAATTCCTCTACAACTTGATGGAACATGCATCCCATAGGCTTGACTTTCAACATTTACATTCATCAATTAAGGAATTTTAGTGATCTAGTAAACATATTATTGAAAAAATAGTTTCTTAGGCCTACTCTAAACACCCAAAATTATTTTTATATTGAGTTTATTGGTAATTTTTTCATTACTTCAACTTGAACAGTTATGGTGGTATGAACTTATCTGTGTAAAGAAATGACCACCTCATGGAAGTAAGGTGATTGATTTTAAAAAATAAATGAATTTATTATTATCCAAAGAGTGAAAAAATAGATGCAATATATGTTAATATAAATTAGTGTACATGTACACTCAAACTGACTGCATTGATGAAACCACTAAGATCTTATAAGGGCATGTTTGTACAGATATTAATATGAAACAATATTCTGATAAACTTACAATTATTTTGGGGAAATCAACATACCATTAATAGGTGTTGTGTGCTCTATTTGACCCTCAATCATAATGAGTATGCTGAATCAGGTTACTTCTCAGTCATCTTTAACTGGTCACGGGTAGGAAACATATTATTCCAAATATTCTAGGTGATAATGAATCTTGAGTCTTTAATGAAGGGTACATTATATTTCATCAACCATGGTGGTTGAATGATGGATAAAACACATTCCATCATATTGGAATTCGTTGCACTAAACTGACCATTTCAATTGGGATCCTATATGAGTGTATCTGAGTCAATAAAAGAATACCTCTTGATATATATACCATACATGGAGGGGAAAAGTTCATCAATGTTTTTTTGTGTTCCAAAAGATCTGAAATTATCATCAAAATCATATATTATGGAAAAATCATAATGTCTTGGAGTGTTTTTTCTAGCTATATTGTATTATAGTAGTTAAGAGTGTGTTGTATACGAACCATTCATTTTCAATTCTGCATGATATCATTATAGTAATGCTTGATTTAATTTCATACCAAGGATGTAAGATAATTTGGATACTCATCCACTAGCCTCCTTTTGAACCTCATCAATAACAATTAAATAGAAGTGTCATTATAGGTCAAAAAACTCCATGTGAATCTATTAAGAAGGCCATCACTGAAGAATCTATGGTCATTAATACCAAGACCTCCCATCTCAATTAGTTTGACACATTACTACCAAAAAATAGAAATTAATCTCATTTCACACACCAATCCAGTCCATATAAGGTTCACGATCATGTAATGAAGTTCCCTAATGAGTCTTTTCATCAATATATATAGAGGAAAATAGTAAAACGATTATGTGATCAATGAGTTGACTAAGAACACCCTTACATCTTGTGACATTCTCTTTCCTTACCATTTATCCATCTGACTAATGATGCCTGAATATATTCTTTAAGATGTTTTATTCTCACTTTTCCCTAAAATAAGGGAACCCCAAGATAGTTGACTGGAAAAGTAACCATCTTCACTCCTAGTGATATAGTGATTCTATTTTGTTTTCCAATAGATATTTTTCCACCAAAAATAATGAAAGATTTGTTCCAACTAATTAATTGCCCATCCACTTATTCATAATGAGAAAATAAAACCCTAATAGTAGATACAATAAGTACAATTTCATTATTATACAGTATATTTTATTTAGTGACAACATCCTTACTAGCTTTTATTTTTTTATAAAAACCAATATATTTAGGTTATTGATGTATATACTCATGTAATATTTAGAAATAGAAAAATTAATTCCTCGGAGAGGGTCTCTTTGTCTAATACCACTTTTACATTGAAAGAAGCCGCTTGAAGACCCATTTATAAGAATGGATAACCTTTAAAAATTGATAATGGTTTTGATTAACTTGATGAAATAATTTTAGTATCCATGTTTTTTAGGACAGAAAAAAATAAATTTTCATTCTAGTGTGTCGAATGCATTGAAAATTTTGAAGTAAAATTTATATTCCAATGATTTCTGCTTCATAATATTAATTCTTTTTGAGGAAGTGAATACAACATTCTAGACATCTCTCCCAGGAAAAACCCCAAGATGGTTTGGGTTCGTTTTATTCTTGATTATTCATTCTATTCTAGTCATAATAATCTTGTTTATGATTTTGGGAATAGTTTTCCCCAGTATAACTGACCTAAAATCCTTAATGTCAATTTCATTATTCTTGGGTAATAATATGATATAGTATAATTTTATCTTGTAAGGCATAAAGGCATGAGAAAATAATTTTTTTAATATCATTAGTTATTTCATCCTACATAATGTCCCAATAGAAAATGAATATTTTTTTAGTGAAACCATTTGGACAAGATGCATTCTCCATATTTAGAGAGAATGTACCTATATTCACTTATTATTTATAAGGGTCTATGATAAGATCTTGGTTTTTATAATCCTTGATTCAATGGGGTATATTATCAACAATTTTTTGTTTTTTTTCCATTACAAAATCATATTATAGTGCCTTAATGTATCCCAAAAATAAATTATAAGTGTCATTTTTAAAGGTTTAGAGACTTCTATTCATGCACATGGACTTGTTCCCTATTATGAATATCTTTTTCTTATACAGTATATTAAATACTTTTGTGTCTCTACCCCATTCCTCCAACCATATGATATTATGTTGGATTCTTTCCATTATTTCCTTGATCATGAGAAAGTCATCTAGCCTAGTGAAAGATTTTAGTTCTTCTCTATATAGGGTGTTTGGATGTTAATTCTGAATCTGGATTCCTACAAGATGCTATTCAGCCTACGTAATTTCAATCTTATGTTTAGGGAATGTATTTTTTTCTCCATTACTTAAGTAGTAATTCGATTATCTTATGTGTTTTAAAAATTATCAAAATTGTGATTCTCAGGGGCTTTATTTTACAGACCTTAAAAATTACCTCCCTACATTGATCCATAACAATCAATCCATTATTAAATTTAAAAGGTAATGGATATGACCTTTGAGGATGAGTAGAAAGCTCAAAAATAATATTTTTTTGGTCTGAGTGATGTTTGGGGAGTGTATATATTGATACCCCCATGGAATAACATGTTTCATAAATCTAGAAAAAACATAAATCAAGTTTTCTTAGATGTATTACATTAAATTTATTCTTTATCTATGTGAACTCAACTCCATAAATTGGTATATCAGTAATATTTCATTGATTAATACAGGTGTATAATTCTAGAGATGAAATTCTATTAAAATTGAGTACAGTATTTTACTCCAACATCAACACAGTGTTTAAATCTCTTTTAATTATCCATTTTTTCTAATGATTTTAATCAATTATTCAAGTTCCATCCAAAGGTCTACTCTTATGATGTATTAATTGGAAGAATAAACAAAATAAATAGTCATATTGTAACAATGATTGTTGAAGGAAACATAGATATTGTGTGATTTCTTATTGCATGAAGGAATGTGGATACTATCTCATTTGAGAATCTAGAGATGATCCAGGCTAGTATCATGCAGGTTCTTGGAGACAAACCTATACCCACTTGATGCCCATATAAATGCATTTTTTTTCTCAAAGTTCTCTTTTGGTTCAGTAATTCTAATAATCATGGGTTTTATTACTATAAAATAATTTTTAATGGATTTGGACATTGTGTAATTCCCAATACCTTGATAATTCCAATTTAGAAACTTTATTTTTTAATATCTTTACCCCTTTTTAGGGTCCCTCTTTATTGAGCCACATTCAAATGTCCTTTATGTTTTTTTTACTTTATTTCATTTTGAGTTATATCCAATTTTTATTTTACCATGTTCCCATTTATTCCAGCGACCATACCCTCAAAAGATTGATGCTCCTCATGCTTGTTGTTATTTTTATTTCTCTCAACTTGTACAAGAGGTTGTGAATGCTCTGTCTCATTAAAATGGAAAGACAACACTCAGAGGAATGATTTTTTTTGGAATTATTATGTTTCTGTGTTTCTTCACCCGATTCATCCTTATGGTAGCCTTATAATGTGGTACCTATTAAAAGGGGCCCCCCAAATTAGTGGACTCAGTATATTTTTTCTGAGGACCTTCATTTTTATCAAGTTGAGAACAATTCAATGATGTGACCATTGTATTCTCATTAGTAGTCACTAATGGGGTTCCAAACCCCCTTCACCTAAGCATTACACTATTAATACCACACCAGAATGATCCTTTTCATTGTGTTTATATGAGGTTTCCTATGGAACCTTATTTGGAACTACATCATTATTCTCAGGTGCTCGGGTATACTTAATAGGTGGGAAAGGGTTATAAATCAAAGGATGTTCCTTATTTAGGATAGAGACATTAATTTCAACCAGTGGAGGCTCTGTTTCGGGGTAGAGATCCTTATATTAAGAGGTTTATGGGGGGATGTCTAGCTTGTTTGTTGGGGTCACATTGTCCATCTCCCTCTTTATGTGTCACACCTTCCTTGAAAGGTCCAAAATTTTTGTGACTTTGTGAATTATAAGAGGGAAATTCATTTAATCCATTCCTCCTTCAAAAATTACTATCATCATGCTCCTTTATCTTGAAAATTATACACTCCTATATATTTCATTTAGTGTTTAGGTGTCCAAATAATTCTCATCTCAATAAAAACATAGAATTTCTTTCATATTGGATTTTAATATTGATACAATAATCTATTATGGTTATCGCCACTTCTTTGACTAGGGTATTAGACATGTAAGATACCATTATAATTATAGCATAGTTCCCAAACCTTATATTAGAAGTTTCCCTATCCATATTAATGGGGTTACCCCTAGAGTAATCAATATCCCAAATTATCTTCAGATTCCAATATAACCAGTTTAGATTTTAGATATGAATCTATACTTGTGTGTGAGAGTTCCTAACATTATTAGGATCAAAATTCATATCTCATTATGGGATTCATAAGAAATAGTTATTAAAGGATATTGAATCTAGGATCCAATTTATTCATTTAAAATCATCAAATGGTAATACCATATACAATTATCCCTGCCACATAATCATCATCCAATAATCCTCAAATCCCCAGATTTTTGTAATCCTTCAGGTGATTTCATTAAACCTCCACATTTTCTCCCCTTTTGGAGTTATGATTCATTTAATAATGGAATATATATAAATATTGACCCGTTATTCCATAGAATTTTTACTGGATTATACATGAGAAATTCTTCATTTCCTGATGACTCTTCCTAGGGAGGTAGATCAAAATCTGAGAAAGATATATTTTAGGCAGACTTAAAAACTTCTGAAAATAAATTCTTTGTACCATCATCATCAGTGTGGATTTGTTTAACCTCATTTTTTTATGAAAAAATATAATATATCCCTATGAAAAAAATGTTCAAACTTATTGTTAGCTAATATCGGGTTTCTTTGATTTATAGATGGATTTTTCTTCTCATTTTCTTCTCGACTTTGAGACTTAGGGTTTCTACTTGTCTCCCCATTCTATCCTTGTTCTTCCATCACTCCCTACATGTACATGGAATAAATGTGATATTAAAACCTATAATTATACATCCCTCCATTATATTGGGTAATGTTTTAGTCTCCTAATATGATGTGTCTGAGATTTGAGATTAAACCTAATCTATTATGGGTCTCTATCCACTAGGTGATGTTCTCTCAGTAGTTATCCTTGACTTATGTTTATTTCATGTTTTATGATTCTTCCACATTTACTATGATGCCATGTTGTTATTATAGAGTAATCTTTATGTTATTATCCCATGCGATTACTCATGTTCCTTCTCTTTTATGTTATCATGTTATACCTTTGACTCACATGTTATGCTTCCTTATCATGTTTATTTCTTTAGTGGGATTTTTATATCACCCCTTTATTTTATATACTACTCTGCTTATCCTATGTATTTTTTGATGTTTTAAATGTGGAAAGTATGGTCATTGTGAAAATATATGTCATAGTGGGAATTCTAAAAAAAATATCAACAAGGTTGTACGAGTAAAGGTTTTATTATTGATGAAGAGACAATAAATGACATATTAAGGTATGTATCTATTAATTAAAACGATGATAAAGTCTATTTAATGGTTTAATAATGAATTAAAATAAATGAAATTTGTATTTACTATAATTCATGAATTATGTGAATAATATATATATATATATATATAATTTTCTGTCAAAGTTTCTCATTAAATATTCATAATAAGTTGACTAGTACTAATGACCTCGAAATTTATTTCAATGGTAAGATGGTACTATATAGAAACACAAATAATTGATGAAAATAAAATCTTGTAGGTTTTCTTGATGTTGAGGTAATTAATTTATTTTTTGGAAAATAATGAGCTTTATAGAGAAGCATAGTGGTAAAAAATTTGATTCGATGAAAAATGTATTTTTGAATATATTTATCATATTCTTGATAATGTTATAGGATCATAGATAATTATGAATATTTTTGTCCATAAGTTTTTTCATAGTTTTAGAAAATGTAAAACCCATAATATGGGTGATAACCCATCACATCTGGTAAGTTCGTGGGGCTTGAACCCATAATTGAAGGTCGATAAGGGTGCAATGCCTACCATCATCCTATGTGATGTACTGGTTAGTAATAAATTTCTTTTTCATACAAGTTTTGGTGGATAGATATTATGTTTTTTTGGTAAATTTTTTATATGGTTGATATATATATATATATATATAACCATTAGGTTTAACTTCAAGGATTATTTGGAAATAATTCTGCAATGTAGTGGAGATGTAACTTGAAAGTGTATGAGATAACCTTTGAGGTTAAAACATTCTTTCATGTTGAGGTTATTGAGGTTATTTGAGATATAGGGTTATTTATTTAAGTAATTATCAACATCAAACCTTTGGTTTCATTATTGAATTTTGGATATTAATATATTCATATTCATTTTGGTTATTATCTTAAATTTCTCCAACTATTTTGGTTTTAATAATGATAAGAGGAATAGATTGTTACTCTTTTATGGGTCTTATGATCTGTAAAAAGATAGTTTTAGTGATTAAAGAGTAAAAAATAATATTGGATATTAATTTCCTTAGATTAATAAGTAAAGTTAAATTTATCAAATCATAATGAAAGGATGAAATTGTGCTTATGAAATTAAAAGTATTAAGTAATTTTATTTTATGGTTTTCTCTGCCTTAATAGAAAAATAATGCCTCAACTTTCGGAAAAGTAACCTAGAGGAAAAAAATTATCCTATTACCATCATATTTGATGAATCAATGGTCTTATAATTCATCATATATTTTTTTAGATTTTTACTTTCTCATGATCATTAACTTTTTTGTGATCAATAATCTCAAACACTCAGTATAATTATTTTTTATTTTATTCCATGTTAATACTTTCACTTATGATCAATGTTATACAACATGAATCCTTAATTTTTTTATTCAAAAATTCTTATTTCCCTTTCCCTATTTTTAAATGGAAATTTTGTTAACCCTTTTTGTAATGTGGGTTTTCCACAAAGGAATTTTCGAATACCAAACCCTTGATTACTAAGCACAAGTTCAAATTGGGAGAAAGAAATTTATTTAAGGGGTAGAATGTAACACCATAATAATTTATAATTTATTAATCTTTTAATAAATTCTATTTCGTAGATAGCTTGTGTTACACTTAATACTGAGTTTAAATGATTTGTGATATAATGATAATATTATATTATTTAAAAAAGACCATTATCATATATTTTTTTAATTGGTGGATATTAAAAGGATTAAATACATTATAAAATGTATATAAAGTCCCTAATAGATATTAATTTATTTATAAATTATTATTAAATGTTAAATCAATTTTAAGTAAAGTCATTTTATTCATTAAAAATATGATTTCTTTAAAAAATGATTTTATTTATTGTTTGTGAGAAAATATTATAGTTCATTTTTTTACTTTTTAGAAATGTTAATTTATAAAATTTGAATATTTATTAAATCATCATTTCAATATTAACTTATATTGAACTTTTGGTATTTTTTAGAAAATATTACTTTTTTAGTGAATAGTGAAAAATATAGATTTTTATTAAATTATCATTTATATTTAATAAATTAAAAACAATTATTATTTTAATTTTATTTAAAATTAAAATAAAATATTATTTAGTTATATTAAATACAATTAATTACATTTAAATCAAATTTATTCTATATTTTAGTGTAACTTTATTTTTAGGAATTAAAACACTTTTTTTCCTAAAAAACTACTTTAAAGTGAATAATGTTTCTTCATTTTAAATAAATAAAATAACCTTTAATGAGGAATTTTTTAAATTAAATTTTTATATTATATATATATAAATTAATTGAATTTAATTTAATTATAATTTATTTTAATATAGTTAATATGAGATCATATTTTCTTAAAAAATGCATTTCCTGAAAAACCCATTTATCAACACATATACAGGTTTAATTTATTTATTTATGACAATTCTATGAGATTAATTTTAAAAAATTGATTCAAAATTTTGAATAGTAATATTTTATATTATCTAATAAGTTAAACTTAATTTTTAACCGTAATGAACATTGAAAATAGTAAAATCTATTTACCATGGTTAAGGTAAAAATGGGTCTACCATGGGGTTAAACTAAAAATATAATGGTTAAAATTCCCAAATTTTTTATAATTCTTATTTTATAGTCCTATTAAGAAATTTTATCTTATAATTTTCTAAAATATTCAATTTTTTATGCTTTTTTAATGAGATAAACCTTGTTGTAATTCTTTCTTTTTAAAAATTCCAAGGGGGTCCCCTCCCCCACTTATAAAAATCCACCACATCTCCTCTCCTATTCACACTTCCAAAACCCATTGAATCAGTAAATACTTATCGAGATAACATCTTTAATTACCTCCCCTCATTCTAGAATACTTTTCTTAATCATAAATTAGACCTAAGAAGGATTTGGAAGCAAACCTAATGAAGTTATTTGAAGAAGATTTAATGTTATTAACGAAGCATTTTATTTTATTTCTTCTCCTACCTCATTAAATTATTTTTAAACCATGATAATATAATACCATTAGTATATTAAATATAATTATATGTTTTTATATTAATTTAATTATTTAAAACCATATCCACCTCTCTAGAATGGGAAATGAAATCGTAGATTGAGTGAACGGCGGACTACCACCTTGCAAACCGACGTAATTCATCTTCCATAACAACTTTTCATGAATGGATATAATGATGAATATAATGTTTATTTAGGATATCTATTATAAAATTATACTTATTTAATTATAAATTCACATAAACTATCGTACTTTCCATTCTATAGGGAATGTGATAATATTGCTCGTGTGTTTGGAGGACTACCGCCTCGCGAAGCGATGTGATACATTTTTCAATTACACTTTACATGTAAGGTAACAAGGATTAATTTAATGTTTAAATATTTTAAAAATGAAATATTAATAATTATTTAAAATTAATATATCATATACTTTCATACCTTACCATCCATTGAAAATGTTAACGTTGTTTGGGTGTATGGCAGACGACCACTGTACAAAGTGATGTGATTAGTTTTTTTATTTTATAATTACCACATCACATGGATAGTATATGTAAGTATTTATAAGGAAATAATATTATATTTTAAAAAAAAAAATTATCATTATTTGAAGACAAAATAACCCTTACATTCTGTCCACTATGATCATTTAAATGTGGAAATGTTACTCATGCATATGAACATCCTACCGTCTCTATGATTGTAACAAAGTTAATTTTTCATTAGAATATTTCATTGTTTGTTTTAAAACTATAATTTATGATTAAAAATGAAAATTATTTCATTATTATTATTCTATATATGATTAATTAATTATCTATTTACCTTATTCAACTTACTCTTTTTTACGCTTTCAATCAGGGTCACGCATCGTGCATGCTTCTTCCCTGTATTCCCACTTTAAAAAGGTGGGTGACTTCCATCACATTAATCAGTGATGTTAGCTCCCTCATCAAAATGGGATGATGGTATATTTTTTTCTCCTTCTATGTATTCCTCCTTTGATCTAATCTCTTAGTTTGAGTCTCCCTCATAGATTTAATTCATATTCATGAAACTCATTCCCAATGTCATCTCAAGGTGGATGCTAGTTAATTATATTTATTCTATCTTGAAAGGGTAGAAACTTTTGGTCATAGGTGGTATTAATGTTGAGAATATTTATTAATTTTTGGATATTTTTTAGGTTCTAAACCTATAAATTCATCTCTATTTTTGGTTGTATTCATGTCATATGTGAGTCTTCTTAAGTTTAAAACCTAAGGCATCCCATGTCGGCTATGAGGCAGTTGAATCTAGTGGCATAAGTCTTTTGAGAATTTTACCTCGGTCATACCCTGTTTATTATATGGGGTAGGGATATTGGATTAGGTCACAATATTAATTTCTTGTGGAGATGGATGGGTCATAGGATTTACTTCTTGCGGGGATATATGGGTCACATGTTTAACAACTTGTTGGGATATATGGGTCATAGGGTTAACATCTTGTGAGGAATAATGGGTCGTAGGTTTGACATTTACCAGGATATATGGGTTGCAAGTTTAACATCTTGATTGGATAGATGGGTTGTAGTTTTAAAATCTTTTGGGAATAGATAGTTCGTAAGTTAAACATATTTCGAGAACAGATTAGACACAGGTTTAATGATTTGTAGGGATCTCTGGATCGTATATTTAATTTCTTTCAGCGACAGATGGATCGTAGTTTTAACATCTTGTGGGGAAAGATGGGTCACATGTTTAATGTCTTGCTTGGAAATATGAGAATCTGGTTTAGAATCTTGTAGGGGTATATAGATCATAGGTTTAACATCTTTCAGGGATATATGGGTCATATGTTTAACATCTTATAGGGACAGATGGGTCGCATGTTTAATATCGTGTACGGACATATGGGTCATAGGTTTAACCACTTATGTGGACAGATGGGTGGTTGAGTGCTTCCAAATTGAACTCAGGGAGGTATGTTAAGTACACTATTTAAGAGGCATACATCAAAACTTGTGTATTTCAATGTTTCATCTTAAGGTAATGTGACCGAACTAGTCTATGTAGTATAACATCATGTAGTAAAGAATCCCGTGTTGTAGACGGAGTGTTAGTAAGGGATGATGTGGTGAATATGGGTAGAAGATTCCCAAAATAGGAGGGGCATCCAATGGTAACAGACAAGGTGGAAACCCATGTTGGTCGTACAATGGGCATATCATTCTTATCACATGGGTTAAGCCTACAGTTTAACATAATGTGCCACTACAACAAAATAGGGGACTAACAAAGGTTATTTTTTTATCTTGGAGGTGGTTTAAACAACAACCAAATAGTTCAACAATTGTACTTTTAAACCACTTATAAATATGGAGATAGAATCCATCTCATAGGAGTTTCACTCATTTAGCGATGGTTAATGGGAAGTATTGCAGAATGATTTTTTTGGGGGTGGTAATTTCATTTTTTTAGCGGTGGTTTTACTTTTGAAAACATTCAAGGTTTTCATGATGGTTTAAATGAAAACTATATTTAATAATATATATATATGATTTAAATTGTCACTACAAATTATTTTACCATATATTGCGGTAGTTTAAGCCACAGTTATATATCACTGCTAACAAAAAAATAAAAGTTGTAAGAACTACAACACCAAAAACATAATATAGAAACCTAAAATTTATAACATAAATATGCTCCTTACATATGCTCTATAATAATAAATAGTGAAATAATTATACAATCAATACTAAATATGATCCCATATAAAAATATTCACTAATAAATTCTTGAAACCACATTAAAAACTTATATTATATTGGTTACACATTAAAGAAAATATATATAATAATTCCCAATACAAATATCTATCATATACATTATGTAAAAAATTAAATATTATATAGGTTAAACATGATTGAAGTAGAGCATGAAAGCAATTAAACATGGTTATATTGTTAAGTTAAAACACATATCAACTTATCTTACATTAATAAATAAAAAAACATACTAATAGTGTATATTTTATTTCACGTAATATTAATAGGCCATATTTTGCGTTATAAGAATGAATAAAGAATGTAATGATATAAAAATAAGTAATTATCATGTTATATACAAGTATTATCAATAAAATAATTGTTTATTTTATATAAAAAGAGTATTAAAATCATGACACATGTTCTATAATAATCAACAATTACATAAGTACACAAAATGCACTAACTATGATCCATTATAATAATATTCACTAATACATGCTTGAAAAACACATTTTAGAACTTATATTATATTTTTAACACATTAAGAAAAAAGTTTATAATAATTTCCAATGAAAATATTTATCATATACATTGTGTAAAATAATTTTCAATATTATATAGGTTAACTTTGATTGAAGTAGATCATAAAACCAATTAAACATGGTTATATTTCTAATATAAAACACATATCAACATAACATAGCGAATAATAAATAAATAAATAAAATATTAATAATATTTTTTATTTCACATAATATTAATAAGTAATTATAAATTATAATCATGTATAAATAATTTAATAATATGAAACTAAAAAATTATCATGTTATAGACATGTATTTTCAATCAAATAAATTTTTATTTTACATAAAATAGATTATTAAAATCCTTTATTAAAGGAAAAATACATTTTGAATTAATATCAATCATCCCCTTACTACTGTTAGTCTAAGCACTGCAAAAATATTAAATAGAGGAGGGTTCACCTACCTAAACTTATCTTCAACCTACTTCCATAGCCCAATGTAAATAAGGAACATCATTGTCTAAGTGACCAAAAAAATAGGATGAGGAATATATATAATTCAATCTCTACTACAATAGAAAATAAAAATAAAGAACAAAGACACATCTCCTTACCTCAAGAACAACTAGAAAAAAACATATTTTCATCATAAGAAATAAGGGTGAGCTTAGTTAGTCTATCTTAAGTTTAGTTACACATCAACATCCTTGAATCCATAATCAACCATCATCACTACCTGAGGAACTAAGATCGATTGCATCTATGTCTCTGTCTCCACTCCCTTCTACCAATGAAAATTTTATTGAAAATTTAATAGTGTTTTATATTTAAATTAAAACATAAAATTAATAAAACAAATTGTACTAAATGACTATAAAGATATGTGATTTACCAACTCACTCAAACCATCAATCAATTAAATTTCACCAGGGACATATTTAGTCATATTATGATATAATTCAACCAATTATTTTTTTAGATCAACAACCATCCCATTCTACATTTGTATATGAGCCTTGGTTGTTGGGTTGTGCTCCCTTGTTACTAAATTTTGTTTTTAATTATAGTAAACTTCCTCTAAAAATATTGAGTTATGTAGTAACTAAAACCAATAGTGGATTATATTATAATAAATAATGACCTTCCAAAGGCCTCATATGGTAATGGTCTCAAACCCATCATGTGCACATGACCAAGATGTCCATTCCCAATGACTTAACCAACTAGATCATTCCAAGAGATAGAGAAGTAAAATGTGGGATTGGAATCCCATAGTTATTCTATTTTTACCTATAAATTAAATATCAATTAAATATAATGAAATAAATATTAACAATGTGAAAACTTTAAATAAGTTATTAAAAAAAAAAAGAATTCATACCCCAACTTCTTTAGTGGGGTTATTCACATAACTCCCATCAGAATTCATATGAACATCAAACCAAAAGTCTCATTTGTAGACTTGGTGTGATAAATTCTTTAACTAAATTAAACAAAAATAGATCATAAATTTAATATAGTAAACAGATAATGTTGTCTTATAAATATTTAAACTATTGAAAATATTACCATATTCAATCTGTTTCTTGAAAAATTATTTGAACTGATAATGTGAGGGATGATTTATTTAGCTCTAATTGATGTATTTTTATTGAAATTGTCACGACCCGTCCTCGGGGACCATGTCGTGACTACCCAAAGCCTGCCTTCCATAGGCCAGGGGCTGGCAACCAGCACCAAAGGTGAAAATTCCAATAACCGGGAAGTCATTTCCTTTATAAAACTAAACAAACACCATAGAGTACAAGAGAAATTAATACACTAAGTACAAAAGAAAGTGATGAAAAGTAAATGGACCAGAATAAAAACCCACCTGAAAAGTATAGCTACAACTGAACGAAATTTCAACAGAAAAGACAAACAGTTGGAAAATAGAAGTATCTCCTGGGTCGTCCACCTGGGATTCTACCTGAATGGTAGGTACATATAGCGCAGCTCCTGTATTGTACACCATGGATCCTACCAGAAGGGTAGGTATAGATAGACTCCTCAACGCTCTCGCCCATCAACCTCCTCTGAGTACCGTCTTGTCGTGATGTCCACCTCCGGATACTGACTCGTTGTGAGGTCCACCTATGGGTACCGTCCAGTTCTCGAACACTTGGCCTCCGTCAGCATTGTCTGTCGTCTGCATCCAACACAACGAGGTGCGAGCATAGCTCTGTAGGGGTGAGTATAAAGATACTCAGTAAGGACCCCGAGACCCTCAAGGTCTCACTAAATCCAACAAGGATAACCACAAAGAAGGATCTAAATAGATAACTCTTACTTAGGTATAAGCCCATACTTATACTTAAGTTATCAAGTAGCCCATCTCAATCATGAGGTATCACACAGATATTAAATTAACAGATAACCACTACATAGTTATAGGCCCATACATATACCTAAGTTATCAAGTAACCCATCTCGATCATGAGGAAAACAGAAAAGGTCATTGACTCAGATCAAACCAGGATTTTCATTAATGATATCAAAACCACAACTGCTGGAGAACTCCTCCTCTATTGAGTACAGTATCCCTATCATGACTCTAAGGACCTACTCACTAACCTTAGACTGTTGAGGTACTCCTCCTGTCGAGTATCATGGGTCTGCCATCTCACAAAGTAGTGCTCCCTGCCATGGGTCTTCCACCCCACAAAGTAGTGCTCCCCCCCATAGCCTACATAGGTACTCCTCCTGTTGAGTACCATGAGTCTGCCAGCTCACAAAATAGTGCTCTTCCTCCATGGGTCTGCCACCTCACAAAGTAGTGCTCCCCACTGGGCTATACAAGTCACTCTGAATCGAATCAGACAAGCGGTCATCAGGTCCACAGCTACTAGGTCTCCACACTCCGTACGCTCGTCTCCAGGAGGATCTGCTCCACAAGATACTGGTCGATACTCCAAGTATCGAAAATTCTCACAAAGAAGTATCATAAAGAACTGTCTCGTCATAGAGGTCTCAACGCAACAGACGGCGCGTCAATCGGACGCCCGGTCTGTGAGTTATTAGCCTTTCTGTCCCAGGGGCCCGGTTGGTTTCGTGTACGAACCAACCCGACCGTATCTCAAATATACCCAGAACTCCCATAGGGTATACTCAAATGGACCATTTCTCGATGAGATTACCAATGTCGTTGACAGTTCATTAAATGAACGTCCAGTCTGAAAGTTATCGGCTTTTCTGTTCTAGGGGCCTGGTTAGTTTCTAAGATAAAACGCACCTGACCATACTCCAACAGTGTCCAAACCTCAGGTGAATTATTCCAAAAGAACAGTCTCATCAAGAGGAATCCAACAAAGTCAACGGCTCATCAATCGGACGTCCGGAGCTCAAGTTATAAGCATTTCCGCTCCGAGGGCCCGGTTGGTTTTGAGTTCAAACCAACCCGGTCATACCCAAACTTCACCAAAATCTTGAGTGTAATATACCAAAACGACTGTCTCAATCCAAGGATCCCGAAGAAACTGACTGTGCATCAATCAGAGGTTCGTAGCCCAAGTTATAGTCATTTGAACAAGCCTGGTCCGAAAATAGGGGGTTTGGGCCCTGTTCGACCCAGCCCAATACCCCCTGGGTCGGCCCGAACCGGGTTGACCCAACCCGGGTCCTGGTCCGGCCCGATTAGGCGCGTCCCAGCCCGGCTGGTCGGCCGCGGCTTGGAGCTCGACGAGCGGAACACAAGGGGCGCAGCCCTTTTCTGTAACCGGTGGCGCCAGCTGGCGCCGCCCCGCCTCCTGGATCCTGCACGGCCGCGGGGTCTCACTCCTCGCCATCACGGCTATGCCGCGGCGAGTTTTCTTCTGGCGGCACACTGGGGTTCCGCGCTGGTGCGGCGCACCCGCAATACATTCCGTGGATCACCGGACGCACTCTGGTGGTCCATTTTTTCTGTCGTCTTCGCCAACGGTCCTCTTGGGACCCGTTCTTCACTATGATGACTTCCAAATGCCGTTTCAGTACCGTTTCATTGTCACCCACCAATCCGTGCATCAACAAAAAATCTGCGGAGGGTCTAGGCTTGTTTTTTAGCTCGTGCCCTCCGCGTTAGAGGTTTTCAATCTAGATCAAACTCAATTCCAATCTGGAAAAATAAACCCTGCATCCATCCCGCATGAACGAGCGATCCGTGGATCAACTGAGCAGGGGTTGGTCTACGCTCATTGTTATTTTCTCAAAAGGTAAAAAGAAAATCAAATATAAGTCCCCTACCTCAATTCAAGAAGTTTGATTGCTTGACGAAGGAAGGAGATGCTATTGTTGTTCCGTTTACGTTTTCATGGGATGATGGCGTCGTTTCGTCAACGTCGTGAAGGAAGAAGCCGAGGTTGGCACTGACATTCTTCGCGTTATTCGATGAGAGAAAGAAGTCCTCTCAATCCTCACAAATCCCCTATCTCAAGAATCTCCCCACTAGAGATTATGCCAACACCCATAATAATAAAGTATAACACTTTATTAAAGAGTTGGCATAATGATTTTTAGAGAATTTGAAAATCTGCCAATTAATTAAAAGATGTTTAGTTCATTAATGAAGAGGGTTTGCACATTAAATGGAAGCTCATAGGTTCAAGGGGGGTTAAAGGAGTTTTAAGACCCGTGTGGGTCCCATCCCTTAATATCCTCTCAAAGGAGGTTAAGTGTGGGTGGACCCCACCACCAACCTCCCCCTTGTAGGATATAACAAACTTAAAATAAAAATTTTGTGCAATGCAATTTTTGTTGAATTTAAGATTAAACTCCAAAATAATGTCAAACTCGCATAAAACACAAATGCGGTAAAGTTCCCCTTAAGCAATTATTGGCGCTGCGGTTTCATCGGTGCCTTCGGATTTAAATTCCGAGCACCGATTCAAAAGATAGAAAAACTCGCTCGTTCGTTCACAGAACGTACTCGATCTAAACTTCGGAAATTGATTCTGGGCACACCGAGACTTGGAATCAGGTTCCATCTGAAACTGCACACTCATAAAATTACAAAGAAATTAATAAAAAAAATTCCTTGAAATTTTTGGGTCTTTACATTACTCCCACCCCATGGATTTACATCCCCGTAAAGCAAAAACACAAACTAGGGAAACTAAAGGAGGTACCGAGCACGCATCTGAGCCTCCTGCTCCCATGTGCTCTCCTGGAGGTTCTCATGCTGCCAACAAAAGTTCACAAGAGGAATCGACCATCCCCATAGGACCCGCTCATGTCGATCTTCAACCTCGATTAAAACCCCATGTAAGTCACCCCATCATCAATATCTAGCTCTATGTGGTCGATGATAATGGAATAGGTCATGCACACATCTCATTAGCTAAGATATGTGAATGACATCATTCTCCCGGTTCATCTGAGGTGGAATGTCTAAGAGATAATCCACCTTGCCTACTCTACTGGGGACTCGGAAAGCTCCGTTGAACCTCGGATATTACTTGCCGACTTGGCCACATCTCTGTAGACCTTTTCGAGGTGAGACCCGTATAAAGATGCGGTCGTCACCCTCAAACTCCAGTGGTCTCATCTACTATCAGCATAGGACTTAGTCTACTCTATGCAGTCTTCATCCGCTCTTAGATGATCTGAACCTTCTCCATCGTAGCCTGAACCATCTCTGGTTTTACACGTTCTGACTCCATCACTATCCGCAAAGGATATCTGAAACAGGATCAGCTGTTGTCTCACCACTCCTAACAGCTGAATTCCTGATCTCCTACTAACGTCACCCTCTCCAGGAGTATAAACTATCTCGAAGTGATAGTCCTGGTGGAATTCAAGCCATCGCCTTTATCTCAGGTTCAGGTCCTTCAATGATAAAACACACCTGATTATATTAAGTTTAGAGAGAACATAAACCGTTTGCTCAACGAACAATGAGTGAGACTAGCCAATTGTAAGAACTCATCTCCACCCTTTATTGTTTACGTACTTTAAGAGCTGTTGGGATTTCTCCTCTTCCAAAAAGAGAAATCTGGTCTCATCCCCTAGATGAACCATGTTCTTTTCCTAATACAGTCAATCCTGACATGAACAGTAATATTTCATGCCATGGATGATGGCGTAAGGCCTCAACGCTACTACCAAGAGATCCAATCATTACTCTAGCCTCCAAGGGTCGAGTCACACTGTCGGCAGCAGTGTCTGGTCATTGGGTCTCCTCCAGTAGGTATCTAGAAAGTGAGGATCAATTCAGCAGTTTTAAACCGGAACCTCTTAGTATCAACAATATAAATTGGACATGAAAGTAATCGTAATAAAGATAAGGTGTCTTTTATTACTACAACTCAAAGTACAAGACACATGCAACTACAAAAGTGACAACATGGAAACTAAAAACACCAAGAATAAGGGCCTCCATGCCTAGACCTGCTCCTTTCCACCTGCTTTCAAAGCTCTGTAGTCATATGATTTAGCTTCCTGAAGCTGAGCTCTTCCATATCCACCCATTCCCTGCGGTCGGGGTGGTCCTCCGTGTGGTGGTGGTGGCAACACCTCAAAGCATCGTCCACCTCCATCTGCACGACTAGCTCCTCTGCCTATGCCTCTTTCTCCTTGAGGTCTACCTCAATCGAACCTATGCCTCTGCTTGGGAGGTTCTTCATCTATCTACTGATCATCCAAGCAGTAGGTCGGATAGTCACGAGCCTTGTGACCCTGTCCGCCACATGTGTAACACAACATGGCAGGTCTGGATCTTTCTCTACTCTTGGTGCCTCACACTACCAATCATGAGTCGTGCGGTCAACCACCTGTAGGTCTGGCCCTCCAGGACCTCTGTGTCATCTGTCTGCTGCCAGCTGCAGAAGACTCCACGGTAGGTCGACTAGTGGTGGGTCCCGCTGCTGGAGTCTGCTCAGCAAGGAAACTCTCCACTAAGAGGGCTCTCTCTAACACCCATGCCTGAGTCAAGATGTTGAGAGGGATCGTCGAAGCTCTAATCTCATGCCTCAGTCCCTCCTCGAAGGTCTGGTCCCGGAAGAACGGGTCTCGTACCATGTATATAGAGTAGTGCGAGAGCTCTGTGAACCTCGCTGAGTACTGAGCTACAATCATGTTTCCCTACTGCAGATGAAGTAGCTCATGTATCTGCACCGCTCGAAGGGTGGCTGGTACAAACTCTGCCCGGAACAGGATCTTGATGTCTGCCCATATAAGTGACATCTCGTCATGCATCTGGAGCATTAGGCTCCACCATTTTCATGTTGCTTCCTGAAGGAGGCTGGCAACAAGGATCACCATGAAGTCTGTTGGTGTACCTACTAGCCTGAAAACTCTAACCACAGCCTCCATCCAATCCTCAACCACCTGTGGTTCTGTCTCTCCCCAGATCCTAGGTGGAATCTGGCACTGGAACTCGTGCAGCGCGCTCAAGTGGTGTGCATCGCATGCTGCTGGAGCTGGTGGCATTGGCGGCCCAATGGGTGGTAGTACCACTGGTGCCTCTTCTGGTGCCTCAACTGGATGAGAGTTGTGTACTGAGACCTAGTCACTCAGCATCCTGTCAGTATGTACAACTCTCGGGGCTCTAGTTGGTCATCCACAAGGAGGCATCCTTAAAGAACAGATGTGACATAGTCAAATGATTATACCTGGTGAGCTGACCTGGTTTGAGCTGATTTAAAAGAAACTTTTGGAAACTCACACACAATTAGTGTTTTCATGCACTGAGTCAGAAATCAGTAGTCAAGGTCCTGTTGTATGGATACGTCGTCCGCCCACACCAACACTGGACTCCCTGAACTGAAGACCACACTTAGAACCCTTAACACGATTGCTTCATAGAAAAGAAAATATTAGAGTCCTAAGTTTTGTGGTAGAACCGACATCCTCTGATACCAATTTGTCACGACCCGTCCTCAGGGCCTGTGCCATGACTACCCCAAGAATGCCTTCCATAGGCCAGGGGCTGTTGACTAGCACCAAATGCGAAAATCCCAATAACTGGGAAGGCATTGCCTTTATAAAAGTAAACAAACACAACAGAGTACAAGTAGAAGTAATACACTAAGTACAAAAGAAAGTGATGAAAAGTAAATGGGACAGAATATAAACGCAACTGAAAAGTACTGCTACAACTGAACAAAAGTACAACAGAAAAGACCAACAGCTGGAAAATAGAAGCAACTCATGGGTTATCCACCTCAGATTCTACCTGAAGGGTAGGTACATATAGCGCAGCTCCTGTATTGTCCACCACAGATCCTACCTGAAGGGTAGGTACAGATAGCCTCCTCAACGCTCTCGCCCGTCAACCTCCTCCGAGTACCGTCTCGTCCTGATTTCCAACTTCTGATACTAACTCGTCGTGAGGTCTACCTCTGGGTACCGTCTTGTTCTCAAACACTCGGCCTCCATCAGCACTGTCCGTCGTCTGCATCAAACACAACAAGGTACAGGAAAATCCCGTGCATGGGTGAGTATAACGATACTCGGTAAGGACCCTGATACCCTCAAGGTCTCACTAAATCCAACACGGATAACCACAAATAAGGATCTAAACAGATAATCCTTACTTAGGTATAAGCCCATACTTATACATAAGTTATTAAGTATCCCATCTCAATCATGAGGTATCACACAGATATTAAATCAACAGATAACCACTACTTAGGTATATGCCCACACATATACCAAATTTATTAAGTAACCCATCACAATCATGAGAAAAACACAAAGGTCATTGACTCAGCTCAAACCAGGATTTTCATTAACAATATCGAAACCACAACTGCTAGAGAACTCTTACTCTGTCGAGTACAGTAGCCCTGTCATGACTCTGTGGTGCTACTCACTAACCTTAGACTTCTGAGGTACACCTCCTGTTGAGTATCGTGGGTCTGCCACCTCATAAAGTAGTGCTCCCCGCCATGGGTCTTCCACCTCACACAGTAGTGCTCCCCCTCATAGCCTACAGAGGTACTCCTCCTGTCGAGTATCACTGGTCGACCACCTCACAAAGTAGTTCTCTTTTTCCATGGGTCTTCTACCTCACAAAGTAGTGCTCCCCACTGGGCTATACAAGTCACTCCGAATCTAATCAGACAAGCAGTCATCAGGTCCACAACTACTAGGTCTCCGCACTCCGTACGCTCGTCTCTAGGAGGATCTGCTCCACAATCTACTGGTCGATACTCAAAGTATCACAAAGTCCCATGAATAAGTTTCACAAAGAACCGTCTCGTTACAGGGGTCTCAACGCAACAGACGGCGCGTCAATCGGACGCCCGGTCTATGAGTTATTAGCCTTTTCTTCCCAGGGGCCCGGTTGGTTTCGTGTACGAACCAACCCGACTTTATCTCAACTTTACCCAGAACTCTCAAAGGGTATACTCAAAGGGAATATTTCTCAACAATATTACCAATTTTGTTGACGATTCATCAAACGGACGTCCGATTTGAAAGTTATTGGCTTTTCCATTCCAGGGGCCTAGTTGGTTTCTAAGATAAAACCAAACCAACCATACTCAAATGGCATCCAAACCTCATGTGAAGTATGCCAAAAGAGATGTCTCATCAAGAGGAATCCAACAAAGTCAACGAAACATCAATCGAACATCTGGAGCTCAAGTTATAAGTGTTTCTGCTCCGAGGGCCCGGTTGGTTTCGAGTTCAAACCAACCCGGCCGCGCCCAAACTTCACCAAAAGCTTGAGTGTAATATACCAAAACTACCTTCTCGATCCTCGAATCCCTATGCAAATGAAGGTGCATCGATCGGGGGTCTGTAGCCCAAGTTATAGGCGTTTGAACCAACCTGGTCTGAAAATAGTGGGTTTGGGCCCGGTCCGACCCGGCCCAATACCCCCTAGGTCGGCTCGAACCGGGTCGACCCGACCCGGGTCCAGTTATGGACCGATTGAGCATGGCCAAGCCCGGCTAGTGCATCTCGGCGCTGGCTGAGCGGAACACAAGGGGCGCAGACCATTTTTGTAACCGGTGGCACCAGCTGGCGCTGCCCCGCCTCCCGGATCCCGTGCGCCCACGAGGTCTATATCCTCGCCATCGTGGTTGTGTTGTGGAAGGTTTTCTTCCGGCAGCATGCTGGGGCACGGCCAGCGGTCCTCCCGAGACCCGTTCTTCACTTCGAAGGCTTCCAAACGTCGTTATGGTCCTGTTTCATCATCGCTCGTCAATCCGCGCATCAACAAACAATCAACGAAGGGTCTGAGCTTGTTTGTTAGCATGTTCCCTCCACGTTAGAGGTTTTCAATCTAGATCAAACTCAATTCCAATCCAAAAAATAAACCCCGCATCCATCCCGCATGAACGTGCGATCCATGGATCAACAGGGTGGAGGTTGGTCCGCGCTCGTCGTTCTTTTCTCAAAAGGTAAAGAGAAAATCAAATATAATTCCCCTACCTCAATTCAAGAAGGTTGATCACTTGATGAAGGAAGGAGATGCTATCATTGTTCTGTTGACATTGTCACGGGATGACGGCGTCGCTTCGTCAACATCGTGAAGGAAGAATCTGAGGTCGGTGTCGGCATTCTTCGCATTCTTCGATGAGGGAAAGAAGTCCTCTCAATCCTCCCAAATCCCCACTCTCAAGACTCTCCCCACTAGAGATTATGACAACACCCATAATAATAAAGTATAACACATTATTAAAGAGTTGGCATAAATATTTCTAGAGAATTCAAAAACGTGCCAATTAATTAAAAGATGTTTAGTTCATTAATGAAGAGGGTTGTCACATTAAATGGAAGCTCATAGGTTCAAGGGGGTTAAAGGAGTTTTAAGACCCGTGTGGGTCCCATCCCTTAATATCCTCTCAAAGGAGGTTAAGTGTGGGTGGGCCCCACCACCAACCTCCCCCTTGTAGGATATAACCAACTTAAAATAAAAATTTTGTGCAACACAATTTTTGTTCAATTTAAGATTAAAATCCAAAATAAAGTCAAACCCGCATAAAACACAACTGCGATAAATGTCCCCTTACCCAATTACTGACGTTGTAGTTTCATTGGTTCCTTTGTATTTCAATTCGAAGCACTGGTTCAAATGATAGAAAAACCCACTCGTTTGTTCACTGAATGTACCCAAGCTAAACTTTAGAAATTGATTCTGGGCACACCGAGCCATGGAATCAGGTGACATCTGAAACTGCGCCCTCGTAAAATTCCAAAGAAATTCAGACAAAAAATTTCCTTGAAATTTTCAGGTCTTTACAGAAATATCCTCAAATCAATAACATATAATTTAATATAAATTTATTCAATTTCATATCCTTTTCATATGCATGTATATATATATATAATGATATTAACATAATAATATATTTTTCCAAACCACGTGTTTCTCATGGTGAAGGATATCAACAAAAACCTTCCACTTCTCTATAGGAACCCCTTCAAGTACCATATCATACTACTTTTGAGTGGTCAATGGTTTATCATTGAATTCATTCCATAATCTCTACTTAAATTCACTCAAATTCTTACCCAAAATTTTTAACATCCACTTTCATGTGATAAGATCTACAATGTTAAAGTGGAATAATATCTATAGAAATAGATTTATTTTTAAAATACTAGAATTTATATAAATAATAGCATTAAATATATCCATAATGTATTAAAATTAATTTTATTTTGGAATAAAATACTTCATTCTTCCATGATGGAGGCATATTCCTCCTACAGAATATTTATCCTTTACCTCAGGATACTATCTTTAAAAGGGATTTCATCTCAATTTACATTCATTTGAGACTTCTTTATTGTTTTGCACCAATTTACTTTTATATGGTGTATATACTGTCATTTGACATAGTATATAATTAAATCCTTTATTCTCAAGATATTATAAAGTTTTGATTACCTCAATTATTTTTATTCATGCGTCTCTCATTTGGTTATGAACTATAACTAAAATATCATTTTAAATGTTTTAAAATTTTATTCTTCTAAATATTTCTCATTAATTTCCATGATTAAAAAATGGTTTTAAAGATTTATTTATATAGAAATTACTGTTTTAAAATTAAAATAACATTTAAAAGTTTCAAAGTGGTATGGGATACATTGATTCAACAATCTATTTTTAAACGGCTTCTTGACAAATAGTTTGATTTTTAAATGTTTTCAAGAAAAAGGGGGATATTTATCTCAAATTGTTTTGATGATTATTTTAATCTATTTCAATATCCTTCATTATTATCGACTAAGGTTAATCTATTGCAATAAAATCTTCCATATTGTATTGAATGAGTTATGTTTTACTGTAGTTGTGCTATTTTTATTACATTCATGGTTTTTGAATAAAGTATTGACATTTCGTATTCTAGTTTTAATATGAATGTATATGTTATGTTTCAAATTTTTCATATGAGGAATGCATTGGACATAGTAAGTGACGGGTGGAGCCCGCTATAGCTCCTCGATCCATCGGTAGGTCTCATGAGACAACCTAGTTTCTTAGCATAAGGCCTTGACAAAATCTTATTTTTAGTCTTGGAACAAGGCCTTGACTATGTGGTTATGATGTCTGGTATTATGAATTCCATCATTATGAGATTATATATTGATATTTCATGCGGTTATTCAACTAGTATAATACCCATTATTATGTTTTATTATGGAATTATTTACTCAACTCATATTCCTGTAATAAAGTGTTCATGTTTATTATTTGTAAAGTCATCTTTTTTCAATTATTCACCATTCCTAATGTTTATGTTATATTTCGTTGTATTTCATACTCTTATTGAGCATTTGAACTCACCCCTTTCTCATGTTTCATTTTTCCAGGATATGAAGAAGTTAGTTATGAGTGACTTGTAGGAATAATCTTGGAAGCTTGGATGTTTCTAATAAAATAAATTAGTTTTTTTTTCTTTTCAAGTTGTAGTGTTGAACTTATGTATGTATCTTGTTTCCAATACTACTAAACGGGCCGGTCCTTTGGGACCTGATTCCTTGTAATCATGCCAATGTTTTAAAATAATGCACCGGCTCCTAGATTCTAGGGTCGGGGCATTACAGTTGTTATCAGATGAAGTTTAGTAAAAATCTTGAAAACTAGATTTAGATAAAATCTTATTGGAGAACATTACCCTAAGATAGAATTTGAGGATTAGTATAGAATAAGTTCCTAGAATCTTGGTAATGTAGATATTTTGTGTATTTTCCAAGCAGTACATCCCTGTCTGGATACGAGCAGGTAGAGGCGTCTCTGTCACAGATGTACAGAGGAGTAAAAACTCTAACAAGGAGTTTCAGGCTTGACTCGGGGTATCTTGGTAAACAAAAACGGGCCTTGTTGCACTCTTGGTTACAAAACTCCTGGGGGATATTCTTAGGATAATTTTCATTCTCTTTACAACCCGATTTGAAGGATTTTAATATAGTATGAGAATAAATGACCTTGGTTAATCCTAAGGTTTTTTAAATAGAAAATAAGGTGTCATGATATTCTCTAAATTATTTTATGACTATTATTACTCACACAATGTTTTATGGTTTTAGTCAATGGTTGGACTCCAAGAAAGTCAAAGTAACTTTGACCATGATGTAAAAGGTTTGAATGGTGGTGGAAATGAGCAAAAAAATAGAATAATGACAGGTGTAAAAGATATCGTGTTCATGTCGAATCAGTTTTCAAAAACTATTATCAAAAACATATATATTAACCAACTCCCAGACTCAATAAGGAAGAAAAAAGTGGTGAATGATAAGAGATCCAGCAGTGAAGACCATGGAGAAACAAAAGCTCATTTTCCATCATGTAAAAAATGTGGAAGGAGACACCTAAAAAGGTGTCCTAATGGAACAGAGAAATTATTTATGTGTGTGGAAGAAGGACATAAAGTAAAGAATTGCCGAGGAAAAATGAAGAGTATTATGGAAGAAAATAAAAATGGTCCTAAGAATCCATTTATAGTCATTTTCCATAAATGAAGGGGACCTTTCCATTACCCGAGTGAATTCCCTTTTCTATAGGATATCCTCTTGTTCAAGGAAGAAGCTATGTTGAAATAAATGGCTGGAGAAATGTTTAAGAAGTATTACTGCTCTTTTTTGATGGGATTACATTGGAAGACATTTCTCTTGTATTTTTAACCCTGCAGTTTGTCATGTGAAAATGATATTTGAGGAAGAATTATCTTTTCTCTTGTGGATATAGTTATAAATAACCATTTGGTTTTATATGATCATTGAGTTTGAGGAAATTAAAATTTATTAAATTTTAGAATGAAAATGCATGGTATGAGATAACATTTCTGATGAAATTATGTTATAGTTATTTTGAGGAATCTATCTCATTTTGGGAATATTACAAAATTATATAGTTTTTGAAAAAGGGAAACACATAGACCATGTGACAACCTATCATGTCAGACAAAGCTACAGGAATCGAACCCATAACCATAGTGTGGTTGGGATTTATCACCTACCACTAAACTACGTGAAGTCCATAGTTAGTGTGAATAATTATTTTTATTTTAAATGATTTTATTGATAAATAATAAGTTGATTTGGGATATTATGTCTTATCAAATGGATATCCTTAGTATAGGAAAATAATTTGGTGATTAATTGATAAATTTTATTTCGGAAGACATTCGCTCTATTGGGAATACTATATACCTAAGGGAAATATAATACTATGGGATTTCATTTGAAGAGTAAAGGTGTTTTTTACAAATGTTTTTATTGTGGATTTACATCAATTTGGGTTATTTATTGAAATAATTAACCCATCGTAGAGAATATGTGATTACGTTAATTACTTTCAAGTATGTGACTTTAAGATTAGTCGATATTATTTAGAGATACAATTTAACGCGGAAAACTACATAAGAAAATTCTTCTGAGTTTTGGGTTTCAATATTAGTTTGGATTATATTAAAAGATTTTATGAACAATTTTTTATTGAATGGTATTTATTGAACTTTGAGTACTATTGGTTTATTTTTTTAAATTAAGATTAGTATTTCATTCTCTAAAGTATTATCCTTTTTGTGAATCATCTCATTTTTTAATAACCAGTTTGGTTTTGGTTGATATCTAAAGAAAATGGAAATATATATTTCATACATTATGGATTATGTGATTCTATATAAGTTGATTCTAGCACTTCACGTGTGACCAAGTCATCTTTAATACTCATCATTTGGAGTGAAAGATGAGTTTGTGGTAAGAATTAGATAAATGATGAAACTCTACTTGTCAAGTATATTTTTGTTTTCTTATTTTATGAATAAATTAATTATTAAACTTTATGGAAGGTTTCTTAAAACCAAAAATGTGTTATCCTAATGCTTTATTTTTTGTTGAACCGATGATATTTTAAATCATCCTAGATTGATGGCTTTAAGGCCATCAATTTTACACTTATTTATGATTGATGACCTCAGTCACTCCCTATATATATTTATTTTTTTCCTCCAATTATATGTCTCTAATTTCCACCAATTTTCTCTTAATCGAGATCATAATTTAGTGGTGACTTTTTCATCTCCTTTTCCCTCTTCTAAAGACTAAATTTTATTAACCCAATTTCCAATGTGGTTTTTTCACAAAGGTATTTTTCTATTTTTAACCTTTTATTTTAGAAGAACAATTTGAAATTATGAGGACACAATTTATTGAAGGAGGGGAGAATGTAACACCCCAATATTTCATAGTAAGTTATTTTCTTTAAATTCAATAGCTTGCGCTACACGCAACACTGAGTTCGAGCACACCACAAATTACCAAACTAGCCGTTCAAAAGCAATTATGAATAATATTAATTGTATTTTTACTTTTATATACTCCATATAATTTTAACTTATGTATTATGTGTTTCTTAGACATATTATAAGAACAAATTCAATTTTTCATATAAAAATTTTTTTTTTCAAAAAAAAACAATTTTACCAACTTTTAATGGAGAATCCTTTTTAAATCCAATATTTGAGCCTTTAAAATATTAATTTTGACAAAATAAAATTCTTCTTTATAATCGGGACATCAAAATTAACTTTGGGTGAATTTATGGTATTTTTCTAATAATATTCATTCTTTTATGAATAGTGAGAAATAATGTATTTTAATTCAAAACTTCCTTTTAATCTAATTTATTTATATGGTTAGATTATATTTTAAATTGGTTTTTAAGTGTAATTATATTATATTTTTACCCTTTAATCCAATTTTGGTCATTAGAAATAATTTCACTTTGAAATTATACATAAACAAGTGTCAATCTTTTGATAGTTATTATTTCTTAAAAACACACAATTTGTATTGACAACGGGAATTAATTTTAAATTAATTAATCAAACTTCTATGTTTTTAATTTTTTAAAATAGACATAATTTTTTAATTCGTAATATCAAATAAATATTAGGGTTAATTTTTGGTATTTTTTGGAAAAACCTCAATTTTTGATGAATAGTGAAACCACTAGGTAGTAGTTGAAAATCCTACTTTTTCATTTAAATGAAGATTTTCTACTTATGTGAATTAAATTTTAGAAATCCAAGATACATGGTTGTTATTATTAAGTAAAATATGGTTCATTAAGATGATAATAATTTTTGGTGAAAATGAACTTTTGACTTTTATTTACCGCGGTTAAAGGTAAATAGGTTAATTCAAGGTAAAAAGAATATTATAATAATAAAAAATTACCTTAACACTTCTACTAACCTTATTTGATGATTCATGTCCAACCATGGTCATACTTGGGTCAATTTTGGGAACCCATGGAGCCACTTAAGAATGATAATGACACTTTATTTTAATTAACTAAAAGTAAAGACAAAAATGAAATTAACAAATATCTTTTAGTATATCAATTTTTACATGGGGTTATATAACTTCTAATTTCAACTATAAATAATAATTGTAATTATAATAATATTTCCTAAATTATGGTAATTGTTTTATAATTTTTATACATCAAATAAATTAAATTATTTATGACACAATAATGATGTAGTATTTACCTCATTATTAAATGATTTAAATAAATATAATTATTAATATTAAAATAATATCTAAAACCTGAACAATTATTATTGTATGATTTTATTTCGACCATTATTCATCTTATAGTATACTTTAATTAGTTTTGGACCTTTAGAAACCGAATATCACTATATACTAAAATAATATTTTAACACTTTCCTAAAGAGCCCCTCCTCCCCCTTATAAAAGGACACCACTATAACCCATTCCAAAAACCTATAAAGCCCCTTGGATCATCCAAACCTTACCAAAATAATCTTTCAAGATCCTCCTCTTCCTCCTAGAAAATTTACATTAGGCATAATATACTTCAAGAAGTCCTTTTGGTTCAAACCAATGGAAGTTACCCAAATTAAAGGTAACGCTTTCTCTTAAATTATATTGTTTTATTTTGTTTTATTTTACTTCTCCAACCCCCTAAAAACTTTTTATTACTTTATTTTATAACAATACCAGTATCCTAAATATACTAGTACGTTTTTATGAGAATTATTCTAACTACACTTAGACACACCTCCATCTAATGGGTGATGAACATACTATTTCTGTGGATGGAAAAATAACGGCTCACAAAATGATGATTGTTTGATTATCTCCTACCACCTCTCATGGTGGCCATTAAGATGGAACTGTATTTATATATGATATATATATATATATATTATGTTTATGTTTTCTTTTTTTCTTCTGTATTTTCCATTTATATCATAATTTTATGGTATGCATTATGGGTAAAACGCGATAATTTCATTTGAGGAAGTGCAGACTACCGCCCCCTCAAAATGATATGACACGTTAATACCTTATGTGGAACGCATAAAGGATGGAATTAATGATATTATATATTATATTATACTTTAATTATAATATACTTATGTGTCATTATGTTTTAATTCCATTAAATTATAAAATAGATATGAAAGTAGTGTTAATGCGTACGTACGGCTTACCGTCTCCATGAACGGTATATTTCATTTCCTTTCTCCAAATGTTATGTACTATTATAAATAGATATTTATACTTGATATATAATATATATATATATAATATCTAAATCATTTATATAATTCTGGAGATAATATAATTTTGACGACATGGAAAAATTGTAATTATAACAAGTTTATTTTTGACTCAAGTTCCCAACAATGATAAAATATCCAATATGAACTCAAATAATTAACTAATTGTTATATCAAGGTAATAAGTGATATAAAAGAAATATTAAACTTTAAAAATATTCTTAATCATTTATAAATTAAGTTAAGTCTATTATTCAATAATAAAAAGGAACATACAAGAAAAGTCAAACTTGAGGTAAGGGGTTTCTTATCTCACTTTTAATTCTGTGAGATTTCCATTGTTCGCCACTTGTTTATTGAATGTGGTGTATTGTGTACTTCCATTTGTTATATATATTATCATGATTGTATTTATATTCGTGGTATTATATTATTCATTTGGTGTTTATTAACTTTTGGCCATACGACTCGATTGATTACAACGAAGTAACGGTATTTCATCTCACTTTTTATTCCCGTGAGATTCATGCTATATTGGCCACTATTTCATTTTTTGTGGAATATTTATTGTACCTAATTTTATTATTTTTGTAATATAATTTAATTTATGTGTATTTACATCTTCATTGTATGATTCTTCTTTCATGGGTTGTATGTTTCATAAGTTACCAAATCAGTAAGGGAATTTCAAATTTCAATTTCCACTCAGTGGGCTTTACGCATACTTCATTGTTTATGTGTCGAATCACTATTTATTATTTATGTAGTAATTTACAGTCCCCTATGTTTGGACATACTTTTGATACACATAATCACTCCATTTATAATTTCTCAAGTCATTGATATAAACTTGATCATAACTCAATTTCCATTCATTGAGTGAAACATCCAAGTCATTGGGGTTTTTTTTACAAGAATATGTCTGAATGTACTCTGATTGATTTACACTAAATATCCAATAATATTGAGTGTATTTATATTTGTCATGCATAATTATGTCATTGATTTATCCTTTACCTAAGGATATTCTCTTTATAAGGGATTTCATCTAAATTTACATTCATTTTATACTTCTTTGTTATTATGCACCAATTCACTTTTATATGGTGTATATACTGTCCTTTGACATAGTATATAATGAAATCCTGTATTATTGAGATATTATAAAGTTTTTATTACCTCAATTATATTTATTAAGGAATCTCTCATTTGGTTAGGAACTCTAACTAAAATATCATTTTAAATGTTTTAAAATTTTATTCTTCTAAATATTTCTCATTAATGTCCATGTTTTAAAAATGGTTTTAGGGATTTATTTATATGGAAATTAGTGTTTTAAAATTAAAATTCATTTTAAAAGTTTCAAAGTGGTATGGGACACTTTGATTCAAAAATATATTTTTAAATGACTTCTTGACAAATAGAGTGACTTTTAAATGTTTTCATGAAAAGGGGGGATATTTCCCTCAAATAGTTTTGATGGTTATTTTCATATATTTCAATATCCTTCATTATTCTCAATTGATGTTAATATATTATAATACAATCTTCCATATTGTATTGAATGAGTTATGTTTGACTGTGGATGTCATATTTTTATACCATTAATGGTTTGTGTATATAGTATTGACATTTCATATTCTAGTTTTAATACAAATGTTTATGTTATGTATCAAACTTTTCATATGAGGAATGAATTGGACTTAGTAAGTAACGGGTGGAGCCCTCTATAGCTCCTTAATGCATCGGTAGGTCTCATGAGACAAACTAGTTTCTTTGCACAAGGACTTGAAAAAATATTATTTGTAGTCTTGGCACAAGTCCTTGACTATGTGGTTATGATGTACGTCATTATGCATTACATCCTTATGAGATTAGATAATAATATTTCATGTGGTTGTTTGACTAGTAGAATACACATGACTATGTTTTATTATGGCATTATTTACTCAACTCATATTCCTACCATAAACTGTTCATTTTTATTATTTGTAAAGTCATGTGTTTTAAATTATTCACCATGCCTAATGTTTATGTTATCTTCCATTGTATTCCTTACTCTTACTAAGCATTTGAGCTCACCCCTTTCTCATGTTTCATTTTCCTAGGATATGAAGAAGTTAGTTATGAGTGACTTGCAGGAATAATCTTGGAATCATGGATGTTTCTAATGGAATAAATTATGGTTGTTGTTTTTTCAAGTTGTGGTATTGAACTTATGTATGTATCTTGTTTCCAAGACTACTAAATTGATCGGTCCTTCTGGACTTGATTCCTTGTAATCATGACAATTTATTAAAATAAAACATCGGATCTTGGATTCTGGGGTCAGGGCATTATAGTTGGTATCAAAAGAAGTTTATTACAAACATTAGAATCTAGATTTAGATAAACTCTGATTAGAGCACATTACCCTTTGATAGACTTTGAGGATTAGTATAGAAGAACTTCCTAGAATCTTGGTAATGTAGAGATTTTCTATATTTTCCAAGAAGTACATCCCTGTATGGATACGAGCAGGTAGAGGCGGCTCTGGCACAGATGTACCTAGGAGTGGAAACTCTGATAAGGTGCTTCAGGCTTGACCCGAGGTATCTGGGTACACGAAAATGGTCCTTGCAGCACTCTTGGTTATGAAACTCCCGGGGGATATGCTTAGAATAATTTACATTCTCTTTACAAACTGTTTTGAAGGATTTTAATATAAGATGATAATAAATGATCTTGGTTAATCCTAAGGTATTTTAAATTAGAAATAAGGTGTCGTGATATTCTCTAAATGATTTTATGACAATTATTACTCACACAATTCTTTCTGGTTTTAGTCAATGGATGGATTCCAAGGAAGTCGTAGTAACTTTGAGCACGATGTAAAAGGTTTGAATGATGGTGTAAATGAGCAACAAAATGGAATGTTGACAAGCGTAAAAGATATTGTGTTCATGCCGAATCAGATTTCAAAAAATATGATCAACAACATATATATTAACCAACTCCTAGACTCAATAAGGAAGAGAAACGTTGTGAATGATAAAAGCTCCAACAGTGAAGACCATAGAGAAAATAATGATCATTTTCCATCATATAGGAAATGTGGAAGGAGACACCTAGGAGGGTGTCTTAATAGAACAAATAAATGCTTTATGTGTGGGAAATAAGGACATAAAGTAATCAATTTCCAAGGTAAAATGAAGAATACTATGGAAGAAAATAAAAATGGTCCTAAGAATCCATTTACAGTCATTTTTCATAAATGTTGGGTACCTGGCCATTACCCGAGTAAATGCCCTATTCTATAGGATATCCTCTTAGTCAAGGAATAAGCTATGTTGAAATAAATGGATGTAGAAATATTTAAAAATTATTAGTGCTCTATGTTGATGGAATTACTTTGGAAGACTTTTTGTAAGAATGGTATAGAGTAAGAGGTTTCCAACCTCTGATACCAATTGTAGGATCGAAATATAATATGAGATGCTCAATATACAAGAGGGGGGTGAATTGTATACTTTAAAAATTCCTTTGGAACCTTTAAAGTTAGTTATGAATAACTAAAGTTTCCTTAGAAAAGGAAAGGGCTAAGTTTAACAAAGTTAAACTAAGTAAATTCACAACACCTCTAACACCGAACTGAACTTGGAAAGTGATTCCAAAAGTAGGTTCCGGAAATATGATTCCGGAAATTGAAACTTAACAAAAGTTACAATATGAGATTCTACCTTACAGCGTATAGAATCTAAATGAATCAAAGTAAGTAAGGAAGTATAATAAAGTTATACTTTCCTTAAGATACAAATTACAGCGGAATAAAAACAAGTAGTAAAACTACTAGTAACAGGATAATAGTCTTTTAACCCAAAGAGAAGGGTATCCAACATCCTTGGATAAAGGTCCCTTGATTTATACTTTCAAGCAAGTCTGTCTTACCCACACCAGGGTAAGCCCTCGATACTAAGATCGGAGTCTCTGTCTTGCTATCCCCGCAAGCCCTCAACTTCAAGGTAGTTGGTAACCTCTGTCTTTCTCAGCAAGAAAGCCCTCGATCTTTAAGGTAGTCGGCACCTCTGTCTTTCTCAGCAAGAAAGCCCTCGAACTTTAAGGTAGTCGGCACCTCTGTCTTCCTATCCCCGGAAGCCCTCGAATGTAATCACCAACATTCGGAGTCGCATGAAGCTTTGAGAGTTAATAAGAGACTCTCTCTCTAGAAATCACTTCAACAGCATGTAAGCACTTTTTCAGCAATCAGCACATGCATCAGCCATCAGCACCGAGCTCTTTCAAATGAGCTCCTATTTATAGGTAAGGTCGGATCCTTCTTCAACGGTCATGTTTTCCTTAAAGATCGGAGGGACCTGTACACGTGTCACTTAGACAACGGTTAGTTTATAACAAAAAGGACGACATCGTTTTATAACAAAACAAGTGTAACAGAATGTACGACATTGTTTTAAATTCTAACATAAAGGTTCGGAATGAAACTTCGGAGTGAAAGTTCGGAGTGAATAAATTCAGAGTGTATAAAACAATGATAATCAGATTCTATTTAATAAGTGAATTCGGAATGAGAATTCGGAATAGGAATTCGTCATCAGAAATCGTAATGAGAATTCATCATCAGAATTCGTAATGAGAATTTGTCATCAGAATTCGTAATGAGAATTCTTCATCAGAATTCGTAATAGAAATTCAGAATGAGATTTCTTCATTAGAATTCGTAATGGGAATTCTTCATTGGAATTCGTAATGAGAATTCTTCTTCAGAATTCGTAATGAGAATTCGTCATCAGAATTCGTAATGAGAATTCGTCATCAGAATTCGTAATGAGAATTCATTATCAGAATTCGTAATGAGAATTCGGAATGAGATTTCGTCATTAGAATTCGTAATGAGATTTCTTCATTAGAGTTCGTAATGAGAATTCTTCATTAGAGTTTGTAATGATAATTCTTCATTAGAGTTCGTAATGAGAATTCTTCTTCAGAATTCATATCTTTGAATCTGGAATAGAACTTAGTCAGAGTTCATATCCGGAATTCGGAATGAAACTTCCTTATAGTTCTTGTCCAGAATCCAAATACTAAACAGAATGCTTTATATCTAAGTTTTAATGATTCTGAGAAAATGAGTCCGAATCTCATACTTAAGAAAAATATGAATGAAAATATGATAAGGATAAATTTTTCTTATAAAAGCGATTTTCCTTAAGAAAGCAATTTTCCTTATAAAAGTAATTTTCCTTAAAGATAAGGTGTTTGTGATTTTCAAAACAAGAAGGAATGGAAAAGTCATAAGGAAAACCTTATTGACTCAACAATCTCCCCCTTTTTGGAAAGCACAAACATCCTTATGAAAAAGCTATTCCAAGAAGAAAGAAACACATTAAAGCTTATCTCCCTTGGTTTAAGGATATAGATGAATACGACTAACTCCTCCTTAGGCTTTGAAACTCTAAGGATCGTATTCATATTTCTGGAGTGATGTTTCATAAGAAGGTCTTCTTTAAGAAAAACTCCCCCTTAAACAAACTCTTATTAGAGTTCTTTTTCCTTGGGTATTTTTCTTTCTCCCCCTTTGATAAACTCTTATTAGAGTTCCTCTTTTTCTTAAGGATCTTTTCCTTCTCCCCCTTTGTGATTTTCAAAAAGAATTGGAGGGAATGGAAAAACTTAACAAAGTACCTGAAAAAAATAGTAATGACAACAATAGAAACAACAAGTACGACTTTCATTAAAATTGGAATCTCGACAACAAAAAAATACAACAAAAAGATCAGATTGGTTATTTCGGATCTTTCTCCTTCGACATTAGCCCCTTAAGAATCATCTTGATCTTCTTTAAGTCTTTGTGATCTTCCTCTGCTTGCTTCTCTAAGACGACTATTCTTGCGGACTGAGCTTCAATTAATTCTTCCTGAGCCTTCAACTTTTCTTCCTGAGCTTTCATCTTCTCTTCCTGAGCCTTCATCCTTTCTTCATACTCGATCCGATAATCCCTTTCATATTTCCAACTTTGATTAACGGAATTGAGCTTTCCATTCAGATCTCTCACTTCCTGAATCTGAAAGTTCTTTTCCTCTGTCAATTTCTCTTCGAAGGATGCAGTCATCTCATTAATCTTCTTATCCTCGGTTTCAAAGGCATCCTTAACATTATATTGAAACTCATCGAAAAGCCTCATCTCTTCCACAGTTTTCTTAGACCAGCTTGTCATCCTCTTGCAAGATCTTTTATGAGCTTCGTAACCAACAAAGAACGTTTTGAATTGAGCCTCAATGTCAACGCACTTATCCATAACCATCGATATGGAGTCGGTTTTCTGATTCAACGCATGTTGGAGCATCTGGCATCTAGAGTCAATACTAGAGAAGGTTGGAATGGTTCCCACCAACTTCTTCAAAGACTGAACAACAAAATCATGCCCCAACGAGGATGACTCCGAATTCGAAACCTTTCTAGGAGAATTTTCTTCCTCAATAAGCTCCAACTTCCTCTTAGAAGAACTACCAGCTTCCTTCCTCTTTCTTACTACTGAGCTCGGAGTTTCGGTAAGAATTTTCTTTCCCTTATCTTTTTCCGGAATTGAATCCTGTTCCAGAGTTTTCTTTTCACTGTCAGAAACTTGAACAACCAAATCTTCCTCATCAGCAACTTCTATATTTTCCTTCTGAGCATCATGAAGTAAAATATGTTCTTCTTCTCTCAGATAAGAAACTTCTTCTTCACCTTTCTCTTCTTCCATTGTCGGAGTAACAAGCTTCGAAGATTGAGCTTCAGATGTTCGGAGCGACAAGTGTTCCGAAGGAGTTCCCTTGTATTCATCTACTTGATTTAGCACATCTCCTGTCTCACCACTTCCTTCAGCAACCTCTTCAACTTGTTCCACTTGATCTTCTTCCTCAGTATTCGTAGCAACAGCCTCTTCCGGAGCAACAAGATTTCTTCCTGGAGTCTCAGGTAGAGATTCCAGAGAGAAAGATCTCGGAACTGGGATAGTTGCTGAAACCATTTCGTTGAACTTTAACAAGGCCTGAGCTACCTCAGCCTCGGACATTTTCTTCTTAAGCTTCTTTTCCTTAGCTTGTTTCTCAAGCTCATCAGCAACTTTCTCCTTCAAAGATTTAGCTTCCGCAGGGTCCAATCCGAACTGTGGATCCCCTTCTTTCCTCTTCTCTTTGTCAGCTCTCCACTTTGAAACAACCTCATCAGGATAGGTCTTCTTCTTCTTAGGCTTTGGAGGTGCGGAGTGGACTTCCTTAGACTTGGGATTTTCTCCTTGTTCTTCCACTTCTTTCAGCTTTCTCTTCCTTACCGGCTTGGATGGTTCCGGATCAGCAGATTTCGGAGTCACTTCTTCTTGAGGAGGTAGATCAATAAACTTCCCAGACTTCTTGTCAAAAGATATATTCATTCTTTTAAGTGTGCCATCACTAAGCAGCATGATCTTGCAAACTCTCGGCTTAGAACTGCAAGCTACCTTGAAAGATTCTAGGCACCGAACTATGAGCTTTGATAATATTGTTGGGTACATTACGATCTGAGCTCTCAGATTTCCCTTCTTCAAATTCTCAATATTAAGAAGAATATGCTTCATCAAGTTGAACTTTCTTAGATTTATCATGAAATCTAAGATATATATCTCACTCTTCTTCAAGCTATCCTTATCACTTTTTCTCGGTACGATAATCCCTTGCACCCATAACTCCAGAATCCGGAATTTTGTAGATAGGCTTGCAATTTTCGGAGCCTTGTCATCATCCAATCTGAGAGTTTCTAAGGATTTTTCCTTGTTGAAGCTACCCTTGGAGTCCGGCAATACGTGAGAAATAAACTCAGCTTCACCTTCATAAGATAACCCTACCAAGCTTGCAGCCTTGGTGTAAGAAAGCTTATATGTCATTCCATACGATTTGAACGAAAATTTTTCTCTATTATCTTCCTCGAAGAAAGCAACTGACTCATAAAACTCAACAAGAAAATCAGAATATACTTCATCTTGGTTGCCGGTTTTTGATACCGCAACATCTTCCCAGCCATTTAACTTGATATTCTTCGAAATAATAGAATCGTAGTTGCTAAAGAAAGTCAGATGTACTAACCTTTCTCTGTATACTAACCACTGAGATATAGGCTTGGTTGAAGACATTTCTTGAGAAGCTAACTCTGCAGACATTCGGATTAGAAGTTCTCTGGGAAGTTCGGAACGGAGAAGACTGAAGTTCGGAGCGGAGAAAACTGTGGTTCGGAACGGCCTTAAATCGGAGAGTCAGAGCTTCTGGATGCAAGAGCTTGAAACCGATGTGGGACTAGGAATTAGGTCCCCTTTATATAGGCAACGAGATGACGGTTGACATTCCATAGATGATCTAACGGTTGGAATGAGCTGCGATCAGATCTGACGGTTGAAAGCTTGAATCCAATCTTTTTGAGGTTTTATTAAAACTTAGAATTAAGAAAACCATAATCCTAAAACTTAATATAAGAAAATTCCAGCAAGTAAAATATGATTACAAAAACTTCAGTAAGGAAATCATACCTTTCGGATTAGCTTAGGAAAGTTATTCGTAATGGGTAATATAAAGACGACTACGAAAAAGTCGATACGAAAAACTAAATACGAAAAACTCAATACGAAAAACTCAATATGAAAAAAACTAAATAAAAAACTTGTTATGGAAGATTCAGTACGAAAGTTCCGTTATGAAAATACCAGTACGAAAGTTTTTCATTCCGGAAAGTTTCAATACGAATACTTCCATTCCAGAAGTATTCTGTACGAAAATATCCATTTTGGAAAATTTTCATTCCAGAAGTGTTCATTCCGGAAATCTTTGTTCCGAAAAGTTTGAAAACAAATTTTGAAAAACTTTTTTAAACAACCAAATGTACTCCCCCTATGAAAAGGAGTTTATTACTGTAAGGAGTCTTTTTCAACAGAAAGTTAATTAAGGAAGATTACCTTACGGTTATCATTCCTAACTTCTGTTTAATATATTAAAATCTATCAGAAGGAAAAGATTTTGTGAATATATCAGCAAGTTGATCTTGCGTTCCGATAAACTGAAGAATAATATCTCCTTTAAGTGTGTGATCCCTAAGAAAGTGATGCCTAATATCTATGTGTTTTGCACGAGAGTGATGTGCAGGGTTTTTACTTAGGGCAATGGCACTTGTGTTATCACACAAAATTTGAGTTTTAGTAAAACTCAGGCCATAGTCTGTGAGTGTGTGTTGCATCCACAACACTTGTGCACAAAAAATTCCAGCTGCTACATATTCAGCTTCATCAGTGGAGAGTGCAATAGAATGTTGCTTCTTGCAGGACCAAGAAACTAATGAATCTCCTAAGAAATGACAAGTTCTGGATGTACTTTTTCAATCCATTCTACATCCACCAAAGTCAGTATCAGAAAATCTTTTTAGAACGAAATCATTTCCAGAAGTATAAAATAATCCTAGATCCATGGTTCCCTTAAGGTAGCGAAAAATTCTTTTAACTGCCTTTAAGTGAGATTCCTTAGGATTGGATTGATATCTTACACATAAGCATACTGAAAACATTAAGTCTGGTCGACTAGATGTTAAGTAAAGTAAACTTCCAATCATACCTCTAAAAGATGTTTGATCTACTGGTTTCCCAGCTTCATCAAGATCTAAAGAGTTTGAGGTACCAATGGGAGTGCTTATAATCTTAGTGTTGTCATAACCATACTTTTTAAGAAGATCTTTAATATACTTATGTTGAGATATGTAGGTCCCTTCTGGTTTTTGAGAAATTTGAAAACCAAGAAAAAAATGTTAACTCACCCATCATACTCATTTCAAACTCAGATTTCATTAGACTAGAAAAAGAGTCCGTCAGAGATTGCTGAGTTGAACCGAATATAATGTCATCAACATAAATTTGAACAATCAAAACATGTTTCTTATCTTTCTTTATAAAAAGGGTTGGATCTGCATTTCCCTTAACATAGTTATTTTGAAGCAAAAATCCAGTGAGTCCATCATACCATGCTCGTGGGGCTTGTTTAAGGCCATACAAAGCTTTGGTAAGTCTAAAAACATGATCAGGATGTTTTGTATCTTCAAAGCCAGGAGGTTGTTCAACAAAAACTTCCTCTTGAACATAACCGTTAAGAAAAGCACATTTCACATCCATTTGGAAAAGTTTGAAATTAAATAATGCTGCAAAAGCAAGTAGAATACGTATAGATTCAAGTCTAGCTACTGGAGCATAGGTTTCTTCATAGTCTATTCCTTCTTGCTGATTATAGCCTTTAGCAACGAGTCTAGCTTTATTTCTAACAATGACTCCATTTTCATCACATTTATTTCTGAAAACCCATTTTACTCCAATAACAGAAGTTTCCTTAGGTCTTTCAACCAAGGTCCAGACTTTATTCCTTTCGAATTCATTTAGTTCATCTTGCATTGCTTTGATCCAATCATTATCACCTAAAGCTTCGTCAGTGCTTTTAGGTTCTAATTGGGAAAGAAATGCTAGATGTTCTATTTCATTTCTTAAGGAACTTCTAGTCCTTATAGGTTGATTTAAATCACCAATGATACTATCACTGGGATGATTCTTAAGAAACACCTGATTTGGGTTTTGTAAAACCTGTTCATCAACATAGGTTAGAAAGTCTTCTGGGGTAAATGTTTCAGAAGTATCTTCTAGAACAATTTCCTTATCAGAAGGTTCTTCTATCAAAGGTTGATAATCAGTTTTTGAAAACACATCTGAAGATGTAAGTTGGGATGGTTTAAAAACAAAAGGATCTGATTCATCAAATTTTACATGTACCGTTTCCTCAACAGTACAAGTATTTTTATTAAAAACTCTATAAGCCTTAGAGGTTGTGGAATAACCTAAGAAAATCCCTTCATCTGATTTTGGTGCGAATTTATGTAAGTTATCTTTAGTATTCAAAATGAATATTTTGCAACCAAAAACCTTGAAGTAGGAAAGTCTAGGTTTTCTACCATTCCATAACTCATAAGGAGTTTTATTAAGAAAATGTCTAATCAAAACTCGATTTATAGTATAACAAGAAGTACTTACAGCTTCAGCCCAGAAATGTCTAGCAATAGAATATTCACTCAACATGGTTCTAGTTATCTCTTGAAGAATTCTATTTCTTCTTTCAACTACACCATTCTGTTGAGGAGTTCTAGGTGCTGAAAAATTGTGAGTAATACCTTTCTTACTACAAAAAGTTTCAAAATCAGAATTTTGAAATTCTCCTCCATGATCACTTTGAATAGTTTTCAATGGAAGGTTTTTCTCATTTTTAACTTGAGCTCTAAAACTTTTGAAATAAGAAAAAGCTTCAGATTTCTTTGCTAGAAAATAGACCCAAGTAAATCTAGTGTAATCATCAACTAGAACAAACACATAGTATTTGCCTCCAATACTTCCATTTTGTGTTGGACCAAAAAGATCCATGTGCACCAACTGTAATGCATCGGTTGTTGAGACTTCACCGATTGACTTAAAACTAGATTTATGTTGCTTTCCATATTGACAAGGATCACAAACTTTAGAAGAATCAAATCTAAGCTCCGGTAGATCCTTAACTAGTTTCTTCTTAGAGAGTTTACATAGGTTCCTAAGGTTACAATGTCCTAGCCTTCTATGCCATAACCAAGAATGATCTTCCATTGCACTTAGGCAAGGTAAATATTGGCTTCTTAGATCTTCTAGGTTCAAAGTGTATACATTATCTTGCCTGTTGGCTGAGAGAATAAATTCTTCCTTGGAATTGTGAACTAAGCATTTATCATTCCTAAAATTCACAAGGTAACCTTCATCACATAACTGACCTATACTAATGAGGTTGTGCTTAAGACCTTTAACAAAAAGAACATTTGAAATCAAGGTTTTACCTAAAAGAACAATATTACCAACACCAACAATATATCCCTTAGCATTGTCTCCGAAAGTTACCTTTCCTCCTTTCGTTTTGATAATCTTTTCAAAAAAGCTTTTGTTACCAGTCATGTGCCGGGAACATCCACTATCCATGTACCATGTATTGTTGCTGGAACTTTCTTTATTTTCCTGAAATTAAGAACACAGTTAGATTTTCGGAATCCAAACTTGCTTGGATCCGAGATTTCTAGACAATAAAATTTTTGGAACCCACATTTTTTTAGAAAAATAAGCTTTATGAAAACCTAAGGATTGGGTTTTGTTTAAGGAACAATTTTTTGCCCAGTGACCACCACATTGACATTTAGTGCAAAATGGGGCACTTTGAGGAACAAAATAATTGTTACTGAAAACTGGTTTTGCATGGGTATAACCAAATCCGGATTTATTTCTTAAAGGTCGTATTTGGGAATACATCTTATCAAAATTTTCCTTACCATGGGTAAAGTTTGATAAACACTTCTTTAAGGAAAAAATTTCGGACTTGAGTTTTACAACCAAGTTTTTATCCTCAAAATCATTAGTTTTAGAACTAGAGTTAGGCTCGAAAACATTTTTATTAGAAATTACTTTTTCTAATTCTTTAGAAAGTTTATTCTTCTCAGAACTTACTTCCTCAAGATTTTTTAAGATACTTTCAAAATCAGCATTTTTCTTATCAAGATCTTTAGAAAGATCTGAAATCTCTTTAGTAAGAATAGAATTCCTAGAATTTGCCTTATCGAGTTTCTTGTTGAGTTTGGAATTCTCAATCTCAAGAAGTTCAGCAAATCTAGAGACTTCTTCATTTGTAGGTAAAGTATTTTCCTCATCAGAAGATGATTCTTCATCAGAAGAGTTATAATATTTACTATCATTAGGATTTAAGGAAACATTGGTCAAAGATTCAGCATTTCGTACCTTATCCATAAGACAATGATTATCAATAGGTAATCTGGCTATAAGACCAAGATTCTTCTGTCCAGAAGATTCATATTCAGAAGATTCATCTGAAGAGTCACCACCACTGGCACTCCAGGTGTCATTAGCTTTCAGAACTTTCTTAGCTTTAGCTTTGTAATACTTCTTCATATTCCTGTCTGAATGTCTTTCCTTTCTTTCTTTCTTTTTGAGCATAGGGCAATCTGGTCTAATATGTCCAGCTCTTTTACATTCATAACAAGTAACTTCTCCATCTTTCTTATCTTTCCTGTCCTTCTTCTTATACTTGGATTGAAAGTTTCTCTATCCATCTATCTTGTTCATCCTTCGAGCAAGATTGGCTAGCTCATTTTCTGAAACTTCACTCTCACTAGATTCGGATTGGAAAATGACTTTCTTAGACTTGGATCTGGTTACTCTTTCAGGAGTCTTAGCTTTCATCTGATTCGAAGTTGTAGTAAAAGTAACAGTACCATTTCCATTCTTCTTCTTAATGTTGTCAGCATCTCTCTTCATTCTTGTTTCATGTTGTAGAAGAGTTCCAAATAATTCATCAAGAGTAATTTGAGTGACCTTCCTATTCTCATCTATAGCTGTTCTCTTGGATTCCCACTCATTGGGCATAATATCAATTATCTTGTCCACAAGAGCTTCATCATCTAAACCTTTTTCTCCCATAGACTGCAGACTGTTGACAATGGTCATAAATCTTTGTTGAACTTTACAGATAGGTTCTCCATAAGGAAAATTGAAGCCATGATATTCAGCTCTAAGCATAGCTCTTCTAGTCTCAATCACCTTAGAAGTCCCAAAGTGTGTAACCTCTAACTTCTTCCATATACAGTTAGCTGCTTCACAAGAAGAAATTTGGATATATATATTTCTAGTCATTGAACATAGTAAAGTATTGCGTACCTTATAGTTGAGTTGATATTCTTGCTTCTCCTGGTTAGTAAAGGTTCTGACATCCTTGTCAGGAATTTTATAATCACCAGTAAGCATCACAAAGTTATCTACTCCAGTATTGATAACAAATGTCTTCATACGATCTCTCCAGTATTCATAATCATTACCATCGAAGATTGGTGGTCTTGTAGGATTCAGATTGTCAATTGATCCAACATTAATTCCTGTCATACTAAAAATAACTTTGCACACAAACTTGTTAGTAGAAAAGATTCGTAATAACAAAGTTCGGTATGAGAAAAGTTCGGAATGGATAAATCGGAATGACAAAGTTCGGAATGGAAAAGTGAGCAAGAAAAACTTGTATGTGAGTACAAGTATTTCAGTAACCTTTGCTCTGATACCAAATGTAAGAATGGTATAGAGTAAGAGGTTTCCAACCTCTGATACCAATTGTAGGATCGAAATATAATATGAGATGCTCAATATACAAGAGGGGGGGTGAATTGTATACTTTAAAAATTCCTTTGGAACCTTTAAAGTTAGTTATGAATAACTAAAGTTTCCTTAGAAAAGGAAAGGGCTAAGTTTAACAAAGTTAAACTAAGTAAATTCACAACACCTCTAACACCGAACTGAACTTGGAAAGTGATTCCAAAAGTAGGTTCCGGAAATATGATTCCGGAAATTGAAACTTAACAAAAGTTACAATATGAGATTCTACCTTACAGCGTATAGAATCTAAATGAATCAAAGTAAGTAAGGAAGTATAAGAAAGTTATACTTTCCTTAAGATACAAATTACATCGGAATAAAAACAAGTAGTAAAACTACTAGTAACAAGATAATAGTCTTTTAACCCAAAGAGAAGGGTATCCAACAACCTTGGATAAAGGTCCCTTGATTTATACATTCAAGAAAGTATGTCTTACCCACACCAGGGTAAGCCCTCGATACTAAGATCGGAGTCTCTGTCTTGCTATCCCCGCAAGCCCTCAACTTCAAGGTAGTTGGTAACCTCTGTCTTTCTCAGCAAGAAAGCCCTCGATCTTTAAGGTAGTTGGCACCTCTGTCTTTCTCAGCAAGAAAGCCCTCGAACTTTAAGGTAGTCGGCACCTCTGTCTTCCTATCCCTGGAAGCCCTCGAATGTAATCACCAACATTCGGAGTCGCACGAAGCTTTGAGAGTTAATAAGAGACTCTCTCTCTATAAATCACTTCAACAGCATGTAAGTACTTTTTCAGCAATCAGCACATGCATCAGCCATCAGCACCGAGCTCTTTCAAATGAGCTCCTATTTATAGGTAAGGTCGGCTCCTTCTCCAACGGTCATATTTTCCTTAAAGATCGGAGGGACCTGTACACGTGTCACTTAGACAACGGTTAGTTTATAACAAAAAGGACGACATCGTTTTATAACAAAACAAGTGTAACAGAATGTACGACATCGTTTTAAATTCTAACATAAAGGTTCGGAATGAAACTTCGGAGTGAAAGTTCGGAGTGAATAAATTCAGAGTGTATAAAACAATGATAATCAGATTCTGTTTAATAGGTGAATTCGGAATGAGAATTCGGAATAGGAATTCGTCATCAGAAATCGTAATGAGAATTCATCATCAGAATTCGTAATGAGAATTTGTCATCAGAATTCATAATGAGAATTCTTCATCAGAATTCGTAATAAAAATTCGGAATGAGATTTCTTCATTAGAATTCGTAATGGGAATTCTTCATTGGAATTTGTAATGAGAATTCTTCTTCAGAATTCGTAATGAGAATTCGTCATCAGAATTCGTAATGAGAATTCGTCATCATAATTTGTAATGAGAATTCATTATCAGAATTCGTAATGAGAATTCGGAATGAGATTTCTTCATTAGAATTCGTAATGAGATTTCTTCATTAGAGTTCGTAATGAGAATTCTTCATTAGAGTTCGTAATGAGAATTCTTTATTAGAGTTCGTAATGAGAATTCTTCTTCAGAATTCGTATCTTTGAATCTGGAATAGAACTTAGTCAGAGTTCATATCCGGAATTCGGAATGAAACTTCCTTATAGTTCTTGTCCAGAATCCGAATACTAAACATAATGCTTTATATCTAAGTTTTAATGATTTCGAGAAAATGAGTCCGAATCTCATACTTAAGAAAAATATGAATGAAAATATGATAAGGATAAATTTTTCTTATAAAAGCGATTTTCCTTAAGAAAGCAATTTTCCTTATAAAAGCAATTTTCCTTAAAGATAAGGTGTTTGTGATTTTCAAAACAAGAAGGAATGGAAAAGTCATAAGGAAAACCTTATTGACTCAACACTTTTCTCTTGTATTTTTAACCCTATATTTTGTCATGTGAAAATGATATTTGAGGAATAATTATCTTTTCCCTTGTGGATATAGTTATAAATAACCATTTTTTTATATGATCATTGAGTTTGAGTAAATTACAAGTTATTAAATTTTGGAATGAAAATGTGAGGTATGAGATAACATTTTTGATGAAATTATGTTATAGTTATTTTGAGGAATCTATCTCATTTTTTGGGAATTTTATAAAATTATATATTTTTTGAAAAAGGACAACTCATATACCATGTGACAACCCATCACTTCGGATAAAGCTATAGGAATTAAACCCACAACTATAGTGTGATTGGGATTCATTGCTTACCACTGGACTATGTGAAGTCCCTGGTTAGTGTGAATAATTATTTTTAGTTAGATGATTTTATTGATCAATAATAAGTTGATTTGGGATCTTATGTCTTATCAAATGGATATCCTTAGTACAGGAAAATGATTTGGTGATTAAGTGATAAATGTTATTTTGGAAGACGTTCGTTCTATTTGGAATACTATATTCCTAAGGAAAATAGAATACATTGGGATTTCATTTGAAGAGTAAAGTTGTTTTTTACCTATGTATTTATTGTGGATTTATAGAAATTTGGGTTATTTATGGAAATAATTAACCCATCATAGAGAATATGTGATTAGGTTAATTACTTTTAAGTATGTGACTTTAAGTATAGTCGATATTATTTGGATATATAATTTAACGTGGAAAACTACGTAAGAAAATTATTCTTAGTTTTTGGTTTCAATTTTAGTTTGGATAATATTAAAAGATTTTATGTAAAATTGTTTATTGAATGGTATTTATTGAACTTTGGGTATTTTTGGTTTAATTTTTGAAATTAAGATTAGTATTTCTTTCTCTAAAGTATTATCCTTTTTTCGGATCATATTTTCTTTTACTAACCATTTTGGTTTTGGTTAATCTCTAACGAAAATGGAAATATATAGTTCATACATTGTGGATTATGTGATTCTCTATAATTTTATTCTAGCGCTTCATGTGTGACCAAGTCATCTTGAACACTAACTATTAGGAGTGAAAGATGAGTTTGTGGAAGGAATTAGATAAAGGATAAAACTCTACTTATCAAGTATATTTTTGTTTTCTTATTCTATGAATATATTAATTATTAAACTTTATGGAAGGGATCTTAGAACCAAACATGTGTTATCCTAATGCTTTATGTTTTTTTGAACCGATGATATTTTAAATCATCATAGATTGATGGATTTGAGGCCCTTAATTTTACACTTTTTTGTGATTGATGACCTCAATAACTCCCTATATATATTTATGTTTTTCCTCAAATTATGTGTCTCTAATTTCCACAAATTTTCTCTTAATCGAGATCATAATTTAGTGGTGAATTTTTCATCACCTTTTCCCTCTTATTAAGACTAAATTTCATTAACCCAATTTCTGATGTGGGTTTTCCACAAATGTATTTTTCTATTTTTAATATTTTATTTTATAAGAACAATTTTAGAATTGTGTGGACGCAATTTATTGAAGTAGGGGAGAATGTAACACCCCAAGATTTCAGAGTAAGTTATTTTCTTTAAATTCAATAGCTTGCGCTACACGCAACACTGAGTTCGAGCACACCACAAGTTACCAAACTACCCATTCAAAAGTGGTTATGTATAGTATTAACTATATTTTGAATTTTATATACTCCATATAATTTTAACTTATGTATTATGTGTTTCTTAGAAATATTATCAGAACAAATTCAAATTTTCAGATAAAAAATGTATTTTTCAAAGAAATCAATTTTACCACCTTTTAATAGAGAACCCTTTTTAAATCCAATATTTGACCCTTTAACATATTAATTTTGATAAAATAAAATTCTTCTTTAGAATCGGGACATCAAAATTTATTTTGGATGAAATTTTGGTATTTTTCTAATAATATTCAATTTTTATGAATAGTGAGAAATAATATATTTTAATTCAAAAACTGCCTTTTAATCTAATTTATTTATACGATTATATTATATTTTGAGTTGGTTTTTAAGTTTAATTATATTATATTTCTACCCTTTAATCCAATTTTGGTCATCGGAATTAATTTCACTGTGAAATTATACATAAACAAGTGCCAGTCTTTAGATAGTTATTGTTTCTTAAAAACACGCTATTTGTTTTGACAATGGGAATTAATTTTAAATTAATTAATCCAAATTCTATGTTTTTAATTTGGTAAAATAGAAATAATTTTTGAATTTGGAATATCAAATATATCTTAGGATGAATTTTTGGTATTTTTCGGAAAAAATTCAATTTTTGAGGAATAGTGAAACCACTAAGTAGTAGTTAAAAATCCGACTTTTTCATTTAAATGAAATTTTACTACTTCTCTAAATTGAATTTTGAAAATCTGAGATATATTGTTATTATTAGTAAGAAAAATTTAGTTCAATAATTTGAAAATAAATTTTGGTGAATAGTAACTTTGGACTTTTATTTACCGCGATTAAAGGTAAATAAGGTAATTCAAGGTAAAAAAGAATATTATAATAATAAAAAATTACCTTAACACTTTTCATAACCTTATTGGATGAGTCATTTCTGACCATGGGCATCCTTGAGTCGATTTTGGGACCCCATGGAGCCACTTAAGAATGATAATGACACTTTATTTTATTTAACTTAAAGTAAAGACAAAAATGACATTAACAAATATCTTTTAGTATATCAATTTTTACATGGGGTTATATAGGTCATATTTTCAACTATAAATAATAATTAGAAAGATAAAACTATTTCCTACATTATGTTAATTGTTTTATAATTTTTTGACATCAACTAAATTAAATTATTTATGAAACAATAATGATGCAGTACTTACCTTATTGATAAATGATTTAAATAAATATGATTATTAATATTCAAATAATATCCAAAACATGTCCAATTATTATTGTATGATTTTATTTAGACCATGACTCATCTTATCTTATACTTTAATTAGTTCTGGACCTTTAAAAACCGAATATCCCTATATAATAAAATAATATTTTCACACTTTCTTGTAGAACCCCTCCTCCCCCTTATAAAAGGACACCACTTATAACTCATTCCACACACCCTTAAAGCCCCTTGGTTCATCCAACCACTAACAAAATAATCTCTCAATATCTCCCTCTTCATCCTAGAAGCCTTACCTAGGGCAGAAGGCACTTCAAGAAGTCCTTTTGGTTCAAACCAAAGGAAGTTACCCAAATTAAAGGTAACGCTTTCTCTTAAATTATTTTGTTTTATTTTGTTTTATTTTACTTCTCCAACCCCCTAATTACTTTATATTAATTTGTTTTATAACAACAACAGTATAATAAATATACTAGGATGTTGTTATGAGATGTATTCTAACTAAACTTACACACACCTCCATCTAATTGGTGAAGAACATACTATTTTTGTGGATGGAAAAATAATGCCTCAAAAAATGATGATTGTTTGATTATCTTGTACCACCTCTCATGGTGTTCATTGAGATGGAACTGAATTTTTATATGATATATATATTATGTTTATGTATTCTTTATTCTTCTGTATTTTCCATTTATATCATTATTTTATGATATCCATTATGGGTAAAACATGATAATTTCATTTAAGGAAGTGCGGACTACCGCTCCCACAAAATGATATGACTCGTTAATTCATTATGTGGAACATACAAAGGATGGAATTAATGATATTATATATGATATTATACTTTAATTTTCATATACCTATGTATAATTATGTTTTAATTCCATTAAAATAAAAAAAAAGAAATGAAATTAGCGTTCATGCGTACGTACGACTTACCGTCTCCAAGAAAGATACATTTCATTTATTTTATCCAAATGTTATGTACTATTATAAATAGATTTATATATTGGATATAATATATATATATATAATATATATATAAATCATTTATATCATTCTGAAGATAATTGAGTTTTGACCACATGGAAAAATTTAATTATAACATGTTCATTTTGGACTCAAGTTCTGAACATTGATAAAATATCCAATATGAACTCAAATAATTAAATAATTTTTATAGAAAGGTAATAAGTGATATAATAGGTATAATAAACCTTAAAAATGTTCTTAATCAAGTAAAAATTAACTTATTTTATTATTTAGTAAGAATAAGGAACATACAAGACAAGTTGGACTTGAGGTAAGGGGTTTCTTATCTCACTTTTAATTCTGTGAGATTTCCATTGTTCACCACTTATTTATTGGATGTGGTGTATTGTGTACTTCCATTGGATATATATATATATGTATTATCATGATTATCTTTATATTCATGGTATTCTATGATTCATTTGGTGGTTATTAACTTTTGGTCATACGACTCGATTGATTACGACGAAGTAAGGGTTTTTCATCTCACTTTTTATTCACATGAGATTAATGCTATATTGGCCACTATTTCCTTTTGTGGGGTGTATGTACTGTACATGATTTTATTCTTGTTGTAATATACTTTAATTTATGGGTATTTACTTCTTTATTGTATTATCCTTATTTCATGGGTTGTAAGTTTCAATAGTTACCAAATTGGTAAGGGAATTTCAATTTTCAATTTCCACTCATTGGGCTTTACGCATACTTGATTGATTATTTTACTCCAAGATTATGTGTGGAATCACTATTTATTATTTATGTAGTAATTTCCACTCCCCTTTTTGTGGATATACTTTTGATACACATAATCACTCCATTGATAATTTATCAATTCATTGATATAAACTTGATCCTAACTCGATTTTCATTCATTGAGTTAAATATACAAGTCATTGGTGTTGTTTTTACAAGAATATGTGTGAATGTCCTATGATTGATTTACACTGAATATCCAATCGTATTTATTGTATTTATATTTTTCACACATAATTATGTCATTGATTTATCCTTTACCTAAGGATATTGTCTTTATAAGGGATTTTATCTCAATTTACATTCCTTTGAGACTTCTTTGTTGTTATGCACCAATTCACATTTATATGGTGTATATACTGTCCTTTGACATATTATATAATGAAATCATTTATTCTCAATATATTATAAAGTTTTTATTAGCACAATTATTTTTTTTCATGTGTCTTTCATTTGGTTAGAAACTCCAATTAAAATATCATTTTAAATGTTCTAAAATTTTATTCTTATAAATCTTTCTCATTAATGTCAAAGTTTTAAAAATGGTTTTAAGGATTTATTTATATGGACATTAATGTTTCAAAATTAAAATTCCTTTTAAAAGTTTCAAAGTGGTATGGGACACCTTGATTCAAGAATCTATTTTTAAACGGATTCTTGAAAAATAGTGTGACTTTTAAATGTTTTCAAGAAAAAGGGGTATATTTCTCTCAAATAGTTTTGATAATTATTTTCATCTATGTAAATATACTTAATTATTATCGATTGAGGTTAATCTGTTACAATATAATCTTCCATATTGTATTCAATGAGTTATGTTTGACTGTGGATGTGATATTTTTATACCATTCATGGTTTGTGGATAAAGTATTGACATTTCATATGCTAGTTTTAATACGAATGATTATGTTATGTTTCAAACCTTTCATATGAGGAATGCATTGGACATAGTAAGTGACGGGTGGAGCCTGCTATAGCTCCTCAATGCATCGATAGGTCTCATGAGACAAACTAGTGTCTTGGCACAAGGCCTTAACAAAATCTTATTTGTAGTCTTGGAACAAGGCCTTGACTATGTGATTATGATGTCTGGTATTATGCATTCCATCATTATGAGATTAGATATTGATATTTCATGTGGTTATTCGACTAGTAGAATACCCATGGCTATGTTTTATTATGGAATTATTTACTCAACTCATATTTCTTCTATAAAGTGTTCATGTTTATAATATCTAAAGTCATGTGTTTTCAATTATTCACCATTCCAAATGTTTATGTTATCTTTCGCTATATTGATTACTCTTATTGAGCATTTGAGCTCACCCCTTTCTCATGTTTAATTTTCCCAAGATATGAAGAAGTTATTTATGAGTGACTTATAGGAATAATCTTGGAAGCTTGGATGTTTATAATGGAATAAATTAGTTTTGTTTTTCTTTTCAAGTTGTAGTGTTGAACATATGTATGTATCTTGTTTCCAAGACTACTAAACTGGTTGGTCCTTTAGGACTTGATTCCTTGTAATCATGCCAATGTATCAAAATAATGCACCGTCTTCTGGATTATGGGGTCGGGGCATTATAGTTGGTATCAAATTAAATTTATTACAAACATTGGAAACTATATTTAGATAAACTCTAATTAGAGAACATTACCCTAAGATAGAATTTGAGGATTATTATAGAATAACTTCCTAGAATATTGGTAATGTAGGGATTTTGTGTATTTTCCAAAAATTATATCCCTGTCTGGATACGAGGTGGTAGAGGCGGCTCTGGCACAGATGTACCTAGGAGTGAGAACTCTAACAAAGAGTTTTGGGCTTGACCTAGGGTATCCTGGTACACGAAAATGGGCCTTGATGTAGTCTTGGTTGTGACACTCTAGGGGGATATGATTAGGATAATTTGTATTCTCTTTACAAACCAATTTGAAGTATTTTAATATAATATGAGAATAAATGGCATTGGTTAATCCTAAGGTATTTTAAATTCAAAATAAAGTGTCGTGATATTTTCTAAATGATTTTATGATTATTATTACTCACACAATGATTTCTAGTTTTAGTAAATGTCTAGATTCCAAGGAATTCAAAGTAACTTTGAGAATGTTGTAAAAGGTTTTAACAGTGGTGGAAATGAGAAAAAAATGGAATGTTGACAGGCGTAAAAGATATCATGTTTATACCAAATAAATTTTCAAAAAATATGATCAACAACATGTATATTAACCAACTTTCGAACTCAATAAGGAAGAGAAAAGTGGTGAATGATAAGAGCTCCAGCAGTGAAGACCGTGGAGAAAAGAAAGCTCATTTTCCATCATATAGGAAATGTGGAAGGATACACATAGGAAGGTGTCTTAATGGAACAAATAAATTATTTATGTGTGGGAAATAAGGACATAAAGTAAAGAATTGCCGAGGAAAATGAAGAGTATTATGGAAGAAAATAAAAATGGTCCTAAGAATCTATTTACAGTCATTTTCCATAAATATAGGGGACCTGGCCATTACCTGAGTGAATGCCCTATTCTATAGGATATCCACTTAGTCATCGAAGATGCTATGTTGAAATAAATGGATGGAGAAATGTTTAAGAAGTATTAGTGCTCTTTGTTGATGGGATTACATTCTAAGACTTTTCTCTTGTATTTGTAACCCAGTAGTTTGTTATGTGAAAATTATATTTGAAGAAATATTATCTTTTATCTTGTGGATATAGTTATACATAACCATTTAGTTTTATATGGTCATTGAGTTTGAGGAAATTACAAGTTATTAAGTTTTGGAATGAAAATGTGAGGTATGAGATAAAATTTGTGATGAAATTATGTTATAGTTATTTTGAGGAATCTCTCTCATTTTTTTTAATATTATAAAATTATATAGTTTTTGAAAAAGGTCAAAACGTAGACCATGTGACAACCCGTCGTGTTGGACAAAGCTACGAGAATTGAACCCACAACCATAGTACGGTTGGGATTTATCGCCTACCACTGGACTATGTAAAGTCCCTGGTTAGTGTGAATAATTATTTTTAGTTAAATGATTTTATTGATCAATAATAATTTGATTTCGGATCTTATGTCTTATCAAATGTATCTCCTTAGTATAGTAAAATGATTTTGTGATTAAGTGATAAATGTTATTTTGGAAGACGTTCGCTCTATTGGGAATACTATATGCCTAAGGAAAATAGAATACTATGGGATTTCATTTGAAGAGTAAAGGTGTTTTTTCCTATGTTTTTATTGTTTATTTATGGTGATTTTGGTTATTTATGGAAATAATTAACCCATCCTAGAGAATATGTGATTAGGTTAATTACTTTTAATTATGTGAATTTAAGATTAGTCGATATTATTTGGAGATACAATTTAACGTGGAAAACTACGTATGAAAATTCTTCTTAGTTCTAGTTTCCAATATTAGTTTGTATTATATTAAAATATTTTATGGAAAATTTTTTATTGAATGGTATTTATTGAAATTTTGGTATTGTTGGTTTAATTTTTGAAATTAAGATTAGTATTTCATTCTCTAAAGTATTATCCTTTCTTTGTATCATCTGATATTTTACTAACCATTTTAGTTTTGGTTAATATATAAAGAAAAGGGAAATACATAGTTCATACATTGTGGATTATGTGATTCTCTATAAGTTGATTCTAGCACTTCAGGTGTGACCAAGTCATCTTTAATACTAATCATTAAGAGTGAAAGATGAGTTTTTGGTAAGAATTAGATAAAGGATGAAACTCTACTTGTCAAGTATATTTTTGTTTTCTTATACTATGAATAAATTAATTATTAAACTTTACGTAAGGTATCGTAAAACCAAAAATGTGTTATTCTAATGCTTTATGTTTGGTTGAACTGATGATATTTTAAATCTTCATAGATTGATGGCTTCAAGGCCCTCAATTTTACACTTGTTTGTGACTGATGACCTCAATCACTCCCTATATATATTTAAGTTTTTCCTCCAATAATATGTCTCTAATTTCCACCAATCTTATCTTAATCGAGATCATAATTTAGTGGTGACTTTTTCATCTCTTTTTCCCTCTTATTAAGACTAAATTTTATTAACCCAATTTCTGATTTGGGTTTTCCACAAAGGTATTTTTCTATTTTTAACCTTTTATTTTCAAAGAACAATTTCAAATTTTGAGGACACAATTTATTGAAGGAGGGGATAATTTAACCCCCCAAGATTTCATAGTAAGTTATTTTCTTTAAATTCAATAACTTGTGTTATACGCACGACTGAGTTCGAACACACCATGACTTACCAAACTAGCCGTTCAAAAGCGGTTATGAATAGTATTAACTGTACTTTTAATTTGATATACTCCATATAATTATAACTTATGTATTATGTGTTTCTTAGACATATTATAAGAAAAAATTCAATTTTTCAGATAAATAATGTATTTTTCAAAACAAATTGCCACCTTTTAATGGCGAACCCTTTTTAAATCCAATATTTAACCCTTTAAAATATTCATTTTGACAAAATAAAATTTTTATTTAGAATTGTGACATAAAAATTTAATTTGGATGAAATTTGGGTATTTTTCTAATCATATTCTTGTTTTTATAAATAGTGAGAAATAATGTATTTTAATTCAAAATTGCCTTTTAATATAATTTATTTATATGCTTAGATTATATTTTAAATTGGTTTTGAAGTGTAATTATATTATATTTTTACCCTTTAATCCAATGTTTTTCATTTGTAATTAATTTCACTTTGAAATTATACATAAATAAGGTTCAATCTTTTGATAGTTATTATTTCCAAAAAACACTTTATTTGTTCTGAAAAAAAAGAATTTATTTTAAATTAATTAATCCAAATTATATGTTTTTAATTTTTTAAAATAGACATTATTTTTGAATTCGGAATATAAAATATAGATTAGGCTTAATTTTTGGTAATTTTCTGAAAAAACTTTATTTTTTGATGAATAGTTAAACCACTAAGTAGTAGTTAAAAATCCGAATTTTTCATTTAAATGAAATTTTATCGCTTCTTTGAATTGCATTTAAAAAATCTGAGATACATGGTTATTATTAGTAAGTAAAATGTGGTTCAACAAGATAAAATAATTTTTGTTGAATAGGAACTTTTGACTTTTATTTATCATGGTTAAAGGTAAATAGGGTAATTCAAGGTAAAAACAATATTATAATAGTACAAAATTACCTCAACACTTTTCCTAACCTTATTGGATGATTCATTTCTGACCATGGGAGTCCTTGGGTTTATTTTGGGACCCTATGTATCCACTTAAGAATGATAATGAAACTTTATTTTAATTAACTTAAAGTAAAGACAAAAATGACATTAACAAATAACTTTTAGTATATAAATTTTTACATGGGGTTATATAAGTCTTTATTTATACTATAAATAATAATTGGAAAGCTCAAAAGATTTAATATATTATGGTAATTTTTTATAATTTTTAGACATCAAATAAATTAAATTATTTATAACACAATAATGATGTAGTATTTACATCATTAATAAATGATTTAAATAAATATAATACTTAATATTAAAATAATATCCAAAACACGTTCAACTGTTATTGGATGATTTTATTTCGACCATTAGTCATCTTATATTCGACTTTAATTAGTTTTGGACCTTTAGAAACTGAATATCACTATATAATTATATAATATTTTCACACTTTCCTAAAGAGCCTCTCCTCCCCCTTATAAAATAACACAATTTCTAACCCATTCCAAACAGCTCTCAAGCCCCTTGGATCATCCAAACCCTTCCAAAATATTCTCTCAAGATACCCCTATTCCTCCTATAAGACTTACTCAAGGAATAAGGCACTTCAAGAAGTCCTTTTGGTTCAAACCAAAGGAAGTTAACCAAATTAAAGGTAATGCTTTATCTTAAATTCTTTTGTTTTATTTTATTTTGTTTCAATCCTCCAGTCCCCTAAACACTTTTAATTACTTTCTTTTATAACAACACCAGTATCTTCAATATACTATGATGTTTTTATGAGAATGATTCGAACTATACTTACACACACCTCCATCTAATGGGTGAAGAACATACTGTTTATGTGGATGGAAAAATAATGTACCACGAAACGATGATTGTTCGATTATCTCCTACCGCCTCTCATGGTGGCTATTAAGATTTCACTTTACTTATATATGATATAAATAGTATGTTTACTTTTTCTTTATTCTTCTGTATTTTCTATTTATATCATTATTTTATGGTTTCCATTATGGTTAAAACACGATAATTTCATTTGTGGAAGTGTGGACTACCACCCCCTCAAAATGATATGTCTCTTTAATGCCTTATGTGGAATATATAGAGGATATAATTAATGATATTATGTATTATATTATACTGGAATTATAATATACCTATTTGTAATTATGTTTTAATTCCATTAAAATACAAAATATAAATGAAAGTTGCGTTCATGCGTACGTATGACATACCATCTCCATGAACGATACATTTCATTTCTTATCTCCAAATGATATGTACTGTTATAAATAGATATATATACTGGATATAATATATATATATATATATCATATATAAATCATGTATATCATTCTGGAGATAATAGACTTTCGACAACAAGGAAAAATTGTAATTATAACACGTTCGTTTTTTACTCAAGTTACGAACATCGATAAAATATCCAATATGAACTCAAATAATTAACTAATTGTAATATCAAGGTAATAAGTGATATAAAAGGAATAATAAAATTTAAAAATTTTCTTAATCAAGTAGAAATTTAATTAAATTTATTATTCATGAAGAACAAGGAACATACAAGACAAGTCGGACTTGAGGTAAGGGGATTCTTATCTCACTTTTAATTCTATGAGATTTCCATTATTCACCACTTATTTATTGAATGTGGTGTATTTTGTACTGACATTTGATATATATTATCATAATTCTCTTTATATTCATGGTATTCTGTGATACATTGGGTGGTTATTATCTTTTGGTCATACGACTCGATTGATTACAATGAAGTAAGGATTTTTCATCTCACTTTTCATTCCTGTGAGATTCATGCTATGTTGGCCACTATTCACTTTTGTGTGGCATATGTAATGTCCATGATTGTATTATTGGTTTAATATAATTTAATTTATGTTTATTTAAATATTTATTGTAGGATCCTTCTTTCATGGGTTGTATGTTTCATAATTTACCAAATCGGTAAGGGAATTTCAAATTTCAATTTCCATTAAGTGGGATTTACACATACTTCATTGATTATTTTTCTCCCAGATTATTTGTGGAATCACTATTTATTATTTTTATAGTAATTTCCAATCCCCTTTGTGTGGATATAATTTTGATACACATAATCACTCCATTGGTAATTTCTCAAGTAATTGATATAAACTTGATCTTAACTCAATTTCCATTCATTGAGTTAAACATCCAAGTCATTGGTGTTGTTTCTACAAGAATATGTGTAAATTTCCTCTGATTGATTTACACTGAATACCCAATCATATTGAGTGTATTTATATTTTTCACACATTATTATGTCATTAATTTATCCTTTACCTAATGATATTGTCTTTATAAGGGATTTCATCTCAATTTACATTCCTTTGAGACTTCTCTGTTGTTATGAACCAATTCACTTTTTTATGGTGTATATATTGTCCTTTGACATAGTATATAATGAAATACTTTATTCTCAAGATATTATAATGTTTTTATTACCTCAATTATTTTTATTCAAACATCTCTCATTTGGTTAGGAACTCTAACTAAAATATCATTTTAAATGTTTTAGAAATTTATTCTTCTAAATCTTTCTCATTAATGTATATGTTTTAAAAATAGTTTTAAGGATTTATTTATATGTACATTAGTTTTTTAAAATTAAAATTCCTTTTAAAAGTTTCAAAGTGATATGGTACACTTTGATTCGAAAATCTATTTTTAAACGACTTCTTAACAAATAGTGTGACTTTTAAATGTTTTCAAGAAGAAGGGGGATATTTCTCTCAAATAGTTTTGATGATTATTTTCATCTATGTCAATATCCTTCATTATTCTCAATTGAGTCTAATATTTTACAATAAAATCTTCCATGTTGTATTTAATTAGTTATGTTTGACTGTGGATGTGCTATTTTTATACCATTCATGGTTTAAGGATAAATTATTAACATTTCGTATTCTAGTTTTAATACAAATGTTTATGTTATGTTTCAAACTTTTCATATGAGGAATGCATTGGACTTAGTAAGTGACGGGTGAAGCCCGCTATAGATCCTCAATGCATCGGTAGGTCTCAGGTGACAAACTAGTGTCTTGGCACAAGGCCTTGACAAAATCTTATTTGTAGTCTTGGCATAAGGCCTTGACTATGTGGTTATGATGTCTGGCATTATGAATTCCATCATTATGAGATTAGATATTGATATTTCATGTGGTTATTTGACTAGTATAATACCCATGATTATATTTTCTTATGGAATTATTTACTCATCTCATATTCTTTCCATAAAGTGTTCATGTTTATTATTTGTAAAGTCATGTGGTTTCAATTATTCACAGTGCATAATGTTTATGTTATATTATATTGTATTTCTTACTCTTATTGAGAATTTGAGCTCACCCCTTACTCATATTTTATTTTCCCAAGATATGAAGAAGTTAGTTATGAGTGGATTGCAGGAATAATCTTAGAAGCTTGGATGTTTCTAATGGAATAAATTAGTGTTGTTTTTCTTTTCAAGTTGTAGTGTTGAACTTATGTATATATCTTATTTCCAAGACGACTAAACTGATCGGTACTTCGGGACTTCATTCCTTGTTATCATACCAATGTATTAAAATAATGCACCATCTCCTGGATTCTGGGGTCGAGGTGTTACATTGGTAGTACAATTGTTTCCATGTTTTATGAAAAAATAGTTATTAATATACAAATTTTCAATAAATTTATTCACATTAAATTTATACCTATAACTATCAATCTATAATATCACTGTGATGAAACATGAGTGACCACATGTTCCCTAATTCAAGATTCACCACATGTTGAACCTACTAAATCATGTGTCAATGTGCTAGATGTTTATGGGACTGGGAAGGAGGGTGTGTTATATGTTGATGGGGGGTTACATAGGGTGTGTAAAATGATGGTGGTGGAAGATGAATGTGTACCAAATGCTATTGTAAAGGATCTCGATGGATCATCGAGTATCTATGTGGTTGAGAGAACATCCACTATGAGTTGACTCGGATCTATGAAATGATTCTTCTTTGGAATTCCTATTATATAAACAAGTAAAAATAAATTCAAAACATATATTTATTAAAAATTATGTAAAAAAATAAATTTTGAAATGATAACAGTTGCACAATACAGAAAAAAAAATATACATGGGTGTGATAATTAATGGCTACACATACACACAAATATAACATTTAATTATTCAAAATTGAACAACTCATTCATAAAAATATATTTAAATATGATAACATGACCATTGTACTAGATACTAATAACATATAGCACAGGTGGTTGATAAGTTAATGGATGACTGCACATAGAATAATGTTTTCATTCAATCATACTATTATTCATCTCCATCATTACATCATCAACTTCATCCAACCCTGAAATACTAATATTTTAAATATGATGATGCAAAAATAATTCATATTCTCATTGTGATGATATTTTATGTTAGAGGTAAAATATTCCACTTCATCACCCATATCATACATGTCTCTTTGTTTTATGTGAACCACTACACTTCTTCCTTCATCCATGAAATCTTCCACATAATATACAATTTTTTACTATGATGAGAATATATGTCGATCATGTATTTCATGGTCACAAACATCCATCAAGTGAGGTATGTTCATGAAAGTAAATTTCAAGTAATCTCTTTTAATACCCCTAGTAATATCGACCCGTGTAAATTTGAATAAAACAACAGCAAAAATACCATGGTATTTTAATTCGATAATATCAGTTGAATTTCCATATTATTACAATTCAAAAATATAAATATACCACTATTATATGTTTTTAAACACTTTTCATGATTAACTATACTAAATTTCAAGTTATTCCCACTATAAGTGTTGAACTTTCTAACTAGTTTTAGAGGACCTCAAGCTAGAAATCTAAAATCTTATGATAAATCATCCCAAGTATTAATATTCATGATCAAAAATGTTAATATAAATTAATATAATTAAAAAAATATATGTGTAAATCTAATATTTGTACTAATTTCAATATTTATGACCTTACATGATGTGTAAACCATTCTACAATATCTCCATTTACATATTTTATTATATATTTCTCATTTCATGTTTGACTTATAATTTGTCTCTTTTTTTGTATCCTGGGTTCTTCAATAAATGGATATAAAATTTCATTATTTAGTATAACATATCTATATTCTTGTAATAATTCCATTTCTATCAATGTAATATTTCATATCTTCCCAACTGATCAGCTAACAGTACGAAGGATTTTATATTTCCTGTATAGTTTAGATTGAGTTGATATGTCATCAACACATCCAACTTTATTGAATATTATCTCAATATCATCCAAGTATCTAAAAAAAGGTAAAACAATCCTCTTCTAAAAACTCTTTTGAAATAGATCCTTTAGGTTGATATTTATTTTTCTCATATGATTTCCAATGAAAAAGACATCTATGAAATAAAATAAATAAAAAATAATTACATATTTAATTAAGTTCCATGAATTTTTTAATTAATAATAAAAACATATAAATAAAGTTCTTATAAATTGGATACATTCATCGATAATGTATAATACCTCTTAATTTAGTTTTCCTTGACTAAGTTCATAACTAAAGGCATCATGATGGTAAACCCTAAGGGAGTAAAGGTCATCTTTATTTCACAAAGTATCAGCAAAAATTTATCCTAAAGGTTTTACATCTTATATTTTTATATATTTCTCTTACATAGTTATCTAAATAATGTCAGAAACTAGATTAAAACTATAGTAACCTTTTCAGGTAACAATGTACTCAATTCCAATGGTAGTAACCACTATAACAAAATATGTGAATCATGAATTTCAAATCAATGAAACCTATAATGATTTATGTAGAAACACCTTGAGATGTTATTTTAATACCCATCGACTACTTTCATGTGTTTTAAAATTTTAATTTTTATATTTGTATCCATATTTTTTATTGTAAAAATTTTCAAATAATACTTTCCTTTCTCATCTGGCCATAAATCATGATTTAAATTCAATTTTTCTAATCCCTTCAGGTCATTCATATGGTCCTTCGATTTTCCATGCTCATTAAGTAATGTGAAGATTTAGTTTTCATAAAAATTATTCACAATATGCATAGAATAAAAATTATTATGCATTAAATTAAATTCTCAATACGTAAGTTTAAATAATATACATTTTTCCTTCTATTATAGCATTCTGATTTAAATTGATGATGCACATCAAACCTTTTTCCCACTATCATTAAAATGATGCACATTCCCAAATTATGTTTCAGAATTTATAAGTTTTTCTAATGTCTAAGAACATTTCAATGAATTTGGAGGAGATCTATGATCAATAAACCCATTGAATTTTAATTGTTCAGTATAAATCTATGATATGTATCTAGAAATATATGATGACATAATAAGAATTAGTTTTTCCTATTAGTTATTAATTTATTCTCAAAATAAAATTTACAAATAAGGTCATCCAACCCCATGTAATTTTTCTAAATATATAAGTTCCCAATTCTAGAGAAGTCACTAATGTTCCACGTTAGAGAAGTGTGAATTTTGAACATATTTCTAGAAGATGCATCATAGGTTTCGAAATTATTTCACAATAACTCCTATAATTCTTCAATTAATGGTTGTAATTATGAATCAATATCATTTCTATTAATTTTTTTTATATTAATAATCATCAAAATTATAAAATATGTTTGTTTCATGCAAATCGACGTAGGTATATTTTAATGGATCAAAATAATTGTCCAATTTCTATAACTTGTACCCAAAGTTCCAAATGGTTTGAGTTAATCGATATCCAAACCAAATTTCACATTCTTTGGATTAAATGGTAAATATTTATGTAATTAATAAAATACCTTCCATGATTTTTAATCTCTTTGATATCACATTTACCCATCATTTTTATAATATATAGAATTCAACTTCATGTGCTTAGCTATTTTTTATTACATGAATAATATTTTCAATAAAGGTTTTATAAGGAAGTAATGATAAACCATTATAGGTGTTTTATTTTCCTTCTTCTTCATATTATTATGTTGATGTATATGTCAAACATTATCCATTGACTACCATATAGAAGAATAACATTTTTTTTAATCCTATCTACTTGAATCCTCCCCCCAATAAATCATAAAATCATTGGGTAAGAATGAATTTTTTTTATAATTCATACCAATCTTGGTAAAAAAATTCATATCATAAAAATTCTTAGTGATATTAGATTTAGGAAATGTGACACACACAAAATCCAATATCATAGACATTTCCTTATTTTTAATTCTGTATAGGCATTTGAAATGGTGTAACTTCGGTAGAAAAGATAGTTTTGATTATTTCAAAATCCACCATATAGCTCTTTATTTCCATAATAAACTAAATCATTGAATACATTTTTTTCCTAGTGGAAATAAAATCCACATAATCTTGTACCCAATGCTTGAGTTTGAGTACTAGTAGTAGTAATTTCAGGTGGTAGGTTGGGGGTTTTCCTTCACAATGCCCCTAGAGAGTGACAGTCTAAAGGAGTGGTTGTCGTCAAGTGTTATGGTAGTTGGTGGGTGTTATCATGATAGTAAGGTAGATCTGGTAGTATCTTAACATATTTAAAACATTTTTGTTCATAAATGATGGTGGAAGACTCCCAAATTTCTTAGGATTGTGTTAAGTGATGGAGGTCGGCTTGGTTAGAGGCCTAGATGGTGAGTGGTTGATGGGTTGATGGAGAGCGTTCATGCAGAGAAGGATTAGTGCTATCTATAATGGATGGGGGTCATTTAGTGGTGATGGAGGTAAGTCTCTATGGTGGTCCTTGGTGGTGGTATGGCTCGAGTTAGCTGTAGGGGTGTGGCATCCATGATGATAATAGGTTCTAGACGGGAGCAGAATTCTCAGGGGGGAAATCAATCATGTTTCCACAGTTTAGATCCATGGGGATTCAGAGTAGTAGGTCCCATAATTGTAAGGCTACTATATTAGGATTAATGAGAGGGTATGAAATCTTCCATCGATACCAGGTGTTGATCATCTCTATATGGTTCATTGATAATTGTGTATTCATGAAAATTTTTGGAACTTGGGCCTTAAAAATATATCATTAACCAGGGAGGGGTTATTATATGGTTATAAGTCTTTAAGGCCTTTAAGTTCATGTACTTAGTCCATGTGTCTACCAGGCCTAGAGGTCATGAAAATGGTTCCCCCTAAACCCAATTTAAAATTGATTATCCAAAAAATAAATAAAAATTTAAGTCATTTTGAATGTCTGGAAGTAAAGTTCCATAATACATGAGTCTCTACATCATAAAGATAAGGATCCAATTATATGTTATGATTTTGATCTTTTTGTTATATAGTTCAAAAAATATCATTTTCAAGTTACTATTTATATCACCCTCAACTGGTTGTGTTGGTATGTTTTGATGTTGATGGTTTTCCTTTCAATACTGAAATCATCATATATAAGGTTTTTCTTTTCATTTTCCAATTTTGATGAAGTTGGGAGATCATTTTGTTGACTTACATCAGTAATCAAACTTTCTATAATGTTCGGTTATCCATACCAAATCCAACACAAATATTGAGTATATAATTTCTTCAATATCAATATTTCATAAACTCCATGTATCTTCAACCATCTTATAAATGTACATTTAGGTTATAGACATCTTATTGTCCCATCAATGGATCGATTATAAATTGAAAAATCTAAAAACTACTCCAAACATTTAACATACTGAGATGTGTTCCTTGATAATGTGATACAAATTTTATCCATATATCACAAAGTTCCTACACTTTGTTAAATAAAACTAAAACACATAATAAATATTATGTTATTTAAACAATAACTAATAATTTATTCATAATCAGAAATATAAAAAATTATATATTATTTTTAATTTTATTACATTGTTGAACAATATCATTTTTCTTAGATTTTAATTCAAATCTATATAATCCATCTCAAAATTACATCTTGTTTATAAGTATTTTTAGATTTTATGGGCCAATATCCACTGGTATGGTAAATAATTGATAGGATTTCTTAGCCTAATGTAATTAGGATTTATAATATCTAACAATAAAATAATTTTATTTTCTAGTGTTGAAATTAATTATACTGGAACCTAAAAATTATGAAAGAAATAGGCCATATTCTTCCTATTCCCAAAGTAAATTTTCCTTTGATTCGTACTCACATCTTTTGTTATTACATTAAATAATTTATATTACTACAGTTTTCTAAGGGATAAATTGAATTGAATTTTATTTACTAATGAGTTTATGTTTGTTTTTTATGGATTGAAAATTACAATAGTAAGATCTTGTATTCTAGGATTCCTTTATTTTGATAGTTTAATTTTATGAAATTCTTTTACCGAGTGAAATGTATCCTTCAGACATTATGATGTTACCATAAATTATCGAAATATACTTGGGTATTTCTAAAGAATATGTGTGATTTAAAAATCATCCTACAAATTCTCTTCAAAAATTTCTAGTAACATTTTATAGGGAAGTTATATGTTTAGTGAATATGTTATATTCTTTCATTTGGTGGTGAAATCTATGAATCTGTCATTCATATGCTATTTTCAATTAAATATTTCATATGTTTTTTTTCAAAGGGAACAACTAAAATGAAAAATTAATTTCCAATAAATACCCTCGAAACTATCAATGATTCAGCTATAAGGTATCTATAATGGAAAAATGAGAGACCTTGCATTGTTTACTCAAAACATATAATTTTATCTTCTACATATGGTTCATGAGTACCCACCATCTTGGTGGCATAGAATATATGTCTTGGAAATAAAGCCTCGATGGTAAGGGATTATTTTCCACAAAGAAAGGGGTAAAATGGAAGTGGGTGTAGTGATGAGGGTTTAGGGATGGTCTGAGAGGTATCGAAGATGCAATTTTGGGCGAATGAGGGATCAGGTAATGAAATCTCAGGGATGAGCATCAAGGGTCGAGGAGGGACCGATGAGCAGCTACTGTGAGGTCACAGAGAGTAGCCATGATTTCTTAGTCAGGAGTAAATTAAAGGTAGAAAGGGAGTGGTAGGGTGGAGAGGGGGATGGGGTGGTGTAAAGGGGAATCGGGGTGGCATCAAGGATGATTGAGGAAGTGTAAAGGTGGAATGGGGTGAATATAAGGTGGATTAAATATTGTGGGTCGAGGTATTGGGGGAGAGGTTGGGTCATAAATGAGGGATTTGGGAGAGGGGGGATCATATGACATTGTTAACGAGGTGACGAGGGGGAAGGGGTGGAGGAGAGGTCTTGGGGGAGAGGGTGTCTTAGAAACAATGAGGAATAGGGAGTCTTCATGGGGGATTAGGTAGTATAGGGGTCGTGTTGGGGAAGGGTTGGTAGTGACAGCTCAAGGGAGATGGGGTGGTGATGAGGGATCAAGCTTGGGGGGGCTTTGGGGGTCTTTATAGAAAATGGGTCAAGGATAAGTGGGTTTCTTTATGAAATTATAAATATTTAGCAATGGTTTTTAATAAATAGCTGATAAATTATTTTCCATTTTTTCTGTTTAAGAAACATCCAATAAAAACCCACCATTATATTATAAATTTGGTGTAGTTTTGAGTATGTTTTCATTCATTTTAGTGTAGTATGACTAGAACATAGATCAAGGTAGTTTTACATTATGAAACTCAGATATGGATGGGGATTTCACCCCATGTGGTTTTGTGTCAAAGAAATAAGATGATCCAGAGAAAGTAATATATATTGAGATGGGTAATTTATATCCCTTGGTTATTACACTCTTAGGGATTTAAAGTCTACTACTCATGTTCCTCTGGGTGTGACATGGAATACACACTTCCTTGGTGGAGTGTGAATTGGAAGGCCCTATGTTAGGGTGCATATTATTAGGAGAAAATGGATTTAGGGTACATATTATTAGGTGTAATGTATTGGTTACTGTACTAAACTTCACTTCAATTAAAGTGGTAATAAAAAAGGGTAGGTGGTACCGATCACATGTTGACTTGGGGTGTAGCTGAACCGGTCTTAGATTGGTATGGGGGCCCCAAGAACTCAACTTTTTCAAAAGGGTATTTTCTTGATGGATGCACCATAGAGAGGTTTGTAGGATGGGTTTCACAAAAGTTTGGGCTTCACAATGGTTGGGGGTATCTCAAAGGTTATATGTCTCTTGAAAGAATATGTTTTGAGAAATAGGCTGACAATACCTTTAAGTGAAGTCTTTGTCCCCAAGGATTTTTTTCCCCAAGGATAATTATCTATAGAAACTCTAAGAGACACAAAAAGATTTTTTCTTACACAAATTCCATGGACCTTCATGAAAGGCATCTCCACCAAGGGTTGGGGTTCTCAAAAACACATGGGAGGGGGTTTCATGATAGATGACTACCTTTGGAAAACCATCTCCTCTCTCTTTCTCTCATGAATCTTCTAAGTTTCATGAATTCATATCATTTTTCAGAAGCTAAAAGGTTATGTATCCATTAAATTTTGGGGATATGGGGTATTTATAAGTTCAATGGATTGGTTTCATGAAATATGGAGGCTTTCATGGAGGATTATAGTCTTTCCAAATTTATGGGGTTCCATGAACTAGAGTTAGGTTTTATAAAAGTTACTACCTAAATCTTCATGTAGTCAAGGACATCTGTGAACGGGAGTTACACTGTGTGAAGGTTACATCCTCAATATTTACATGGATGAGGAATTTTCAAGCTATGTCCATTAACAAAGGTTTTTAAATTTTCAAATCAATCCTCTTATGTGGATTTGTGGGCTTTTTTGGTTTGAATTTATTTCAAACTGGTTGTCACTTCCTCGACCTCTCCCATGACACATGTATTTTGGAATAAACAAATACCACCCTCATAATGGGATTAGATAAGGGAGATGAGGGTCATATTTTGAGGTAAAACGACTATGAATTGGCATTTGGATATCCCCATTCATGAGACTTAGTCTAACCCTATGCCTATAAATAGGATAGGGGGTCCCTTTGCGAACTATAATCTTTTAATGAAAGATAAGATTGTGATCTATTTTCATGAGCCTTAATAGATTCGTGATATTGTTTTTATTTAGATCCAAAATCCTCATGAAATTATTATCTTCTATGATCGACATCTTCATGAGGATACTTACGTGATCCTTCAAACTTCAGTGAACTCGTCCTTTGTGAACCAACCTTCACGAACTAGTTCCATAAAATTTTTAAGTCTATGATAAAATGTTTGAAAAATGTGTTATAGATTCTATTAATTGATGAAGTAAAATGGTTGGAAATATCATGATTGGGGAGATATTTATAACTGATTCAAATAATGAAACACTCATCACACTCTTGATGAAGGATCAACATGAATACCCAGTGTGCAAGAGGCTATCGTTGTATGGTTGTGGATCATGGCATGGTGTGTTCATTCTTAATGTTGATTAAGATGATCCTGTTTAATTTTTTAGAATCATTCCTAGATAGGACCAGTGGAATAAGGCTTTTGGAGACCACATTATGAGTACCACATGTACCTTATTTCATACACCCTATGGAACCACATGAAAAACATATAGAGGGAGGAATATAGGCATATGAATCTCTCCCTGAATAAGAGAACATTATCTAGGTGATTCTGGCATACCACCGTAATGTATAGACTGGGGAATGGGACTTTCACTAAGGTGGAAACTTCCTAAATGAATGGCACTGGGCATACTAGGTATGACATTTTTATCATGAATTTAAGGTGGAGATGAAACAGTTTGGTATCTAGAGGCCTCTATGAACTATCTTGGGAATTATTTATTAAATGGTAACATGATGAGTGGTAGGATTTTGATGTAAAATTTCCCAATATTAACACTAAGGGTACCTATGAACATTCTATAGCTTAGTAATAGATTGATCATCTGAAGGATTAGTCGAAAGTGCATGTAGCTATTGGCACTTCTCAAAAAAATCATTGACCAACTAAGAGCTTAGTTGGTGGTGGATGAGAAAAAGGAAACAGACACGACATATCTCTTATCCAAGTTCAAATATGAGAATTATCAGGTGTGAATCAGGGCCAAATAAGTTATCCTTGTCACTAAGGAGGAGGACGTTGGTCTGGCATAGCGGTAGTAGACTCTATAGGCTACTCAACAAATTTTGGGTGAGTTTGAGCACTCAGTCACTAGAGTTGATCCACATGGAAATGTATCTTATTAAAAATTAAATCATAGACTCAAATGGGTGTATGACCCTCTTAAATGTTGGATGGATTATTTTAAATTTTATATGTTCTTTAAAAAAAATTATATTTTTATATCTAATCCACATTCACAAGAAAAAATACAATAAATCCCTAATCCCACCTGATTAATGCTCAGTGTAGGAAATAAGGTACCAAAAAATTATTGATATTTTTATTGGAGAGTTCCAGAGAAGTTTCAAACACTCTAGGTATGAACATTCTTATTTTCTATTTAGAGTGTCCTAACTAGAAAGGTTGTGGATAGAGGAAGGGTATCTCTAGATATATGACTTTATTTATTAATTTAAAATAGTATGTGAATGGGGTAATGAAAGGGGAGTTGATTTATACCTTAATATAGGGGTGGTGGAGAGCATGAATCAAGATTCATGGGATCTATAACACAAAGAGGTTGGTGTGACGATGGAGGATAACTGTTGACCATGTTTAAAACACAGAATCCAATATTTTCTTTGAAAGATGGGGATAGAAAAATGAGGTTCGATAACTGACCATGTTTGAAACAAAATAACTATCTCAAAATTTCTTCATAAGTCTTTCAATATGAGTTCTTAGGAGGGCAGGTGCGCTTTTTTGTCTAGGAACCACTACCATTATGGGGTTGTTCGAACATGAAGGAGGATGCAGATCCAAATCATGTAGGACACAAGGTGTGAGTATGAATAGATGTAATGTTCGAATGGATTTCAACACTATTATAAATAATCCTCCATGGATTTAAAAACATTGGGTACAAGTATCAGTTTGAAAAAAGTTTAGACTCATCTTCAAAGGTTATACTCATCTAGGGTGTCGATTGATAGTAAAGGAGTATGAATGATGTAGTATTTGATCGGCACCGAATGTATAAAGAGTCTTCTCATGTGATATCCTAATTTTCTTCACCATTTGACATCATGTAATGAGGAAAATGGACAAGCAGTTTAACATCATACAGTGAGGATGATTTACATATAGTTTAACAAGATGTGGGGAGGATGATATATCTCACATCATAACTTCAAGTGATTGGGATGTTCATAACAAAGTTTAGTTTCTTTTTACTATGGTGTGTGAATTGGTGTGAATAACACCTACTCAGCCAAGGTGGTGGGGGCATAATGTGGTTACCCCCTATAAGGTATTATGAGGAAATGGGAGCTTAATATTTGTCTCTAACTTTTTTCTGAATTGATGGGTTTATAGGGCACAACTGAGTTTTTTTCATTGTCCATAGTGGGTCTCTGGTTTCATTGTACCTATTTAATTTTATTCCCTTTCTTTTTTTCAAGTAAGGAGAGTGACCTAGGAGGGGTTCTGACTCCTACTTAGGTTACTTGTACGATTTTTCAACTTGATAGATATTTGTGACTCTTTCCCTTGGTAGTTTAAGTTCATTCTAGTCAGACAAATAATATGGAAATAGTTTATGTCATAATGCTTGGACCATAGGGTTGTAAATAGTTTTTAAGGTCATAATGTTCAGACCATAACTCCTATTTTAAGGTCATAGATATTAGACCATGGTGCTACATATGGTTTAAGGTCTTAAGGATTTAACCTAATGGGATCTCCCTAGAAAAGTTTTTATAACATTGGAGGGTTCAAAACCTATGTGAATGGTGTTCCTTGGAGTCCATGCACCATGAAAAAGAATATGGGTTGAGTCGAACATAGTTTAAGGCCATGATTCTTAGACTAGGGGTATTTTGTATCAAAGGGATGTGTGTAGGATATAGGAGAGGTAAGATAACATGAATGAGGATCTTAGAAGTCCCTACTACATGGAAGATCTTTGAGACAACTTGCACATGTTTTTAGGTTCATGATTCTTAGACATGGGATCCATCTTTAAGGTCATATAGTTTAGACTAATATCAAATAGTTCAAGTTCATAATTCTTAGACCATAGGTTGTGTGTCTCAAATGAGGATGCACAGTATCAAATTGCAGTTTCTCAACATGAATTGAGGGCCAATGATGCTACCTTCTTCTTCGCATAACATCTATCCAACAACTTGTACATAGTTTTATTTTGTTATGTTTGGACCAGGGATTCTAGTTTAAGTTCATATAGGATGGACCAATTATAAGTAATTTAAGATCATAATACCAAGTCCTTGGTTAAAAAATAGTTTATAGGTCATAGTTCTATGACCATAGGGGAGAACATCTCAAAGGAGTGTGCATGGAACATAATGGAGGTGACCCGATTTGAATTTATGGATAAGGAGGCCCGATGCCACATGAAACATTCCTAGGATAGCTTGCACACAGTTTAAAGTCGTGTTGTTTAGACATGGGAACATAGTTTATGTTCATAGATTTTGGACCGAATGGGGCACCCGTGTGTCTCAAACATTCCTGAGGAAAAATCCTTCCTGACCCTAAGCCTTATTGAGCCATGATAGATTTGAGAAATAGGGAGAGGTATAAAGCTCCTATTATTTAAAGGGGGAGAATAATAAGAAGAAAAACTAACCAAATTAAGGAATTCATATGAGGGTAGATCACAAATTTAATGAACTTGATAGTAAAAGGGGAATTATCAAAGGGTGGGTAGAAACTATTGACCATATTCAAAACACATGTTATACACCTACACCGGTCAAGGATGGGGGGAAATTTGGTATTAACCATTACCCATGTTTGAAACATAGAATCCACCATCTATTAATGAGGATACTTCAAGGTGTGATCCTAATATGGTAGGTGATGTGGTGTGACCAGTAACCATTTATGTTAGGGATCCCATTCATATTTTGTGGATGGTGGTTATCCAAATTGAAGAAATAATGAAATCCAATCATAGAGGTGGGGAATGTCTAGTTCCCTAGGTTTGCCTCTCTATGCACTCAGGAACCTTGAGAAAATGAATGGTTAGGAAAGGATCAAGTCTTTCCAATAGGGGAAAGACCCCAAAATGAGTTGATGATAGGGTTTGACTCAGTATAAGAATTACAGATGTCACTGTATATCCCATGGGAATTGGAATAAAACCATATGTAGTTCTAGAACATAGAAATGTAGGAGACCAATGTGGGTGGGGTGATTTCCTCTTTTTGTGAGTACATTGAATCATATCATGTTTTTTATATGATTCATCCCAATTTCATATGGGGTAAGGCTAAAATTTAACATCATGTGCTAAAGAATTTGGTGTGTTTTATCTTGTATTTATCATATGAGGCATCTTGATTTCATATAGGGTAATGTAACAATTTAAGGTCATGTGTTGAGGTTATTGGTTTGGTTCTATCATATTTATCATATGATTAATACTAATTTCATATGGGGTAAGGATATAATTTAACATCACATTTTGAAGAAATCGGTTTGGTATATCTCATATCAATCATTTGAGCCATCCAGATTTAATATGGGGTCAGGATACAGTTTAACATCATATATGGAGAATTTTTGTTTAGTTTATCTCATATTTATCATATGATGCATCCCTATTTTATATGGCATAAGGCTACTGTTTAACATTGTGTTATAAGGTAATTGTTTTGGTTAATATCATATTTATCATATGAAGTATCCTAATGCACATGAGCCTTAGCCCTCCGTATGTGCATCCAAGAAACCAGGGATCAAATCCAGGACGAAACGGGATTTATGGGGTACTGTAGCAGTATTGTAGCAGTACTGTAGCAGTACGGTAGCATGTACTGTAGCGAGACTGTAGCAGTCACTGTTTGGCACTGTAGCAACTGGAAATATGCCTCTGTTTGGACCTTTGGGTCGGCGATTTGGTCCTTGAGTCCTTTAAGGACTTCGGGCCACCCAGGCCTTCAGGTCAGTAAGGCCTTAGGGCCACCTCAAGGCCTTTGGGCCACCTTAAAGGGCATATTCAAACCAAACAAACTACAAGGAACAATCTCTACAAGGAGGATGAGAAAGGAGCTTTCACCATAGCAAAAGCTAAATAGATTGCAAGAATTAGAGGGTATGGTACTTTCCATCAGAACAAGCATGTGCCTGCACGGGAATACCTAGCCAAATAGTCATGTGAAGGTGGAGAGCTGATTTCATGATGAAGATGCTGGGGAGGAGAAGTTCCAATTAGTTCTTCTGGGTTGTATGTAATGTTTGAAGCCTAAGGGAAATGAATTCATCTAAGGCCTATGGGACATGTAATACTTTCACATATGGGCCTTGTAAGGGTTCCACCTCACCCCTTGAAAGGTGGATTATCAAAAATCAATAAAAAATGAAGGCCTTCGGGCCATTGGTGGAGGATATGAAGTATCCTAATTTCATATGGTGTAAGGCTACTGTTTAACATCATGTGTTGAGGATGTTGGTTTGGTTTATCTTATCTTTATTATGTGAGGTTTCCTAATTTCATATGGGGTAAGGATATAGTTTAACGTCATGTGATGAGGATTTTGGTTTGGTTCATCTCATATTTATCATATGATTCATCCCAATTTCATATGGTGTAAGGATTCTGTTTAACATCATGTGTTGAGGAAGTTGGTTTGGTTCATCTCATATTTATTATATGAGACATCCCAGTTTTATATGGGGTAAGGTTTCATTTTAACATCATGTGTTGAGGATTTTGGTTTGGTTCATCTTATATTTATCATAAGAGGCGTCCCAATTTTATATAATGTAAGGATACAATTTAACATTATGTTATGAGGATATTGGTTTGGTTCATATCATATTTTTTATACGAGGTAAGGATACTGTTTAACATCATGAATTGAGGATTTTGGTTTGGTTTATCTCATATTTATCATATGAGTTGTCCTCATTTCTTATGGGATAAGGCTACAGTTTAATATCATGTGTAGAATATATTGGTTTTTTTTAATTTGTACAACTCAAATTGTGGATTCTACTAGTTTAAGGTCATAGAGATCGAACCATATGAGTAGTTTCTGGTTTAAGGTCGTAGATCTTGCAGCATGGGTTGTGGGTGTCTTAAAGAGGATTTTTTGGCATGAAATATTGATAACCTAACATGAAATGAGATACAAAGAGACCATATCCCACATAAAACTCAAAACCCTATACCCGAGTCAATGTCATGATGTTGAGGGAGGAAAGACCCCCCATTTAATTAAAGATGGGGTGGACCTATGATATAAGATTCAAGCATCACTATGTATCACTTGGGAATGGGAATCAAGCCACACAAAGTTCTGGAACATAGTGTTATTGGAGACCGATGTCGGTGAGGTGGTGTCCTCTCTGGAAAGAACATTGAACCATCTCACATTTTTTATATGATGCATCCTGATTTCATATTGGGTAAGTCTATAATTTAAAATCATGGGATGAGGATATTGGTTGGGATTCTGGATTAATTTTCCCATTCCATTCTTCTTCTTTATAGGTCTTGAGGGAATCTTGATTATCTAGTGAGATGATGAATATGATTGGGGATTATACCATAAGAGGAGGCTCATAAGGTAATTTAGGTAATAAAGTGTTTTAGTTAATGGGTAGTTTTTTTATGATTTTTTAGATGGTCCTAAGGACATGAGTTTTATTTGTCACTATGTATCCCATTGGAATGGGAATCAACACACATGTTGTTCTGGTACATGACACAATAGGATACTGATGCTGGAGGTGGGAGGGGAATCCTATTCGATGAGGGAATTGATTCATACCTTGGTTTAAATGGGTCATACTATGTTTATTTCATGGGGTAAGGCTATAGTTTATCTATATGTGTTTATGATGTTGGTATTTTTAGTTTAAATTCATACAACTTCGATTATGATTGCTACTAGTTTTATGGTTATGGAGCTCAAACCAGTGGTGCTATAAATAATTTCAGGTCATAATCCTTGGACCAAGAGGATGTTGTTGGTTTAAGGTTATAGAGACCATACCATGTTTATTTCATTTTAAGGTCGTATACCTTTGACTATGAATCCTTGTTTATGGTCATAGAGTTTTCTAAAATGGAGATTCATGTGAAGTATTGGTTTAGAAACCTAGCATTGGTGGGAGTTGTAAGGTTCTCTCTATACATGGTTATTAAATAGTATGCTCCATTCGAATAAAATTTATGGATAATTTAAGGAACTTAATATATGGTCTCCAACTTTAGTAGATTTTTTTTGAGTATCATCGGCATTCTAAGAGTCGGTATAATTTAACCCTAGAGGAAGGAACATAGGCGAACTTTATTGTTGAACGCTCTCTCTATCCTATTACAGTTCTTCTTTAAGTTATGATAGGTCTAAAGCCTATTTTTCATAAGGGATTAAAAATCACTTATATAGAAATATACCATTAGTTCTAGAATCTTTTGGTCATAAAAATCTATTTGGAGTGATGAAAATTGAACCTCAAATGTTAATACTTCCTCTATTCATTATACCAAGGATTATCGGGTATCCTTGGTGGAACTTTGAGTTTTTTTATAGGACCAAAGGGTTTTTGGGGTCTTTTCAGGCCAAATATTTTTGTTATAGACCACCGTATTCATTAAGATATTATATAGGGTCTTATTTAATGCCTCAATATTCCCATTTTTCTATGCATGGGAGTAGGAAGTATAGTTTCACCAAATGTTGTACTTTACATACAGTATCTTTAGCATGGTAGCTCAGAAGTTGGTTTCATTGTTGGTTAGAATAGTGTGAGTAACCTCAAACTGATGGATGATGTGGTATCTCACAAACCTAATCACCTACTCAGTTTATACTTCCTTTAGGGGAATCACTTTGGAAAATTTAGAAAAATGTTCATTGGGGTCAAAATAAACCTACATTTTTGAGTTTTCACTAGTAGGTATGTCTCCAAAATGTTGAGTCCCCATACTAAAAATGGATTAATAATATTTGGTAGTGTGGATAAGATTTGGTGGTTGACACAAAATGTTGATGTGGATCAAACATGTATGACATATATTGGTGAACTCAATGAAGTCATGAACCATGGTGGGACAAAAGTATCCCAACCTCTGAATTTGGTGGGAGATCTTCAATATTGCTAGATAGGAACCATGGGATCTGGAATGGACCTCCTAAATTACCTGGTTTATCTTATTACATTGGATGTAATAGAGGATAATTTCATCCAACCCAAGACTATAGATGGTTTTATCAAGGTTATACCCACTCTATAGGGTGAACTGCACTACTTTCTAGTGGGTTCAATCATGCTCAACTCAGTCTGGTTGAGAATTAAATACTAGAGATACTCAACCAAGGGAGTTGTCAAATTGGTTGTTTCCTTGAATGTGGGTGGATTTTAGGGTCTTGTCAAAGAATTTCTAGTATACAACTGATATACCTATTGGATTCCATAATCTCAAGTGTCATGATAAATGACCCTTTGATGTGTTATAAGAATGAACAGATCATCCTAGTTTGGTTCTATGAGGGGTGAGAATAAAATTTCTAAAGAACTATCACAACCATTCTTTAACTGAGGAACATGGCTCACCTTTTTCTTGGAAGGGAACTTGACCATCAGCTAATAGGTACATTCTAGTTGGGGTAAGATCTATTTATTTATAACGACATTTTCAACCTTGAATTTTTTATGACTAGATCAGAGTCTCCCCTCACATGTAAACAAGGAACATCAATCTTCAAAGATAACTCAAGACTAGTCATGAGAGCCTAATTATCTTATCACTTTTGGTGTATCCTTCTGACAATAGGAAAGTGTATGGAAAATTGTCCTATGATAGTGTGATAAAGATGATCCTCAGGCCTACCCTATTATGTTTTGGGTTGTTGAGCCTTCTACCAGTCAAAACATAGGAGGCACCAATGAAATTAACTTTCCAACATATTACAACATGATCCACTAAGAGAATAGATTCATCCAGAAAATCAACATCCAGTTAATGTTCTTCAGGGTATAGATGTGGGTCAAAAGGTCTTCCAGTGCCTAGCCTTTAATTTCATTCTATGGGATAAACCTGATATTGAAATTCTAGAGGATTACCTCCCATCACGCTAATCATCCTATCAACCTGAGTCAATTGAGGATATACTTTATCAAGTCTACTTGAGATAGAAGATGTATCTCATGGTGTTGTAAATAATTTCATAGATTCTTCACTATAAATATTAGTGTTTGTAAACTCTTATTAATGGGGTAGTGTCTGGTCTTTGTTCCATGGAGCATGTGGATGAGATATTTTATGTTGTTTTGACCCTCATTGTTTTTTTGGGCTAGAAGGGAACTAGGTACCATTTTCATGTGGTCACGTAGATGACCAAAGGCTCTCATAAGATAGGTGTCTTCATAACAAGAGAATATAGAAAGTACATATTAATATCCTCAAAGGTAGTAAAATGATCCTCATAACACTAGTAAATGAATAATTTTCTGTGATTCTCGAGAAGGGATTACACTTACCAGCCATATTTTTTATAAATTGGAGTATGTAGGATAAGTGGCCTTGGAGGGCCCACAACTCCTAGAGATTACTCGAGGGGGAATTTTACTGATATTATTGATTTTATTTGGGTAAACCTTGATGTACTTGTATCTTATAGAAAAACTAATAAATTTCCCATAGGTTATCCTAAATTCACAATTCATAGAGTTCAACTTCATGTTTCTGAAGTATAAGAATAAAAACACTTTCTCTAGATCCTAGAGATGGTTCTGATGTTGGAGAGATTTGACCACCAGATCACTCATGTAACACTCCACCAATGTCACAATAATTTTCATAAAGATGTGGTTCATGGACCACTAGAAATTGGATCTAGTGTTCTTTAAGCCTAAAGGAATCACCTAATAGAAAAAAGTCCCTTGGCTCACCATGAAGATGTCCAAACTTCACATCCTCAGGGACCATCTTGGTCTGATTGTACCTAGAGATCAATATATGAAGTAGAGGTCCTAGAACCTAGCCATAGAAATAATCAATAACTATATCACTAGAAGAGGGAAATATTCTTTTGTATAATTGTAGCTGAGGTCTTGGAAGTTGATGCAGACTTTGGTCTACCCAATATTATTCCTAACTTTGACAATTTTTCTTAGCCATGTAATGACCAGAACATTTGAATAATATTTTGTTTCCTGAAAATGAGTGTATTAATATTTCATAATCAATAAAAATATATAATTATAAATGAAATGTGACTTTCTTTTTTTAACCATTATATGACTATTGGATATGACTGTTGGAAACAATAATAAATGTTATAATTATTATTTATAAATAAAAATGATGATGGATAATTAATGTACAAAGAAGAGTTTTTGGACTCATCTAGTACATTCAGGCCGTACGAATCCCATTTGTTGGATATTGGAAAGGAGTTAAAGTCATTAGGCTTCACTCTGTACTAAGCCCAATCCATGCTTCAATATGTTAATCTTGAACAAAATCACCTACGGGAGAGGTTCAAGTTGGTGGAGATTACCACACAGGTGATGTTATCTGAGTCACCCCAAGATTCCATCACCATCGAACACTTTACCCTTAGGTCATATGCAGTTGTTTTAAGGAGTTATGTTTCATATAACAAGTAACTTAAAATTTAATCCCACTTTTTTAATAAAAATTTTATCATTTTTGTTTTAAGAATAGTTTTTCGTAAAAATTGAAATGGAATTTGATAAATTGATTTTTCGAGTAAAAACAGTATGTTTCATAAAGATATAAATTGTCATATTAAAATAATTATTTATTAATAATTTTTATTATAATTAAATAATATTATAAAATCACTCTTTTTTATTACAAATTATAAAATAATTTTCTTTTCTTTTCAAGTGTAAAAAAATTTATTATGCGTGTCACTATGTATTTTATTCCTGCTATTATTTTTAATAATCAAGTATTTTTACAGTTAAAAAATAAATTTATCATATTTATATCTTTATTAAGGTAAAATAAATTTCATTTTGGAATTCATAACATCGATATTAGATTACAGTTAATTAATGATATTTTTTTAAAATGTTTTGTTTTTCAGTGAATAGTAAAAAATACAATTTTGAGTTTTTTGTATGTTTACTGATATCGTTAATGATTTAATAATTATTTTATAATTATTTTCGACTCATGAATAATAAAATATGATATTATGTGTCCAAAGTGGCCAATACCATGGGAAAATACCATGGTAAATCCCAGGTTATTCTAAATACCACTAATGAGGTGTTCTTTGAAATTAATAAAACAACTTTCTCTCTTTTACTATAAATACCCACCAATTACATAATTTCCTTTCATTAAAAAATAATTCTCCACAAATTTATGATATTATTACCTCCTATAGAGTCCTCCCAAGGTTTCCTTAATCCCTCAAGGTCCTGATCTTTGAGTTTTAGAAGTTACTCTTCTAGGTAAGGGAATTCCCAACTTCTCTTTTCCTTTCATGTTCAATTTTATGTGGTATATCTTTCAAATTTACATACCATGTTCTTATTTCTATTTTATTCAATCCCTATACTATATTTTTAGTCTTTTATGAAATTTTTAACCATGTTCCCTCTCTTTTTAATATTTTATAAAACTATCTTTCATACCCATTATGCTGCAGAATTTTAATCTCAAAATCTCTCTCCTTTTCTCAAGAAATTATTTTATTTTATTTATGTGAAAACCCAAACCTCATTAATTTCTAGGGTTATTCATAAATATATAAAAAATATTTATTTTATTTTTTAATTTAAATACATAAAACCATCATTCCCTTTATGTGGGTTATAAATGACATAATGATCATGATTTTAAGCACTTTTTAAAACGTTGTGATTTTGATATGAAACCCATTTATTTTATTATCGAGGGGTTATTTATGAAATGTTTGGTTATGATATATGTGACTAAAATTAAAGTAAATACATATTATGGTTTCTCCCTGATATCTCTTGAATTATTTGGGTAAATAAATTAATATCTGGAGATGATAAGTTTTACAATACCTTGGTGAATAACCTTGGTAATTTTTATGAAACCTTGGGAATAGACTTTGTTGATATACTTATGAATGTCTAAATTAAATTTTTTAGCCGCATTTTCAATTTATTATTCAATATATTATTATTATATGCATAGTTATCATTCCTTTATGATATTCCTCATGTTCTTATTGATATTTCTCAAGTACACATGTAAATTATTTCACTTTTTTTCCCTTTACTGGGCCTCCTTCTCACCCTTTCCTTTGATGTATATCCCCATGTTGTGAGATAAAATATATATACTTATGATGAAACTTTAATAATCCTTTCATATATAATATAATATTGTTTTACATTTTCAGGTATTATATACCTTATTTCCAAGACACTAAACTTTAAAAGTTCCTTTGTTTGTAAAATTTCATGTAAAGTTATGTAATAAAAAGATAGGATGTTGTAAGCCAACAGGCATATTAGAGCTCCCTGGAAATGTTTTCTTTTATAAGTTTTTCATCTTTAGACCTAACCATTGAACCATGAGAGGGGTTCATCTTTCTAGGAGGTCATTTTAACTCATGATGACTCGCTAGGAGGTAAAGGTGATGAATGGAAACTTGAAGATATAGCTCTAGAATATTTTAATAGATCTAGGTGAATATGTCATGGTACTATTTTAAAAAGGACACATTATTATTAAACTCTTCTTGGGACATGGCTACACTAATCAGTATCGACCTCAAATATTCATTTGTACCAAAGTTCTCCTAGGTTAATTCATCAACAGTGGTGGAGAAACCCTATTTAAATTAAGGAGGGGCATCTTCCAAATCATCCTTTTCAACTAATATTGGGGAATAATAGGGAGGGGGTGACACATTTTAGCTAGCTATCCCATGGGGAGAACTAGTGTATAGTTTTTCAGATAGAAAATCCTCAATGAGGGGTCCCATTTTTTGGAGAAAGTAGCTATAGAAATTTTCGATCCAATTTCATTTAGCTTTTGATAATGATGTCCACTATTGATATAAAAGTAATGGTGATTATTCAACCATTGTCAAGTCAGAATTTTTTTTGGAATATATAGGAATTCAATGGATCAGTATCCATTGAGTGAACTTATTAGTACTTCATAGAAGTAGTATATTTCGATACCATCTAGACCTTTCCATTATAGGAGTAATATTTCATCTATGAGCACTCCTTTTACCTGGATACATTGAAACAGCCCCCCAATTATGGATTCATCGTATCTAAATGATGATATGGGAGGATGAAACTATCTTACAAGCCTACCCATGGATCAACTGTAGTGTTTATTTGATCATTAGGGGCATTGATGTGCTCAACCCCATTGGTATGGACCTTATTCCATTCCTTTTTTTATTAACCATCATCTAGATAAGTGGAATTACAAGATTCAAAGGGGTATTATTTCCCTGTAGTACCCCTACTCAACCATGAAGGGTTTATTTGAGTTACTGGTGGTGTGAAGATTAGACTACTACATGAAAATGAACTGAGGTTCTTCCAAGTAGAATGTTTTAGGTAGTATCCTATGAGACTAAAAAAATTAGGTGATTGATATTAGAACACATAAAAATGTCTTTAGTTGAATATTTCCATGTGGTTTTTGCTCACTCTTTTCATACCCCAGAACTGTTAGGTTGGAGGGAGTCTGATCTTCTTCTACAACTCCCAACTTATAAAGCATCTGAGTCGACATGAGGTTGATCTCAGAACCTTTATCCACTAGGTAGTGGAGAATTTCCACACCATTAAATTGACCTATGATATACAATGTTTGTATGTTCCCCTGAATTGTGACAACCTTATCTTCTCAAGAAAATCTGATAATGGATTGACATACACCTCACTCAACCTCCTCTGAGAAGAAACTACCACTTACTTGAACTAAATTGAAATTTTCAAGGATTTGATAAGTGCCTCGCGCATTTCATTTGATAGGTGTAGTGACTTAATTATAAAAATCCTTGTGGTTATTATAGCGATGTGATTTATCACATTATATTTGTGTGCTAAGGAGTATTTTTTCTTGATGAGGTTCTTTATTTTGTAGGGGAATATTGGATTTAACTGGATGAGACACTGATTTCCGACTACTAATTTTGATATTATACTGCTGGATAGCTAGTATTTTCTAAAAAACTGATGGATGAATTTTGGTTGGGTGAGTTAAAGCCTTGGATAGACATAACTAATAACAAAATTTCCATTCTTGATTTGTACGGTAAACTAATAAAGTTGGTTTTGGAGGATTGAATTATGGAAAAGATCATGATGGATGTGTTTGATAAGACTTACAGAAGTCTTAATGCCTAGTATCAATAGAATGAACAGTCTGGTTTGAACTACTGACATAAGGAATCCATTTTTTTTCATGTACTATAACTCTCTTTCTATGACATCAGTTGGTGGCAACCAAGAGGTTTCCATAGAATTCTTTGTTGTTGGTAACTGTAAATAGTTCCACTAATTCAACAAAATTCGTGTTCATGTATTTTTTTCATCATCAGTCAAATAATCCATCTTTGAGCATACCCTAGGTGAATCCCCCAATTTAGGAGGCATGAAATCACCAAGAGTGCAAGAAGGTTTTTTCATTGGTGGGTGACTCTAAATTCTCTTGTGCCTTCAATGTCTATTATTATGAGACTTGTGAGGTTTAAGCACCTATTTAGTAGAAGAACTCAGAGGGGACATGAAAACAAAAAAGGTTCTATCTTGACCAAGTGGGTACATATTATATCAAGAGCTTGAGAGATTTTCATGAAATCCAACTAGTCATCGTAATTTTTTTTGTTGTGACTAGTAACCTTTTTCCACTAACCAGAGACTTTATTGTCACTATTGGGGTTAGTGAAAACATGTGTTGCATACACTAAAACATCAAAAAACTTAACTAATACATGATCTAATTGGTCCTAGAGACAAAATTTTAATACATAGAATTATTTGATGGTGTGTTTGATGATCATGTGATTCAAGCAGTGATCAGCATGGCCAGAGAGTTGGTACATCTGGGGTCTTATTCATTTTGTAAACATCATGATTCCCATTTACAGGGTATAGATGAAATATCCTGGGACCTATGAATCCCTTAATTAATAGGTCTTGTTTATTATTTTTTTGAAAGGTATCCTCTAATTCTAGCCTTTATGGGGGTTGGGAAACATTCTCTCAATAAGACAGCTATACTTCGTTTGGCTATTCATAGTGGGGTTGCACTTGGTGTGTATCATCCAATAAAGGGACATATATGTGTACTAGTTTGGCAGCCTCTGTATGCATAGAAGATGATGTATCTTCATTTACATTCCATATCATGGAATCTATAAGGGGAACTAGGATAAATTATTATTTATTTCACTACAATCTTTCTTCCAAACACTGGTCTTTTTTAGAGAACTCTTGAAATCCACCTGGGTAGTTTAGGGATATGAGAGTAGGGACCAACTCATTCCCAGTGTTCTCCACACAATCGTAAGAATTAATTCCTAGGAAAGTTACATTCTTAGAGATTATTTGATTCCCTTTCATCTGGTAAAAATTCAGTGACTCGCCCATAGAGCCTCTTCTTGCATTTAAAGAGGTCATAAATGGTCTTCTTGTGCAAGGTAGAGCTAAACTAATAGAGGAACATTCTATTCAAGTACACCTAACGAAAAATAAAAATTTTTGTTAGTTGACTACACAATAAAAATGAATGTCTTTTCAGAGTTTAGAAAATGAATCGGATCTTTACAGGTTCCCACTGTTCTGGATTCCCTAACATTGGACCACACCTTGTGGTGAAGTGGTCCATATATTGTAGTGGGAAACCCATCCCATTAAGTGGGGTGAATTTGGGATTAAAAAACCTTAGGGGTTCTAAAACATGATTCCCCCATTTTGGGTATGTAATTACTTCAAGAGGAATTTCCACCAGTTGAATTTCACAAGCCTTGAGACTGGTAAAAAGGGGAGCTATTATGTGATCTTGGGGAGGATTTGTGGCCACCAATGTTTTTATGGACTAACTGAATTAGGGATCAGCATATCCTTAATCCAAAGGTGGATAATCACACTAATTGTGTGGGGTGGTTGAATCATATATTGTTCATTTTCTGTACCCCCTAGAATCTTCCCAGATTGGGTGCACAAGTGTAACAACCCAAGATTTTGAGAAATATTTTTTTTAATTAATTTAATCTTTTTAATATTTTTCATTTCACGAAACACTGAAAATAGTTTGTTTTATAAAATATTTATGTTTTTCTTGAGTTATACGCAACACCAAGTTAATATTGAACTATAGGAAACATAAATTTAATATTGACTTATATGGAACATCGACTTGGTGTACATTACACGCAACACCGACTTAGTATGTGTTACACGCAACACTGAGTTTCTACGAAACATCATTTTATTTTTATATTTATTTAAATGAGATAATTCCAACCTATATGTTCAACTTATTAATAATAATAGTAAAAAATACTTTTCAAATATTATTAATAATTTTTTTATATAAATAAAACACATTGATAATGAAAGATATAATTTTTCATAACGTCCTTATATGTTTAAAATTACTATTTTCTGAAATGAACTTCTTTTAATGTCCTTTTGTGAATAATGATAAAATTGATTTTATACACATTTAAAATTTTATTTTTATAAAATAAACATAATTTTTTAATTTAAAATGTCAAAACTATCTTAGGAATAATTTATGGGATTTTTCTCAGAAACTTCATTCTTGGATGAATAGATAAAAATACTAAATTTTAATTCAAAACTAATTTATCCTATAATTTATTTATAAGGTTATATTATATTTTAATTTGTTTTAAAAGTTTAATTAGATTCTATTTTTATCAATAAACCCAATATGGTTCATTTAAATCAATTTTACTTTGAAATTTGATATAAAAACATAGCAAACTTTTGAAGATTTTTACTTTAAAACCTCACATTGTCAACCCAACTACGAGATTAAATTTAAATTAATGTCTATCAATTTTGTAACTATAATTTAGAAAAATTTATTACATATTTGGAATCATAATAATTTATAATTTCTAATAAGTTCAACTTGGTTTTTGACCAAAAATATTAGTGAAATAAATTAAAATTAATTACAATGATTAAGGTAAAATTAAGAATAAAAAGGGACTAAAACTTAATAGTAAGGGTCCAAATGACCTATACACTAGTCAAAGATCCATATTATGGCCATATTTCGACACTATACTACCTTTTATTTATTTTTTTCCATTATTGGATCCACATGACATTGGAAAAATGTTGGTGAATTTCCTTTTCCAAAAATTTACAACAGTACTACTCCTCCACTATAAAAAGGCCTCCTCTCCTCCCACATCCTCACACCTCTCAAGACAAATTGTATTGACAAATATATTACCAAATATCTCATCAACATCCATCCCTTCATCCTATAATCATCCCCTTATGAAGAAAGAAATCCAAGGAAGCCCTTTGGTGAAAACTAAAAGGGGTTACCCGAATAATAGGTAATATTATTCCTCAAGTTATTTTATTTTATTTCAATTATACACCAAATAAAATCTTCTTATTACATTCTTATACAAAAACACCAGTATGCTAAATATAATATTATGTTTTTATGCTAATTTTTTTCCTATAATTACACACACTTTCATCTAATGGGTAACGAACATACTGTTCATGTACGGTGAAACCCTAGTTATATATGATATATATTTATTTATTATGTATTTAATATTTTTTAATATTTTTAAAATACATGTTTTTTTACTTTTCCTTTTTTTTAAATATGATAATTTTATTTGAGGAAGTGTATACTACCGCCCTCTCAAAATGATGTGATTCATTCACACACTACATGGAATGTATTAAGGATGGTTTTAGTGAAACTATATGATATATATGATATAATAATGCTACAAGAATAATTATATTTATACATATATATATACATATATGTCATTTAATTAATTTATTTCAATACGACTATTAAACAGAAACAGTGTTCTTGCGTACATACGACATATCATCTCCATGAATGGTGTATTTCCTTTCACACTTCTATATTCTATATATTATAATAATATAAATATACTGAATATACATGATATTTATATCATTTTTTAATTCTATAAATCATGATATAAGTATAAATACCAATTATAAAACAAATTAAGACACATTCAAAGAACAAAGTGAATATTACCCGAAGTGAAACCTTAACATATAATTGTTAACAAGTATATAACATAAAGTCATAATAAAACCATATAAGGTAATAGATATAAAATATGGTTCTATGATTGATATATAATAAATTTATATTTATTATACATGAGGTTTGAATGAGTACTACGAGATTCAGGACACAAGGTGAGGGGATTTCATCTCACTTTTTATTTATGTGAGATACATGCCATGTTCACCACTCTTTCCTTTTACATGGTGTATAAACATCCCATAAATGTATTATACGATTCCAATTCTTAAATTTATGGGTAATTACATATCCATTTTATGATTTTCCTTTCATGGGGTTTATGTTTCAAAAGTTTCCAAAATCGGAAAGATAGTTTTGTCTCAATTTACCATCTTTGAGACACATGCCATGTTATAAACCTATATTTTTATATGATGTGTACATACTACCTTTGACATGTTAGATAATGAATCTAATTCCTTTAATTATATTTTAAGATTCATTTAATTTCACTTTCTTACATGGGGATTATGGTTCATAGTTAATAAGTGATAAGAGTTTATTTAAACGATCTCATCACTTTTCAAGATTGTTTATGATTATAATTAATTTATTGAACTATTATAATCCATATATCAATAACATTCGTTATTTTTATTATCATATGGTTATTTATGATATATTCATTTATTAGTACCATTTTTTCTACTCTTTGGTACAAAATATAGTTAATAAAGTGTTTTTAAGAAAGCTTAACTTTACCCTCTCTTGATTTAGAAATATGTGCGCCTTCAGAAAAATGTTTTTTAAAAAGTGTTTGAAATAATATTTTACTATTATCCTATAATATTTAAAACAAATTTTTCCCTTTTCTCTTTTACCAATTTTTTCAAAGGAATCTTATTTTTCACTTTCTGAAAAATGCATGTTTCCAACCTTTTTACCATGAAAAAGGAATGTTCTTTTTACCTTATATAGCTTGTATGGATTTACCCGTTCTAATTTCTGTGAAGCTTCATTTTCATGTTAAAAAGGTTAGTTTTTAAGAATATTATTTTAAAATTAATTTTTAAAGAAATTATTTTAAAAATATTTTCATGATTTCTTTATAAGTTTTCAAATTATTTTTTAAGGAAAGTGTTATTCAAAAGTTCTTTAAAATTATTTTATAAGTTTTTAAGTAAAATGGTTTTCAAAAAATTTCAAATATTCCTTTATAATTTTTATAAAAAAAATAATAATTAATTCAATATTATTTTATATGAAATCAAGTAAAATGGTTTTCAAAAAGATTTTAGGCCTTATTTATAAGTTTACAAAGTATTTTCAAAGGTATGGTTTTCAAAACTTTTTCAAGATCCATTTATAAGTTTTCAAGGAAAATGGTTTTCAAAATGTCTTCAATATATATTTATATATTTTCAATGAAAAAGGTTTCAAAATGTTTTTCAAAGATTTATTTATAATATTTCAAGTTTATTTTCATTAAAATGGTTTCAAAAAGGTTTTTATGTTTTAAATAAACATTTTTCAAAGAGGAAAGAATATTTTCATCAAGAAATGTTTTCAAAATATCTTTCCAAGTTATTTTCCATCTAATAATACATCTGTTGATTTTACTTGAAATCCTTATAGGTAATCATTAATTCTCTATGGTACTATGGAAAAACAATTTTATAAAACCCAAACTATGCTACTCAATTAATTAAAATTTATTTTAAGGAAAGTTTGGGATAGAACCCATAGGGACAGTGTGTATGTTTTATATTAATTAAGGAAACATAAATTGAAATTGTTTAATTTGTTTGAGAAAAAAGAAATAACAGCAGTGATGGTTGGGTTGAAATTCAATATGGGAGACATGCCAGGTTCCGTGATTTTGGGTTTGTGTTCTAGGGATTTAATTGAAAGAATTTTTATTCAGTTTTGGTGTTCGAATTGGGTTAGTAGGGATCCTTGGTCTTGGTCTCCTATCCTAATCCAGTTATCACACCATTGTAATGGTCTTTTACTATGTTCAATCATAGAAATAGATGACCCAAAACCATGTTTAAACATAATAGAACTATTGTTCCATAATGTTCATACACAGACTAAGACAATTAATTGATGTAATAAATTAAAAAACTTCAAACAACATTAATGATCATTCAATGTAAAAATAAGAGGAATTGGAATTGAATAAGAAGTTTGCAACAATCCAAAACATGAATAATAAAAAGATATAATCCCTAGTGTCACATACCTATATAATCACATCACCTGAAAATAATAAAACTACTCGCTCGTGATGAGAGAGAGAAACATGGGTACCCAAATAAGAAGAGTGACGAAGAGGGGATCTGAATCATCACTATATTGTCTAATGATGTTGCACTTTCTCCTACTAATCTCAGAGTGTCTTGGAAGGGTGGTTTAAGGTCTCTTTTTATATCCAAATTTTTTAGCGTTTTTAGTGTCAGTTTTATTTTTCACTTGTCTTCATCGTAAAGATTTGTACTTGGGTTACACTTCATGTAATCCGTTGCATTTTCCTCCATGTATTTTAAATCTTCTCAAATATTTTTTTCTTAATTTGACTTAGGTCATGTCGTGAAAGCTCAACTCAGGATGTGTAATTGTAGTTCATGGTGTGTATTGTCGTCATGACTGGTCAGGTGCAGTAATTTCCTTTTGAATATGTCATGATTTTTAATGACATTACATGTTGTGTAATTAATTTTTCTTCAGTTTCCATCTCTTATTAACTTTCAAAAATACAATGTTGTGCAACGAGTTAAGAGAAATGGCATGAAGGGTCCATTTGCTCATATCTTTCCCCTTTTCATTCCTTTTTCAAAAATTAGTTATTTCTTACCAAAAATCATAAAACAAGAAAATAAATTACAAAATTAGAAAGTTTGATCAATTACATACATAAATAAACACCTTAAAATACTCTAAAATATATGCATAAAATACATGTATCATTACCCATGCCCTTCTAGGAAATAATCGAAAGGTTTTATTCATATTCTTTCTTTAATGGTTTAGGTTTTGATGGAATGATACTTATAACACCCATTTATCTTCCATTTGTTATATGAATTTGAAACCCTCTTGCTTTCATAGGTTATGCTCTGATGAAATGTCATGAACTAAGCTGGTTCGCCATTCGACCTGGCGCCCAACCCAGTTCGCGACATGGCCCGAAGGTCATTCCCAATCCCCACGGGATGGAACAAGTTCCTAGGTATAAAAATAATACAAGGTAATGATTTACCTGAAATAAGAGACATAAAAACAACTAACTACTTTAATGGAAGAAAAACTGACATTATAAAACCAAAAAAACCCTTACCACATTTTATATTTAAAGATCAACAACTGGAACCAATAACCCAACAGAGACGAAAACAAAAGAAAACTAAAACTCTAAGAAGACTACAATGAAATAAAAATAACATATATATCTGCACCTTCATGCAACTTGAGGAGCCACCTCCCCAAACCACCATCGTCATACCTGCATGGGAAAACCATCGTCAACTCAGACCATCATCACTAAGCACAATGCATCAACATGTGATACACAAATAAAAAGGCCTACATACACCCAAAGGTGTATGTAGGGTGTGATCCAAGAGCCCAGTAGGATTTCACTGGGAGAAGATTCCACGCATAACCATTTAAATGAAAAATACATTTTCTAGTAAAATAGATGAAAGGGAAATAAATGATTAAAAATATTTAATGAAAACAATTTTTAATGATAGGTGCTTTGAATGAAATAAAATCTAAAGACAGCAACTCAAATTAAATATAAGAACTAAATACTTGAACCATTTTAAAGAAAAGAGGATTAAAGAAAACTGTTTCAAATAAAATAGATTAAATTAAAACACACACACACACTTAATTTTTAAAATAACCAAATTGTCGCACTGATTAACATAAAGTAACCAAGGTGCACCAAATATGGGAGATGCCTCATGGTTGTTCGCTAGCTTGGGTCCCTAGATCTTCGTGTCTTGGTAAAACGTGGATTAGAAACCACAACCCTAAGAAAATGTGGCTTAGAAACCACGACCCTAAAAACATGGCTTAGAAACCATGACCCTCAGTCATCATATGTTTAATTAGTGTTGTAAACGTCAATCCTTCCAGTGAAACTGGGTCTAGTCACCTCTGGAACACTGGACCACTAGTCCTAGTTCACCTTCCTAGCTACCCAGGCTTCCCACTTTGTGCTTAAAAAAATTTCAATATCTTAATAGGTTCACATCACATAAACAAGCCACGCAAAACACTACGTAGGAAAAGATACCATTTACACCAACAATTCCATTTTTAAAATTCAAGATCATGTCACAGGTCACATTTATGGATAAAATCCAAATAGAGTACTTACACACACAGAACTATCATTTTCACACCCAAATGCCATTTTGAAACACTACACACCCTAAAACCTTATCCAAACAAGCTTTGCACCATTGATATAATTTGATAAAACCTTTGAAAATTTTCATAATTCGTTTCTAAAAGATTATATCCGGGATTTAAACATGAAAACACACTCAAAATCCCCATTTTGAATTAAGCACACACCCAAAATATTTTTAGAACTTGATCTACATCACTTACACCATCAATTAAACCAATTGACATTTTAAAGAAAACAGTTTTACACTTAGATAACCACCAAGAAAATTTATAGAACAATTTCAAAAATGTGTCGCATGACATTAAACACCAAAATGCACTCTGAACCACTTTTATGACAAAATGCACTTTTATTCCACACCCAAAACACACACTGGAGCTCTATCACATTCAAACAAACTAAATGCACAATCTTGAGAACACTGATAAATATCTCAATATAGGTTTTCACAACAAAACACTTTAACATAACATAAATAATCTACTAACAAAACAAATTCCCAAAAATACTCAGTCAAAAATCACTTTCATAGCATGTAAACTACTTAACAATTGTGCTAAATTAATTTAAATTAACAAACTAGTTCACTAGAAAATTAATGAAACAATTTTCAGTATATGCTGCATGACTCAAAATATTATAAATTCAAAAAAACACCCATATATGACTCAACACATATTGACGCTAAACCAAAACACAATCGGCATAGTTTGTAAAATGAAAATAAACAATTCATCATGGTTGTTCATATAAAATACTCATGTATCATGTACACATATCAACTTCAATTAAAAAATATATTTTTATCAAATAAACCAATGAATAAATATTATAAATTAATTTAAGAAGAAAATTAATTCATCAAATAATGGTTAAGTGTGGAACCACCTACCTTGGGTGAATAAAAAATTATTGATCTTGATGTGAAAATTTCACCGCACGTCCATCGTAGCTCAAACCACAAAAACAGGCCATGAAAACATGGTATCGAACCATTTTCATCAATATCGAACTGAACGTGACCTAAAACCCTAACTCAAATTCTTCTAAAAAGGTAGAAATAACAAATTAAAGTGGAACACACCTGTGGTGAGGGAATGGGAGGCCGCTGCAAGGGTTCATGAGGCTGTCTGAGGAAGAAGCAGGGTGCGTCGGGCGAGAAAAGAGGGAGGTGGGGCACACACAGACTAGGGGGTTCCAGGGGGTTACACTTTGAGATGTCCAAGGGTAGCAGGGGGTTCTAGTGGGGTTACGAGTAGGAAGTAGGAGGGTTGTTGGACGGGAAGGGTGCTGCACACCAGGTGGGAGTCCGGACGGTGGAGCTGAAGGGGAGTAGGGGCGCAGCACGCTGGATGGCGGAGTCAGGGGAAAGGGTGATGGTGCGAGGGTTCAAGGGGGACCGATGAGCTGGGTTGGAGGGATGGCTAAGGGGGGACCAGCGTAGCAAGCCTAGGGGTGTGTCAGTTGGTGTTCATGAGGGTCCAAGTGGGGGCAATGTGTGACGGGAAGGGGGGAAACCGGTGGTATGGAAGGATTCCAAGGAGAATGGGCGGCAAAAGTTAGGGTAGGATGGGAGGAAAGTTTTGCACAACAACAAGGGGGAGGGAGGTCCGGCGGCCAGTTCTGTTGGCCTAGAGGTAGGGGCGTGGAGCAGAGGACTGGTCAGGCAGCAGGGGCACAACGTGCTTAAGGTTAGCGGGGAGGCCACACGGGATAACTAAGGGGAGGGAGAGAAGGAATAAAAAAAGGAAATAGAAAAATAGGAAAAATAAATAAAACAAAAGAAATAAATGGAAAATAAAAAAAGGATAAAAACCATTTTAAAGAAACTTAACTAACCTAGAATGATCATAATGTTAATAAAAAAATAACTTAATAAAAAGAAATAATAATTTAAAATTAGTACTAACAATATAAAAAATAATAATAGTAATTAACATATAAATAATATTAATAATAATAATAATAATTGTAATAATAATAAAAATTTTAACAGTATTACTAATAACTTAATTAAAACATTAATAAAAAGGGTAATAATAATGATAATAATAATATTATTATTATTATTATTAGAACTCTTAATTAATTTTATTCTTGTCATTTTATTTTGTGCTAACTACCTTATTCGTCTCATTAAATAATGAATTAACCATACACCGGACATGCAGCGTGGTGACTCGGGTATGGTCCCGCAGCTTCGACTATTCCCCACCCGTGCATTGGACACCGCCAAGCCCAAAATATTCACTTACCAGTAGAATGTAAAATTTCAATCAGGCTCGGCCAGCACTCCGACAAAGATTTTAAAGACGTATAAAATAATAAAGTGATAGTAACCTAATATAATATTAACAATAATATTATTTATTATAATATTAATATCAACTTAATTAAATTTATATTATTAATGCTATCAATAATAATAATAATAATAATATTCTCAAACGATATTATTATTATTATCATTAAAATAGTCCCTTGAATTTTTATCACACTTCTTATTCTTATTTTATTTTATTTTTATTTTACCACTCATATAATTTTATTTCATAGTTATTAATTAATTATATTTAATTATTTTCACATCAGGAAGGCGTGTAGGGAACCAGGCAAGGTCGCACGGTGACCCATGTGAGGCCGCATGGCTTTGAAAGTGGCACACTAAATGCTGTCAAGGCCAAGATGTTCATTTTTAAATAAGAACTCGAAATTTTAAATCGGGCTTCAACCCAGACTACCGGATGACTAGGAAAATTAATAAAATAAATAATGGAAAATAGATGGGTGTGACAATTCTACCCACCAAAGAGATTTCCGTCCCCGGAAAGCCGCAACTAAGGTGGAACCTCGAAGTAGCAACTGATACATCCTTGGGGTTCAAAAAGGATCCATATGAAAATTAAGTGAAAAGAGGAAAAAAACCGTGATTAGAGAAAGTGACATACATTAAAACCTCAAGAAACTCGTAAAAAGTCTTTTTGATATGTGCCTCATGTCCCAAAGAGCTAGAACACTTCCAGTGGAATGATCAAGGAAGGTAACTCTCACACCCATGAAAACCAACTTCACAAGCCAAAATACCTCAAACATTATTAAATGAAAACCAAACTATTTGACTAGAATGAACAAACAAGACCAAACACATCCAAGGATCACTCTTATCAGCTATCACAAAATCATCTCTAGGAACATAACTAAAAAGACAACATGGGGAAGCCTGAAGGGGCTCCCCCCATTAGAAACATACTGACTCCCAAGATGAAAACCAAAAAGAGGAGGCCCGGGCGGACTCCCCGTCATTATGAAAAGGCCAACACCGACTCATTCTAGAGAAATTTGTGTGAGGACCATCATGGGTCTCCCCACCATTAGAATTGATAGAATGTAAAAAACTTTGAAAAAATTTTGATGGTGACTAAACACCTCGCAATGAGGGGCGTGAAGGGAGGGGCCCAACTACCTGAGCATCAAAACCGTGCCCCAAGACAAACCAATATCTCCACATCCCTGGATGAGAACTTTTCAAATTTGAGACAGATTTCCTCAAACAGACCTCATAAGGACTAGTAAAAGTGATTACATTCAGCCGGACACAACCCCCAGGACTTAGGTAATGAGCCAACCACACCTCCCCATAGCCACAAGAAACCCCACGCACCAAAACAGGTCATTCGGAATGGAACCACAAGAAACAATTTAACCCTTCTTCACCTTTAATATCGATGACAGAATTAAGGTTGGGGTCCCATACACTCCTGGGGTTCTTGACCACACGCCAACTTCACTTCGAGGCCTATGGATAAAGCCCTAATGTTTAAAGCATCTCTTACCTCGCAGTCAGGTATTGAAGACACCTGAACGGAGCCTCTCCTTTTGGTGTCATGCGCAACCACACCACAACTGAGACAATACCAACAACCACAACACACCACAACATCCAACCACTCCCTCATGGAACATCCACTAGAATAGGTGTTTAGATGATTCACATGAATCACCTATTCACTTAAACCAAGAAACATAAGAAGGAAAGACTCATGAAAAACACTCACCTTCGAACAGTCAAATTAGAACTCCCTAAAAGGAGGACACACACCTATGAAAATAGGGATTCCTGAAGGATTCCATGAAATCTACCTTTGCACTTTGAAGAGAACTCACACTGCAAGACGTAACCAAACACGACCCTCGCGGTCAATGAAAGCACTACAATCCTTTCAAAACATCGGCTAACATCAATAATTCTGAACCACCTTCACCCTTCCCTGCTGGAATTCCTTTCACCATTTCTAGGGGGGCCTTCAGAGACAATAGTGTTAAACTTCATACCCGATAACTCAGACAACTAAAAGAGACCAAAACTCCATTCAACTCCCCCCGCATCTATCATCCTGCTGCGAGAGGATCCACTTAGTTGTAAAAAGGAGATGTGGGTTCAATTCTAGAATTTAGGAAGAGAGTCCTTCGATCAACTGGAGGGTCGGCCAACAGCAAATTTCCCATGTCCACACTTCAATCGCACGTTAACGCTCTATAGGGGGTGTGCACTATTCAAGGAAGAGTATCATAGACCTAATCAAACTAGTCCAATGGCTAAGACATACTGCAAGCGAACACCAAATGTGCAGGGAAAACCATTGTAAGGGATTCCCAAAGAACTTTTCAAAAGAAACCACTAACCACACACTTTCACACCAACTTACCAATAAGGATTTAAACTCAAGACAAAAATCCAAAAAAAAGGATTCCTAGCTCGAAATTCCTCACATAGAACATTTCAAAAACACAAGGACTGACCACGCATTCACTGGTTACTAAAACACAAGGTTTTTATTTAGAAAAAACTTTTTAAAAATAAGAAAAGATAGTGGATTGCACAAACACCAATAGTGTCCTATGGGCCTCAAACAAGCATGTTCATGTGCCACACTGGCACCTACCTCATGTCCATCCAGACACTCATCCTCTCATTCCATTAACCATTTCCCCTTCAATATATGCTCATGCATGTGGTTTCCCATGAGAACACTTGGGATCAAAACCAGGCCCTTTCCATTTTTTCCCCAAACCAAATCATTTAACCCACACTTTTAAAACCTTAGACATCAATATCTTTTTAAAAGTGATTCATTTAAAAACATTTTACAAAGCTAAATCATTTTTACTTAAAAAACAGATTTCCATGAATTCAAAACAAAGGGGAAAGGAATGATGAAAGAGGAGACATGTGTCGACAGGTGACTAAGACATATGGTTGGAATCCATACGCCATTCACGCCACCGCCACAAAGGGTATTCTAGGACAACATCCCCAGTTCCAAAAGGATTTCTAGACCCTACGAGCTCACTGGGACCACTGAACCTACTCCCTTTTCATTTCCCCTAAACAAGATTAACCACACGGACCAAAATTTTAGACAAACCTCAACTTACTTTGGTAACTCAAGTCCCGCCACGAGGTGTGCTGGTCAGGAACCTTACCCGTAGCCAGGATGTCGAGTCCTGACAACATTAACTCCATTATATCGTGACTCTATCACGAAAGAATGCGACCCAAGAGGACAAATTGTCTCTGATACCATTTTGTCACGAACCAAGATGGATCGCCATCCAACCCGGCACCCGACCTGGTCCGCGACATGGCCCGAAGGGAATTTCTGATCCCCACAGGCTGGCACAAGTATTCATGTGTCAAAATAGTACAAGGTAATGATTTAACCAAAAGAAGAGGCATAAAAACAACTAACTACTTTAATGGAAAGAAACTGATTTTATACAACCAAACAGACCCTTAACACATTTCATATTTAAAGATCTACAACTGGAACCAACAACCAAAGAGAGACGACAATAAAGGAAAACTAAAACTCTAAGAAGACTACAATGAAAGAAAAATAACACATTTATCCACACCTTCACGCAACTTGATGAGCCACCTCCTCAAACCACCATCGTCATACCTGCACGGGAAAACCATCGACAACCCAGATCACTGTCACAAAGCAGGATGCCTCAACCTATGACACACAATGTAAAAGGCCTACATACACCCAAAGGTGTATGTAGGGTGTGATCCAAGAGCCCAGTAGGATGTCATCGGGAGAATATTCCACACAAAACCATTTAAATTAAAAATATATTTTCCAGTATAATAGATAAAAGGGAAATAAATGCTTAAACAAAATTTATTGAAAACAATTTTTAATGATAGGTGCTTTAAATGAAAAAGAATTTAAAGACAAAAAATAAAATTATAGAGAAGAATTAAATACTTGAACCCTTTTAAAGAAGATAAAATTTAAATAAAATTGTTTAAAAAACAGATTAAATTAAAACACGCACATACACATACATTTTAAAATAACCAAGGTGTCTCACTGATGAATATAAAGTAACCCAGGAGCACCAAATAAGGGAGAGGCCTCATGGGTGTTAGATAGATTGGGTCCCTAGATCTTCATGTCTTGGTGAAGCATGGATTAGAAACCATGACCCTTAGAAAACATGTCTTAGAAACCATGACCCTCATAAAAATGTGTCTTAGAAACCATGACCCTCAGTCATCATATCTTTAATTAGTGTTGCAATCGTCAGTCCTGCCAGTGAAACCGGGTCGATTCACCTCAGGAACACTAGCCCACTAGTCCTAGTTCACCTTCTTAGCTACCCAGGCTTCCCTCTTTGGGTTCAAACAAATTTCAATATCTTAATAGGTTCACATCACATAAACAAGCCAAGAAAAACACCATGCACAACAAGATACCATTTACACCAAAAATTCCATTTTTAGAATTCAAGATCATGTAACATGTTACATTTATGGATAAAAGACAAACAGAGTACTTACAGACACTGAACCACCATTTGCACACCCAAATGTCATTTTGAAACACTATGCACATCAAAACCATATCCAAACAAACTTCACACCATTGATATATTTTGATAAACCCTTTGAATATTTTCATAAGTCAGTTCTATGAGAGTATCTCTGAGATTTACACATGAAAACACACTCACAATCCCCATTTTTAATTAAACGCACACCCAAAATCTTTTTAGAACTCGATCTGCATCTCTTACACCATCAATTAAACCACTTTCAATTTTAAAGAAAAAAAATTTACACTTAGATAACCACCAATAAAATTTATTGAACAATTTCAAAAATGTATCGCAAGACTTTAAACATAAAAACACACTCTGAACCTCTTTTATGACAAAACGCACTTTTATGCCACACCCAAAACACACATTTTAGCTATTTCACATTCAAACAAACTAAATGCACAATCTTGAGAACACTGATAAATATCTCAATATAGGTTTTCAAAACAAAACACTTTAACATCACATAAACACTCTACTAAAAAAATTCACAACAAGACTCATTAAAAAATCACTTTTGTAGTATTTAAACTACTTAACAATTGTTATAAATTAATTAAAATAAACAAACTAGTTCACTAGAAAAATTATGAAACAGTTTTCAGGATATTCCACATGACTCAAAATATTATAAATTCAACCAAACATATATCTATTAATCAACTCATTTTGATGCTAAACCAAAACACAATCTTCATAGTTTGTAAAATGCAAATAAACTATTCATCATGGTTGTTCATAAAAACACTCATGTATCATGTACACATATCAACTTCAATTAAAAACTTTACTTGCATTAAACAAACCAATGAATAAATATGCTAAATTAATTTAAGAATAAAATTAATTCATCAAATAGTAGTTAAGTATGGAACTACCTACCTTGGGTGAAGATAAACTTTACGATCTTGATGTTCAAATTTCACCGCATGTCAATCATAGCTCAAACCACACAAACAGTCCCTGAAAACACGGTATCGAACCATTTTCATCAATATCGAACCGAATGTGAACTAAAACCCTAACTTGAATTATTCCAAAATGGTAGAACGATGAATTGAAGTACAACACACCTACGGTGAGGGAGAGGGAGGCCACTGCAAGGGAATGGAAGGTTGTCTGAGGAAGAAGCGGGGTGTGTCGGGTGGGAAGAGAGGGAGGCGGGGCGTGTACGGACCAAGGGGTTCCTAGGGGTTGCGCTTTGAGTTTTCTAAGGGGAGAAGGGGGTTTCAGTGGGGTTCTGAGTAGGAAGTAGGAGGGGTGTCGGCCGAGAAGGTTGTTGCGCACTAGGTGGGAGGCCGGCCGGTAGAGCTGAAGGGGTGTAGGGGCGCAGCGCACTGGACGACGGAGTCGGAGGGAAGGGTGATGGTGTGAGGGTTCAAGGGAGGATGATGAGCTAGTTAGGAGGGCTGGCCGAGGGGGGACCATCTTAGCAAGTCGAGGGGTGCACTGGTGGGTGTTCGTGCGAGTCCGAGTGGGGGCAAGGTGCGACGGGAAGGGGGGAAACTCATGGTGCAGCGGGATTCCAAGGAGAAGGGGCGGTGCGAGTTAGGGTAAGAGGGGAGGAAAGTCCTATGCGAAAACAAGGGGGAGGGAGGTTCGGCAGCCCTTTTTACTTGCCGGTAGGCTGGGGCACAGAGCAGCAGACTGGCCAGGCAGCAGGGGCACGGCCTGCTTAGGGTTAGGGGGAGGTCGTGTGGGAAAACTTGGGGGAGAGAGAGAAGGAATTAAAAATAGGAAATAGAAAATTAGGAAAAATAAATAAATAAATAAAACAAAATAAATAAATGGAAAATAAAAAAAGGATAAAAACCATTTAAAAAACTTAACTAACCTAGAATAATCATAATTTTAATAAAAAAATATCCTACTTAAAAGAAAATTATAATTTAAAATTTTATACTTAGAGTATAAATAATAATAATAGTAATTAACATATTAATAATATTAATAATAATAATTGGAATAATAATAATAATTTTAATAGTAATACTAATAACGTAATTAAAACATTAATAAAAAAGGTAATAATAATAATAATAATCTTATTATTATTATTATTATAACTCTTAATTCATTTTATTCTTGTCATTTTATTTTGCACTAACTACCTTGTTTGTCTCATTAAATAATGAATTAACCATACACTAGACATGTCGCGTGGTGACTTGGGCAAGGTCGCGCAGCTTCGACCATTCCCCACCTGTGCATCGGACACCACCAAGCCCAAAACTTTCACTTACCGGCAGAATATAAAATTTCAATCGGGCTCGGCCCACACTCCGACCAAGATTTTAAAGCCGTATAAAATAATAAAGTTCTAGTAACTTAATATAATATAAACAATGATATTAATTATTATAATATTAATATCAACTTAATAAAATTTATATTGTTAACGCTATCGATAAAAATAATTATTATTATATTCTCAGACAATATTATTATTATTATCATTAAAATAATCCCTTGAATTTTTATCACACTTATTATTCTTATTTTGTTTTATTTTTATTTTACCACTGATATAATGTTATTTCTTAGTTAATAATTCATTTTATTTAATTATTTCCACATCAGGAAGGCGTGCGGGGAACCAGGCGAGGTCACGCAGTGACCCAGGTGAGGCTACGCGGCTTTGATAGTGGCGCGCTGAACACTACCAAGGCCAAAATGTTCATTTTTAAATAATAACTCAAAATTTTAAGTCGGGATTCAACACGGACTACCCGATTCCCCAAAAAATTAATAAAATAAATAATGGAAAAGAGATGGGTGTGACATGAAATGATTATGAAACCTTTATTTTTCTAGAGGTTTTGATATGATTACATGTTTATGACACTCATTCCATTCCATGGGTTATGATATGATTTTTAATGATACTGTTGAACTTATATGTATAATTTCATTATGAGATGGGTGAGAATTATATCTACCTCCAATTAATTAGGTAAATATTTAAATCTCAAAAGATAGACATTGCTAGAAAAATAAATTAACTTGGTTAAGTATTATAGGGATGGAATGAGGAGTGAACTCGATTTACTATTACAGGGCTAGAATGAGGAGTTAACTTGGTACAATAATATGGGGTTGGAATGATGTTTAAACCCTATTCAGTGAAGTACTTTTTCCACTAATATGGACTTGTAAGTGATGCCTTGATGGCTATGGAAATCATTATAAATACTTATGTGTCAGCCACAATTCCATGTATTATCCCTATGTTTTGCTTTTATATCCTATGTTATTCATTTCCTTATGATTCAGAACTTATGAACTACCAAGATTTGTTCCATGATTCATGTTTACGATCTTATGATATGTAGTGTATGATCTTATAATGTTATGATCACATTATCATACCCTTATGCTCATGCTTAGGATTACATGTCTCCTTTTTTTTCTTACTGAGCATCTGAGCTCACCCATTTTTATGTTTCTTTCCCATAGTTTTGAATATATGTATTAAGTATGATGTGTCTAACAAGGGTGTTAGTCATGAAGAACATAGTGGGAGATAATGTATCTCACTTATGTACTGGTGTTTATGTTTCCATGTTTCCAAAGGCACTAGAGTAATATTGTCTTTGGGCATTTGTTTGTTTAATGTTTTAAGTATTCCAAAAAAATTATGTAATTTTATTGTATAAAAATCGAGGGTCACTATCATTGATATCAGAGAAAAGTTTTAGTTATCCTTTGGAAGCAATGATGATAAAACCTTAGTGAGAACCCTAAGGACATGTCTAAGAAAAAGTATAAGGATAAGGGAAAGTATAAGAAAATTTATTGGAATTTTTTGTAAAGGGTAGAGTGAATGGTTTCCTAGAAATACAGTCATGTATGGATAATACAAGTGGATGTGGCTCTGACAAAGATGTACCCCAGGAGTAACAAATCCAACAAGATGTTTCGGGCCTAACTCGAGGTAATCTGGTACATGACAAAAGGCCTTGTTTCATACCTGGTTTGACACTCCCAGAGGATATGCTTTGGGAATTCAAAAACTCATCATGAAACATCAAGGATTATTTAAATATAATTTGGTTATGAATAACCTATGATGAAACTTGGGTGTCATATATTAAGGAATTTGTCATTATTTATACATCCTATAAGTAATTTTTTTCATGACTATATGGTTTTCTACTATGATAAGTAAAGATCACATTATGCTTCTAGTTTAAGAAAATGGTGGGGACCGGAAGGAACTATATTAAAATTGAATTTGATGTACAATTTTTTTATTATTAGTCAAGTGGGATGATCATTGGAGTGAAATATGTTGTGATCATGCCAAATTAGTTTTCATAGAACATGATTAACAATGTGTACCTAAATCAAATCTCATAATCACCACAAAAAATAAGGAAGGAGTTCTCTGAGAGTTTGGTTAATGAAGACCATGGAGGAAATAATATTTGGTTTCCTTTGTGTCAAGGATGTGGAAAGAATCACCAAAGTGAATATCTTAGAGGTGCACGAATATTTTTTGACTATGGAAAATTTGGATACAAAGAAAGTGAATGCAAGGGAAAAATGAAGAGTTTGGTTAATGAAATGGATGATAATATTGTCCTACCTAATACATCATTTATAGTTAAGTGTTTTAGTAGTTTAATAAATGGTAATTATCAAACTCAGTGTCATAATTTTAAATCTCCTGAAGAGAATCAGAAAGCTGGTGCGAGTAATGGTTACATTGTTGATGATGAAGAGTCTATAGATGATATGTGAAAGGAAAAAGGTATTATGTAATAGTATGAGGTAGAATTGTTAATGGATTAAGGATGAAAAATAAATTTTTTTATGTATTTGGATTCCAAAATTATGAAATGTTAAATACATAAGTATTGTCTTGTTTATGTTTTTTGCTAAGAATTTAAAATATTATGTTGAATATTTTTAATGGACTAGAAATGTGATTTAATGACAAGGTGATATTTTGACTAAGGGAAGATAACCCCTAATATGTTACTTATGTTAAGATATTTTTGTTTGGATAAAGATATTTGGGATATTAATGAATAAATTTAACAGTATTGACTACATTGGAACTAATTAGAGACTTGTTGACAAGTAGTTCATTCTATCATGGATGAAATATACAACTTCTTAGATTTAAGTAATATATAAATTAATCTATGGAATAAGGAATAATACATGTTTTTCAAAATTATTTATGGTAATTCATGTTCTTAACATGTTTCAAGATTATTTACCATGAGGTTATTCACATGTTTGGAATGTGACAACCAAGAGCTACTTCATGATATAAAGGGGATCAATATTAAGATGATTTCATGAATTTCTTTCTAAATTTTTGGATTTTTATCTTTCAAAAAATTTATAAGTATAAATATTCATTAAAAGTTTAAGTTAAACTTTGAGGTAGTATTTATGTATTAAGATTGTATTGAAAACCTTTGTTAAAAGTCTATTTGGTGATTAACATTATTTGAAGGATTTCCATATTATTTATTTTGTAAATTATATTAGTGTGGTTTTATAAAATGGAATCATGTATGTTGGGTGACCACCAATAAATTCCAAATTTGTCATGGGTCCTGAACCCATGAACGAAGGATGATAGTGGTTTCATGCCTACCATTGGCCTATGCGATATACTGGTTAATGTATAATTATTTTTTATGAAAAAATATTTATGATGAAATAGTAGTGTTACTTTTTATGCACAAAGATTAATGTATTAACTATCTTGATTTTTAATAATATTTATGGATAAATAGTTATACTTTTCATTTCTTTATGGGCCTTAATATCTACTAAAAGTGTATTTTAGTTCTTTAGGAATCAAAGTTAATTTTTGGACATCCATTTCATGAAATAATGGTTGAATTAGAAATAGTTAAAAGCACAACCAGATAACCAATATGTATTTAGGAACTATGGTAGCAAGTTTGGATTTTCCATATGGATTCTTTATAATGTCATCCTTCTTAGGAGTTATTTTTGATGTACCACTCTTCAACTTCTTGAATTTTTAATCCAAGTACTTCTAACCGTTTTTTATTAGAGTCTTCTTGGGATAATTTTCTTTTGAAATATTATTATGATATCTTCCCAAGGTATATTATTCTTTCTTAGCTGGATTATGTGGTATTCTATTCTTATCATCTCTAGATATATGTTGAGATAAGCGTGCTCCATTCTTGTGACCACTCCCATTGTATACATCATAGATGTTTTCTAGAATTCCAAATTTGTTTGAAGTATACAGATTCTTTTGGATCTGTTGACGTTTCTTCTTATTCTATAGATTTCTCCCCTTTGATATAGGATTTCTCTATGCTTTTTCATGTAAGGTATTATACCTAAAATCTAGTGCAAAATTCCCAAATCTGTTGCAGCACCAATGTTAACCCACAAATCTTGTCTTCCTCATATCTTCTGTATAGGGTTTTGGGGACTTCTTATTAATGTGTTGTACTCTATCTCAGGAACAATCATCCAGACTCTTCCTCCTATCCACCCTAGCCATGGTGGTAGGTTTATTATCATCACCTTTCCTCATCCGTACTTGTTTATAATTTTTCTTCCAACCTACATTTTTTGTAGAAACATATTTGGAAACAATAGTACAAGTTGGTATGGATGGTACCTTTACTTTCTAACTTACTTTTCCTGGATCAATGAGTGAATTCATGATCTTCTTATCACATTTTGAAGGTATTTTGATAGTATAATCCTCTAGTGGGCATTGAGTACCAGTTTCAACTATGTCCTTATTTTTTGGAGACTCAATTTGTGTCTTCTCAATATTTTTCAACTGAGTTTCTAGTTCTAAACATTTTATATTGATGATGACATTCTGATATTAAATCAGAATCATCTTCTTTTCACAAGAATTATTCATTATTTCTACTTCAACTTCATGAAACTTTATTTTTTTTATAACAAAGAGTCAAGTTCCTTGAATTTCTTGGATGTTTCTTCCAAATATGAACTCTTGACTTCAGTGCTCTTCTTCAACTCAGCTTTAAGTTCATGGATCTTTTCTTATAGAGTTTTATTGACTCCCTATTTTTATTAAAAGTATTTAATATATTTGATGAGATTTAAACATTAAAGAATTTTTACTTCCAATACCTTTTCCACATTATCTTTGTCTCTTACGATACAGGTTATCTCAACCTGCATACAATGAAATATACTACAAATATTAGCAACTCTTTCTTCAGGAATATCATACAGATAGGTTCTTAATTTCTCTTGATCACTTGAAAATGAGATTGAAGTGTATTCCTTTCCACAAGTAGAAATATGAGCCACCTACTCTTTAATTTCCAAGCTTGATATTTCTTCATTATTGGAAGGTAATGGAGAACCAGACACTGTATATTCTTTGGACATGAGGTACTTCTTCAATTGTCTCTTCTCTTTCTTTCTTTTTTTGTTTTTCATTGGCTTGCTAGATGCAGACTTCTACTCAAAGATGACCGAATGTTCATCAATAATGCACTTCATTATTGACTGAGGAAATAAAAATAAAATAATATTTTTAATATAATTACTATATAGTATCAACCATACATAAACCTTCCTCTGATACCAATTAAAAGACCCCACAACACCCTGAGAGGGGGGTGAATCAAGGTGTCACCTTTTTCTCTTAAATTGCTGGATCTTATTCCCATGTTGGTAGAAACTTATTTAAACCTATATGATGGACATGTGTAGTAATTAAATCATTCACTTTCAAAATTAAAACACAGAACTTTTACTTGGTTCACCACTAAGGACTACGTCCAATGAGCATACACCGACAGGTTTCCAGTAATACCAAATTCTACTAATATTCACAAGTTTTGAATTACAAAGGTTCGAGAACAACCACTATATCCTAGGAATACTGCCTTTATAATGGTTTAGGTATAGCTCTTTTCTTCCCTCATATCACTTTTGTTGACTCCCTATGGCTCACTGCCTTGGGTGAAGTCTCACTCAGTTTATCAACTTGAAGGTATCTTCAACAGATTGGCATGGAGGTCTTTGTCTTTGTTCAGCACGAGACACTACTTGCATCGAAGTACCAAATTGATTCTCTTTTATATTCATTTTTATCCTTTAGTGAAATTACTTAATGAACTAAAACTTTTTCTTGTTTTTGGATAGAATCACAAGTGAATTTGTGATTGTTCAAGAAATATAGATTATCTCAATGGGCATCACCAGAATCAGATTCTTCTTCTTTCTTCTCCATAGGTATGCATGAGATCATGCATGTATCATTTAAATGAACTCCTCTCTTTCTGTTACTTATTCTTCTTCTTCACAAACCTACACCCAAGGTTGTGTCTTTTTATTTAAATGTATCCATGTGTTCATGCATGCATGCAAATGCTCTCCACCTTTAAATTTTTCTTCTTTTCTTTGTCTTATTCTCTCCTCCTCTTTGCATGCACATACACTGAGTTGTCTCAACTCATGAATATGGATGAATGTACATCAAGCATATGTTCTACACTATTTGTGAAAACACTTTATTGTTTTATGTTTCTTTTCCTTCTTTGAATTTCACTTGATTTGCATTCTTTTAGGTTTTAATTATATTCTTATTTGAACCTGAATGATTGTAGTTATTTGTTCATTGTACCACCTTCACAAAAGATTCCAAGGGGTTGAAGTTATGTCCTTCACGGATCCTCATCATGCAATGGATGTTTTATTCTCCTATACATAGAGAGTGAAAACCTTCTTTTCATACCAAGTGGTACGCAGATGTCCTAAGTGGGGCACGGTTCTTCGTTGTGGAATCAGATAGTATGCAGTTCACCTTCACGAACCAAGTGGAATGTGGTTATCCTTCACTAGACTAGAGAAGGATTGTGGGAGATTCACTTCGCAGGACCAGAATAGTACGTAGTACCATTTCTTTGTGAACCCATAATTGTTCGCAGGACCTCCCTTTGTGAACCAATAGTGGTTTTCATATCTCTTTCTTTACGAACCCAAAAGGTATGTGTTTCAATATTCAGGAGACCAAGAATAGTTTGTGGATCATGCTTTCCCCTTGTGAACTGAATGATTAAGGATACTCTATTTCTAGAAATAGGATCTCTTGAATGCTTGGGAATAACAGCCACTTCTCAGATCGATGGATCACTTTTTATAAGTAGAGATCAAAACTTTTCTAAATTCAAATTCCTAAAGTTATTACATGAATATTGTGGTTATGAAATCTTCAAACCACGAGTATGAGATACATTGATATTCTTGATTGTTTCCTTTTCATGTGTGTGTACTTCTCCTTTCTCCTGAAAACATCACATGCATGCATTCAAGATTTTATAAAACTCCATACTTGAGCTCTAGGATGTGGCCTCACAACTTCATTTGCTTTGGCCACATTCTAACTTCTCTATTTTTTTGAATACATGAAAATGCAATTATATGCATGATTTCATGATGCCCATATGAGTGTAATGAAGTGAATTGGAATGTTTGTGATGGTTTGAATCTCAAACAAGGGGGTTCTATCATAGCTCTGGAAAATTGTGGCATCGGGAGCCCTTTGTGGGTTCATAGGTTGAAGATGATGAGGTGTTCTCTCTACAGTAGTGGAATCGACTTAGATTAGGTGTGAATGGTGTTGATTAGATCATAGAATGTAGGATGAGTTGTACGACCAAGATTATGTGCGGGATTAGATGGACGGGTGAGATTAGTATTTTTGTTAAGAACTTTTGTCCCACATCGAAATGGAGGCACAAAGATTCTTGGCTTAAGTATCAAGTTGTCCTAGAATTCTCTCATATTTCTCCTCCCTTATCCATGGTACCTCCTCATACTATGTTATGTGGGATCTCTTTATGCCCACCCTATGAATCCTTTCCTCCAGGTCACCCATCACGGTGGCGCACGCTCTATGTCCACTATGTCGCTCTTAGGCTGGCTCTACCTAGCTTCCCTGTGGGAGTGGTTGACCCCTGTGGTCTCGAATGTGCCTTGGGTTGAGGTCAGGTACCTAGCTCATGTGTTGGACCATTTCTTAAGTTAATCCACACAAAAATTGTTAACATAAATTTTAACATGAAATAAGATATATGGCCACCTAGTATGCCAAATTTCATGCATGTCCACCTCTAGAACACTAAGCCTCTTCTTCCTCCTTTTTTTTGGATTATCAATTCCAAACCCCTGCAAACATACTTAAAAGGATACTACTTCAATGTTGTTAATAATGTATCTCTTTTTTATATAGGTTCATTGAACTTTTAGATCTATGCAACAATCGTCTAATTTTTCCATTCTCCATTAACTTTGGACTTAAGAGAGCTCTTTCTTAATATTGATCATCATTGAAATCTTTTACAACAAATAAAACTCAATACACTAAAGTTTTCTCAATAGTAACTCTCTAAAAATATATGTAAGTTATATCCCTCAGTTATTCCATCCTTAGTTCTTATGTATCCCCTTCTCCAATGCCTTTGGGTGGGGCATGGCATAGACATTATCATGGAGGATTGGGAATCCAGAGTTCTAATGTTAGGGTGTCTATACTTTGGATAAAAATGAATTAGGGTACCTATTCTTAGGAAAAACATGAAATTTAATGTACTAGGACACACTTGAAGTAAATTAGGAGGAAAAAAGGGTAGGTGGTATCAGTTTCACAGCTACTTGTGGTGTAATTGAACCATTCTTAGATTTCTATGGGGGGCCCTAGTACTCAACATTCATGAAATAGTATTGGATAAAAGGAGGGACCATAGAGATGCATGGAGTATGGGTTTCATGAAAGTTTAGGATTCACTAGGGTTGTGATTCTCATGAAGATTCAGGGTCTTGTGAAAGAATATGTCTCACAAAATAGGTTGACCCTACATTAGAGTGAATTATTTTTTCACATGGTGTTTGTTTCATGAAGTATAAGTATCTCACAAAAATCCAAGAGCCATAAATCTATTACTTCTTGTGAGAAGTCCATTAGCCAACATGAAAGGAATATAAACCATGGGTTAAGTTTCTCAAAAAACTATGTGATTTGGTTTCATGAAATATGGATACCATTGGAAATCCATCTCCTCCCTCACTTGTGAATATTTTGAGTTTTACGAATTAAAAGATTTTTTGGAAGTTTAAAGGTATTTTATCCCTTAAAGGTTGGAAATATGGGGTATTTATAAGCCCGGCAGATTGGTTTCATGAAATATAGAGGCTTTGTGGAAGATTATGAGATTTTTGAACTGACAAGGTTTCGCGAACTAGAGTTACATTACGAGAAGGTTACCACCTCAAGATTCACATGTTTGAGGACATCTATGAGCTATGGATATTTGATAAGGTTTAGAACTTTTAGAATACATCCCATAAAGTGTATTTTTTTCCAAAAAAAATTGAACCATCCAATACTTCCTAAACCTCTCTTATGACATATGTATATCATCATCAACACTTACAAATGTTATTTTAGACATATAATCCAAACTTCGTCAAAACGTCTGAAATGAACCAAAAATATTCAGTAATTAAATATGACATGATAATGAATAAATCAAAAGGAATAATAATATTTAAAAATGTTCTTAATAACTTAAATAATTAAAAAAATATTGTGAAAGAAGATAAATAACTCAAGTGACAATTCGGACTTGAGGTAAGGGTTCCCATCTCAAAACTTTCTTCTTTGAGTCGTATGTTCAATTATACATGTAATTTTTTTATATGGTTAATATACAACCCCACTAAAAATTATATCATTAATCCTTAATAATTCATTGTATTTTAATTTATAATTCACTTACTTAATTCATGGGGATTATGATACAAAAGTTACCACAACAGGAAGGGTTTATGCTTCAATCACACTTTAATTAGGATTATTTATGCTTGAATTCCCATTAAAGGAAATTATTTGATAATTTTTTAGTAAACCCATTTAATTTTATTCTCCTCAAGTTATTAATGAAATTTTTTACTAATAGTATCGTTTTCCTTCTATTTGGTACTTAATATGATTGATAAAAAATAAGAAAATCCGACTTCATTTTTCTATTCGGTTAAAAATACTTTTCTTCCATATCCATGTTTTCTAAAAAAATCAAAATTGTTTTTAAAATTATAAAAATGGTTTTTTAAATACATTTTTACCCTTGTTTTACTTTTTATAAAATGGTTTTAAAGGAATCATCTTTTTGTTTTCTGAATAAGGGGATTTTTAACCATTTTACAATAATGTGAAAGGAATATATTTTTAACTTATACAAAATATATAGAAATACCCAATTTCATAAACATTAAATTATTTGAATATTACTTTATAATTTTCCATTTTTATTTTCAAATAATTTTTTTTCTATACCATTTTTTAAATTCATAGTTTTTCAATTGTGATTTTAAGAGTAGAAAGGTTATTTTCCTCAAAAATGTTTTTAATATTTTTGAAATTATTGCTATTCATCAATGAAAACAACCTATAATGTTATGGGATACTTAAAAATTATTTATATATTTATTTTAAATATATACCTAACTCACTCTACATTCCTTTGATGGGTTAAAAAATTCCTTATGATAACTTCTCAAATTCCTTATTTGATAAATCACTTTTGATTATGATATAAGCTAAGATCATGCAACACCTTTTCTTTACATAAGTAATTCTTATGTGTACTCCTTATGATTGATTCCTTATGTTGCACCATATGCATCTATATGAAATGAATGTGATGGGTGGGCCTATAATTATATATCACTCTAATTAATTGAGAAATGTTTTAGTCTCATGATACATAATTCATAGGATTAGGGAGTGAACCTAATCCATTAGGAGACTCTGTCCACCCTGTGATGTTGTCTTAGAAGTTATCCATAACTTATTTCTATGTCATGTTTTATGTTTCTTTCACATTTCTTATAATTTTATGTTCTTATGATATCATGATATTTACATTGTCTTCCAATGTTATTATTGTTGTGTCTTCTCTTTTATGTTATCATGTTATATTTTTGACTCACATAATATTCTTTCTTATCATTTTTATTCCCTTACGAGGCTTTTCAAATTACCCCTTTCTTTTATGTATTACCCTGGTTATCATGTTCATTTTTTTTTTGAGTTAAAAAGTATTTAGGATCACATTATGGAGAAGAAAATAAACAACCTTCATTTTAGTATTTTGTTGATGTATTATAAACCAAATCTTTCATAGACACTAGTCCTTACTATATTTGGGTTGTAATTAATGGATGTTTATGTTAAAAATAATATAATAATATGTGTGAACAACTTGGGTCACTATAATTTCCTTCTTCATTCTTATTAATTTGGGTAACCTTTAAAAGTTGGTTACATGAACTATATGGAGTCTGTATAACTTTATGAGGATCAATGCTGGGTTTGGGACTTTACCAAATTTCAGTCTTAAAAATAATTTCCAAAATTCTTCTTATAAGATCAAGCTCACATAAAATCAATACAGGGCCACAAAAATCACTTCAAATCACTTTATAATAACTCAAAATAATTCCAAGATTTACCAAAATAATTTCAAACCCTAAATTATGCTTTTATGGTGTATTTAATTATGTAAATTCTCAAATATAATTTTTTCAATATATTATATCTTCCCTCTCATTCCAGTAATCAACCCATCCTTTATCCATGTGATATTTATTCACTGATTATAGAATCTCTCAAAATCACTTAAAAAGGATAGTTTTTACACTATTCAGTTAGATTTATTCAAACATTTATCCTATTATAAACTTTTAAATTATATCTATAAAAGTTTCTTAAAAACTAGTTCAGCAGGAATCTCCTTCAAACTCCATAACAACATATTTAAGACCATGAAACATGCAACTAATCAGTACTTTTCATTAAACCATACAAACTATCTCTAAAATAATCCAATGTAAATGGTTTTTTTCAAGAATATTTATAGGTAGTTATTCAATGGTTTATTTCTTAAACCCTAATTACCCAAAGACAAGGGTAGACAATTCAACTTCTTTGGGTGTAATATTACACCATAACCCAACTTATCCAAGGAAAAAAAATTGAAACTGATTGGAAAAAAAAATAAAACTAAAAAAAAATTAGTAACTTTAATCTCATTATTTGTGTTTTTTTTAAATAATAATAAAATGATGAAAATTTTAATGTCTTTCAATATGTATTATACCATTATTGAAAAAAATTCAGAAGGTAGAGGTATTTTCAACCTTATTAATACCATGGATATAAGGTAGGTCCTCAATGGGATAATGTTTCTCACCATTTCTCTTATGAATTTTTTAAAAAAATATTCTCCATTTTTCATATTTACATGTTCTTAACTTTTCATTCGAGAATTAATAAATGTATTGAGAGAAGGGGGTAACCAATTATTTTTCTTATAAATGTACCATCAATAAACCAAATCTAAGTCTACTTGGGATAACCCAGTGTAGAAAAAATTAGTGGTAAATTTTTATTAAAAAAATTCTATAATAAAAACTCAATGTTATTTAAACTCTAAATATAATTCTATGGGTATGTACAATTATATTTTTAATAGATTCTATAAATATATAATAAACTTAAACAAACTTAACAAAAATAGTCAACTATAATTTTTTCACTTTTTATTAAATATTTATGCCCCCCTAATAACAAAATTCATTATAAATTGTAATATAATTGGGATAGGGAAAATAATACCTCAATATCCCTTTCTGTAGTAGTAGTTCGGAATTCTAGATTTACAAAAAATGAACAAATATTTTGTAGCTTGATTTGATATTAAATCCACCTAACGGGATGTTCTTTATCATTCTTAATCATGGTATTGTTTCTCGATAAATAAACTCTATTCTTCTAGGATATCAATTTAAATTCATCATGATGGTTGTTCTTATAAGGTATAAACATCAATGCCTTAATTATTCACCTTAAATTCCCTTTTCCATGATTCACTGTCACAAAAATATAGGAATTAGGTGAGTCTAAATAGTCTATTTAGTTAGTAAAATAAGGAATATATATATATATATATTAACATAGAAACTCTTTTCTGTATAGATCTTAAATTTCTGGACCTCTTTATGCTAGATTTTTCTTTATCCTTCTATATCTAAACCAAATTAGATGAATAGATTTATTATCTTTTAATTTTACTTCTCATCTTGAATGGGATTCATTGAATTAGAAATAAAATGAATTTATTTATTTCAGGTTGATCTATCTTTTGTAGATAATTTAACTGAGATGACCCTATTTTCATTCACATTTTTTGAACATGGATAGAATTCGTATTTAGGGTGGATTATTTTTTAGTAGTAATTCCTTGTTGCTAATTTTTGAAGTAAAAAAGTCATAAATTTGATAACCACATCTCATATTATATTTCACCTTACACACACCTCTTATATAGCCTTTGGATTACAGTTATTTGGAAACCTCTAATGAAATTCACATTCTTCATTTGGGATTTATTCTATCAAAAAATCATGTTATTTATTTCCCAAATTGATTATTTACTTATTGATTCCATCATTATAACTTATTTCTTGTTGTTCATGTGAATCTTACAATGGTTCATGGTGTGGATTATCCTACCACATTAGAAGCATGATCTATTTATAGGGACATCATTATCAACTGTCTTATCTAAATCCATAGGAGTGGATAATTTAGAATTATTATTTTTTGCACTCTAAAAGGAATGATTTTTATATTTCCTCACATGTTTTCATTTTATTTATGATCTTCTCTTCACATAAATATAATAACTATATTGGGTTTATGACAACCCTGATATTTTAATACATACTTAAACATGATTTATTACATGAACTTCACTTGATTCAACAAAGAATAGTGAGAGGCCTATTGTATTTGGGGCTTAGTATCATTACATAATAACTTATAACATAAAACACACAATATATTTATTTAAAACTTACTTTACATAACCACCACATTCCCTCGTACTTAACATTGCGTAGGATAACCTGAGGACATGCATAAGAAAAGGGTGAGATATAAATCCCAATAAGGGAATAAACATGGAATAAAATGAAGAAAACAATAAAAGTTATACAATAGGCATATAAATAGAGCACAAGAGAAACATGAACATAAAGGCATGATAAATCATGATAATCATAACATGGAAATGTAGCAACAACACTTAATATGGAATTAGCATGAGCCAAGGCTCATTGCACATGGAGCATGAGTAAATCCTCATTGCACATGAATCATGAGTAAACCCTTGTTTCACTTGAATTAGAATGAGTCAACACTCATTTCACATGGCGTATCATGATACTATACTTTACCCAATGCATTGGAGTGCTATCAGGGTGCACCATTCTTAAACATTTCATTTCATGCATAAGTGTGCCACATGGATCATAAAACATGGATTCATTAAACATAATCAATTATTCCACGATAAATTAATGTGGAATTCATACATGAAACTCTATAATCAATAAGTAAATGTGCATAAATGTTAATACCCTTGATAGATACATGGGTATGGAATTCACTACACGGTGATCTTGGCTTGAAAAAATGCGGTGCAATTTCGGCAGCATAACGACGTCACATAAGGATTCATAAAAATGGTTGATGAGATAGAAATGGGTGTATCATCATATGTACATGAAATGGAATTTAATTTGGTTTATATATATACATGTCCCAACAATTGTAATGGAATTTATATTCATGATACAAAAGAATTCCTTGAATGTAAATGAGGAGAGAGAAAATTCTTTTGGAATTTCGGCATGGTAACGGGTGTACATGGGATGAATTTTATGAGAGAGAAAGGGGTATCCCATCGTTCAAAGATAAACAGGGAAGTATGGGGGAGATTATAAACCATACCCCAACATTTATAATTGTAATTAAAATGGCATAACAACTTAATGAAAATTGGACAAAAATAAGAAAGGAGGAAAACCCATACTTGGAAGTGTACTTCCAAAGGCTTGAGAGAGGATTGAGAGAGGCTTCTTGGGAGCTTGGGGTGCCTTGGGAGGATTCTAGAGAGATGATGGAAGTGGTTTGATGAACTCCAAAGGCTTTGAGTGAAGAGGAAGTGGGATCTTGGGTGGGTTTATATAGGAAAGGAGAAGGAATTCTTTATTATTTAGGTTTAGGACACCTCACATTAAACTAATCAAAACCACAAACCATCCCGTGGTTTTTTCCCGTAGTTTTTTTCAAAGGAAAGTGGAACAAGATATTTTATAATTAAAATGGCCTAACTTCGTAAAATAATAGGATTGCTTATGTGGAGGTGAGTCACACTCTCAAGGAAAACAATTTAAAAATACAAAACGTTTTATAAGCCTTGAAGGGTCCACTAAAGCTTTATAAAATAAATAAAACAAACCCAAAATCACATTATTTTAGTTTTAAAACATATATTGTACAAAAATAATGTTTATAGTATTTTATTACATTACTATTGGGTCATTATGATGTCATAAAACACATTATATATTTAAACGGTATTTAATTTTTACCCAAATATTCGACTGTCTCAGAAAATTATGAAAAAAATAACCATTGGATAATTTTGACACACTGATTCCAAAAATAATATTCATTTTATCTAAATAATTTTCTAAATAATTTAATTTTCACTTTTAAAATTAAATCTGATATTTATCGAAAATTTCTGGGTTTTGACAAAAACAGATTTCAAACCTTAATAAAAATTAGAATTGAAATCATAAAATTATATGATCATTTATATTAAATAAAAAATAATTTAATAATAATAATATTTTAATAAAATATTATTTAATTCAAAAATTCATTAATTCATCAAAATAGATTTCTTAGTTGAATATTAACTAAAAATACTATTTGTTATTTAAAAACTATTTACAAAGTAAAAATAATAAAATGAATGTATATTCATTATTATATAAAAAATAATGAACATAATAATAGTGGTAAGGTCTTGTTACATAACCCCTTATAACACCCACATAATACCAAAGAGTAAGGCGTGCGATGGTGACAGACTCTTGGGGTGGCTCAGATAACATTTCTCGTATGGTAATCTCTATCAACTTCCACTTCTATCATAGGCGGATCCACTCGAGCTTAACGTATTCAGCCTCATCTTGGGCTTGGTCAACAGAGAATCCCAAAGATGTAACCTCCTTTCTGAGCTCTGATGAATGGGCTTCGTATGGGGAAAGTCTACTGGATGAGTCCATCACTTCCTTTGTCTGAGTAAATTGGATTTGTTAAAGCCCTATATTTATACTAATCATGTGATCATTGTTCAATGGATATATTAGCAATGGCCCCAATTCATAACAGTATTTTAAAATATAAAAAACATAAAACCATTGAATTTCACATTTTATATATCCTTTTTACATAATAAGACATTTAATTGGATCAAGAGTAATTTTTATTAATGAACGTTTGGGTCATTACAATCTTTCCCCCTTAAAAAATTGCATCCTCGAAATTTGATTACATACAAAAATAACTCTAAAATTTAAACACCACTTCAGGGTCACTTACCCCCCACCATTAAGTATTCCCTAACCCTCATTATCATTTTGATCATGAAGATAAAAGGTCCACTCAGTGCAATAATACCTCAATACACATTCAAAGTATTCCAATTCCTTAGTCCAGATGAAGTTCGTGCAACTTGGATCGTACCGATGGAAAATATGATGCACTTTTTGAAAAAAAAAATTGTTTCTAATGTATAGTTTCAAAATATCACCATGTACCAGGTTTTTTTAAAATAGTCTGACAGAGTCAGATTTCAAATTTTTGAAATGTGGTTCTTCTAATATATTGTTTGTGTTTCCAAAAAATATTGGAAGACAATACTATATATATATATATAGGCTGCTCAGAGGTCTTCCTCTTTATAACCTATTATAAAATCAAATAGTGCATCATACTCTCTGGATAGGGTGAAATATTTGAAAATATCCTGATGGTACCTCCCTCATCTTGAAAGGTGGTAGAGTTGGGAGCTTAATATTTGATCATAAGTGATCCATGATCCCTGATGATTATGTGGTATGCAGGAGGTTATTGATCTGTCATAGACTATCTTGGAGGAAAGTTGGACATTGGAAAATGTTTCGATGCTATGCGAGCTTGAATTCACAATAATTATTTCTAGTAAGTCCTCAGGAAGGGACAAGAGTGTTGTATGAGGTTCTTCCCCTTCCATGTTGAAACTATCCTTTATCCTGCTGACGAAACATATCAAATTTTGAGTTACCCTCTAGACATGATAAAATTGTGATATTGAAATACTTTAAGTCTAACAATTTATTATTCCTTAATTAAAGAAAATTTAGGGGTAACACATAAAGGGTAATTCAAGGAAAAAACTTATGACTTATAAATAACTTTTATTTTCTTAACTTATGAATCCATTGGCTTCAATCTATGTTATCCAACATATATTCTTAGGGGATTTTTTTAATTCCATTAATAATGGTTCATACTAAGCTTGATAATTTACCAATGCATACCCCCAGGAGTGTCGTAACAAAGAGTGCAGCAAGGCCCGTTGTTGTACACCAGTTCACGTTCGAGTTTAGCTCAAAGCGGTGTTTTCGGGTTTTACCCCTTGGATACATATGTGCCAGAGCCGCCTTTACCTGCTCGTTTCCATAAAGGGGTGTATTTTCTTGATAAACCACTTACTCAATAATCACCAAAACTTAGGGTTGTTTTTATTATTATTAATTTGGTCTCTAAGGATTTAATAGGGTTCACTAATACTAATCCCAAAAATAACTAAACCTATCATCTGATACCAACTATGACGACCCTGGTCTTTTATTATACACTTAAACATGATTTCTTACATAAAATTCACTTCATTCAACATAGAAGATAGATAGGCCTAGTGTCTTTGGGGATTAGGATCATTACATAACAACTTATAACATAAAACACACAATATCTTTATTGAAAACTTCCTTTATATGACCACTACATTCCCTCATACTTAGCATTACATAGGATAACCTGAGGACATTCATAAGAAAAGGGTGAGCTATAAAGCCCAGTAAGGGAATAAACATGGAATAACATGAGGAAAACAATACATGTTAGAAAATAGTAATATCAATAGAGCATAAGAGAAACATGAACATAAAGGCATGATAAATCATGATAATCATAACATGGAAATGTGGCAACACCACTTAACATGGAATTAGCATGAGCCAAGGCGCAATGCACATGGAGCATGAGTAAATCCTCATTGCACATGAAGCACCAGTAAAACCTAGTTTCACTTTAATTAGCATGATTCAACACTCATTGCACATGAGATATCATGATACTATACTTTACCCAATGCATTGGAGCGCTATCAGGGCGCACCCTTCTTAAACATTTCATTTCATGCATAAGTGTGCCACATGGAACATAAAACATGGATTCATCAAACATCATAATTTATTCCATGATAAAGGAATGTGGAATTAATAAATTAAAATATATAATAAATAATTAAATGTGCATAAAGGTGAATACCCTTGATAGAGACATGAGTATGGTATTCACTACACAATGATCTTGTCTTGAAAAAATGCGGTGTAATTTCGGCAGCATAAGGACGTGACATAAGGATTCATAAAAATGGTTTATGAGAGAGAAATGTATGTCTCATAATATTTACATGAAATGGACCGTAAGGGGGGTTATATATATACATGTCCCAACAATTGTAAAGGAATTTAGATTCATGATACAAAATAATTCCTTGAATGTAAATGAGGAGATAGAAATTCCTTTTGGAATTTTGGCATGGTAACGGGTGTACGTGGGAGTAATTTTATGAGAGAGAAATGGTTCTCCCATCATTAAAACACAAATAGGGAATTATGGGGGATATGTGAAACCATACCCCAATATTTATAATTGGAATTGAAATGGCATAACAACTTAAAGAAAATTGGACAAAACTAAGAAAGGAGGAAAACCCTTACTTGGAAGTGTGCTTCCAAAGGGTTGAGAGAGGATTCTTGGGAGCTTGGGGCACATTGGGAGGATTCTAGAGAGAGGATGGAAGTTTTTGGATGAACCCAAAATTCTTTGAGTGAAGAGGAAGTGGGAGCTTGGGTTGGTTTATATAGGAAAGGAGAAGTAATTCTTTATTATTTAGGTTTGGGACACCTCACATTAAACTAATCAAAACCACAAACCAGACCATGGTTTTTTCCCATGGTTTTTTCCAAATTATAGTGGAACACAATATTTTATATGTAAAATATCCTAAATTCTTAATATAATAGGGCCTATTATGTGGTGGTGAGTCACACTCTCAAGGAAAACAATTTAAAAAGACAAAAATGTTTTATAAGCCTTGAAGTGTCCACTAAAGCTTTGTAAAATAAATCAAACAAACCCAAAATTATATTATTTTAATGTTAAAACATATATTGGCCAAAAATAGTTTTTACTTTATTTTATTACATCACTATTGGGTCATTATTATGTCATAAAATACATTATATATTTAAACGGTATTTAATTTTTACCCAAAAATTCGACTCTCAGAAAATTATGAAAAATTCACCGTTAGATAATTCTGACATCCTGATTCTAAAAATAATATTCATTTTATCTAAATAATTTTCTAAATAAGTGATTTTTCACTTTTAAAATAAAAGCTGACATATATTAAAATTTCATTTGTTTTGACAAAAACAGCTTTCAAACCTTAATAAAAATTAAAATTGCAATCATAAAATTATACGATCATTTATATTCACTAAAAATTAATTTAATAATAATAATAATTTAATAAAATATTTTATATTTCAAAAATCCATTAATTCATCTCAATATATTTCTTAGTATAATATTAACAAAAAATACTATGTGTGCCTTAATAACTATTTACAAGGTAACAATAATAAAATGAATGTATATTCATTATTATATAAAACATAATGCACATAATCATAGTGGTAAGGTCTTGTTACATAACCCCTTATCACACCATCATAAGACCGAAGATTAAGGTGTGCGATGGTGACAGACACTTGGGGTGGCTCAGGTAACATTCCTCAGGTAGTAATCTCTATCAACTTCCACTTCTCTCATAGGCGGTTCCGCTCGAGCTTAATGTATTCAAGCTCGGCTTGGTCTTGGTCAAGAGCGAAGCCCAAAGACGCAACCTCATTTCTGAGATCTAACAAATGGTATTCGTATGGGTAAAGTCTACTGGATGAGGTCATCGCTTCCTTTTTCTGAGTAAATTGGATTTGTTATAGCCCTACATTTATACTAATCATGTGATCATTGTTCAATGGATATATTAGCAACGGTCACAATTCATAGAGGTATTTTAAAATCCAAAAAATATAAAACCATTGAAGTTAACATTTTATATATCCATTTTACATAATAAGACATTTAATTGGATCAAGAGTAATTTTCATTAATGAAATTTTGGGTCGTTACAGGGTTGGTACATACCACTATTCCTCATAATAGTTTAAACCTTTGCTAAAAAAATTATATAATTCTTCTAGACAACCAAGTATAATTAAATACAGTATATATCATCTGAGTTTCGACTTTTCTCATCCTAACATCAAGCCTACTATGATTTTCATATACTAACGTATTATGCTATTACTCAATAACCTTGTTCCCAAATCTCCTACATCACTGATTGTTGCCAATAAAACTTCTCTTTTTTCTTGTAAATATAGTATGGATAGATTTTTATACCTAATATTTTTGGGATAAACCACCCTTTATTTGATCCTTATTTAGGGATAAAATTTTCTTGAACATGTTTAAAATTACCCTTGATGATTTTTTTAGTATCTTAACATTTTTATTCATCCATATTAGTCCATAAATTATATTTTTTCTTATAATGATTTATAAAATAGAATTAATATAACTAGAAATGTTGAGACAATGGGTTAACTTTTTATGAAAGATTATTGAGGGTTGATCATGAAATGATTCCAGGATCTTCATTCCACCATTTTTAGACATATTAAAAGAAAAATCTTATCTAAAACTTATATGGTAGAATTATAATTTCTAATTTTTTTAATATTCTTATTGTGTGGTATTTATATTTCTTATCTTAACATACAACTCAAGACGTTTCATATTATACATGTATTGATCATATTTAATAATTTGAATCTTTTTTCACATTCTTTATTTTTCTTCATTGTCTAATCATCACTCACATGTGTTATCTCTTATATCATTTTATCATGGTCCTTTATTCTCTTGATTTTTAATTATAGTTGTTCACTTTTAAAATACATAGAGACTTTATATAGTTTATCTAGTGCATGGATTGAATCTTTGACCAGTGATTGAAACACTTAATTCAAACATAAAACTATTTGAAATGTTTCATCATTCAAGGAATATGTTTTGTTAATAATTAATAAATATTCTTCATTAGTAGAAAAATTATTTTTGAGAGAGTTACATCTACTCACATTTTTTTCTAATTCATGTTTCATTGAATCAACTTCTTACTACACTATGAATTTTCATCATATAGTCTCATGATATAGGAAAATATGAGAGTTCAAATCTCTATAAGAACCTTATTCAAGTAATCCTTTGCATCATAATAAAAATATTTAAGTGATTCATTGAACTAAACTTCCTCACAACTTGATCATGATTTAGATTATGATTCATAATAAAATTTAGAAATACATTTAACACTCTTATTACCTTCCACTAGTGGTTGGTACTCTTTCTCATTTTATTTATTCTGCACCTTCATTTATTCTCTATTTTTCATATTTACAAATGTATTCATAGAAATATACATCTTAGTAGTAATAGAAATAGGAACTAAAACCTCTATTGGAGGGTCTTAAAATATGAACTTTGTGTATTCAAGTAGAAAAATCTAGGTAATAAAGATTTTAAATCCAATCAGAGAGAAACTTTTCCCTAATACTAATTGAAAAATATCAGAGGATCTAGTGCAGACACTTGAGAGGGGGTGAATTAGGTGTATCGTATTCTTTTACCAAATTCAAAATTGAAATTAAATTATTTTCATCCCCTTTAGTATTTAAACCTTTCCCACCTATTAGTATGTAAATATAATTTTTATCTCTACCTATTTAAATATGCCACTTGTAATACAGGAAAGATGTAAAGTATGGAAAAAGTGTTTTTAAAAGGTTCATCCTCAATGTAGGAAACCAACTTATTATTATAATATAGTTTTCATTGAGTCACATATTTTCCCATAAAAAATTTTGTCATAAACTAAAAGTGCTTCGGGAATTTATCATTCTAAAAAAATTCAACATATTAAATAAGTGATTGTTAATTATTTTACACAAGTGAATAGTTATTGATCCTATGGATTATTTGTACTAGAATCTAAACATTCTTAAATAACTTCTAAACTTTTTAACTATATCACCAATATATACATGTATGTCACATCATCCAACAAACAGATCTACTTCCTCATCATAGAGTCTTATAATTAATTCTAATTTTTTAAGGATAAAGAATGTAAAATGGTCTCCATAAACTACACTACTTCCCATTATTATTCAGAATTTGTTCACAGGATTCAATATCTCATGCTTCAATGTCTTTGACAACCGTAAAATATTTTTCATAATTCACTACACATTGGATTTCCTCTCAAAGTTCTTCTAATTTCTTTCTCACCACTTCTACGATAATAAGTATCATAGAAACTGGTCTTTGTACAAGATTCTCTTTATTCTTATTCTTTCCCTTTAAAACAATGAATCAACTCAGGTAAACCAATTCATCTTACTTATCTTCTTCAATAACTATATGTATTTTCTATTATCAAAGGGTAAACTTCTCTTCATCTTCTTCATCGATAGGTTATCCACTCTCTCAACACCCACCTTTGATATATTTTACTCTATGGATCTCCCTCTCCATATTCTCTAATTGTATTGAGAGGATCACCCCCCAATTTTATTTATAGGATTTATATTTCATAAATGAGCATCATAACTTCATTTTTTTTCTTTCTCAATTTCTATACATGGAAATAATATAGAGATAATATTCTAGTAAATACATTGCGAGCACCCCATTTTTCTTACCCCAGGATCTCTCCATCATTTCCATAATTACTTTGTTCAGAAGTATTCAAAAAGTACCCTCATTTATTTTATGATCATTTTTATTATTTGGGGAATAAATATTCATTTTTTATTATTATTATGATTTTACTCTTCTAAAAAATATACCATCATAAATATGAAATTATTCATTCTTGATGGTTGTATAAAAATATACAAAAACTCAAATTATGGCATGGTACTTCTTAATTACATCATCAAAGTCTCTAAATTTTATTATGTTCTACAACTATCCTTTAGATCATTAGATAAATTCACAACCCATCCTTCTCAATTTCAAAGTAATCATAAAGAATCATGTATAATATGTAAACCCATGAAGAATAGCTTGGGAATCATCTAACTTTATTTCCACAATATCCTCTATTTTTTTCACAAGTATTGAATTTAAAATATAATAATTTAAAATTGAAAAAATAATGGAATAGTGGTGGCACTTCCGGAACAACTAGGGCTTGCCTAACTAGAGGTAAGACAAGTGTTACACCCCAAGACTGCCTCCAATAGACCAAGGGCTAGTGACTAGAACTGAGTAGGAATAACATGTGGATAGGAGTCCTTAGCCTAATTTACTAGTGTACACACACACATATATATATTTATACACACCACAGAAATAATAAATGGTAAAAAAGTAAAATATTAAGTGAATGCATCACTTATAAAATACCACAATTGAGTATGACAGTATATAAAAAAAGTAAAAAAGTGTATGATAAAGGCCCAAAAAACAAATAGTAGGTGCAACTTTAAAACTATTAAAAATATATACGTAGAAAGAAACTACAATGTCTAATCATGGTACCACTATCATAGCCACAAACTACCAGTATACATCATTTTCTTTTGGTCCCCCTATATCTTCATCAAACTATTTATCATCTGTATATGACATGACATGTGTGAGTAGATCCCCTGAAGAGGTGAGTGTATATAGAGAGAGTATGATGATAGTATTTTCATATATACTAATAATTATTAATTTTACCAAAGATATTTATCTTGTCTGATTCCTCAACTCATGTAACCTTTATATACATATAATAGATGATCATGTACCCCTAGTAGTGTATGTTTAAGAACCCGGATCCTCGTTTCAGGTATGTTTTTCCTTTTCTGGTTGTTTTTGAGAAAAAGAAGAAAATATGGAAATTTTTGAAGTACATGTCATGTACTTTATAAGTACATTCCATGTACTTTATAAGTACACGCCATGTACTCTGATGCAGCGCCATGCCGTGTGTTGGCCGTGTCCGGGCCACACACACAGTGTGTAGGGGTGATGTGGAGGCCGCTTAAGGCAGAGTACAGAAAGGCCAAGTACACACCGTGTACCCTAGAAGTACATGCCCTGTAGTTTCTTTTTTTCATTAAATGGACTGGGGTCGCGCCTGACGGACATAACTCACTTCTTCTAGGCCGTCTTCATCCGATAGAACCCATACGACCGCGAAACTTCTCCGAGCCCCCATGCCTCCGTCCATTCTCCAAATCGATCAGCGTCGATTGCATTGGGACTGCATTGGTAAGTTCTTCCTTCTCCTAGAGCCTTGTTTTCCAATTCCTCCTCTTTCTCAATATATCATGGGTTGAACGTTTTGTGAATTTTCATAGATCTACACCCTTCTAAAGAGAATCAAGACTTCTGGTCAATGTATATCGATCTCCTAGAATCAAGGTAGGTGGTTTGTGCCTTACCATTCGAAGTCTTTGAGTTTTATGTGAAATTCCACAAATACCTGTGAACGGGGTATTTCATGTTTATCTTTTTGACCCTTTTGTTTTCCATACTTGCTTGTATGCTTGTATAGAGGTAAATTTGATCATGCTTATGTGTAATTTCTATGCTTGGATGTTTTTCCCATGTCATGTTCTTGTTATAACATTTGGGTTTTGTTATCCTTTGTCCGTTAAACCTATTTTCCATGCCTTGTGACCGTAGGATAGAATGATACTTCTCGACATTCTTCTTATACAGTAGACTGGTTAGCCAAGTAGCACTATAGGTTTACTTTGGCCTTATAGAATTATTATCCACTGACTGGCACGAGACCGTGAGAACTTGGTGCTATAGACTATAAGGGATAGACTGAGTGAGCTTCCCAGAGAGTCTTGGATATTATAGGCTATACGGGGATAGACCGAGTGAGCTTCGTCAGAGAGTCTTAGACATTATAGACTATAGGGGATATACTGAGTGTGCTTCCCAGAGAGTCTTGGATATTATAGACTACAGGAGAGTACACCCAGTGAGCTTCCTCAAATATTCTTTACTTTGTTTTAATTTCTTTAAAACCTTTCCATGGTAGAGAAGGAATTGACTGAGCGAGCTTCCTTAGAGAGTCTGTGATTTCCCAAAATTTGAAGGTTTGGAGTCCGTGTGGTTCATGGACTTCATAGAATTGATCAGAAGCAGAATTTGGTAAAGGAATGGTCCTTATATTGGTAATTTTTATGGTACAAACAACTCTAATAAAACCCATAAATACCATTAAACCTTATGAATATTGGTAGAACATAGTTAAGGGAATTTATAGATCCCCGCCTTGGTAAATTTTTATAATATTTTATAATTAATAATTAATTTTTCTAAAATTAAATTCTAAAGAATAAAAACACATTTCTATGTTTCTTAAGCTATTATTAGATGACTAAAACATCATGATTCTTTGTTACCCCATGATTAAATCTTGAGATGAAGAATATTAAATGAGAATAATATTGAGAAGAACACTTTTATAGGCTCCAATTTTTGTATTTGTACATTTTGAAAATTTCTAATGATATTTTTAGAGCTAGTTAAGAAGTTAGTATTGAGTTTTGGGTATTATGTTCCCCAATGTAAATTTATTAAAAATATTAAAAATATTAAGTAATTCAAAACCATATTTAAAAATAATGGATTTCCTACATAGTGGAGTCTCATATGGGGAAACTAAGACCACCATTAATTATAGAAGGCAGGTTTTACCCTAGGCTTAACTTTAGTGTCATTTTCATTGGGTTTTGTGATGGTGAGTAGTAGTGAGTATATTAAATAGAATATTTCTTAATTAATTAATTTTTAAATTAATTGGTTATCTCAATCATTATATTTCTAATCCCACTTTATCTACTCCTCTTGGGTTACCCATATAATTTAGTGGGGGTACAGATTCATAGTGGATATTGTTGGTGGATAGCTCGGAATCAACGATATATCACAAACATGTCGGAATCCAACCACATATTCGACATCAATGATGCAAGATTCATAATTCATCAACGATAGATCAAATATTGAGGTATATAATTTATTTTAATTGGATTTATTATTATTTTGACATATTATAATCATGTATTGTTTACCCCTAGAATCAAATCCTTATCGATGATTACGAAGCCTAGTCAATTTATATTTTTTTGAACTTGTTAATTGAGAAAATGTAATGATGAAACTTGAATGATCTATATGATTATTTAGATTATTTAACCATATATGATGAATGATTTCATATGGTCATCATTGATTCTCACTATAAAGACCCAAACTTTTATTAATGAAAATTACTCTTGATCTAATTAAATGTCTTATTATGTAATATAGTTATATAACTAATGAACTTCCTTGGTTTTATGTTTTTGGATTTTAAAATACCATTAATAATTGTGGTCGTTGCTAATATTTCCATTGAACAGTGATCACATGATTGGTATAAATATAGGGATTTAACAAATCCAATTTACTCATACAAAGGAAGTGATGACCTCATCCTGTAGACTTTCCCCGTATGAAGACCATTTGTCAGATATCAGAAAGGAGGTGGGGTCATTTGTATTCTTTCTTGACCAAGCCCAAGCCGAGATTCGACATGTTAAGCTCTAACAGAACTGCCTATGGGGGAAGTGGAAGTTGATAGAGATTACCACCCGAGCGATGTTATCCGAGCCACCCCAAGAGTTTGTCACCATCGCACACCTTACCCTTTGGTCTTATGTAGGGGTTATAAGTTGTTATGTAACAATACCTTATCACTATGATTATGTGCATTATTTTTTTATATAATAAAGAATATACAATAATTTTATTATTGTTTTTAATTTGTAAATAGTTTTTAAATCACTAATTGTATTTTTAGTTAATATTCAACTAAGAAATCTATTTTGATAAATTAATGGAATTTTGAATTAAATAATATTTTAATAAAATATTATTATTAAATTAATTTTTATTAAGTATAAATGATCATATAATTTTTATTAATACAATTGGAAATTTTTATTAAGGTTTGAAAACTGTTTTTGTCAAAACCCATGAATTTTCGATAAATGTCATTTTTTACATTAAAAGTGAAAATTCACATATTTAGAAAATTATTTGGATAAAATAAATATTATTTTTGGAATCAGGATTTAAAAATTATCCAATGGTGAATTTTTCATAATTTTTTGAGAAAGTTGAATTTTTGGGTAAAAATTAAATACCGTTTAAATATATAATGTATTTTATGACATCATAATGACTCAATAGTGATGTAATAAAATACTATAAACATCATTTTCGGTAAATATATGTTTTACCATTAAAATAATTTGATTTTAGGGTTGTTTTACTTATTTTACAAAGCCTTAGTGGACCCTCCAAGACTTTTAAAACATTTTATCTTTTTAAATTGATTTCCTTGAGAGCGTGACTCACCTCTACCTAATCAACCCTATTATTTTAATAAGTTAGGAAATTGAACTTATAAAATATTTTTTTCCACTCCCCTTTGGAAAAAACCATGGGAAAAAACCATGGGATGGTTTTTGGTTTTGATTAGTTTAATGTGTGGTGTCCAAAACCTAAATAATAAAGAATTCCCTCTCCTTTCCTATATAAAACCACCAAAGATCCCACTTCCTCTTTACTAAAATCCCTTGTATTTCGTCCAAACTCTGCCCTAATCTCTCTATAATCCTCCCAAGGCACCCCAATCTCCCAATAATCCTCTCTCAAGCCTCTCCCAAGCCTTTGGGATCACACTTCCAAGTAAGGGATTCCTTCCTTTCTCATTTTATTCAAGTTTATTAATATTGTTATGCCCATTTATTTTCAATTAAAAATGTTTGGGTCTGATTTATCACCTCCCCTATATTGTTCTATTTATGTTTTAATAATGATATACCCCTTTATCTCTCATCGGTGCCTTCCATGTAAACCCGTTACCATGCTGAAATTCCGTAAGGAATTTCTCTTTCTTCATTTACATTCAAGAAATTATTTTGTATTATGAATATAAAATCCATTACCTATTTTGGGACTTGTATCCATATGACCAACTTACTGTGAATTTCATGTATATATTATTAGACACTCCTTTCTCTCCCATCAACCATTTTTATGAATTCTTATGTCACGTCGTTATGCTGCCGAAATTGCACCGATTTTCCAAGTCAATGTCATTGTGTAGTGAATACCATTACCATTTCTCTATCAAGGGTATTCACCTTTATGTAAATTTACTTATTGATTATAAATCCTCATGTATGTATTCCACATCCACTACTACCAAAACGGCAAGGGAAGCGCTACACTTTTATCAGCGCTAAAAAAAGCGCTAATAAAGGGGGCCTTTATCAGTGCTAAAAAATCACTAATAAAGAGAAACTTTTATCAGCACTAAAAAAAGCTCTGATAATGGCCCCCCTTTATCATCACTTTTTTTAGCGCTGATAAAGGGGACCCCTTTATCAGCGCTTTTTTTAGTAGCGTTGATAAAGGGGAATTTATCAGTGCTTTTTCCTACCGGTGATAAATTTTATGTTTCAAAAAAATTAATGAAAAATAATTTATGGTTATATAAGTATATTTATATAGATATAAATATAATATATATTTTTTAAATATGTTTTAGATACATATTAATAGACTATTAAATTTAATATATAAGAAATTTAGTGAAAATGGATTTAAAATATTTTAAAAATTATTATTAATTAATAATTTGCTAATTATTATCGATTAAAAATCATTTAATAATAATTTTAAGACATAAAAAATCAAAAAAATTAATAAAAGATCTAAAATAAGTTGAAAATGTAACTCAAAATTCAAATGGCCATAAATTTTGATCTGGGTGTCCGTTTCAGCTCTATAGTATATCAAATTGAAGCTTGTGATGAGATCTACGTGTTGGTGGCCCAAGAAAAGCTTATGTCACAATTTTTTAGACCAAAAATGTCCCAAAAGGCCTCCAAAACTGAGTCTTTAGTCAGGATACCCCGATTTGGTAACATTCAAACAAGTATAAATGTTGATCCAGATGTCCCTTAGGCCTGTACCACATATCACATCAAATATTGTTTCATTTTCTTCGATTTGACTAGTTGTGGAGTTGAAAAAGGCTTTTGTATTATAAGTTATGGTCTTTTTAACATTCTATGGCTTTTCAAATACACATATATATGTATTTATTCGTAAAATATCTGTGTGTGTGTGTGTGTTTTATATATGTATGTATGTATTTATTTATTTAATTATAAACACACATAATAAACATATTTCATAAATGTATTTAAAACTAATCTTATAAGTATATATTAATATACAAATAAATATACGGATAAAAAATTATAACTAAATATATATATATATATAAATAAATAAATATTAATATATATTAATATATGAATGAATATATATACTAACATATAAATAAATATATTTATATTAATATTAATCTTTATCAATATATGAGTAAATATAACTATATATATATAAATAAATAAACACATCATTAAATAGAGAAAAAATGAAATAGCTTAGTGTTAAAGGTGCAAACACGAAAGGGGGAGGTTGCAGGTTTGAGTTCGGGTGGAACCAAAGTGGTGTGCGCATGTGAGGATGCATGGGAAGGGCAGCGCGAGTGAGACCTCCTAGCGCTGATAAGGGGGGAGGGGTCAAGCCTTGTTAAAATCTATCCTAACATTATTTAATTATTTTTAATTATTTTTAATTTTTTTGACTTTTATCAGCGCTTTTTAAATGCATTGATAAAGGTCCCTTTTATCAGAACTAAAAAAAGTGCTGATAAAGGGGTTTTTTATCAGTGTTTTTTATCACTGATAAAAGGGGCCTTTATCAGCGCTTTTTGGAGTGCTGGTAAAAGGTACCCCCCTATATTTTCACTGAGCTTTATAACACCTTTTTAGCGTTGTTAAATCCCATTTTGAGTGCTGATATAGGCCATTTTTGTAGTAGTGATCCCTTTATAGTGGATTAGATGATTATGAATTATTCCATATTGTATGAACCATGTGACACACTTATGCGTGAAATGAAATGTTTATGAAGGGTGTGCCTTGATAGCGTTTCAATGCATTGGGTAAAGTATGGTATCATGATATTTCATGTGCAATGGGTGTTTACTCATGCTAATTCAAGTGCAACGAGGGTTTACTCATGATTCATGTGAAATGAGGTTTTACACATGCTCCACGTGCAATGAGCTTTTGCTCATGCTAATTCCATGTTAAGTGTCATTGACACATCTCCATGTTATGATTATTTTGTTTTATCATGCCTTTATGTTCATGTTTCTCGTGTGCTCCATTTACATGCCTATTGTCTAACATGTATTGTATTCCTCATGTTATTCCATGTTTATTCCCTTACTATGATTTATAGCTCACCCCTTTCTTATGTATGTCCTTAGGTTATCTCATGCAATGTTAAGTACGAAGCAATGTTGTAATCATGTAAAGGAAGTTTTCAATATATATGTTTTATTTCATGTTTTAAGTTATTATTTAATGATCCTAAGCCCCAAAGACACTATACCTCTAGATATTATATGTTGTATCAAGAGAATATTTTATGTAATAAATCATATTTACGTGTGTAACAAAAAGTAGGGTTGTTATAGTTGGTATTAGAGGATAGGTTTAGTTATTTTTGGGATTAGGATTAGAAAACCCCAGTGAAATCCTTAGGGATAAGACTAAGTATAAAAAAACATCCCTATATTTTTGCGAGTATTGAGTAAGTGGTTTATCATGTAAATACATCCCTGTCTGGATACGATCAGGTATAGGCGGATCAGGCAGAGATGTACCTAGGAGTGAAAAATCTGACAAGGAGTTTCAGGATTTACTCAGGGTATCCTGGTACATGATAATGGGCCTTGTAGCACTCTTGGTTATGACACTCTCGAGGTATATTCTTTGGTAAATTCATGATCTTAGTATATACCATTATTAAGGGAATTAAAAAAAATGACCATAAGAATATATGTTAGAAATTAGATCATTGATAACGTAGATTGAAGCCTATAGATTCATAATTTAAGGAAATAAAATTTATTTATATGTCATCCATTTTGTCCTTGGATTAACCTTTATGTGTTACCCCTAAATTTCCTTTTATTCCATCCAATGGCCGGTAATAGGAGGACTCAGGTTAACAACCGATGCGAAGAACAATGTGACAACTTTTCTAATGAGATGCCCAATCTGATGGGAGCAACAATATTGAACTTTTTCACAATAATCTCCCAATTAACTCATGATTTAAATAGAAACACGGGTTAAGAGGAACATTCACCCCCCCCCCCCCCCCCACCTCGAAGAAAGAACAAGTCATAATCGAGAGCTTTATGAGACAAAGGCCTCCTACTTTTAATGGATCATATGATCCCTCAATCGTTGAACAATGGATCGACTCCATTGAAAAGATCTTATACATCCTTTAATGTTCCAAAAATAGAAGGTTCCTCTGGATACTTATCATATGGAGGGTGAATCTGATCAATGGTGGTCATTGATAAAAAATACGAAGCCTGGGGAGGAGATCGAGGCATTGTAATGGAAGTATTTCCGAAAAATATTTTTCAATAAATATTTTCCTCACACCCTCCAGCTTAAGATGGAAAGGGTCTTCCTTTCCCTCAATAAAAAAGATTAATAATCCATCAGAGAGTACAATAAAAACTTCACAAGGCTTGGACGATACACCTTTGGCTTTGTCGTTACCCCCAAATGCAAGGTTGACCGCTTCTTTGGTGGGCTGAAACCTAGCCTGCAGAAAGACCTAGCGATCCGTGACTTCGAAAGCTATGAGGAAATTGTCTGATGTTCCCTAAAGGTCTAAATGGAGATTGGATAATCTTAGGGGTATCATGGGGATAAGAAGCGTAAGGTTTAATTCAATTCTGGCAGTCTGATGGATAAATCCAATGGTGCTAATAAAATCAAACACCCCACTTTCCAAAGGTGTGAAAAGAGGCACCCCGGGAATTTCATGAAGGGGATGAGGACATTATTTAGGTGTGGAAGAGAAGGGAACCTATCCATTAACTATAGACAAGAAAAAAGAACAACTAAGATATAGGATATGAATGCTCCATTCAATTCTCAATGGAATTATTCATTTCTACTGCAAAGAACCAATGCACCTTGAAATTCAGTGCCCTAAGACAAGGGTTTTCAGAGGCAACCAACAACCTCCAAGGTAGCCAGGGAAAGATTTTTCCATCACTACTGTTGAAGTGAACCCCGAAAATGAAGTGGTGACATGTATGGTACTTATTCATTCAGGAATAGAAAACATTCTTTATTATTTTGGTTTTATGCATTCATTTATATCCTGAAAGTTTAGTAGAACAATCCCAACACGACCACAAATAATGGAAGTAAAGATGTAGGTGAGTACGAAAAATGTGGCAATCATTACATCCCATGAATATAAATTCTCCCCTATCATAATTTGTGGATTGAACTTCCCAGTGAACCTCTCCATACTCCCTCTGGTGGAATTTGATGCAATTCTCAAGATGGATTGACTTTCCTTATATAGATCCAACATAAATTGTCATGAGAGGGAAATCACTCTCCATATGGATAATCGACCCCCAATTCTATAAAAGTGCAAGGAGGAAGATGAATCTTATTTATCAGCATCATCTCAAGAGTGGATATTACTACCCTATAAGCATGTGTATCTGGCTCAGATGATTGAGTCCATAGAAGCAACCATCCTTGAATACATGCCTATTGTGAGGGAGTTCGCTGAAGTGTTTCTCGATGAAATGTCTGGTCTTCCTCCTAGAAGAGATATTGAATTCCCAATTAAACTTATACCTAGGGAGTTTCTAATATCTAAGACTATGTATTTAATGGTTGTTTTGGAGCTTGATTAGCTGAAGAAACAACTACAGAGAATCTGGATAAAGTGTTTATATGACCAAGTGCTTCACCATGGGGTGCACTAGTCCTCTTCGTCTTGAAGAAGGATGGGTCAATGCATCTTGGAATTGATTATCTTGAGTTTAAAAAAATAACAATAAAGAACACACATATTTTTCCATGAATTGATGAATTGTTCGATCAGATGCGTGGAACATAATACTTCTCCAAGGAAGATTTGCAGTCAGGATATTATCAAGTAAGGGTGAAGAAGGAAGATATCCCCAAGACAAATTTTCGTACAAGATATGGGAACTATGAATTCATAGTAATGCCTTTAAGACTCACTATTGCTCTAGAAATCTTCATTGAATTGATGAATAGAGTCTTTAGATATTACCTCAACAAATTTGTGGTAGTCTTTATAGATGATATTCTAATATACTCCAAAACCAAGGAGGATCGTGAGGAGCATCTAAGAACTGTATTAGAGACCTTGCAGAAGGAGAAGCACTATGAAAAGTACAGAAAGTGTGAGTTATAGTTAAAGGATGTCTCATTCTTGGGTCATATCATCACAAGCAATGGGATATCTATGGATCCCTCCAAAACAACTACAATTGAGGGATAACTGAGGCCAACATCGGTAACAGATATCCATAGCTTCTTGGGGTTAGCTGGATATTATCGCCAATTTATGAGAAATTTCTCATGATTATCAAACCCTCTTACCATGCTAACTCGAAAGGGAGTAAAGTTTTATTTTAGTGATGAATGAGAAGAGAGCTTCAAGGAGTTAAAAATGAAGTCTTATCACTACACCCGTTATCACTTTACCCACAAGTGGAGAACCTTTTGTGGTATTCAGTGATTCTTTGAAGAAGGACCTGGGTTGTGTGTTTATGCAGAATGATAAAGTGAAAGCCTACACCTCAAGGCAACTAAAAATCCATGAGAAAAAAAAATCCAACACATGATCTAGAGTTGGCAGCTATGATCTTTGCATTGTAAATCTAGAGGCATTATCTCTATGGGGATAAGTGTGAGATATATACTGATCACAAGAGCCTAAAATATATATTCAAACAAAAATAGCTTAATATGATCCAATGAAGATGGATATAACTCATTAAATATTATGACTACTCGATCCACTATAATCCTGGTAAGACAAACAAGGTGGAAGATGATCTAAGTAGAAAGGATCATGCATCATTATCAATGATGATAATTTAAATGGATCTAATATTCTTAGATTTATAGAGGATGGACATGTGAATCATTAAGGTAGGAACATCATCAATCCTTTCTCAAATGATTTCTCAACCATCCCTCATGGAGAAAATAAAGGATGCTCAAATAAAGTATGTGTAAATTATGAAAAGGGTGGAAGCTATCAGAAATGGGAAATCCTTAGAGTTTGTGGTTGAATAGGATGGAATTGTGAGATTTATTTCACGATTATGTATACCATCCAATCTAGATAAAAAGAAGGACCTTCTGAATGAATCACATATCTCAACCTTCTCTATTCACCCGAGGAGCAAAAAGATGTATCGAGATCTCCGATAAAACTTTTGGTGGGACAATATGAAAAGGGAGATTGCTAAATATAAATCAAAGTGCCTGGTATGTCAACAAGTGAAGGCTGAGAGGCAAATTTATAAGGGGATGATTCAACCACTACCCATACCAATATGGAAGTGGGACAACATTACCATGGGCTTTTTCATCATACTTCCAAGGACATCCTAAGGAAACATTGCTATATCGGTCATTTTGGATCATCTTACAAAGACAGCTCACTTTATCGCGATTCGAGAGGAATTATCATTGGATCAACCTACATTGATTTACATCAAAGAATTTGTAAGGTTGAATGGAGTACCACTATCTATTGTATTCGATCGTGATCCTAAATTCACCTTCAAGTTCTGGAAAAGTCTCCAACATACTCTAAGCACTGAAATGAACTTTAGTACAACCTATCATCATGAAACTGATGGCCAATATGATTAAACTATTCAGACACTGGAAGATATGTTGAGATCATGTTCTATGGACTTCAAAGGGGGATGGGACCAACATCTTCCACTAGTTGAATTATCCTATGATAATAGTTTCCACTTGAGAATCTGAATGGTACCATATGAATCCATTTATGGTAAAAGGTGAAGAACAATGGCGTGTTGGGATAAAGTCAGTGATTGTAAGATTCTAGGACCTAAAATGGTCGAAGAAATGGTGGAGAAGGTGAAAAAAATCCACCAACTTATCAAGGTATCCTAAAGTCAACAAAAGAGTTATGCAGGTAACCGTCGATGAGACCTTCAGTTCAATGTTGGAGACATGGTATTTCTACACATATCTCTATAGAAGAAGGTTATGAGGTTTGTAAAGAAAGTGAAGTTAAGTCCTAGGTACATCAGACCCTTCAATATTTATGATTGTGTCATAGATGTGGCCTATATACTAGCACTTCCACCTACCATGGAAAAAGTACATGATGTATTTCACATATACCTCTTAAGGAATTACATACCAAGACCATAAAATGTACTCTCTTAAAAGTTAGTACAGTTAGAGGATGATATTTTTTATGAGGAGTAACCAGTGAAGATCTTATATTGTATTGAAAAAGTTCTACAAAATAAGACAATGACCCTAGTTAAGGTGTTGTGGTGAAAACACAAGTTTGAAGAGGCGACGTGGGAATCAGAGGAAGTGATAAAGCAGAGTTACCCACATCTATTTTAGAGAGGGAAAATGAAATTTTTAGGGAAAAATTTCTCAAGGCGGGAAGATTGTAACGACCCAAACTTTTATTAATAAAAATTCATCTTGATCTAATTAAATGTATTATTATTTAAGATGGTTATATAACATATTCACTTCCTTGGTTTTATGTTTTTGGATTTTAAAATATCATTAATAATTGTTACCATTTATAATATAGCCATTGAATAGTGATCACATGATTAATATAAATATAGGGCTTTAACAAATCCAATTTACCCAGAAAAAGGAAGTGATGACCTCATCCAGTAGATTTGACCCGTACGAATCCAATTTTTCGGAGCTCGGAAAGGAGGTGGATTCATTAGCCTTCACTCTCGACCAATCTCAAGCCGAGCTTCCACATGTTAAGCTCTAATGGAACCTCCTACGTGAGAAGTGGAAGTTGATAGCGATTACCACCCGAGCGATGTTATCCAAGACACCCTAGGAGTCTGTCACAATCGCACACCTTACCCTTTGATCTTATGCGGGTGTTATAAGGGGTTATTTAGCAAGTACTTATAACTATGATTATGTGCATTATAATTTTTATATAATAAAGAATATACATTCATTTTATTATTATTCTTACTTTGTAAATATTTTTTAAAGCAGAAATATTGTTTTTAGTTAATATTCAACTATGAAATCTATTTTGATAAATTAATGGATTTTTCAATTAAATAATATTTTAATAAAATATTATTATTATTAAATTAATTTTTATTAATTATAAATGTTCATATAATTTTTATGAATAAAATTGTAATTTTTATTAAAGTTTGAAAGCTGTTTTTGTTAAAACCCATGAATTTTTAATAAATGTCAGTATTTATTTTAAAAATGAAAAATTCACATATTTAGAAAATTATTTGGATAAAATAAATATTATTTTTGGAATCTGGATGTTGAAATTATCCAATGGTTATTTTTTCCTAATTTTCTGAGATAGTCGAATGTTTGGGAAAAAATTAAATACCGTTTAAATATATAATGTGTTTTATGACATCATAATGACTCAATAGTGATTTTATAAAACACTATAAAAATTATATTTGGAAAATATATGTTTTACCATTAAAATAATGTGATTTTAGGTTTTTTTGATTTATTTTTCAAAGCCTTAGTGGACCCTCCAAGACCTATTTTTTTAGCTTTTTAAATTGATTTCTTTGAGAGTGTGACTCACCTCCACATAATCAACCCGATTATTTTAAGAATTTAGGCCATTGTATTTATAAAATATTGTTTTCCAATCCTTTTTAGAAAAAACCATGGGCAAAAACTATGGTTTGGTTTGTGGTTTTGATTACTTTAATGTGTGGTGTCCCAAAATAAAATAATAAAGAATTCCCTCTCCTTTCCTATATAAACCCATCCAAGCTCCCACTTCCTCTTCACTCAAATTTCTTGGAGTTCGTCCAAACTTTTCCCTCCTATATCTATAATCCTCCCAAGGATACCCTTCTCCCAAGAAGCCTCTCTCAATCCTCTCCCAAGCCTTTGGGATCACACTTCCAAGTAAGGGATTCCTTCCTTTCTCATTTTATCCAAGTTTCTTAATATTGTTATGCCCTTTTATTTTAAATTATAAATTTTGGGGTATTATTTCTAACCTCCCCTATACTATCCTATTTATGTTTTAATGATATGATACCCATTTCTTTCTCATCGGTGCCTTCCATGTATACCCGTTACCATACGAAAATTCCATAAATAATTTCTCTCTCCTCATTTACATTCAAGCAATTATTTTGTATTATGAATATAAAATCCATTACCTATGTTGGGAAATGTATCCATATGACCCCTAATTTACATTTCATGTATATATGATGAGAAACCCCTTTCTCTCTCATCAACCATTTTTATGAATTCTTATGTCACGTCGTTATGCTGCTGAAATTGCACCGATTTTCCAAGACAATGTCATTCTGTAGTGAATACCATGAAAATTTATCTATCAATGGTATTTATCTTTATGAACATTTACTTATTGATTATAAAGAATCATGTATGTATTTCACATCCCTTAATCATGGAATAAATTATTATGAATGATTCCAGGTTGTATGAACCATGTGGCACACTTATGCATGAAATGAAATGTTTATGAAGGGTGCACCCTGATAAAGCTCTAATGCATTGGGTAAAGTATAATATCATGATACGTCATGTGCAATGGGTGTTGACTCATTCTAATTCAAGTGAACTTAGGGTTTACTCGTACTTCATGTTTAATGAGGGTTCAATCATTCTCCACATGCAATGTGCCTTGGATCATGCTAATTCCATGTTAAGTGTTATTTCCACATCTCCATGTTATGATTATCTTTCTTTATCACACCTTTATGTTCATGTTTCTCTTGTGCTCCATTGACATGCCTATTTTCTAACATGTATTTTATTCCTCATGTTATTACATGTTTATTCCCTTACTAGGCTTTATAGCTCACCCCTTTCTTATGTATGTCTTCATATTATCCTATGAAATGTTAAGTACAAAAGAATGTTGTGGTCATGTAAAGGAAGTTTTCAATAAAGATGTTGTATTTAATGTTTTAAGTTGTTATGTAATGATAATAAGACCCAAAGATACTAGAACTATTGATCTTCTATGTTGTATCAAGATAAGATTTTATGTAATAAATCATGTTTAAGTGTGTAACAAAAAGCAGGGTTGTTATACTCACCTTTGTGTTTTTTATTTCTTTTTCTATTCTTCCTGCACTCATTGCTAATATTTTTTTCCAGTGGTTCAATTATTTCCATAAAACAAGTCATTTCATGATTAAAAATTGGTTTTGTGGATAATTGTTGCAGATTAAACATCATGGATCAGAACATGGTAGAGGATTAGTCATGAAAATATATTTGGTTAAGATAAATTGATAATAGATATTCATAAGTTGGGGAATGTGGGGTGATAGGACATCAACATAAGGTGGTGAAGATTCGATTTCCCAAAAAATGGTGGACCTAATACAACTTCTATCATGTAATCGATGATAATAAATGTACTTTTTGTGGTTTTAGTGATATTTATGGATAATACAATGCAATGGAGAATCTTTTAAGTGAAAATGAGTTTTTGGAAAATTTCCCAACTACACATTGTGTAGTTTATAAGAACACACACTTTTTAATTTGAATTTTATAGTGCTTGGGTTTTTGGAATGAGTTTAACATCACATGAACTTGTGAATAATTTTAAAGGCCATGTGTCATAATATTTCTTACTCAAATGTATGGTAATTACACACCTCGGGAACTCGAGTGGCCTACACAACCATGTGCACATTGTTTACACTATGTGTACCTTCTGTAAGAACACGACTTGGGAAGAAAATAACATGTTGATTTCCAATCCTAAACCCTACATAGTTTATGGACTAATTCCCATGGAATTTAGTTTTTATTTTACATGTTATTTTGGGAATTAGTATAGGTCCAAGTTAATGACTCAGGGAAACATGCTATGTACTCTCTATAGGCACACAATGTACTTTCCTTGCCTTAGAATTTTGCCTTTTAGTAGTCCTCTCAGAGAAACATTTGATATTGAACATGGAGGTGGAATAATTTATAAGTACCAATGGAAATCATGGAGAAGTAAATATAACCAACCACATTATTTTCCCATAGGATAGGATTCGATTTTAGACATCTATGATAAGAAGTAACCCCCTGAAAGAATATTCAAACAAAACAATCTCTTACGATCAATAAGTAGGGTTGGTAATCCCCCCATGTGTGATATAGATAATATTTAAATTATTTTTCATATTTTTCAATTATTTAATCCCTTATAATTAATCAATTTGATTTTATTTTCACAATTTTTGGTTTTTTGGTCAATCATGGGCTAAAATGTGAAAATTACGTAATTCTAGAATTTTAACAGTGTTCTATCACTTCTATATTATAAGAATAAAATTTTCAATATTGATCCAATTGGAGTGATTATTTTTTGGTAATACTTTATTTATGGGATGTAACTTAATATTTTGAACACATAGTTGATTATAACTTTCACAGGCCCATAAAAAATTATGTTGAAAATTAATCTAGCTGTAAGAATGGAACCCACCATAGTAAATGAGGAATGAATCAAGATAAAGATATCCAAATTATGTGATTACATATGTATTTGAAATAATACTCAAAGTTTTATCATTAAATTAAATTTCATAGAGAGGTTACCTCATTAAGGAGACTATTTAATGCACCAAATTGGAGGAAGTTGAAGAGTCTCTTCATCCAGAGAAATGTTTATTGAGTAATTCAAGAATAACTTTTATGAAACATGTCCAAAGAAGATGAAATTTTTATGGACCACGTAAAATATATAGAGGAAAATCTTTTAGGAATACACATTCCTGATAACTATCCATTTTGTTTATGAAATAAGATCAAACATTTGGTAGATAAAAACTAGAATAAAAATATTCCACCCCTCAACCCTATAATTATTTGTATCCACTTAAATTAAAATGTGTTGAAGGAGAAATAGGTACTATGATGGAGAATTGGAACCTTGAAGTGATGTGGATTTTCTATTTTCTCTTTTACTAGTTTCATAATGATCTATTCTTCCCAATTCAACTCTATTGCCCTTTAAATGTAGAGATTAAAATTTTGAGTGATCGGGGAAGGGGGATTTTTCTTTTTGTATGGTCGGAGTCTTTTTCGTTAATTTAAAAATATATTTTTCCACTGAATGATTTATATTTTTAGTGGTGGATAATTATCTTAATAATATTTTATTTATGGTTTTGCTACCATTAATTGTTTATCGATTTGATTTATGTTCTTTAAAATGCCTCCACCTAGTGTAGTTTGTCTCGATTGAGCAGATTGTGTTAGGTGGTGAGTGTCTACGATCATTGGAATGTGTGTGGAATTAGTGAATTTGTTATAGATTATTAAGGAAAAATAATTCCTTATTTTGAATTTTATTTTTATTTTGGGGATTATTTACTAATTTTCATGCACATAAGAGTGGTTTCCATTTGTTTCCTTCAATCGAGGATGATTTACAACTTGATTGACGAGTCTTTCCTTTACCATTCAATAAGAAGATATGGGGAATGATTTTTATTACCATGATTACATTGGAAAATGTGATAATACCTTAACCCAATAATTATCTTCATAAATTTTTGTTCAAAATTTATTTTAATTTCTTTCTTTCTAAAATCAAATTTTTTTAAAAATAACCTCCACTTATTTCTCTAATTTAAAGTTAAAAATGTGATTATGATGCACTACTCTATGAATACAACCTAGGGTGATCACTTTACAACATTTTAAATTAGTAAGTAATTTTTTTCCACATCCCATGATAGAAACTTGTCAAAACTTGGCACCATTTCTAGGGATATAGTTCTAACAATGTAATTTTTCAAATTTCTTGACTAGAACTAGTAACATTAACCCTTTCCTCATAGATCCTAAAATTGAAAGAAACTTTTTTAATAGACTTATAAAACTTAATTTAAAATCCAAATTTGATGAAATTTATCTTATATACTTGAGTTAAGCTTAAAGAGTTCACTTTGAGCTTGTAATTATGGCTGGAAATCACAACCAAACCCTTAGAGACCTCTCTATGCCATAATTCCTTAATCAAAATAATCATTTTTCCATTATAGAGTTACAAAATGATTTTGAAATGAAAACTAACATGAAATCATCACTTAAAAAATGTTATTTATTGGTTGGGTAATACTTTAACAAACATATTAAAGAGTTCACATATTTCAGATCTACTTTTAGACCTTGAGGAGTGGCTAAGGAGGAGGTAAAATAGAAGGAATTCCCATATTCCTTAGAAGGATATTCCAAAGAATGGTTATATGGATAATAACCATGATATGTGAATGAATTTAATTATTTATTAATATGATTCATGAAAATATTTTTCCCCACATATTAGAGCACAATCATCATAAAGAAGATTTATTATACTAGATTGACATTTGGAGAAACCCTTCACATGTATTGGGAATGATTTAGGAAGATATGTTCCAGCCACCCTCATCAAGAAATTTAAAATCATCACTTTATTGTCTTATTTTATCAATCCATACTTGAAAATGAAATAAACATTCTTTATGCATCATATAGAGGTGAATTGAATGACCAGTCAGTAGAAAAAGCCAAAGGATTGATTGTGAATATTTTTCATAACGTACAATAGTTTGGTACAAGAGGTATTGGATAAAGAGTAATTCTTATGGTAATAAATTCTCATACATAGCCCTTATTAGAAACTAATATTGAATATATTTCTATTTTGGTGAGACATATGTCCCTGAAACAAGTGAGTGAATAATAAGCATCAGATAAGGTATATGTTTTATGATCATCACCTGGTCATTTCACTGAATAGTGTACTAAAATACAGTTAATGGAAGGTTGTAGAGAATCCTTCAATATATGGAAATTCCAAAATTTCAAGTATTAATAGAGCCCATACAAGTACAATGTTGATTTTGAAATTATCATAATCAAGCTAGATCCCCATACCAAAACCATTTCCAAAACCAACTCCCATTCAAGCACTAATTGAAAAACCCATAACTATTTCAAAAAAAATAATATTATAATGAGGCTTATTACCACCAACCACCAAATTTATAAATAACCTATTATAAATCATCCACTAGTGAAAATCCTCCTAAGAAACTTCTATAATCCAAGGTTGAGGGCCAAGAGGATAAGCTTGATAAGCTGTAAAACATAGTAGGAAGTCTTGTGGAAATACTATCCAGAAACCCAAGAAAAATACCATATCAAATGGTAAAAAATTGAAAGAAGATTGTTATCATGATAAAAACATGAATTATAAAAGAACTCCCACAACCATCAACCCATTAACTTAAAACAAAGACCACTTATGCTAAGGGACAATGTATTTGGGAATTTAAAAAATTCTATGAAAATACACCTAAAAGAGGAAAAGAAAGTGAAGGTGGAGAAGGATATGACAGGAGGGATAAGAAACACCATTTAAAATATACTAAAGTGACAAGAAGGAATTTCCCACACCATTTACATAAATAATGATAGAATCAAAGAGATTTCAGTAAGAACCACTTAAAAAATAAATTCTAGACACCTTCCAAAAAGTGTAAATTAATACCCCCTTCTTGAATAACTCAAAAAAATTACATGGTATGATACATTTTAAAGGATATATTCACCAAAAATAGTAAAATTCAAAGGAATTAGTGGATCAAATTGGTAATAAGTGTCTCAGTGCTTATCACACCACAATTTCCAATAAAATTTCAAGATCCAAGGATTATTTCCATTCCACACAACATTGGATATTTAAATTTATCTAATGATTTATATGATCTAGTTGATTAAATTAATGTATTGCCCCAATAATTTTACATTTATTTCTAGATGGGACAGTTGAATCCCACCCAAATGGTGGTCCAACATGTAAACAAATCCATAGTTTTCCCAACATGAGTTTTGGAGGATGTTCTTATTGAATTCAAAGATCTATTATTACTATATAACTTCTATGTGATGAATATGGAAGAATGCATAATCCCATAACACTCAGCCATTATTTTGGGTAGACCTTTCTTAAAGGCATACAAAACCATCATCATTGTCCATGAATGGAAAATCACCATATATTTTGGAGATAGAACTATCCAATTCAATATTTTTGACTCCATGAGGCACACATATGATGATCACTCACTCTTTTCACTCTCTCGTGAAGTTGGTACTAAACCAATTGAATAATTGGGTATGTTCCATGAATTAATATCCTTATGATAGAATTTTTCCATTTACAATATCATTAAATATGTGAATTCCCAAAACATTAGAGATTCTAATCAAATATAAGAAGAATAGGTAAAGTATTATTTATTTTATGATTCGTTAAATGATAAATAAGATGATATAATTTCTTGTGTGTAGAAGGTATAACCTTTTGAAGTGGGGAACCTCAATTTAATTTTATCGCTTGAGAAGCCTCTTGATCTGGAATTAAAACTACCCCCACTAATTTTAAATATGTGTACCTTATGGAGGGAGATAAATTACTCGTGATAATTTATAATAATCTTTCTAAAACCCATGAAAAATATTTGATTAATATTTTAAGATAGAATATAAAAACAATAGGGTGGATCATAGGTGATATCATTGGAATAAACCCAAAAATATGCTCACATTGAATTCTTATTGAGGGTGATTCCAAACCTATTAGACAACCCCAAAGGAGGATGGATTCTACCTTGATGGAGGTTGTGAAGACAGATATTGAGAATCTCATAGAATATAGGATCATATATCCTATTTCAAATTCACAATTGGTTATCCCCATTTATGCAGTTTGAAAAAATATAGACTAACCACAATGAGGAATGAAAAGAATGAATTAATCCCCTTGAGAATTAAAAATAGCTGGAAAGTGTTCATAGATTTTAGGATGTTAAATTAGTTCACTAAAAAATATCATTTCCCCATCCCCTTTATTTAATAGATGATATAAATATTGATTGGTAGATCTCGTTATTTCTTTTTTGGATGGATTTTTAGGTTTTTTCAGGTACCTATTTCTCCCAAGGATCAAGATAACACTACATTTACTTGTCCCTTTGGCATTTTTTCATAAAAAATAATTCCATTTGGATTATGTAATTATCCAGGTAAATTTAATATGTTCATGATAAGTACTATTTCTAATCACATTGAATATTTCTTAGAGGTTTTCTCAGATGATTTCATAGTTCATGGAAATTATTTTAACAATTTTTTCAAAAATCTTGATTTTTTTTGAAAAGTTATATTGAAAATAATATTATTTTAAATTTTGAAAAGTGTCATTTAATGTATGAGAGATGAATTTTCCTTGGGCATGTAATTTTATAAAAAAATCATTAAAGTGGATAAATAAAAAACTAATGTGATAAAATCATTTCCTTACCCAACTTGTGTGAAAAATGTTAGATCATTTTTAGGACATACAGGATTATGCATGAGGTTTATCAAATATTTTAGTAATATTTACCCCCTATATCTAGATTAATTTTGAAATATGGTGATTTTGATTTCAATGGTGCATTTATGGAATCCTTTGATGAGTTGAAGAGTAGATTTATTACACAACTAGTGATTTAGCCACCAAATTGGGAAGAACCATTCGAGATACTTTGTTATGCTTCCAACCAAGCATCAGGAGAAGTCCTTTATCCATGAATTAAGGGCTGGAAACAAGTAATTAAATATGCCTCGAGAACCTTAGATGCATCCCAATTCATATACACAACCATATAAAATGTGTTTTTAGTAGTTGTCTTTTCTTAAGAAATATTTAGATCATATCTATTTGAGACTAGATTCACTATGTTTTATGATCACAAAACTCCTAGGTACTTGATGAAGAAGGATGAAGATAAATCAATAATAGTGGGATGTATTTTACTACTATAGGATTTAAACATATAAATTAAATACAATAATAGTGTTTAAAACCCAGTGGATGATCACTTAAGTAGACTGCCCATCATTGTTGAAGCTGAAATTATAGACAAAGAACCACTTAATGATCACCTTCCAAAAAAGAAGTTGTACTTTATTGAAGAAGAAGTTCCTTACTATGATGAAACGATCTATTATCAGGTAACATACTAGGCCCCATATAATTTAAATTACCACCAAATTCAAAAACTGAAATCTGAATCTAGATATTACATCTGGGATGATCCATTTCTTTGGAAGATTTGTAATAACCAAGTGATAATAAGTTTTTTATCTGAAAGTCAAATTGATTGTGTATTTTAGTTTTTTAACACTTTATCTTGTATAGGACACATTGGATCTCAAATTACATTGAGTAATGTTTTATAATATAGAATTTATTTTCCTACCATTTTAAAATATGCTTATGAATTTTTAAAAATTTGTAAAAAATATCATTTTTTTGGAAATATTTAAAAGGGATAAGAAATTACTAAAAATCAAAAAAAAATTTGAATTTTTTTAAGTCTAGGAGATATATTTTTTGGGACCTTTACCAATGTCATTTGAAAATTATTATATCTTTCTTGTAGTTAATTATGTTTCAAAATGGGTGGAAGAAAAATCCACCAGGGCTGACGATGCTAAAGTTGTTTGTGATTTTTTCATATATAATTTTTTTATAGGATTAGATTTCCTATATCCATCATTAATGGTAAAGGGACCTACTTTTTCAATAGGTAAATATATTATTCATTTAATAAGTATGGTTGTATCATAAAAAATGAACTTCTTATCATCCACAAAATAATGGTCAAGATGAAGTATCCAATAGGGAAATAAAATGAATTTTGGAAAAGGTTGTTAAACCAAGAATGAAGGATTGGAGCCAAAGGGTGGAAGACACATCATGGTATTACATGATATTCTAAAAACCTAATATTAATGAGTCAATATATAAAGATTTATGGGAAAATATTTCTCTAGCCTTTGGAATTAGATCATAAGTCATATTGGGTTATGAGAAAGATGAATTTAGATCTTGAAATCACTAGAAAATAAATAATATTGTAGTTATAGGAAATAGAGGAATTTAGAATGGAAACTTTTTAAAATTATAGTATATACAAAGTGAGAAAAATGGTGGATCATGTTAAGCTAATCCAATAAAAATACTTATATCCTTGAGACACAGTGCTATTATTCAACTCCAGACCCAAGCTAATTCTCGATAAACTTTGTTCCAGATGAGAGGGTCCAATTATAGTTAATCATGTATATCCTTTCAGTGTTTTTCAAATTGTGAAGGTTGGAGAGTAGGAGAAATTCACTGTTAATGGACACAAGCTGAATAAATTCCATGGGAGCATGCAATCAGAGCCAGTAGAGGAGATCAAACTCCTCTAACCTGTTTATCAAGAAAATCCATCAGGTCATACCTCTAATTTACACTTTTTTATTTATATGATTCAATTTAAAATATTATTACCTAAAAATTCTACATGAATGAATTGTGGGAAATATATCATTAATGTGTGGGAAAGGGCACCATTATAGTTTAGGTTTTTCATTTTTTTGTTTTTCTATTTAAAACAAAATATGTGTTTTTTAAATTTTTATGGGTTTATATTTTTTTTTAAACTTGTGATACAAAATGAATATATGTTCCATTTTTTAAAACTTATTTCAATGATAAAACCAATATATTCCATGAAATATAACTTAAATGAATGTTAAAAATGACTTTTTCAATTTCAGATCTTCAAAAATTTCATGAAAGGACCTCTTATTTTTGAACCTCATACCATATCTCTCTTTCTTTATCATTGAAATAAATTCCCATGAGTCTTATGAACCCTTTTTTTAATATTATTTACATTTACCTAATTTCTATAGAGAACCAAACCATGTTTGATTTAACCTGAATTTGATTTATTCCTGTCAAAACTTGAGGGATTATGGTGAATGTGTTTTAAATCATTTAGGAATTTCATTAATTTTAAATACTCATTTTCCAGAGAGTAATTTTATTCTAGACTAACTTGTACATTTAATCCTTATATCTCTTAAAATTTGTGAACATCTTGTTAGGCTAGCCACATTACAAGACAATTTTCCCTATCCAACCTACTCTTGAAGCAAAATTGCATGATCTAGTTGATCTTAAGTGTGGGGGGAAGTTGTCTTGTGTTATGGTACCTAATATGGTGATAATTTGGGTGGAAAATAAAATTTTTAAGATATTATTTTTCTACTAAAAAATTAATTTTGTTAAAAGTTGTTCCCTTCCAGATCTTCTAAATAAAAAAAATTATTTCTTTATGGAGATTCTAAAGAGAAACAAATATTGAATTCTTAGAATAAGTTGATGTGATAAAGATTAATAATTAGAGAATTTGTGGAATGTCAATGATATTTTCAAATGTTATTGGAGTTTGTTTTTTTCTAAGGCAAGTGAGGAGGATACTATACTTGATTGAAAATTATCATCTTGAAATTTTTCTTCAAAAAGAGCCAATCCCTTCTAATTCGGCCTTAGAAATTTTGACAACTAAATCCTACAAACCAATATCCATTAAAAACCCTGAAAATTAATCATTATAAACACATCTCTTTAAGTGAAATATGGTGGATATATAGGAATTTATCAAGCTTATGGTGACTCTTTTATGGGCTTGGATGAAAAAAGCCTTATTGAAATTTGATATTTGTGAGATGAGTGAAAATTCATCTGAGGTATGTGTATTATGTTCATGGGAGGATAAATGAAGTGTAAATGGGTTGAATAATATGAATTTAGTACTTGAAATATTGGTTTTTGATGAGTTATTATATTTTTTGTTTCTTATTTAAAAATTTGTGGATCTCATGGGTATGTGTTTTGAATTTTCTTCGATTTGATTTTGATGTTTACTTGTCTAGGAGTCTAAGTATAAAGTGTGGGGTAATGATAGAGGTAATATTTACAATATATTTAATGTATGTTTCAATTATTTAATCCATTCCAATTAATCAATTTGAGCTGATTTTCATCATTTTTTGATTTTTGGTAAATTTTGGGCTCAAATGTGACAATTGTGTAATTATGGAATTTTAACTATTTTTATCAATATTTTAAGAAAAATGATTAAAATATTTATGAAATTAGAGTGATTTTTTATTCCTTTTTTTGCCTAAATATTCTTCTTCTAGTCCCAGAGTTAATTTGAACATATATAGGACCAAAGAAATCAATAATATTGAAAATTCTTTTGGTTGGTAGAATGGACCCCACCTTAGTAAATGATTCATAACATGGGTTAAATACCTAAAAATCATGTTAATAAATTTTTATTTTAAAGAGTAATAAAAGTATCATATCCAAATTAAATTTCATGGAGAAGTTCTCTCATTAAGGAAGTCATTTAACATGCCAAATAAGATGAAGTTGAAGAGTCTCTTCAGCTTGAAAACGTATTCTTGAGTAATTATGGAATAACTATTTTTAGTCTTGTCCAAAGAAGAGTATAGTTTTATATACCATTGAAAATATAGATAGTAACAACTTTTATAAATAAAATTTACTATAAATCATCCATTTACTATTTGAAATATTCTTAATCTTTCAATGGATAGAAACTGGAAGGAAAATTTTGCACCCTTAAACCTATAAATATGTGTATCCACTTCCATTAAAAGGTGTTGAAAGGATAAATAGGTTATGTGATAGATAATTTAAACCCTAATACTTTATGTATTTTTTATTTTTTATTTTATTAGTTTCATAATTATCTCTTCTTCTCAATTTGACTCTATTACCCTTCAAATAGAGGGGTAATTTTTTTGAGTGATTGGGGAAGGGGGACCTTTCCTTTTATAATGTTTAATTCTTATGATTTAATTTAAAACAATATTTTTCAATTGAATTATTTATATTTTTAGTGGTTTTTAAATCTTCTAACATGAGTTTATTTATTATTTTGGTGTCATTCATTGTTTACATATTGAGTTGATGTTCTTTAAGCTCCATCCTCCTAGTGCAGTTTTTCTTGATCGAGAAGATTTTTTCAAGTGGTGAATGGATAAAATCATTGGTACATGTATGGAATAAGTGATTTTTTCTAAATTTTTAAGGAGAAAAAATTCCCAATTGGGAATTTCCTTAGTAGGTTGGGGATGATTTTCTAATTTTCATTCACACATGAATGGTTTTTAGTTTCTTCCTTCAAACAAAGGTGATAAAGAAATAGATCAAGGAGTATTTCATTTATTTTTCAATTGGATTATATGGGAAATTATTTTTATGACCACGATGACATTGAAAAAGTTGATCATACCCTAACACCATCACCCTATTCATAAATTTTTGTTCAAACTTTATTTTAATTGCTTTATTTCCTTATAAAATCATAAAATTTCAAAAACAAACTCCACTTATTTCTCTAATTTAAATTGACAGACATGATTGTTACTCACTCGTCTCTGGATACAACCTAGATTGAGCACATTAATACATTTTAACTTAGGAAATAATTTTTTTCCACACCCGACAACTGACATGTGTCAATGGGATTAGGAAGTGATATCCTCTACCTACAGATCAGATAGAGTCAGAATTAATCCCACTATTATATTACATGGGATCCCATATCTATGGGGTTGATATACTTCCTATATAATGATATCTGGCATGTAACATGAACTTACACTAGGTTTATCATCCCTCCCTATACTTCTAGGGGTGTATGATTCTCTATTATAGGTATATAGAACTTACATGGGTTTAAGAAAAAAACAAGACATAGATCTTAGGTGACATTCTGAATCCTTGGGATGAATATGAAGACCGTGACCATACTCTATTGCTTGAGTACCTCTTATAAGAATATATGGGTTCTTCTCCTTTCTTTACCCTCTTTTCTATTTTTATGAGTTTACTTTACCCTTGATTCTTTACTTATTGCTGTTTTTTTGGGTATCCTAATGGGTATATATATATACTAATACATTTCTAGGATCTACCCATACATTTCATGTCTTATACATATGATATACAATTCAATGGATTTTTAGGTGGTCTTAGATATGGTGGTGCATTATGGTGGTCAGCGATTATGGCAGAGGGACTATTTTTAGACATTTAAGTTACATACTGAGACTATATCCTATCTAGTTTTTAGGATGATCCTATAATCCAATCATTAGGCCTACATTTGTTCCTTTTTTTTATTTCAATTATGTGCTATCATATTAAATTGTTCGAGTTTAGAGTTTTTTCATGTGTGTACTATTATAGTTTTTTACCATTCTACATTATCTAGGTGTGAATGGATATGTGTGTGTGTGTGTGTGTGTGTGTCTGTGTAGGTAAATTGGGTTGAGTCCTACAATATATGTGTTATGCATACTCAGTGATTTTCATTATCCCCTGGCCTATTGAAGGTGGGATTGGGGTGGCACACTCTGTTTACCACAGTATAGGTGGTCCCCAACTGGATAGGTCTTATCAGGGTGGTATTATAGCATACAATTTTACTATGATAGAGTTTGATGATATAATAACTATGAGGATTGGTTTGGGATTTATTAAAATGGTGTTAAAGTGTCTCAAGTTCATCTCTAAGGCTAGCGACCCCATTGGTGGTTCAGTGGTTGACATATCCATCCACCAGAATTATGATGACTTTATTATCAACACAAGATATCCAAACATCTATAATATAGAAAATAATGGTACATGTATCATATTGTAATGTGTTGTGGTTTCCATGTCCTAATCAAGTCATCTTCCCAGATATGGTCTATTAACCATGATATATATTGAATATGGAAGAATTACTATATATAGATATCCATATAGGATTATTTGGTATAATCATGATGATGATATTATTAGATTCAAGGACTCAATTTAGGGGCCTGTGGGTGAGGTGTTTCCATAGGTGGAAAATGAGTTGTACTTTCACCCATCGATCAGTTAGCATACCATCCCCAAGAAGCACATGCTATTGTTTTTTCTCACACTGATCAGTGGATCAATTCCAAAGTGTATGATTATTATGAACATAGTTTGAGTGTGCTACATGATTTTTATAGATAGAGATAACCTAGGTTCCTGGGAAATATAGATCCCCAGTTAGTAGAGTATTAGATAGAGTTTATGGTTCAAATATTCCATCTAGTTTGTACCCTTAAAAACTAAATGGTGGTACTTGTGGGTATCCTTATACATGGATTACTAGAAAGTTTGTGGATATTGGTTACTTATACATAGGTTGAGATGGATCTTCCATAGACTGAGTTCAAGAATCTCTTACAGTATGAGTATTTCTTGGAGACTCTTCTATCATTACACATCTAGGAGCTTCAGATCTATAGTAGGGAAGCATGTCAGTCATTGAGTTTGAATTGTGGTTTTTGAATCTTATGTGATACTCTCTTGACATGGTTTAGATGTTTAGTTCATAGAATGGATGTACATTCATGTAATTATTTGATATATTCAAGTTGGAGTGGTGCCCCTATGTATTACTTCCTACATTGGTGTACTAGTGAGTCATGGTGGTAGAGAACATTATGTATAAATGTTAGATAGTGGGAGGAGAGTTCAGTGTCCATCATATAGAAGAGTCATAAACAATTATTGGAAGATGTTATACTAGTGGATTGAGACATAAGAGGTGACCATATTATTAGCAGAATATAGAGGTATTTCTAGAATAATGATCCATTAGAGGATCAATTAAGCTAGGTTATAAGAGATTATTCTTCTGTTAGGGTCAATGTCATATCTATCAGGACTACTTGACCTTATGTGATGCAGTATATAGAAAAATTATCGATGGTATGTCAAGGTAGAGGTTGAGATGAGAGTAGGGTAACCCATAGAGAGGCAGTCATAGTATAGTATCCAAATGAGATGTAAGTGGAGGTAGATGTTATGATCCAATAACACTTCCAACACCTCTAGGTAGACCACACCTGGATTAGAGAGCTAGGGACTAGGGGTGTGGATAGTTTCCAAAAATTGTGTCTTTCAACCCATAGGATCATGACATTATTTGAAGAATGATATATATATTTTCATCCATAACATCAATTTTGGTAGACAGATGCACAATTCATTCCTTTCTAGTATTATTACTTGTTCAAAATATAGAGATTCCAATTAAGCCTCTATCCTAACCCCTATAAATGTAGTTTCATACTCAAATAGATTATATGATCACACTATTTTTCCATCAGTGTGATTTGACTCTTAGAGGAGATATATTCTCATGATAACTCTTCATAATTGTGATGATATTATATGATGTCCTTATTAGTATAGGGTATATATCTATATTTTATTCCCAAATTGATTATTTCCAATGGAGGACGCAGTGTACTTAGGAAAATAGGATAAGGTTATCCTTTACCAGTGAGAAGGAATTATAACTACAGTGGGATGGGATTATGTGTAGGAGATTGTATTTGAATTCACAATAGTTGGATATCTTAACTCTTGGTGCAACAAAATCAGTGGATATTCATTTCTATACAGTGATAATGGAATAATCTTATGTCTTCCCTGAGGAAGTATCTGCTTTAACTCTTCATTAAGAGGTATAATTTGATATTGAATTGTATTATAGAAAAAATTTGATATTGTTTATATCATATTAGAAGTAACCCTATATTATTTGAGAGATGAGGGTGAATTTGGAGGACCTCTAAAAGAAAGATTATATTAAACCCAATGTGTCCCCCTAGAAAACATTGATTCTATTATCTTAGAAATCAGATGGAAACCTAAGTCTATGTGTGGATTACTATCACATGAATATGGTGATTGTTAAGAATAATATACACTACCAAGAGTCAAAAATCTATTTGACTAGTTGAAAGGGTATAAGTGGTTCTCAAATATTGGCCCTATGTCAAGAAATCACCAGTTGTGAGTACGTTAGTAGGATATACCAAAGATGATATTCCAATTTCATGAAGGTTGTTAGAAGTAACTAGTGATTCCATTTGGCTCTTTGAATTCCCAAAAAGTGTTTATAGGACTCATGAATAGGATCTTTATGCCTTTTAATAGTGTTATTTATCAATTACATTCTCATTTACTAGACATTGAAGGATAAGCATATAGGGAATTTGAGGATGGTCTTGAACACTCATTTAGAGTATTAGTTATATGAAAAATAGACAATGTGCCTATTCTAGATTAGAGCCCACTATCTAGGACATTTTATCTCAGATCAAGGAGTATCTATTGGTATATTAAAGATCAATGTTGTTTAATCTTGAGATCCACCCAAGATAATGAAAGCGGTGCAAAGCTTCCAATGATTGGTTGGATGTTATCAAAGATTTTTTCCTAATTTCTTCAGTGTTATGACTCCCTTGATTACATTTACTGAAAAAGGGAAACCATTTGTATGATTAGAAAAGTGATATAATGCCTTTGAGTAATTATGGATGAGATCTAAAAGAGATCCAATTATAAGGTTTACAGAAGAGGGAGTTTAGTACACGTAATTATGTGATGACACTGGAGTCATGAACATGTGTATTTTAATGTAAAGGAATGTAATTATTTCTTATGAATCCTGATCACTGAGGGGTAAAGATGGAACTCTTGATTTGGTGCTAGAATATGTGGTGTTCATCCTAAAATATATGAGACACAACCTTATTAGTGTTCAGTTTGGTGTTTATTCTGACCATAAGTTACTTAGGTACATCTTCACTCAATGTAATCTCAACCTGAGACAAAGGTGATGGATATAGTTACTACAAGACCATAAAATTGAGATAGTCCATACTCTAGGAAAGGGAAATTTATCGGTTCATTCTCTCAATAAAAAGTATTTTTTCTCAGTTACTCAGGGATACATTGGAGTATTTGTTCTCATTACAATTATCCTTGATATATGATGGAGGATAAGCATGCCTCCAATCAATTATTATAACCCCTATACTTATACATTACCTGAAGTAATCACAACATGTAGATATTGATTATAAAGACTTTCATGACCATATATTCATGGTTATTGCACCTAATGAATTTTTTGAATGTGGGGATTATTCTATCCTCTTCCAAGTATATACCAAGATGATTATCACACTTTGAGTGGTAGTGTTGAGTTAATTTTATACATATTCCTTATTAGTACATAATAGAGTGTAAAAAATGTACTAAGATATGTTGTGGTAGTTTTGGTGGTTAGTGATCAAGAATAGTGATAAAAAGTTCATCTCTCGATGACTCACCTATGAATAGGTGAATTTCCAGCATCAGGTTTTGATGAGTTTGGTTTGGCCCCTTATAGTTTTATGATGGAAGTGTGATGGTATATCTATGGATTTTGGGATGATATTTCTATGGATAGTTTGAGTTGATAATCCCATCTGGGTGATCTTTGATTAGATCATGAGGTCATTCCACTTATTTACCACTAGAGATAAGATTTTGGTAGAAATCCTGGGATTATTGTGTGTTTTTGAAATCATTCATATTCATGGTGCTCCCTCAATGATTATCCTGAAATATGATGATCAACTCATATCTTGGTTATAGTGAGGGTTGAAAGAGGCTTTCAATACTGATTCATGGATGGGAATGATGTTCTACCCCCCCAAAATATAGTGAAACTAAGAATAACATTCAGGTCCTAGAGGATATACTGTAGGCTTTCATATTGGACTTTGGCCGAAGCTAGTAGGATCCACTACACTTAATGGGGTTTTCATATAATAAAAACTAGAAATCTATGATTGGCATGGAACCATTTTAATACATTTATGGGATACCTTGAAAGTTAAAACTATACTAGTTAGGTTTGGGATAATCAACTCTTATGAGGTTTGAGTTGGTGTGGGAGATGAAAAAGAAAGTTTAGATCATCCAGAAATGGATAAAAGTAACCTAGAGCCATCATAAGTCCTATGTAGACCGATTATGGAGGCCCATAGAGTTTAGTGAGGGAGACTATGTTTTCATGAAGGTCTCACCTCAGTATCTACTTAAAATATTTATCTAGGGTGGAGAATTATCTTAGAGGTTAAGTGGTCTATTTTAGATTCTATATAGGATTGGTGAGGTTGCATACCAATTCAATTTACCTCTATAGTTGGAATGAGTTCATGACATATTCCATGTGTATAAATTGAGTAGATAGATGCATTATATATCACATGTTATTGAATGAGGATGGGATATAAATTGAAAATTAATCCACATTTTTAGAATTCCCAATGGAGATAATTGATTGACATGATAATATACTTCATGGGTTAATGATTCCCCTTATGCATATTCTCTAGTAGAATGAGAATCTTCAGGAGATTTTGTGGGAGTAGGATAAATAGATGTGAGATTAGTACCCTCACATATTTGTGTTTTTAACATCATGGATCATGGAATGACAAAGGATCATTGTTGATAATAGATTCAGGTTAGTGAATGATATACTTTATTTTTTGTAATTCATTGTGTATGGGGTGGTGGGACCTCGATGGAAGGTTGAGGCAATTAGATTTCCTGATGAATGGTGGCCAAGATATAACTTATGGAATAGAATTGATGATGGTCATCATGGTTTTCTAGTTTTCTAGTGATACATTTAGAAAATATTGGTTATTGGAGAATATTTTGGTAGAATATGAGTTTTTAGAAAATTTCTTAACTACATGACATGTTTTCTGGAAGAACACATGCAGTGTAATCCATAATTTATAGTGTTAGGGTTTTTGGATTGAGTTAAATATCATAGTTCCATGTAGCTAGGAACACACACTCTGTTACCCTAGATAACCAACTTGGTGTGTCCAAGAATTACATTCCCAGGGATCCCTGATGGCCTACATGATTGTGTACACTTGGTCTACACCCCGTGTACCTTCTGAAGGACCAAGACTTGGGTAGCGAGGAACACACCAATTTACAAACCCCAAACCTACACCCATTGTGTCCCAATATATACACTATGTATTTGGTCTTTTATAATCCATGTTGGGTGGTAGTACATGTCCAAGATGATGACATGGGGCTATATGCCATGTACCCCCAATGGGAATGACTTGTATTTCCTTGTATTGGATTTAGACTTCCTTAAATTATTATCTAAGTGGAATTTCATATGGAACATGATGGTGGAATCCTTTTTGGGACATATGGGAATCATAGTAAAGAGAGCGTGATCAAATTAATTAGTTTATTAGAGGTTACGATCGATATTTGGACATCCATGATGATTGATGACCTTCCATAATAGGATATTCAGTCACATTAACTTTTTACCACCCCTATGTAGTGTGAGTAACCTCTATATGGGATTAGGGAATCTGATCCTCTACCTAATTGATGCACCCAATTTGTCTATACATTTCCAAATATATAATTGAAGATAAAAACATGTTTTCAACAAATATCTGTGGTTTTATGAACATATTCTTTGATTTTGGTGAATCTGTTTACTTTCAGGAGCTTTCTGGATAAATACACGGATCAAGGGAAGTTTGTGAAAATTTTGAAACTACATGGCATGTACTTTTATACACGTCGTGTACATCCAGGAAGGGACACGGACCGAAGGAGGGAGTATACAACTATGTCACCAGGCAGAAGATACATGCCATGTGTGGTGGTGCTACACGTCGTGTACTACTTTCTAGAAGCATTAGTTGCCAAAGAAAAGTCCACACTCCCATGTGGTCGTTGATGAAGAAATGGCGTGTGTGAGCTTTTACACTCCATGTATGCTATTCTAGAAGGGGTTTGCGGACAAAATTATGCACTACACACCATGTATGGCGGCGCTACATGCCATGTACACCCAACCACCAGGTGGCGCCGTGTTCAAAAGTCAAATACGGCGTGTTAGTCCGCCTACCTATGGAGAAATTGGTGCCAAAACGCGTTGAAGAAAAGTACACAGCGTGTAATTTCTATACACGCCGTGTAATTTATTTTTCTATAAAAATAAGACTTGGCCTACGGATTTGAGAGTTCAGAACCATTGAGAGGAAAGATAAACTCTACTATCACCATTCCCGAAGCTACTTTTATCACTCCGCCATTCCACCTTCCGATACTCTACCTCAACGCCTACATGATGAATCTGTCAGGTATCACATGTGTCGTTTCTCTCCTAAATTCTATGTGTAACTAAACCCCTCGTGTTGGGTATGTGGATGATGGGATCATAATTTGTATATTGTTTTATATAGTTGTATTTGAATCATTGTAATTCATCTTACTCTTCTTAAACCACTGTCTAATATAACTGAGAATTCTTAGCCGGACCAAGGGAAGGATTCTCAGTGATACAAAAGAAAAGTAACGGTGAAAAAATCCATGACCATTGGAAGGTTTTCACCAATTCAAATAATGGACTGTACATAATAAAGAATTAATTATATTGACTACCAGACCAAGTAATCAACTGCTCTAATTCCAAACAAGAGGAACCGGACCAAGGAAATCTTGTAACAAAATGAAATCCTGAATGATTGAATTATTATGAACAACACAACCATTTAAACAATCTGCATAAGAACTCCTTATTCACCACAGCCCCAACACATTTTTTCTTTCCATTTTTAATAACTCTTTAAATTTACCCATTGTTTTCTTTCAAACTGTATCCATTCTTGAAAGTAAATAAATTTAGTTTCAATCAAAACCTAAAATCAACCCAATGGTTTCTAAAATTTTGCATACTTCACCTGATTAAGTATTAACTCAATTGAATTCATGCATGCCACGGTTCCCTGTGGATCGACCCTGAACTTATGCTATACTAAAGTTCTAAGAATGGGTAATTAATTTAGGATGCATATAACTTCAATCAATGACAAGCGAGACCAAATTTTGGGGCCATTTCAAGGGAATCCCATTTGGTTTTAGTCCTAAGATTTAAATTGTATTAATAATTGATTTAAGTGAAAATAAAAAAATAAAAAATTATCAAAAATCTCTTTTCTAATACCATTTCAAATTTTCTTTTTTCTTTTTCCCTTTTATGCCTGGTTTTCGTTTTTGTGTTGTGCAGAGCTTAAAGTGTATGTTTAGACGTTTTACATGATCCAGAAGTGTCGAGTCTTCGGAATTAGTTTTGCTTGACCCAGAAATCGAACGGACCTTGCTTCATCGTCGGCGTACACCGACAGAAAATCACAAACATCAACCACAACCCATGGAAAACAAGGAAGAGGGAGCACCAGCCGTAGATGCTGCGACTGAGCATCAGTACCAGGATCAGCAGCCTCTCACTGCTGGTCTACCGGAGCAACCTCCTAGAGCCTTCATGGAATTCCTCCCAAGGGATTACCAATGGCCGCCGCAACAACTCTTCCCACGGCCATACTTTGCCCCTCAGGAGCAGTTTATGCAAGCTCCACCCCATCAACAACAACCTCCAAGACGTACCCTTATGGAGTACGGACTTCCATCAATTCACGGAGCTGATACGGGCATCGTTTGTCCTCCGGTCCAGGCCCAGCACTTCGAGATCAAGCCTGCTATCATGCAGCTGATCCAGAACACAATCCAATTTGGAGGCCTGGCCAGTGAGGACCCGAACACCCATCTCTCCAACTTTCTGGAGATCTGTGACACCGTTCGGTACCATGGCATGTCTGTGGATGCCATCCGTCTTCACCTATTCCACTTTTCTCTATAGGATAAGGTGAAGGACTGGATCAAGGTGTTGCCACAACGATCTATCCTCACTCAGGAGGAGCTAGCACAGGCGTTCCTATCCAAGTACTTCCCACCATCCAAGACGGTGACACTCTAGAATGAGATTCATAACTTCGAGCAGCATGACTCCGAGTCATTGTACGAGTCCTGGGAACGCTTCAAGGAGATGTTACGGAAATTCCCCCATCACGGACTCTCACTTTGGATGCAAGTCCATACCTTATATTGAGGACTTACCATAAATACCAAGTCTGTGGTGGACACCGCTGCTAGAGGTACGGTGATGCGGAAGTCCCCCGAAGAACTATTTGAACTACTGGAAGACATGTCAGCCAATAGATTCCAGTGGCACTCCGAGCGGGGGACTCAAAAGCGAGGTATGCACAACATTGACGCTACCAATGTGTTAGCTGCTCAGTTGGACGTTGTTTCCAAGAAAATTGACGCATTGAACCTCAAAGGATAATCTCAAGTTCATGCGGCGAACCATCCAGCATGTGATGACTGTGGTGATAACCACATCATGGGAGAATGATCGGGATCGGCTGGAGGCCCCTCTATGAGTGAGGTGAGTTATGTTTCCCAAAATCGAGGGCCCAACCAGTACCAGCTGTACTAGAACCCGGTATGGCGAGATCAACAGAACACAGGCTGGGGCCAACAACAGTAGAATCCTCCGCCCCAGTGACCGCCCAACTACAACCAGCCTCCATATCAGAACCAATTCCAAAGGCCGCAACAACCCCAGCAGGGTCCTTATCAGCAACAAGGGTATTCAAACCCTCGTCCACAGCAGCCACGGCAACCACCTCCTCCACCGGCTCAACAACCACCTCAGCAGGAGAATGCCTCAAGGTTAGAGGATCTGATGACTAAATTCATATCTACTGCTGAGACTCGGTTCCAGAATCATGAAGCTTCGATTCGAGGCTTGGATAATCAGATTGTCTAGCTGGAAAATCAACTCTCAGGGAGGCATCCCGGTACACTACCGGGGAACACCAAAAAGAACCCAAGGGAGGAGGCCAATGCTATCATTCTCCAGAGTGGAAAAGAGCTCCACCAGAACCAATCAGCACATCAAGGTGCATCCACACCCATTGTTGATGAAAAAGGTACCAATACCAACCCCTCCTCATCCAAAATCCCACAGAAGGAGGTTTTAAAAAATAAAGAAAAGGAATAAATCCAACCATTCAAGCCTGCCTTACCCTTTCCAGAAAGATTGATGCAGAGGAAGCTGGACCACCAATTCAGCAAATTCATGGATGTTTTCAAGAAGATACATATCAACATACCATTTGCGGAGGCCCTGACACAAATGCCAACATACGCCAAATTCATGAAGGAAATCCTCTTGAATAAGAGGAAGATGGAGGATTTGGGCGTTATTTCACTAACGAAGGAGTGCTCCGCGGTGGTTCAACATTCCATTCCTCCCAAACTCCAAGATCTAGGTAGTTTCACCATTCCTTGTACTATTGGATCCTGTGAGTTTGGGAAGGCCCTCTACGACTTAGGGGCCAACGTGAACCTCATGCCCCTCATAGTTTTCAAGAAGCTGGGACTCCACGAGCTCAACCCTACCCGCGTCACTCTTCAACTTGCTGATCGATCCATCAAGCACCCAAAGGGACTACTAGAGGACGTACTGGTCAAGGTGGGTAGGATGATTCTCCCTGCTGATTTCATCATCCTCAACATGGGGGATGACCAGGAAGCACCTCTTATACTTGGAAGACCTTTCTTGAAAACTGGGAAGGTACAGATCGATGTGCACCAAGGGGGGCTTATTTTTCAGGTATGTGATGAAAGAGTTTCCTATAACATCCTAAAAGATGTCAAACATGCTTCCTTGTCAGAGCATGAGGATTGTTATGCAGTTTCCACCATGGTTAATAATTTTAGAGACAAAGGGGATGAACTGTTATGTTCTTTTATTTCGAATAATTTAACTGATCCAGATATTCTATTAGAAGAAGCACTAGAAGACTTGCAATTCATAGAAGTCCAGGGCGGCCACTATTGGTAGCGTGCAGTTGTTCCTGATAGTTTGGAATGGGAAAAGGTGCAGCCACTTGTGCCTTCGATTTTAAAGGCACCTGAACTCGAACTGAATCCTCTTCCATATTCTCTCAAGTATGGGTATTTAGGACCCAATCAAACTTTTCCTTTTATACTTAATGCAGAACTATCATAGGAGCAGGAAGATGCACTTCTGCAGGTTCTCAAACAGCGGAAGCATGATATTGGGTGGACAGTTGCTGATCTGAAGGGCATCATCCCTACCATTTGCACTCACAGGGTGATACTTGAAGAGGGTGCCAAGCAATCTCAACAACCACAACGGCGCTTGAATCCTCCCATGAAGGAAGTTTTAAAGAAGGAGGTGATCAAATTATTGGATGCAGGCATCATCTATCCCATCTCGGATAGTCAGTGGGTGAGTCCTCTCCAAGTGGTACCCAAAAAGGGGGGTATCACTGTGATTTCAAATGAAAATAATGAGCTCATCCCTACACGCACTATCACGGGCTGGCGAGTCTGTGTGGATTACCGGAAGTTAAACAATGCAACAAGAAAGGATCACTTCCCCTTTCCATTCATGGATCAAATGCTAGAGAGGCTAGCAGGGCACAAATTCTATTTCTTCCTTGACGGTTTTTCCAGTTACAACCAAATCTCCATTGCTCCAGAGGATCAGAAAAAGAGCACATTCACTTGCCCCTACGGAACATTTTCTTATCGAAGGATATCTTTCGTCATGTGTAATTCCCCCGCCACCTTCCAGCGCTGTATGCTGGCCATCTTCCACGACATGGTGGAACGAATCCTGGAGGTATTCATGGATGATTTTTTCGTTTATGGAAAATCATTTACCATTTGTTTACGACACCTATATCTTGTTTTGGAAAGATGTGAGCACACTAACCTAGTCTTGAACTGGGAAAAGTGTCATTTCATGGTGCAAAGTGGCATAGTCCTTGGCCACAGAATTTCAGCAAAGGGGATAGAGGTGGACCCGGTGAAGATTGAAGTCATTTCATGACTACCAATACTGACTTCCATCCGCGCCATCCGCAACATCCTGGGGCATGTAGGATTTTACAGGCAGTTTGTCCGCGACTTCTCCAAAATAGCCCAACCCCTCACCAATATTCTAACCAAGGATGCCATATTTGAGTTTTATGACCATTGTTTCAGATCTTTTGAGCATCTAAAGCAGTTCCTTTTGGAAGCTCTAGTTATGATTTCTCCCAACTGGGAGGAACAATTTGAGGTGATGTGCGATGCGAGCAACTATGCAGTGGGAGAAGTCTTGGGCTAGCGACTTGACCGGATTTTCTGACCTATCTATTATGACATTAGGATGCTCAACGAGGCACAGATTAACTACAACACCACAGAAAAGGAGATTCTCGCAATGGTTTTTGCATTTGACAGGTTTCGTTCTTACTTTGTGTTGTCTAAATTTATTGTTTATACTGACCATGCAGCACTAAAGTACCTACTCAAAAAGAAAGACGCGAAGCCCCGATTGATCCGCTGGGTACTCCTCCTACAAGAATTCGATCTTGAGATCTAGGATAAGAAAGGGAGTGAGAACTTCATTGCTGACCATCTCTCCCGCCTCGAGCTTCCTCACTTGGAAAAGGAAGAAGATCAGAAGATCAGGGAGGATTTTCCTGATGAGAACCTCTTTTCGATCAGTGAAACACCTCGACCATGGTATGCTGATATCGCTAATTTTATGGTTATAGGTGTCGTTCACCCTGACCTATCCTTCCAGCAAAGGAAAAGATTTTTTTCTGATGTGAAAAGGTACTTCTAGGAGGATCCTCTGCTATTCTGATCCTGTGTAGATGGAGTGATCCGCCATTGCATCCCGGAGAATGAATTTCACGGTATCCTGGAGTTCTGTCATGACTCACCTGTAGGAGGACATCATGGGACGGACCGTACCATAGCTAAGATCATGCAGTCTAGATTTTTCTGGCCCACCATGTATAGAGATCCTCGGGCCTTTGTTTCCTGTTGCGATCGGTGCCATAGGACAGGTAATGTGGGACGTAGAGATGAGATGCCTCAGCACCCCATCCTGGAGGTCAAGATTTTCGACGTTTGGGGCATAGATTTCATGGGTCCTTTTCCCTCATCGTTTGGGAACACTTATATCCTGGTCTGCGTCGAATACGTCTCCAAATGGGTTGAAGCTACTGCTACAGCTCACGACACAGCCAAGGTAGTCATAAATTTCTTAAAGAAAAATATTTTTAGCAGGTTTGGAGTTCCACGAGTACTGATCAGTGAGAGAGGGACCCACTTCGACAACACACTGATGAGAGGAATACTGTCGAAGTATGGAGTAAAGCATCAGATGGGGACACCATATCATCCCCAGTCCAGTGGAAAGGTAGAGATCTCCAATCGTGAGCTCAAGAAGATCCTGGAAAAAATAGTGAACACTTCACGGAAGGACTGGTCCAAGAAGTTAGATGATGCCTTGTGGGCATATCAGACTGCTTTCAAAACACCACTGGGAATGTCCCCGTTCCGCCTCGTCTATGGCAAGCCCTGCCATTTTCCAGTAGAATTGGAACACAAAGCCTACTGGGCCGTCAAAGCCCTGAATTTTGATCTAAAGGAAACTGATGAGAAACAGAAGTTCCAACTGTCAGAACTAGATGAGATCCGATTAGAGGCATATGAGAACGCCAAGTTGTACAAGGAGAAGACAAGATCCATTCACGACCAGATGATATCACAAAAATCTTTCCAACCCGGTGATCAAGTACTTATCTTTAATTCTCATCTTCGCTTATTTCCAGGGAAGTTAAAGTCACGCTGGTCGGGACCATTCCACGTTATCTGCTTATTCCATCACAGAGCGGTAGAAATTTCTAGAGAAGATGGTCAACCATTCAAGGTAAACGGGCAGCTCTTGAAATCTTACCATCCTATAGATAACATGGTGGGAACGTTTTCCACCATACTCCTCAGGTAAGCAAGGTAAGTAGGTCGAGCCAACGACCTAAAACAAAGGCGCTTCCTAGGAGGCAACCCAGAGGTTACACGCCGTGTACCAATTATTTAAACGGAGTATACTTATCTTTTTAATTTGTAATCTTAATAGTATAAATATATATAATAAGAAATAAATAACCAAGGATGATGTCGGTGCCGATGGCAAAGTCACTGGAGTTTATTCGAGCCGTCCTTGGTTCGAATCCTCCTGACCTACCTTCAGCACGGGGTTCATCCTTTTAATTACATGATGTGTGTGGTATTTTCAATCTATATATATATGTGTGTGTGTGTGTTTAATAAAACCCATGGTGGGGATGGGCCGGTTGGCTAGAATCGTAATCCAGTTTCAAAAGACCCGGGTTCGAATCCAGACAACTGTCCCATTTCCATCATTTGTTCTTTTAATAAAACCACACGACGTGTACTCCGATATACGCCGTGCGTGCCATGATATTTAAAATATAAATGAAAACCGTTTTAAAAATAAGAAATTACATGCGGGTGAAGTTGGCGGATTGGAAAAGTCTCGGCACCAGGTTCACAAGACCCGGTTTCGAATCGCGCTAATCTCCCCGCTTCACCCCCATCCTTTCCTAAATAAAAACCACACGCCATGATTTTCTTTCTTTCCATGTGTATAGGACGTATTTAATAAATATATATATATAATAAATATGAACAGCAGAACAACCTTTTCTCCAGTGGGTGAGGGCGTCTGTTCGAATCGGCCGATCGCCGGTTCGAATCCCACCCCAAGCACTGGACCAAAGGTTGTACTACTCTTTTTCTTATTTTAAAATACACAGCGTGTATTTCCCGATATATGTCGTGTATATGTTTATGTATAATAGAATTTGTCAATATATCTATTGTTAATTATTAATAATAATTATTATATAGTTTACTATAATAATTATATTTACTAATAAAAATAATAATAATAATAAATCGGGATACACGGTGTGTACCAAAAATACATGCCGTGTAACACGGCTATATAATCCATGGGCCACCCGGATTGAGGCCGTGTCGCACGGCCGACCTATTCTTCCCCTTCTTCCCGTTTCTTCTCTCGAATGCCATCCGAACCCCCTTTGCTAGATCTGTCAATTTGGGGCGTTTCACGTTCTGATTCTTCTCACATTGTGATCCTCAGTCCAGGTACGCCATTCTGAACCCTCTATTTCAAGTTTTTAGAATTGTTTAGGGTGTTAATCGGATTGGCCGACCGTTCGGCTTCTGCCTGTACACGGCCACAATATGAAGAACACACGCTGTGTACATCTGTGCATGGCCACACACAACATATTTTGAAATTTGAATGTACACAATGTGTATGTTCAGTACACACTGTGTAGACCATTTCCTTTGGCTCCTTTGTGTGTGGAGCATAACATGGAATGTCACCCCATGTTCCAGAACACGGTGTGTATGTTCGGTACATTCCGTGTTTTTTATATCTGTAGTCGGCCCGTGTCTCCCCCTCTACACGGCCATGTTCTTCATGTTCAATACATGTTGTGGCCTGTACTTACACGGCGTGTATTGTTTTCTTAGAACTGATAGCAACATGGTTGTGTCCTTTTTATTACACGACCACCTGCACTTTGATGTGAACACGGAGTGTATGTTCAGTACACGCTGTGTCCTATTACATGGTCTCTTTCCACCCTCGGCATGTATTTCCAGAGAACACGAGATACTCTCCATTTCTGACTACACGCCGTGTACTTTTGAGTACACGCCGTGTACTTTTATTTTCCAATTTTCTCACATTTTCTTTTTTTTATTTTCTTCCTTTTTCATTTTCTTTTTTTTTTGTTTTCATTTCCTTTCTATTTCAGGATATGGCAGATCATGATCCTTCCTGCGGGAAGCGGCCAGCCTTCGCCACTGAGGGAGAGAGGCCCAGCTATCGTCGAATCTAACTCCGACCACCTACGCAGCCGGACCCCGACACTCCGGTCTTTGAGCTCCCTCCATTGTCCATTCTGCCGCCACTCACTCCCTTAGATGAGGCTGGGCCAACTTCTGCTGCACCAGCTGCCACTTTCCCTGTACCCTCATCCTCAACAGCTGGTCCCTCTTCGAGCACACCTTCCACCGAGCCACCTTCTTCTTCAGCAGATCCACCTCCAGAGCCAGATGTTGTTGCTGCACCAGCACCTGGGCCGGGACCTGCAGGTGCTCCATATCCCTGCACGGTATTCCCGGTCACCGACCTCGCATATGACAGGATCTGATGCTTCTCTCGTCGGCTGATACCATTGAGCGGCTGGTACCTTGACAGCAACATTCCGCATCAGCTCAGTATTTGGGAGGATTTGGAGGTACTTCTTGGGAACACCGCACTCCTAGAGATTTTCTAGGTCAGCACTCCTGTGTTCTGAGATTTATTTTTGGAGTTTGCGGCCTCCTTTGAGTTCGATGGAGCAGAGTACCGGGAGACACCTAGAGATGCGGTGCCAGTAGTTCGATTCCGGCTAGGCGGCCGGTGTTTTTCTTTGACGATGACAGAGTTTGTCCGAGGGTGAGGCTTCTACCCCCATCCTATCACACCACCCCCCCGTTTCTGACTTGACCTAGCCTGAGCACTCTGACCTTATTGCCATGTGGCGGGAGATCGCTGGGCCTGACCACCGGTACTCCCCCACTTCCCAGAAGAGCACTCTTATAGCTGACCATGTCCTTCGCTTCACCCACCGATGCTTTAGCGCCATCCTTTTTCCCTGCCATGAGGATATGGGGGTCATGACCAGCCGTGACATGGAGCTTCTTACCTGTGTCATCCGAAACGCCTACCCGGACCTCCCATATCTTTCTGCCTCCTATTTCCACTCCATGTTTACCGGTCATCAGGGCAACCTGAATGGCGGGTTTTACACCACCCATATTGCCCACCACTTGGGGGTATTCGAGCCCTCATTACCTCATGACTTGATAGTTTCACCCCAGCGGATGGACTTCCTTATGCTCATTCACATGGTATTGGTCCGGAAGTAGGGGGGTGCCTACATCCTTGCTCAGGCTCGAGCCCCACCACCTGCTGACCCTGCCCCAGCTGCTGACCCCACTCCTCCTTCCCCACCCCCTCCAGCTTCTCCACCTCACCCACCTCTTACTGACCCCACTTCTTCTGACCTTCCTACTTCTGTCTCATCCCCCATCCCACCTACCCCTGCACCCTCAGTCGATCCGACCCTTTCCCTCCACCTAGCCATGATGGAGCAGAAGTTAGCCCGTATCATCAGCCTCCAGGACACCATTGCACTCCATTTGATTTGTCTGGACGACCGCCAGGACCGGATTGAGCATCTGTCAGTGCATATTTCTCAGTATCTTGGTGTTCCGCTACCTCAGCCACCAGCCTCTGCCTCCGTTCCTGGCCCTTCTACTACTGCTCCACCGCCGTCTCCTTCACCGGCCACAGATTCTATTCTGATGACTACGGTGAGCTCTGCTGCTGCCACTTCTTCCGGGCCAGGGCCTGCTACTGAGCTTCTGATCCCGAGTCTAGCACATGCGGCTCCTACTTCTTCAGCTACCCTTCCCGATGCCGAGTCAGAGCCTCACCCTTCCACGCCTCCTTCACCATCTCTACTGGCCGATTCTGTATAGGATGATGCCACCCCTGAGGCAACCCCATGATAGTGACATTTTCCTTTAACTTATATATCTCTTATATCATTTTCTGTGTTGTTATGTTATTCATGTTTGTAGTTTTCTTTTTTCTCGACAGTCAAAGGTACGGGCATGGAGCGCCTTGGTCGTCACTTTTCATGAGGGGAGTATTTGTCCATTTCTATTTTCTTTCTTTTTGGATTTACTTCTTCCACTGCTTTCCCTCATTTTGTCCCCCATTTCTCCCTGTTTCCCACCCTTTACCTTGGTGTTGCACTTGGTGGACCATGTGCAGTATTAAGTTCAGGGGAGCATCTATATCTTTCACCTTAGTCTTTGCCCTTAAACTAACCTAGGAGACATCATTATTAGACTCTATATTTGAAAATGTAAAGCAAGTTTGGTTAATCAATCTTATAAATTCTAGAGTTATCAGTAGGAACTTTTGGAAAGGTTACATGCTTTTTAGTTTTTAAGTATTTTAAAATGATTGCTGATATCTTTTCAATTGAAACCTTTCATCCTTGATTAAATTACATTAATTAGGATAATCATTTATATGCATGTCATGACCTGATTGTCCCTTTATTATTTTTCCACTCCTGAGAGGTATTCTAAACCCTTTTTCGTATTTCTTTTCTAATACCCTCTTTCTTGAGAGATTCTTAGGATATGCATCACTACCAGAATTTGAAAGTTTTTCTTTTCGAAACATGAAGAAATTTTTGAATTACTTTAACATGATTACGGAATTAGATTGTTTCAACCCCTTTATCTTGAGACTTACCCTACATTTAATATTCGTTAAGACCATAGAATCCATGAACAACCTTTATAGGAATCCACATTAGAAGCCTATTTCCCTTACTGGCCTATTTCTTTTTAAACTTTTCATGATTATTCATTTAAGATTTAAAGAGGGAGTCGGGAATAGATGGCATATTTTTGTGTGCAGCCATGAAATAAAGTGTGGGGGAGTGCCTCTTGATTATTTGGGGCAGAATGGGTTCTAAACATCTACTCATTATATTCATAAGGGATGTCCTTGTGTTTTGTTGTTTAAAAAAAACAACAACAAACAAACAACAAGGGGATCTTATACTTATTTTCCCATAAACCCTACTTGCCTAAGGAAGTTGGTAACAATTACAAAAGCATTTGACTGAGATTTTGAAGGATGTATTTTCAGTGAGCTTTACTTTGAATATCATGCAATGTTTTTTAAAGGAATTAGACATCCTTTTTCAAGCCTCAGAATTTATTTTCACATCTTAACCTACCAACCCTTAGCCACAGAAACATATGAACCTTATTGATAAAGCCCTCATGAGTTTTGTAATTAAATTTTTCTGAAGTATAGAACAAGATATCTTGAAAACCTATGGATATAGTGTATATGCCTTGGATTGATCATAACTTCGATTAAAAACATATTGAGTGTGGAGTGTAATTTTAACTGGTAAGGTAAACATCAAGTGGCAAGATTATTTTTGAAAGGTTGAAAAATGTGTTGAAAGAGGATGAGAGTAGTTAATTACATTATATATGAGGCATGATTTTAATATCTTATGAATTGAATTTGTTTGTGCCTTTCAGAATTTTTCCTCAGTAACTTTATCAGTTATACGTTTGATTAATTTAATGCCTTCCTTTTAAAGTATAGGCTCTCTTAATTAGATGTTGAGATTTTTCTTTAGGTAAAGCAAAAGACTAGGTGTGGGGGAATTTTATGTGCCCAATTTGTGTATACATTTCCATATATATAATTGACGATAAAAAAAAGTTTTCAGAAAATATATGTGGTTTTATGAACATATTCTTTTATTTTGGTGAATCTGTTTACTTTCAGGAGATTTCTGGCTAAATACACGGATCAAGGGAAGTCTGTGAAAATTTTGAAACTACACGGTGTGTACTTTTATACACGCCGTGTACATCCAGGCAGGGACACGGACCGAAGAAGGGAGTACACGCCCATGTCACCAGGCAGAAGATACACGCCATGTACTACTTTCTAGAAGCAGTAGTTTCCGAAGAAAAGTCCACACGCCCAAGTGGTCGTTGATGAAGACACGGTGTGTTTGAGCTTTTACCCGCCGTGTCTGATATTCTAGAAGGGTCTGGCGGCCAAACTTATGCACTAAACGCCGTGTATGGTGGCGCTACACACTGTGTACACCCAACCACCAGGTGGCGCCATGTTCAAAAGTCAAAGACGGCGTGTTAGGCCGCCTACCAGTGGAGAAATTGGCGCCAAAATGCGTTGAATAAAAGTACACGATGTGTACATTCTATACATGCAGTGTACTTTATTTTTCTATAAAAAGAAGACTTGGCCTACGGATTTGAGAGTTCAGAACCATTGAGAGGAAAGAGAAACTCTGCTATCACCATTCCTGAAGCTACTATCGTCACTCCTCCATTTCACCTTCCGATACCCTACCTCAACGCCTACATGATGAATCCGTCAGGTATCACCTGTGTCGTTTCTCTCTTAACTTCTATGTGTAACTAAACCCCTCATGTTGGGGCTTTGGATGATGGGATCATAATTTGTATATTATTTTATATAGTTGTGTTTGAATCGTTGTAATTCATCTTACTCTTATTAAACCACTGTATAATATAACTGAGAATTCTTAGCCAGACCAAGGGAAGGATTCTCAGCAATTCAAAAGAAAAGTAACGGTGAAAAAATCCATGACCACTAGAAGGTTTTCACCGATTCAAATAATGGACTGGACGTAATAAAGAATTAAGGACATTGACTACCGGACCAAGGAGTTAGTTGCTTTAATTCCAAACAAGAGGAAGCGGACCAAGGAAATCTTGTAACAAAATGAAATCCTGAATGATTGAATTATTATGGACAACACAACCATTTAAACAATCTGCATAAGAACTCCTTATTCACCACAGCCCCGACATGTCTTTTCTTTCCATTTCTATGAACTCTTTAAATTTATCCGTTGTTTTCTTTCAAATTGTATCCATTCTTCAAAGTAAATCAATTTAGTTTCAATCAAAACCCAAAATCAACCCAATCATTTCTAAAATTTTGTATACTTCACCTAATTAAGTATTAACTCAATTGAATTCATGCATGCCACGGTTCCTTGTGGATCGACCCCAAACTTATGCTATACTAAAGTTCTAAGAACGGGTAATTAATTTGGGCCGCATATAACTTCAATCAACGACAAGCGAGACCACTAATGATCAAATAGGGTCAGTATCCCTCATACTATTATAGGTTACACGATTCTCTATATTAAGGGTTGATATCCCTTTTGTTTGATAATATCATATGGGATGTGTGATCATCTAGAGTAGTCAACGTCCCTCTATACTGTAACATCCTGGTTCCGGAAGCCACCCAGAGGCGCCCCGTACCCGGTTGGTCGCATGGCCTCAAGCACATTTCCCCAAATGCCAGAGGCTGCCGACTAGCAGTGAGGGCCTTGGTTGTGATAGTAGGGAAACTATGCCCTCATTGGCAGAGTACACAGCAAAAGTAAACAAAACATGCAATAGTGGAAGTAGTGAATATCCAAGAACAATAAATAGCAGAAGACTAAAACAATAAATAGCTAGATAACACATGTATATATGAAATGATGAACGATACATATTTATATGAAAACATCCAAATAAGTCACAATGTTGAATGCAATGCTAAACCAAAGTATGAAGAAAAGTAAGCAGATAAGCAACTCCTCTGCATCACCAGCCTCAGCTTGGTCCAATTATCTTCTACTCTAAAGCAATCAAGTACCAGAAGTCGAAGGGTGCTTTCCCTTGTATATACCTGCAACAACATAGTCTGCTTGGGCCCAAAAGAATGGCCCCAATAGGGTGGGAGACTAAATCCCAGTAGGCAACCACTTGAAGATCTGTGCCTAATAGTCAGTGAGAATATGGCAGGTAATAGTACAACAAGCAGTAAACAGTAATAGTAAACAACAGGAAATAATAGTAAGCAGTAACAGGATGATATGAAATAGTAATCAATCCACAGAACAACAAGCAGCAGTGAAGTAAACAGCTAACCACAACATGAACCCCTCTGGGAAGTACTCGCAGCCAACCCCTCTGGTCCTAACCCAGAATTACCCAAAACCCTCTAGGTAGTGCACTCAGCCTAACCCCTCTGGTTTGGTCATACGAATTTATAAGACTCTCTGGGGAAGCTCTATCGGTCAATTCCCCTTATAGTCTAGGGTAGTCAGGGACTCTCTGAGGAAGATCACGTGGTCTAACCCTCTTATAGCACCAAGTTCTAGAAACTCTCTAAGGAAGCTCGCTCGGTCAATTCCTCCTATAGTCTTAGGTCTATCAAAGAATCTCTAAGGAAGCTGGCTCAGTCAATTCCTTCTCTATCCTGGAAAGGTTTTAAAGAAATTAAAACAAAGTAAAGACTCTCTAAGGAATCTCAATCGGTCTACCCTCCTGTTGTCTATAATATCCAAGACTATTTGGGAAGAACACTCAGTCTATCCCCTGTAGTCTATAATTTCTAAGACTCTCTGAGGAAGCTCACTCGGTCTATCCCCGTATACCCTATAATATCCAAGACTCTCTGGGAAGCTCACTAGGTCTATCCCTTATAGTATTTAACACCAGGTTCTCATGGTCCCATGCCGGTCAGTGTATAATAATGCTATAAGGCCAATGTACACCTATAGAGCTACTTGGCTAACCAGTCTACCGCATAACAAGAATGTCCAGAAGTATCATTCCATCCTACGGTCAAAAAGCATGGAAAATTGGTTTAACGGTCAAAGGCTAACAAAACCCAAAGGTTATAATAAGAACAAGGCATGGTAAAAACATCCAAGCCTAGCAATTACACACAAGCATAATCAAATTTACCTCTACACAAGCATACAAGAAAGGAAGGAAAACAACAGGGTCAAAAAGGTAAACACGCAATACCCTGTTCATGGGTATTGGTATAATTGCACATAAAACTCAAAGACTTTGAAAGGTAAGGCACAAACAACCTAACTTGATTCTAGGAGACCAATATACTTTGACCACAATGCTTGATTCACCTTAGAAAATCGTATATCTATAAAAATGCACAAAACATTCAACCCACTATATCTTGAGAAAGAGGAGGAATTGGAAAACAAATATCTAAGAGAAGGAAAAGCATACCGCTGCAGTCCCAACGCAATCAACGTCAGTCGATTTGGAGAACGGATGGAGGAATGAGGGCTCGGAGAAGTTCTGTGGCCATAAAAGTTCTCTCATATGAAGATGACCTAGAAGAAGTGAGTTTTCTCCGTCAGGCGCGACCCCAGTCCGTTTAATGAAAAACAATAAACTACACTGCATGTACTTCTGGGGTACACGGTGTGTACTTGGACTTTCCGTACTCCACCTTAAGCAGCCTCCACATCACCCCTACACACCATGTGTGTGGCATGGACACGGCCAACACTTGGCCTGGCGCTGCAGCAGAGTACACAGCGTGTACTTATAAAGTACACGGCGTGTACTTTGAAAATTTCCAGATTTTCCTCTTTTTCTAAAAAATAACAAAAAAAGGAAAAACATACTTGAAACAAAGATCCGGGTTCTTAAAAATTCCCCCCTCAAATAAATTCATCCCCAAATTTCCCTAGCGAGGCATAGAAGAAGAAACCTCGAACAGCTCAGGCCACTACGATCGTACATCAGCCTCCCTCTCCCAAGTCTCATCATGTACCCGCCTGTGCTGCCATAGTACCCATACTAGAGGAACATAACGGCCATAGAGAACCTTCGTACTACGATCGACAATCCAGATAGGATGCTCCTCAAATGATGCATCTTCTTCAATATCAACCTCCTCGGGTTGAAAGACATGATATGAGTCTGAAAAGTAACGTCGGAGCTTAGAAATGTGGAATATGTAGTGCATAGCCCGGTACCTCTGAGGTAACTGCAACCGTTAGGAAACCAGCCCAACTCTCTAAAATACCTCAAATGGTCCAACGTACCGTGGTGAAATCTTACCCTATCTCCAAATCCTATTGTGTCCCAACTTTGGTGCGACACGTAGGAAAACGTGATCCCCGACCTCGAACTCCATAGGTCGTCTATGCTGGTCAGCATAAGACTTCTGTCGAGACTGTGTTGTAGCCATCCTCTTCTGAATCAACTCTATCTGCTCTGAGGTCTCCTGAACAAGACGAGGTCCCAGAAAAGATGTCTCTCCTACCTCCAGCCAGCACAAAGGTGATCGGCATGGCCTACCGTACAAAGCCTCGTAAGGTGCCATCTGAATAGTTTCCTAAAAACTGTTGTTATAGAAAAACTCCACAAGAGGAATATGCTTCTCCCAAGAACCTACGAAGTCTAAAATGAAATCTCGGAGCATATCCTCATGCACTTGGATCGTACCCTCGGAATGACCATCTATTTGGGGATGGTATGCGGTACTCAAAAGTACCTGTGTACCCAAATCCTTCTGAAGCCCCTACCAGAACCGAGAAGTAAAATGTGCATCCCAATCTGAAACAATGGAGTGTGGAACTCCATGAAGACGTACAATCCTTGGATGTACAACCTCCCTAGCTCATTAGCACTAAAGGTCTCCTTGATCGGCAAGAAGTGAGAAACCTTCGTAAGCCAGTCGACGACAACCCAAATAGAATCACTCCCTCAGGGTGACCTTGGTAACCCAGTCACGAAGTCCATCGCAACATCGTTCCACTTCCACTCGGGAATGGGTAACTGCTGTAAAATCCCTTCTGGTCATTTATGCTTCGCTTTCACCTGCCAACAAGTAGAACATCTCATGATGAACCCAGCAACATCTCTCTTCATACCTGGCCACCAATACTGGCGGTGTAGATCATGATACATCTTGGTGATGCCAGGATGAACTTCCCAAACTGAAGAATAGAAATCTCACATCAGCTCCTCGCGTATGTCTACTGGCACCCATACACATCTCTGGAAACACAAGATCTCATCCTCACCCACTATCCATCCTAGAAGAGGGTCCTCTCCTGACACACCCTCCCGTAGGACTAGGCCTTCTGATTCTGATAGCTACCTCATCCGCACCTGATCGAGAAGATTAGAGGTAAAAGCTATAGAAGAAAGAAAAGTCTGCCCCTTTTTGTCTTGCACCTCCAAATGCATCTCAGAGAACAGAGCCATAAGCTGCCACTCACTGCTGGCCTCCTGGAATGCCTGAATCTATGTTCTCCTGCTAAACGCATTAGCCACTGCGTTTCCCTTTCCCGGCGTATAGGCAAGCTCAAATTCAAAGGATTGTAGATACTCGACCCCCCTGCACTGTTTCAGATTCAGATCACACTATGGGAAGATATACTTGAGACTCTTGTGGTCAGTAAACACCACAAAGTGCTCTCCCAGAAGATAGTGTCTTCAACAACGTAAAGCATGAACAACAGCTGCTAACTCTAGGTCATGTGTTGGGTAGTTCCTCTCATGTGGTCTCAAATGCCGAGATCTGTACACAACAACTCCATCTCCCTATATAAGCACAACTCCTAATCCGACACCTGAAGCATCACAGTAGACTGTATAGCTCTTTCCCGGCTCTGGAAATACTTGTATCAGTGCTGAATTCAACCTCCCTTTCAGCTCCTGAAAGGATGACTCACAGGATTATGACTATAAGAACTTTTCACCCTTCTTAGTCAGACCTGTCAGTGGTGCTATAAGGCGTGAAAAGTCCTGTATGAAACTCATGTAGTATCTAACCAGTCCTAGAAAACTCTGTACCTCAAAGAAATTCTTCAGCTTCTCCCAGGACACTACAGCTCTCACTTACTCTGGGTCTACTGATACTCCTGTATCTAAGATGACGTGACCTAAGAAGTGAATCTGATCCATCCAAAAGTGGAATTTCGAGAGCTTAGCATATAACTGATGCTCTCTCATTGTACTCAGAACGATCTCAAGATGGGTTGCATGTTCATGTCGAGTGTGAGAGTAATCCAATATACCGTCCACGAAGACCACCATGAAAGAGTCCAAGTATGGATGGAACACTTGGTTTATCAGTGCCATAAAAACTGATAGCGCATTAGTGAGACCGAATTGCATGACTGTATACTCGTATAGACCATACCTGCTTCTGAAGACTATAAGAGGTATATCAGATGGTCTAATGTGCAAGTGATGATAACCGGACCTCAAGTAGATCTTCGAGAACACCTGGGCTCCTCAAAGCTGATAAAATAGGTTATTGATCCTCGTCAAGGGATATCGGTTCTTGACCATCAATTGGTTCAGCTTCTGATAACCCACGCAAAGCCTAATGGTGCCATCTGCCTTCTTCGCAAATAGGACAGGCGAACCCCAAGGAGAAGTACTGGGTCGGATGAAACCCTTTGCCTGCAACTCCTCCAACTACTTCTTGAGCTCCTACAACTCAATTGTAGCCACCCTATAAGGAGGAATGGACACCGGTGCCACTCCTAGCATGAGATCAATTGAGAAGTATACCTCTAACTCCGGAGGTAAACCTGAAAATTCCTCTAGAAAGACATCCCTAAAATGATCCACCACTGGAGGAAAGTTTAACTATGAAGTTCCCTGGTCATCCAGATAAAGACTGGAAATCTGGGCTGTAACTCCTCCTAGACCATGATGCTCTGGTCTAGCTCTACCGGCTTGGACATCCCACTCACCTCTATGAAGAAAATACCTTCCCTCTGGTGATACGAAACTCACCCTGTAGCGATAACAATATACGACTTCCTGGAAGGGAACTAACTAGTCCATACTGAGAATGACATCACAGCCTGTCATCTCTTGGACATAGAGGTCCCATAAGAAGTGATACCCTGCTACGTCAAGAGGGCACTCTCTGCACTGACGTATGCTAGACGTCCTCATCCCCAACGGTGTATTAAGAGTCAACATATAGGAAGATGAAAAGATATAGAGCCCAAGGCTCTCCACAAAAGCAATAGAGATAAATCTATGCGAAACACCAGTATCGAAAAGAGATGAAGACAAAATAGGGGCTACTAAGATCATACCTCGAACTGTAGAAGGGCCAGGATCCTACCCCTGATGGGTCTTCTCGACCGTGAAAGTCTGTCCTGAACCGTGGCCCTGCTCCCCTAGTTGACCACTCTGAGCTAATCCACTCTGTTGTCGCTGGTAACCCGGTGACTGACCACCTCGGCGACGACCTCCACCTCAGCCCGAACGGCCAGAAGAACTCCAGTTCCCAGACTGGTGAGAAGCTAGCGATACATCTCCTACACGTGGGGTCATATAAGAACCCCTACCACCAGCTGTAGGCAAGAAGATCTGACATAAATGCTGAAGATGGCCCATCTTGCCGCAAGATCGGCACTCAATCGAGTCTCTCTGACACTGAGGCCTAGTATGCCCACTCCTACCACACTGGTAGCATACAACCTGGCTACCCGAGGATACATTCTTCCTACCCTGATCTCCTCAAGAAAACTCCCTACGGTGCTTCCTACTATCAGTAGGAGGGGTTCTAACTTTGGATGTCGAACTGCCTTGGCTCACTGCTCCAGAATCTCTCAGATTGTGCTCAGTGTTCAGATCCTGGTTGACGATAGAGGAGATCAAAGTCAACCAGAAGATATTCACCTAGGAATGGATCTCTTTCCTGAGACTGTCCTCAAACATCCTAGCAAGAAACAACTCATCACCTACTGGAATCAGCGTGAAGCACTGCAGCTCGGTAAAGCGAGAGGAGTACTCTATAACAGAAATAGTACCCTTCTCGAGACTCATAAAATCATGGGCTCGGTCGGCCCTCAAGGTCTCTGGATAAAATTAGTCATAGAAGATGCACTGAAACTCATACCAAGTCATGCTCTGCTGGCGCCCTGACTGTGAGATTACCTCCCACCACCTCTTTGCGGTGTCTCAGAGCATATAAGCAGCAAGATTTACCCTTTTCTCTGGAGGTATCTCTAGGTGCTTGAAAATCATCAACGTGGCCTCTAACCATGACTCTACAGCATGGGGTCCTCTATCCCCTGAGAAAGTAGAAGGATGATACTGCTGGAAAACCCACATCAACTCATCCATCGACGGGGTAGGAGGCGGCGCTACCTGAAAGGTATGCATCATCCCCAGGACGTCCTCCCTAAACTGCGCATCAGTGCCTGCAATGGGTATAACTACTGGTGCCAAGGCTGGCACAGTAGGAGGATCTGTAGGAGGTTCTTGATCGGCCATATCCGGTGTCTGATCACCATCTGGCAGATGACAAACAACCGGAGGATGTCTCGGTGGCATAACTCTGAAAGAACTAAAGCACACCTTAAATCAGGATTATCAAGGACAAAGAACACCAGAGTACAAAACAGGAACAGGGAAAAGGAACAAACAAGTTCTAAAAAACACGACTACACAGTGTGTATAAAACTACACGGCGTGTCCTCTTAAGCCAGACACATGGGTGTGTACTTCAGCCACAACTGGTTGTGTAACACCCCCGACTACACAGTGTGTTGCCCCTACACACGGCATGTACTTAACTTCATTCCCCTGCCTGAGTCTCTTTACATGGATAACTCACACAGTTCTCTTAACTCTAGACTACATGGCATGTTCTCTTAAGGACATGACGTGTACTAGATGAGGTTTCGGCGACTGTGTTGTTAGTTACATGGCCAGCTACACAACGGACCCTTACTAGACGTGTTCCGAACAAACACGGCGTGTATAGGAGAGATAAAATCGTCCGATGTTGTTCGTGACACGACTGGGTATCTAGAGCGAGGATATACGGCATGTTCATACACAACACAGCGTGTTCATACCCAACATGGCGTGTACTACGCGATCATCCCCGACCCGTGTTGTTAGTGACACGGCTGGGTACACGGCTCACTATTACACGACATGCGACTTCAGTACACGGCATGTTTCCGAAAACTTTTTCACCACTCCGTGTTTCTGCTCACACAGTCAGTAACACAGTTTAAAACTACAGGGTGTGTAGTCAAGTACACGCCTTGTATTCTGGGTTTTTCCTCGAAGTAGCTCAGAAACTGCACTGAAGCCCATAAAACCCTGAAAAAAAACATGGAGGTTCCAAATTCCAATTTTTGAGGGCCGATACTCCCCGCGAATCAAAACTTGACATCTCCTACATATCAAATACAAGGGTAACAGGTCAATGATCCACCATGTTCCGATTCATGAGGGCCCATAACACCTCAATAACCAAAATTTGGTGTTCATTTAAGAAAGTTATAATACAAACAATTTCTCTATCAAACTGCAGGGATTCTATCAAATAATCTATCACAACAACATGCATAATCTACACAACGTCTATCACAACAACATGCAATCGCTAATGCACCCTAGATGGCATGGCAAGAATGCATGGCATGTGATTTCTAACAAGTGTCTCTATGATGCATGAGATGGAATACCCTCATCTCATCGGGTTGTAACAGAAATAGAACCGCAATAGCACAACAATAACAACACAAGGCATGTGAATCACTCTTGGTGAAATCATATCAACTGTAAAATCTCAAAACCAGAAAACTGCAATAAATGAGGTAGATTGGTTTTTCCCTATACATGGGTTAACTACTCCCAGGAACAACTTATTACAAAGTACTGAATCCGTCTTATCCCTGGATAAAGGCTCCAAATCTCAATTCAAGAGAAAACAACTCCTCTAATACCACTTTGTAACGTCTCAGTTTCGGAAGACACCCAGAGGTGCCCCGTACCCGGTTGGTCACATGGACTCAAGTGCATTTCCCCAAATGCCAGAGGCTACCTACTGAGAGCGAGGGCCTTGGGTGTGATAGTGGGGAAACTATTCCCTCATTGGCAGAGTACACAGCGGAAGTAAACAAAACATGCAATAGTGGAAGTAGTGCATATCCAAGAACAATAAACAGTAGAATACTAAAACAATAAACAACTGGATCACACATGTATAAATGAAATGATTCATGATACATATGTCTAGGAAAATATCCAAATAAGTCACAATGCTGAATACAATGCTAAACCAAAGTTTAAAGAAAAGTAAATAGATAAGAAACTCCTCCATATCGTAAGCCTCGAATTGGCCCCATGCTATCCTGCTCTAAAGCAATCAAGTACCAGAAGTCGAAGGGCGCTTGTACTTGTCTATACCTACAACAACATAGTCTGATTGGGCCCAAAAGCATGGCCCAAACAGGGTTTGAGACTAAATCTCAGTAGGCAACCACCCGAAGATCTGTGCCTAACAGTCAGTGAGAATATGTCAGGTAATAGTACAATAAGCAGTAAATAGTAATAGTAAACAGCAGGCAATAACAGTATGTAGTAACATGATGATATTCAACAGTAATAAATTCACAAAACAACAAGAAGCAGTGAAGCAAACAGCAAACCATAATAGGAACCCCTCTGGGAATTACTCGCATCCAACCCCTCTAGTCCTAACCAAGAAGTACCCACAACCCTCTGGGAAGTGCACTCACCCTAACCCCTCTGGTTTGGTCATACGAATTTATAAGACTCTCTAAGGAAGCTCGCTTGGTCAATTACCCTTATAGTATACGGTAGTTAGGGAATCTCTGAGGAAGATCACGCAGTCTAACCCTCTTATATCCCCAAGGTATAGAAACTCTCTGAGGAAGCTCGCTCAGTCAATTACTCCTATAGTCTTAAAGTGTTATAGTGAAAACTTATGAAGATTGAATTTTCAAAAAAAAATAAACCTTAAAAATTTGGTGAACCTTACAAAGAAATCTGCTCAACCATGAGATCATTAGAACTTATGATATAGGAACCTTAAGAATTTCTATAAAACCTATGAACATATGTCACATAAAAAAATAAACTTTAGATACCCTATATAGTTGAACCATATGAACATTTCCATTACCTTTTTTTCTAAATCTGGTTGAACCTTACAAATTCTGTTACATGAACCTTATGAATTCTAGAGAACCTTATGAGGATCAAAATAGGGTTCAAAACTTATTGAAATTTTAGTCCTAAATATAATTTATATAATTATTCTTTTAATATTTTTCACACTTCATAATAAATTAGGGCCACCAAAATCACTTAAAATAACCATAGAATAGATATAAATAATTCTAGAAATTATCAAAATAATTCCAAACCCTTCTGAATGATTTTATGGTATGTTTTGTCATGTAAATAATAAAGTCTAAGTATTTCAATATATTGGAACTTCCTTCCCATTCCAACTTTCAACTCAAATGTTGTTCAAGTGATATTTTTTCACTAATTCGAACAACCTTAAAGATTACACACACATGTATGGTTTCTATACTATTCGTCCAACTTCATTCAAACTTTCAACTTGTTATAAATCTTTTCATTAGACATATAAAAACTATCCAAAAATCCAATTCAGTAGCTGAATCCTTTTAAATCCATTATAAAATTTTGTAGATAGGAAAATGTGCATCCTATCAACACTTGTCATTAACCCATAAAAACTATAACAATAATCATATTATATAAATAGTCTCTACATAGAATATGTATAGACAATTATTCAAGTGAAGAATATATTCAACCTTCATTACCTAAATACATGGGTATTACCTTCACATTCATTGGGTTGAATCTTAATCTATCACCCAAATTCTCTAAGGCATACATATCCACAATTATTGAAAATAAATAAAATGAACACAAACCTTTATGAACTTCAATATCATCCTTTCAATTTATTTTCAATAACAATAAACAAATTCAAACTTTGATTTATGTTAATATATATACTACCCCTTATTCATAATAAATTAAAAGGGGGGAGGTATTCTTCCCTTTATTGATACAATAGGTGTAAGGGAAGGTCCTCCATTATATAATGCTTCTCCCCAATTCTCTTATGAATTTAAAAATAAATATTCTCCCATTTTTTCTTCCTATTTCCATGTTCTTCCACTTTCTTGAGAGAATCATTCAATTTCATGAGAAAATGGTTGAACCAAATTTTTTCTTAGCAATGTGACATAAATCAACTATCTCTAAGTCTACTTTGTCTAAACCAGTGTAGAAAACATGATTAATTAATTTAGATAGAAAATATATCCAAATCAAACCTCAATGTGATTCCAACTATTAACACACTTTTATGGGGTTCTAAAATTATATTTTCAAGACACTAAAAAATAATTATCATTTTCTAACATGGTTATATCTATGGGTAAAGTACATTTTCTATTAGTAAAGAATGTAACAATTAGGTCTCGCTGACAGCACAGACACCCCGTATTAACATGGTCACTAACACCTAGCCCTCCAGGTACCACCAGTTGCCTCATAGACACTTGGTCCCCACCTTGGGGCCTCCCATGTTCCTAAAAGGGTCATCTGACTAATGATTATCCCCACATTCCAACACATATTCTTTCTAGTATGTTTTTTCCTCACTCACACACATCCTAAGAAACTTTCTAGATGGTCACCTTTTCTCGTCACTACTTCAGTCCAAGCATGGTTAATTGTGAAGTTCTAATCTGGTAGGCTCCCAAAAATAAAGGTGCACCATGTTTACATGAGTAATATCATTTAGTTATTTAACCATTTATCATTATGGGGCATTACATTCACCCACCCCCCCCCCACCATTGAGCACAACATCTTCCTTTTGGATCCTACATCTCGACCCAAGTAGTGCCACCGTACTTAAGGTTGGGTTCTCACTTTGATACCAATGTAATGCTGACATCACATAAACCCTACCTTAACTTGACCATCGGGTCCTAGCCTACCAGGTACCACTAGTTTCCTGGAAAACACCTGGTCCCCTACTTGAGGATCACCCACATGCCCAAACGGGTCATCAAAATAATGAATTCCCCCACATGCCAACACATTTTCATTCGAGTGTGATTTTTCCTCCCTCACATACACCCAATGAAACTTCAAAGAAGGTCACCCATTTTGATCACTACTCCAATCCAAGAACCCTTAACGGTGGATTTCTAATTAGGTAGGCTCTTGAAAAAAAGGTGCACCTTGTTAACATGATTCATATCATTTATTCATTTAATTATTTATAATTTGTGGTGTTATTAATAATTTTATCAAAAAACATATCTCACCAATAATTATTTGGTAAAAAAACTATCAATAAAAGTTATTACGATAGATAAAATAGTTCTTTTTAAATTTTAATAATAATAATAGATAATAATTATTTTGATGAAAATATTTAGAAAGAAATATACATGTTGATAATTATATTACCATGTTTTATATTTATGTTAGTAATAATAATTAAAATATAAAATTATATTCCAGTGTAGATAATACCAAAAATTGTATATTTTTTTAGTATAATTTTTTAATAAAACAATATCTGTTTTTATTACTATATTTATTTATAAGACTATATATTATATGTATTAATATTTAAATCATTTTGAGAAGGGTGAAAAAAAATAAAAAAATATACTGAATTCATCAAGATAGGCTCAAAATCGAGACCTCCCCCACCAAAATCGAGGCCAGAGGGATGTAACATCTATAATAATTAAAAAATTAGTTTCAAGGAAACCCCAAAACATCTTTATATTATACATAATAATATAATTATATTTAGTATATCTATTATAATTATTATATAACAATTACAAAACTCAAGAACTAAAATAAATATGAATATCTTATTTAAAATTTATTACAACCAATGTTTTTATTACTATCAATTGATAAACCAAAAATTAGGGACACGGACACCTAAAAAAATAAATATCAACATAATTGATTTAAAATAAAACAACTACAAAAATATAAGCTCCCAAATTCCATAGTACATGTTGAAAAATAATAATAATAATAATTTCCTCATCCTCGAAGAAAAAAAAGAACCAGAAATAACATGTTCAAAAAAACGAGTTAATGACATACATGAGGAAAATGTTCATAGGTCTCAACATAGCTTGGTATTAAATGAGGGACACACATGTAAGGAATTCATTAGGTCATTTGGGTTTATTATAATTTCCACATTAGTCATTCAGGATGCCTTCCTAGGGGATATACCAGTCAATGTCATAGTCCAATCTTTAGCTGAGTAGAAACGGAAGAAAAAAATATATTTCTTAAAAAAATAGAATTTTCAAATATATAAAAAAAATTAGAAACCTATCAATTATTGGATGTTTTTCTTATACAATAATATTTCTTATGGAAAAGAAAATAAATAAAGAAAATAAATTATCTTGAAAATTAGATGCAAATACACATAATACCAAAGACCTTGAGATTTTTTTAATTGGAATTAAAAATCTTTATTATTATATGAAAAAAATGAGGTATCTAAAGTTCATATCAATTTTTTACACACCAATAAAAGTAATAAACATATTTCAGAATTTATCTTTCTTTATATAACATGAAAAATAATAATATGAAATAGTTTATAAGACACAACATATCAAACTTTTGTATCATTACTTATTCATGTGGTCTAATAAATCTATAAATGATTAATTTTAGCTGTAATAATAAATCTATCATAAAATTATCAAATTGTTAACAAAACTTAGAACAAAAAATTCCAACTCTATGATCGATGTACTCGAAACACATTCAAAACTGAAAGGGTTAAAGGGTCACAATGATACCACTATTTCCTTATAATTTTTTTCACTTATTTAATATATATTTCATTAGATAATTTTCATAATATGTGATAAGGATGTAGGTAGTATGGTATACAACTCACCATCTAGGGTAACGTCATAAGAAGTGATAAAAATTTAAAATTTCTTATGAAAAAATTAGTCTCTAATATGTACTAATCATAGGTGGTGTCTCCCATTTCCTTTATCTAAATTACACAAGAATCATCAGGTCATAATGTTGATGGTGAGTAATATATGGTGATATATTTTGTCTTCCATTCCATGGATTCCTTTATCATACGGCACCATGCCACTACCTTACTAAATATTTATCATGTAAACTCACTATGAATCAGGATTACCTAAAAATTCATGTTTTTACATATAACCTTACCAAATTGCATTGATCATTTTTAAATTTTTGAAAATAGAGATCATAGAATAATTATAAACATTGATATAATAAATATCAGTAATGAGTTTGCCTATTTTTTTGAAATAGAGTTTTAGCACTAATATGGTGTGTTGTGTTTAACAACTCATAAACATATTATTTCTGCATGGTGCACTAAATCTTCTATGGTGTTTCTATTTTATAATATGAAATTGTTTATAAAGAACTAAAATGAGGTTTTCTATATGATTAAATAAATATTTTGGAATCATCAATGATGATTATAGCATCTCACCTTTTTATCACATAAACTTTCATTGCATTTTACAAAACCGAGGATCTTTAAGGTTTAGTGTCTTAAAAACCAGGAACTTTAAACATGAAAACATAAAACATTCTTCTAAAACACTTGAAAGGATTCTCCTCATGTTCATCCTAGGTTCATTACAGCATCACATAACCTGGGGACATACATCAAAAGAAAGGGTGAGCAAAAGGCCCAGTAAGGGAAACAAGAGAAACATTTTACATGTGAACTTGAGATACTTCAATAAGGTGATGAAAAGAACATTAAGGCATGAGAAAGAAATCATGAGGCATATCATAATAAAAATAACATTTTTCATAACTTGAAGATGTGGCTGAAACATTTAATATTGACAATAATTTCGTTTCACCAAGGTCCATCCCCAAGGTGTCATTAAAACTTACCAAGGTTATTCACCAAGGTATTAGTCTAAAAAGTCATCTCTAGAGATTAAGTCTTTACCCAATGCGTTGGAGCGCTATCTGGGCGCACCCTTGACATGTCTTTATTATCATGTGAGCCACATATATCATAATTAATCATTTCATAAACAACCCATATAGCATAAAGTAAATGGGTTTCATTTCATAATCATAACGTTTTAAAAACTTCTTTAAAGACATGATCTTTATGTCACTTTAAACCCACGGAAAGGGGAAGCGGGTTTCATGTATGTAAATCCCAGAATTTAAAATAGAACATTTTGATATATATGTGACTACCCCTGAAGAAATAAGATCTTTGAGTATTCACTTAATAATATAAAATAATTTTGATATAAAGAGGGAGGCATTTTGAGACGAAAACTATGCAGCATAACGTCTACGATACATGGTTTTAGAAAACATTAAAAAAAGAGGGGACATGGGTCAACCACTCAAAAATGATACATAAAACAGTAGGGGAATAGAATATATATTATTTAAGAACATGTTAATTAAATTTGAATGATATACCATATGAAACGAAGAATTTGAAAGGAAGACAAAAATAAGATTTCTCTTATGAGAATTCGGCAGCCTAACGGCGTCACTTAAAACTTCCAAAATGGATTGATGAGATCAAATAGGGTCTCTCATCATATTAACATAAATGATCAGTATTATAGATATAGAGATCATACCCCAACATAATAAAAAGGAACTTGAAAGACTTTACATGAAAGTAGATCTTGAAAATGAGAAGGGTGAAAGAACCCCTTAGAAATTCGGCAGCCTAACGGCGCCACTTAAACTTCAACAAAAATGAATTGATGAGATCAAATAGGGTCTCTAATAATATGAAAATAAAAGATCAGTATGATAGATGTAGAGATCCTACCCCAACATAATAAAAAGGAACTTGAAAGACTTGACATGAAAGTAGATCATGAAAACGAGAAGGGTGAAAGAACCCCTTAGAAATTCGGTAGCCTAACGGCGCCACTTAAACTTCAACAAAAATGAATTGATGAGATCAAAAAGGGCCTCTCATCATATGAACATACAATATCAGTATGATATATATATAGATAATACCCCAATATAATGTAACTTGAAAGACTTGACAAGAAAATAGAACTTGAAAATGATAAGGGTGAAAGAATCCCTTAAAAATTCGGCAGCCTAACGGCGCCACTTAAAACTTCAAAATACTGAATTGAAGAGATCAAATGGGGTATCTCATAATATGATCATAAAAGATCATTATGATAAATTTATAGATCATACCCCAACATAACAAAAAGGAACTTGAAAGAATTGACATGAAAGTAGAACTTCAAAATGAGAAGGGTGAAGAACCACTTAAAAATCTGGCAGCCTAACGGCGCCACTTAAACTTCAAAATACCGAATTGAAGAGATCAAATGGGTTATCTCATCATATGATCATAAAAGATCAGTATGATAAATTTAGATATAATACCCCAACATAATAAAAAGTAACTTGAAATACTTTACATGGAAAATAGATCTTGAAAAATGAGAAGGGAGAAAGAATCTGTTACAAAAATTTCGGCAGCCTAACGGTGCCACTTAAAACTTCATAAAATGAAATAATGAGAGTAAGAGGGGATCTCTCATTATATGAACATGAAGAGGTCAGTAACAGGAGTATAAAAGAACATCTTTTAACATAAGAACATGGAGCATAAAAGAAATTACAAAAAAGATATTTCTTGAAAAGAGAGAGAGAGGTCAGATCCCTTACCTTAAAACGTAACTCTTAAAACTCAAAGGTTGGGACCTTGAGGGCTTGGGGGAACCTTAGGAGGACTCCATGGGAGGTAATGAGACCAAAACTTTGTTGGGGGAGAGTGGGGAGTCGAATGGATGAGAGGATGGCTTGGTGTTTATAGGGAAAGTGAGGGGACAAGGCATTAATGGCCAAGGGACACCTTATTAGTTGTTTTGGCAAAACCATGGGCTTGCCCATGGTATTTTCCCATGGTATTGGCCACTTGGGACACCTCATACCTTATCTTACTATTCATAAGTCGAAAATATTGATTACATACTTAATACATCATTTAATGATGTCATTAAACACCCGTAACTTAAAAACTGTATTTTCACTATTCATCGAAAATTCAACTTTCTCAGAATAATCCCAAAATTTCACCTTAACCAAATATCAATGCTCTGATTTCAAAAATGAACTCCATTTTATAAAACTAATTTTCTAAATTTTTTTAATTTATTTTTTAAATAAATACACTATTCACTGAAAATTCATTTTTTCAGAAGAAAAAACCCCAAAAATTACCATAACATAATATCGGTGCTCTGAGTTCAAAAATGAAATCCATTTTATAAAAATAATTTTTTTAAATATTTTTAATTTAATTTTAAATTAAAAAACACTATTCACTCGAAAAAACTAATACTTGAATAATAATTTATGAAACCGTTATTTAACCATTTTATTGAATCACATTACTTAATCAAGGTGCCTAGATTATATTAATACTTTCTTTAAGTGAGATTACTAATCCATTTGGACACATTACTAATCCTAATCATAAAATCACTATTCATAATTTACTATTCATCAAAAATCAAGTTGATCTTATTAGACTCTAAATTTTGTATTGAACATAATTGTAGAAGACCATTTTTTGAAAATCATTACACATTTTTAATTATTTAAGGTTTACATAAACATTTTTAAAATATCCTTTTTCTAAAATTCATAAAAAATATGCATACTATATTTATCTGGTCATTTAAAAATTTATAAACTTCATCATAAGAAGAAATCCCAATTTTTATTTAAAACAAAGAATTACACAAGGTAGTTATGGTCTCCTTACATAGCCCCTTATCACACCAGCATAGGACCTAAGTGTAAGGTGTGCTAAGGTGAGAGAATCTGAGGGAGGCTCGGCTAACATCGCACGAGTAGTAATTTCTATCAGTTTGAACTTCTCGCAAAGGTGATTCCGTTCTAGCTTCACACGATGAAGTTCGGCTTGGGTTTGGTCCAGAGAAAAGCCCAGTGGTGCTACCTCCTTCCCAAGTTCTGTTAGATGGGCTTCGATCGGTCCAAGACTACTGGGTGAGGCCATCGAATCTTCTTTCTATAATAATTAACCAAGATTACTTGTATTTAGAGACAATAATCAAAACGTTTAGTTTCCAGCGGTCATATTGATTAATGGTCATATAACCGTCTAAACCCAACAGTCTCATTTTAATTATAATCATGTTATCAAATGAAACATTTTTGTTGAGTATAAAAATAAAATAAAATAACACATAAAATTAGGAAACAAGATTTATTCAAAATTTTGGGTCGTTACAATGATTAGGATTATTGTCAAAGTGATGACCAGGTGGATAGTATAATCTACTTAGACAATAACTTCCCATCTCTGTATCTTGGATGACTTGAAAGAAATATAATTTAGCTAGATATTGATTAGTGTTCTAGTAAATCTTCTATTTAATTATTCATATCTCTATGGTATTAAAATGAGTTTTCTTAAAAAGGGATTGGGTGGTGCTGAAATATGATGATGTTTGTTACAACATATAAAGTAGTGATAGTGTTATACAGGGAAACTTGAGTTAGGTAAGATAAATAAACACATATTCTATTATGGTGGGTTCTAAAAAGTGAAGTACAAAGATCATTAAAATTCATCAAAATAAATTATGAAAAAAAATTAGTTCACGTACAACAAAATAGACCCTGGAAATAAAGAATTTTCTAGAAGGAAAAAAAGTTATGGAACACTTGTGAAATGATAATTACATTAAACACATCCATTATATATTCATATAAAAAATTGAAAATTTTAATATCATATTACGAACCAATACTTGATTAATTAATAGGACTTTTGAAATAATTTTTGTTGATAAATCAAACCTCTACACCCTCCCACTATCTTCAACTAAATAAGTTATTTTAATTGATTGTTTTCTCTTTTCATATTAAAAACACGAAGAAATATATACATGTTAAATTCCATTTTCAATATAAATTCCCTATATACATTTCATAAGAATATGAAAATATATTATTCAATCTACCACATTCTTCTTCATTATCTCATCCTACCTTTATTCCTACCATAGAAGAGTGGATCTTGTGGGAGAGAAGTTAAGAGGAGCAGACTTGGATTTCAAACTATCCAAGTAGTATAAATATATACAATGAATTTATTGTCTCTCTGTGCTTAGATGGGATTAGTTGTGTTGAGGGGGAGTGGTGGGATGGATATATTTTTACCTACATTTTTTATCTTTAGTAGAAATACACATCCTTCATAGTAGATGAAGAGGTTCTAGATTATATACATATATTGGAATCCATTTATATGAAGTTGGTAAGAGAGAATAATTGAGATTCCAAGTCTAGAGTTGGATAAACTTTTTAGAGATCTCTAAATATAATTTGGCACTAGAAAATGGTATTGGGAAGAGTCTGATAAATCTATCAGGTTGATCTATAGAAATAGCTCTGATTAAACTGCAATAGCCATACATTGAAAAAAAAATCTTACTATAGAAAATGAAAATTATCATATTAAATCAACAGTAAGGGAATATTTTTCTGATAATGATAACCAAAAACTTAAATGGGTGGATTTGGATGACCAATAGTGTGTATGTTTATCCAATTTCATCACCATAACTACCAAGTCATTTTCAACATTAAACAATGAATTGGTTTTGGAAGAACCAATATAGGGTAAATGAAACTGGTGTTAACTCTTACACTATATTTTGAAATAGTTGTTTGGATAACATGGGTGGTCTGAAAAACATTCCCATTGTCAAGGATGGAACTCATGTTATAGAGCTATAATTTTAAGAAATTATATGTACTAGAGTTGATGTGAACCCTTAAAGTAGAAATTTATGATCTAAAAGGACACTGGCATCTCCCAATTTTAGATATTTGGAGATATTTATTCCTTTGGGATGATCAATAGAATGATAAAACGTATCCAAGTCCAGAGGAAATAATTTCACCAATAGAGAAGGTTTTAAGCCTACATCTTAGAAATGAATCAATTTGTGGGGTTACCATAAACATATAATAAAATAATACCAACAAATTTGGGTCTAGTATTTTGTAAAAGTATATCAATATGAATATAAAAACAAAGAAGATATAATAAAATGAAAAAAATATATAATAATAAGTATTTTATGTGGTTTTAACATGTAATTTCAAGAAATTAGAATAAAAATCACCAATTAAGTTGTTTGAATCTATGATAAATAAATAATCTCAGTGGTGTTCATATTTATCTTCCCTTACACACAAATACAAAAACTAAAATAAGTAAAATAGAACACAAAAGTAATAAAAAAACCTTCCATTTTAAGTTACAAAATCTGTAAATATGGAAATATGGAACTAAAATATGTCAATTACACTAACAAGATCCAAATCACACTAAAAAATTTAAGTCCACTACCATGACATGAGAATCACAATTAATATCCATTTAATAAATCTTCATTAAAAGTGTTTTTTTAAAATCAATATACATATATTGATACAACCACAACAAATATAACCTAAATTATAATTCAAAGGAAACAAAATCCAAAATATCTAACCCGCTAATTTTAAGGATTAGTTTTATATAGACTAATGAATATAGAAAGAAAAATGTGTTATTAATTGATTTATTTTCAATTGAATCATTGATTATTGATCATTATTGATATCACTTGAAAAAAATATTTTCACTCACATTCACTGGTATTTTACATGATTTAGGATTCTATAAAAACTATTATAGCTAAGGATCCATTCATGATTTCAAACCAAATTTATTCTAGCATAATGAAATCCTCCCTATCATGTCATGAATTATTACTCCCAGATCTAAAAAAAATACTACATTTTTGTAGGATAGTATAATGGGTAGGAGATGGCATGGATACCTAGGTTAAGTATATGCCCCATTACCAATAATCATTTGTTTCATATCCAAATTTTAATTTTTTCACTTCATTGTTTCTTATTTTATTAATCATGAAAATTTCAAGGTATATCATCATCATGGTAAACATGTTACACTATCATTATCAAATTTAACTTTAGTTCCTCTATAATCAGAAAATATAGTAGTGCCCCCTCCTTTAAATTGATAGAGATCTACTTTTCATCATTTCCATGATGCTCGAGACTAACAAAAATAACTCTTTCAAACTTTAGAATGGGAGTTTTATAAGAAATGAAAATTCCAATAGGGGTATTGGAAGGTGGGAGGATCTTATACATAATGGAATTCAACATTGGGATAAAACGATTATCTTTGAGATGTGAGAAGTGAATAAATAAAATTGTGGGATGAATCCAATGATGTATATTCTTGTACTATAAGTGAATAAGATGAAAATTTATGCAAATAGAATTTATTCATACAAGTGTGGAAGGCTAACTGAAATAGTATGAGCACCTCTATAGAATTATACAATTATCATACTAAACCACCAAAAATAAAAATGATATAAAATCAAACAATCTAATTTCATCTATATTTCACTAAAACCCTAACTAAAATTTAATTAAAACACTAGATATACATGAATCCAGGTTATTAAAAATTCAAGAGAAGAAATTCATACTGTTTTAGGGGTGAAAACACCCACTGATTGATTTAGAAAAGGTTTTATCCACACTATACTCTCTAAAACTCACATTTATAATGTAAAGAAGAAAATGAAATCAAACATTAGGAAAGGGTAGGTGTAAGAAAAGGTAAATACTCAAGGGTGTCGGTGCAGGTGTGTTAAAAGTGATGAAATGGGTGTGTGAATGACAACAAAGATCGCCAATGAGAGGAAGTAGTCGATGAAGATAGGGGAGTAGGGAAGATGAAAGGAGAACCAACAGGTGGTGTGGGAATATGTTTTTTTATGATACATTATTAAACTTTATTTTTATTTTTTTAATATATATATTTTTCAATTTTATTTTTTGATGGTTTTTAAAATCTTACTCAGATAATACATTAAATCCCAAAAATATATATATATATATATATATATATATATATATATATATAATTAAATTTTTATTTAGTTTCAAGTAAAATATATATTGGATGAATTTTTCAATACGTACCAAAGATTTATCAATGTTTTCTTATTAATTATAATATTAGTTTTTTAGTAAACTATTAAATGATTTTAATAAAATTATTTCTTGTGGAGTTATTTTTGTGTAGTGAAGAATTAATAGAAATAGATATGTTGAAGAAAAAAATTTTGTAATAATAATTATTAATAATATATTCATGTATAGGTAAAAAATCATTAGTGTTAATATGATAAAGTGACAAATTTAATTTTTAGTAAAATATTTTTTGGTATTAACCAATTAATAACAACAGATATATATGTTGGTAAAAATAAATATTGGTACTTTAATTTAATACTAAAAAACTAAATATCTATTGGAATTGATCAATATTACCAATAGTTTCATTATCTATCATTTTATTTATATTGTTATAAGTTATTTTTTTAGTGATATATTCTATAAAAATTTACTCAAATTAAATAAACACAGCGAAAATATTCAAGTGAAAGTCTATTTGTACACCTTTTTTGTTATATAGTCACTTTCCTTGATAACAAGATTCAACATAAATCATAATATAATTGGGAGAGTGAAAATCATACCTCAATATACATTTTTTTAGGGGCTGTCAAAAATTCTAGATTCAATAATAATAAATAAATATTTGGTAGCTTATTTCATATCAACTTCCCCTAAAGGGATGCTCTTAATCAATATTTATCAAGTCTTTATTTCTCTAATGATAAACTCCATTATTCTAGGATACCAATTTAAATTCTCTATGATAGTTATTATTATGTTTTATATTGATCATAGGATTCATTATTCACCTTCAATTTCCTCTTCCATGATCTAAAATCACTAAAATAGAGGAATAAGGTGGTTATTCATTGGGTCCTTAGTTATATTAACTAGGATGAGATATGGATCTCAGCCTAGAAAAATTTTTCCTTATAGTTTTTAAATGTCTAGTCCACTTCAGGAAAGTTTTATTTTTAGCCTTTTAAATCTAAACCTCTTTAGGTAGTATGAATTTTCGGTCTTTTTTATCTATCTTATTATTTGTAATGGGAAACATAGCTATAGAAAGAAAAATAAATTATTATTTTTAGCTTTCTTCATCTTATTAGAATATTCTAACTAATATAGACATATTATCAAGAACATTTTTGTATATGGTTATACATCTTAATGGTCATGGATTATCTTCTATTAGTAACGCGTTTATCACTATAAGTCACCAGTTATTTCCCCTGGTTCTTCATTTGTCGAGTAAAAAAATATTTAATTTTATATCCACATTTCATAACTTCTTTCACCTTTTACACACCACCTAAATAACCTTTATTTTATCTTTATTAGGCAACCTATTAGAAAAAAGATTTCAAATTCAATGTCTTCTATAAAACAAATCCTACTATTTTTTTTCTTAAATTTATTCTTGCCTTGTTGATTCTAGATTTATCCCTTTATTCTTGATATTTACGGATACCTTGAAATGGTATATGATGTGGACTCTCTTACCACAATAGAAGCATCTTTTTCCTATAGGAATATCCTAATCAGCTTTTTTATCCTAATTCTGAAGAGTGGTTTATTCAACATTCTTATTCTTTACACTTATTGAGGTAGAATTGTTATCTTTCCTTTCATAGTTTCTTTTTTGTTATGGCATTATCCTCACTTTATCATAAGAGTTATGTTGGGTTGGTATATACTACCACTCCTCATAATAGTGACCACCTTTATTACAAAAGTAAAAAAAGTCTTCTGGACATCCAAAACTATTCTTGATGGATAGATATTTATTTTTTATATAGTGTTGTTGAATTCAGTAGGTCTCTTATAAGTTTTAACTCTTCCCCTTAATGGTAGTCCTTCCATGATGTGTATATACTGACATATTATGCTATCACTCAACAAACTTGAGCCTAAATCTCCAACAGCACTGACAATATCCAAAAAACCTTCTCAATTTCTAGTATATTTAGTCCCGAAAGATTTTTATGATTTCAATTTTTGGGCTAAATCATCCTTCATTTGATAACCATTTAGGGAACTACTTTTATAGAACATGATTACCTCCACCCTTGATATTTTGGGGGGTTTCTCATGATTTTTCACCATTACTCAATATTTTGACTTTTTTTCCTTCACTTTTTTTCAAAATAGCATTAGTGTAACCAAAACTTTTAAGATGACGGGTTTACTTTTTCTATGATCTTATTTAGGCTTTATCACAAAATAATTCTAAGATCTTCATTCTATCACTTTGAGTGTTAATAAATGAATTAAACTAATTTTAAACTTGCATGGTAGCACCCCTATTTACAACTTATTATGAAGATTCTTCATTGGTGATATTCATATTTCATGCCTTCACACCCAACTCAATACATTTAATATTAAGTATGTAATTATTATATTCAATTGTTTTTACCCTTTAATCACATTATTTCTTTTAATTCTTCATTGTATCCTCATACACATGACTTTTCTCTTATATTAAGTTATCAAGATCTTTTATTCTCACTATTTTAACTTCCACCTGTGCACTTTTGAGATCCAAAGAGACGTTATATAGTTTCTGGAATATAAAACTTTTCAATTCTTCATAAATCAAGGAATGTCTTGTATTATATAGTAAGATATATTCACCATTTTTTACAAAAATACTTGTGATATAGTTATATATACTCACCTTATTAGGTGATGTATCTTGAATTCCATCATCTTCTAAATATATTTATGTCTCTTCATTATGTATTCCCTTGATATATGAAAATATTTGAGTAAAAATCTAAATGGGAACATTATTTAAGTAATCAATGATTTCAAAATAAAAATCAAAAAATGATTCATTGAACTCAATTTCATAATTTCTTAAGCTCGGTTCATCTAATGAATCAAAATCAGATTTATAAATACATTTATTGCTCTAATTACTATTATCTAGTAGTTGGACTTTTTCTATTTTTATTTCTTCCTCAACTAATTTTATTCTATATTTTTTTATTTCTAAATTTATTTGTTGAAACCCTCATTTTAGTAGCAACAAGAATAAGAACCAAATCCTCTAGTTGTGGTTCTTTTAAAAACTGTTCAAACATGCACTTTATATATTCAAGAAAAATAACTAGTCGAAAAAATTATATCCAATCCGAGGGAACCTTTACTCTGACTCCAATTAAAAAGTATTAGTTAAATTGATATGAACACCAGATAGGGGTGTGAATTGACTGTTTAAAATTTATTTAAAAAATTAAAAATTTAATGTATAATCATTATATCCCCTTTCTAATTTGAACCTCTTACATCAATTGTGTGGTAAATGGAACTGTGTATCTCTACATAATCACATACACCACAAGAAATTTAGGAAAATAGTAAAGTATAGCCCATGTGTTTTTACAAGGTTCATCCCTAATGTGGGTAACCTACTTCTTATTGTGATTGGGTTTTCCCTAAGTCGCAAATTCTCTAATAATATTTTTTTTATTAGCTACAGGTGGTTTGGGAAGTTATCAACCAAACACAATCATTCCATATTACACAAGTGAGTGTTCACTATATTGAACAAGTGAAATGTGTCACACCCATGGATCCTTTATGCTTGCATCACACTAGTATTCAATAACTTCAAAACTTTTGAAGTAGATCACTAATCTATTTAGAGATGTCACTATATCCAAAAAACTAATCTTATTATAAATTAAAGAGTCCTTGAATTCCTTTTCATTATCCAAAAAAAAGAATGAACTTTCTCCCTTTAAACTAAATTACTTCTAGATCTTATTAAGAATTTTTTCATGGGCTTCACTCACTCAAGATTCAAGGTTTTAATAACCATAGAATATTCTATACAAGTCACTACACATAGGCCTTACTCTTAAACTTCTTAATATTTATTTATCACTACTTATGAGATGATGGGTATCACAAGAATTGGTCTCTAAAAAAGTTTTTTCTTATTCTTCTTCTCTATTTTCAACATAATCAATCTTATCAGTAAATCCAGGTCAAATTCACTGTCTTAATTGAAACCCAGATGGTATTTCCTTCATTATAGGATCATCTTATCTTCTTTTTCTTCCTCAATAGGTCATATCCTCTCCTAGAACTCATCTCCTATATATTTTACTCAAGGTATCTCCCACTTTGTATTTATCTATTTTTTTAAGTATCACCCCTATTTTCTATACAGGATCAATATTTTATATATGAGTAGAATAGATTTAATTTTTGGATCATATTCAATTTCCATAAATAGAAATATTATAGAGAAAAAATGAAAGAAAATACATTGAAATTGCCATATTTTTTTCTCTCAATATCCCCACATCCTTTCATTATTTTTTTTCTATATGAGTATTAAACAAATACCCTTATTTATATTTATATTGTTTTTATTCTCAACCAAATGTATCTCCATTCGTTTCATCAGGCTAAGGAGTTTCTTCTTCTCATAAATATACCAAAAGAAATCCATAATAATTAATTTTACATGGTTGTATAAAAATATAAAGTAACTCAACTTGAATCATGGAATATCCTCATTATAAAATGAGATTATCTGAATTTTAGTATAAGATCTATCTTGCCTTTATATTATCAAAATACTTTAAAACTCGTTCATTTAAATTTTAGAATATGAATCACAATCCATTTGTGATATTTAAACCTATAAAGAAAATATCAACTGTCATTTGATTTTGTTTCCACATCATCTTCTATTTTGAACACCAATATTTAATTTCAAATATCCTCATTTTAAATTCACAAAATAATGGAGCAATGATCTCTTCAATCTTCTTCTCATTTAATATTATTCATCTTAAGATTAAACCATGGATTAAGAAAATAATGTGAAATTTTAATCATGAGAAACCAGATTAAGAAACATCAAAATAATTTTTTCTTCTTTGGAATTAAATTCTTGGAAACTAAATTTTTCATTCTAAAGAATTATCAAAATTTCACTAAGGGGTATACTCTACATAGCCCCTTGATTATATTCTTCCAGTCTTCATAAGGTTTAATGAACCTTATAGTTTTTTGTAGTGCTTTTTTACCCTATTAAGTCCCATGCTAGGGTTCATTCTTTTAACAAATTATGATTCTCATAAACTATATAAATTCCATGAACATTATGAACTCTAAACCTTACAACGTTCAAGAAATTATGAAGATTCACGCTGTATTCGTAGGAATTATAAATTTTTAAGTGTTCAACCTCACGAAGTTGATGAACCTTATGAATAACTATAATAAACCTTATGATATTCAAACCTTAGAACATTATGAAGTTCCATGAATCTTATGAAGATCTATAATTAAACCTTATGAGCTTCATAAGCCCAATGAAGTTAAACCTTATGAACATTTCCTTTTTCCATTTTTTCTACATCTGAGTGAACCTCACAAATTTGGTTACATGAACCTTATAAGGTCTATAGAAAATTATGAGGATCAAAGTATGGTTCAATAATTATAAAAATTTTAGTCCTAAATAGAATTTCTAATAATGTTTTTATAATCTTGGGATCACTTCAGATCACCTTTAGGCCACCCAAATCACTTCATATCACCTTAGAATATCTTGAAATAATTATAGGAATTTTAAAAGTAATAAGAAACCCTTAATAATGATTCCAATGTATATTTTATCATATAAATACTCAAATCTTACTATTTCAATATATTATATCTTCTTTATCATTCTATCTTTAAACTCATCCTTCCTCCATGTGAAATTTATTTTCTATTTCAAGAATCTTTCAAGATTACTTACAAAGGGATGATTTCACCACTATTGAGATAGATTTATTCAAACATTGAAAATGTTATGATATTTTTAATTATATCTATACAAGTTTTCTGATAATAAATTTTAGTATCCAACTCTTTGAATATCTATTATAACATGTTTTAGAGATTGAAACATGTATCCAAACAGTACTTATCATTAAAACATACAAAATTTCTCGATAATCACATAATATAATTGGGTTTTACCTATAAATTTTGTGTACATTTATTCATGGTAAATAGATAATAATATTACATTACCCAAAGATAAGGTAAGTACCCTCATCTTCTCCAGATGTATCTTACTCTATAACAAAACATCATCAAGTCGTATATATTGAAACTTATTAACAAAAAATATAACCAACAAAAAGATTTGGGAAATTAAATTGGGACTTTATGTTTCTCAAGATAAAGATCCCATTTATATTTTTCAAAAGAATAATTCCTAAGAGTTACTAAATAATTTTTGAATAAAGGATTATAAGATAGTTTGTACACCATTTTTGAATATAACTAATCTATCAAAAGATGAATATGGAAAATAGTTTTATCAAAAGGAGTTTATAAAACTTATTATGAGTTTTATCTATGTGAAAAAGATGAGATTATATGTTATCTATTTTTTAATATTTTTTTAAAGGTATTAAATTATTGATGGAGATAAATCTTAAATCAAATATTAAAAATGATGTATTTTTATTTTATCATATAGTAAGGTATAGGTAAGTTTAATGGAATGGAATACCCAAACCCATTACATATTCTATTCTTGAGTTTGGAATATCATATGGTACTATATAAATAATATCATACCATTGCAAAAATATATATATAATATTAGTTATATCATAAGTGTTGTAATATAATTTAATCATATTATTTTATTAACTTGGATGTTGAATGTGGAATGTTAACATTTGGGTCTTCTTACCCATTAACTATAATTTATCATTTAAATTTTATATAATGAAATTTTTAGGAGAATAAATGGAGTGTTTAAGTGTTAAATGTAATATCCATAGAATTAATTGAACATTATTTAATGTTTGAGTTAATACATAAAGGATTAGGGAGCATCTGTGATGCCTATATAAAGAGTCAGAAGCCATTACAAATGGTGTGTAACATAGAAAAATCCTCTAGAGATTCTCTATAGACTAAACTCTCTTATCTTTCTTAATTTACCATTAATAATTACTGTAATACCATGGTTGAAAAAATAATCTCACCCAAGTATTAAGTGACTCGATAACAACTAGATAAACTGGGAGGAATGAGTCCTTTGACTACTTCTTAGTTATCTTTATTAGGTGTGTGATTAGAAATAAGAGGATTGTCTACATTCAATGCATGTTGTTCTCTTCATTTTATTTTATGCATGAATTTAGTTTCAAACAATGGTAGATCTTGTTTTATGGTTAATTAATACTACTACTACTTAAATAAGTATTATTATATACAAATAAATGGTCACAAACAAGCCTGGGTCATCCCGAAACTAAACCCCCAAACTAGTTTGTGGTAAGGTAAAAGGGCATCCCCGATCAATATGGGTTGACAAAAAGAATCTATTCATCATTTATAAATTATTGGGGATGATTTAGCTACCATCACCAAGACTAAACCACTCCATGAGTGAACCTGAACGACAACCTAAACCTGAAAAACATCTCCTGTCTACCAACGCCGAGTGGCACAAGTAGGATGTGATTATACAACATCTTAGTAGGTAAGCACCAAAAAATCCATACATGTACTTTTATGAAACTTTTTACAAACAATAATTTAAAAATAAATTTATAAAAAAAAATTATGTTTTAAAAAACCAAAAAAAAACATTCCCAATACCCACTTATGAAAATAAACATTTAGGGATTTTTGTTTAAAAACCCCAGTTTTAAAATCATTCTTTGAAAACCAATCCCTATAATAGAACCACAGCCCAAGAAAGTGCATAGAAAATGGTAATTAAAACTAATAAAAACTAATAGGGTATAATAAAATATAAATTCCAAATAAAAAGGTGTAAATACATGTATAAGTTGGAAATTCAAATTAAATAATAAAAAAATTACAACAAACCCAATATAGGATTATACCAGATAGTGGTCATCATAATTTCCTAAATATCTCAAGATGTGACCCTAGATGTACTCAATTAAAAAAATCTATTCTATGTAATGATGATATCCATAGTCTATCACCACCCTGGATTCTCTCAACTAACCCCGCTAGTGGCATAGCTGGATCAGGCCATTCACCTACCAAGGGGTTCTAGTCCACCTAATCATGACTAAAAAGCAACCGTCATTTAATACTCTATATGGGATCCGATGATTTTAGTATAAGAGAAGAGTGAGGAGGTCATCATATGATTTACATTAACCATAACCCCGAATCCTAGAAACCATCCATGCAAAGACACTCTTAGTATATAGGACTTCCTTAGGGGTTCCCATCACACATAAAACATTTCAAAAGTACCAACTAGTCCTGATCATACTGAGAGTTATAAATCATTTTCCAAGAAACACTTAAAAGTACCAAATGATCCTTTCATTCAAAATACAAATTTATTTATATGAAAAATAAATTTTCATCTAAAACCATTTCCAAAACAATGTTAGTTAACCAAACACAAATTATAAGGTGCTATATGGGCCTCTAAATAAAACTTTATAAATAACAATTAAAAAACTTATTTGAAAGCATCTATAAACCAATTATACATTTTATAAGGGGAAGGTTTTTTAATGAGTAAATTTTATGGAATTTACCATTTATATGCACACACACACATCTATATATACACCTTATGTATATATATATATATATATATATGCACATATCACACCAGAATATATATATCCATTCATAATAATATCAAAGGTTCAATAAAGTACATACAAAAAACCATAATATCTAAGAATAAGAGTCATAACATATGCTCCAAAACAATAAAGGGTCCAAAAAACATTGAAAGAGTAAACCCATGAGTAAAATAATTTTAAAAAATCTCTAATAAGTTCAAAAAAACATTAAAACACCTAATTTCATTTTAAATTCCACTTGGATATTTATCAAATACCTAGCATACATATACTTTGATATTTGTAGTAATAACTATATAAATCCTTTGAAACCCCTTTTTCATTCAAACCAAAAACATAAAAATTGAGAACAATTAACTTTAAAAAACCATAAGCATGAATAATATATTCAAAATTTATTTATAGAGATCAAGAATAGCATATAATGTTTTAGAAGGGACATGGATGGAAACACCTACCCCAACGATGTGAGATCATTATGAAACTCGAAGAATGAGAAAAAAAGTCCCCAAGAACCAATCTTCACTCCCTAGATAAAATAAAAAACAAGTATACATCAACCCTCATCCTATAAGGTTCATCTAAGAGATAAACCTACTAAGAAAGATGTAAGAAAAAATACTAATAAGGAATGAGAGGGAGGATAAGACTTTCCCAATTATAAATCAATAAAATATTGAGGAGGAAGCACCCAAAAACTAAATAATATAGGAGGATGAGGTTTCCCAAGGCTCCCAAGGGGGGTTCAGGTGAATGGGAGAAGAGACAACACTTTTGGGGTTTTATTTTTATAAGTTTTAAACTTGAAGTTTCATGTTTTAGGGATTCTGGGAATGATACATGGTTAGGACGCATGGTTTTCAAAATAGTGTTCCAACTATGTTCATCATACTATAAATACAGAAGATCCTCACACATATTTTCAACATAGTTTCTTAAAACATGAACCATTCATGAAAAATTCTTCTATATAAATGACATACATTCTCACAAGCTTACAACATGGTTTACTGTAACTACACACAATCCATGCGCCAAGTCTCTGACGCCACTAAAATTTTCATGATTACTTGTTTTTTCTCAAAAAAATAGGACAAATTGTACATATCCAGGTAAATACAAACCATGAAACAATTATTTGAACTGAAAACACCCCTTTGATCAATAGGTTTCATGGTTTCCCTCCAAAACATGCACAGTGAAAAAAACAATTTGAAAACTCCAAAACAAAAAAAAATCTCCAGGGATGCAACCTAGGAACCAAAAATTATATAAATAACCAAAAAATGAAAAAATAATAATGAAAAACAGGTTTTTATTTTATAATAATTTACCCCACTACAGAAACATTATATTCCAAAAAAAAAAGGACTAAACCAAAACTAAAAGTAATAATATCTAAAATAAAGCCTCCAAACTAAACCAAAAACTAAATGACCCTTGTGTGAATCCAATCTCTACAAGTCACACCCAACCAGATCAAGAGATAAAAATAAAGAGATCCATAGTGGATCACTGCATCATTTAGGAACCAACCATGAACACAAGAATATCACAAATAAAGTAACTCAAATCGAATACTAGATCGAACCACAATTATTAATTCCACAAGACACATTCATCTCCAAACTAACATGAGACAATGAATCACCCAAAGAGACACACAGATCAAAGATAAGAAGACATAAATAATAAAGAAAAGTGAGAAAAATCAACCAAGTATACCTCAAAATCTTATAGAGGAAGGGTTTTTAAAATTAAAAATATGATAGGATTTCCTTTTCCTATATTGAGTTCCTACCCAGCAAAGTTTCTAAAGATTTACAGACAACCACACTGATGGTAGGTATTTAGAGAGTTACATTAAGATGGCATATAATAACTAAATGGACCACACTAGAATCACATTAGAGATTATCCCTTCTAATGAGGAGTATAAAATGACAAAGTATACTCCAATTAAACATATTCCTCTGGTTTAAACTCTAAATCAGATAGGGAACCTTTATAATAACCAAGAGAGATTAGGATACCAACCTCCATAGGTTTCCCTCTGAAATCCAACTCAACTAAAAATGCCTCCTCAGCAAATTTCTTTAAAAAATTGAACTGGACAAAATAAATTGATCCTTTATCTTAGTGTAAAGACTCCAAACAAAGAGATAATATTTCAGTAGATCACTCGATTATATTTTTAAGGAAAAGGGGACAATATCCTTGATGTGGTTAACAAACCTCTTCAACGTCTATTGACCTTACTAAAAACTCATAAGCTCTGCAACATTCTTCACTTTCACCTAATCAGGGATAAACCCTTAGATGAATGTTGTCTTAAAGATCTATTAATTCATCCATGTCTACAATGATGGTGGAGTGATTACCTTTCATTGATCCAAAATATGGTCATGAATAGACCTAGGGAAATTGTCACCCTCAAGGATCCAAGAGTTCCCATGTACCTAAAAACAGTTTTAATTTCATCAATCCACTCCACATCCTCTATTTGACATTGACCACCATGGAAAATAAAAAAACCGATTTGAATAATTTGTCTCTACCACTGCATTTGTAGTCTAGGTTGAGTCAACAAGTAGAAGAGAATCCGTATACACCTTTGGAATAATTCTAGGAGGAATACAAAAAATAACATAAAAACACAAAATTTAAACAAAATAAAATAAAATTAAACCAAAACATAATAAAAATAATATCTTAAACCAAAATACAAATCTTATTGACCTAAAAATAAAAAAATAAAAAAAAAACCATCTTTTAAAATCCACCATTTCCATATCAAAATTTAAAAACCATTTCACTTATAATATCATTTAAAATACCATAACCATTTCTTAATCCAATTTCTCATCTCAATACCTATTGTACTAAAACCATTCTAGATTACCCTCTTTTAAAACCCAAAACACAACTTTCAATTTACCTTTGAAATGAGAAATACCATTATAAATTAAACCCTTTTTGAATGAAAAACATTTTTATAAGAACTCAGTTATTATTTTTAGGTATGGATATTTCTTTTTGGGTTAAATATTGTTTACTTTCCTTTTTGTCTTAAAACCTAAGCTGGGACATGGTCTGGTTGGGTTGTTAATGGGAACAAAGGAGAGAAAAATGCAGAAAAAATAGATACGGGCCAGGTACACCTCGTGTACCTAAATGTTGTGTACTTTACCTGCTAGTTCTTTTAATAAAATTTGAAGTATCCTCATTTTCTGTAAAAATGGATAGAACCTCACCCATGGTATTTTTTGAACAGTAGCACCAGAGGGACGTTTTGGATCTCGTTTCTCCATCTGAACTCCGATTTGAACATCGTTAGATGTCTTGTAATCCCATTGTTGAGTTATTGATTCCTCTTAATCCTTTTTTCATGATTTATTCTATCAACATAGTTATTAAAACTTGAGATTTTATGTTATTTTTGTAGATCTACTCCATTATAGGCTGAATTAGAGCCTGACGTTGGATGAGGAGAGTTGTATAAATATGAGGTAGGTGTTCTTGTGCCTTTCATGAATTATCATGTGGTTTATATGTGTTGGAGTTCCACAATCCCATTTTTAGGATTTTTCTTTATTGATAATTGACTAGTGTTATTTCTTAACATTGATTAGATAATTGGTTTAATTATATAAAGCATGTTTGAGGTTACTATATTTGATTAAGGGCCACCCCATGGGTGAGTTTCTCTTGAATGACTACTGTTTATCCATTTGTCCTAGGTTTCCTATGAGGCAAGCCTTTTATTCCCTGTTATAGATTTCTAAAAATGGAATTGGTCAATTTAATTTGATTCCCACATAAGATAATGATTGGTTATGCCTTGTGATAGTTTAATTCACATGTTGCGTTTGTTACATAAATCTCCCATGTGAGCATATGTTTTTTTAAACCTTGTAATCATTTGTAGTACTGATAGGCTTGTGATATGATTGATGCCCACGTGAATTAATCAATGTTTTCCATGTAATAGTTTGATTTACATGTGTTCTTGTTATGTGATATGCATACAGGTGATATTTTACTATGCCTATGGACAAGATTGTGATATGACTGCAGTTGATATTGTGATATTCCTGTGGGTGAGAGTTTTATATGCCTACAAGTGATATTTTACTATGCTTGTGGGTGAGGTTTTTCTATACCTATGAGGAAAATTGTTTTATGCATGTGGGAAAGGTTTTTCTACGCCCGCGGGCAACATTTTATTTTTGTTTCTATGTCATGATCAATCCATGACGTAATGGAAGGGATCGGGTTTTAAAATGGTTATTGAGATGGAATGATTTATGAAATGTCTTCTAAGATAAAGAACAATATTGGATATGGTCTTCACTTTACTTTTTTAGATATCCTTAAGAGGTATATGTTGTGCTAACTTTATACAGGGGATTTTCAAGCTTACGTCGGATCTCAAGTCTCATATAATTCAATGTGATTGAATTTATTAGTGAGCATAATTAATGAAAATGGAAACCAGTGTTGTAGGATTGTTTACTTTTGAGTACTTCCTAGTTTATTACTTTCCCTATTGTACACTACCTATTGCATATAATCACTGACATATTTTCACTTATCTTTCGGTGGTTGGATACTGGGATTTATTTCTCACACCATATTTGGGTCATGATTTTGGGCCCAAATAGATTATATTGTTGTAGGTATCGAAAAGGGAAAGTTCCCTTCTACAGGTACTAGATTTGATGTTTAGGATCAAGAGATCGTGGGACCAATCTGAGGCTTTCGATGATTCTAAGTTTTATTTTCAATTTTTGTACCTTGGTATTTTATTTTTTATCTAACTATAGTGTATCTTGTTTTTTATTATTTCTTTGAACATGTGACAGGAAGCATAATCTTTTGTATGTTATGAATTTAGGTTATCTTTATTATCAATCTTCCGTTGTTTGTTCAGTTTTATGGTATTTACTGCTTCCGCTATTGTATATTAATGTTCTATTTTTTTACACTCTGCCAATGAGGGAATATTTTCCCCACTATCACATCTTAGGCCCTTTATTCTAGTTGAAATCTTCTATCATTTGGGGAAATGCACTTGAGTCCATGTCACCAACCAGGTACAGAGCACCAGTTCAGTGGCATCCGGATCTGGGACATTACAACATGGTATCAGAGGATTTTATTTTTCTTTGATTGTTTTATTATTTTTTGATAATGGGAATAGATATAATTTTTAAGGTATTTTATAATAAGTTGTGTTTGGGAGTATCTACCCTGCATACAGGGAAAAGTCAAATTACCTAGACCTAAATTGTGATTTTTGTCTTTTGATCTATTATAGTTGTTTTTATTTCACCATTGGGTGATGTACTTGTATTGTGTTGTTATTACTGATATCTTTATAGGTTCCATTTTGTTGCAACCTGATGTGATGAAGGTATTCCATCTCATGCATCATTTAGAAACTTATTAGAATCACATGCCATGCATTTTTGCCACGCCATTTAAGGGTCTTATTGATTGTATGTTGTTGTGATAAATGTCATGCTAGAAATGAATGTTGCTGCGATAGGTACAGTGATATATATTCCTACTAATATGATAGGTATATTGGTACTTGTTGTGGTTCAAATTGTATGGACACTAAACTTTGGTCTCTGGGGTGTATAGGCCCCCTTGGATCGTAATTTGGTAGATCATGTTTCGGCCTTGTATTTGATCATGTTATGATATACTACGGATGGATGCCAAGATATAGTTCTTGAGGTGTATGGTCCCTCCAGTACTAGAAATTAGTGGATCATGATTCTTCCTTTTGTATAGGGATGTGCTATGATATGTTTTGCATGGATACCAAACTTTAATTCGCGGGGAGTATAGGCCCTCATGAATCATAATTTGGCATACCAATTGGTTTATTTTTCATAAAATAGGGGTTTTAGGAAAGTTATAGGGAGTTAATAGATATTATATTCATAAACCTGACTAGCACTCCGTGTATTCCTCCTTTGTTAACTTTGAGGGTCTTTCGTGCTTTCTTTCCCCGATGTCGGAAATGGACCTGAGAGTAGTCCATTCTGAGTAGTTTTTCACATGGAATGCAATGGTGAAACCCATGGAGAGTTAGGAGGACTCCAAGTGGGTGTTTTTTGGATTCTATCTAAATGGAGAGGTTGTCCTCTATTTATCATTTTTTGTTGTCACATGAGGGTGAAACATGGCGTAAATGATCAGTTGGATATTCAAACTAACCTAGTTGATACTTTTGATCTGGGATGAGATATGATATATCTCTAATGACATGTTGCTTTTAAGGATGTTCCCTTTTTGAGAAATTCCTTTTGGCCTATGAGGTCGTGAGACCGGATACTAATGAGTATCCCCTGAGGGATGCATTTGACCTATGTTGATCTAGGGAGTCCCTTGTAGGATCCCTCTCATGAGTACCATTTTCAAGGATCCTTGTTGTAGGATAACTCCATTGTTGATCATTTAAGGATCCCTTTTTTACATTTCCTCTATTGTACAACATTCAAGAATCCCATGTAGGATTCCTCCTTTTCCTTTTTAGTTAAGGATCCATGTTGTAGGATGCCTTAGATTTTGTTTACATAGAGGATCCCAAGTAGGATTCCTCTCAGTGTTGACTTGAATAGACCTATGCTTTTGAGCTATGAGCTTTCTGACGTTAGTGATACTCAGGTTTCGTTGTCCCTGGTAGTACGTTTTGTTTTCAAATAGGACACTCTTTTTCAGGTGGCTGATTGTTGTATCATGACCATTGGTTATGATCTAGAGCATGAGAGTGTCTGGTCATTCTTCTCTACAACTAAAACAATCCTAGGTTGGGATCATCATGTCGGTTCAGTTTAAATGTGTCCTTACCGGTATAATTATCATAATCAAGGACCATTTGTAAATGGTCGATTCTACTAGAATACCTTTGAGGCTTGCGATTCATGTTTCATGTTGATGCTTCCTAGGAAGCACAACATTTTTGAGATTGGATATGTGTGAAGCTCTTGTGAGGCATTGATTATCATGGATGGACCACTTTGGGTAAGCATGAGCTATCACAGAAATTCCATGGGATAAGGGTATTGTGTTCGGTTAAATGATGATGTGTTGGCAAGTGAAGTCGAGTTTTTTTAGGAGGTCGAACAGTAGTGGTTCAACTATTCTTTCTCATAATATTTGAGATCCTATTATTGTTCTCTTCCTTAAGAGATGAGCATATCCTCTATCTTTACAGCATCCTGGATTCACTAAGAGAGTGTTAGTTATATGTGGTGCTATAGTTGAAAGTAGTTGGGCTAGTTTGTGATCTCTTTCTATGTTTTGTGTTGGATGCATGGTTTAAATGCGGCTTGGTTAATCCTAAGTGATACTTGGGTTCCCGTGTAGGAATTCCTTGGATGGAATCATAGATTTCTACTTATTTCTTTGATGTGACCTTCAGGTGGATTCACTTTAGGTTCAGTTGGTGTTCTTATGTGGACTTTTGGCCTCGTACCAATATTCAACTTATAACGGGGAGTATGGCCACCTTGGTGAGTTCCCTAGCCTCCGAGTTGATAAATATTAGGTAATCTTGGACATATATTGAGACTCGGATGTGATGCTTTGAAAATTGGGTCGGTTTGATAAGGGAGAATCACCGAGGGATAGGTATGGGCTTCAGTGAACAGGATTGTTGTGGGAACATGGTGCCCAGGGAGATGGCATTGGGTTTTTGTTACAACACACCAGCCTTCTAAGTTGGGAATTTCTGAGTTAAGTCATCCAGTGATAGTTTTGATTGTTTTCCTTCTTGTTCCTAGAGTTGGTTCTAGTGAACCAGTTTGAGCACTCCATATGTTTAAGGTGGGTGTGGTGAGAAATTCTGTAATGTCCTTTGAGGGAATATTGTGTGATCAGTTTTGATGAGGTTGATCGAGGTTCGATCATTCCTTACAATGAGGATTCAATTATGAGATCAGTTTTTTTTGGTTCACATAGTTAAAGGAAAACATATTGACATCATCACAACAATGCTCAGGGGAATGCTTTGTGGAGTTTTTCTAATGTTGGAGGTGTCATAGTAACAATGTCATATGGGTTCTTATTTACAGGCTCATGAAGGTTGCACTTTTCCTTCTGATTAAGGAAACTTTTAGTGGTGATAAACTTGGTAGGTTGTACATATGTGAGATTTTATGACTAAATGGGGTCCTGTATTCTATTGTTTCATATAGGGATGCCTGGTTTACTTCTCATTTCTGACAAGGTCTGTAGAGGGTGCTCAGTATATGGGTGCTTCTGATTACAGCTTACCACCCCTAGATAGATGGCTAGTCAGATCATGCATTTCAAGTGTTGAAGGACATGCTTTGAGCATGCATCCTGGATTTTAGGGGTTCATTGGAGAGACACATACCCCCTGGTTGATTTTTCCTATAACAATATCTTTCACGCTACTTTTCATATGGTTCCATATGAGGTTATGTACGGTAGACCGTGTCGATCACCCCTAATTAGGCAATTGTTTTAATGATATAAATCATGTTTTAGGTTTCTTTATTTGATTAAGGCCCACCCCATGGGTACATTTCCCTTGAATGACCAATTTTTATCCATTTTTCCTAGGTTTCCTATGAGGTAAGCCTTGTATTCCCTATTATGGATTATTAAGAATGGAATTGGTCAATTGAATGTGATTCCCATGTGAGATAATGATTGGTTATGCCTTGTGATAGTTTAATTCACATGTTGCATTTGTTACATCAATTTCCCATGTGAGCATATGTTTTTTAAGACTTGTAATTGTTTATATTACTCATAGTCTTGTAATATGACTGATGCCCACGTGAATTGATCAATTTTTTCCATGTAATAGTTTAATTTACATGTGATCTTGTTATGTGATATGCATGTGGGTGAGATTGTACTATGCTTGTGAGCGAGATCTTGATATGTCTGCAGGTGAGATTGTGAGATGCCTGTAGGTGAGAGTGTGATATGCCTGCAGACAAGATTGTATTATGCCTACAGGTGATGTTTTTCTATCCCTGTGGGCGATATTTTGTTATGCCTATGGGAAAGGTTTTTCTATGCCTCCAAGTGAGGTTTTCTTTTTGATACTATGTTATGAGAGAGCCATGATTTAATGGCTTTTGGATCAAGTTTTTAACTAGTTATTGATATGGAATTATTTATAATGTGTCTTCCAAGACAAAGTACAAGCTTGGATTCAGTCTTCAATTTACATGTTTAGATATCCTTATGAGTTATTTTTTGTGCTAACTTTATATATGGGATTTTTTAGCTTAATCCAAATCTCAAGTCTTATATAATTCAATTTTATTTAATTGATTAATGAACATAATTAATGAAAATGGAAACCAGTGTTGTAGGATTGTTTACTTTTAAGGGATTCCTAGTTTACTGCTTTCCCTATTGTATACTTCCTGTTACATATATTCACTGATATATTGGCACTAATCTTTGGGTAGTTTCTTACTGGGATTTATTTCTCACATCTTGTTTGGGTCATGATTTTGGACCCAAATAGATTATACTATTGCAGGTGTCGATAAGGGCAAGTGCCCTTCTATAGGTACTTGATTTGCTGTTTAGGAGTAGGAGAGCATGAGAACAAGCTGAGGCTTACGATGCTTCTAAGTTTTATTTATTATTTCTATACCTTGGTATTGTATTTTGTATCTGACTAAAATCTATCCTATTTTGGATGATTTATTAGAACATGTGGTAGGAAGCATCATCTTTTGTATGTTATGACTTCTAGTTATCTTTATTATCAGTCTTTCGTTGTTTGTTCAATTTTATGGTATTTACTAATTTCTCTATTGTATATTATTGTTCTGTTGTGTTACACTTTTCCAATGAGGGAATATTTTACCCACTATCACACCCTAGGCCCTTACTACTAGTTGGTAGCCTCTAGTGTTTAGGGAAATGCGATTGAGGTCATGTGACCAACCGGGTACGGAGCACTGGTTCAGTGGCATCCAGATCTGGGACATTAAAATTTCCATAAACAATTTTCAGTTCAAAATCTACTCACACTAACCAAAAAACTAATAACATCACTCTCACTAAAACCTCTAAAATATAGGACTATTGGTCATGCTTGAGTTAGACACATGGTTTAGCAGACCATGTGTTAAGAATGCACCTACCACTGGAAGTATATTGTGTAAGATCCCAATTTTTATCATGAGGTATAGGCCCTTTAAATTCATATTTATAATTTTATAATTACCTAAATGGAAGTTACTGAGAGTCTAAAAAATGTTTCAATAGCATATCTGGTTTTTTTTAGCAAAGATCTATACTTTTTTGAGGAAACAGATGAGGTGTGTGGTTATTGCCTGGTTAGTGCTAACCATGAACCTCAAACCATGTGAAATATATTAGGAGGTGAATGATTTGGAAATACCATGAAAGGGATCCACATGGTTGTTCAGGGGTGATGCAAAAAAATTATAGAAAAGATACATGATCTAGGAACAATTATTCAAACTATTCACTTAGGATGTGCAAAGGGGGTGAAACTTGGGAAGTGTTGGCACACAGTTGGCACATGGTTTGTCTAAATGTGTGTCCAAGTCGTGCACCCTCTTAAAATGTGTGAAAATTCCTTTTTCCCCTACCTACATTAATAATTCTACTCCCATTTATTTTTCTCTCCATGCACAAAATCTTCCCACATCTAAAGATCCTTACTCTCTTCCTCCTAGGATTTGAGCCTCCTCCCTCATAAGATATATGAATCACTATATGGTAGTTGTATTGGATCAACATCGATAATTCCTTCATTATTCATCTTTCAATTTTTCATTTATCTCTCCCTATAAAATTCTATTTCCAGAAAATCTAATGCACTATATTTTTAGGGAGTTTTTCTATTTCATCGATTTATCTCATTCTATATGAAATCATAGGATGACACTAAATAAGGATTCTACTAACCATATAATTTATGTGTTCTAGTTATTTTTCCTTAATATCTTTATTTTTATATTTTTGTGCATTGTGCTACATGTCATACCTTCTGCAAGACACCTACAAAATATCTAAATAATTAAATAAATGTATTTAAACATGATTAGTTTAGTTCTAGTATCCTAAATTCATTATAGAAGTATGACTACCTCGATGTGATCCACCCCTTATAGTGTGTCACTTTTAAAGTCCCATAATCTATATGCCTTGAAATTTGATTAAGATACCTTCCAAGGTGTGTTCCTTAACCCTTGTTTTTTGGGATGCTATATTTGATAGGATTAAATATAAATTGGATTAAATTAAAGAGTTAATATTGGTTCCATTTCATTAGGTCATTATCCCTTGTTTGTTTTCCTTTATCCATGAGTTTTCACTTATAACTTAAATGTTTAAGTTTAAATAAGTAAACTATGAAATGGTATAGGATGGCTACTAAACCATGACCATTATGAATGTACACCAAGGGATATACAAGGGTTTTATATTAGAATTCCATATATGGTATCATCAATCATTTTAATTTAAAGAATTATAAATATAATTATATTTTGTCATGGGAAAAACATGGATTCCTATATAGAATTCCTTGGATGGTCTCACCTGGAGAGTGGATTTATATTATCCCATGAGTGACACTTTGGTTCCCTATGTGGAATTCCAATGATGGGATCATAGGGTAGTGAATTTTATTATGTCTCAAGAAACACATGGGTTCCCTATATGGACTACCAAGGACATACTTAGGAGGCTATGTATTTATACCACACCTCAATGATACATTAGTTCCTATGAGGAATTTCATTAATGGTCTTGTAGGGTGATGGGATTATAGTACACCATGTGTGATATTGGGGTTCCCTGTGAGTAGTTCCTTGGATTGGCCTATAATGTAAATTTAAATTGATTCAATGATGCATATTTCAAGTCAAAGAATGAACTTGGATTCGGTCAATGTTTTATATCCATGATGTCCTTGTCTATTTTCCTTTGTTTAGTTCTAAATACCATGGGATTTTTTCATCCCTTAAATGAGTATGGTCATATGGAGATACCTTGGATATAATCATGTATCTTGAGTCTATAATAATTACATCATAATTAATAAATGTTCAAAGACATTATATATTAGGTCAAAGTATGTATTATTGGTTAGGTGTCCCATGTAGAACCCATACTGATGTGATTTGTTTTATTTCTTAATTTACATTATTAATTCCATGCACACTACTCATTGTATATTCACATACTTGATAGAGCTATACATTGTTGGTGGTCGCCTATTAAGTTTATCTCACACCCTATTCATGTTTTTTATTTCTACTTATATAGACTTCATGGATACAGGTAGGAACAAGGAAAAGGTTCTAGCTTTGGATGATTAAGTTTTTATACTATGATAGAGTATGGGAGTAGAGGAATAATTTGATGCTTGTGATGTTGTTGGAGATATATTTTGATCTTTTGTTCAATTTCTATATATCATGTTGTATATTACTACTTATATTTTCCCCCTGTATTATCCATTTTTTATATCATACACACATGAAATCATTTTGTATATTACATTGTATGTGGTTCTATTATTGTTTATGAAGTTATCCTTCTGATTATTATAATATCTGGATGAGTTATGCTTATGTAGTTCAATTATTATACTATTTTTGCTACATGTTGTTATTAATATACCATTGTACTACACTATTATCATGAGGTTATAGTAATCACAACATACTATCATAGACCCTTACTGTTGGTTGGCAACCTTTTATTTATGGGGGAATTCTTAAGGCCATGTGGCCAACTGAGTATGGTTACTTATGAGTAAATCATGTCTGGTACATCACAAAATGGTATCAAAGATTGTTTTTTTATTCCTTTTTTCTAAATATTTTAGGTTGGTATACAATATTCTATAATTGTTTTATAATTTTCTAATGATCCTTCTCTAGGGAATAGTTAACCCACATATAAAGAAAAAATACAATTTTCCTGGAATGGGACTTGTTCTAGATTATGCCTATTATAGTTTCATTGATTTCAATGTAGGGTGAAACACATGATTTGTGGGATTTATTATTGTTATGTAAAATTATACCCTTGTATTGGTATGTAAAGATTATGTTGATCAAGCATCATTATAGGCATGTAGAAACTCAAATATCATGCATATTCTAGGACATATTTATTATATTACATGAATTGAATGTAACAATTTGTATCACCTTGAATGATATATCTATAATCTAAAAAACATTTTTTAGGGTAAAAGAGATAAATAATTGGTTAATGAAAGTTTATTTATCAACATAAATAGTTTTTTTCCATTGGATCTAGATGTTGTAACCTTAACTAAACAATTATCAAATGTCTGAGCCATGAACCATTGGTTGAATGGACTATAGCGTTAGTTGATTTTGATTACATGAATACCAATTTTAATTAATTAAGAATGTACATTTATATTTTGGGAATTTAAATTAATCTAATAAAATCATCTTAAACGGCTTGTTACATCCTAATATTGGGTGTAAGGGTCTGGTTTTAGTTACATGACATGCCAATTGAAACCTATAAGGCTTATGCATTTATAACTTGGGAATTGTGACTCATCTAACTTTATTGTGAGATATATACATATAAATGATTATGAATTTGGATAAAAATAAACTTTTAACTAAATATTTACCATTAAATTAGGATTATAATGACAATATAAAGGATTTTTTCCACTATACCTTTCAATTGATAGACTATATATTGGGACCTCTACTATCAGATATGAGAAATTGAACCTCAACCAACCATAGTATTGGGTAGTAGGGGTGTATCTTATAACTCTTATAGTTATCTAAAACTACCTAAACCTATCTTTAGGAGAAAGGAAATGGGTATTTACACTTATATAGGAATGTTATGTACATGTTCTATTTTTATATCTATGATATTTCTATTATCTAATTTTGTTCTGAGACATGTGTTTTGAAATTGTATAAATATTCCACCATAATGGCCTCAGGTCGAGTACTAGGAATTTGGTGATGGCCATGCTTTATTGGTGATGGCCCCTAAGCCACCAGTATTACCACATGTAGTGTCACTTGTGGTGCCTCTTTTGTTTCTTGATTTGGTTGTTGATGGTAAGTTTCAAGAGGTATTAATATGGTTTATGTAGTCTATGTAGGGAGCCCCATAACATGTCCCCACTATGGAAGAGTTGATGTCAGATTTTTAGAAATGTACCCTCCTAGATTTTAAGGGAAGGTGTCCACCAGGAAGTTGATTCGTGGATGAAGGCCATGTTATCTATCTTTGATAATTTAGAGAATCATCTGGAGAGAAGGGTCAAACTCGCAAACTATATGTTTAAGAATACTTCCAGGTGTTGATGGTACATTATTACTCAGGTAGATTGCTATCAGGATATAGTCTAGAGAGAATTATGGATTTTATTCTATGATTAAATGTTTTATAGAAATCTATATTTGACCTTGATATAGAGTTTATTTACCTCTAGTAGGGTGTTATGTCTATGGTGGATTATTTGGCATACTATACTAAGATCTAGATCTTTACACCAAACCTTTATGGTGATGTGTTGGAGATAGTGAGATGATTTGAGGATGGGTTAGTGTATTTCATCTGATCCAAAGTGAAATTTTTCTAATTGGATACCATTTATAAAATATTAAAGTAGTCCCTTATCATTGAGTGAAATTTTATGGAAGCTAATGGTGTGGTCCATGGTGGTTCAACACTGAGATAGGTAAGTGGTTTATCTAGTGGTAGGAAATGTATCCTTTTTCCTTCTCAAAAAGTAATTGGAAATCAAAAGGCATGCGCTGAGAATTATGAAGTATGTCACCAGTGTGGTAGGTCGAGATATAGGAATCCCTAGTGTACCAAGGACCCAATTGAGTACTGAGATTGTGGAACCACGGGTCATATTCAATGTTTTTATGGATCATTTTCTCAAATGCCTAGTGAGAGTGGATATGAACTAATCCCACATTTGAGAGCAGGATCTATAGTTCGAAATCAATAAGTAAGTTAGACTACTAATAGAAAATTAGGGTGGAGAGGTGTACATGGTTATGGAATCTAGTCTTATGAGATATAGAACCAGTAGAGTGGGCCTTCTCAGGGTAGTCAGACTATAGTTAAAGGTTGTGGATCTGGATAACTACATGTAGTGTTTCCTATTCTAGATGAAATTATGGAAATACTTGGAAAAAATATAGAGTACTTATATGGTGTCATGAAATTATATACTCTGTTGGGTGTGTGATCATAATTTTTACATCGATTTAGGGAGATCCCCCTTAAGATAGGTTATTGTCGCTTTGTATATAACATTTTTTCCTTAAGATGACAAGTTTTGATATCATTCTCAAGATGGATGGTTTAGTTCCTTACCCTTATTTTATCTATATTTATTATTTGAGGGTGTTGTTTTCAACATCAAAGAGAGGTATATATTTTAATAAAGGTGAATGGGGTGTCTAGGTAACTTGAGCTGGACCAAATTATTGTGGGATGGGCTGAGTGACATCCCAGATTTCTAGCCTATTTATTAATTATTAGGGAACACGTTATAAGGACTTCCCTTCTATTGAGGATTTTTTTAGGGATATATTCCATGATGAATTTTCTAGACTACCTCCTAAGGTGGAGTTAGTGTTTTCTATTGATCTAGTTCTAAAATTTGCAATATTTTTCATCCCTCTATACAAAATGGAACTAAGCTTCAGGAAAATAAGAGGTGGTTGGAGGATACTAGAGGAAAAGGGTTTTATACATACCAATACTTCACCTTGGGTTTCACCAGTTCTTTTCACTAAAAATTTTGATGGAAACCTTTGGATATGTGTGGATTATTACCGATTGAACTAGCATATGGGAAATAATTGGTTTCATTATCTCACATAGATGATCCCTTTGAGCTACTCCAAGGTTCCAAGGTATTCTTGAAGATTGATTTTGGTTTGTTCTATCATTGGGTGAAAGTTAGACCATCATACATACTTCATATATATTTTCAAAAAATTTATGGATTATAAGATTATTTTTTCTTGTCTTTAAGTCTCATGAACATGCCTGTAATTTTCATGGCCCTGATGAATAATGTTTTCCACCCATACCTTGATTCATTTTTGGTTGTGTTCAGGGATGAAATATTATTGTACTCACATACTCATCATGAACATGAAAAACATCTTGATATCAATTTGAACACACTAAAATATCACCATCTATATGATAATCTCACAAAATGACCATTTTGGATCCAAAAAAGTTCACTTATTTGGTCACGTTATCTTATAGGTTAGAGTATATGTAGACCCAAAGAAGTTGAGAGTCATGGTTTCTTGGGTCAGCCTAAGAACATCTTCTATGTCTGGATTTTCTTGGGTCTAGCAAGATATTATAGGCCTTTTATATAGAATTTATCACTTCTTTTAGCACCAATCATAGTCTTCACCAAGAAATGTGTCATGTTTATAAGGTCTAAATCATGTGATAAACCCTTTCATAAGTTAAAATGATAGTTAACTTTAGCACCAATCCTCATTCCACTCAATCCTAACATAGGATATACAATTTATTTTGATGCATATGGCATCTAAATGGGAGTAGTAATAATGTAGGAAATGCAAGTTTTGGTGTATGGGTCTCATCAGTTGAGACCTTAAAATTGGAATTACCTTATGCATGATCTTGAGTTGGAATTTTAGGTACATTCCCTATATTATTGGAAAAATTACTTACTTGGAGATAAATTTTTGGTGTATAAATACCAAAAAATCATCAAATACATATTTACCCAGCATAAATTGAACCTTATATAGTGTTGATGGGTCGAATACCTTCATTCATATGACATTGATCTTGCTTATATTCCTAGTAAGGGCAATGAAGTGGCTGATACTCTGAACTATAAGACTCAAACATAGGCCATTTAGGATTTTATTAATGAGTGGATGTTTATGGACTTTTTTTATATGCACTTTGAAGTTAATGATCATTATTGGTATCTAGTAATCACATTGTTATTGATTTCATATTCTCTTATGACTGAGTGAAGAGGAGGAAACTTTCAGATCCTAAGGGATTGGTCCTAAGGTAGATTATTTCAAGAAAATACCCAACACATGGATGTTTCATTAATGAGGATGATATATTATTCATTCATGGAAGTTTATGTGTTCCTAAAGACATATAAAAGTAATTTATGTGAGATTCTCATACCTTTTTTGGGAAGTACATCCCGGTCTTACTAAGATAAATTCTAACTTATGCAGCCAGTACAGGTGGACAGGTATGGGAAGGAAGATAGGTATATTTGTAACCTAGTGTTCCACCTATCAGAATTTGAATATGGAACACCAAAGAACATTAAGGATTTTGTATCCATTGATCATTCTATAGTGGAAATGGGACAACATCACCCTAGATTTCAAGACAGAATTTCCAATACATCCTCAATGATGTGACATGATATGGGTGGTCATTGAGTGGGTAACCAAGGTTACTCACTTTCTAAAAATCATAGAGACATTTTCAGTGGATGATATTGGGAGGATTTATGTTTGGGAGGCTATATGACTCCATGGCGTTCCCTGTTTTATCATTTCAAATAGGGATACTTTCTTTACATCATAGTTCTGGAAAGGGTTATATAAATATCTAGGTTCACATATACTATTGAGTATATCCAATCACCCAAAGATCGATGGATAGTATGAGCATACAATTCAAGTCTTAGAGGACATTTTCCAAGAATGTGTCCTTAGTTTTGGAGGTTCTAGGGAAAATTATATACCTATTTCTGAATTTTCTTATAATAATAGTATTTAGAACACTATACAAGTGGATCTTTATGAGGCCTTATATAGTAGGTCATTCCATTAACCCCTATTCTAGTTAGAGGTAGTCAAGGTAGTAATACTATTACCTCATCTCATTCAGGATAATTTGGAGTAGGTACAATTGATTAGAAAGTCTATGGACATAACTCAGTCTAGGTAGAATTCATATGTCGATACTCACTACCTACCACTATATGATGAGGGGGGACATAGAGTATTCTTTAATGTGTCTCTAAGGTTAGGTTATAGATGGATTTTGAGATAGGTATATTTATTTCCTTTTTATATAAGTACTTTAGAGATCTTGTAGATATTTGGGCTGATATCCTATGAGATAGATCTTCCTCAGAAGTATTGGTTCATACAATAAATCTTATATGTATCTCAGTTTCACCTTTATCATTATAACCTATCTCATTATTTTTATCCTAATTAAATTGATTTGCATGGTGATTCTTTTGTTAATTATCATCCAATATGTGTTGTTAATTGTAGCACAAAATCTTTTCGAGGTAGGTCGGTGCCTCTAATATAGGTGTTATGGTAGCAAGGCCATGTATATGACAAGACTTGGGTGAAAGAGTCTGATGTATGTTATCAATGGACAAATGTATTCTTAGACAACACTCAACCAACATTAGAAGAGAAAATCATGGACAAGTTATTTTACAGAGGGGAGATTATAAGATCTCAGTTTATCTCATGAGGTATAGACCCTTTCAATTTTAGTTTAGATTTTCTCTTTATCTAAAAAGAAGTTCCTATGATTTTAAGGAAGGTTTTGGGGGTGTATGGGGATTTTTTGGAGCTTGGAGCTCCATTTTTGGAGGAAATAGGTTAGGATCATGGTTAGTGCTACCCGTTCACCTAAAACCATGCGACCCATATTAGGAGGGGCATGGTTTGGGATAACATGCGAGAGATCCACATAGCCATGTGGGGGTACTATTGAAAATTGATGAGGATCCACATGGGTTGTGCACTATTTATCAATTTGGGTACCTAGATCTTGTGAGGGGGTGACACCCAAACAACGTCGGTTCACTATCAGTTTATGGCTTGGACAACCATCTGGTCAAACTGCCACCCTCTTAAAATGTGTGAAAATTATATTTTCCACTACCTTATTTAATAATTCTCCCCCCATTTATTTTTATCTCCATGCATAGTAGCTCCCCACATCTAAATATCATTCCCATCTTCCTCCTAAACTTTGATCCTCCTTCCTCATATGACATCTGAATTGCTTGTTGTCGATTGTGTTGGATCACCATCATTAAGTCCTTCATTCTTGTTCCTTCCATTTTTCATTTATCTCGCCATATAAAATGTTATTTATATGAGAGATAATACACCATATTTTCATTTGTTTTCCTATTTCAATTATTTCTTTAATTATATCTCAAATCAAAGGTTGATACTGGATGAGGAGTCTACTACCCATCTAAGGTAGGTGGTCCAATTTTTTTCCCCAAAATTGTTTATGTTTATACTATTTCATGTTGTTCCACACGTCATACCTTCTATGACATGACTCTTAAATGAATAAAGAATTAAATAAATGGATTCACATTGTTTATTATAGTCTTGTTAACCTAAATGCATCATCATAGTATTTCTACCTTCACGTGAGCCACCCCTTATGGTGTCTCACTTTTAAAGGCCTATAAGTCATATGTCTTATGATGTAATTGAGATGTCTTATAAGGGGTGTTTCTTACTACTTGTTTTTGGGATGTTATAATTGATAGGATTAAATGTAAATTGAATTAAATGAAATAGGTAATCAAGATTCCATGTCCCTAGGTCCTTGGACCTTGTTATTTTTCTATTATCCTTGATTTTTCTCTTATAAATGAAATGGATAAGTTAAAATAAGTAAATTATGATATGGTATGGGTTGTATATTAATCCATGTCCATTCTGAATGTATGTTGTTGGTGATACAAGGATTCCAAATCAGAATTCCTTAGATGGGATCATCGATCAATATAATTAAATGAATTATAAATTGAATTATAAATGGAATTATAATTAAATGAATTCCTTGAATGGGCTCACCTGGTGAGTGGATTTATATAATTCCATGAGAAAAACATGGGTTCCCTATATGTAATTTCAAGGATATGCTCAGAGAAAATTGTGTGACATTATGTCTTGAGTGGGTCTTGGGCTCCCTATATGTACTGCCAAGGATAGGATCATGAGGTTAAGTATTCATACCACAAATCAGAAATACTTGGATTCCTATAAGGAATTCCATAGATAGGCTTTTAGGGTGATCAGATTATAATAAACCTAGAGCGATACTGGGGTTCCCTATGAGGAGTGCCTTGGCCAGGCCAAGAATGAAATTTTAAATTGATTCAATGATGCATTTTTCAAGTCAAAGAAGACACTTGTAGTTAGTCAACGCTTTACATACATGGCATACTTTTCTATTTTACTTTGTTTAGTTTTAAATACCATGGGATTTTTTCATCCATTATATGAGTATGATTATCTAGGGACACATTTTCTATGATCCTGGGTGAAAAACCTATAATAATTACATCATAATTAGTAAATTTTTAGAGAAATTTCATATTAGGATAAATTAGGTTGTATTGGTCAGGTGTCCCATGTGAAACCTGAATATATGTGATTTATTTTATTTCCTATTTAACATTGGTTGTTCAATGAACACTAATAATTGTATATTTATGGAGTGGATAGTTATAGACATCATTAGTGTGGGCCTACTGAGTTTATCTCACAACCTATTCAGGTCACCAATTGGTATCTAGATAGACTTAATAGATGCAGGTAGGAACAAGGGAAAGGGTCTATCTTTAGACACTTAAGTTTTTAAACTAGGATGGAGTATGGGAGAAGAGAACTAATCTTATTTTCATAATGTTATTAGATAAATCCTTTGGTATTTTTTTCATTTTGTGTATAACATATTTCATATGAATTCTACTCTTTTTCCATTATTTCCCTATTTTTGAATAGTATATAGACATGAAATCATTTTTTATATGACAGTTGATGTGGTTTTTTTACTGTTTATGAAGTTTTATTGCAGATTATTATTATATCTAGATGATTTATCCATATTTAGTTCATTTATTATACTGTTTACACTACCAATAGTTATTATTATACAACTTTACTACATTATGATCATGAGGGTTCAGTCTCCCCGCCATACTATTATAGACCCCCAATGAAAGTTGGCATACTCAAGAATACAGGGAGGTGCTCTTGAAGCATGTGGTCAACTGGGTGTGGTTACCTATGAGTGAACCGAATCTGTGACATCACATATCGATCCATGCACTCAGGATCCACATGGTTTTATACTCTATTTAAGCTCATCGTGTGAAAAAATCTTACCTCTATTGTCATCCCCCAATACATAAACCAATTAAACTAAATAATTCATCAATAGTATAAATATAAAATCAAAATTAATGACTCAAAACCCAAATATCGCTAGAAACTCAGGTTTTATCATGAGCAGTGGTGATTAGGAACTAACCCATGACCTACATCCCAAGGCTCGACAATCCTTTATCCAATATAAATATCACCCTAAATAATAAAGGGATCCTCTAAAACCACATTGTCCTAAACTAGCCCTGGTCTTCTATAAACCAGACACCTAAACCAGTCTATACTATAGCTTGAAAGAAATCCCCAATCCCTAATTTCTAATGAAAAGTTTTAGCAAAACACGGATAAATAATTATGGATTATTTAACCTAATACCCAAAACATAAAATGAAATAGATAATGGAACACATATATAAAGATACATAAATCACTAAACATAAATAAAACAATAGAAATTGAGCTAAAACAAGATCTAGATACAAGATACCAAAAACAACTAAAACCATATTAAAACCTAAAAGATCTCTATGTGACCTCATGGTCACCACTACCCTCAAGACCAACCTGCTCCATGAGTGCACCTATACCAATAGAAAAGCTCAATTCAAACAGAGTTGAGTGGAACAAGAAGGGTGTAAACATACAAAATATTATAGGCAAGAATCCCAAAATCCATACATGTCCTTTTATGAAATATTCCATAATAAATAGTTTGAAAATACCATTATAAATTAGTTTTTTGTCTTTTAAACAACCAAACACCATTTTCCCAAGATCCACTTTTTAAAAACAAAACATTATGGACATATTTTTAAATAAAAAATGATTTAAAAATCTATCATTAAAAAACCAATCCCTATAAGAGAACCAAAACCTAAGAAAGATCATAAACAAGGGGAATCCAAACTAAGAACAATCAGTAGGTTATAAAAAAATATCAATTCAAAATTAAAAGGGGGTTATCCAAGTATAAAAAGACAATGTAAATATAACAAGAAACAAAATTACCAAAAATGAAACACACAATCAAACAAGATAGTGTTCATGGGAATTTTATAAGCATCTCAAGAGGTGACCTTAGATGCACTCAGTTTGGGAAAATAAATATAGAATAATGATCTGATCCATAGTCTATCACCAACCTGGTAGCTCTCAACTAGCCTCACCGATGGCGCATCCTGATATGGCCATTAATTTTGTAAGGCGTTCTAATACATCTAATCAATATTAAAAAAGAAACTATTGTTTTACCCTCTAAATGACATCTAGGATACCATTTTGTTATTATAGGGGAAGATTGAGGAGGTCATCACATGATTGACATTAACAATAACCCACATATATCCACATGTATGACTTTACCACTCCCCAAAACCATCCATGTAAAGAACCTCTCAACATAGAGTACTGTTTTAAGGGTTCCCATCATATAGAAAACATTTTTCAAGTACAAACCTGTCTTTAGCATCCTAAGATTTACAAATAATTTTCCAAGAAACACTTAAAGGAAATAAATTACCCTTTTCATTTGAAATCCAAATTCATTTATAGGTAAAAGAACCTTTTATCTAAAACCATTTCCAAAACCAAGGTGTTTATCCAAACACAACTTCTAAGGTTCTAAATAGGACTCAAAAGAAAACTTTAGAAATCAAACTTGATAACATTATTTGAATTCATTTAGAAACAAAGAATACATTTGATGAATAAAAAGATTTAGAATGAGGATATTATAAGAAAATTACCATTTATTTTCTTGTGTGTGTCTATATATATACCTTGTGCATATATGGATACACACATATCACACTAGCATATATATGGACATCCATAATAATGTCAAAGGTTCAATCAAGGATACACAAGGAACCATAATATCCAATCACAATAGTCATCACATGAGTAAAATAACTATAAATATGTTAAAACTCATTCAAATCCCAAACCCATGAGTCACCTAATTTTACCAATGCTCCAACAAGGCCAAAAAACACTTTAAAACACCTAATTCCATTTTCAAGCCCACTTGTAATTTTATCAAACACCTAGAATACATATACTTTGATACTTACAGAAATAAATATAAAAATCATTTGAAAAATATTTTTAAATAAAATCACCAACATAGAAATCCATAAAAATTCACATTAGAAAACCCAAAGAATGAAAAATTAATTGAAAATTAATTTATAAAATCTCAAGCATTGCATGGAATGTTTTAGAAAGTGCATGGATGGAAAAACCTAACTCAATGGTGTTTGAATGTGTAGAAACTCCAAGAATGAGACAAGGATACCCCAAGAACCAAAATTTACACCCTATATCAAAGAAAACATAATATAACATCAACCCTCATCCTCTAATGTTCAGTCAAGATACAACCCGACCAAGAAAGAAGGAATAAATAAGATAAATAATTAATAAGATGGAGGAGAAGACTTAACCAAGATGAAATCTAACAAATATTGAAGAGGAAGCACCCAAAATACAATTAATAGAGGAGGAGGAGGTTTCACAAGGATCCAAAGGGGGAGTTTTAATGAATAGAGGAGGATAAAACCCATTTAGAGTTTAGTTTTAGAAGGTTAAAACTTATAATTTCAAGTTTTAGAGATTCTGATAAAGCCTCACAATTAGATGGAACAATTTTCTGAACCATGCAAAAATTTTCACACCCTACTAGAAAGAAACAAGAGACTATAACATTTTATCTACATGGTTTAGTAAACCATGTTCCGACCATGAAAAATGGTTCTGACTAAATGATAGAAACCATATCATTATTATCGCATAGTTTACTCTAACTTTGTGTAAGTTGTGTGTCATGTCTCAGAAACCATCAACAAGCCATAAAGTTACTCCTTTTTAAAGAATGGTTTGGCCCAAAATATATATGTTCTATGAAATAAAAATCATTCAAGAAGGATGTAAATGGGAAACACCCCTTTGATTAAGAGGTCAGAGGGTTTATCTTGAAACCATGCACACTAACCACACATAGTGCCAAAAACCTTCAAAAAACACCAAAACATAAAAACATCACTGAGGATTTCAACCAAAATCCAACAATGAGATAATGAACTAAGAAATAAATAAAATAATTAAAAAAACAAAGGTTTGGGTGTGAAAAAAACCCTTCATTGATATCACATCCATGTCATGATTAATTGATTCATGATATCATGTTTAAAATGAAGAAAAACAGATATTGTATTTTGAATCATAAAATATGATATATATTTTTTCTTATGTTGTATCATATGATATGTGATATCATAAGCTAAAATGGGGTCACGTTCTATGATAAATGATATCATAGCTTATAACTCAGTGTAAATGTATGAATTTAAACATATTGTAATGTATGATATGTGTTATCACAATCTAGAATATATAATGTGTTCTAGAATGTAATTTACTAAATATTAATAGATGATAACACTAATTTACACTATTTTTTATATTTAAGATTTATCATTGTATTATATTTATAGTATATGAGCTATCATAAAATATGATAAATAATGGTAAAGGGTAATATCGCTAATTGTGATTCACCTATCACTAAATACAATATAAATTTTGAACTAAACTGTGATTTATGATATAATTTATATCTATAAATATGATATATAGGTTTTTTTAAAAAACTTATGAATTTATTTAGAAATTTTAAAATATATTTATAAATTATAAAAATTACATTATTTATGTTTAATTAATTTTTTAAGTGTTTATAAATTAAATAATTATAAAAAAAATTATAATTAATTTTTAAATATATTTGAAACACTTAATAAATAAATATATTTAATACTAATTTTTAATTTTAAGTATCTTTGATCTATATGGTATGACTTAAAATTTTGATATATAAGGTTTATAGATTAATTATAAGGTTATTCATATAGTGTTTCCAAATTATATAATAATACAAAAATAAGAGGTTTTATATGAAATTGTGAATTTTTCATAATTATTAATTTAAAATATTCAAATTTAAATACTTATTTGAGAAATTATTTGAACCATATTGAAATTAGTTTTGATAATTTATATGATAAAGGTTACTATAATTTTAAAGATCTGATATTTTGATTATGTATAATTTTTAAATAATTGATATAAATTATTCATATAAATATAAAATGTTTATATTTTAATTAAATTTCATATATTTGAATAATTTTTCAAAAAAATTATCATAATATAAATTTATGAAATATTCAATTATTTAGCATTAATCCTTAGTTACTATATATAAGTTTTTTATATTATAAATTGATGTATGTATTAGTTTAAATAACATTTTAAAATTATTATACATGAATTTAAGTAGTTACATTCTAGGTATAATGATTGATTTAGTATTATTCTACCTTTACTTTGGTTTTTTATGGGTTATGATCTTTAATTTATAGGCTAATTATATTTCAAAATTATTATATGTTATAATTATGATATAATTGTGGTTTATGTGGAGTACTTATCCATGGGTGGAGAACTTTCAGTTTGACAACTCATTTTTTAGGGAGATTGGGCTCTTCCTAGAAAGGTAGGGGTTGGATACCCATTGCATCATGTTATCGCTTGTTGGGATTTTTGATTTCATATTATTTTAATCCTATGATTTTTTTTAATAATTTTGCATCAAAAGGGTTTGAATATATTGATTTGGTATGATGAAAATGGATTCAAAACAAAATCATTATAAGAATTAATCCATGTAAAAGAAATATTTGATATTAGATATTGAGATAATAAAACCCCTTTAAAATACTAAGTATTAGATTCCTTTTAAAGTTAATTCATGTTAATACCATAATAATCCAACCAGGTGGGTTCATACTAAATCTAGGTACCCATAGAGTATCTTATGTAAGGTATATAGGAAATAGATAACCCCAATTGATAGGTAACCAGATACTATTGTGACCTTTGGGTTATAATTAACTGGGAAATCCTAAAAATTAAGATATCAAAGGAATAGAATTGGTATGATTTATATGATGGATTTGGATACAGAGTTGTCCACTCAACAATCCAAGAGTTTTATATGATATGATTATCATGACGGTGTACCTAAATACCTATGTTTTGAGAGTAACACTAAAGTGGACTCAAATAATATTTAAATATAGATCTTTCCCTCTAATAAATACTATATAATTAAAATATTTCATTAATTAGTGGGGGAAATTTAATAAAAGTTCTTATTAAATGAATATAGATCATGATATTTATTTGATAAAATATTATTGAAACAACCAAAATGTTTATTAATGAGATTCACATATTGAATAAATAAATTCCTTATTAAGTAATGTAGTTTTAGAAAACATAATCTATAATTTTTTTATTTTAAAATGTTATAAACTATATACTTTCAGGTTTAAAATATAGTTAAGAATCATAACTGTTGATAATATAGCCATTGAATAGTGTCCATTAAGATTCGTATATATTATGCTTTATGATAAATTCTAATTGACAAAGACTATAACATACCTATATTTTTCATACATAGATATCACATATTAATATATTAATATTATTTACATAACATAATAATCCATGTCATAATTGTATGCGTCTAGTGAATTTGTAAACTTAGATACACAAAAAACTATTTCATAAGTGAACTACATAATCTCCCACTAAGTTCTTCATAAATATCACCCTTCTTAGACATATCATACATAATAACTTTCTTCATAACCTAGGTAAAGGAAACATGATAAAGGGTGAGCTAAAATGCTCAGTATGGGTAAACATGGGAGATATCAATTTGTAGTCATATGAAAGCATCATATAAGCATAAGGGTATGATATCATGAATATAACTTACAAAGTTCATACTCGGTCTATCATGGATCATTAACATGATTTATGGAATAATACCTAATCATTTCAAAAACATAAATCATAAGAGTGATAAATCATTATAAATCATTCATGAACCATAAGTTTGTGTCATATAATTGTGTAACCATCCAAAGTATAGAAACCATTTCATATGTCAAGGATTATTAATGAGACCATCAAATAAAAACAGATCAAGAATCAACACCTATTTCCTATATTAGATCAACCACATTTAATTATTTCATATAACGGATCAATCACATAGACATGTTTCCCATAACAGATTAATCACATCGACTTATTTCACATAACAGATCAAGTGCATCATCTTGTTTCTCATAGTGGATCAATCACATCGACTTGTTTCCAATAAGTACATCATGAGATATAAAACTTTACCCAATACATTTAAGGGATATATAATTATTATCACAACCGTATCATAATGAAATCAATATATTTGTGTGGCCTTAAATAAATAAACATTCATTTTATCATCATATCATTACCTATGTAAATAAATTGGGTTTCATAAACATTTCATCAATCCTTTATAGTATAAACCATATAAAATAAATGGGTTTCATAAACATATCATCATCATAATCATAAATATTACAAATAAATAATAATTAAGGTACCATTGGATCATATGCCCAGTAAAATAGAAGCAATTCCAAAAATTTCATTGTTGAATATAAATTATAAAAAAAATTATTAAAACATTCTTGAGGAAAATATTCTTTCCATTTTTAGACATTTATCTAAAATTTAATGATTTTAAAAATTTTAAGGGAAACTTTTTCTTCTAAAATAACCTTGTAAACTTGTAAAGGAAGTATTAAATCATTGAGTTTTCATGGTGGAGGGAAATAACATTTATGTTGTACATGTTCAAACAAAGGTTCCTTTAACATTTTTGATAAAAAGTCAAAATTACCACATTCAAAAAATGAAAAAAAAAGATTACTTTTAAAAAAATTGTAAAAATTCAAATAAGGGTAAAAATGAATTTAAAAAATAATTTTAGAATATTAAAAACATTATTTAAAATATTTTTATAAAACATAGGCATGGAAGAGAAATATATCATAAGATTTTATCATCAAAAACTTAATCATAGACAATCCAGATAAATGAAAAGATTGTAACATAAAACCTATACCACTTTGGTAAGTTCTAAATAATAATACCAATGAAATAAATAACCTTATAATCAAAAAATATATTCATGGGTAGTATATACACCACATAAATGAAACAAGTGATGGATATCTCATAAAAATAAAAGTAAGATGAAAATATCTTACCTTTAGTCATGAATTCCTTCATAGGCATTCAAAAAAACGGTATAGTAAATATATTTTAGTTATACATATATTATATAAACATAATAATTCATACCATGACATATATGATTTAATTATAACCTTTTACAACCTATTTGTTAATAATTATTTGTTAAAATCACAATTTTGAGTGATAGTTGTCTCGTTTTTCATATATGTTTTTCTTCGGTAGTTTTGATCCTAGTACTTTGATTATGGTTCCATCATATAAAATTTTTTATTAATGATATTAATTTCATATATATTAATTATATATATATTTATAGTCCTTTTTAAAAAATTATAGATAGGAAAATCAATTGTGTCATTCATGGATATGGTGGATCATATGTACACATTAATATTGTTTCCATTTTCTCGACAGATGGATCAAAAGAAAGGTAAATATTAATTAAAATGTAAATATTATTTTTTATATTATATATAATCATTAAATCTATTATTTTTACCATCTATTTAAAAATAAAATGAAACATGTATAACATCGCTTCATGGGTGTGGTAGTCCACACATATGCACGATCGATGTTATCATTTTCCAATAGATTGGAATGTAAGAAGGTAGATTTTATATTATAATTAATGAAGAATAATTATTTCATAAATATATTAAATATAATTTAAATCCATTATTATATCCATATTTGATAGGTAGAGATGGTAAAAAAATTACATTGGTTCGTGTGGCGGTAGTTCATCATACATACTATTGACAGTTTCGTTTTCCTTTTAATGGAAGAGGATATTGATGTAAGTTATTAAATTAAAATAATAACATATAAGTATATGGGATATAATTATTTCATTATATCCACTAGGTTGAATATTATTTTAAGGATTTATAAGATAAAATAAAATGAAAATTCATGGTTAAGGACTATACCTCTTCTTCGGAGAACCTCTTTAGGTTTACACCTGAAGCCTTTTTAGGAGGGTTTTTTAATCAAACCAAGGAATATAATATGTGGTAATGGAATTAATTAAGTTATTTATATAGGTATTCTCTAAACTAAAAGTTACTTTAAGTGTTTATAGTATAATAGAGGATGTGTCATTTTATAATTAGGGGAGAAGACCCTCCTCGAAACTACTTAGAAATTTAGAAAAAGAATAAAAAATAATAAAGTCATTCCCAAGAAAAATTATTCAAAATGAATATATATTATAATTTGGGACAGTATAAGGTTTAAATATTTCCATAAAATATGATTTATAAAGTTTTTATTGGAAAAAATACCCTTTTCATTTGGTTTAACCCCCTGGTAAAATATTTTAACCTTAACTGTAGTAATTAATTTTAACTTTTTTTACTATTAATTATGGACAAAAATTAACTTAAAATTATTATATAATATTAATTATGATAATTAAAAATATTTAATAAATTTTAAAAAATTCAATTCACATAAGTGGCTAAATTTAATTTAAAATTAAACCCACAAATGCAATGAAAAATCTATTTCCAAAAACATGTTTTTATTTATAAATTTTTTTTTATATCAATATTCAACTAGGAATTGATTCAAATGAAATAAATTAGATTAATAATAATATAATTTAACTAATTTTAATTTTAAACCATTTAAAAGAAAAATTAAAATTTGTAAAAAAAATTAAATGAAAAGGCATTTTTCAATAAAAAGCAACATTTTATACTATTCATTGAAAAATTAATATTTTCAAGCAATTATAAAAAATAAACTATAAGATAATTTGTACTTGATGATTTAAAAAATTAATTTTTTTTTAATTAAATTGTATAAACATGTAAATTTTAATTTTAAAATTAGTTTGCAAAATGAAACGAAACCTCTTTTTAGAAAAAAAATACATTTTTAAGTATAAAATTGGATCATTCTTCCCCTACACCTCAAAAAAATAATAGATGAATAATAAAACATTTGATTGAATATATAATATAGAAATTTCATTAAAATAATTCACTGATAGTTATTAATTTAATTCATTAAGATAAAAACTCATTGCGCGAATAAAACAGTATTTTAGAATAACGTTTCTTTTACTTTTAGATGATTTTTTTCATTTATAATCAATAAATAAAAATGAATTTTTTTTATTAATTTGAAAACCATATAATTTTTATAATTTAATTATTATTTTTATTTTTATATTACAATTTAACATATAGGTTATAATGGTATATTATATTACAGTTTTTTAAAACTCGGTGTTGCGTGTAACACAAGCTATTGTTGAAATTAAGTTTTTTTGAAAAATTATATTTCATAAAATCTTAGGGTTTTACATTATACCCCAATTAAAATTAATTTAAACCTCAAAGAAACATGAATATTATACAACAAAATTATGAAAATATTTCCTCATTATATCCCCATGTTCCCATGTAGCTTCCTTAAATTGGTGGTTTCACCACAAAAATTTTGACTATGTGAGTGGTCTTGTTTCATATAACTTTATATCTATCACCCAAAATATCTACCAGTTGGTCCTAATAAAAAATATATTACTCTAGTGTTATGATCTCTAAGTTCAGTACATCTGAAGTATCAGGTATGTACTTCATCGGTATAGATATATGGAATAAAACATGAACTTGAGAGAGGCTCAGTGGGAGCGTCACATGATAATATACCATCCCAAATTGATCAAGAGTATCAAAAGGGAATATATACCAAGGGATTAGCTTTCCATTATTCCCAAATCTCAAAACCTTCTTCTATGGGAAAATTAAGATAAAAACATTCTCACTAACTTCAAATGTCATATCATGTTAATGATTATCAGCATAAATTTTCTATTGATGTAACGTCCCGACCCGACTTACCCCTGAACCGGTGGCCGGACTGTTCACCACATGACCTCAAGCACGTCTCTCCATACTCCATAGGATATCAACTAGCAGAAAGGGTCTATAGATAGTCAGTGGGGATACTATACCCTCATATCAGAGTTCAATAATAAACAATGGAAATAAATAGTGGAAGCAGTCTAATAAATGATAAAGCAGCAGAAAGAAGATTTTTATAAAACTTGAAAAAAAGTGGAAAATCCCAGTTTTTATAGTAGATTCATGCATGATATTCTAATGATACAAAATGGAAAGTAATAAAAAAATAGCATGCTTTACATTCCAATACCCCAAGGAAAACTCCACGAGCATCCTGATCTCTAGCTTAGTCCTTTACTCCTAAATCCAATTACTTGAATACAACAAAAAGCAAGGTATAAGGTTCGTAGTCCTATGAACAAGAAATGCCTACTTGGGTACCCCAGTGAAATGGCAGCCCGAGTAGGGTGTGAGACATACATCTCAGTAGGACAGCACCACTGGTGTCTATCCCTATCCAGATAGTGAAATGTAAATAATAGGATACGGGTATAATGGGGTAACAACTGAATTGAATAATTTAAATTAAAACCCATCTAGGTTCCTAAGGGACACTTGATGGAGATAACTTCTTCGGCTCGTTGCTGAAAAATAAGAGTTCTGAATAAGAACTATAAATTGATTAAATAAACTGTTTAATGCATTAATTGATATTCTTATGTAACCGCATAAATTCATGGGTTCCCTTGGACACCCGTATCTCAAACCCTACCTCAGTCATGTTGGGGTAAGAACCATTTCCCATATTTAATTCACAAATCATTATGTCATAACTACTTTCATTAACCATTTAATTCATTTCATATACAACCAATTAGACCCATGGTCCAATGTCAATTAATGGGTGTAGAAAATCATGTCTATCACCCTCATAAGTATTTGGAGCATTATTCCTTGTTTCACAACCCATGGGTATTTTGAGCATCAGTCCTTGTCCCATAAAAGAATATTTATATGAAATCTGGGTGTAAAACGCCATGTCTAGCACCCCATTATTATTTAAAGCATCAGTCCCTATCTCACAGCCCATTTATCAATCATACATATATATTTATCATTGGTGTATAACTCCATGTATAAAACCCCAAAACCATCCATTAATTAATTCATAAATTAATTAATGAAACCTATTAATTAATTCAATAACTAATTAACAATATAAATCTCCCGTCAAATAATTCTACAATTAATTAACCATTAAACATTTCAATAGCTAATAATTAATTAACAATTAATTATTATTAACCACAATCAAGTCAACTAGATAATTAAATCAACATTTAATTATCCCAATTCCTTAACCAATAACATACTAATTAATTCACCAATCAATTATCCTTATTCCCTTACTAATCCAATCAATTAGTTAAATATACCAAATCTATTAGTTAATTTAACAATTAACTAAGTAAAAATTACCATTAATTAATCCTTCAATTAACTAATCTATGAAACAAATCGTATCCCATAATTAATTTTCCAGAATCAATTATCTCATTCTAATTCCAACATTTTTTAATCAAACCCACCATTAAAAATCTTAAATTAACATAATGGTACATAACTTTGAGAATTGAAAATTCATCAATTAAATTAATGCATGCCAATTAATTAATTCAACAGTTAATTAATTTAATCATACCCTTTAATCAATTCAATAACTGGATAACATTTCATGTCATTAACAGGTAGTAATTAATCCATCATTAATTATCTCAATTTAGTCAAAACCACATATCACAATTAATCCCTGAATAAATTATCTCATTCAGCTAAATCAATATATTATAATTAATCCTTTGATTAATTATTTATATCTAGTCTCAAAGCACGTAATTAATATATAAAATTAATTATCTTATCTTAGCCAAAACAAAACATCATTTAATTATTTAATCGTATCACATTAACCAATTCAACAATACATGATTAAAACCAACAAAAGGTCATGTCCTCATTTATCTCATGTGGGAAGCATCATTTAATAACATCCAAATTCGTGTATCAACACACCACATATCACATTTAGCAATTTAATTAAACTTACTAAATTCACATTTAAATGGAATTCGATATAAATACTTCACTGCATAATTTAAATACCAATAAAAGTGCAGCAAAAAATTTATTAATGTATTTATTAAATTTGAGGGCTTTAAAGGGGAACCTACCTCATGGTGGAACCAATTCATTATTCATCGGCTTAATATACAACTGAAACCAATCTGAAACTGGTCCATATCCGCACACACACGCATTTGTGTGTGTGTGTGTGTGTGTGTGTGTATACACGTGTGTTCCCTCTACATTGATCAAAACCCACTACAACATAACTTAGAATCATAAAAACGCAACAACAATACTCAACGCACCTCAAATAAAGTACTAGGGACTCATATAATTTGTAAGACTCTAAATTAGATGGTGCAAAACAAATAGTGGAAATGTATATCCTTACCCAAAGCAATGGAGACAAGGAAAATCGAGTCCATCCACCTCACCCTTGGTAAAGGATTCCAGATTATGGACCAATGTGTCCATATTCAACATTTACATACCCTAAAAATAGAGGGAGGAAAAATCAGATTAAACCTGAACCTTAGGGTTTTGGCCGAGCAAACAAGGTGATATAGAGGAGTCAAATGGCCAATGTGAATCACGATTTATACGCAGATGGACTCACCTTGACGAGGTGGAAAAAATTTACAAAGAGTCCAGAATGAATCATCGCGCGCAAAGTGGAGTCTGGGAGAGGGGGCGCCAAAGAGGGGGGTCGTACTGCTACATGGGTGCTTCCTGGGTGTCGTGCGCTGTAGCAGGGGGTCTGGACGGGGGTAGGTCGTGCTGCAGGTGGTGCGCCGCAGGGAGGATCAGCCTTGGAGGGGTGTTTTAGGTGGTTCGGAGGAGGAGGGTTGTGCCATGGAGGAATCCATCACCTCTTGTACATCACGCCTCAAAGGGGGGGTGCACGCTTCAGTGTGGGAAAAAGGGAGAAGGTTCCGCCCTTTAATTTATTTTCTGACCTATAACTTAAAAACTCTAATAAAACCCATAAATTAATTGCAATAATTAATAATGATTTTAATTATTTTAACAATAATAATAATAGTCATATAATTATTATTATTATCACCATTAAAAAAATTCTCATTAAATCTAAAAATCCTCATTTAATTAAAATCACATGACTTAAAATAAATAAAAAACAATTAATTACCACAATTAATTAAATTCACCTTTTCCTTGAATTTAATTAATTAACTAAATAATAATAATAATCACATCCTCATTATTATTATTGTTAAAAATCATTTTTTTCAATTCTAACCAAAACTACCAAATCTATTACTATTATTATTTATAAAATAATAACAACCATAATTAATAATAACTATACCACTCATTAAACCATAATAATAATAATCTTGTTATTATTACTCAAACCTTTGATATAACCCAAAACCTTTATTTAATAATAATTCTTATTTAATAATTCTAAAACTCCTTATTTAATTAAATGTTTCTTTGAGATACCCAAAACCTTCATTAATTTCACATAAGTATTACACCCCATTAATCATGCAATTAAAATATTTTAACATAAATTTTACACCCCATTAATCATGAAATTAAATCTTTTAACATAAAAATAATTTAAGACACCAAAATAATAATAATAACTATAACATTATTATTATTATTATTAACACATTATTCTATTTAAACACAAAACTCCCATTTAATAATATTTAATTAAAGTAAATAAAATATTAAACTGGGTAAGTTGTACGGGTTGGACCGCAACCATGTGCAGCCTGTGCAGATCCATTAAAGTTGAATTTTTCAAATTTGGTTCTCCCAAGACTCATCGGGACACTCGTGAAAATTTTGAGGTAATTACGCAAGTTCAAAAATGACACCTTTAGGTGTTCCAACACTCGGAATAATATTCCAGATCTCAGTTTAAAAACTGACCTATTGATACACGGAAAAAAATTGAAAACCATCATAATTTAAACCCAGTTCAAAAACATGGGACTTTACAATCTATCCACCTTAAAAACTTCTCTTCCCTGAGAAGTCATTGGTAAATACAACATATTCTAACCCACCAAGGTCGATAAGTTTAGTTTAAACAAACAAATGACGTTTCCAAATGCCAAACGCACTACTAACCAAAACATATGTCCAACCGCTTAATTCTTTAAAACCTAAGACAAAGCTCACCAAAACAGAGCATACATCTGAGGCCATTAAATGGACCTCATTGAAGAAAAAGGTCGAATTTCAATCGACAAACTGAAACTGGTTGTGCATGATTACCTGGAAAGACATTACGGTCCCAAAACCCACACTCAGCCTTAAACTGGCAATGTGCCTTTTTAAACGATTCAATCAACAAACACATGTACATAGAAGTCCTTACATGACCTCCAATGGTATTACCAAGTCAATACATAACAAGGATATTTAAGAAAACTAATGTGACCCAACATGAATGAAGGAATAGCCCAAATAAACCACACATCCCACGTACAACCCAAATAACAACCACTCATCAAGCCCAACAACATTTAAAACGTTAGCATGGCATAAGACCAACGCTATATTAGTGTTTCCGTGATGAGGTCAAGGTAGGGGACATGTCCGTTATATTCGGAAGAGTACACTAATAGAAAACCAAGGTCACTAAAAAATATCATTCGAACTACTACCGGATGACCCCATTCAAAAAGTCCGGTGTCACCTGCCATCACATTTACCGAAATCGATGTGACACTACCCACCTTAGTATTGTCTATAATGTAAAAATAAAAGTTTATTTGTTTAATATTACACTATCTCTGAAACACCTTAAACACACATGTGATGTTCCTTGAACCATGATCACCACGTTAAACATTCTCGCATGAAATCTAAAATTAAAACCAACCGGCGTGTTGAAACACCCATGTCACACAGGATAGTCTCTTATGAAACATAAATTTTGACCCATTCTCTCGATCATGAAAAATCAATATTATGAGGTTTAAAAGACCCTTTTTCATTTTATACATTTTAATTAATTCATTTAAACTATTTAACATTTGAATAAATTTCCAAAAAAACACACAATTACTTTTTCAAAACAAGTCACTTGGTTTTCAATAAACTCCCCCACAGGAAAAGTAGACATGATATAACAAAAATCCTATTTAAACATTCCACATATAGTGTTATCCAAATATAAACAAGAAATTTAGAATCTAAATTGCTTTTACCAAAAAGGTGACCTCTGAGGGTCCCATTTATTCAATTCGGGTTCTTCAAAAAGCAACCCAACAATAGTTCATTCCAATCAAAACTCATCAGTTTTACATTCATAACCATTTTCAAACATGTTGTGGTTATATGGTTCATTAAAATTGATTTCCATCTACCAATTGATAAGGCACCCATACTCCTTACCGCTTTCATTTGGATCCCATTTAAGATATCCAATTTTCATTTAACATTTTGACTTTAGTATCCATTTTTAATTGTTAGAAAACACGGGTTACACTTTTTTTTAGTTATAAGGCACCCATAAACCTTACAACTAAAAACTGGTTCTTTCATAATTGTAACCAAATAAATTTATCCAAAGAAACCAACCATTTATCAGCAAGCTAATATGTCACTATAAGTAGCTAACACAGATTAACATGCTGAAATCACTAAAACATGCTATAACATAGAAGCATGGAACATAAGAAAGATATACAAGATGAAATATTATCACCCAAGAATCTTAATTATATCATCGAATCATGATATCTAAAAAATACATCCTGAATAAGTACAATACATGGCATATATTCAAGGCACACAATCCATATTAGCCGGAATTCTACTAATTCATCTACATGACATGGCATATATGCATGGAATGTTAATCTCTAACTGCCTAATATGATGCATGTAATACAACATCCTTTCCATATCTGGAGAAGGTAAATTTTTCAAAATTTTCATAATCAACAAGAAGAGGAAATACACCAGTCACTCAAGGTGAAATCATACCAAGATCATGTCCTAATAGAATTCTTTCTCCAACTCCATCCCAACATGTTTGAGTTCTACACTTCTTTCTATAAATGGATTCATAAGGATCCATCTGAATGCTAGAGTGAAAGATTTTTTCTTAATAAAACTCAACTAGAAAAATTTATTGATCCCAACCATCATTAAAATCCATATAACAATATATCATCCTATTATCAAGGGTTTGAATGGTTCTCTTATACTGACAATATTTTTAAGGATGCTACATAGCACTGAAACATAACTCCGTATCCAGATCTTGTTGAAGGCTTTTTCAGAACTTCAAGGTAAACCTCATATCCCGATCAAAGACAATAGAATATGGTAATCTATAAAACCTTACAACTTCCCTAATGTATATCCTATCAAACAAATCCATAGATAAATATTCCCTGATAGTAATGAAGTGTACTGACTTTTTAAGGTGATCGACTATAACCTATATAGCATTGTTCCCTTTATATGTTTTCAAGATTTTGAGGAAAAAATACATAGTGATGTTTTACCATTTCATGTTGGTATAGTTAATGGTTATAAAATTCCATTAGACTTTTATCCCTCAGCCTTAAATTATAGACAAAACAATCACCAAGATACAAACTCTATAGTGTCTCTCTTTATATCATCCCACTAAAAATGCTTTTTCAAATATCTATACATCTTATTACTTCTTGGATGAAAAGAGAATTGTAAAATACGGGCATCCTCCAACATATACTTCTTCATATTCGGTATGGATTGAACACATACACAGTTCTAGAACCTTATCATTCTATCTTAACCATGGTTAAACTTTGAAATATTTCTAACCTTCTTCTATATCTTTACATCTTCCTTCTACACCTCTTTAATTTTTAATTAGATAGATGGTTGAAGAATCATTTGAGAAAGATAATATTTTTATCATTATTTTACGATTTCAAGAACCATCATTTTAAAATACAAAAATATTATATCTTTTTTTATCCTCATTATAGATAAGTTATCATGATCCTTTTAACTCAAAACATCGGCCACCTTGTTCACTTTCCTAAGATGTTAATGTATTAAGGATTCATAATCTTTAATCAGTTCCAACCATCCTATCTAGTGAATATTAAAATCCTTTTGTGGGGATATATAATTTAAAATTTTTGGATCAATATATATATATCACACCTTTCTTCATTAAGATAATGCCTTTATATCTTTAACATGAAAACTACCACAGCTAACTCCAAATCATGAGTTGGGTATGTTTTCTCATGAAGCTTAAATTTTTATGAATAATAATATATAACTATATCATTATTCATGATAACGCATCACAATCCCTTCTTTGATACATCTCTATATTTTATAAACCCTTATCCGCTATAGGGTAATGTAAGCACAGGTTTACTAACTAACCTTTTTTTTCTTTGAAATTTTCTTTACATTCAACTGTACAAAGGAACTTCGATCCCTTTCAAGTTAAGTTGGTTAGTGGATTGGAAATCCATGATAAATTTTCTAAAAAGTGTTGATAATATCTAGAAAAAGTAGAAAAACTATGGATCTCAGTCACCATGGTTGGAATGGATCAACATTTAGTAGCCTACATCTTTGATGGGTCCACTGATATACCCTTGATTGAGATTTTATATCCCAAAAATGAAACCTTTTTCATCCATAATTCAAAATTTGTAAAAAAATATACATTTTCTCCTTATTTAGGGACTTTAGTAAAATTATCAAGTAATATTCATGTTATTCCATTCACTTTGAATAGATAATAATATTATCCATAAAGACTACCAAAAACTTATCAAGATAATAACTAAAGACTCCATTCATTAAATATTTGAAGATTATGATTCCATTTGTAATACCAAATTGTATCACTATATATTCATAATGTCCATAGCTTGTATATAATATTTTCTTGGGAACATAATCCTTCTTGACACTCAACTAATAATATCCTAAACAAATTTCAATCTTGGAAAATTATTAAGTTCCACACTATTTATCAGATAAGTCATCAATACGAAATAGAGGATACTTGTTCTTGATTATGATATTATTCAGTTCCTGATAATCAATATAGTGTCACATTAATACATCATTCTTATTAGTAAAGATAATATTTCCACCCAAAGGTAACAAAATTTTTCAAATTAATACCTTGTCAAGATTATCCTATATTTTCTTCTTCAATTCTCACAACTCAATTGGGTCCATTCAATAGGGAGCCTTTGAAATAGGTGTAGCACTAGGTACGAGTCCTATTTAAAACTCAAATTCATGATTTTGTGGAAGAATAAGAAACTATTTTATAAATAATTTGATAAAATCCCTCAAAATATGCATATCATCGATGCTGAGTTTCTCCCCAACCATCTGATAAAAAAACCCCTTTTAAATAGGAATCAAGACTCATATAATAGATGTGATCTCAATCGGAATATCATATCTATCATTGCACTGATGGATGATCATAGGAAGATTTGTTATATAAAATATGAATTATATTCCATAAAAATTGATGTGGGATTTATGTAGAGAAATCCAATTCATTCCTAAGATAATATCAAATTTAACCATATGGAGAATAATAAGATTTGCAGGAAGCACATTCTCACAAAATTAAAATGGAGAGGAATCATAAACATGAAATTTCATCAACATACTATTAGGGGTTTTCACTCTTAATTCAACATCTAATTTTTGTGGTGTTATTTTGATACCCTTTACAAATCCTTTATATATAAAATAGTGGGAAGATCCAAAGTCAAATAAGACATTATCAATTTTAGAGTGGATAATAGGTGTACATTCAACCACATCATTATCATACCCCTCTTAAGAAATAGTGATTGCATGAGATTTCCATTTGTCTCTTTGATTAATAGGTTTTTGAATTTGATCATCATAATTAACTTTCATATTTTATCACTATTTAAAATAATTTTCATACACCATTCATTTTATGTATTAAAGCATGGGTGGTTTATTAGTAGGCATCTTCTTCTCTTTTGTTTCATAAACCATCCCACTCATTGTTTTTCTACATTCATGGTCTTTATGACCCACCCATACACATTTTAAGCACATCCCAATTCCATTCAATAAATTACCATGAAGTTTCTTACCACGTTTTTCTAAGTAGATAGATGTAATTTCTTTCCACCATGTGATTTATTCAATTTTTCATGAGACTTAATCTTTCATTTCCTAATAAACCCATAGTAATGGTGGGAATATCTAATTTCTATTTCTAGATTTAGTGAAAATTGAACAATTTATTCATATATACTATAGTATATTATATTTAACACCTTTAAAATACTTTTTTTAATGCCACCAATTAATTTATCAACCTTACATTCAGGTGGGATGACAATACCAAAAGCATACCTCACAAGTATTGTAAAATTTTCCTCATAGTTTCCAATAGATTCACCGTCCTTATACTTCAACATAAGTAATTAATTAACAATTTTATTATGATAAATGAGAGCAACGAACTTATTGAAAAATAATCTCTTAAACTCATCCCACTTCATATAGTCAATTTCTTTATGTTCTCACATTTTCTTGATAAGAGTCATCCATTGATCTACTACTCCTTCCAAATGATAAACAACCAAAATGAATTTTTCATGATCAGAACACTGGATAATAGAATATATTTTTTTTTGGTAGTAATTAATTTCCCAGAAATAATTAGATTCATGAAACAACTAAAATAATGTGGACATTGCCTCATCAAGGACTCAATATAACTGTGTTCCCTCTTAATTTTTTTAATTCTAGCATGACTCATAGCTTGAGAAAGTTTGTGTGAACACAAAAATAATATTTTTCATTCTATATCCCATAAAATTTTATTTATCAAGAGTAAAATAATTTCATTCTCCATAAAATTCAACATTAATATGGTTCCTTTAGGTTTCAACCATTTACTAAAGCCAAAAGGAATAGTGTGAGAAACAAAAATCTTAGTAGTAAACCACATAATAATGAAAAACAATTTATTTTATGTCTTAAATAATGACACCTTATTTGTAATATATGAAATATTATTATTAACTTAGGTTATTCATTGTCATAATATATTCAAATCCATCATGATGGTTTGTAAATAGTTTTGGAATATCCAAAACATATCTCCTAGGATTATGAAACCAGTTGTGCAACAAGACATATTATTATGTTCCAAGTGACGATCGATTCAAATCCCAATGCACCCTTTTTAGATTCATTACCCCATGTATAACTATATAAAATTTAAATTGACTTATATTATCCATATAGGTATGTATTTTCTTCAAACCCACTCACACAATACTTTATAAAAATTATAATATATTTTCCTATACTTTTACTTATCCCTGGGTTTCTCACTAAATTTTAGTCATCATAGGTTCCAAAGATTAAGTAAAACTTACTCTGATACCAACTATAATGGACCTCACATTTAATACATAGATATAAAATCTAAATATATGAATATTCATTATGTAACATAACAATCCATTCTAGAATCGTATGGTTCTAGTTCCTTTAGAAACATGGAAATATAAACAACTAGTTAATAAGTGAACTACATCATCTCCCACTATGTTATTCAAAACTATCACCCTTCTTAGTCATTTAATTCATAATACCATTATTCATAACCTATGTAAAGGAAAATTAAGAAAGGGTTAGTTCACATTCTTAGTAAGGGTAAACAAGGGAGATATCAATTGATGATCTTATGAAATCTTGAGATAAGCATAAGGTTACGAGATCATGAATATAACTTACAAATTTTATACCCAATATAGTATGGATCATCAAAATGATTCATATAATAAAACATTATCATTTTAAAATACATAAATAATAAGAGTGATAAATCATCATAAATCAATCATGAACCATAAGTTCATGTCATATAATTATGGCACCATCATAAGTGTGGAAACTATTTCATATTTTAAGGTTAACTATCAAGATCATCAAATAATGATTGATCAGGAATCAATACCTTCTTCCCATGGTGGATCAAGAACATCAACTTATTTATCATAATAGATCAATCACATCGTATTGTTTTCCATAATGTATCATGAAAATTTACTTGTTTCCCATAATGGATTAAACACGTCAGTTTGTTTCCCATAGCGGATCAAGTACATTTACTCATTTCCTATAATTATCTCATGTGACATAAAACTTTACCAAATGCATTGTATGGATATATAATTCCAATTATACACACATCATAATGAAAACCATATATGATTGTGATAAAAAATCATTAAGCATTAATCATATCATCATATCATAACCCGTGAAAATAAATCTAGTTTTATAAACATTTCATCATTCCATTATAAAATAAACCATGGAAAATAAATGGTTTTCATAAAAAACTCATCATCACAATAATAAACTATCTAGATGAAGAATAAAGATGGTAACATTAGATTAGATCCTCGGTAAAACATAAAAAACACAGAAGGTTGTTACTGTTTCTAAATATAAATTTGATAGAAATATCATTAAAATATTCTTGATGAAAATATCCATTCCATTTTAAAATCACTTATTTAAAATCTAAATATTTCCAAATTTTTTAGAAAAAAATATTCTTTGAAAAGGGACTTGGAAACTTTTAAAGTAATATTTAAATCTTTGAGTGGTTATAATGGTGGGAAATAATTTTCATTCCATACATGTTAAAACAAATATTCCTTTCACATTTTTGGTAAAAAGTTAAAAGTCCCATATTCAGTAAATGACAAAAAAATCATTTTAAAAAAAATAAGAAGTAAAATAAGGGTAAAAATAAAGTTGAAAAACAATTACATAATATTGAAAATATTCTTTAAAAAAAATTTGAAAACATGGAAATGTAAGAGAAATGATTTTCGACTGAAGAGAGAAATAAATTCATTTTTTCATAAAAATATTATTCCAGTATCTTAAGTACTTTAAAAGAAAAAAATGAAATTGAAAATTTTATTCTATAGAAATAACCATAGGAGAAGAAAATTCATGATTTTATTAAAATAGTGATCATAATATTTCATCATCAGGAACTTAATCATAAATAACCCTAATAAACAAATTAATTGTAACATTAAACGTTTACCCATTTGGTAACTTTTGAATCATAATACCCATAAAAGGAAGAACCTTATTTGGATATGTGAATCCCCATAATTTTCAAAATAATAATCACAAAATACATTAATGAGTGTTATATACACCACATAAAATAAACAAGTAGTGAATATAGCATGTATCTCACAGAAATAAAATTGAGACGAAAATCCATTACCTCAAGTATAGAATTCCTTTGTATGTGTTAGAAACTACTATATAATAAATAGATATTTATTATAAATATATTAAATAACCATAAAAACACATAACATATCATATATTATATACTTATAACCATTTACTGCCAGTTTGTTAACAATTTTTTGTTAAAATCATTGTTCAGGGTGATAACTGTCTCGTTTTTCATGTACGTTCTTAGTTTGGTAGTTCTAGTCCTTATACTTAGATTATGGTTCCATCATATAAATAATGTAAATAATGATATTAATATAATATATATTCATTATATACATATTTAGATTCACCCATAAAAGTTATAGATAGGAAAATCAATTACATCGTTCATGGAGATGGTAGACTATACGTGCAAACAAACGTTGTTCCCATTTTCTCAAAGGATTGAAAAAAATATATTTGAATTATAATTAACCTTCATAGATTAATTTTTATATCCTATATATCATATATATTAATTAAATATACCTTTATTACCATCAATTCTAAAATAAAATTGAAAATGTATCACATCACTTCTTGGAGGCTATAGTCCACACATATGCACGAGTGATGTTATAATTTTCCAAAGAATTGGAAGGTAATAATGTATATGTAATATTATAATTATAGAAGTATATTTTTATAATTAATATCATATATATAATTTAAATCCAAAGTTATATCCATTCATGATAGTCAGTAATGGAAAACTAATTACATCGATTCGTGAGGCGGTAGTATGTCGTACACATAATCAATGGTTTTATTTCCCATTTGATGGGAGAGGATATAGATACTGGTTATTCCATTAAAATAATAAGATATAAGTATAATTTAGATACATATTTTATTATATCAACATGGTTTAATAATATTTTAATGAGTTATAAGAATAAATAAAATGAAAACAAATGGTTAAGGACTATACCACTTCTTTGGAGAACCTCTTTAGGTTTACACATAAATCCTTCTTATAAGGGTTTATTAATAAAACCAAGTCCTATAGAGAAATTAATGGGAATTAAGGGATTTATTTAGGTATGTATTTTCCAAACAAAAAATGTTCTTGAAGTTTGGATAGGATACGAGATGTGGTGTCCTTTTTAAAGTGGGGGAGAGCACTCTCTTGGAAACTACTTGGAAATTTCCCAAAATAATACATAATGATAAAGTAATTCCCAATAAAATTATTAAAAATGACCATATATATGAATTTTTTATATTATAATTTTAAGATGTGTCCATAAAATAGAATTTATATAAGTCTTATTTCCAAAATTACCCTTATATTTTGTTTTCACCCCCCGGTAAACCAGTTTTAACCTTAATCATGATAATTAATTTCTTTTTATTTTTACAATTAATTATGTAAAAAAATTAAGTTGTTCTCATTATATAATATTAAATATTATGATTCCAAAAATTTAATCTATTTTACCAAATTCAATTCTCATAAGTGGTAGAATTTAATTTAAAATTAAACTTGTAGACATGACGAAAAAGTAGTTTTCTAAAGAAAAAGTTTTTATAAGTATAATAAGTTTTTTTATCAAAATTCAACTTGAAATTGATTAAAATGAACTAAATTAGATTAATAATAGTATAATAGAAAAAATATTTCTTTTAAACCATTTTAAAACCTGATGTAACTTTTTAAATGATTTAAAAAAGATATTTCTTAATAAAAAATGCATTTTTTACTATTTATTAAAAAATTAATCTTTTCAGAAAATTATCAAAAAAACATGTTAAGAAAATTTTAAAATGATAATTTAAAAAAATAATTTAATTTTTTAATATAATGTTTCTAAAATTGGAAAATTTTAAATTTAAAATAATTGCATAATACATTATAAAAATGCTTTTTAGAAAAATACATTTTTTAAGCATAAAATTATATTATTCTTCTCTCATGCCTATAAAAAATATATAATGATGGATAAAAATATTATTGAATATATTATATAAAAATTTCATTAAAATAATTCACCAATAGTGATTAATTTAATTTATTAAGATAAAAACAAATTATACACATAAAAAAGGTGATTTACAATAAAATTTATTTTACTTTAAATTGTTTTTTATTTTCATTTCTAATAAATGGGGTAAAATTAATTTATTTTATTTATGTGTAAACCATATATTTTTCATAATTTATTTATTCCTATTCATATCCTCCAATTTAATGGCTAGGTTATAATGGTATACTATATTATGGTTCGTTAATCTTGGTGTTGTGTTTAACTCAAAATTTTGAAAAAATTAAATTTATTTGAAAAATATATATTTCATAAAATATCAAGGTGTTACATAGAAAAAATAAGTGATGACATTGAACAGTAGTATAATACCATATAAAAATCAATTATTATAGCTTCTTATAGAGATGGAATCATTAGGTTTTTCCCTCAATCAATCCCAAGTCAAGATTCAACAAATGAATCTTGAGAAAAACTATTTACAGGAGAAGTTAAAGATTATCAAGATCAAAGCACAAACCATTTTCACTGAACCATCTCAAGAAAGAAGCACCATTACTCACCTTACTATTAGGGAATACGCTAGTGTAATTAGAGGTTATTTATCTAGACACTAATAATAGGAATTTTTATATTTTTTTTAATGAAATAATGATTATATTTATCACTTTTTATTATTACTTTATAAATGATTATATATTGAGTTTGATAAAATTTATATTTTTATATGAAGAAATAAAAAATATATCTTTGGGAAATATATAGTTTCAATTAAAACATACTTTTTAATAAATATATGAAATTTTTAACTAAATGTATTTTCATGAAATATTATAATTATAAAATAATATTTATATATATATATATGATAATATAATTTAATTAAATATAATGAAATTTTATAAGGGTCATAATGTTATTAATGTTGTAAAAACTAGTATATTAAGTAAATAAGAATTTTTATTTTAAAGTGAAAAATATCATATTTAGAAAATTATTTTCGTAAAATAAATATTATTTTTTAAATTAGAACATCTAAGTTAACCAATAGTTAATTTTTCATAATTTTGTGAGATAGTCAAATTTGTAAGTAAAAAAATTCATATGATATAAATATACAGTCAGTATTATGACATCATATTAGTCCATAAGTGATGTAATTAATTATATAAATTTTATCTAGGTCCAAAAATATATTCCCCTGTTATAAATATGTGTTTTCTAAATTACTTGATTAATTTTATAAAACTTTAATGAATTCTCTAAACCTATATTATATTTAAGGTTTTAAAATCAATTCTTTAAGAACATGACTCAAATCCACATCACCAATGGTTTTATTTTAATATTATTTGTTATTATACTTGTAAAATATTGAAAACCAAATCTATTTGTTAGAAACCATGGTATGATTTTTGGTTTTGATTATTTTATTATATTTAGTCCAAAACTTATGTTTAGAAATTAATAAAGAATTACCCTCTATTTTTCTATAAATACCCACCCAACCCCCCACTCCACATCATTCAAAACCTATTTATCATGAATTTACTATCCTTGTACCTCTCTAGAGACTTACAAAGGTGTTCCCAATATCTTAATAACCTCCTCTCAATATTTTAAAATCACTCTCTCAATGTAAGGTTTCTCCTTCCTCCTCCTATTTATTCAAGTGATTTCTTTGTATTATAAATTTTATTTATAATTTTATATATTTTACTATATTTATACACATAACTTTACTATCCTTATGATTCCCAAGTAATTATAAACCACCTTTCATTCTCATTAAATCCTTCCATGAGACTTTATGTACACTAATTATGATAATGAAATTATCCTATGATTTTTCATGCCAAACACTCATGTTGTGAATTCTCATACTCATTTCTAATCAAGGGTTTTCTCTGAGATGTACCAATCGATAATTTATTGGGGAATTCAATGTATTTAACCCACATTATTTAATCATTGTATTAAAAGTGATCAAATTTGTTCTTTTTTTATCTATGTGGAGCACGAATGCATGTGCATGATATGAATGTGATGGGTGAGCCTAGATTTATATAACCCTACAATGCATTGGGTAAATTTTTATCTTATTATATACAATGTATGGTGTATGTTCAGTTAGCCTAATAACACTATGTTATTTTTTCTCAATGGTTATACATGAATTATTATTATGTCATTTTTTATGTTATTCCCACATTCTTATGTTTCCTTGATGTTATCATATTATATCATGATTTTATTTTCATGTTTATGATTATCATATATTTATGTCACCTTGATACACCTCTTGACTTATATATATTTCATTCATCATGCTATGCTTTGATTATTCAATTACTGGGCTTTATAGGTCACCCTTTTCTTATGTACATCCCTAGGTTATCTTGTGCAGTGTTAGAAGATCAAAAGATTTTAATGGAATGTTATAGGTTTTTAAATAATGTATTTGTATTACCATTTCATGTTAATGTGTTTTGTATCTAATTTCCCAAATAAACTAGGACTCTTGATCTTCTTGTATTATATTATGTGTATCTTTGTATAAAAAATCATGAAAAAAAAAGTATATAAAAGATATGGGTTGTCATAGTTGGTATCAGAGGTAAGGTATAGTTATTTTTGGGTATTAGGGTTATCAACACTTAGTGAAAGATTTATGGATAAGACTAAACATATTAAAACAACCTTAAATTTTTTTAAAGTATATATTATGTGGTTTCCATGAAATAAAATCCTTTTTTGGATACTACAAGTAGATTTAAATCTAGCACATTTGTACCTTGGGGTAATATCCTTAAAAATGGTACATTAGGTATTAACTTAATCATCACTTGGTTTATGATAAAGAGTCCTTGTTGCACACCTATTTTTACACTCCCAATAGATTTTATTTGGTTAATTCATAAGCTCTTTTTAAACCATTATCAGGGGGACAAATTCTAATAAAATTTTGTGTTCAAAAATAGACAATAGATAACTTAGATTAAGACATAGAAATTCATAGGTTAATGAATGTATTTTATTTATCATTTATCCATTAAATGTTTATCATTTCCCATTTATGAGTGTAATAGTTTTAAAATTATCATCCCTAATTTCCCCTTTATTTTAGTCAATTGTTGGAAATAGGAGGAACTAAGTCAAAAACCAATGTGTTGGGAAATGCGATAACTACCCAAATGAGATGCCTAACATGATGGAAGCTAAAGTAAAATATATTGTGATAATTATAAACCAGTTATTGTAAATTATTATTAATATCTAGCACATATTTTAATCTATCATCATGTTAAAGTAGATGATGATGGCGTATCAGGGAAATTCATGTGATAAAGAGGATAAAATATGTAAGTTTCAATTTCCTAAGTATCAAAAATATAGAAAGAGACACTAAGGGAAATGTCGAAAATAAATTAGAATATGTTTTATGTGTGGAAAAATAAGGCATAAAGTAGGTAATTTTCAAAAAAAATTAAGAGTTCAATTAACATGATGGAGGGAAATAATGTTTAATATGAAGTACCATTAACAGTTTTATGTCATAAATGTGGGGAATTTAGGAATTACCAAAACAATGATCTATTCCATGGGTTATGATTTCACACCCTGACCTTTGATATGACTTTATTTTATTATTTTCTTGATCTTGGATCTTTCGATTGAGGTTCAGGTTAATACTTGGTTTAAATTTTTGTATTTTTGGAAGTTTTGGGTGAGTTTTTGGAATATTCACAGTTTTTGCACAGTTTGGGTAGACCGTGCACCCTTACCTAGGTAACTATCCAGCCTATTTTTGGGTCCTGAAGCATGGATCACGGGTTGGGAATGGTTTGGAAAACCGTGTTAAAATCATGCATTTGGTTCTATCCATTCAAACAGTGGATGCTGCATTGTTTTTAAAATCATGCAGATTAACTATACGAGCTACCCAATTTCTTGAAATTTTGATATTCCAAGTTTTCCCCTATGTGTTTCTAACCCTATATCGGTTTTCTCCTCCATTTATCATCCTAGGCGCACCAGGGCCTCCTCCAAGCTCCCTTTCCTTTTCTCCCCTTCGATTATTTAATCCCCTTTAAGGTTACTAAGGTTAGTTCATTTGGTTTTTAGTCATTTTTTCCCTATCCTCTCTTTCCCCTCTAGGGTTCTTAGTGTTTTCTTAGTGGGGTTTCTCTTTGGATGAACCCTAAGGGAAATTTTTTATGTTTAGTTTGATTTCTTGGATCTTATGGTGTGTGTATCATCTCCTGGGCTTATCTCTTCCTTGTCTCATAGTTTTTTTGCAATCATACATCGTTGAGGTAGGGGTTTCCATTATTTTCCTTTCTAATCCATTCCATTTTATGGTTAGATGATTCTAATTAATTTATAAATATTTTTTCATGCTTTTGATTTATTTGGTTAATTTATTATGGTTATTTAATGTTTATAAAATTTTTCAAAAATGGTATTTGAAGCACTTATTTTATTTTTATTAAAAATATATTCACATAAGTTGTTTGATGAAATGTTAATTGGGTTTTAAATGGGTTTCCTTAAATATGTCTATGTGTTCATGTGTGATGTTTTTTGATAAAATGTTTCTTGGTTTCTTTTTATCAAATTTAATGGTTTGAGAGAATTTTTAGCCTTGGTTATATTTTGGTGGTTTAATTTGATGGTGAAATGAGATTTGTGTGAAATTTTTGGTTCTTTAAAAGGGTTTGGGTATGTTCTTGGGATTCCATGAGAGTTCCATTGGATGTGGTTGTTCTAACAAATTATGATGGCCCTTTTTAATTTAAAGACTTAATTTTCAAAACACTTGACCCTATCCTCCTCCTATCTTTATCAATCCTCATTAAGACTCTATAACTTCTAAATAGTTTCATGGTTTTAAAATAAATTGAAAATGGTTTTGAAATGATGTTCGGAGTTACGACTTGTTTGGAACTTTGGGAAAACGATTGGAATCTAAATGGTGTAAAGGCACATTTGTAACCTTGAGCATGTTGTATGCTTTAGTTTTGGTTTGAAGTGGGTTTTCACATCATTTTAGTAATTTTGTTGAATGTATTTAAAATGAATATGGTTTGAAATTATAAATTCCTAGTTTGAAACTTTTATGTTTTGAGAAATGATTTTAAATCTTGTGTGACAAAATATGAAAGCTTTATTGGAAATTTATAAGGGTTTTGATCAATGATTTGGAAGTTGATGTGATATGTCAGCCTAGTTGTAATTTTTGGTAATATGATATGTGACAAGAACCCCTATAGAGGATCCCCTTATATGGGTTATCATATAGGTGGTTTTAGTGTTTAGGGTAGGCAAGTTCGATGATAGCAGGTAAGGTGAGTCACGCATGTGAGGGCCTCCCACTTACACAGTATACTATTTCAATGGATTTCCTAGGAATATTTTAAAGGGTCAAGTGATAGTAGCTTGTGAACCCTGATTAGACAGGTTGATACCCCCTTCACATGATAGGGCTTCGTGGGATGTGCCACTGGATTGGTTAGTTTAGGGTGTTCATCTGGTTATAGACTACGAAGTTTCACCATATACCTAAAGGTGAGTCCTACTCAAGTATGTCTAGGTATCTCTCAATGTATATTTAGAAAATTGCCATGGTTTCTATTTTTAATCGTTTGTTTTTTTGTTTGTTTTTTGTTTCCTGTTTGATATTAGTCTTTCTAGTTTTATCTGCTTGTATTTGTTCCCTTTATTTTCTAAACATCCATGATTTGGTTACTTGAATGGATTTTGTGGTTGGGTTTGTTTTTAAAGAAAAACTTTTTGTGGAAAGTGAATCTAATTTTTGAAAAGGAAAAGTGTGTGTGTTGTTTTAAAATAGAAACTTATTGAAAGATGTGTTTTTTTCATTAAATAAACTGAAGTATTATTTTTATATATGTGTATTTCAAACTAGTGTTAATGCTTTATTTTCAAGAAAGTAAATTTATGGATTTACGGTGGCTACCTGCTGAGCTGTTTAGAGCACACCCTACTTGTACCATTTGATGTCAATAGACCAGAGATGTTTTGCAGGTTCAGTTTTTTTGGTTCAGGTGATCATTGTTGGATTAGTTGGTCTTAGGGTTGGAGGTGACCAAGAGGTCACATGGAGATCGTGTTGGCGTAGTCCAGTTTTATTTTTATATTAATTTATATTTTGTTTCTTAGGTTTACTTTTTATCTGGATTAGTTTAAGCATTTATCCATGATCAGCTGTTTTTTATTACTGCATGCTCAGTTTTCTTATTTTAGTTATTCAATCCTGGTTATTAGGCTAAATCATTCTCATAGTTATTACTTTGATTCTTGACACTAGTTTCCAACCCTTAGGGATCATAAATGCCCTTTGGTCCAGGCCACAGGTTGGGTCAGGTGTCAAGTCGGATGGAATCTAGGCTGGATTCATGAAAAATTGTTTTATAGCATGTACTTTGTTGTTTAGGGTGTCAGGTAGAATAGAAACTAGGATTTTTGGGACTCGAGATGTAGGTACGGGAAGAGCATCGTGAACTCTTTCTCATTGTGATCATCAAGTTTCGAGGGGTAGTCTGGGTTTTAATTTTTAGATTGTTTTGGGTTGAGGGATGATAGTGGAGGCAATATAGTGTCCTTTTGTGACCTCACATGGAGTGGTTACCCATGTGGAGTCTGAATAAATGATTCAATATCCTCTTATTTTTTAATTTTTACATGGGGCATGGCCCACTACCATGTTATTGGGTTGGGTATGCCCACTTTTTCTTCATTCTAATGGTTTAGTGTTAATTATGACTTATCTTGGTCTTAGTTGATGTGAGTGGGCTTTTAAAATAAAATATATTTTCGAAATGAAAATGATTTATTCAAGTTATTTTAAATTGAAAAATTAAATTATTTTATGGTAAAATAGAAAGTGGGTCGAAATTTTGAAAATTTTTGCTAAATGCTTGGGTTTTAATGAAGAAATGAGGTATGTGTCCCTTGGTACTCTATATTGAAGATCACATGTGTGTGGGTATATATAGAAGGTGCATGTTGGAATGTGTGTGTGGATAATATGGGTGGAAGTGAATGAACACATATATGATGGTTCATATGATTCCATGGGTGGGGACATGAAATTAAAGGGGTTACTTGGTTTTTTCCAAATTATTTTTCAATGGGAAATGATTTGAGAATTTTTTTTCGTCTTAAGAAGTGGGTTCCATTTGTGAAAAGTGTCCTTGGAAGAAGGAATTTTTGAATTTTAAAATATAATAGGGTGGTTTTTTAAAAATATAACTCTAGTTTTGTTTTTGTTGTTTGGATTTTGAGCTAGTTACTTTGTCCTAAGATGATCTTTTGGTTGTGTTTTGGTTGGATGTTGATTTATATCCTTGTGTTTTTATGTTGTTCAGAATATGCCTCCCATAAAAGTCACCAAAATTTCTGGTGAATCTTTTCTAGTTTCAGGTTCTTATTAATTTTTTTCCATCTTATGTGGTGATTGAGTTTAGTTAGAAGCATTAGAGTGGATTGATTAAGTTGAGAGTGTCTTCAAATCATTGGGAACTCCTGATGTTGTTAGATTTTGTTTTTTTTTGGGGGGGGGGTTTGTTTGAGGGTCCATCTTTGGACGAATGGGAGAAGTTTCCCCACCATTGATGCAAGTTGAGATGATGTGGGAAGTAATTAAGTTCATTTGTGTCTGATGGTTTATACATAAGGAGGTGAATATGAAGAAGAGGTAAGATCCCATGAGTATTCATTAAGGCTAGTGAACGGTGAAGGCCTATGTTGACCATTTCAAGGAGTTGGTACCCTTATCACTAGAGGTAGAATCACAGGATCTATTGAAGGATTATCTTTTCATTGGGGGTCTTCATCCAGAGATCAAGGAGTAAACCCTATCCTTCTAGGATCGTAGTTTTGAAGAGTTGGTGGACGAATCAGTTTAAGATGAGTTATTTTACGAAGCATAAGTAGGCAGTTATAAATCTAGTGTTTCTTGTTTCTTGTAAAGGTTTCCCATATGGAAAGGAGTATATGATGGAGGAACCAATCTTGGTGGAGTCTCCTTTTCTGATTCTAGTCTCCAGTTTTTCAGACAGTTCTCTTTTATTCCACCAATGTGGCCGGTTTGGGCATTTGAAGCCATCATGTTGCAATCTACCAAAAAAATTATCATCATTGTGGTTGTTTGAGTCATCTGGAGAAGTATTTTATCAAGCGTTACCTAAATAAGAATCTTTGATTGAAGAATTTTGGTGCATGACTGTGAGGCAAGAGATACTTTAGTCATTAAATATCTAGCCACATACCTAAGAGTGAAGCTCACATATAGTTAAGAGACATTGATTATGTGGAAGACCTTACCCTAACTATTTTCTCCAGTGTTAGGGTTGAGACATTTCAAAATTTCCTTCTTTTAGTTTTGTTATTGTTGTAAGTTCGTATTTCCATTTTAAAATTGTGATGGACTTATCTTTTCTTACCTCAAGTGGTTTTTTTATCTGATTTTGGATCTTTAAATGGTTATCCTTTCATGATTCGGTTTCTTTTTTTCTGTTTTTCTTTCTTGGAGATATCTATTCATGTGGAAATTAATGGTTGTATCTTGTTTTTGGGTTCATTGTTCAGTTTTGGTTTCTTCTATGGGTTTTTTCCCATGTATAGGTCTATATAATGTAGGAAATTTTCAATTTTTTGTGGTGGTATTATTTTTCTCGTGCGATAAAGTAGGAAAAAGTTCATGTTGGGAGTTCCCAAATTAGACGGTTTCGGTGGTGTTAGTAGTTTTAAAGTTATCATGCTAGTTGAGTTATTATAGTGGGGAGAACCCTCTTGTATTCTCCCCTCATTCTTGTGATGTGTTTTCTTTTCTATCAGTTGGGTTTGACTTGTGGAGTGAAAGGTCACCCAGAGGTTTGCAGTTTCTTTCATATTTGAATGGGAATGGATTCAGGTTTTAGTTATCTTTCGACTAGGTGACTTTCTAGGGGAATAAAGTTTTTGTGTTGGGAGGAATTTTTACACCCTAACCTTGGAGATCACTTTATTTTATTCTTTTCTTGATCTTTGATCTTTTATTTGGGGTTCTAGTTGATCCCCGGTTTAAACTTTTGGTTTTTTGAATGTTTTGGGAGAGTTTTTGTCCTTTGAAATGTTTGTGCAGAGTTTGGAAAAACTATTCACCCTCACCTAGGTAACCGTGAGGCCAATTTTGGGGTCCTAGAGTAAGTAACATGGATTGAACATAGTTTGGAAACTTTGTGGAAACAATGTATGAGGTTCAATCCATTTTGATAGTGGCTTCCAAATGGTTTGCACATGATTTTTCAAACCATTCAAACTAACTGTGTGAGTTTCCTAGTTTCTTAAAATTTTAAAATTCCAAGTCTTCCCCTCATTTTTTTTACCCTAAATATGGTTTCTACTCCCTTTCTCAGTATAGGCACACTAATAAATCCTTCAAAATCCCTATCCTTTGCTCCCCTTCAATTTTTGAAGCCCCTTGAAGGTTCCTAAGGTAAGTTCCTTTGGTTTTTGGTCATTTTTCCCCTATCCTCTCTTCCCCTCTAGGGTTCTTGGTATTTTCATGGTGGGGTTTTTCTTTGGACAAACCTTAAGGGAAAGGGTTTATTTTTAGTTCAACTTATTGGATGTTAGGGTGTGAGGATCATATCTCGGAATTAGTTGTTCCTTATACCAGAGTTTGGTTGCGATCATACATAATTGAGGTAGGTGTTTCCATTATTTTCCTTTCTGATTAATTCCATTTAAGGATTGGGTTATTCTAATTAATTTATAAATATGTTTCTACTGATTTTTATGCATTTGGTTTATTTATTATAGTGCTTTTATGTTTTTAAAATTTGGAAAAAATGGTATTTGAAGAACTTATTTTATTTTTATTATAAATATATGCACATAATCTGTTCAATGAAATGTCAATTGGTTTTTAAAGGGGTTTCGTTAAATATGTCTATGTGTTCATGTGTGAAAAATGTTTGATAAAATGATCATTGGTTCCATTTTATGAAATTTAATGGTTTGAGAGCATGTTTAGCCTTGGTTGTATTTTGGTGATTTAATTTGATGGTGACATGAGATTTGTGTTCAATTTTTTGTTCTTTAAAAAGTTTTGGGTACATTCTTGGGATTCCATGAGAGTTCCACTGGATGTGGGTGTTCCAACAAATGATGATGGCCTTGTTTAATTTAAAGATTTAATTTTCAAAATGCTTAAACATATCCTCCTCCTCTCTCAATTTTCATTAAACCTATATTACTTCTAAATGGTTTCATGGTTCAAGACAAATGGATAATGGTTTTGAAATGATGTTCGGAGTTATGACTCATTTGGAACTTTGAGTAAATGATTGTCATCTAAATGGTATAAAGGCTCGTTTGTAACCTTGATCATGTTGTGTGATTTCATTTTGGTTTTAAGTGGTTCTTCAAATCATTTTGGAATTTTTTTTGAATGTATTTACAATTAATATGGTTTGAAATTATAAATTCCCAGTTGAAAACTTGTATGTTTTGAGAAATGATTTGAAATCTTGTGTGACAAAATTTGAAATCCTGATTGGAATTTTATAAAGGTTTTGATAAATTATTTGTAAGTTGATGTGATGTTAAGTCCAATTTGGAACTTTGGATAATTTGATATTTGATTGTCACCCCTATATAAGATTTCCCTATATGGGTTATCAGATAGGTGGTGTTAGTGTTTGGGGTAAGCAAGTGAGGTGATGGAAGGTAAGGTGAGTCATGCGTGAGAGGGACTCCCACTTAAAAAATATACTATTACCATGGGTTTCTTAGGAATATTTTTGTGGGTCAAGTGATGGTTTCTTATCAACCTTTATTAGATGGGTTGATACCCCCTTGACTTGATAGGGCCTAGTGTAATGTTCTACTGGATTTGTCAGTTTAGGGTGACCAGTTGGTTATAGACTATGGAGTTACAACATATGATAGTAGGTGATTCCAACTTGAGTACATCTAGGGATCAATCTAGGGATGTTTAGGAAATTCCCATAAAGTTCTGTGGGATCACAAGCATTGATACTTATTCTCGTTAATTTAGCACATTGTGATCTCAAGTAGATGATATCATAAGGACTGGACCACCAATAAGAACATTGTATATTCTAGGTGTCATTGGTAGTTCCTATCTACAAACGTGTGTAATGGTATCTTGAGTAGAGATTATTACTAGTGTATACTATTTGGTCACATACTTTTATGCAAGATGAAAACTATGACATTGATTTCCTAGGAAGGTAGCTTGTGTTAGGTGTGTCATTTGTGGTATGAAATTTATTTAATAATCAAGATAGAATTTTTTAATTTTGAAATGTAGTAATATATTGGGGCTAGTTGATTAGGTTAGTGGTACCTTCACTAAGTTCATGTCTATAGTAGAAGAAGGAAATTCCATCTAGTTAGGGTAACTAACAATAAAGCAAGAAAGGATGATGACATGAAGTGTGCATCTTGATTTATGAGATAACACAAGGAAAATAGATTATATTTCATGGTGTGTGATTCTTGGAAAGGTTGTCATTGCTATGAATTTTCCTTATCTCCTTAAGGGCCTTGATGTGTTACTAGACTCTGCACTTATTCTGTGAATATTATCCACTTCTATCAAGATAAGCGCCTAAAGGGTCACACACTTAGCATATTCAAAATTATGCCCTATTCTGTTGAATATGAGTATAGGACATTGTGGGACCCACCACAGGTTCTGATAGATTCACGAGAATAATCGATCACCAATGAATAAATCAATTCATTATTATTAAATTATAGAATAATTGGAGTGGAATTTTATGACACCCCAAACCTTTTTCATGTTTAATAATAATATTCTATGGTTTAATTCTTGTACTAACCAGTACGGATTTCAAAGTAAATATTATCTCACTTTGTTTAAATAATAATTTAAAAATAACCGTTTTAATCAAACATTATTTATTATTATCAAATAATTATTTAACATAATATTTTAAATAATAAAAATTATACTGATATATGAATATAGATAATTTGTTGTTTGATTTCCAAAATATGATATGTGTGTGTGTGTGTCTGTGTGTGTGTGTACTAGATTTGAATTATAATTATGATATAAAACTAATACTATAATTTTATATTGAGGTTATATATGATAATGAAAATTATTGTTTTAAAGTATTTTAACGACATTATTTTGTAAAAGTACACTATTTTAATTATGTGGATAATTATCTAATCTATTATATGAGTTTTGTATATTTTCGAGAATATTATATATACAAATGTATATATATATATATATAAATTAATAATTATTAGATTATAAATTAACATTTTGAATTTTGTTTAATAAAATTATAAATATATATTACAACTATTTTAATAGAATGATTAAAATTGTACATATATGAATGATATTTTAATAAAAATTATGGTTACTTTGAATCATATATATAATATTAAAAAAAATTGAGTTTCAAAATTACAAATATTTTGTACAAATTATGATAATTATTATTTTGATTTTAAAGATAATAAATTTTAAATTATTAATTTAATTTATAACATTATATGTATATAATGTAAAATATATAAATATATGTTTCACACAAGAATTTAATAATAATAAATTTTAATTTTTTTAAAAAAGTATTGATAAAATAAGTTTAATAGATTATTATTTTTATTAAAATTTTGAATTTTATTAAAGTTATATGTTATATGATTAAATAAATAATGATAAATGTATAATAATAATAAATTAGATTGATTTTGATAAAAAAAAAGAAGGATCTCATGAAGGGGGGTCCTGATTCCTGGTTTTCAGGCATAGGGTTTCAGGAGGAATCGGGTGCCGCGCCACATAGGGGAGAGTGTAGGGATTTAGCAGGGTGGTGTCGAGCAGGTTCTGTTGGGAATCATCCAGTGTTGGGGACCTCGATCGCGGTTGAGGCTGAGGGTAGGTGTCGCGTCAGGAGGCAAGGGAGTCGCGAGAGGGGTCACAGCGGTCATTCTCAGTAGGGCCATCGTCGAGAGTCAAGGTCGAGTGGATTCAAGAAGGAGAGGTCACGTTAGGGATTTGGCCTCTGAGGCTTGGCGGTGGTCCGGGTCGATTAGGCCACTGGTTGGTGAGTTCGAAGAATACGGATGCGGGTAGGTGTTTTATTTTATGTTTTAGGTATCTGAACCTTTTTGGAATTGACTGTGTATCCTTTTGTAGCACGTCCTGTTCTTATTTTTTTTGTTCTTAGTCTCCTGCTCATCTTTTTTGGACGGAGGATTTGATTACTGATTTTCTTATCAGTGTAAAATCTATCTAGTTGTTGACTTTTTGTGGTCTGATGTCAATTAAGATCGACCTGTAATGGTTTTATATGTAATCTTTCAATGTTTAAAATTAATATGTTTCAAAAAAATTTGAATATAGAATTTATATATTCTATTTTGTAGTCTGCATCAACTCACACATATTGCAAGGCACGCTTATGTTTGTCCGCAACTGACTTTTGGGTTGATCCTATTGTAGTCATTCTATATTATTTTTTTCTATTTTATTTTGTTTCTATTCTTTTGATGTAAGGATGTTCATTTGAGCTTTCACAACAAGCTTTTACTATTCCATTTTTTATAAAGTGTGGATTTTGGTTATAAAAATCCTTAATTGAAAGTAAAAATGTGAACTTTACACCCATAACATCTCGGTTTTTCTTCCTCCCAAGCCTCCAGCAAAGCTCTCCTCAACTCCACCTCATCATTAAGCTTGTAAGGATTAAATATTTATTTTCAAAATTTATTTATTTTATAATCATATATTTTTAAGGGATTATTTATAGTTTATTTTGTGTCTTATGTTCTTCATAAATTTCTAGAAGGAACTTCGTTTATTTATCTCAAAGTTATAATTTTTATTTTTCTGGGATTATTATTTTTCAAAAATTATCCATTCAAATTTCCTTTTTTATTTAGTAAGATATTTCTTTAATTAAATATTTCAATATTATATATACTTTATTAAAACTATTTTTAAATCTAGTTTGGTGTATGGGAATTAATATTTATTTTCATGGTTTAATTTATTTATTAAGATATTATTTTCTTCTTATTAATTTAAGTTTAAGGTTATTGTCTTCTAAGGGCGCATTTAATATATTTACAATTTTTTGTAAAATTATGGATGGGATAAATTTATTTTCAAGGATGTATATATATATATATCCAATGATTTATAAATGTGTATGAATATGTCATTATTTCAAAAAATATTATGTCCTATTTTATTTTATTTTCAAAACTAACAATTTAAGGTCTATGTTTTCATTTTTATATTTAAACATATATTTTGTAAATTTTATTTATACTTGTGTTTTTTAAATATGCTTAAGGGTGTGTTTATATTACCTGCAGATCATGTTCTCCCCAAAGAAACGTGTAAGGTATTATATGTGTTGCAAAACCCATCCATTTATTTATATGTATACACAGTTTACATAGATATGTGTATATATATATATCATTTATAAGGTGAATCTAGGTTTTCAAAGGTTAAATTTTTGTGTGTATTAATATTTATAAGTTAAATAATGATATAAGGGTTCAACTAACACGGTTTTTGATTATGAAAAACCATATATACACTTAGTAAATATTCGTACATACACATTTAATTCATTTCAAATCTGTTTTATGTTATTAAAGATGATTTTCAATATTTAAATAAAGACATGGATGTGAATAATGTTTTTGGGTTCAAATAGCTTAGTATTATTATGAAAAACATTAGTTTTATGTATGTATTTACATGCCTTTATGTACTCTAAACCTAACATAAGTTTTGGTTTTCAATCCTATGACATTGGGGATCAAATAATGTTATGAAGTATTTATTAATTGTAAGGGTTTAAAATACCTTGTCTGCCTTGCGTAAAACCTATTTATACACTTTTTATTTTTAGTTATATATATATATATATATATTAATATATATATATTCTCATAGTTTTAAATAAACATTTATGATACCAATTTATTAGCATATGTTTTAAATACGAATGACATCTACCTTAAATTAAAATTATGCATTTTAGAATATAAAATGTTTACTTTAAAAATAAGGACTTTAGGATTTAAGGGTTATCATTTTATGTGACAAAACCTGTATTTTATGTGCATTAGATATCATTACATGTGCTATAATCTGTCTACCATACTTTTCTTTTTTTAGATTTACATAACCATGCAGTTGTTAGTTTTTTTTACACTTAATTCCTGACTCACTATGTATATGTAAATGCTAAAGAATGTAATTAAAACTCTTATGACCTTTTATGGAGTTAAGAACTAAATTATTCAAAGTGGTGCGGGACACTTTGAGTAATATAAAATGAGAAATTAAATTTTTAAAGTGGTATGGGACACTTTAAATATACAGCCTTACTTGGAATATGAGGAATGTATTGGACTCGGTATATGACAGGTTGGGGACTGGTTAATGAAAGCCCTATGGGTTGGGGACCGGTTAATGAAATCCCTATGGGTTGGGGACTGGTTAATGAAATCCCTACGATGCATCAGTAGTTCTCATGAGACAAATTAGGTCATGGAATGAGGCCTTGACATAGTCCGGCATTATATGTTCCCTCACTATGTTTACAGTATTTAATTAACCAAGTGGATATTCAACTAGTAGAATATACTTGGTTAAGAGATTGTACTTATGAGTATCAGAAGAAGTAAATTCTTATGGAATAATTTTTATTCAATATTCAGATATTTATCTTCCAGATTATGATTTACAGTTAGTATAGAAAGAAATTTATGTTATCACTTTATGCGCAACTCTGATCATGTATTACTTTCATTTATAAAATTCTGTACTTGCACTTTCTCATGTCACACTTATTATAGTTATAACAACTCTTACCTTATATTATGCATGCCTTATATTTTTTATAAGCATGCTTATGATTGGAACATGTTTCATTGTAACTCTGTAAATATTCCTTGAAATGTTCACTTGTAATTTTTAGACAAAATGTTATGTAATGTTTCATGTATTGCATATTTCCTTAAGAAAATGTTTTATGAAAAATTTTAAAGGAATGTTTTCAAAAGGTTTCAATTGAAATATTATTTTATTTTAAAACCCCCTTACTTGGAATTTGTATGCTCACCCTATGTTTTAATTTAAATTTTATAGGTTTAGTAGATTTGAGTTACACCCTTTGGTGGTAGCTTTTTGGAGTTATTTTCTCTTCCAGTTTTGAAGGACTTTTAATAATTGTATCTGGTTCTCCAGAACCTAAACTGAAAATATCCTCTTTAGTGGAACATTGTGTGTTATTCTTCATCTTTTGTTTTATAAAAAAATTATACACCATGTTTTATTGAAACCGCACTGGCTTCGGGGTAGTCTGAGGTCGGGGAATGACTGTTAGTATCAGAGGATTGGTTTAGAAAACCCTAGAAAATTAGAAAAATGCTAAAATTTTAATTATGTCTTACTATGTAGAATTATTTTTTAAAATTTTCATATGGCTGATGAAACAAGTCTTTTGTATCTCCCCACTGAATCACTATAACGCTTAACTGTCGAGTCATTTTCAATGACATACTATCCATTTGTGAACCTATGTCTAACCTATAAACACCTCTATCAAGTGTCTAACAACCCAAATATTCTTTGACTTTATCAAGGACTAGGTCACTTTTACTACCTCATGTCACAAGCAAAAATTTATTTTTATGCGTACAAATGAAGGTACTGTGAAGGACTCTTCTTTTTTTCACCCTATCTGAGGGTTAGCTGGCCCTAGAGTAGTTCTGGTAAGCTGCAGAGGCAGGAAACCCCTGCGTAACCTATATGTTCCAAGTCTTGAGTTAAAGAAGGTATGGGAGGCTTTATAACATCTGGTTTTTAGAAAACCAAGTCATCTAATTAGTCTATCGGAACCGCATTCATTCCTATATCTCTAAACTCTACACCTCACATGCCACCCTTTCAAGGACCTACTACTGCCCGCATGATTTTGACTCGAGCTATGAGAGGAGTATCTGGGTGAATGAAATTTAGGAGTTTAAGAACATTTTGAGGATCAATCTAACCGAATGAACCTACCAAGAAAGTCTATGAAAATGGTGGACCTGGTAAAGGGGGACCTTGGGGGTGAATTTTGTCTGGTTTTATTGGTGGAAGTGTGCAGGTATGATAGAATTGTGAGGGTGTGCTTCTTTGAAGGGGGAATAATATGGCACCCCGAACCGTTTTAATGTTTAATAATAATATTCTATGGTTTAATTATCATACTAAACAGTACAGATTTCAAAGTAAATAATATCTCACTTTTTTAAAAGAATAAATTAAAAAAAACTATTTTTATCAAACATAATTTATTATTATCAAATAATTATTTAATATAATATTTTAAATAATAATTATACTAATATATGAATATATCTAATTTTTTGTTTTATTTCCAAAATATGATACATATATATATATATATATATGTATACTAGATTTGAATTATAATTATGATATAAAACTGACACTATAATTTTATATTGAGGTTATATATAACATTGAAAAGTTTTGTTTTAAAGTATTTTAACGACATTATTTTGTAAAAGTATACTATTTTAATTATGCGGACAGTTATTTTATTCTATTATATGAGTTTTGTATATTTTCGAAAATATGATATATACACAAGTATATATATATAAATTAATAATTATTAGATTATAAATTAACATTTTTAATTTTGTTTAATAAAATTATAAATATATATTACAACTATTTTAATAGAATTATTAAAATTGTACATATATGAATGATATTTTAATGAAAATTATGGTTACTTTGAATCATATATATAATATTAACATTTTTTTAAGTTTTAAAATTACAAATATTTTGTACAAATTATTATAATTATTATTTTTATTTTCAAGATAATACATTTTGAATTATTAATTTAATTTATAACATTATAAGTATACAATAATAAATATATAAATATATGTTTTATAAAAGAATTTAATAATAATAACTTTTACTTTTTAAAAACAAGTATTGATAAAATAAGTTTAATAGATTATTATTTTTATTAAACTTTTGAATTTTTTTAAAGATAAATATTATATGATTAAATAAATAATTATAAATGTATAATAATAATAAAGTAGAATGATTTTTACAAAACAAAAGAATCCCATGAATGGGGGTCCTAATTTATGGTTTTTAGGTATAGGGTTTCGGGAGTTGTTGGGTGTCCCGCCGCATAGGGGAGAGCGTAGAGCTTTAGTAGGGTGGCACTGAGAAGGGTCCGTCAGGAGTCATCCGGCACCAGGGACCTCGAGTGCGGTCTAGGCCTAGGGTAGTTGTCACGTCGTGAGGCAAGGGAGTCGCGAGAGGGGTCACGGTAGTCACGCTCAACAGGGACATCGTCGGGAGTCGAGGTCAAGTGGCTTCAAGCGGGAGAGGCCACCGCATTAGGGCTTCGGCCTTTGATGCTTAGTGGTGGTCTGGGTCGAGCAGGCCAATGGTCGACAAGTTTGAAGAATGAAAATGCAGGTAGGTGTTTTATTTTATGTTTTAGGTGCCCAAACCTTTTTGGAATCGATTTTGTAGCCTGTTGTAGCACGTCCTGTTCTTTTTCATTTTGTTGTTAGTCTCCTGCTCATCTTTTGCAGAAAGAGGATTTGATTACTGATTTTCTTATCAGTGTAAAATTTGTCTAGTTGTTGACTTTTTGTGGTCTTATTTCGATTAAGACCTACCTGTAATGGTTCTATTCTTTTGATGGTGGGTTGTGTATTTGAGCTTGCACAGCAAGCTTGTATTGTGCCAATGTTTATACAGTAGGGATTTTGGTTATAAAAATCCTTAATTGAAAGTGTAAATGTGAACTTTTCACCCATAACCTCTCGGGTTTTCTTCCTCTCAAGCCTCTAACAAAGCTCTCCTCAACTCCACCTCATCCTTAAGCTTTTTAGGGTTAAATATTTACTTAAAAAATTTATTTATTTTATTATCATATATTTTTTAATGGGTTTTTTATGATTTATTTTGTGTCTTATGTTCTTTATAAATTTCTGGAAGGAACTTCGTTTCTTTATCTCAAAGTTATAACTTTTATTTTTATGGGATTATTATTTTTCAAATATTATCCATGAAAATTTCCATTTTTATTTAGTAAGATATTTCTTCAATTAAATCTTTCAAGATTATATTTACTTTATCAAAACTATTTTTAAATCCATTTTGGTGTAAGGGAATTGATATTTATTTTCATGGTTGAATTTATTTAGTAAGATATTATTTTCTTCTTATTAATTTAAGTTTAAGGTTATTGTCTTTTAAGGGAATATTTAATATATTTACAATTTTTAGTAAAATTATGGATGGGGTAAATTTATTTTAAGGATATATACATATATATATATATATATATCCAATGATTTATACATGTGTATAAATATGTAATTGTTTCAAACAATATTATGTCCTTTTTTATTTTATTTTCAAAACTAACAATTTAAGGGATATATTTTCTTTTTTATCTTTAAACATATATTTTTTAAATTTTATTTATACTTATGTTTTGAAAATATTCTTAAGGGTGTGTTTATATTACCTGCAGCTCATGATTTCCTCAAAGAAACATGTAAGGGATTATATGTGTTGTCAAAAACCCATCAATTTATTTATATGTATACACAGTTTATATATATATTTATATATATATATATATATATCATTTCTAAGGTAAATCTAGGTTTAAAAGGTTAAAAGTTTTCCTATATCAATATTTCTAATTTCGATAAGGGTTCAAGTAACATGGTTTTTAATTATTCAAAACCAAATATACACTTAGTGCATATTCAAACATACACATTTAATTCATTTCAAATTTGTTTTATGTTATTAAAGATGATTTTCAATATTTAAATAAAAACTTGGATGCGAATAAAGTTTTGGAGTTCAAATGGATTAGTATTCTTATGATAAACATTAGTTTTGTGTATATATGTCCATGTGTTTATGTACTTGTTTCTGATGCTTTCACCGGGGTGTGCGTCCATCTGTCTAGGACGTGCTGATTTTTGCCCCGCGTTCCCACTTTCCAAAGGCAGGTGGCATCCATTCCTTATTCAGGGACATTTTCTCCTTGATCGAAATGGGATGATGGGATGTCAGTTCCTCCTTCTGTGGATTCCTCATCGGAACTCGTTACCTAGTCTGGGTCTCCCTTATAGATTAAGTCGTGGTTCGTGAATCACGTTCTCGGTGCCATATCTTTGTGGATTCTTGTTAATTATACTACTTCTTTCAGGACATTCCATGGAGTCTTGACATCGTTCGGAGTAGACGATAACATCAGGCATGTCGGGGCATATCTGGATGCATGGACATCGGGGAACCTGTATTCTTCCAGGGCATCTCAAAGGCGCAGAACCTGAGGCATCCCATATCGGTTGTCGGGTATCGTATGCCAGAGGAATGTCTTTGAGGTTTTCCTCATCTTCCCATGTTTAACACAAGGTATGTCGTTGGTTTAACGTCTTGCGGATACGGTTACGCCAAAGGCATGTCTTCTGAGGTTTTCCTCAGGCATATCATGTTTAAAACAAGGTAGGCCATGATTTTGATGTCTTGCAGATACAGAATGAGGGTGATCATAACTTCCCATAGAGATAGATCATATTGGTACATCCCTAGGAGGGAGCACCTTGTGTGTTTACTGGGTGGATGGATCAGAACACTCAATAAGAGCAGACCCAAGATGTTGTGTCCCATAAAGGGAAGATGTAACACTACGAAGGCTGATCTAGACGCCACTGAGGGTGGATCAGGGAGTGTTCACCCCAGAATAGGGGAACACCAAGGTTTACCATTGGCTAAGATTGAACCTCGGGGATGTTTCCTACGTACCCTGTGTAGATGACAGGGATCAAAACCCACGTAGTTCGAAGGGGTGATGAATCGGGGTGTACATAGAGGACAAAAACTCAGATTGGTGGGAACCGGCGTGAATGGGGTCGGAGCCAATGGTTGTTGGTCTTAAACCTTAGAGAGGCTTCCTACGTACCTTTCCTTGGAAAAGATCAAAGTCCACATAGTTCGGGTTGGTGGGAACCGACGTGAAGGGGTTCAGAACGACCGGGTGTTGGGCTTGAACCTCAGGGAGGCTTCCTATGCACCTTACCTTGGAAAGGATCAAAGTCCACATAGTTCGGGCTGGTGTGGGGCTTACACTCTAGGCTGCCCAAGCACTGCTATGGAGCGGCAATGGTGAATGGGGCTTATGCAAGGAAGCGGCCCGGGTGTAGCTATGGAGCGACAATGGTGAATGGGGCTTATAAAACGAATTTTCTCGTCTGCCACAAAGGTGCGGAAAAGGTGGATGGGGCTTACACAAGGAAGATACCCAGGTACCTCTATGGAGAAGAAATGGTGAATGGGGCTTATGCAAGGAAGTTGTCTGTCTGTCGCAAAGGTGCGAAAAAGGTGGATGGGGCTTACGCAAGGAAGTTTCCCAGGTGCCTCTATAGAGTGGCAATGGTGAATGGGGCTTACGCAAGGATGTTGCCTGGGTACCGCTAAGGAGAGGTAATGGTGAATGGAGCTTATGCAAGGAAGCTTCATGTGTTCCACTATGGAACGATAATGGTGAATAGGTATTACGCAAGGAATCTACTCAGGTGCCACTATAGAGAGGAAATGGGGAATGGGGCTTACGTGAGAAAGCTACCCGGGTGCTGCTATAGAGTGGCAATGGTGAATAGGGCTTATTCAAGGATGTTGCCCCGGTGCTGCTATGGAGTGGCAATGGGGAATGGGCCTTATGCAAGGAAGCTGCCTGTCTGCTGTAGAGGTGCGGAAAAGGTGGATGGGGCTTACGTAAGGATACTGACCAAGTGTCGCTATGAAGCGGCAATGGTGGATGGGGCTTACGCAATAAGGTTTCCTAAGTCCCTCTATAGAACGGAAATGGTGAATGGGGATTATTCAAGGAAGATGTCTATGTACCGCTATGGAGTGGAAATTGTGAATGGGGTTTATACAAGGAAGCTGCTCGGGTGCCGCTATGGAGCGGTAATGGGGAAAGGGGCTTACGTGAGAAAGATACCCAGGTGTCTTCCTCATGTCTGGCCGTGAGGGCATCTCAACTCACTGGTGGGCTGGGACCACAGCCCGGCACTGACCTCGAGTGAGGGTGTAGGGGCGTATCCCTTGTGGTATGGACCGGTGGGCGAGAAGGTGGTACTTTTGCAAAGGATAGGTCTTTACGAAGTAGCTTCACGGAGAAAAGGGGCTCACAGTGCATGGGGTATCGCAAACCAGCTTCGCAAAGGAAAGATGCTCACGGAGCATGGACTCGTAGAGCATGGAATCGCAGAGCATGGAATCGTAGAGCATGGACTCAGGGATCATAGACTCACGGAGCATGGACTCGTGGAGCATGGGCGCGCGAAGCATGGTCCTGCGGAGCATGGGCCAGTGGAGCATGGGCCCGCGGAGCATGGGCCCATGGAGAATGGGCCCGTGGAGAATGGGCCCGCAGAGCATGGGCCCGCGGATCATGGGCCAGTGGATCATGGGCCCGCGGAGCATGGGCCCACAGAGCATGCGCCCACAGAGCATGGCCCCACGGAGCATGGGCTCGCGGACTCACGGAGCATGGACTCACGGAGCATGGACTCGCGGAGCATGGACTCACGGAGCATGGACTCACGGAGCATGGACTCACGGAGCATGGACTCATGGAGCATGGACTCGCACAGCATGGCCACGTGGAGCATGGACTCGCGGAGCATGGCCTCGCAGAGCATGGACTCGTGGAGCATGGACTCACGGAGCATGGACTCGCGGAGCATGGACTCACGGAGCATGGACTCGCGGAGCATCGACTCACAGAGCATAGACTCGCGGAGCAAAGTGGATCTTGTCGAGAAAATGGCTCTTATGGAGTAATGGTCTCTCGTGGAGCAAAGGTGGCTCATGGAGCCTCGAGAAACCCAAAGGTGATCTCTCTTTCACAAAGGGTGTGAAGGGCATCACTTTGCGGAGCTTGGAACCTCCGCGAACTGGGTGCAATCGGCTACCCTTGGGGCAGTGTGTCTGTCCGGAGAAGGGGGGTGGGCTGGGTATTTATAGGGGAGGAGTGCCGCAAAGTAGATCCCACTCAGTGTGAAGACAGAGCTCGCTCCGTGGTGGGTTCACGAACGTCAAAGGGGTTCATGGAGTATCACGCCTCATTGCTCTGCGATGGGTTCACGAATGTCAAAGGGGTTCGCGGAGCATCCCGCCTCCTTGCTCCGTAGAGGCTTCGCGAAGGAGGAGATTTGTGCCAGCACGGGGCCCCAGGGGCTCTAGTCAAGTTCCTTCACACCGTGATCGCATAGGGAGCTTCGCGAATGGGCTTCGCGAACTAGTTTCCCAGCCCAACTTCAAATGCTCATAACTCCTAATCCGTAACTCCATTCAGGCTCTACAACCTATCAAATTAAAGATTACGAAATGATCTACGGCCTTGGACCATTTACGAGAGAATTTGAAAAAATTTTGGGATTCGTTTTCCAGTGTCAACAGTAATCTAAACCTAACATAAGTTTTGGTTTTCAATATGGTGACATTAGGGATCAAATAATGTTATGAAGTATTTATTAATTGTAAGGGTTTAAAATACCTTGTCTGCCTTGTGAAAAACCTATTTATAAACTTTTAATTTGTGGTTATATATATATATATTCACAATGTTTTAAATAAACATAAATGATTCCAATTTATCAACATATTTTTTAAATACAAATGACATCTACCTTAAATTCAAATTATGCATTTTGGAATAAAAAATGTTTAATTTCATAATAAGGACTTTAGGGTTTAAGGGTTATCATTTTATGTGACAAAACCTGTATTTTATGTGCATTATATATCATTACATGTGCTATAATCTGTCTATCATACTTTTCAAAAATTAAATTTCTATAACCATGCAGTTGTTAGTTTTGTTGTTCACACTTAATGCATGACTCACTATGTATATGTAAATGCAAAAGAATGTAATTAAAACTCTTATGAACTTTTATGGAGTTAAGAACTAAATTATTCAAAGTGGTATGGGACACTTTGAGTAATATAAAATGAGAAATTAAATGTTCAAAGTGGTATAGGATATTTTGAATATACGACCTTACTTGGAATATGAGGAATGTATTGGACTCAGTATATGACGGGTTGGGGACCGGTTAATGAAATCCCTATGGGTTGGGGACTGATTAATGAAATACCTACAAGTTGGGGACCAGTTAATGAAATCCCTATGATGCATCGGTAGTTCTCATGAGACAAATCAGATCATTACACGAGGCCTTAACATAGTCCAGGATTATACATTCCCTCACTATGTTTACAATATTTAATTATCCAATTGGATATTCAACTAGTATAATATACTTGGATAAGAGCTTGTACTTATGAGTATCATAAGAATTAAATGATTATGGCATAATGTTTATTCAGCATTCAATGATTTATTTGTGAGATTATGATTTAAAGTTATAATGGAAATAAATTGAAGTTATTATTTTATGTGCAACTTAAATCATGTATTACTTTTATTTATAAAATTACATACTTTCACTTTCTCATGTCACGCTTATTATAGTTAGAATAAGACATATGGTAGAGTGTGGGAAGCAAAAGGATTTGAACCCTAGATTGGGTAACTCTGATCCTAATATTGATTATTCAAGTGGCAAACCAATTCGTGGATCAGTTTATGATAATTTCTTTGGTCACAAGGATCTGTTTAGTCTTTGTGAAAAGAAGACTTCTGGTGATCATTGGGGTATTAGACTCCAGAAAATATTTTTTGATGCTATCAGAAGCACGGGTACTTCATCCTTCCTTGATTGTGAAGCATCCGCTGGAAGGGTCATTCGAAAGGGCTGGATTGCACGTGTCTCAGCGAATCAAAGCGTTGTTGAGGAGAGGATAAAATTATGTAGATTCTCAATCATCACCCGGGTTGTAATTCTGAATGGGGTGAAACCATGGAAGTTTCACAAGCTCACTGCTAGGATTGTTGAGATGTGGGGTGTTACTGAGTTGAATATGATAGCAATGGGATGTGGGTTTTACCACATTTTCTTCCCCTCAGATGAAATCAAGCATCATGCTTGTAGTTTTTGCTCGGTCCCTCTCAAACCCGGCTTCTTACGAATCTATGAATGGGACCAGAATTTTGATCACAATTCTGTCAAGAACACCTATACAAAAATATGGGTAAGGTTATATAATCTGAATTTGCTCTATTGGCATCCCCAAATTCTCCGGGATATTGCCTCGTCGGTTGGGAATCCTATCAGGCTTGATAGTCAGACTGAAAATCTCATGTTTGGTCATTATGCTAGGATTCTTGTGGATGTTGACATGTCCTCTACTTTGGTGGAGGAAGTGGTGTTAACCACAAAAGGTGACACCCTCACCCTTGGAATCCTTTATGAAAGAAATCCAAAATTTTGCCTTAATTTTCATTTCCTTGGACATAATGCATTAGACTGTAATCGAAATAAGTTATGAAACTTCTGTAAGGTCTGATGGAATGATGATGAGAACTGTAGGCGGAGGGGAAAGAAATCAACTTCTGCTACTGACCCTAGTCCCTCTCACTCTAAGGATTCTCCTCTTGTGAATGATAAGGGGAAGCATGTGTAGGATTCAGATAAGGATATGAGCATTGGTGGAATCCCGCGGGTTATGGAAGAGGCTGCTCAATTTGCAGAGGAAGTTGTGATTTTTGATGCTCATATAGAGGAGTCAATAGTAATGACTCTTTCCTTGGAGTCCAATAAGAAAAATGCAGATACTAACCGCATTTATGATTTGGTCTCAGATCCTGGGTTGGGTCCTGCAGAGGAAGTTTCTATGCAAGATCAGTGTGCAATCCCTATTAAGGAGTTGGTCACAAGATCTACTGATGTTGCATCCCCTGTGCAAGACATGGTTATAGATTCTTAGGGCTTAATTTTAGATTCTGATCAAAGTCTCCCTGCAATTCTTGATGCAGGTCATGGAGGACATGTTACTACAGACTGTGGTGTTGATGTTGCCTCTTCTCATCCTGGTTAGTTCATGCAGGTTCATACGACTATAGTTGCAAATAGAGTATTACCTGCTAGCTTATTGGTTGTCCCAATTGACTCTGGAAATAGGTTCTCTTTGCTCAATCTTGAAGACTCTATTGAAGAAGATGATGATCATGCTTTGGCTAAAAATGTGCCAGGTGTTCCCAGTGGCACTGATAATGATCCCTCTGTGAGGAAGGCGGCACAAAAAAATGAAGGGCCTAGTACTAGGCTCAGATCGAAAAAATGAAAATCCTTTTTCGTAATTGTAAAGGGATTAGGAACCCTCCCACAGTCAGGTCCCTTAGACACTTTTCTATAACCAACAGGCCTTTATTGGTTGGTATTTCCAAACTAAGGATGAAGTTTGAAAATTGGAGGTCTTTCAAATGGGATTCTCTAGGTTACTCTTTTGTTTAAAATAATCATCTTGATACAAACTTTGAATCCTTGTGGGTGCTTAAGCATGATAGTGTGACAATTAGTTTTGTTTTGAATGATGCTCAATCTTTTACCCTCACATGTTGTTTTGGTAATGCCACTTTTTCAGTGATGTTTGTGTATGATTTTAATCTCTATACAAGAAGATGATAACTGTGGAGAAACTTAGCAGATATCTCTGAGAATATGTTGAATAGCTGGGTTTTACTTGGTGACTTCAACACTATTCTAAGACCCGATGAAAAAACTGGTGTGAACTTTTTTCGTGTCTCAACTTCTGATCTTTCAGCTTATATTAATAAATGTGGTCTCACTGAGGTACCTATTTCTGGGGCTGAGTTTACATGGAGTCGATACACTATTAATGGGAGGCGGGAAAGTAAGTTAGACAGGTTCTTTGTGCAAGTGGATGATAGGAATATGGTGATTGATGTTTCTGGGATAACTCTTCCACTGTTAAATTCTGATCACAATCCCATCCTTATTAATGATTGTTTTCATTCTTTTAGGTTAGTAACTCTTACCTTAAAGTTTAATAATTCTTGTTTGGTCATCCTGGGATGCAGATAAATTGTCCTAGATTCCTGGAAAAATGATTATTTGGGCAGTCCTTCTTACATTCTTTGCTGCAAATTAAAGTGTGTCAAGGAAAGACTAAATAAATAGAGCAAGCACTCATTTTCTTCAATTGATAATGACATTAGGGAGGATGAAACTATTCTATAAAACTGCCAAAAAACTATATTTCCTCAGGATTTTTCAACTCAAAATGAGATTTAGGCTACAGCAAATCTGGAGAAACTCTTGGATATAAAGGAAAAATTGGCACAAAATCAGTTCAATATTAGATGGTTGAAGAATGGAGACAGAAACACAAAGCTGTTTCATTGCATTAATAGGAATAAAAAGGCCAAGAGAAGTCTTAAAGCCATGAATATTGAGGGGAACCTCCTCTCCTCTGATAATGACATTACAAGTACGGCCATTAACTACTTTTAGAAGCTCTACTCAGATCATGGTGACGACAACTCTGAGAAAATTATTTAGTGTTTTGATCCTTCTATTGGGTATGATCAAAATAAGATGCTTGTTGATATCCCCAAGGCAAGAGAGGTATATGATTCCCTTTTCTCCCTAAATATTGACAGTGTAGCAGGCCCTGATAGCTTTACGAACAAATTCTTCATGTTTTATTGGGATATTTTCCACCTTGATGTCACAAATGTTGTAAATGATTTTTTTAGAATAGCCCATATGCCGTTTGGACTAAACTCTAACATCATTAATTTAATCCCCAAGAAAGATAATTCCCTTGAAATTAGGGGTTTCAGTCCCATTGCTTTTGGTAACATTGTACCAAAATTGATTAGAAAGATCATAAATCATCGACTGGGTGGTATTGTAAAGGGACTCATCTCTGGTAATCAATTTGGGTTTGTTCTAGGACGGAACATTCAAAAAATTTCTCTATACTTACTTTGAGTGTGTCAATGCCATGAGGAGAAAGGTTAAGGATGGTAACATGGCATTGAAGATTGATATCTCCAAAGTTTCTGATACCATCAGATGGATCCTCCTTTTCACCATTCTTAAAATGCATAGGTTTTCCCAGAAGTTCATTGATCTTATTGGCTCCATCCTTGCAAGTTACAAGCTCTCCATTCTTATCAATTGATCTCCTAGGGGTTTCTTTGAATGTTCAAGAGGATTTAGGCAAGGAGACCCCCTCTCTGGGATTCTTTTTGCTATTGCAGAGGATTATTTAAGCTGGTTCCTCACTAATCTTTCCAATTTTGGATGGTATCAGAGAATGAAAATAGGGCGTGATCTGCATGCACCCTCACATATGTTCTATTATGATTATATTATTCTTTTTATGAGAGTTGATAAAGGAACCATCTCTTATATCAATGGAATTTTCTCACACTATGAGGAGGTTGCAGGTCAGGTCATTAATTGGGGGAAATCATCGGTTATGTTTGGTGGAGGCATTATCACATCAAGACAATGTAGAGTGGCACAACAGCTTGGTGTCAAGAGGGGATTTCTTCCCTTCACATACCTCAGGGAACCACTTTTCTAGGGTAGAGTTAAAAGGTGTCATTTGGATAATATTTCTCTAAATATCACCAATCATTTAAAAAATTGGAAGGGGAAAAACATGTCTCAATAAGGGAGGATATGTTTCGTCAACTCAGTGATCACTTCGATGTTTGTTTACTCCTTTTTTGTGTATAGATGTCCCATAACCCTAATTAAGGAGCTAACTAGCAAGATCAAAAAAATTATTTGGACTGGCTCGGTTCATGAGAGGAAGATTGTCACTGTTTTGTGGAAATATTGCATCACCCCCCCCCCCACATTGGTGGATTGGGTGTCAAAGATATCAGATTATTCAATGACACCTTGATCAATAAGTTTTCTTGGAATTTAATTTCAAAATATGATGACTCCATGGAATTCCTTCGAACCAAGTTCCTTGAAAATATTTATAATGGGTATTATAAATATCTTTGTTCATCTATTTAGTCTGTCATCAAGAAAACCTATGCTAACCTCATGATTTTCTTGAAATGGATTGTGTGCAAGCAATCCCCTCTCAACTTCTGGACCACTCCTTGGATGTCTCGACCTATCGTTGATTCTACTGCAATCCCCACACTCCTAAGGGAGGCTTCCATTTCTGATTTCTAGGGAAACCCAACAACAATCAACAACATGATTCCAAGTCATGTCAGAATGGAAACAAGAAGGTATTGCTACACAGATTGTGATACACTGGTTTGGATGCCAAATTTGAATGGAAGGTTCAATACAAGGGATTTCTATGGATCAATGTGTGGTGCTTACCTGGACCCTCCATCCTAGGTCATGGATTTTTACAAACCTTTAATTCCCTTGTCCTCATATTTTCTCATCTGGAAAATCTGAAGAAGGCGGCTTCCCTTCCCGGCCATTTTGCAGTGCTCTGGATTCAACCTGGCTACAGTTTGTATGTTATGTCTTCAGGAAGAGGAAGATTCTGACCATGTATTCATCTCCTGTAAGTTTTCTTCTAGGTTATGGACCTATGTGTAGGTATTTTTCAATGCTACATTCCCTCCCAAGCGGTTGAAGGACTGCTGCAATTTATTTGCAGGATTAATTGTAGCGAGCGGGTCAAATCTCTCCTCCTAACAGATATGTCCAGCCTGTTGTCTTTCATATGGAAGGCAAGAAATGTTGTGATTTTTAACAAAATTGCTCCCACATTCTATACTGGTTTACTGGAGATAAATTTTTCAATCCGAACTACTTCCAACATCCAAACCGGTACCATAAGGAATGATGTTTCTGACCTTGTTTTGTTGAGGTCCCTTGGTGTGAATGTTAGGCCGAAGAAACCATTGATGATGAAGTATGTTTGTTGGATCCCACCCTTCTCTCGATAGTTGAAGGTTAATATTGACAGGGTTGCTTCTGGTGCGCTAGGTCCTTCCGGATGTGGTGGTGTCTTCCGCACTCACAGGGGATTCGTTAAAGGATGCTTCCTCCATTATATTGGAAATGTGTTTTCCATTGAAGCAGAGCTTTGTTCCATGATAAAGGCTATCAGGTATGGTGTCCATTATGGCTGGCAGTATATATGGATTGAATCAGAATCAACTGTTTCAGTCCAAATCCTTAGAGATCAGTCAAGAAATGTGCCATGGAGGATGTTACCAGTTTGGGTGGAATGCCTCCAGCTTGCAAATTCACTCTAACTTGAAGTTCTACATGTTTATCGTGAGGCCAATCAATTTGAGGATGCTCTCTCCAAGAGAGCTATTGTATAAGTGAGCTCCAGTTGGTCTTTTGTATTGTTGGAGTTTTGTAATAGACTTGTGTAGGCCGATTGTCGTGGTGAGACTTATAATCATCTTTGTAAATCGCCTCTCTGATTCTGCACCGTGTACTTTATTTTTTTTTCTTTAATATATTTTTCTAGGAGCAGTTGTGTCTGCCTCCTGATCTTCTTTGTAGTTAGAATAACTCTTGTTTTAAATGCTGTACACCTTATATTTTGTATAATCATGCTTATTATTGGAACATGTTTCATTGTAACTCTATAAATATTCATTGGAATGTTCACTTGTAATTTTTGGACAAAATGTTATATAATGCTTCATGTATTGTAGCTTTCCTTAAGAAAATTTTTTATGAATAATTTTAAAGGAATGTTTTCAAAAGGTTTCAATTGAAATATTATTTTATTTTAAAACCCCCTTACTAGGAATTCGTATGCTCACCCTATGTTTTAATTTAAATTTTATAGGTTTGGTAAATTTGAGTTACACTGTTTGGTGGTATCTTTTTGGAGTTCTTTTCTCTTCCAGTTTTGAAGGATTTGTAATAATTGTATCTAGTTCTCTAGGAAATAAACTAAAAATATCCTCTTTAGTGGAACATGGTGTGTAATTATTCAGCTTCTATTTTATAAAAAAAACTACACACCATGTTTTATTGAAATCGCACCAGCTCCGGGGCAGTCTAGGGCTGGGGTGTGACAAATTTATTTTTTAATTTATTCATGGGGTATTAAGTGAATACACGGAAAAATATTACATGAAAGAATATTATTTTAATATTCAATGTTATTTTAATTTATTTTTTGGAATTATGAGTCAATTTAATGACTCACTTTTATCATGTAATATATTTATTATATATTAAAAGTAGGTTATAAAATATAAATTATGTTTATAAAAAGGTTAGCTAGTCATAATGTGTCTTTTATAGCTTATTTAGAGGGTATTATTTATATAGGGGTTGTGGAACCCTTTTTTGATGTTTAACTTCCATTACATAATCCAGAGGGGGATCATTTATGAGGGAGTATTTATCTTCTCAAATTTGATATCTCCTCTCTTCTACTTCCAACATTCTAGAGAGAAAATTTATTTTTCAAAGCTTTTGATCTTCGATCGCCTTTACGGATTGAAGTAACGATATAGTGGTGGTATTCAGGACATCTAAGGCTTCGTCGACATCCATGTTGGTAGCCAAAATTTGATGATCTCCATTCCCATGGACTCTTGAAACATGTTTGTATGATCTGGATGGATTCAACCTTAGATTATTTGAGAAACGGATGTCGATAATGAGATGTTTTCGAACATGACATGAATCCAAACATGGTTATCATTTGTTTTTTTTTTTGTGCTTAAATAAATTCATGTAAGACCTTTGAGCCTTCATAAGATATCAGATCACTAGAGATAAAGAGGTTACCTGGATTTGATGATGAAAATTTTAAATATCCAACCCATTTTCTTTCATTTCATGCCTTTATACCAACAATTAGTATCAGATAAATTGCATGTATTTTATAATCCAAATAAAATTAAACTTACCTTCAATTTATGTAGAGGCATTCATTTCATTCCCAATTTAAAAGACTGTATATCCATCCGATCTCGGATGGCCAAGCTACGACCATTTGAAAATTTTATTCGGATCGAAACCATTTTTTGAAAGATATAAAATTGAAGAACATATTTTTTATAAATGTGTTAATTTTAGATGGGGGTGGTGGTCAGTGGTGATTTATGGTGACCTCACTTTTTTTAGCTAGGTTCTAGCTAGTATCTGGTGGCTGGAATAATTCTGGTTGGAGGTAATAATTCCACCGATGGTGGGATTTGACTTTTTTTAAAAAAAAATTAAAATTAATAGTTACTAGGCTTTTGAAAATAATAGGAAAGACAAAAAATATGGGGATATATATGGTTGGTGGTTCAATATACTAACAAAGAAAAGTTGGGAAAGGGGGGAGGCACTCTGGATAACAAGTAGATAACATAAAAAACTAATTTAAAATTAAAAGGGGACAACGGTCGCACCACCCCACTGCCCACTTCACCTCCCACCTGGTTTGTGCCACCCTCCCATAGTTTTCTCCTCCCAACCATCCCTCCAAAAGACACCACCTCCCTTAGGCCCAGCACCCATTGTTGCCCATGGCTTCCCCAATGTTTGCCGTCTCCGCTATTAGCCTCCCCAGCCATGACCCCCATCGACCTCCACCCATGCAGCCTTTACTCACAGTGATCCTCCCCAACGACCTCCCTCCTATATAGCTTACTTTCACACACCATCCCCGGTGGAAGCACTCACACTATCCTAGACCACCTCCCCAACAATGTTATTGGCCTCCCCTCCTATCGTGGTGTCCGGCAGCCCCTTGTCACATTAGCCTCCTCGTCCACCTACTTCCCAATTTTGTTCTATGTGGATTCTGAAAGATTGGCCGACCCACAACCAAGATGAGTCGGCTCAACCCAAAATAAGTCCGGGTGGGTCCTGATCAACCCATAATGGTCCTGGGTGGGTTTTTCCTAACCCATAATGGACCAGGATATGTATTGTCTGACCTGCCTATCCCTATTCGAGTCTGAAATGCCTCAATCCCCTTTTAAGTGATTTTCTAGGCCAGAGAAAAAGAAAAATAATTATATATACAAAATTAAATTTAAATTTTCTAATTTAAAAGTTAAATAAATTTAATTTGGGACTACATCGAAATAAATTACATAAATTAAAATAATTATTTTAATTCATTTAAATTACCTCAAAATAAATTTATCATAAGTTTAATTTTAATTTCACATTTATTTTATTCACAACTGGTCTTGACAATTGACCAACCAATGCTTGTTTAGATTTATATTTATTTAATTAATTATTATAACTATGTGAAATAAATGTAATTTTTTAATTTATTATTGATGATATGTGCATCATATTCCTTCATTTAATATGTATAAGGTTTTACACGCCTTCCTGTATAATTCTATATGTATTTTTCACTTCTTGATACCCCCTCACATGTGTACAAGTATTTATGTATTGTGATGATGAATTTATAAGTTGTGGACTATGTTGATATGAGGCATTATTCGAAAATAGATTTGGTAACATTAGACCAGGGTACGAGCTCTGATATGAGTTAGACCGGACTCGGGTATTTTACCCATAGGGTCATGGTTGATCCATTGGATCAACCAATACTAAATTCTTAAGATCAGGTGGGTAGGTTATTTAATTTATGCATTTTTTATTATTATTTTGAATATTCATGTTTGTAGGAACACATGAAATAATAAACAAATAACACATAGGTTAAAATAAATAAAGACATGATGAATTTTTTCTATTAATGAATTGTTCAGTTGTGAGTGAAATAACATAGTATGAACATATTAAATAAAAAATGAATTCATTTTTTCGTTAAAATTTAAAAACCATCAAAGTATTATTAAGTCATAACACCTTCTGTCACTTAAATTTGAACAAAAATAGGTTTATGAGGTTCTCGTAAACCTTAGTTGAGTGTGCCTCAAGTAATTATGGAGTTTTTATAAGATTGATGGGTTGTATTACCTAAATATTATAGTAAATAATTATCCATATCTAGATTACGATCACTTTTGAGTAAAATCATTGAGGGAATCAAGGTTTTAATTCCAAAAATCTAGGAATTCACTCAAGAGTTCAAGGATCCACAAGTAAATGTGGTTGTCCAATCTGGAGCCTACCTTAAAACTCTTTGAGTAGTGGCCTAGCCATAGCTTGGACTATGAGGAGAGGTTTTAGGGATCCTTTCAATTAGAATACTCAAGAAACTAGGTATTCTGAATCTAATAGTAAGGGATACTACGGTTCAATAAAATAGTGATATAAATTTAATTAATTTTGTATAATCTGTAATAAATAAAAGGTATGAACTACTAAATTTATTTGTTATAGATAAAATGGAAATCACCACTACTAGTAAATTACTACTGCGGTAAATTTTAGATAAATAAAATATCCTAACCATCCATAACTTCCAAGAGTGGTATAAAAACTTTCACATAATACTATTCCAAGAGAGGAAGACTTGTCTGCTATAGTCCTCACTTCCTATTGGGGCCCCTTAGTGAGAAAGGAAGGTTGATAAAGAAAAATATAAGAATCATTTAGACTATGCACTAAATGTATAGTGTATCATGTTCTCATCGATATATAGTCAACTGTAGAAAATTCATGAGGATGGGGATTCCGAAAAGTTGTTAACTCATCACTAAGAGTTATATCAATAGAGAGAAAGGAAGGAAACATATGAGATATAAAGTGCATTATATCAGTGAAATCTAGTAGAATTGAATCAATAAAGACCACATGTACTCATGATGATTGGGTACATCAAGAGACATGAATACCTTGGGTTCAAGTTGAACCAATAACTAGGGACCGATCTCATTATTACCACTTTACCACGAAGATTATAAACTTTTATTGTTAATTATAATAGGAATAACATAACAAAGTCACTCCCAGACCTATTTTATTTATTTTACCAAGATGATAAGGATATGAAGAATACTAATTCATCAGTCCTTATAGTGAAAAATAGGAGGAAAAGAAAGGATATGTCTTCTAAGACTAAACCCAATATGAAGACACCAATACACCATCATTATAAAAATACAAAGATACGGAGGGAGGATAATGAGAAGGAGGTTTTTTACTCTACATGTAGTAAGAAATTCCACTAGAAGAAGAATTTAAAGGTTGGGAAAAAGAAGCAAGGAAACACTTCTACCATGGGTGTTCTTTTTCATTGAATTCAATATGTTTTTATCAACAAGTTGGGTATTAGATAAAATATTTTGCTCACACATTTGTATTTATATACAAGAACCAAGTAGATTTTAGAATATTGAAATGAGTTATTTGGATCTCCATGATGCAAATGGAGCGAGACTAGCATCCTTGTCCATGGGATATTATCATATAAACTTTCTTATAGATTTGGTTCTTATATTAAATAATTTTTATTATGTTCCTTCGGTTAATAGAAACATAATCTTAGGCTCAATTTTGGACACCATGGAATTTTATTTCTAGTTTATAAATAAATGTTGTCTCTTTTATAAGGATAACATATGTTATGGTACGAAACATCTTAATAATGGATTGTATATACTTGAACACAAAAACATTATTGTTTTTATGGAGAAGAGATGACCTGGAACCCTCATCGAGGTGGATTTGGTTTTTCTCAATGGTTGATTGTGAGGGGTTCAGTTCTTGTAAAATTAATAACATCAGGTCAATATTTTCATTCTTAATGGAAACTCCCAATGATTCTCTCAATCATAACTGGGTACGAACCTAATTTGCAAAGATATATGGTCAATTGGGGTTTTAGACCTAGTGATTCTTAGGGACTCGCATTGTTCGAGAGGATGGGATTTTGGGCTCATTGTGCTCTTTTGGGGGGAATTGTTTCCTACTCTGAGACTCACTTATAGATTTAAGATATGTTCGAGAGTCTCTTCCTAATCCTGATATGGGACCGATTACACTAACAAAATGATTATATCTTAAATCCCTTTTATATAACAAATAAATGGGAAGTGATCTCATTATTGAATCCATCTGTATATATCTAAGGTTCTTCATCCATTTTTAGTAATGAATAGTTTCTTTTGTACTGAATCTTTATAACTGGGCACTTCATAATTTTTTCCCATGTAGGGAGGTCATTAATATTCCAAGGATAGGATTGATCCATTATGAGTAATCTTGCATATCCTATTTATTTCCGGAATAAAAACCTATGCAGTTCGTTAAAATCATGAAATTTAACGTTATACAGAAAGGAAATATATACAAGCACTTAGGCACTGAATATTTGAGATCGAGTATCGAGGATACGTCCTACATATCTTGGTTATAATAGGAATCAGAGTTATAATAGTTCAATCACACCCATGGGACTAACCCCAAGGTAGATGCCCTTATGTGAGGGATATTTATATCATGCCACTCGTCAGGGCTTACATACTGAGATTTCCTTGGCTGGTGTAGATTCATTATGTCAAGGATGCATTCATTTCATCTCCCTAAGCCTGTATGAGATATTATTAGTGTGAGAAACAAGGAATAGAAATTGATCATCCTAACTGCTATGAATGCAGGTCTTACATACTAGGACATCCCTTGATATGTTTAATATGTAGCTTAGACCTTATGAAGAATTCATATATATCCCAGTTATCACAATAATCATATTCATCATAGTTCAATTAGTTTCTTGGTCCGATGAGGGGTGAGGTAGGATGATCAATCCATGGGAATGATTAGGTCTTGATGGTTTAAATGTTAGAGATGTGGTTAGACTTACACTAAGGTGTATTCTCATTTGATTTTAGGCTTGGGCCCTAGGAAAGAGTCCTATATATCCTAACTGTGGAATTAATTAGATTCCTCATAGTTCAATTGATCATTCCTTACACACTAACGTTTCCCTTTTATGTTGTACATATCATATTATTCCATTGTTCAATGTTTCCCTTTTATGTGGGACATATCGTATTATGCCACTAGTCAGGGATTACACACTAACATTTCTCTTATCTTGATAGATACATGTCATGTGAATGATATGATTATTGAGACTCCCTAAACCCATGTGAGCATTACTCGATGTGGGAAACAAGGGATGGAAAATAATCAATGTCATTACTTGTGGATCTGGGCCTTATGTATTGGTACTTCACTTTGGATTCTTAATGTGAATCTTAGGCCTCAAGGAGGTTTCTTACATATCCTGGTTATGGAAACAATCATAGTCATCATAGTTAAGTTGATTGGGGCTTAGGCACTGAGGTTTTCCTTTTGGTCGGGGCATACACACCACGGATGAACAAAGTTATCAAGCCCTAGGATTCCCTTTGGACCTAGCTTGATTTCCTTCTTTTCATGCTTTGATTTCCTACTTTGACATGTCTAAGGATTCATGGACATGTCTGGTTATATTTTGGACATGTCCAAAGAAAATCGTATGATCTAGTTGGATTTTCGAAGGGACGTCACATATCCTGCATGCCATTTTTTAGGTCTATAATGTGATCAAGTATGAATTGTATGGAGGAAATCACAATACCTAGATGGATGATTCTAGATGGTGTTGCCTGATCTAGCTAAAATGTCCTAGTGTCATCAAGAAATATGGATGACATACTTGAATGGAATCATTAGAGTCAATGTGACATGTCTGGAGGGTGACACATGATCTGAGATCACATGTCTAGAGGAATTCATAAGATATGGATTGTATTCCTAGAGGGGGTCATGATAGATGGTTGATATTCCGAGATGCTACCGTGAGACTTATTTGACATATACCGGTGTCTCCATATGAGTTGGGTGACATGTCAGAAGGACACTAAAAGGTTTGGATGGTGATCCCAAAGGGCTTCATAAGACTAGGGTGGCATGCCTGTGGGGTGCCATATGACTTGATTTGACATGTCCAGGGGACTTTTCATGATACAAATAGTATAATAAAGGAGCATCATAAGATATGGTTGAAATTTACTGGTGTTATTGTGTGTCCTGAATGTTTCATGTGAAGTGCATGAGGATCAATGTATATGTTCTTCGCATAAGTATCCCATATTTTAGTATTTTTTACAAACTTTTTATTTTAATCCCTTAGATTTATTCATTATTGGATTTTTTTTAAGTCTCATGTGATCTATTAGATGTGTGGTATGATCTTCATGAGTCATGTTATAAGTCCTTCGCATGATCTATAATGATCACATGAAGTGTTACATGATTATTTCATTTGGTCATCAAATCTTACTTGATGGAAAAATTATCGGTCATAAGATCAACCACTCCATGAATTCTACTCTAGAACTGGTCCATATGGATACAAAAATACCCTTCCGTCCAAAGATTAGTATGGTATTTTCCATACTGGGGTAGGGGTTTATAGGCCTCACCACCATGGTTGTTCTCTGCTTTTCACGATGCATATTGTGCAAATCCAAACTGGAGTTGGTGGAGGGATCTGGAATCATGCACTCTACAAGTTCCCTCCATAGATCATTCCATGGGAATTTCATGATTTCCAATGACCGCAAGACCATCCCTTCAACACCTCCTTTATTGGATTATTTTCAATTAATGGGGATGTGTTTGCTTATGCAGACATGCCAATGGACTTTCATATTATTAGGTTAACATGTCCATGTGCCTTGATGAGATTAGGATGCCAATTGAAAATTACTTTGCATGATCTTAGGTGATTTTTTTGGGACTTTCCATGAGATAGGGATGGATTTTCAGTGGGCCTTCACAAAATCAATTTGCAGACAACCTAGGTGCATCATGTGAGTTTTACAACCACAAGAGGCTCCCACCTCTTACCCTTTTTATTTATTTTGTTTATTTCACAATGGTCTGGGATCTCATGAGGTTTTATAAGTTTTGTAAAATACAATAATTGTGCCTCTTGGTGATGTGTCGTGTGACCAATAAAGGTATTTATGTATATTCACAAGCACTTCATGGACAACTCCATTTGTTTGTCCTTATGAAGTTAAAGGGGGATCACACAGTCTCTTGGACATGTTTGAGGACTTTCACGGGATGAGGTGGACATATCAGTGGGCTTTAGCAAGATGAGGTGGACATGTCATCAGTGGTCTTATAGTGTCTTTTGAATCTCCTGGGGTGCATTTGATAATGTTTATGGCTGCAAGAGTCTCCCACCCCCACCCCCTATTTATTTCCTTTATTTTAAAAAGGTTGGGGATCTCATGATTTTTCTTGAATGTTTCCAAGGAAAATAATTCTCCCCATAGATGATTCATCATATAAGTTTTAAAATATAAATAATCTCCCACATTTTTTATATTTTCCTTCTATTTTTGAAGTATTTTTAGAGGGTTTTTTAGGTGTCCTCTAGTTGAAAAACTACATGTCCTTTGGGTGGTTTCTTGGAATCTTCCATGTGATCAATGATTGTATCGGGTGACTTCTCTAGAATAGAAGTACTTTTAAAAAGGGAATTTACAGGATCTTCCATGGTTTATTCGGTGTTCATGACTATCCCCAAGGCCCTATACTAATCATGTGATCATGTGTTTCCTGGGGGTCCATGTGATCTGAATGATTATGGCCTCCTTCATCTTCTATTGTTTTTTTTTTGGAAAATTAATACCTATATTTAGGTATTTCTTCCTTTATGAATTTTACAATTATCATTTAGAGTTATTCAAAAAATCCCCCCCCCCCTTAGTAGCGACATCTATAGGGAAAAGGGCTCAGTTTTGAGGAAAGTAAATGTCCACATGAGTCTTTAGCACTGTCGTGAATCGATGTATTGGTAAAAGCCTAGGCTTACAAGATACCTTTGGTATTCCATAGGATGACCTATAAATATGGGAGGAAATAGGGGTTCATTCACTGACTACTCACTTCTCCATAGTTCTTTTTCCCTACTTCTGTCACATAACCTTGCTGCAAAACCTAATCGTGATAATTTGTCATGAGACCATTTTCCAATAACTACTTCGTAAAACTACTTTTCCCTAGGTGATTGCATGAACCAACCACAAACTTTCCTTAGATAATTTCTTGAACTTTGGTTATGGGGATGCATGATTGTCTTGAGGTTTTTGTATGATCTTTTGTCTTGATTGTGTGATCCTTTAACTATTTTTAAGCTCATGTGACCATGTCAAGATCACATGATTGCGAGTCTTCTGAGGATTCATGTGGTTTCATGATGCCATACAGGTTTATGCGACCTGTGAGATCTTTGGGAGTTAGGTGGTTCGTGAATAATTTATGCAATCGTGAACCCTTTTCTGATTCATACGATGCACATGATGTTGCTGAAATTTCCTATCTTTTCCCTTGATAATATTTTATTTTATCTATCTGACATATGCTGCTTACTTATATTCATATGGATTTTGGTTCTCATTACACTTATCAAAAACTTTTGAAGAGGGAGGAAAATGCAATTATGGCTTGTCGCATTGCTATTGTGGTGATCATGGATCCTACATGCTACCATGATGTTGGGTCATTTCAACTAAGTCTGATAAAGATGATGGGAAAATATCTTGGGGACTATCCCCTTTCATAATTCCTATACATTTATGGGTTTGGTCTTTTTGGCAATACTCCCATTCCTCTGCCACATACATCATTTATACCCTCTTCTTGGGTTCAAAAAACCCACAACACTTTCCAGGTGAATATCTCCTAGGGGGGGTACTTTTTTATTTAGGTAGAGAATGAAGAAATGCATATACATATATTCATGCCCACAAACTATGACAGTACCAATCCTAAACCCAATGATAATGTTCACATGTACCACTCAATAATTCATAAGTTCGCCTCCAATCCCAAATTTGGGTGGGTTTATAACTAGGACTTCTGATCAGGAGGTGGCTATGGAATGGAATGAGGATGACCCTTATAAGTAAAATACATTGATTTTTAATTTTCTGTGGAGTTAAAGAAAATTGGAATTTATGATTCTATCTGGATATCACAGACACTTGCCTACTACAACAGGGGTCAGATAATGGAACTATTTATTCACTGGAGTCCGAACACTAACACTTTCCACCTCATGCATGGTGAGGTGGGCATCATAATTTGAGATGTGTAGTAGATATGTGGTGAACCTATATTATGTGGGATGTATGAATAGTTATTTACCCTATGGTCTTCTTGGGATGACATAACGATAACTCCTCATCTTACCCAGGAACTGATCAGGTTGGCCGAAAAGGCCCCTCTGAAGGATCTGCTTCTAGGAGTGGATATCCCATTCAAAACAAGGGTAGGATACTTCATTAAGAAGTTACACTATGAGACATAAGCTAAGAATCCTAAGTTCTTGCTTATTAAGGACTCTCATGGTGAGCTAGGTGCTTATTGTCCTATGTTTAAAGAAGGAAAATTTAAAGAATTGGGATGAGAATTTGTCCCCGATGTTGACCGGGATATCCAACTAGCATGTTTCCTCACCATGTACCTGAGTGGGTTCTTACTTCCAATTAATGAAAAAGGTATAGTTATGGTTTTCACTTTAACGGTGGTGACCTCCATGTAAGGGGGATCATATCGGGCTAGTCATCCCCATGTTGGCCAAAAATTATCATCTTTTGCACCATGTTTACAAGGGTAAGGCCCCATTTAGGATTTTGGGTCCCTTAAAAGTATTTGGGGTTGTGTAGTATCTCACCTAAGATTCTATGAATATCTAAATATCCAGGTTATCCCCAATGTTCTCTTTATACCATACCTGCAATGTATCAGTGGGGTAAGACATGTTACACTAAATGATCATAATTTCAGGGATTATATGAGTCTCCATGACCATTTATCTTTTAGAAACTATAGGAAAGTTTCAATAGGTGATATTTTTGATACTGGTGAGGCAAGTCTTAAGGCATGGGCTTATATGACATCACTTCACTAGGGCGTTCTTTCCACCAGTATTGACAGGGACCTCATTTGTGAATGATATGAACCCTACCGATTTAGCTTCCAATTCCTATGTTTCCAGTCAAGATATCATCACTCTATTTAAGTTCAATCTAATGAGCATCCTATAATGGATCACTAATTTTGGATGATGTTTACTATATAGGAGACTCTTGCTGAGATAAACCTTCCATCCCATGATTTGGAAATTGGTTTTTCCAAAAATTGTGTTGAGGTTTATATTCATTCATATCTCGGTGGGAAATTATCCAAATTGGTAATAGAGGCATCATAAACACTAACCGTTTTACACAATCCCAGGACTATAAATAAACTAGATTCTATAAGTGCAATAACTCTAAAAGATCCTCATAAAGAGATAAGGAATTTTCCATTATCTTCTTTCTCATAGAAGTGTCCAGTGATGTGACTGTAGTGAGTGTGTCACCATAGGGTAAGGCCATGTCAGAATTATTATTTCCTATCTCATCTCTATAATGGATGGTTTTGAGGATGAAGAACTCATTGGTTGAGCTTTGTGTTATCATTCAATAATCATAGTTACCATTGAAGTATTTTTCTCAGGTCACCGCCCCTCTAGGTATTACTTTCAAAGACCAGCCTGAGGAGGTTAGGTCCTTTTTCTGAGACCTTGATGTAATGTTGGAAATCATTAAGGTTTAGGTTTTCTATTCAACTTCGGTTCACCAAACAGTGGTATGTGGCACATTTAAAATGATCATGAACAAGTTTTTTTATCCCATAGAGGTAGTGGTAAGATATATCTCACTGCTATGTTTAAAGATTTGTTGTTCCATTTCAACTGTACTAACATCCTTTGTGTTTTTGTTGATACAAGGAGAGGTTGTTGAAGGCTGACTAGTCCTTCCATACCATAAATATTCTCCCCATAGTACAATCACGGGATAGGAGTTTGGTAGTGACTGTGAGACCAATGATGATGAATCCCTGGGTCGATTGGCCCAGATGAGGGCAACGATTTCCACTTCTGGAATAACAATATTCACTTCAGCACCTTTCAGAGATCCTTCCCTATAAGGGAAAAGGGAATGGAAGTAATTTTTATTTTTAGGGTATTATCCTCCATAATCCTCAAGTAATTGTAGAACTTCACTCCTTTATTATTTTGGATTATTCTATCAACACATCCTAATTTTTCAAAAGTTATAGTTCCCTATTGATCTCTCTTGGAAGAGCACTTATTCACTTATGAGGATATGGGTGAGTGTTCAGTTGCTTTGTCATACCCTTCAATGTCGATCCTAGATCATCAAAAAGTGATGGTGGATGAGGTTTCAGCTCAATCATGCCCATTTGCTACTATATACATCTCAGTTATCACACCACTTGATCCAGTTTGGGTGGATTCACTTTTGGAGGATACTGACACAGGTAGCTCTTCGGATACCATGTTAGACTTGATGGAAGAGATTTTTAGAGAAGTTGAATACTTCTTAAATACTAGTCACTTTGTTTATTTATTTCAAATTTCCTGATATTATATTTTTTTCCCGTATTCCTCAAGGGTAGTGAGTGAAGTACATATTTGAGAAAAGTATTGAAAGTGACACTAATCCTCTCATCACAGGAAGTTATTTCCTCTTCACCTGAGGATGGAGTTGGGCAGTGAACATTTACAGTGAAGTGGCCGAGAAATTTATGTTTCTAACATTGGTCATATCCATCAATTACCTGGTGATACCGTATCATTTATCTTGTGACTGATAAACCCTTGTTCCCTTTTTTGCAGTGTCTTCACCCCAAAAATTAGAGGCTCTAGTCTCTTCTCCTGTGGGGGTTCCTCCAACTAGATCAACCAATGTAGAGGCAGGATCTCTCCCCTCATCAAAAGGGACTATAATAATGATTCTTTCTTTGAGAGACATAGTCACATAACATCTCAATGTTCCTATTATGGGCTCAGATCAAGGCCCAGGTTCTGCGTCATTCTGTTAGTCAATGTAGAGAAACATGTGGAGGGATACTTGGGACTTAGTTTTGAAGACCCCTTGTAGGATTTTAAGGATCAGTTAAGCCACCTTTAGTTTATGTTTCATACCCTTGGTTATGAGGTATTTGATTATACCACCCTTCATGCCTGGGTGAAGGAGGTGATCTTTTTTAGGGAACATAAGAGGGGACACAAATTGAGGATGGTAGTTTCTAAGGCCTCCTATTTAATTAACCATAATTGGGATGAGGCTTTAAATGAAGATTATTGGTGTGTGATTGAGGTGGAAGCTCACCAAGATGTGGTTAATACTAGGAAGGTTGAAATTGACCATCTCTAGTATGTGACAGGTCATCTTTAGTATGAGATCAACCGTATTTAAGTAGATCTATCCCAATTTCAACATTCACTCCAAATATCATATAATATTGTGTTGGAGAAACATGGAATTATTCATGTGGTAGAGAAGGAAAGTCTTGAATCCATTTCCATGGTGAAGGAGTTATAGTGGGTTGTTAAAGTAGAGACTAAGTATTTTTACTAGTTATTCCAATATGTTACCTCCCTAGAGTGAATGATTTAAGAGTTCAAAGATTCTTCTAAGAACGTGTTGTGGTGGATTTATAATTTTGTAACCTTTTTTTGCTTTTTTTTCATGAGAGAGGCTTCGATATGTGGAGACTCATCCTCTTGTATTTTATTATTGAATATATCTACTGAACTTTATATTTTGTTGTCTAGTTTTCTTTTATTCATGTTGTGTATAAAATTTAGCTGATATAATGTTATATGTATCACCAATTATACCCATCCTTTTCATAATATCAAGTAAAATTGAATGTTCAGATTTGAAAATTTAAATCATAAAAGATTATTCTAAATAAGTTCTCATGAATGCCCATCATTAGTAGATTATTTATTAATGCATCTGTTCCAATTATCCTAAGATCAACTGAGTTTCATAAGGATAATTTGGGTAGTGTAGATTTCCTAGAGGGGGGTTCTCTTTCTTTTTATGAATCTAATATCATTGGCGAGTGTAGATTGATTTTTTTCCAAGGCCATATGATGGGCCTTGTAAGATTTTCCATTCTTGTATACTAAATTTCTGATGTTCTATAGTTTATGGTATTTTTAGCTCAGACCTTCTCTTGTTGTAGTTTGTGTTCTTTTAGCATGGAACTTATGTTGTTTTAGTTTAGGTACTTTTAGCCCGGACCTTCTATCATTGTAGTTTAGGGAATTTTATATTGGACCTTCTATCACTACAATTTAGGGTATCTTATCTCACAACTTCTATCATTTTAGTTTAGGGTATTTTTGCTCGGACCTTCTATATTTATAGTTTAGGTTATTTTAGCATGGACATTCTATTTTTGTAATTTAGGTTGTTTTATCTAGGACCTTATATCACTATAGTTTAGGGTATTTTAGCTCAGACCTTATATTTCTATAGTTTAGGGTCTTTTATCTTGAACCTTATTGATTATAATGGAATATATTGAAGACATACCAGGAATGACCCAAAACATACTAAGATGTTAGGTTCTACAGTGGTGTTTCTAAGGATCATGATGATTAGAGATCCTTTCCTGCAAGGAGGAGATGCATCTCTTTAGTAGGTAAAATCCCTTATGCATCATTAGCATTTATAAACATAGGTTTCTCCACTCTTTTCCAAGGGTCATAGAAGATTTATGGGTGTAGTATTGGTTGAGGTTGAAATACTATGGTTACTAGTTCTTCCTGGATAGTTGGAATACAGGTGATATAATTCATAACATAAAAGTTTTAGTCCATGAGAATGGGATGGGGAAGAGATTTTGAGGATGACCCATAACAACCTGAGATTCTAAGTTATTCCTTGTTGTTTCCAAGGCTCACAAGTATTTAACATCCTTTCTTTCAAGGAGGATATTCCTTTAGTTAGTGGGTCAAGGCCCTTATGCATCGGTAACATGGTCAAGAAAATATTATCTTCACTCCTTTTTTGAGGGCCATGAAATATTTTTGAAGACTCAAATGTTCAGATGATGAGGTTGGGTGTGGGAAGAAATATATCCAGGAAGGGTTCTAGAACCCTAGGGTAGTTTACCTCTTAAATTGTGAAGCTCAATCCCTACGCCCTGTGATTTTGAATCATGAGGTGTGATCCAGCAAAGGTTCAGGAATAGAGTATCGCATTACAAACTTGATAAAGTGTATAAAACATGATGATGCAACATTGAGGATGATGAATCCACTTTAATAGTTTGGTAAAAAAAATTAAATCATGGTTTAAAGTGCTCAGGTTAGGAGTATGGTCTGGGAAAATCATATAAGGAATAACCCAAAACACACTAAGGTGTCGGGTTCTGTCACGACAATGTAAGGACTCACAAGGATCGGAAATCCCTTTTTTGAATTGTGACACATTTGGTTTAAAACCATAGGCACATATGAAAGATCCATAGTAATGAATTCATAATCAAGAAAAGTTTTTCTTGAAGCTGGGTATCTTTTCCAAGGGCCATGGATGATTGTGGTGATCCTAGTTACTCAAGTCATGAAGTGTGATTTGTGGAAAGTGTAATTTCCATGAAGGGTTTGAGCCCTATAAAATTTGTGTCACTACCTAATGAATATATTCTCATGGTGAAGATATGTGACAAATCATTACTCTAACTTTTTCCTGAACCAGGGGGTCCAACAAGCATAGACTGGCTTTTACTAGTGCTACAAAGTAAGACCTTTGAGCTTTATTCCTTATTTATTTGCACCCTAATTTTTTCCTAAATGCTAGAGATGAAGAGTTTAGAGAGTTAAGACTTGGATTTTACTCAGTACACCCTTTGTGGGTTTTCAGCCTGACAAGTTTTGTGTCTCTTTCTCTAGACGTTTAAGGTATTTCGATTTGGACCATTATAGGCTATGGTTTAAGGTTTTACATCTTTGACCAAAGTCTAGGTAGTTTAATTTCATGAAACATATGGGCTCGGTATGGGGGTGGTACACAATATCCCAATTAGGATGCCCAAGGTTAAGGGTACCTCAACATCCTTCTGAGAAAGAGATAGAAATGTGGTAAACCATGGATTGAGGTTCTTAGGTCATGAGTAATGATATAGAACAATCATATCAGAAGTAGTTTAGATCACACTAAGGTGTTGAGTTCTTCCATGGTGATGTTAGGGATAAAAAGTATTAAAACCCATCTTTGTAGAGTGACACATTTGTTTGATGACCATTGTCACATTTTCATGATCCATAAGCTTGTATGCATAGTCAAAAAAAGGGTTTATTGAAGTCAGGTATCTTTTCCAGGGTCTGTGGAAGGTTTTGTAAACCTAAGGTACTCAGGACCTGAAGTGTGATTTATGGATTGAGGTGCTTAAAATATTATATAAGAACCCCATACTCTGGATTGATGGGGTAAGTCTTTCATGGTCCTTTGATAAGGGATGAAAAATGGATGATGGTCTGCATAGTTTAATGTCATGTAGTAGGGATGTTTTTGTCTCCATGCAGTTTAATGTCATGTGGTAAGGATGTTTTCCATGCAGTTTATTGTCATGTGGTAAGGACGTTTGTCATGCGGTTTATCATCATGTGGTAAGGACATTTTTATTGTGTAGTTTTAACGTCATGCGACTAGGATGATTTCCTTATAGTTTAACATCATGCATTAAGGACGTGGGAACTGATGGTAAAAACTGTACACGATATATTCCATGCACAAGTAATCCATACATAGATATGTATCATATGTAGGAAAATTGTTTTGTATAATTTGGATCCTATGTAGCTTGGGGTGTATTTTTTTCTTTCCGGTTGTTGTATATGGGTCTTGGATTGGATATGATGACATCACTATGTATTCTATGATGATAGGAATCAAGCCACATGTAGTTATGGAATAGGAAACACCCTACGCAGGTCTGGCCCATGCATAGAGGTGGGAATTGTTTTCATTGATTGTTGTAGTTAGGCCCAATATTAGAGATTCGGGTGTCACTATGTATCCTATGATAATAGGAATCAATCCACATGTAGTTCTTGATGAAATGTGTTGTTTAAAGTCATGTGAAAAGGATGTTGGCTTCCCAATGTGAAAAGGGGTGTGGTGGCTTGACCTGGGGATAGAAATATATATGCCACTACATATCCTATAATGATAGGAATCAATCCATATATAGTTCTTAATTATGGACCTTCTTGTGCAAGACTAGACTATATGTAGATAGGGGTCATTTTTATGTTTTTTGTGACTAGAAATGGGATTGAAAATTCATGAATCACTATATATCCTGTGATTTTAGGAATTAATTCACACTTAGTTATTGAATGGAGTTTTGGTAGGAGACTATCACTAAAAATAGTGGTCCTCTTGGATGAATTCCATAGGTATGTACAGTTTTATGTTATGACAGGGATATAAACCATGCAGTTTAACATCATTTGGTGAGGAATCATGGTATGAATTTTATGGTCTTTAATTCAGGACCATGATGAGAATGTCATGATATATTATGCCTCATTTGTGTGGGGAATCCCTTTCTGAAATTCCTAAGCTCACATGATCTATTCTTGGTGTGAGAAAAAGGAAACTATAAGGGTTCCTCCCACCATGAAGAGGCAGTTAAGGATAGGATAGAGAAATTTTTTATCATGTGGTGGGTGGAATAAGATATAGGATATAAGATTCCCTTTATATCTCATCGAGAATATAATCAATCCATATCTAGTTATAGAAAACTTGTTCAGTTTAATGTTGTATGGAAAGGAAATTATCCATGTAGTTTAACATCTTTTAGTAAGGGAATGGATCACCCAATGTGAAAGGAAATTAATTCTATGGTTGGGTCTAATGATAAAGTTTCAAGTGTCACTGTGATAGTATGAATAAATCCATATATAGTTCTAGAAAACCTATGTAGTTTAATGTCATTCAGAAAGAATGTAAGTCATGCATTTTAACACCTTACGGTAAGGAAAATGAGGTGTTGTGTAGTTTAATGTCTTGCTACTAGGACTTGGGATGCTATGACATTTAGTTTCTTTCTACCAAGAAGACTTTATATTTTATCATCATGTGGTCAGGATGTGGGGTACCATGAAATTTAAAGTCTTTACTATTATGACTTTATGTGTTGTGTAGTTTATCATCTTATTGTCAGGAAAATCTTGTGTTGTTTAACATCATGAAATTATGATGAGAGGTGATTGATAAAAGCTATAAAAAGTATTTTGGTGATAAATCTCGCATTGGTGGGGGTGTGACATGTTTCCATCCATTGTGGGAAATTATTAGGCTCCATTATGATAGACCTTATGTATAATGCAAGGTCCCCCCCCTATTTGGGTTCTAGATTTGGGGAATTATTCCTTGGTATTATTGGAATTTTGAGAGCCAATACCAATTCTCCTTAGAATAATGAATATCGGTGAACCTTTTTATTAAAGTATCATGTGATCTGATTATGTTGTACTTCAAGGTTGTTCAATGTACACAACCTATTATCATCGATCTGCTCCAATTAATCCAACTACTTTTGCGATTTCTCATCATTTGAGAGATGTAAACAATTTTATATTAATAGGGAAGGTAGTTGGGATTTAATAGGTAACACTGCCTTGGTCTCGTACACTAGTGATTATGAAGTTTCTAATGTAGCAGTATGTATGGTGGTAAGGTAGCCCCATAAAGCATGGAGGAGCTTGTCCAGCCAGAAATTATTATCCTTATTCACCATATTTTGTATTATATTTGATAGAGACTTATTGAAGGCCTCTATCTATCCATTTTTTATTATAAGATAGCGATATGAGTGATTGGACTCAAAATTGTACTCCTTGTACAACTTCTTCAACTCCATAGAATAGAAGTTGGTACCATTGTCTATAAAAATTGTTTGAGAGACCCCAAACCTAGTGATGATATGGGACTTTACAAAGTTTATGATATTATTTGTCCTGAATTCATTGAGGGGTATTACCTAGACCAATTTGGAAAAGAATTTGGAAGAATTAAAGATGTAGTTGAACTATTTAGTTTTGGCTAGGGTATATGGCCCCACAACATCCATTCCCCAAACAGAAAATTTACAGAAATATTTAACTATATGTAGAAATTATAGGGGCTTATATATGAAGTTTTTATAGATCTAGAAAAGATTAAATTTCTTTGTGAATTTCACATAGTCCTATATCAAGGTTTTCTAGTAATAACCCAGTCTTCTAATTTGGTGGGAGAGCTTGGTCCCAGACTGATGAGCACTGTAGTTTCCCACATGCACTTCTTCCATGACTATAAGAATATCTCTTTATGCTATGTATCTAATGAGGAATCCATTAAATAATTTCTTATAGAGTGTTTTTTGTTCATTTGGACCATCATTTAAGGTAAATTTCATTGCACGATGTCGAATCTATTCCCTCTCAGCTCAATCTTTTGGGAGAGCTCTGTTTCGGAGATAACAAATTATGGGATACATCCATCTAGGTGTGGATATTGGTTCATCACACTCTTGGTGATGTTGACCTAATTGATTTCTTCAATATCACAGAGGATAATCGATGATACCATTCCTAGGTTTGTGATATGGAAGATTGCTTCCTCTTAATCAAGGTCAATCGGGATTGTGGTTTCATTAGACAATGCATCAGTGTGATCATTCTATAATCAAGGAACATGATGCAACATGGGATCAAAGGGGAACTCTACCATTATTCCCCTGATGTATCCAGTGATGGTGGATAGTTATTCCTTTTTAATGTAATATTCGTTATTTATCTTCTTTATCACTAGTTCTAAGTCCCATTTGATATTTAGGTAGGCTATCTACAACTGTAGGGCTAGTTCCAAGCCAATGATGATGGATTTTTATTTTGCCTCCTTATTTGTGTAGCCATTGGATAGTGAGAAAGACTAGGGAAAAACTAATTTGTCTAGAGATAAAAACACGATCCCTAATCCAACCTGATTGAGCTTTGGGTTTTCTATCCTTTTACCGATAGGACATCAGGAGGCACCATTAAAATACATCACCCATGTCTGGGGAGTGTCATGGGCAGAAAATACCTCCTCATCTAGAAGCTCGGTGGCCACTAGTGTATTGTCTAGGGTTGGATGTGCTACAACAGAATCATCCATGGATTTCCATTTCACTGATTTCTGTGATATGAACAAAATTTCATACTATTTTTTAATGACCTCTCATATGGCCAAGTGCCCAGTCAATATAGGGAATCCAAGTATGTTCTTGAGAGGATCAATATGAGAGACCATATGAGTCACGAACTGAATCTGGTCTCCACCAATACTGGCACAAAACCTAGCCCATGACAAGGCCCTAAGGGCATTTCCTATCCCCATGGGCTGTCACAAGTTCCCGGGTATCATTAATTTAGGTTTGGGAACTATTTACCCGAGTATGAAAGCATAAAACATTAAAAACAGTCCATAATATAAATCTGAAATTTTCGATCCAAACAAGTCTTAAGCAAAAACAAGAACTGAATAAATTGGTTTAAAGAAAATAAAAGTGTTCTAAATACAAATAAATACATCAGCAACATATCCCCAAGGACTCCACGTGACAAGGGGTCATCACCTACAAGCTGTCTCCACATCTCCACACCAAGGATGTGAACTAACACCCTGAACCGCCACCACCCAAAGCCTTTCCATTACCTGAGTCAAACATAACCAAGTATAATTACACCCAAGGGGTTTAATTAGGGTGTGATACTAAGCCCAATAGGATACTACCTAATGATTCCAAAGAGCATTCAATACAATGTGAAAAAGCAAGCAGTTTTAATATGCAAAGAAAAATAGTGATAAATTCCAAAAATGAAACATTCAATTGAAAACAGTTTTCATGCTAAAATTTTAAGAACATTTAAACATTTAAATATACATGTTACCTACTATAAATTAATTCAAAAAACACCCCAAGAAAAGTAAAAATAAAATAAATACAATGAGCAACAAAATCAGGAACACCCCTAGGAACTAGATAGTCTTGGGCCCCATGTACCTCATACCTCGGTGTAAAGTAACCATAGTAAAATATATTCTTGTGCATGATCTACTAGTAGGGAACATACTCATAACCTAGTGGTCCCTAATCATCATCCACATAGTTTAGTTAGAGTTGTCTTTATCCAAATTCTAGGTGAAACAGGGATAAAACTCATCCGGTCCACTAGTCGTACTAGTACACATCTGCCCCACCTAGGTACCCGGGCTTCCCCCTTTGTGCTCAAAAAATTTCAGAATGCAACACATATCCATTTTCATTTAAAACACAACTACTAGTCACATACACCCAGTACAGTAGCTATCTCATTTTATACCACTTAAAACACAAAACAAACACTTTGATTTTTAATGAAATAATTTCTCAAAATCCCGCATTGTTTTGCACACAAAAACCCCTTAAGAACCCCACTTGTACACTATGTGCACACTTTTAAGTTACCAAAATAGTAAAGTCATCCCAATAAATTTAAATAAAACAAAAAATCAATTTTATTCCATCCCCATGTTAAACAAGAAGTGATAACTCTGTAAAACATCCATTTTCACACAAAAGTGGCACCAAAACTTCACTTTCCTTACAAACACCATCAAAACCCTTTTTTGCAGCAACAACCAAAAAGAATAAACATTATAAACAGTATTTTAAACCCAATTATATTTCAATAAAAACAACTAAGTATTTATAGGGAAGCCCTTAATGAACCAATAAAATATTTATATGAAAAAACCCCAATTTCACTAAAAAATGGCACTTAAAATTCATTTTATTTATAATTGCTACTAAAACCAATTTTTGCAGAAACATTAAAATGAAATAGAAATTAAAATACCATAAACACAGTATCTGGGTCATAAAGATTGTATACCAAAATTAATCACCTACCAAATCAAAGGAAACCCTTGAATCACCGTGCGAAATTCAAGTCGCACCACCACCGCACCAAGAGTGACTTAGATCAAACCTAAAACCACAATAATTGACCAAAAAACCCAAGGTTAAACCCTAGGTTCGAAACCCTAACCCCTGGTCATTTGGGACTTCAAGTAAATTGAAATAAACTTCATGGAAAGGGGATGAACTAAGGAGGAAAGACACTTACTTGAGATTCTTTGAAGTTCCTCCACCAAATCCCCCTTCAAAATGGGGTTCCAAAGAGGTTTGAGAAACTTGGAGGGATTTCATGGATTAAGTTTGAATAGGATGAGGAAGGGACTAATTAGGATCTAGAATGTAGGAAAAAGAGTAAGAATTGAGAGAGTTGTGAAGGAAAGAACTTACCTCCTAAAATCTGGACGATTTGAGACACCCTATGAAGTTCTGCACTAAATCACAATGAATACGAGATCCAAAGAGGTTGGTAGGATACTAGACGCACGGCTAGGTTCAGTGGTCTTGATTGAGACTTTGAATCACCTAAAAATACTTAAAATTGAATAATTTATTAAATAAACAAAATTAATTTTTAAAACTAGAAATGGGCTTCTGGGCAGGCCCAATCCCTTAAATAAAAAACACAAATACACCTTGGTTGTGGATTTATTAAAGATCTAAATTGACATGGTGGTGTTAATAGGTCAGGATAGGCCAAGTAGTAATTGTAATGGATGAAAAATGTTGAAAAATGAATGAGTTATAAAAGAAACAAAATTTATTTTTAAATCTGGAATTGGGCTCACGGTTTGGCCCAATTCATGAAAACTCGCTCATTCCTCCATAAAAGCTTGGGAAACCCCCAAAACAAAGAATTAATAGAAATTAAATAAAAAATACCTTTAAAATATGTCATGTATGTAACAATTCTCCCCACCATGAAAACTTTTCATCCTAGAAAGTCAACCTAAAGCTTGATCAGAAAACAGGAATGGATACTCTTCCTCAACCCATAACTTCCACTCCCAAGACTCATGTGTATCATTACCATGATGCCAAAAAACCTAGACCAGCGGAATAGACTTCCCTCTAAGCACCTTCTCTTGGGAGTCCACTATTTTCACTGGCCACTCAAAAACTGACAAGTCAGGCTCTATCTCTAGTTCTTCCCAACTCAACACATGGGACGGATCAGGGTTGTATTTCTTCAACTGGGATACATAGAAGATGTCATGGATGGACATCAGCTAAGAAAGTAAGGCCAACCTGTATGCCACCTTGACAATATCCTCGGTGATCTCAAAAGGGTCGATATATCCGGCGTCATCTTCCCTTGCTCCCCCAATCGACGATGGCCCAGACGAGGGGCCACTTTCAAGAATACCCTGTCACCCACAGAAAACTCTAGGTCTCGACGCCTACTATCATAATATGATTTATGGCGACTCTAAGCTATCAATAAAAATTGCCTGATCAACTTGAACTCCTCAAACATCTCCTGCACCAAACTCGGCCCCATCAATGAGGTCTCATCTACCTCAGTCCAACACAGGGGGGACCGACAAGGCCAACCATAGAGCGCCTCAAAAAGATCCATTCGAATCAAGGATTAGTAACTGTTATTATAAGAAAACTCAACCAGACCCAAATGGCTATCCCAATAACCTCCAAAGTCCAGGACACATGCATGGAACATTTCCTCCAAAATTTGATTCACCCGCTCTATATAACCATCCGTCTAAGGATGGTATGTCGTGCTCATCTTAATTTGATACCCCAAGGCCTTCTGAAGGCCTTCCTAGAACCGAGAAGTGAAACAGGGGTATCTATCTAAGATAACTGCTGATGGCATGCCATGGAGTCTCACCACCTCCTGAAGATACCAACGGACCAACTCATCCACTTTAGTTGTATCTCTGATCGTAATGAAGTGGGATGATTTTTTCAGACGATCAATCACCACCCAAATGGCATTATTACCCCAAGGTGTATGAGGTAATCCAAAAAATGAAGTCCATGGAATCCTCATCCCACTTCTAGGTAGAAATGGGTAATAGATGGAGAAAACCGGAGGGCCTTTGATGCTCTACTTTCACCTTTTGGCATGTGTAGCATCTCAACACAAATTCCACTATGTCTCGCCTCATACCAGGCCACCAGAAGTGCCGACGGAATTCATAATACATCTTAGTGGCACCCAGATGGAAATCCCACTAAGATTGGTGGTTTTCCACCATCACCACCTTCCTCATAGATAATGGCACTACTGAACAGACCTTGAAGCACAAGATGCCCTCGAGAGATGATGACCAATCAGAGGATTTCTCCCCACCATGAAGAAACTACTTTGACCACTGATAAAATCTCATTACTGGGTAGTTCCCAAGGAATCAACTCCAACAGAGAAGGAGTCAATTGGACGCTCTCCAAGAATGCCCCTCTAATGTGTTCCCTAGTCTCCACATGCATCTGAGAAAAGAGCCCCATCAAAGTCCACTCATCATAGGAATTCCTCAAATCCTACACTATAACTCTTCTACTCAAAGAATCATCCACCACATTACCCTTTCCTGAGGTATAGACAATGTCAAAGTCGAACCCCTGTAAGTACTCAATCCAATGACACTGCCTCAAGTTAAGGTCCTTCTGTGAGAAGATATAGGTCAAGCTTTTGTGATCAGAGTAGACCACAAACTTCTCCCCAAATAGGTAGTGACGCCAAGTCTTCAAAGCATGTATCACCACTTCCAAATCCAAGTCATGGGTCAGATATTTGTTTTCGAGTGGTCAGAGTTGGTGAGAGCCATACACCACCACATGATCATCCTACATAAGTACACACTCAAGACCCATACCTGAAGCATCATAATAGACCACATATCCCTTTCCAGCCTCTGGAAAAATCAACATCAGGGTGGTAGTCAACCACCTATTCATCTCCTCGAATGATGCCTAAAATTCTGGACCCCATACAAACTTCACCCCTTTCTAGGTGAGCATGGTCATCGGTGAAGCAAGTCAAGAGAAATCTCGAACAAATCGCCTGTAATAACCAGTCGGTCCAAGGAAACTCCTGATCTCAAACACATTCTTTAGATTCTCCTATGACATAACCACACTAATCTTCTCAGGGTCCACTTAAACCCCCTGCTCATAGATCACATGCCTTAGAAATATCACTTCCCTGATCCATAAAGTGCACTTTGATAACTTTTCATAGAGGCGGTGATCCCGCAAAGTGCCGAAGATGATCCTCAAGTGATGTTCATGTTCCTCTTCAGATCCAAATTATAATATAATGTCATCAATGAACACCATAATAAAGGAATCGAGATACTGATGGAACACCATGTTCATGAGTTCCATAAAGACCGCTAGATCATTGGTTAATCTGAAGGGCATGACCAGATACTCAAAGTGGTCGTACCTTCTTAGGAAGGTTGTCTTGGAGATATCTGACTCCTTCACCCTAAGCTGGTGATAGACTGAATGAAAGTCTATTTTTGAGAACCACTTTTCCCCATTCAACTGATAGAACAAATCATCTATTCTGGGAAAAGTCTATTTGTTCTTAATTGTTACCTTATTTAGCTTCCAGTAGTCAATGGACAACCGGAGGGATCCGTTAGCCTTTTTCACGAACAACACAGGAGCGGACCAAGGAGAGATGCTCGGGAAAATGAATCCTTTGGATTCTATGTCATCCATCTATATCTTTAATTCCCTTAGCTTGGTGGGGGCCATGCAATAAGAGGGAAGATATATCGGCTGTGTTCCTAGCACCAAATCAATTGAAAACTCCACATCCCACTCCGGGGGAAAACCTGAGAAATCATCCGGGAATACCTCCGAAAACTCATTCACTACATGAGGTAGTGAACCTCCAGGGTAAATAACATCATCCTATAGTATGAGTGATGATAACTGGAAGTTAAGACTTCCCAACTCTAGGAGTGGAGGTCCTGAACGACCTGACTGAGGATCTCATTCTCCCCAAAAAACCTGATGACTCCCAACAGGTGTCGTGAAACTCACTCACTGCCTATAGCAATCAATGTGTGCCTAGAAGTGTACTATCCAATCCATGCCAAGTATTATGTCAAATAGTTCCATATCTAGATCCAGGAGTTCCCACTCCATCTCAACCCCCTGACACAAAAAGTGCACACAAGGGGAACCTGAGGCCCTGCTCCTTCTTCTTTCCCAGTGGTGTCACCAACTCCATCGCGAAAGACATCAAATCAGTTGGAAAATTCATCATTTACACAAAACGGGAAGAAATAAATGTAACAAAGGTGCCAGTATCAAAAAGAGTAGTAGCTATAGAATATGTGATCAGAACGGTACCTCGAACTATCGATGGTCCCTTCTTTGATCCCACTGGTGTTTGATCCACTGCATGGAGATGTATGGTCTATGCCTGAGGATGACCGCTAGTCTGTGGTTGTACCCTGAACTGTATCTTCCTAAAAGATAATATATACCTACTGCCATGGCCTCTAAATCGAGATACCCTAGTCCTCAATGGATCAGACTGTGCTGGCACTCCTCTTGAAGCTACTGACCCTAACCCACTCAGGAGTGGACGTGCCACACCGCAGAAGTGCTGAAAATTCCCCATACCTTCACAATGGTAACAAGGATTCAGAGGAAGTGTAAATGTTTTTCTTATGTTCCCGGTATTCCCACACTGGTGGAATATGACCGATCTCGCATCAGAAGCTGCAGAAGAAAACAACCTAGAAGAGTGGCCTAAACTACCACCTCCTTTCTTCACATGATCCTCCCGCTTAGTTTTCTTCTCTGAGGAGCTACCACTACTCACTGATAATACTAAACCAGAGAAACCAGCCTTTCCTTTCCTATCAATATCCACCATGCATGCCTAATCAACAACCTCAGCATAGGTCATCAGCTTAAACAATAACACCTGGGAGTATATCTCTGGTCGCAAGACTTTATCAAACCTCTGGGCCTTTGCCTGCTCATTCGAGATGATTTCTAGAGCATACCAAACCAACTTAGTGAAATGGTTGGATTACTCCATCATAGATAGATTCCCCTAAATGAGGTCCATGAACTCTCTGGACCTAGCATAATCCAATACCTCAGGGCAGTATTGTTCATTGAAGATGGCCTTGAAATGTCCCCAGCACATCTGCACATTCTTCCCAGTCTAAAGCACTGACTCCCACCACTTACGGTTGGGACCCTCCAATAGAAATGAGGCACACTTCACCCTGAGATCCTCAGGTGTTTCCAAGAACTCAAACATATGCTTGATCTTCTAGATCCATTCCTCTGCTTCCTGGGGTTCTGAGCTGCCTCGAAAGGTAGGAGGATTATTTTTTAGAAACTCTTGAGCTGTATCTTTTATTTGACCCATATCTTCTGCCCTAGAAGGAATAGGAGAAGGATTCAGTCCCTTCCCCAAAGCTTTAATATCTCAAACCATAGCCTCAACTAGCCTCTGATCAATCGGTGTGAGAGAACTCTCTTCGACTTCCTTCCAGGGATGTATGGGAGCTTTCCGGGGAGGCATATTGCTACAAAATGTAATAGTCACAAAACAATAATCAATACCCAAATTCTGAAAATTTTAATCAAATACATCAAATATAAATATTCTATACACATTCCAGAAATAAAATAAACAACTAATCCACCTCCGCCCGATGTCCACGTGTGGTCTGTATCCCACACGTCTCACATGGAAGTGAAGTCAATCCATCAATTCCAACATCCCCTAGTGACTCAAGGTCTTCCACGAGAGGTGAGGTCCAGGCACCCTACTCACAACCAAAACCCTGATCCCCAATAGTCCTAGCTCCTGTTTATCCCAATTCATCTGAAAATAGCAATATAATCGAAAAACATTAACCATTTTTGATACCATTTTGTCACGAACCAAATCTGGTCGCCACCAATACCAGCACCAAAACCGGCCCATGATAAGGCCCTAAGGTAATTCTCTATCCCCAAGGGCTGGAACAAGTTCCTAGGTATCATTAATTTAGGTTTGGTAATTATTTACCTGAGTATAAAAACATAAAACATTAACAACAATCCATAATATAAGTCAGAAATTTTCAAGCCAAACAAGTCTTAAGAAAAAACCATAACTGAATACATTGGTTTAAAGACAATAAAAGTGGTCCAAATACAAATAAATATAGCATCAAGACATCCTCAGGGACTCCACATGACAAGGGGTCATCACCCATAAGCCGTCTCCACAACTCCGCACCAAGGGTGAGAACTAACACCCCGAACTGCCACTACCCAAAGCCTTTCCTTTACCTGATTCAAACATAACCAATCATACTTACACCCACTGGGTGTAAGTAGGGTGTTATACTAATCTCAATAGGATACCACCAAATGATTCTAAATATCATGCAATACAATGTGAAAAAGCAAGCAGTTTTAATACGCAAAGAAAAGCAGTGATAAATTCCAAGAATGCAACATTCAATTGAAAATAGTTTTCAAGATAGAATTTTCAGAACATTCACAAATTTAAATAGAAATGTTAGCTATTGTAAATTACTTCCAAAAATATACCGGGACAAGGGAAAATAAAACAAATACAATGGGAAACAAAATCAGGAACACCCCTAGGCACTAGATAGTCTCGGCCCCATGTACCTCATACATCGGTGTAAAGTGATCATAGTAAAATTTGTTCTCATGCACGATCCACTAGTATAGAACATACCCATAACCTAGTGGTACCCAATCATCATCCACATAGTTTAGTGGGAGTTTTCTTTATCCAAATGTTAGGTGAAACAAGGAAAAAACCCATCTGGTCCACTAGACATACTAGTACACATCCATCCCACTTAGGTACTCGGGCTTCCCCCTTTGTGCTCAAACAATTTAAGAATGAAACACATATCCATTTTCTTGTAAAACACCACTACTGGTCACATACACCTAGTATAGCAGCTATCTCATTTTATACCACTTAAAACACACAACAAACACTTTGATTCTTAATGAAACAATTTCTCAAAATCCTGTATTATTTTGCACACAAAAACCTCTTAAGAACCCCACTTGTACACTATGTGAAAAATTTTAAGTTACCAAAATAGTAAAGTAATCCCAATAAATTTCAATTAAAGCCCCATGTTAAACAAGAAGTGATAACTCTGTAAAACATCCATTTTCACACAACATTGGCATCAAAACTTCACTTTCTTTACAAACACCATCAAAACCCATTTTTTCCACAACAACCAATGGGGATAAACATTATAAATTTATTTTAAACCCTATTACAATTCAATAAAAACAACTAAGTATTTATAGGGAATCCCTTAATGAACCAATAAAATATTTATATGAAAAACCCCCAATTTCACCAAAAAATGGCACTTAAAATTCATTTGATTTATAATTGCCACTAAAACAAATTTTTTCAGAAACATTCAAATGAAATAGACATGAAAATACCATAAAAACAGTATATATGTCACAAATATTTCATACCAAAACCCTTGAATCACTGTTCGAAAATCAAGTCGCACCACCGCCGCACCAAGAGGGACTTAGATCAAACCTAAAACCAAAATAATTGACCATGAAACCCCAAGGTTAAACCCTAGGTTCTAAAACCTACCCCCTGTTCATTTTGGACGTCAAGGAAATTGAAGAAACTTCATGTAAAGGGGAGGAACTAAGGAGGAGAGACACTTACTTGAGATTCTTTGAAGTTCCTCCACCAAACCCCATTTCAAAATGGGGTTACAAAGAGGTTTGAGCAACTTGGAGGGATTCCATGGATTAAGTTCTAATAGGAGAATTAAGGGTCAAATTAAGAGCTAGAATGGAGAAAAAAGAGTAAGAATTGAGAGAGTTATGATGGAAAGAACTTACCTCCTCAAATATAGACGATTTGAGACATCCAATGAAGTTCTGTACTAAATCACGATGAATACGAGTTCCAAAGATGGTGAGAGGATACTAGCCATTCGACTGGGTTCAATGGTCTTGGGTGAGACTTAGAATCACATAAAAATACTTAAAATTGAATAAGTTATTAAATAAACAAAATTAATTTTTAAAACTGGAAATGGGCTTCCGGGCAGGCCCAATCCCTTAAATAAAAACCCAAATACACCTTGGTTATGGATTTATAAAGTCTCAAAATTGACATTTTGTTGTAAATAGGTCAGTATAGGCCAATTAGGAATTGTAATTGATGAAAAATGTTTAAAAATTAATGATTTATAAAAGAAACAAAATTTATTTTTAAATATGGAATTGGGCTCACGGTTTGGCTCAATTCATGAAAACTCACGCATTCCTCCATAAAAGATTGAGAAACCCCAAAAACAAAGCATGAATAGAAATTAAATGAAAAATAACTTTAAAATATATCATGTATGTGACAATATGTATCTCATGGTTCTATAAGTAATGCCTTGTGTTTTTCACTTTGAAGATGAGTGCAAGGTAGTTCTTCTTAACATCAGAGTATCGGGTCTCAGTACTTAGCATCATTTGGACGAGGTAGTAAATGTTTTTCTCACTCCTTGCATCATTTTCCTATATGATGAGGTCACATAGTGAGTATTACATAGCATCCAAACACAATATTAGTGTCCTACCTTCCACTGTAGGCATCAGAATAAGTGGGCTTAGTAAATATTTCTTGATACTTTCAAATTCTTCTTAGAAATCATCATCCTAATGATAAATAATCTCCTTATTCAATATCCTAGTGAAGGGGAGAGATGAGGCAGAAAATTTGGGTATGAAACTCTAAATGTAGGTTATATTACCTTATATCCCCCTTAGTTATTTGATATTTATGGGGGGTGACATTTCAAAAATAGCACCAGTCTTCTCCATGCCAAACTTGATGCCACGGTGTCATACTAAAAACCCAAGGAACATACCTAATGTTACCCTGAAAGTAAAATTTAGTGAATTAGTCTTCAAACTATGTTGTCTTAGCTTGTCTAAGTCTATTTTTAGATCCATTAAGTGATCACATCATCGTCATGATTTTACCTCCAGGTCATTGAAATAACATTTGGTTATTCTTCCCAAGAACGACATAAACATGTGATGTGTGGCATGTTGATAAGTGGATCCAAAATTATTTAACCCAAAGTGAATGACTTGATAGTAGAAGATCCCATTAGGTTCTTTGAATTTAGTGGATTCTTCATCTTTAGGGTACATCTTCATCTCGTTGTAACCTAAATACCCATCCATAAAGGAAAGGGCTTGGAAGTTAGCAATTGCATCGATCAAGAGTTTTGTGATAATCAATGAGAAATCATCCTTTGGGAAGTGCCAATTATGGTCTCTGAAATCAATGAATATCATAATATTCCCATTCATTTTCTTAATAAGGACAATATTAGTGATCCATCATGTGTATTTCAATAATTATATATATTTCAATTTGATCATTTTGTAAACATTCACCTCTACATTGGTGGCATGAGAGGGGTGCATCCTCCTAACTGACTGCTTGAAGCCTCTATGCTGATCAGTTAATCTGAGATAGTGTGTAGCCACATATATACTTAGTTTGAGAATTTATATATAGTTCCAATAAAACACCTATTGATGTTTCTTTATAAATGTTATTTACATATCTTACTCTTCAAGGGGCATGGAAACACTAATCACTGTAGGTTGTGGGTCTTATTTTGTTCTTAGATTTACCTTACTGAGCTCATCAATGGTGGTGGATATGCCTTCCTCAAATGTCGTAGGGTCATTCCTGAGTTCATCCTCATCTTATTCCATCTCTAAGTCTATTGATACATTTCCAAAAAAATGGCAATCTAGGGGATTCTCTATCACTATTGGGATGACAAAGGCCATGAGAATAGACATTTTCATCCCCTGATTCCTAAATCTTTATAGAGAGATGTTGTAGCCTATTGTATTTTACACTATCACTTGAGAAAAAAGGGGATTATTCTTCTAGGGTTAAGTCTATTACCTTGACTAGATTTATGGGGATAATATAGTCACTGTTGAGAATACTCTAGGTATCTAAAGGGGTGGTCCCCATGTCGTTGGGGGATGCAACCTATATATAATCATATACCATTTGTTTTTCTCCTCCATTTTTTTATAAACCTAATTTAGCATATGTAGATTCAAAAGTCTCAAAGGGGGAACTATCCCCATATAGTATGCTGACCTTTCCATCAATGGGGTATTTCAGACATTGAAGGAATGTTGAAGGTACCGCCATGTGGATATCGAGCCAGGGCCTTCTAAGTAGGACAATGTATGCGGTGTATTGCTATATAACCATAAACTCTACTTCAAATGTGAGATCCCCATATGGATTTTTGAGTTTGATCTTCTTGATAGGTTTTTTCTCATGCTTATCATACCCTTTAATGATCATCCTTGTGGGAGATAGGTCCCTTTCACTATCTCCCAAACATCTTAGGGTTCTAATCAGGATGAGATTGATCCTAGATCCATTTTCAATTAGATCCCTTTGGATTTTTACATTATCGATTCTTCTTAAAACATATATGGGTCTAATGTTTCTTTGGATGACCTATTCCTAATCAAGGTCAGTGAACTAGATGGAGGTATGGAATTCTGATGGAATAATCTCCACTCAATAAACCTTAGTTGTAGTGACTTCTATATCAAACTCATGTGAACTATGGAGGGATTCAATGAGTGACTCACTGATTTATTTTGAAAGATGAAGTATATCCATGATTTAATGTTTGGTTGGGGAAATCGCCAGCTATTTCAGAATTTCATACTTTTGTGCTAAAGGTTAGTGGTACCCAATGTGGGTTTTCTCATTGATAGGTGTCTCAAGGGTTGAGGCATTCAATGTATAAGGGAATGGTTCTTGTGTAGAGTTCATGGGATCATCTACTTCCAGTAGCATGGGTCATGCTATCCTTCCCTATTTATTGGGTTGATTGGATAATCATACCCCCACTAGGTAGTCATGCAAGACAACAGGGTGAGGATGATATCCAAAGGTTTTTGAGACACCTCCATGTCTTTTCTAGGATCACTGTAGTGTTTTTACATGGGTATCATCTGAATATATGTCCTATGTGGGGATGTGAATGAAATATTGGGTCTAACCACACATGTGTTGTCCCTTGTATCCTCGATTCCTATGCATGTGACATCCCATTCCCCAGTTATGCGTGGGAAACTTGTATTTTGAGGTATATTCATCATTGAAGAAGGTTTATTCCAAGTTTATAACTTTGAAAGAACTAAATATGATCTCTTATTCTGATGAGAGTCCCATTTTGTGGGGAGGTTCCTATGCTACGGATGTCATAGGGAAGAAATCTACAAGAGTCAGGGCTTGCATTTGAGAAGAATATGACTCTTACTTATCTGTTTATTTATGCTTCCAATGGCTGAGCACACCCTTGGGAGGAATATCTAATGTTACCTCCTTGAGTGGTGGAGATATTATGGGTTTGAGTAGCTATTCTCTTAGGGTGGAATGAGTTTGATCAACTATTTTTTGAGTTATCTAGTTGTTGAACATCTATTCACACCTATCTAGAACCTTCCTCCAACCACCGTCTTCTTCTGATTGGGAAATAATTATGCAAGACACCTTATTTGAGGAATTATCTAACACCACATATCCAAAATTTACCATGCCTTGGAATTCTTTAAAGATTTATAAATACTGGATAGTATGACATATCCTTCTATGTAGTAGTTTGGATGTTTGGTGTGGTTGAACTCATTAGGCTTCCTGGGCTATGGTATATTGAGTAGGTTATTGTACATGGATACCATGAAATAACTGGTCACTTGTTCATTTTAGAAGGAGTATGACTTATTCATCCATTCCTCAAATCCTGGGTAACCCTGATTTCTCTATACTTCTGGCTGATAGTGATTATGTGGTTTTCGTTGCTTGATAGGAGGTAATTGACAGCTTGATACCTACATAGGTTCTTGGATGGGAACTATTTCTGGCATGATAGTGACATATATAGCTTCTTATTTTCCCAACCTTTTCCTCTATGGTGAGGGAATGAGTTGAGATTTGGGTCAAGTTCACTAAATGGAATCCTTAAGACGTTGCGCCATTTATGTGAACTCGTGAAATCCACTTGGATACTTCATTAGGATTAGAGGTTACTACAACTCATCTTGGAGATCTTTAGCATATAGTTCCAGTAGTTTCTCCTATGAAAGAGGGATACTGAGTGAATAGGTTAAACCTTTCCATCTAGCTATGAAGTCAACCACCCTCTCAGTTTCACATTCTTTGTAGTTTTTTTGGTTGATGATTTTTGTTTTCCTTAGCATGGAGCTGAACTAATAAAGAAATTGATAATGAAGGACTTCCCATACTAAAATGGATCCTACTAGAAAACTTTTCTACTAGAAAAAGGTTGGCCCTATCATAATCTGTACAAAACACCTACACTTTGTTGCCTCATGTTGATCTCAAGGGCTCGTCATCATCCAAAATTTGGATATGAAGTTTGTGAGATGTTTTTCAAGGTCACATGAACCATAAAATTTAGAGTAGGTGGGATTTTTAAAATTGGTTAGAAACAAAGTGTTGTCCACCCACTTGGGATATGTCTTTCTCTCAGGCTACACAGGAGTGCATCGCCCTTCCATGGATTCTATTTGAGTATGTAGGGACTCAGTGATGTTAAGAAACTCCTAAGTCACTATTGTCTGAGGCACATCTCATATATTGGGAGTGGGTGGGGGTTGATGAGGTGGCCCCACCTTTTCTCCAAATGATTCTCAATTCATCCTAATAATGAATGATTTCCCTAGAGCGGGAGAGGTTGTCACTACAATGGAGGGAATTCATGGTCATTTTCAACTTCCTCATTTATGTAAACTAGATTCCTAGATATTGAACCTATATAACACTTATATACTACTCTTTTTGGCAGATTAGATATGGGAGGGATGTTTGGCTCAGCTTGAATATGATACACAATAGGAATATTTCCCCTGAGTACCTACTCATTGAGTTGTCTGGGAGTTTTTATTTCATTCTCATATTGTGAAAAATGTTTCTCTATGGAAGGAAATTCAATTATTCAGGGTGGTGGTTGGTATATATCCACATATTTCCCTTTTTATTTGGTAGTGCTCCACCATAGAGGTAGAAACTTGGTATTCGGAGGTGGTAGGTTTCAGAGCCTTCTCTAGTTCTGAGTGCGTGCAGCCTTGGTTGGTGCATCCAGATCATCCTCCTCTTGGGGTAGGTTTTATGTGTTTTGGCCCTCTACATTTTCGTCTTGATCCACAATTTCTATCATGTTGATAGTGACAACATTAGTAGGGGAATATCAGGAACTGGTTGTTGTTCTATTACTCTCAACAAAACTAGATGATTTGGAACTACCTTCATCAAGGTTATTCTTCAAACCCTTGGATATATTGGGCCATTTTGGATCACGTCCCTGATAGGGTTTGATCCCCTTTACCATATGCTCATCCCATATTTTTTATGAATGGTGACCTTGAGGGAGTTTATAATCATGATTTTTGAATAGGCCATGAATAATAGGGTTTTTTCATGCGGAGGGAGGAACGAATGGGATGTCAACGGTTGATTTTTACCTCCCAACATAGAGAAGAATGATTCCCTCTATAGTGATGATGATGATGAAAATTCTTCCAACCATGCATATTGGGGGTTATTCAGGGCCACAATTGGCATTGATTGATCCTATTGTTGATGATCCAATGATTCCAGTCGAGGATTTGATGACACCTAGGATGGACATTGAGATATAAATCCCCCAAACCTATCGGGATAGGGTTGATCTGGAATCACTGTTCATTTCCCCAGGATCCTCTCAGTGGTTGATGAACCTGGTCATGGTGATTGAGATATAAATTCCCCCATCCTAGTGGGCAGGGTTTTATTTTCAAATGCTGAGGATATGTCCTGAATCCTCTAAAAAATTTACGATCTGAGAGGTGGAGGTGGTGGTAGATATTCCCCTAACCCGATGGGTTGGGTTCAATCCTAAATGACTACTATGGAATCTAATAATGTATCCTTTTTTATGTGGCACAATTGTTCTTGCATGAGATTTGGGTGTGATGGAAACCCATGGTGGGAATCATTCTTTATGGGAAGTTTTCTGATTGATCGCAACTTCATATTCTATGTCTGAAATGAATTCCAATTGCTTTGAGGGGTCCAATTTGAAGTCCCAATAGCTATCATATCCCTCTATTCATGATTTATAGGCATCCTTGAAGTGGGGGTATTTTTTTATAGTGTCCAACTGGCCAAAGTAATACTCGGTCCCCTAATTTTTTTAGAGTCTATGACATTACAGGATATCGTATCTGAAGGGTTCTACTATTTTGGGAACATGGTGAAGTGTAATTCTCTATATTTTTTATATCCTTGGATATTCATGTCTAGAAATACTCATGAAATCAGTTGGTGGAGGGTTGTTGCGACATCATGAAAAACATTGTGTAGGATTTTATCATGCTCTTCCATTATTAGGTTCCAGGATATAGAAAAGGTTATCATATCCAGCTAACAACATAGTGTATTGATGAGATGAAGGTGATACTCATATTTCATATAAGGGATATTTCTAGCCTTTATTTTCTAATGAGTTACCCATATATTTTGTCATAGATAAGTCATACACTCATTTTTTATCTCATATGGGACCTCATAGTCAGAAGTGGACAAGGGACAAAACAAGATGGGGAGGTTGTTTCTGGATAACACTCTCCATGTATCAATGTTGGCCTCTTATTCATTATACTTACATGCCTTCATCTAGAAAGACCATAGAAGATGCTTTTAAGGGTTGTCTACTGACTAGAGTGGAGTGATTTTGAAAGTTTATGGAGAAGTATATGTGGTTGACACTAATGTTTCAAGAAACTCTCTATATAAAGTCATCTGATCTTTGGATGCCTCTCTATAGGAATATATCTAGTCCAGGTGATTATTTCCATGTCTATGGGAGATATCACCATGGGGAGGTTGACCATGGCGGATGTCAGGAGTAGAGTCCTTGTGATCCATCTCCACACTACCACAAGTAAAACTATCATGGTAATGATCATATTACGATTTGGTTAAAGATTTTATAGACCCTTGTGGCGTTGAGAATGTTTCTCAAATGAACTCAAGGAAAATGGCATTGACCAGATTAGGAATATGGGTCTTGATATGCATCATTGTTAGAATATGATGACCTTCCTTTTAGAATTTGGAAGGGATATGAGCTTGTTTTATGACGATTGTCAGAAGTTGTTTATAACATTCTATTGTTGTAGTATTATGATCTCTCTACTGATATGTTTCTAGAATATGCCAATGATATTTCTCATTATTTACCAAAATATAATCTTGTCCCAAGGAATTTTCTATTCTTACTTTATAATCCTCAGTTAGGATGGGAACATGATCTCGACCATGAGCATTTGGAATATGTCATTGGTCTTTTGTGGACTAAATATGATACTACCCTAAGACATGAGTTTCTATCACCTAGTGAGCCCTGGTTGGAATATGAATATGATCCTAGTCCATATATGCATTCCCCTCCAAAATAGCCAGTAGACCTCTAGAATGGGAGAAGGGATATGAGCATCCTCCTATATTATCTCATAATGATGTTTGTGTAGTCATTCCTTGGTGGAAGTAGGAAAATGTGTTTGGATTCTATGATCTACTAGAATATGTCTGGAAGATTCACTAACAAGAATATGAGACTATATCAAGGCATGTACCACGCTAAATTGGTTATCCCCAGTCAGAATGGGGATATGAGACTAATATTGGGCCTTTAGAGTATGATGTTGGACTTGTTCAATAGGAATATGAGTATTTCCTGAGGCATCCTCTTACATAGTGATCCTCGACTAGAATTGGGATATGAGTATAATCCTGGGCCTTAGGAATGTGCCACCATATTTTTTTGAAAGGCATGTTCCCCTATTCTGAGTTATGTTCCACCCTCACTTGGTGAGCCCTAGCTATAATGTAAATATGAGCTCGATCTGATGCTTCATCCTTCTCTTTAATATGTCAATAATCCTCTTATATAAGAAAAGGAGTGTGTGATTCCCCCAGATCAAACACTTGTCTATAATGATTAGAGTGTTGATCTTCCCTAGCTATAGTGATATGAATGTGCATATGTCCTTGAATTTGTACCAATGTCAGAATATTCTAGTAGAGTTCTTCGATTGTTGTTAAGATGTATTGTTATTTTAGAAAAGTGTGCACAGGGATATAATCTTTTACATTTTTTGTCTCCACTGTGTACTAGTATATATCTTCAATTAAAGCAGGGATATGATCCTGCTTTTTTCCTCCTTGCGCCACTGAAGTATGCTGATGGAATTCATGCACAGGGGTATGTATATGTGCCTCCCCCAAGCCTAATGCAAGAATATGACCATAGACTTGTTTCTAGGGAGTAGGGATATGAGCATTCTCACTGGTTACTATCAGAATATGCATATAGAATTCATCATCAGGAGTGGGAATATGAGCCTACTCCTAGATGTTCGACATATTCCTTTCCTAATGTGTCCTCATTTATGTCTATGCATGGGTGTCATAAGTGGAAGTGTGTTAATTGGTACCCTTAGTAGAAGACTAAAGGGTACCGGTGGGACAATGCTAGAAATAGTAGTTGACAGGATCCCTCCTCAGCAGCACCTGAACTGGTTGGGAGTCGTATTTTACTTTCTGGTTCACCAGTATCAGAGACTGAAGGTAGTGGTTATTGTGTTTTAGGGATAAGATCCCAAAGCGGTTGGTTATGGAAATAAGGTCCATTGGCTTAGTTAAATCTTTCCCTATATGATGAAGACTTATCAGTTTCTAGTCTCGGAGACCCTCATGGGTATCATCCATGGTTGGTATTATACCACATTGGTAGTATTACTAGACCATTGTGTTCACCACCTGACATTGAAGCTGTCAGGAAGGTGATGGAATTTTTCAATCCACAGGGGTTGCAGTCGTAGGTGATTTATTGGGACAGTCACTGGATGAAGACATTATCAAGGATTGGGATTCTATTAATGAGAGTAGTATTTTCAGTCATGAAAAAAATAAGGAACAAGTTTATTGATTACTAAAATATCGTAGGCATGGTGTGTTCTCAATCAGACATTCATAGTTAACATAATTGTCCTTTAATTCATGATTCGACCATTCTACTTGTGTAGACTTGTCAACGTGAGGATGGGCTTATTTCATGACAACCCTGTTTACAAAGGATCAGTTGTAAAATTCATGTTAGGCTTATCATATTTTTTTGTATAAGATATGAAAAACAAAGTATCCTAATACATAATAACACAATTATTTTTTTATTGAGAGATTCACATTGGGTTCACTATTTGTTTGTGTATAGTGTGAAAAAAATGGCCTAATGGATAATAAACCAATCATTTGTTATTAAGAAATTCATGTCGGGTTCACTATTTTTTCATATAGTGTGAAAACAAAATGGCTTAACATATAAAAACCCAATAATTTTTTTATTAATAGATTCATGTCAGGTTCACCATTTTTGTTTCAATGGAGAAGAGATAACCTGGAACCCTTGTTGAGGTGGATTCATTTTGGCCCGATGGTTGATTGTGAGGGGTTAAATTCTTACACAATCAATAAAATCAGGTCACCATTTTCATTCTTAACATAAAATCCCAATGGTTCCCTCATCCACAACTGAGTATGAACCTCCTTTATAAATTTAGGTGGTCAATTGGTTTTTTATAGAAAATGACACTTAGGGAATTGCATTGGTCAGGAATATGGGAGGTCAGGTTCATTACACCCTTTTGGGGGGAATTTTTGCCTACTCTGTGAGTCTCTTATAGATTTAAGATATCTTTGATAATCTCTTCCTAATCCTGATATAGGGATAGTTTCCCTAAAAATGTTTATAAATTAAGTCCCTTTTATATAAAAAATAAAGTGGAAGAGCTCTTATTATTGAATTTATCTGTATGTATCTGAGGTTCTTCATCCATTTTGAGTAATAAATAGTTTTTTATGTGCTAAAATCATATAACCAGGAACTTTGTAATTTTCTACCATGTAGGGAGGTGGTTAATATTCCAAGGAGAGGATTGAGCCATTATAAGGTGTCCAAATTCTTGTGTTTATTACAAGAATCAAAACCCACATAGTTTGTTATACCTATGTAGCTTAATGTCATATGGAAATTACATATGTATGGTAACTTAGGCATTAGATATTTGAGCTCAAGTCTCAAGGATACATCCTATGTATCCTGGTTATAGCAGGAATCAGAGTTATCATAGTTCGATCACACCCTTGGGACTAGCCCCAATGTAGATGCCCTTATATGAGGGATATTTATATTGTTCCACTCATTGGGGATTACATATTGAGATTTCCATATCTGGTTGATATTCTTGATGCCAATGATGTGTTCATTGTGGCTCCCTAATATCACATGATCTATACTCAGTGTATAAAACAATGGATAACAAGTGATCAGCCTCATTGTATATGAATGTGGGGATTATATACTGGGACAACCCTTGATATCTTTAATATGGAGATCTGGCCTTTGGAAGGAATTTTACGTATCCTAGTTATGGAAGGAATCAGATTCATCATAGTTGAGTTAGTTTTTTGTTCTGTTGAGGGATGATGTAGGATGATCAACCCATGATAATGATTGGGTTTAGATGGTTGAAATGTTGAAGACATAGTGAGTCTTACACTGAGGTGGGTTACCATTTGAGTTCAGGATCAGGCCATAGGAATTCATCTTACATATCTTAGATATGGTAGGAATCAGAGTCCTCATAGTTCAATTGATCAAGGAATACACACTAACATTTCCCTTTTATGTGGGACATATCATATTATGCCACTAGTTGGGGATTACACACTGATGTTTCCCTTTTATGTAGGATATATCATATTATGTTTCTAGTTGGGGCTTACACACTGAATTTTCCCTTATCCTAGTAGATACATGTCATGTGAATGATATGATTATTGAGACTCCCTAAGCCCACATGAGCAATACTTGGTGTGGGAAACAATGGATGGAAAATAATCAATGTCATTTGTTATGGATGTGGGACTTATGTACTCGGACTAAACTTTAGATGATTAATATGGAGTTCGGGACTCAAGTAGGCATCCTAGTTATCTTGGTTATGGATGGAATCAGATTCATCATAGTTCAATTTATTGGGGCTTACACACTAAGGTTTTCCTTTTGGTTAGGGCTTACACACCAAGTATGAACAAAGTTATCAAGCCTTGGGATTCCCTTTGTACCTAGCCTTATATCCTACCTTACATGATTTTATTTCCTTATTTTACATGTCTAAGGATGCCTAGAAATGTCTGGTTATATTGCAGACATATCCAAAGGCAACCATATGATCCAGTTGGCTTGTTGGAGGTACATCGCATATCCTGGAGGGCGTGTTTGAGGGTCATCACGTGATCAAGGCTAACTTGTTCAGAGGAAATTGTGATACTTGTATGGATAATTCTAGAGGGTGTCACATGATCCATATAACTTGACCTAGTGTCATCATGAAATTTGGATGACATACTTGAAAGGCATTGTAAGATTCAATGTGATGTGTCTGGAGGGAGACATGTGATCCGAGCTGACATGTTAGGAGGACTTTACAAAATTTGGATGGCATGACCAGAGAGTGTTTCAAGATTTATTTGACATGTTTGGGTGCTATAATGAGACTAAAATGACATATATTAGTGTCTCCATATGATTTGGGTGGAATTTTTTAAGGACACTACAAGGTTTGTATGGCTAGCCTAGAGGGATTCGTGAGACTGGGGTGGCATGCCTGTGGGGAACCATATAACTTTGTTTTACATGTCCAATGGACTTCACATGATCCAAATAGTATACAAAAGGAGAATTTAATTATCTTTGAAACATGTATCGATCCTTTTGTGTGTCTCGAATGGTTCACATGAAGTGCATGGGGATCAGTGTATATGTTCTTCGTATAAATCTCCCATATTTTAGTCTTGGTTCAAACATTTTATTTTAAATACCTTATATTTATTTAGTATTTGCATGTTTTAAGTTTCATGTGATCTTGAATATATGTGTAATGTTCTTTGCATGTCCTGATAGAAGTCCTTCACGTGATCTATAGTGATCACATGAAGTGCTTATGCATGTTTCATAATCGCTTTGGTTGTTTTTCGGATCTTACCTAATGGAAAACTTCCTAATTGTAAGATCAACAGCTCCAAGAAATCTATTCTAGCATCAGTTTTTATAGTAACAAAAATAACCTTTCATCTAGAGAGTAGTGTTTCATTTTTCATATTGGGGTTGGGGATTTATAATCCTTTCCACCCTAGTTGTACACTGCTTTGCACAGTGTGTATCGTGCAAATCTAGGCTAGAGTCATTGGAGGTATCAGGAATCATGTGCTTCGCGAGTTCCCACTATATATCATTCTAGGGGCGTCACATGATTTTCAATAACCACAATAAAATCCTATAAATGCCTCCTTTATTTAATTATTTCCGACTAATGGGGATTTTTTTTCTTATTCATACATGCCAAGGGACTTTCATATTGTCAAATTGACATGAACAGGTGTATTCATGTGATTAGGATTCTTGTTGAAAAGGTCTTCATGTGAGATATAGTGACTTGTCCTATAATTTTTGTGAGAGAATGATATATTGTTAGGGGGCCTTCGAAAAATCAGGTTGTGGATAGCCTAGGTGTGTCACTTGAGTTTTACAATTGTGAGAGGCTTCTGCCTCCTTCCCTTTTTATTTTCTTTATTTATTTCACAAAGGTTTAGGATCTCACAAGGTTGAATGAGTGTTGTTGAATAAAACCACTCTACCTCTTGGTGATGCATCACATGACAAAAAAAAGGCTTTGTAGAAATGTGTGATAACTTCATGGAAAACTCCATCCATTTGTACTTATGGATCCAAAGGGGGGCATGTTGTTTCCTGGACATGTCTGAGGCCTTTCGCAGGATTAGGTGTACATGTTAGTAGGCTTTTGTGAGATGAGGCAGAAATGTCGCTGGTGGTCTTGTGGTGTCTTTTGAATCTCTTGGGGAATGTCACGACCCGCCCTCGGGGTCCGTGCCGTGACTACCCCAAGCCCGCCTTCCATAGGCCAGGGGCTGGCGACTAGCACCAAGGCGTAAATCCCGGTAAAAAGGGAAGGCATTGCCTTTGTAAAGTAAACAAACACCACAGAGTAAGCAAGCGGAAAGTAACACTAAGCAAAAACAGAGTACAACTAAAAGTGCGGAAAGTAAAAAGGGGCCGGAAATACAAGCCCAACTGTAAAGTACAACTCGAAAGGGAAAACAACAACTGAAAAGTAAAGCTGCTACGCCGAGCTGACCACTGGAAATCCCACCTGAAGGGTGGGTACAGATAGCTCCTCTGCTCCTCGGGTCCCGCCGTCTGCTCCGAGTATGTCCCGCCCAGTGGTCTGCCTCTGGGTACCGCCTCGTCATATAGTCCACCTCCAGGTACCGTCCAGTCCTCGAACACTCGGCCTCTGTCAGTACTGGCCGTCGTCTGCAACCAACACAACGAGGTGCGGGCATAGCCCGTGCAGGGGTGAGTATAACGATACTCAGTAGGGACCCCGAGACCCTCAAGGTCTCACTAAAACCAACAAGGATAACCACAAGAAGATCTCAACAGTTAAACTCTACTTAGGTATATGCCCATACATATACCTAAGTTATCAAGTAACCCAACTCAGTCATGAGGAAACACAAGGATTGTGAAAACGACGGATAACCACTACCCGGGTATATGCCCATACATATACCAAAGTTAGCAAGTGACTCATCTCAATCATGAAGTAAACACAGGGTCAAAAGTCTCAGCTCAAACCAGGATTTTCATTATCGAAACCGTAACTGCTGAAGAGCTCCGTCTCTAGAGTGTACAGTGGTCCTGTCACGACTCCGGGCCGCCGGCGTCGGAAGTCGAAGGCGGGACCGGAATTTCCGGTCCCGTTGGTAAAAACCGGCCGGCCAGCTGGCCGGCCGTGCCGCCTTGACAAAACAGCGGGGGCCTTGCCCCCCGCGTGCCACCCGCGTGCGCCGCGGCCCGCCGCCGCCGCCGCCACCGCGGCCCGCCGCCGCCGCCGCCACCACGGCCCGCCGCCGCCGCACCGCCGCGCCGCCGCCGCGCCGCCCCCCGGGGGGGGGGGGGGGGGGGGGGGGGGGGGGGGTCGGCCCGGACCCGGACCCCCCGTTTCGAACCAGATTCGGTTTTTCGCTCATAACTTGAGCCTCGGACCTCCGAATGACGAACCGTCTGCGGCAACGCGATCCTTGGATCGAGACGGTCGTTTCGGTATATCGCACTCAAGGTTTCGGTTTACTTTGAGTTCGGCCGGGTTGGTTCGTTCACGAAACCAACCGGGCCTTCGGAGCGGAAACACTCATATCTTGAGCTACGGACGTCCGATTGACGTGCCGTCAGTCGCGTAGTGTTCCTCTTAGTGAGACGGATCTTTTGGCATACTCCGCCCGAGGTTTGGACGCAGGTGGAGTACGGTCGGGTTGGTTTTTCCTTAAAAACCAACCGGACCCCGGAGACGAAAATGCCAATAACTCTCAGACCGGGCGTCCGATCGACGCGTCGTCTGTTGCGTTGAGTTCCTGTTGTCGATACGGAACTTTTGGATACATCAACTCTGGTCTTCGTGACAGTTGATGTATCAGCCTCTCGGCTCGTGGAGCGGACCCTCCGAACGAGCTTGCTGTGTGCGGGAACCCTAGAGCTGGCTACGACTGTTCTACTGCTACGACTGCTACTGTGACTGCGACGACGACTGTACAGAGATCCTGTGTGGATTCGACGATGACAGTACAGAGATCCTGTGTGGATTCGACGATGACGACTACAGCACTCAGCGATCCTACGTGGATCAGTGCTACAGGTTCTGTGTGAGCCCGATCCTGTGTGGGTCCTTGCGCTCAGCGGTTCTGTGTGAGCCAGCGCCTACAGGTTCTGTGTGAGCCCGATCCTGTGTGGGTCTTCTGCGGGGGTTAGTTACCTATCGATCCTTCGTGGGTCCGACGACTTAGATGGATCAGTGATCATCTTTATCGTCCTTGATGAAGTATACCTGTGTGAGCTGAATCCTGTTGTTTTCCTGTGTGGATTGTGTTGTGCAATCCTGTGTGGATTAAGTGTTGCTTTCCTATGTGGAATACGTATACTTTCCTGCGTGGACTGAGTTGTACTTGGGCTCGGAGGTTGGAGCGTATTTGAATTGATGACTTAGGTATATGTATGGGCATATACCTAAGCATTGTCGGTTGTTACTTCGTGATTGTACTTTTCTTCGTGGTTTATCCTTTGTGGATTTGAGAGACCTTCAGGGGTCTCGGGGTCCCTACTGAGTAGCTTATACTCACCCCTGCACGGGCTTTGCCCGCACTACGTTGTGTTGGTTACAGACGACGGACAGCGTTGACCTTAGCTGAGGCTTGCACAGCGGGACGGTACCCGGAGGTGGACCACTGGGCGGGACGTGCTCGGAGCGGACGGCGGGACCCGTGGAGCAGAGGAGCTATCTGTACCCACCCTTCAGGTGGGATTTCCAGTGGACGACACGAGGCCGCCGTCTTTTCTTCAGTTGCTGTTCTCTTTACTTTTCCAGTTGTACTTTCAGTTGGGCTTGTATTCCGGCCCCCTTTACTTTTCTGCACTTTGTAGTTACTTTCCGCTTGCTGACTCTGTGGTGCTTGTTTACTTTTCAAAGGCAATGCCTTCCCTTTTTGTTGGGATTTACGCCTTGGTTCTAGTCGCCAGCCCCTGGCCTATGGAAGGCGGGCTTGGGGTAGTCACGGCACGGGCCCCGAGGACGGGTCGTGACAAAGGGGTTTGTTGAACGAGGGGGGGGGGGGGGTTAGGAAATTTGAAAAGAAAAAGGGGTTCGTGTGGGCCCCACCACACTTAATCCTCCCAAGGGAGGTTAAGTGGGTGTGGGTCCCACTTCCAACCTCTTTTGGTAGGTTTTTTTTTTATAAGTTAAAATAAAATTTGTCTTACACAAATTTTATTTAACTTAACTGAAAAACCCCAAAACTAACTTTCAACTCGCAACAAACGCAACTCCCGAAAAGGTCTCTTTAAGTGAATATCGGCGCTGCGAGTTCATCGGTGCCCTCGGATTTCAATTCCGAGCTCCGGATCAAAAGTTAGGAATTCCCGCTCGTTCGTTCACTGAACGTACCCGAGCTAAACTTCGGAAATTAATTTCGGGCACTCCGGGCCTCGGAATCAGGTGCCGTCTGAAACCGCGCTCTTGTAAAATTCTAAAGAAAATTAAGAAAAAAATTTCCCTTGAATTTTACGGGTCTTTACAGGGAATGTCACATGATGTTTATTACCACAAGAGGCTCCTTCCTCCTCCCTATTTATTTCATTTTTTTATTTTATAGAGGCTGGGGATCTTGTGATTTTTCTTGAATATTGTTGAGGAAAATTATTATCCCAATCGGTGATGCATCGCGTGAGTTTTATGATCACAAGATGTTCCCACATTTTGGATATTTTCCTCATATTTTCAAAGGATTTTTGGAGGGTTTTAGGCATCTTCCAACTGACAATTTGTGTGTCCCAGGGGTGCTTTCTTGGAAGCCACCATGTGATCGCTGATTCTCTGGGGCACCTTTGTTAGAACAGTAGCACTTTTCAAAAGGGGATTTGCAGGATCTGTCATAGGTTATGCACTATGCATGACTATCTTCATGACCCTCTTTAGGTCATGTGATTGTATGTATCCTAGGGGTTCACGCGATCCATGTGATCATGACCACCTTCCTCTTCTATTTTTTTGTGGGAAAAAATAATACTCACATTCATGTGTTTCTTCCTTAAAGATTTTCCAATGCTCATTTGGAGGGTGTCGCCACCTGTAATGGAAATAAATGACAAAACAATAAAAATGACTCATATAACACCGACCTATGGAACTTCATGCTTGGCCATTTAAATGAAAAGTGTTTAAATAATTTACATCAAGTATGGGAGTTGAGACCCTTGGATGTATGTCATGCTTATTTACCAGGAAAAATGACCGAATCACCCTTTATTGGGAAAGGTGTAAGAGCCACTAAATTATTGGAATAGATTCATACTGATGTATGTGGTATGTTTCCATTAGAGGAAAGGTGTGGGATTTCATACTTCATTACTTTTACTGATAAATATAGTAGGTATGTTTATATCTACTTAATGAGGTATAATTAAAATTCCTTTAAGATGTTTAAGGAATACAATCATGTATTAGAAAACCATATTTGTAAGAAGATTAAAGAACTATAATCAGAATGAGGTGGAGAGTGTCATAACCAAGATTTTATTGATCACTTGAAGGAGTATGTGATAGTATCCCAACTCACTCCTACTTATACACCTCAGTGGAATGATGTTACTAAAATGAGGAATATGACCCTACTGGATATAGTTAGATCAATGATGAGTCAGAAAACTCTTCCATTATTATTTTGGTGATACACATTGTATACAACATCATATACCCTTAATCTAGTACCAAATAAATCTACATATGTAATTCCATATGATTTTTGGTGTGGAAAGAAACCCAATCTTTCACACATACGTGTATGTTTCAAGACAATACCTAGTGATAAATTAGTATCCCAAATCTTGAAGTGCATCTTTATAGGCTATCCTAAAGAAACTAAAGGATATTACCTTTATAACCCTTCATATAGAAAAAATATTATGGCGATACATTCCATATTTCTAGGAAGGGAACATGTTTCCAATGAAAATAATGGGAGAAAGAACTAATGCAAATAGGGGATTTAACAACACTAGAAAAGGGTTTTATCAACACTTAAAAAGTGCTGGTATTGCGAGAAATGTTAAAAGGGGGTATTTTATATCACTAAAAAACACTGTTAAAAAATATGGAAAAACTTAATTTTTCACGGACCCCCTTTCTCAGCATTTACAACCCCCTGTCTCAACACTTCCCATTACCCATCTGTCGGCATGCACCCTGCCTCCATTTCTCAGCACTATAAGGCTACACTGAATAATTTTGTGTGCTTGGATTTGATCCCACGACCTCCCTTATGCGAATGAATTCTCTTTACCACTATGTCATGAAAATTTTGTAGTATATTTAATGAATTTTCTATTTATTTGTATATATTTTGAAATGTATGATATATATACACTATAACACCCCAAGATTTTGAAAATAAATTTAATATTGAGTGCATGAAACATTGAGTATCTACAAACACCACTTTGTTATAACCTATCCAACAAACATAATTTTTCCACCTTTGTGATTTTAATTTCAAAAAACTAACATAAACGGTTGTGTTCGGGGTGATATTTAGAGTCTGATAGAATCAACTTAGTTTTTTATGAATAGTACCATACCCGTATGAATAGTAATGAATAGTAAATTGTCCAAAAAATAGAAACCTCACCCATGAATGTGTAAATACAATTTAAACATCATATAATTGAAAAAATCGATTATAGTATAAGTATTGGTATTTTTGTACGTCATAAATATTTTAATTGCAATTTTATGATTAATTTAATAATTTAAAATTGAAATTTATTTTCATAAAATGTAATCATTATTTTTTATTTTATTTTCTTATGGTTATAAGATAATTTTATGGGACCTTGATTGATTTTTCAAGGTGTTATAAAATGAGTTATAGTTTTAATGTTGTTTTTTTAATAAATTATGATTTTATTTACAAATTAAATTAAAAATATTTAGAAAATTATTTTCAAAAAATGGATTTCATTTTTGAATTCTACATAGAGAAAAATGGTTGGGGTAAATTTTTTGGATTTTTCTAAAATACTTGAATTTTGGGTGAATAGTAAAATATGATAATTTACGATAAATGCTAAATACATGATTTATTGGATCATAAGTGATTTATGGATGATGTAAACACATTAGTTTTGAACTCACATGCACTTATTACTATTCTAGGTCACAAGAATCAATACTATTGGTTGTATTTGTAAAATTAATAAAATAATGAGTAAAATAATGGGAAAACCCTCCTCTCCTACACTATAAAACCCACCTCACTCCCTATTCTCTTAACTCCTCTAAAGACTTGTGACTTATCTAAATTCTTATCAAATATAATCCCAAGATCCTCCAACATTTCCATCAGCCCTTTTTCTTATAAAAATATCATAACATCTCCCCTAAAGAGGCTCTCAAGGAAGATTACTTCTTGTGGTAAATTCCTCTTTACATTTCTTTTATTTCAAGTTCATTTATTTTCGTTTTCTTTCCTCAACTCCTTTAATAAAAATGTTATGATGACTCCAGTAACTTAAATTTACTGGAATTTTTTCATTATAAATGAATAATTCTTTATCATCTCTCATTTCCCCTTCTTTTATACTAGAAATGAAAACACCATTCGAGATGTGTTAATTTATCACATTCAAGAACGACGGATTTTCAATTTCTATTACCATATTCAATTCTGTTCATGAAATCATTTTTCGGGTTTAAAAAAACTATAATATATGCATTATAACTTATTTAAGGTTCTAGATTCCTTTTTTGCACATTATATTAATTTTTAAATCAAAATAAGTTTGTTGTGATCAAGAACTGCCAATTAACCCAAATAATTATCATTAATGTTTTATATAATGATTTTTCATAAATCACAATAACCAAAAAAAATTATGAAAATTTAATCTTCTGGTTTTTCACTAATAATATATAACTTATATTCTGGAAAACCATTCTCATTCTACATGTTTATACATACGTGGATAAAAGTAAATCGATCATCAAAACCAAGGAAGAAAACACTCCCAAACAATGAAATTGAATCTCTTAACCCATCAAAAGGATATGAATGAACCTAATATGGTTATAATAAATAAATTAAATGTATATGAGGTTCTTGAGTCATTAATATATGAACCTATATTTTATTATTCAGGTCATTAAGATCAAGTGAGGAACACCTTCGGGCTTAAGGTAAGGGTTTTCTACCCGAACCTCCATTTTCATTCGGGTTATTATTATGGTCTAATCACCTCAATTAAATTCTTATTTATTCATATTTACTCCTTATATATTCTATGATAATTTTATATATATTTTTACCAACCATAATCCTACTTTTATTTATGGGGAGTTATACATTTTAGAAGGATATTTCAGAAATTCTTCCCGAAATACATGCCCGATTCAAGGGAATTTCTCAAATTCTTACATATTTTCAAGGGCACTATATAATCTATTTTTTGAAACCAAAATAACTCTCCATAAATGATTTTATAAAACCCTTACCTTATGAAAATACTAACTTACTTCACTTCTGGTTTTATAAAATGATTTTTCCAAAAGAACACTTCTTTTCAAAGTAAAAGAGTATTTATCTCAAGAATTACTCAATGATTTTATAAGAGTATATTCATATATTTCAATAATATTGTTGATTATTATATATTATTGGGATTAATATTTTATGATATCTTCTACCATATTTAATTTAATGGTTTGTGATTAGTTTGATTGTGGATGTTCTATCTTAAAACCATTCACCAATTTACTCTGAATGGTTAATGTTTATGATTAATGTTTGGGGAAAGTTATATACATTTCATATGTTAGTTTCAATATGAATGTATATGTTGTTTATATTTATCTACTTTAATATTATGAATGAATTTGACTTATTAATTGTTGGGTTGGGGCCGCTATATCCCCTCGGTGCATTGGTAGGTCTCATGAGACAAACTATGGTTTTGGCACGAGGTCTTGACAAAATGGGTATTTATGGTCCTAGAACGAGGCCTTGACAATGTGGTTATGATGTCCCACATTATGAATTCCCTCATTATGAAATAGTATCGATGGTTCATGTGGTTATTCTTCTATTATAATACCCATGATTATTTTTTATTATGGAATTATTTATTCAACTCTTATTCCTTCCATAATGTGTTCAAGTTTATTTTTAAAGGCATGTGTTTTTAGTTATTCACCATGCCTAATGTTTATGTTTATGATATCTTCCACTATAATGATTACCCTTACTGATTTTTTAAACTCACCCCTTTCTTATGTTTCATTTTCTCAGTACATGAAGAGGTATATTATGAATGACATGCAGAAATAACTTAGGAGTTATGGATTTTGTCAAAGGAGTTTATATGTTGTATTTATTTTCAAGTTGAAATGTTGAAATTGTGTATGTATATTTTTTCCAAAACTGCTAAACTACTCGGTCCTTCAAGATGTATATTCCTTTTTTATATGCTAATGTAATTAAATAAGGCACCAACTCTGAGTAACTGGGGTCGGGTCCTTACATACACAATCGTATTTATTTAAATATAGTATATACTAATATTCATTTATATATATTAGAATATAAATATATATGTGTGTGTGTGTGTGTGTTTATTAATACACACAAATATGTATATATAAAAGTTATATATAAAAGTAAATGCATTTAATAAGGTAAATAAAATGGAAAATTTTTTACTTTAAATAAAATGAATAATAAATATTTTTTTACATTTTTAAAATACATTTTTATGTAAATATGTTAATATATGAATTTATACAAGTGGTTTCTTATAAGTAAATGTAAAAAAAAATATGTATATATTAAATTATAAATAAAACTACATTATGAAAAATGATAAAATTTTAAAAACCATAATATCAATAAAAATTTAAGTCCTAGAAATAAATTTAGTCCCCACTAAAAATGGGCAAAAAGAATCCCTTAAACGAGGATTAAATTCCATAAAATGTTAAAAAATTGGGGTACCCCAACTAAAAACTCGGTTTTTGAGGAATTTTGGGACTTTTGGCCCTCAAAAAATGTGATAGAGGTTTACCTATGTCACCAAGGGATTATAGATCATCGTAATCTTTGATTTGATATGTGGTAGAGACAAAACAGACACCTGGATCAAAAGTTATGGTCGTTTGAAGTTCGAGTTACACATTTTCAAACTATTTTAGATCTTTTAATAATTTTTTGATTTTTTTATCTTCCAATTGATATTAAAGGAATATTACTCAATAATAATTATAAAATTATTTATTAAAAATATTTTTTTAAATTATTTCATAAGACATTTTCACTCAATATCTTTTATATTAAGTGAAAATTCCTAATTACCTTATCTAAAACATATTTTAAAAATACATATAATATTTATATCAATAAAAATATATTTATATGTTAATATATTATTTTTAATGAATTTTGTTTTTTTAAAGATACCCTATATTAGCACAAGTTAAAAAGTGCTGATAAAGGGGGGTCTTTATAGTGCTTTTTTTAGAACTGTTAAAGGGGACCCTTTATCAGCGCTTTTTCTAGCACTGAAAAATGGGGTCTTTAACATAACTTTTATCTAGTGTTGTTAAAGCTCGGGAACTGGATAAATCCAGTTTTGTAGTAGTGAAGATTGAATTTGTAGAAGTTTATACTCTATATGCACAAGGGTTGGTATGGGAATAATCATAATAGGAAACAATGAGGGATGAATATGTTCCCAAGAGACAAATACTTTGTAGGTCAACTCGAGAGGTTGGATAAATAGAGAGATATGGTTTTATTTTCACCAAGACTGGTGACACATTACTCTTAGAGAATGATTAACCTATAACCTACAAGGAAGAAGTATAAGTTAAGGATTATACTAAATGGAAAGATGACATGCATTCTAAGATGAAGTCAATATACCAAAACCAAATTTGGATTTTGATAGACCCTCTAGTTGATGTAAAACCCATTGAGTGTAAATGGGTATTCAATAAAAAGGTGAACATGGGTGGTAAAGTAAATACCTATAAGGAAATTAACGGTAGTCAAGGGTTTCTAGAAATGTCAAGGTATAAACTACAATGATACCTTATCACCATTAGTGATGCTGAAATCCATTATAATATTAATTTCAATGGCTACCTTCCAAGATTATGAAATTTTTCAAATGGATTTCAAAACTTATTTTCTAAATGGGAATTTGGTCGGAGAAGTCTATATGAATCAACTCAAAGGGTTCATTAATTCAAAGAGTTACAATAATGTATGAAAGCTATAGAGATCCATTTATTGGTTGAATGAGGAATAATGATCATTGAATATTCATTTTGATGAGTCCATAAGAGAATTTGGTTTCATTGATAATGAAAGTGAGCTATATGTCTATAAGAAGGTTAATGGGAATGCCATTGTTTTCCTCATATTATATATTGATGACAGATTAATTATAGGAAATTAAGTGAAAGTATTACAGTCAGTTAAGACTTGGTTAAGTGAGTTCTTCTCTATGAAATACTTAAGTGAGGCAGCCTACATACTAGGAATTAAGATATATTGAGATATATCCCATAGGTTTCATGGACTAAGTCTAAGTACATACATTGATAAGGTTCTCAAAAGGTACAATATGGAATAATCCCAAAGAGGGTTGTTTCTAATGTAGCATGGTATCAATGTATCCATGAAAATGTATCCACAAACATAAGAGGAGATTGAAATAATGAGTATAATACCATATTATTCAGTAGTGAGATCTATCATTTATGTCATGTTATGTGATAGGTTTTATGTTTTCATTGCTTTAAGAATGGTGGGTAGATATCAAGATAATCCAAGAGAGCTGTATTAGAAAATTGTAAAAACTATCCTAAAGTACTTAAGATGTATGAAGGATAAGTTCTTGGCGTATAGAGTTGATAAGGAACTCATAGTGATGGGATACACTAATGCTAGTTTCTAGATATATCATGATGATTTTAAATCACAGTTGGGCTATGTATTTTCCAGAATAGTGGTGAAGTAAGCTCCAGAAGCTCAAAGAAACCTATGGTCGATGAATGTATAGTAGATTCCGAGTATATCGCAGCTTCTGATGCAGCTAAGGAGGAATTTTGGATACACATATTTATCTCAGATGTTGTTTTTTTCCTATTAGTGTAGAACCTGTTCCAAATTATTATGATAATATTATAGTGGTGGTGTTTTCCAAGGAACCTAGGTTGCACCAGAGGACAAAGTTTATACTTTAGAAGTTTTATATATTGAGGGATTTTACTCAGAGTTCTGACATCACAGTTAGTAGAGTGGCTATAGAGAATAACATGGCAGACCCCCCTAACTAAAGTTATATCATAGAAAAAGCATGATTCCCATGTGAGAGCTAGTAGTTTTAGTATTTTTAGTAGTTGTATATAGCATAAGTGGGAGTATTGTAAGTGGGTTCCCTAGACCCAAATCATTTATATACTTTTATTACCATTACATGATTAAAATTTGATATATACATGTGTTTACCTTACCATAATAGTGTTAATACTTTTATGTCCACTATATTTAAGCTAATTTCCTTATATTACATGTCATTTCAAAAGGTTATAATATTTCCCAAACTATAATGAAAACCTTAAGATACCATGAAAATAATCTTAAATGTTTTTTCAATGGTCCAAATACATCATGCAGATTGAACATGGATGATGTGTGACCATTAGGTGTTGGGGGCTCATAAGAATTGCGACTTCTTCTCATGAAATACACACTTGGTGAACTCAAGTATATGAAATCATGAGGACTGACTCACCAATAGGAACACCACATTTTTTGGGTGTCATTGTTAGTTTCTATCTATGAACACATGTAATGGTCTCTTGACTTGATATTATTATCAGTGTATACTATTTGATCCCATACTTTGATGAAAGATGAAAAATATGGCATTGATTTCATAGTGAGGTTATTTGTATTGGGTGCGTCATTGGTGGTATGACATTGATTGAATAATCAAGATATATTTTTTCACTTTATAAAGGAGGTATTATCTCAATCCTAGTTGGTTAGGGTGGTGGTACCTTCACTAAATCCATGGCCATGGTAAAAGAAGGTAAGTCTATCTAATTAGGTCAATGAATAATAAAGCAATAGAGGATAATCAAAAAAATTATTATTCCTTCTTTATTAGATATCATAAGACAAAGATATTATATTACATGGTGTTGGTTGGAGTAAGTATCTCAAGAGGGAGTGAATTGAGTACCCAATAAAAATTTCTATCTAAAATGGATTATTTTGAAATCCACCAAATGTTTAAATACATCCCAGTTTATCGAAGTATTTAGTATGATATAGATCTCAATATTTCTAAATATTTCTCTAAAGACTTATTAAGTCTCAGATGAATAATATAAAATATTATTGGATCCTTTTAAATCAGTTTACTTGATCAAAATAATATATGAACACAAATTAAGATAAAATATAAAAGTATATATTTTTTTTATAGTTAAAAAAAAATTCAGTTTTAAATCATAAATAAAGTAAAGAAAAATTAAATCACACAATGGAGAGAATGAATACAAGAGATTTAGTATCAAGCTAAGACTTAGTCCTCTCCACTTAGTGATCACCCACCACCAGGCAGTTTATATAAAATAAACAAGATGATCCACAACCTGGATTGGGTTTTACAACAGTTTACAAACTATCTAGGTCGCACATGACCTCTTCTATAGTTATACATGAGAGTGAAAATTAACAAGACACATAAGGACCTATACCACTATAATCTTTGCGAGTAAAGGTGTAAGAAAATATGCAAAGATATCTTGAAATCTTTTAGTTCATTATAGGAGAAAGTCTACATATATAACATAGAGTATAGCACACACAACTCAAAATGTAATAGAAGTAAAAAATATATAAATCTAAAAGTATAGAGTTTAGAAATTCTCTATTTGTTTCAATATAGCTTGTGACTCTTGATTTGATTCTGCAGTGAAGCTTGAGTTGGTTTCTGTTGAAAAATTCAGGAAAATAGAGTGTCGCAAACTCTTGTTCTTTGACTGGAGGAAAGCACTGGATGTGAGGATATAGTTTGGATTCCCAGATGCATGTTTGTAACAGGTGAGATCTTCTTGTTTGTAACCTGGTTCAGCTCTATGTTTGTCTATAAAGTTCAAGATCTCATCCTTCTATCAGTCCACATCATCCACTATTGCATTTCTACTGCATGAGGGAGTGTGAATCACTTTTATCAGTAGTAGAAAAGTGAATATTTGGATTATCTTCTTCCTCGTACTACACATTATGACACTCTATTCAATTCATTCTATCAATCATTTAAAATAAAATAATTAAAATAATAAATGGAATTAAATTCAATAAATATTTTCATTATAATAATTTAACTCAAAAATATATGTTAATAAAATAGTGGTGGTGTCTTAGACTGGCGGTGACTCAATGTCTAATGGTGTCTCGCTCTGGCGACATTTTGTTTTGGAGGAATGATACTATCGGGGTCTTAGACTTGGCCAAAATTATACTACACTAGTGGTGTCTCAACTAGAAGTGTCTATTCTATAAGTGTGTGGTATAATGGTGTCTTAGACTTTATCAAAAATTCTATGTTGGCGGTATGAAATTGGTGATGCATCATCTGGTGGTATCTCATACTTAGCCAAATTTTTATTCTGGCCGCATTACATCCTGATGGTGTGTGTACTGATGGTGTCTTAGACTTTGTTAATTTTTCAATCCAATAGTATGACATCCTAGAAGTGTGATATCTTATGGTGTCTCATCCTCAATGGTGAATCATAATTAGAAAATTTTGTCACTTGTCTCAGAATACAGATTTCTTACAGTGAAACAAGAAGTTCATTAATATCATTATAATCATGATTTTGTGATCATTAAAACTATGAGTTCAACAATCTCCCCCTTTTTTATGATCACAAATCATGGAATCAAAATTATTACAAATGTTTAAACATGATATCCAAGGTAAGATAAAAATATAAACCAAGATCTATCATTCACAGTATGTGCATTTGGTATCAAATAAAAATAAGAAAATAGTAAGTATTAATGGTAAGTACCATGAATTAAAGATAGAAAGATTAAAAATAGATAGTATCAAAGATGACATAATAAATCAGAAAATTCCATAAAAAAATATTCTATAAGAATTCTACCCCTTTTGGGATTATCAAAATGGTAAAGATTAGCATAATAAAAATAGTAAAAGGAAGAAAAACTAAGATTAAGAATAGAATAATAGTGATAAAGGAATTAAAAATGATTATCAAAAAGTTATTAAAAATGAGTTCCCATCAAAGAAAAAATATCTAATCCAATAAAAAGAAAGGTTCAAGATTTAGCATAGGGGCCCATTGGTTCTTTGTCTTTACCCTTGTCCTTTGCTTGTTTCTTATCTGAGGAATCAGGATCATCTTAAGTTATAATAGATGGATCACCATATGAGAGTCCAACTACAGTCTGAGGATGATCTTCCACAATAATAATTGGCCAGAGGTGTCTCAAAGCTTGAGTAGGAGACATCTTAAAAGGTTGAAACATGGAAGGTAAATGGGAAAGAGGATCCTTGGTAACTTCTGGTATAAGTGACTGTTGAGGGGTAATAGGAACTACTTATGAAGCAAAAACTTCTTGTATATGAACATGAATAAAAGGCTTCATTAGATTTATAAAATCCATGATGATCTAGCCACATCATTCCATTGTACTAAAGAAATCAGCATTCTCTTCCATAAACCAGTTCAACACCAGAGTAGGTTCAGGTGTAGGAGTTCTAACAGAAGATAATTTTACTAACAAACCTCCAAATTCAACCTGATATATCAAATATTCCTTAGGATCTCCTTCATCTAGAACCTCGGGTCCACCATTCTTTGGTGGACTCCTTATAACACAGGAGTACTTTCCTTATTCCTCTTTTATAAGATCAACCCATCGATCTGGAAATACAACTAAGACATATTCAATGGAAATAGGTACCACAGTAGCAGGAAAAATTGAAACTCCAAGATTTATGTATCCATCATAACTTTGTGCAGCTAAGGTGAGGTCAACACTAGAAGAATTACCTGGTTTACCCTCTTTCTATTTATCAACAGAAGGTGATACTAACATCATAGGATCATCCTTTTGGAAATAAATAGTAGATTCCACTTCCATATAACTATCAACTAAAATATTATCAGCAATCAAATATACTAACTTAACATCACTTCCTTTCTCAGAAGAATGAATCTCCATTTTCTCTTACTCAGTTACATGTTGTTCTATAGTAGCAATCACACTCAACTATTTCATCACAGTATAATTTGAAACTATTTGACTAGTGGAAATAGACCAGGCCTCAACTTCATCAGTTGCTGGAACTTCATGAAATATCTCCACATGTGAGGATTTATCCCCTTAAAAATTGCATCCTTCTCCTTAATCACTGAAGGAATATCTACATATTTCCTCTTAATTTAGCCACTTGCACCACTAGGATCAGATTCATCGTCATCTCTTCCAGTAGCTACATCCATTTCATTTCCATTACCATTTTCACCATTTTCATCTTCTTTATCATCATCACCATTCTCATCTTCATCATCATCTTCAGTGGATTTGGAAATCTTATATTTCTCATCTCCAGAGACCTCGGTCTCATATTAATCACTTTTAACTAGATTTTATCTTTTTGGAAGTCTCCTAGGTGGGCTAGGATCTCCAAATTTAATGGGAGAAGATTTTGGGGACAAATCAGGATCACTCACTTCATCAACAGAAGGTTCCCTTTATTTTTCATTAGAGGAAATAGTCTCTTCATCCTCATATAAGTATTATACAATATCATCAGGTTCCAAACCTAGATCAACAGTATCCCCTAGTCTGGTAGGATGATCAACTAGATTGAACTTAGCATATAACTTTTCTGAATCACCAACCCATTGTTTCTTCTAGGGGTTCTTGCAAATCTTCATCCTTGAACAAGTATCACTTGTAATACAGAAACCATCATATTCTATAAATATTTCTTAATACTTATATATTAGGCCCTTGGCCTTCAACATGCTAGAGATAAACTTTGGGTAGATCAAGGAGTTGGATCTAGAGGATGGATCGATCATCTCACACATGTGCACCATGAGATATCTACATAAATTTATCTTATGACCTTATTTTATAAGATAAAGAGCATAAACATCTTGGTACCTTAGGTTTGTGAAATCACCCTTTATTGGGCATATCATGTGCTGAAAAAACATAAAGAGAATCCTACACTCTCCATCAATCTCTGAAGCAATAGTAATTCTAGTTATTCCATCTCCTATTAGTACTACCAAAGCCTCTTTATAAACAAACAGCTCACTATCTTCAGAAATAGTACCTTGGTAATACTCATGTACTCTTTCATTGGTTACATTCAAAAATTTATCCCATTTTCTCAATGAAAACCAAATATGTTCCCTTGATGCTACTTTTGATCCAATTGGCACCATATTGATCAAATGAAAACTCTACATTCTAATAGAATTTATAAACCAACCTTGGGTAGAAGGGTCATATGTTTGATGAGAACCACTTTAAACATCCTTGGTTCTAGTGTGATTTGAGTAATAAAGTCTTGATAGATAATATCCACTTTGATTCAACTTCATTTTCAGCTATAAAAACGTTTTTGGAAAGATTAGGATTAGCTGATGTGACAGGAGAAGGTACACTTGGTTCTTTCTTCTGCTTCTTTGAAGATCTCAACTTATAAGGTGAATATTAAGAATCATTCTTTATTATCGACATACAGACTAGTTCAACAATCTTGGTTAAGGGTAAGGAAAAGGTTAGAAATGTGGGAGGAAAAGGGTTTCACTGGGATCGAGAGAGAAAAGATATGGGAGTATCACGTTGGGCTCAAGGTGCATTAGGAATAGACATAATGTTGTTTTCAAATAATTTAGTATTTTAGGTATTATAAAATGAAATTGAAATGATACTATAAAATCAAAAATTTAAAACTCAGAAGAAAACATGAATCAGGTTACAAAAATAACATAAACTTGAATAAATTAAACCGGCGGTTCAAAATGTTGAGAAACCAAAGAATTCTAAAAGGCATAAAACCAACAGTGTGACAATCTAATGATATAACAAGCCAATAGCATGACACCACAATGGTGTGTCAACCATAATGGTATGCCAAATCAATAGTGTTTCAACCACAATGGTATGTCAACTCAACAGTGTGTCAACCACAAAAATATTTCACCTAAAATTATAGTTGACCAAAATTTATTATTCCTAACTCATGTTTGATATATTTCATTCTCTCAGAATTCAAAGTATTAGTAAATATATTAGTTAATTGATGTTTTGTACCAATAAATTCAAGAGTGATATCACCTTTCTTGAAAATTATGATGACTTATATAAATATTTTTTGTCTTAGAATGTGAAAAAGGATTCTTGGAAATGTTAATAGCGCTTGTGTTATCACAATTTAAGGGGATATTTCGAAATTGATACCCATATTCTAGTTGAGTGTGTTTCATCCACAAAATTTGTGCACAAAAACTACCAGTAACTATGTATTAAGCTTTAGTAGTAAAAAATGCTACAGAATTTTGCTTCTTACTACACCATGAAACAAGAGACTTGCCCAAAAAGTGACATGTTCCACAAGTGCTTTTTCTGTTTAACTTCCATCCACCAAAATTAACATCAGAATAACTTACTAAATCAAATGTTTTTCCTCTAGGTTAAAATAATACTAAATTTTTTTTATACTTGAGGTATTTTAAAATTCTTTTGACAACATTTAAATGTGACTCTTTAGGGTTTTATTGAAAACAATCACGCAGACACACACTAAACATAATATCTAGTCAGCTGGAATTTGAGTATAGAATAATACTAATCATCCTCTATAACTATTTTGATCCAATAGTTTCCCATCTTCATCAAGGTCAAATTTATAGGTGGTAATCTTAGGATTATCACTAATTTTAGTGCTATCCAGGTTAAAGTGTTTTAAAATATATTTAGTATACTTACTTTGATTTAAAATAATTCCTTCTTTGTTTTGAAATATTTGAAATCCAAGAAAGAATTTGTGTTCATCCATTAAACTCATTTAAAATCTATTTTACAACATTTTAGAAAAAACAGTACATAAATAATTTCTTTAAGATCCAAATATAATATCATCAACATATATGTGAACTACTAACACGTCTTCTAAAATTTGTTTTATGAAAAGGGTAAGGTCAGCTATTACTTTTGAAAATCCTTTTAAAATAAAAAAAAATTATTAATCCTTCATACCAAGATCTAGGATCTTGTTTTAAAAAATATAAATCTTTAGTTAATTTAAATACTTGATTTGGAAAATGAGGATTTTTAAAACTAGGGGTTATTCTACAAAAACGTCCTCAACTATAAAACCATTTATGAATTCACTTTTGACATCCATTTGATAAATCATGCAATAAAGATGAGATGCATAAGCAAGAAGTATTATTATGGACTCAAGTTTTGCTACAGGTGCAAAGGTTTCCTTATAGTTTATCCCTTCATCCTGCCTATAACCTTGTGCAAAAAGTCTAGACTTGTTTCTAACTATAGTGCCTGACTCGTCAACTTTATTTCTAAATACTGATTTCTTTCAAATATTAATGGTGTCCTTGGGTATTTTTAAAAGTACTCACACTTTATTTATTTCAAATTGATTCAATTATTTTGGCATATCTATCACCTAAAATTCATCATTAATTGCTTCATTGATGTTCCTAGGTTCTAGCTGAGACAAAAAGGCTTGATGTTCGACCTAATTTCTAACAGAAGATATATTTTGTATAACTTTTTCTTGGTATCCTACAAGAACATATATATTATGTTATTTAAGAGTTCTAACATCTCTATAGAAAGAGGGACTAGTCACTTATGTATTTTCATGTTTGGGTTCTGGAAGTTCTGTAAATTCTTCAAAAATGGATGATTTTTCAACATGTTTCATAGAAAAGTATAAAGGTTTTGAATTTAAGTTTAGAGATGATATATCATCCACAAATTTTTCTAGGGAGGTCTTAGGATCATTTGGATCAGTCTCATCAAATTTTACATGAACTTATTCTTCCACGTATTTGGTCTTCTTATTGAAAACTCTATAGTCTTTGCTAGAGATTGAATAACCGAGGAAAATACCTTAATCACTTTTAGAAGCAATTTTTTCCAAATTATCCTTAGTGTTAAGAATAATGACCTTGAAAAAAACTCTAAATTAATTAACATTAGGTTTCCTATTATTCCACAACTCATAAGGGGTATTCTTAAGTATAGGTTTAATTAAAACTTAATTTTTGATATAGCTGGTTGTACTGACAGCTTCAACCAAAAAATTAATAGGTAGTTCATACTCATTTAGCATAGTTCAGGCTATCTCTTGTAAATTCATATTTCTCATTTCAAAAAAATCATTCTATTGGGGTGTCCTAGGTGTAGAGAAGTTATGATTATAGCCATTTTGTGAGAAAAATGATTAAAAATCTTAATTTTCAAACTCACTTCCATGATCACTCCTTAAGGTTTTAATTCTATGTCCTATTATATTTTATACAAACTTAACATACTTGGTAAAGTAAGAGTAGGCTTAAATTTTGTGATCTAAAAAGTATACTCAAGTATACCTAGAGAAATCATCTACAATAATATAAACATAGTGATTCCCATTAAGACATGAAATTCTATAAGGTCCAAATAGATCCATATAAACCAAATCCATAGGTTGATAAGTTGACACTTCTTTATTTTATTTAAAATAAACTTTTTGTTGTTTCTCTTTTTGATAGGGGTTACGTACTTTATCAATTGAGAACTCAAGCTTAGTCAGATCCCTAAATAAAGATTTTCTAGTTATATTCCCAAGTGAGTTAATGTTATAATGTTCTAGTCTCCTATTCCAAATCCATTACTCCTTGTTAAAGGTACTTAAGCATGAAACATTTTAAGAAACTAAAGAATTTAAATCAACAACATAAACATTATCATTTCTCAAAACAGTAAAAACTAAAATATTTTTAGAATAAAAAACATTGCAAGAATCATTCTCAAACTTAACATAAAAACCATCATCACATAATTGAGAAATTATTAGTAGATTATATTTTAAACCATCAACATATAAAACTTTAGAAATCAAAAACTAAATTTTCGTTACCAATAAAGCCTAGGTTGATGATATTTCCCTTAACATTGTCACAAAAGGTGACATGTCCAACATAAACCTTTATGAGGCTCTTAAAAAATGAATAATATTCTAACATATGTCTTGAACAATCTTTGTCCAAGTACTATAGAATTCTACTAGAGTTCTTTAATAATTTTTTCTACAAAACAAATTTTATGAAAGGAATGATTTTGGCACCCAAATTTGTTTAGGTCCAAAAATTTTAGGAATTAGAGCTTTGAGAACCCACAATTTCTTCATGGGTTTCCTATAAATAGATTTCAGAATTTTTAAAATAAAAACAATATTAGTTCCTTTTGAAAAATGATTGGAAGAAGAACTTTCAGGTCTGGATTTAGGAACAAAAGTGTTTTTTGTTATTTTCCTCTCTCTGGGTTGATATCCAATTACACTAACATATTTTAGTGCAAATTTCTTTCAAAAACATTTTGTGAGTGTATCCCTAACATTATTAAACTTTTTAATATCTTTCTTTAGGTTCTCATTAGACAACTTAAAGCTCTTTATTTTCCTTAAGAATTTGATTATTTTTCAATCTTTCAATAGAAAATTCAAATTTTATATTTGAAGATAAAGCATACTGTCTTTTTAAAAAATTATATTTATCTTTAAGATCATTAAAGGTATCCTCTAGAATGTTACAGTATTTGAATAATTCTTCATTTGACATATTATCATCATCATGTTGTTCATTATCAGAATCATCAAAATTATGCATAGGATAAATATTAGTAATAGTAGGTAAAGTTGTTACCTCATTGACATTGGTCATAAAACACATATTTTCTCTATATTTCTTCTCTTCAGGTGATGCAATGAGTCACTGAATCAATCATCTAAATCACTCCATGTTTCCTTTATGTAATTTTTGTATCTCATATCCTTATCCTCATATTTCTTTTTTTACTTAAGCTTTGGACAGTCATATTTTATATGTCCTTTCCTCTTACATTCATAACAAACAACTTCTTTTGGATCATCATCCTTCATCCAAACTTTCTTCCAATTTACTTTGTTATAATGCTTTCCTTTATAGTTTGATTTTATAAATAAATGTTTCTTTTGGTAAAATGTCTTGAATATTATGGCTAGGCGAGCCATCTCCTCATCACTATCAGGAGGTGATTCACTATCACTATAACTGGAAGCTTGTACTTTCTCTTTATCTTTTTCCTTTTTTGTCTAGAGGTAGTAGTCTTGAAAGCTACTGACTTTCTTTTATGCTCCTCATCTTCTTCATGGTTTACCTTTTATTACTCTTCATATATTATAAGATTTCCAATCAAATCCTTGACTGGAAGCTTGCTGATATCACATGATTCTCTTATGGAGACAGATGTGCCTCTCCATCTTTTTGGTAGGTGTTTCCTCTGGAATTGGGGATGACCTCGTTGATTGAAGGTTCAAACATTCAAATCGGTTTCTAATGGGTTTGTTTGTAGAACTGTAAACATCCAATGATTCCATATCCATTTATACCTACTTTCCAAAGGTATGTGCTCATTAGTTGTGGACTGATGAGGCTTAGGAATTTTTATTGGTCGAGAGGATGGGAGGTCGGACTCATCACACCTTTTTAGGGGAATTATTGTCTACTCCGGGACTCTATTTATAGATTTAAGTTATGTTCATGAATCCTTATTACATTACCAAGTATAAAATGAGCTTTCCTTTAGATCTGACAATCAATGATTGATATGTATGAAATTTAGAGAATCTTGTATATGTATTAGAGGTTATTCATCGATACAAAATCATCTGTATTTGTTAGAGATACTTAGTCAATGGTATCCTTCAATACATAAAAGTCTCTTGGTAATTATGATGACCATACTGGTTTTAAAGCCACTCAGTGGGGCACTTGAAGTTTATTTTCATTCATATGGACATGGATTATTTTAGATTTGGGATCGTACCCGCAGATGGGATACCTACGTATCATTTGTTTTGGAAAAGGAATCAGAGCCCACGTAGTTCGAGTAAGGGAGTATGATGTTTATGCATGATTGATGGCTCCGGGAAATATGTCATGGTTACTTTTACACTCTAAGATCACGTGAGTCATGCTCGGTGTGAGAAACAAGAGGTATTGGTGAAACCAGACAATTTATGCCATAAAAGATGCAATGATGTGGGTCTTATGTATGTATGACTGCCCAAAATAAATGAAGATTAAGATTTACTTTAGGGAAGAAATCTAAGAACAGGGTCCATAAAGGTATATGTACTTTATAGATATTTGGATACTCTAATCTTAGGGATCACTCCTAAGGAAGATGACCAAATTAGGAGGGGACTTATGATTGGGTTTTACTCCTGAAAAGGAAGCGTAGATCAAAAGTAAATTAAGACTGGTTAAGAGGAATTAAAACTGGGGCTTACTCCTGAGAAGGAAGCCCAGGTTAAGGGACTTGGGGATTACTCCTAAGGAGTATGCCCATATTTTTAGACTTTTAGACTGGGGCTTATTCCTGAAGAGGAAACCCAGGATAAGAGAACCATGGTTGGGGCTTACTCCTGAGGAGGATGCCCATATTTGGGAACTTGGAGACTGGGGCTTACTCCTGAAAAGGAATCCCATGTTAAGGGAATTATGACTAGGGATTACTCCTAAGGAGGATGCCCAGATTAATGAGGACTTGGGGCTTACTCCTGAAAAGGAGGCCCAAATTAAGGATTCTCTCGTCTTAAAGGATGAGTTTGAATGAATGAACTCTTTAACTTTAGTGATATAAAGATGTGTAAATCACTAGGTTTTAAGAGATGTTCCACGGAATTCCTTTTAGATAAGGAAGCCAACAAAGAAATCATTCCATTAATGGATTTGGAGAGAGTTGTGAAGGCTTAATCCTGAATTGGAGAGGTGGATAGGTGTAAGAGGGGTGAAATGGGTAGGAAGGGCACCCAAAAAAGAGAGGGGCGCGCAAGTACTGCGTGGGCGCGCAATTACTACGTGGGCGCGCAAGTCCCGGTTGTGTAGGTGTATCTGTGCGACACATGGGTACTTGCGCAACAGCCAATCCTTAGGTTATAACTTGGGAGAGACTTGGATCAAGCCTTTAATACTACCCCTAGAGACTTCCAGAAGAGAGGTGCGCAAGTTATGTGGAATGGGTAAGGCGGCGCGCAAGTGTGGCCATTTCCCTTAAGGGCTGGCCACCCAGGCGTGCAAGTGTTGATGAGTTTCAACACTTAGGACTTCCTCCCCCTCTTTAGATCTTCCGTTCTAGGTAAGAAATTACCTTATAAGTGTTTGGAAGCTTTGAGAAGAGACTAGGGCACTAGGAGCTCAAATCTGAGGTTCTGGAATTTTTTTTTCCTAGAAATGGGGGGCCCACAGGGGGTATTTATAGACTGGAGAGACCCTGGGAAAAATTTCAAAGATGGCATGCAAGTCACTTGCATGACCAATATGCAGCAGGCAAGTATACTTGCGCAACCATGATGAAACTTGCGCGGCCCAAGTGGGAAGAAATCCTTCTTCATGCCATTGTTGATTTTTGATGTTTCTTCAAAGTATGAATCACTTTGGACTAAGGTATTTCTCTTTTTCAGTCGTTAGACATTGTGACGCAAATGAGCATTAACAAAAGTCCCCTATCAGAGTTTGATCCAAAAGAAATGAGGATGTGACTCTGAGGTAAAGGAGAAAATTGTCCAGCAGATGCACCTTCAGCAACAGTTAGATGCTGTTACTGGGGAACTTGACCAGCTTAACAATTCATTGGAAGGAGTTCAAACGAATGGTATGAAATCCATTACAGATGCCAAGAAGGCACTCCATCAATATGAAAAGAGTGAAGCTGTCAGCCAATATTAGCGAATTTGAGGCTTCGGTATCCCGAGCTAAGGCTGACTATGCTTCCAAGATGAAGGAAATGAAACATAAAATCAAAGATAAAGTCATCCATCAGATGTACCTTCAGAAATAGTTAGATGTTGTTACTGGAGAACTTGACTAACTCAATAATTCATTGGAGGGATCTCAAATGAGTGGTATGAAATCCATCGCAGATGCCAAGAAATCACTCCATCAGGCTGAAAATAGTGAAGTTGGTCAAGTGCATGAGCTTCAAGTGGCTGCTGATGAAGCTCGGGATTCTGTACATCAAGTGAAGACTTATGTTGAAAGTCTTTTGTAATATCTTATAAAAGAGAAGAGACTCCAATCTGTGGATGTCCTTTTAATTCTTATGCATCAAATGGAAAGAATGCTTTCATTTTCAATCATCTGTGCATGCATTTTCCTTTGCTACCTGCTTTAGATTTTTTACCTACTCCAATGGGCTTAGTAAGCATAGTTTGATTTTTACTAGGATTATTATAAAATAAATAACCCTAAAAACTTTGAATCTTTTAATTGCTCAATATTACCTAAATCATACTAAATGTATGTTTAGTGTGCTGGAACTTGACTTTTATTTATAGTTCCCTTGTCTTTTGTGGGCAGTTTAAATTCATGCATGTCGGACATAAAAAGGCTAATGTTTAAGGTCAAAATAGCTTTGAATGAATGGATTAAAATTGACTCAATTCCTTGATAATTTATCTGAAAATGTATTACCACACTCAATTATGAAGGAAAACATGTAAACTATGACTTAAGAAATTTTGAATCTGAGGAATGATACGAAAAAGGGCTAAAAGTCATTAGAAGAAGTAGTTCCCAAGAATGAAGTTACCATTATTTAACAAACCCGTTAGGGGGTTGAATTATGCAGGGGAACCTAAGGGAATTGGCTATATAGTCAAATAATAGCATCTTTTGGCTGACAAGTCTGTTATGTAGACTATTTATGCAAGGCTGCCTAAGGGCATGTGTTGCATAGTCAGGTAAAAGAACTCTCATAAATTTACTTTTCTACTGCTAAAAAGCCAGTGGAAGTTTATGGGGATTCAAATTTTCCAAAGCATAGAGTTTGTTGTATGTAGAGAGGTACTTGAATATGGAGAAGATATTTTCAAACAAGATTGTATAAGAATTGGATGAATGTCACTCCTACAAAGGTCTGACCCAAATGTAGGGAAGGGAAATATGAACCTTAGACTTGAATACTTTCAGATCATGAAAAAGAGTATGGGACGGATATGTTAAGGATGACCTTTTTTGCGGATCCCTATATATTTTCATTAAGACAACTAAGGACAAAAGATATTTTCTTCCCAAGAATGAAGTTACCACTATTTTGACAAACCCATTAGGGTTTTGAATTATGCAGGTTCGCCTAAGGGAATTAGCTTCATAGTCAAATAATATCATCTTTTGGCTGAAACATCTGTTATGTAGAATGTTTATGCAAGACCGCCTAAGAGCATGTGTTGCATGGTCAGGCAAAAGAATTCTCATAAATTGGACATTTTGTGACCAGAAGTCAAGAAAAGTTTTATGAAGATCTGGAATTATTTAAGACTAGGATTATGACACATAAAGATGTGTATTGTCCGATGTATGTAGAGATACACAGATCAATGCTAACCATAATCATGTTGTGGTTGGGTCCTAAATTGAAATGTTGGACTTCACTACGTATCCCATAAGGATGGGAATCAAGCCATACGTAGTTCTTGAAATACAGTTTAACGTCGTGTGGGAAAAAAGTATGGGAGATATTAGTTTAGGGTCATAAAGCTCAGACCATAATAATGAATACACAGTGTGTGTTTTCATAGGGACTTTTCAGCCACCAGAATGAAAGTGGAATTTGGGGTTAGGACCAAAAGACTTGGGGCTGGATTCGAGGGATGCTCGAACGTTCCTACGTATCCCATAAGGATGGGAATCAAGCCCACGTAGTTCTAGAAATACCCTCTATACAAATTTGGTTCGTACAAGTGAAGGGTGAAAAGGGGACTTTAGTGCAATGATGGTTTGACCCAAGATAAAAGGTTCAGGCATTTACATGTATGAATATAGTCTTTGAAATATAACATGATTGAAAATAAATGTAAATAATGATTCCCTCTCAGGTGAGGGTATCAAAGAATATTGTAGTTTATTTTCATACAGGACAAAAAATGTTGTACAATTTAACGTCATATAGCAAGGACGAAGGTGAACCAATGTAAAGAGATTGGTTTTGGGCTTGAACCTTGGGAGGTTTCCTATGTACCCAGCCTAGAAGTCAAGGATCAAAGTCCACATAGTTCAATTAAAGAATGAATTAGTGATCAAGTTGTTCTTGGGGACAACGACCTAAAAAATGGTGTTGGGACTTACACATGGTTAGCAGCCCAGAGAGGGTGTTATGGTTGAAATTTACTCTAAGATCACGTGAGTCATACTCGGTGTGAGAAACAAGAGGTAGAAACAACCTTAACGATACACAGTTTAACATCATGTAGGATGTATGAAGGGATTATGCAGTTTAAAGTCTTGCAGTGAGGACTATTAGTGCTGCACAGTTTAGTGTCGTGTAGCAGGGACAAAATACAGTTTAACGTCATGTAAGACGTATTAGGGTGCTGTACAGTTTAGCGTCTTGTAGCTAAGATGATGGTCACAATACAGTTTAACGTCATGTTGGACGAAAGGGGGACTATTCAGTTTAACGTCGTGCAGTAAGGACAAAAGAGGACACAGTTTAACGTCATGTTGGACGTATTGGGGACTTTTTCACAGTTTAACGTCATGTTGGACGAAAAAGGGATGATACAGTTTATCATCATGTTGGACGATGGTGAAAATAGTTTAAGGTCATATGCATGGACCATAACTGTATAGTTTAACATCGTATATGATGATGAAAGGGACACCATTTAACGTCTTGCTGGACGAGATAAATGCCAATAGTTTAAGGTCGTATGCATGGACTGTTGGTTATGCAATTTAACGTCTTTCTGGATGTAAGGGAATTCTGTACAGTTTAACGTCATGTAGTTAGGACGTCACAGTTTAATGTCATGTTGGACATAAATTCCAATAGTTTAAAGTCATATGCATGGACCCTAGATGTATTTTGTGTTCATAAAAAATATTTCTTCATAAATATGGCATTGGTTGGAGTAGTGATGAGTTCTCAATCCATTGAGATTAAAGAATAAGATCCATTAGAGTAGACCTTATGTATTTAATAAGGTCCTTCCCATTTTATCTCAAGCTTGGGAGGTTTCTTTACTGGTATTATTGGAGTTCTGATAACTAATACCAATTCTCCCTGAATGAATGAACGAAGATGAACTTTTTTGTTGAAAGCTCGTGCTATTTGATTCTGATAGACTTTAAAGTAGTGCAGGGTGAACAATCTTTTCTCATCTAACCATTCCAATTCATCCAATCGCTTTTGATATTGTTCATATCTAGATGATTGATCACAAATGGATACTCTGAGCGAAGGTAATTGAACCTCAATTGGCAAGAATGCTTATGTTTTATATATCAATGAATATGGAGTTGACCACGTTGCAGTGTGGGTGGTGGTCCGATAAGCCCATAAAGCATGAAAGAGTTTATCAGGCCATGATTTCTTATCTTTATCCACCATCTTTTGCAGTATATTTGATAGATTCTTGTTGAAAGCTTCTATCTGGCCATTGGCCGCTGCATGATACCGAGAGGAATGATTAGATTTAATGTTGTATTCTTGATACAACTTCCTCACCTTGGATGAACAGAAGTTGGTGCCATTGTCCGTCAATATGGTATGAGGGACACCAAATTTGGTAATGATGTTAGACTTGATGAAACGAACAATGCATTTAGAACTGAATTCTTTGAGGGGTATTTCCTCTGGCCATTTGGAAAAAAAGTCAACAGTAGTAAGAATATACTTCAACTTCTTGGATGTAGTCGAAGGATAAGGTCCCACTACATCCATTCCCCATGTGGAAAATGTCCATGAGTATTTAGTTGTATGAAGAAAATCTAGGGGTTGATGAATGAAGTTGGCATATACTTGGCATGAATGACACTTCTTTGTGAAATCAACACAATCTTGTATCATTGAAGGCCAAAAGTATCCAAGCCTTCGAATTTGATCAGATAGTCTGTGTCCAGACTGGTGGGCACCACAGACTCCTACATGCACTTCTTTCATGACAGCCATTGTCTCTTCACCATCAATGCATCCGAAGAGAACTCCATAAAAACCACATTTGTAGAGAATTTTCTCTAAGTGATCTGGGCTATCATAAAGAGTGAAATTAACCACATGTCTCTGGACTTGTTCTTTCCCGGATCTATCAGGTGGAAGTGTTCCTTTTTGAAGGTATTCCCTGATAGGTGTCATCCATCCTGTAGTATGACCATATGGTTCAAAGATGGGACTAATTTCATTTATTTCCTCTGTTCTGGATTGAACATAAGGTGAAATTGTACAACAGTGGGCAATACTGATAGTTGTCTCGTCCCGATTTGGATCTGCCAGAGCTGTGGCTATATTAGCCAATGCATCAGCTTGGGCATTTAGTGATCTTGGGACATAAGAAAATGTCGGTTATGAAGGAAACTATGCCATTAACTCTCTGACATAATCATACAAAGGGATTAGTTCTTCTTTTCTGATGGCATAATCCTCATTGACTTGTTTGATTACCAGGTCTGAATCACCTTTCACCTTTAAGTGATTCACTTACACTTGAAGCGCCAACTCCAATCCTACAATAAGAGCTTGGTATTTTGCTTCATTATTTGTACCACCTCCCAATAATGATAAGGAATAAGGTAGAAATGCCTTTTCTGGGGAAATGAGTACAACTCCTAACCCAACTTTGTTGAATTTAGGATTTTCCATTTTCCTCCCTATTGGACTTATGGAAGCACCATCGAAGTACATTTCCCATGTTTGAAGACCTTCTTTAATAGAGAAGACTTCCTCATTAGGGAGTTCAATATCTGAAGATGTGTCTTCCACTGAAGGGTGTTCATCAAAGAAATCAGCCAGAGCTTGGCCCTTTATTGCCTTTTAAGACACATATTGAATATCAAATTGTTGCAAGATAACTGCCCACCTTGCCAGACATCCTGTAAGCATTGGATGACTACAGATGAATTTTAACGGGTTATTGCGAGATACCAATTGGACCTCGTGATGTTTCAGGTAATGTCTCAACTTTTGAACTGCAAAGATTAATACTAGGAAGCACTTCTCAATATTTGAGTATTGGGTTTTTTCTTCAAGCATAGTCTGACTGAGATAGTAGAGGTTGTTTTCATTCCCAGCATCATTCTTCTGAGCAAGAAAGGCACCCAATGATCTCTCTAGAGCTGTCACATAGAGGATAAGTGGCCTTACTTCAACAGGTGGCACTAACACCAGTGGACTCAAGAGATACTTCTTAATAATATAGAATGCTTCTTGACATTCTTCAGTCCACTTATAAGTGACTCCCTTCTTCATCAATTTGGTGAAGGGTAAACTTTTGCCTGCTAAATTGGCGATGAAACGCCGAATATAGGTCAAGTGTCCTTGAAGTCCTCTCAATTATTTCAAATTTCGAGGAGGTGACATACCAAGGATTGACTTTTTCTTCTCAGGATCTACTTTGATACCACGATGGCTTACAACAAAGCCGAGAAATTTTCTTGAGGTTACCCAAAAAGCACATTTTAAGGGGTTCATCTTCAAATTATGTTGCCGAAGTTTGTGTAATATGATTTCCAAATCATCCAAGTGATTAGAACGTTGTTTGGATTTAACCAAAAAATCTTCCACATAATATTCAACAAACTTTCCCAGAAAGGGTTTGAAGATACGATGCATGGCACACTGATATGTTGTGCCTGTATTCTTTAGGCCAGAGGGCATTACTCGATATCAAAACACACCCTGAGGGGCTCTGAAAGCTATAGATTACTCATCTTCTAGAGCCATTCGGATTTGATTATATCCAGAATATCCTTCCATGAAGGAAAGTGCTTCATAGCCATCTGTTGCATCAATCAAGAGTTCTGTAATCGGAACTGGAAAATCATCCTTAGGAAAATGCCGATTAAGATCTCTGAAATCAATGAAAAATCTAATTTTCCCATTCTTCTTTTTCAATGGGATAATATTAGCCAACCATTTGGGATATTGAACTTCTCTAACGAAGTTAGATTTGATAAGATTATCCACTTCAGCCTCAATTTTGGAAGTCTAGGTTGGGTGTGTTCTTCTAGCAGCTTGTTTGAATCCTCGATGTTCTTCTGGAAAACCCAAAAGATGATTGGAAACATCAAGATCAATCCCTAGAATCTATGTATAGTTCCAAGAAAATATATCTTGATTTTTCTTTAAAAAGTAAATATACATCTCTTACTCTTCAAGATTCATGGTCACACTAATTAATGTGGGGCATGGATCTTATTTTGTACCCAGATTTATTTCTCTGAGTTCATCCACGGTGGTAGAGATACCCTCTTCAAATGCTGGAGGAGCATCCCTAATATCTTCCTCTTCTTCTTTAGCATGTGTTATTTCTTCCGTTTCTACTTTCATAGTAGATGATGAAGCAGAATTTCCATAATCGGGAGAGATGTAAAAATTTGCACATCTTGAAGAAGAAGCTTCCATTTCCGACCTGATTGATGATGAAGGGTCTTCTTTGGGTAACAAAGAGGAGATAATGGATTGAGAATCGACATCATCATTTACCTCTGACATTTCTATAACTTTCCATGGCTTGATTGGCGAAGTATAGAATTTTTGGATTTCAGCAGATAAAATGAAGACATCTCCATTTGAGCTTTCATCATTGCTTGGTGGATCACCACTTTCTCCCATGTTGTCTAGATTGATTGTCGTAATTGACATTATGGAGGTTTCCATAAGAGTATTTTGATTTGGGTATATCCTGTCAATTTGACTGATAGGTAACACATAATCTGTACTCACATGTGTAAATGGGTTTACTGGAATCTTTTCCAAACCATATGGAGCATTAACTTTGGTAATCTCCCTTGTTATGGATTCCTCCTTTCCCTTTATGTGATAGAATTTCACCACAATGTATTGAGATTTGCATGTATTGAACGGGGATTTATCACCATATAATGTCCCAATTTGACCATCAAAACAACATTTGAGACATTGATGATTTGATGAAGGGATAGACGCATGCTGGTGTAACTAGGGTCTACCAAGAAAGATGTTGAAGGCTGAATCTTGATCAACAACCATGAAATATGAATTGGATACAAGATCTCCAAACTGAGTTTTGAGTGTAATCTCGCCCAGTGGTTCTTGTTCATTTTTATCATATCCTTGTAACATCAAAGTAGAAGGAGATAAATCAGATTATGTGAGGCCCAATCGATGAAGTGTACGAATGGGGATGTGGTTGACTCCTAAACCATTATTAATGAAGACTCTTAGGACGTCAACACCATTGAACTTTCCAGATAATTATAAAGGTATGATATGTCCATGCACGACATCATCTTCATCTTCATCTGTGCAAGATATCACTGCATGGAATTCAGCAGGATTATTCTCAACGTGGTAGGCTTCAGCCGCAGAAATTTCAGTTTCAAACTCCTGAGGGCTCGACAAAGCCTCAATGAGTGCATCTCGAAGATCCTTCGATAAATTCAAGGCATCCAGAATTGATAACTTGGCCAGTACTTGGGCCAAGTGTTTCAATACATTATACTTTTGATCCAAAGGTCTGCATTTCCCAACAGGAACATGTGGTTTCGCATGTACCTTAGAAGTAGATGATTTGGAAGTTGAGGAATCTTGTACCGGGATAGGAGTTGGTAACACTCCTGGATTTGGAAGATTAGACCGATTAGGTCTATTTACTTGCTGAGAGGAAGAATATGGAACCTTCAACCGATCTTCCAGAATAATTGTGCTAGGGCTGAGTCTGCCTTGTGTGGAAGAACTTTCTTGTTCTTTCTGAGCTCGTTGAAGGGCTCTGCCACAAGTTTCTATCGCATACACAGTTCTAGCAGGGGTAGAATTAGAATAGTGGCCTTTGAAAGATCCACATCTTCCCATGTGTCTTGAGCCTCTGTAACTTCCTCTGATTCCTCTATTTGATACAGGGAATTCAGGCTCATCAAAATCGAAACTACGACTGGAATATGGATCTGTTAATTTTATCATATTAACAGAACTGAAGACCAATTCTTCATCTGATGAAGACTCTGCCTGATTAGCCTGTTTAGGCTGTGCCGTTTGGTGGGGCGGTGCCCGTGGCTTTGAAGTAGATGGCATGAAGTCTGCCAGAGTCAAAGTCAACTTAGGCTTTGACACATACTTATCTTCTTCTGATTCTTATTCTTTCTTTGAATCACACCGTTTATTTGAGGATTTTCCCTCTGATGAAGAGGGTTTTATTGCGGCATTCATGGCAGAAGGCACAATTGGTTTCTTCAATTGTGTTCGCAAAATGGCATGAGTTCGGTTAATCATTTTTCTGACCATCCAATCATCATATTTTTGCGCTTTTTTTTTCTTGACTTCTTGCCACTTGCCCTCCTTATCTGGATCTGTAGTAGTAACACATGCTGCTTGAGCTGAAAAACCTTTCAGTTTTACTTGTCCCAAGTTGACCATTTTTTTAGGAGGTCCTTGAAAACAAAACACTCCTGAATGGGATGCCCCAACATCTGATGAAATGGGTAATAATTGGGACAGTGTTCATCTCCTTCCTTATTCGACCTCTTGGGCCTTGGCAATTGAACCAAATTATTTTCCAGTGCCTAAATGAAGTAACCAGGAACTTGTTCATTTCGGAAAGAGTCTGTTTTTCTCTTCAGATCCTCAAATTGTTTATGTCTTTGATCTCTTTGATTGTCTTGACGAAACGGCCTCTGTTGTTGATGCTCAGGAGGCAGAGCCCTTTGAGAATATGAAGTCCTTGAAGTAGAAGCAGGTACAGGTGCTTATTTAAGCATAACTGTAGCAGTCTCTACTTTACCCATTCTCCTTCCTGGAGATGATGGAATTAAACGAGCTTTATCCTTAGTCTTTATAAGAGAATCTTCAATCTGTTGAGTGATTAAAGTAAGGTCTCGAAACCCTCCTGTGTATTTCACAGGGATCAGCGGTGTGCGCAACTCATCACGTAAATTCACCACACAAATTGGAAACAATTCCTCTTGAGGGAGTGCTAAGCTTAGGGAATATGTTAATCCCTTCCAGCGAGTAATGAAATATGAAACCCATTCATTATCCCTTTGCTTACTGTTCGTAAGAACAAAAACTGTTGTCTTTGGCAATGTTGAACTTAATTGAAGAAGGAATCTTTGGCAGAGATCCTCCCATCTGGTAATTGACCGGGATTGCAAGCTTGTGTACCAGACAAAGGCAGGCCCTTGTAATGACTGTACAAAGCACCTGAGCTTAACTAATTCTTGTCTCTGAGGGGTTCCCATCATAGGATCGCAATGAGAAACAAAATATGTTAAGTACTGCTCTGGGTATCCCAAACCATTAAAGATTGGGAATGTGGTACTTGCAAAATTTGATGGGGGGGAATTGCATCAACCCACTCAGGGTAAGATCTCTTTTCTAGTTGAATTTGAGAACTCTTTCCCTCGATAGCTTCCAATAAAGCTGTTAATGACTCAATAGTATTTATTAACTTTTAAGAAACATCCAGTTGGTCTTGTACCTGAATAGGTGCAATGACTGAAGCTGGTACAGATGTGGTGGATGGTGCTGCAACTGATAGTAGCACCGCCAATTGTTGTTGCACTTGGCCCATAGGATTAGAACTGTGAGGGTGTACTGGTAGAGGAGGATATTCTTGATCCATCTCAGTATCTGCAACAAATTTCCTTGGCTGACTGACTCCAGCACTCTTAGAAGGAAGACTACCTTGAAGTAATTCTGCATTCAACCTCCTCAATTCCTTCATTTCTTCCTCTTGTTGTGCAAATCTTTGCTCTAGTGAGAGTGATTGGCCTTCTCCAGAGGAAGGGTATGTAACTTGATTCTTTCCTCTCCCCTTGTTGTCTCCCTTTAGGATAGGGGGAAGTGGTTTACTTGAAGGATTACCAAAATTCTGGGTAAACCTTTGATTTAGTGTACGCACACCTTCTTCATTTGTGTTTGTGCGTACAACTTCTTGAACAAGAACCTCTTCATCTGATCCCTCCGAGTGAGCCTCATCTGGTGGATCAGCAACAACGGAATTGATGACATTAATTGATGCATAATGCATTGCATCTCTTCTATCGGCATTTCTGTGATATTGTCTTTTTCCATGTCCTTGATGAGACATTGCCTTTTGTCGATTTGATCCCTCAGGAACTTCTTGACATACCGTAATTTGGAGGGAATCTCCTAATAGTTTGGCTCTTCGTTCCTCTTGAGTCTTCTTCCCTAATTGAGAGAAGACTGACTTTCTCTGAGGGAGGGATTGAGGATTTGAAAAAGTCCCCAGTCCGGTGGATTGGGGCTGTTTCTGTTGTCTTTGCTCAACTCCTCGAATCCTATTTTTTTGATTCTGAGGGTTGGGTTAAAAGAGACCCAAGTCTTGCAAGCTGAGGTGGTTCTTGAAATTCTATATCTGAGACCTTCTTGAAAGCTCTCCCGATCTTGTGGACTTTAGTCTAGAAATTAGCTGGATGCATCAACCTGCATCCACTTTTATCACCCGGATCAAAAGACCGTTGGATGATTTCTGACACTTCTGTCACTTGGTGGTGTGCTTTCTCCAAACGAGAGGCCTGTTCAATATTCTCGTTTTCTTGATGCAGGAGTAATTCAACAACTTATTCTCTATATGTTTGATTTTGAGAGGAACTAGTTGAGGCCTGTTCTTGGGCAAGCTTTTGATTACAAACAAAACCTATTGATTGTGGCCAGCTATGGGAAATAACATTACATGAGACCATTTTTGGCGAGCTTTGCTGACTGGAGAGTATAGTGAAATATAGCGCTCCATGAACACCTCATCCTCTGATATGAATACTAGATGGGGCATTGGAAATTAACTGGTACAATCTTCTTAGTGCGCCAAGGCATGAACGCTGAAGGGATCTCTGTTGCTTTTCAGCCTTCGGATATCAAGAAACTCAGAGAGATGCCAAATCAATTTGGCATTGTAACCCTTCTATTATCTTAACATGATTTTCATATTCATCATAAGATAAAATTTTCTTTTTCAACTGACAAAGAGTTTTCCATATGTTGAGACGAATATCATGAATTCCATCTTCCGTCAACATCTCTGGAATATCGTACTGAGAATCGGCCAGAGGCCAAAACATAACTGGCACTTCACCTTTCACCAGTTGTTTTCTCATGTTCATTACTTCCTCTTTATCATTCAATGAATATTCTTCTACCTGATTAGACCAAAGCTGGTGCTTACTTGTTGCTTCATCGGATTCAACAAGATTGGTAGAGAAATCACTGATCAAACTAGAAGATGCATGACTTAGGGGTGGTTCGGAGAATGACCTACACCCTAGGATATCTTCTTATTGAGAAAGTATTTCACCTACTAATGGTAAAGCATCATACATGATTGGCTTCACATTTTCAAGTGCCTCAAGATAAGAGGGCTTTCTCATCACTACATTGTCTGTTGGAGAATTTTCCAAGCAATGTGAATCACTACTACGGAGAGGACTTTCGCAGATAAATTCATCATCATGGGGAGGAACACCATGGTGGGTTACAGCAAAAGATGAAACATTTTTCTCCTTGGTCTTTTTACCACATAGAGGCTTCTTTTGGCTCTCATCTGAAGATGAAATCTCAAGATCGACCGAATTGTCATAAAGCAAGCCTTCATGAGGAAGTGTGTGATGCTGACCTTTAGAATTAATGTTCCCACTATTGGGAACTGAGAGAGAAGAATCTTGAGTTGCAATAGATAGTTGTCTGAGTGCATTAAGAACTCCAGCATCGAGTAAGGCCTTGTCACATATGGGCCTTTGATTTCTTGACTATGCTGGGCATGTCTTCTTATTAGACATCTTCTTACTCAATTTGGTAGGTGTATGTACCTGCTCAGGAGAAATCATCAGGTTAGGATGATTATCTCTACTCAAACCAGATGTATGTGTCTGACTTGGTTGTCCGTATGATATGGGGGAGTACGCCCCACAACCATCTTGGACTGGAATAGAGGTGTGTGTCTGTTCCAGAGTGAACTGTTGATTTGTCACTCCACTGGTAGGGATAGATTTATGTGTCTTTCCCTGAGATGCTGCTGAAGCTGTTATAATATCCTGGAAGGCATCCAAAATATGAGCAGGGATTTGCTTCTTCTCTTTCACCATTGATAGAATATGCTTGGTGACTTCAGCCACTGGAACGGGGATATACGTCCATTCCGTGCTTGGAGTAGGTGTATATTCCTGCTCTTGTCCTCCTTTTCTGGTCAGTGAATCCTGACAGTACTCATGTGTGGGGGAAGAGAGTTGTGTCTGCCTCTTATTTGTCATCAGAGCTTTCCGACTGACTTCTCCGAATGCTACCAAACGAGACTGTTGGTAGGCTTGATCAATACTAGCAGGTGTATGTGCCTATTGATTGCACTCCGTCGAACATGGTTGACAAGCTTCCTTCAATACTGACAGACGAGGCTTCTGGCAGGATTGATAAGTGTAAGCAGGTGTATGTGCCTATTTACCAGTTGTCAACACATTGGGTTGGCGGGCTTCATCGTATGTAGTCAGAAGAGCCTGCTGACTAGCTGATGATTTATAAACAGGTGTATGTTCATGTCTATAGTACTCTGCCGGAATTGTCTGGCGGGATTGGCGTGATGCTACCAGATGAGTCTGCTAGACAGCTGAATTAAAACGGACGGGTGTGTGTGCCCGCTCGTTTCTTGCCACCAAGTTAGGTTTGTGGACTTCTCCGTAGATGGCAGAGATGAGAACCTGCTCACTGTTGACCAGATTTTGCCTCTGGCGGTTCGTCTTGCCTCCTCGGGTTTGAGGAACCTGATCTGAATGCCTGGAAATGATGCCCTCATCATGTTGAGGGTGCACTGTCGCATGAGTCTGGCGGTTATTGTTGATGGGAGCCTTCAGTAAGGACTCATGTCTCCTTGAATTAAGGCCCTGAGGGACCTACTCATTCACCTCCCCAGAATACGGGACTGAATGGTGATTTCGTTCCGAGGATAACGACCCGAAACGGTTGGAGACGGTAGTTAGCACCGCCTGCTTCTTGATCGCTGGTCATCACTATCCGGACGACCATGGTGAGTTGGTCACTTGGAGGTCTTTTGAGCAGCCTCCAGAGTTGGAATAGTACCATTTTGACAGTACTCCTTAACCAGTGCATTTGATACCCAGCGTTGAAGACGCTGAGTAGGTGATGTCGCCCTCAGAGCAAACGACGATCCAGCAGGAGTAGCAGTAGATGCATTCACAGCAGAGGTTTTTACAGCAGAGGCATTCACATATGTGAACTTAAGAAAATCCATTCTTGTAATGTAGAATATCTTGGAAAAGATTTGTTTGATATAAAAAACATAATCAAGATAAGTTCAGCCGCTACATCTTTTGGATGAGCACATATGTTATTGACTATCTTGTTGGCCCTCTCATTGAGTTTAAATATAGGCCTAACAAATAGGTAAAACATCATTTTAATTTGGTTAAGGATTCACGTCGGGTTCACCATTTTTTGTTTCCTCTGGAATTGGAGATGACCTCGTTGATTGAAAGTTCAAACATTCCAATCGGTTTCTAACGGGTTTGTTCGTAGAACCGGAAACATCCAATGATTCCATATCCATTTAGACCTACTTTCCAAAGGTAGGCACTCATTAGTTGTGGACTGATGAGGCTTAGGAATTTACATTGGTCGAGAGGATGGGAGGTCGAACTCATCACACCTTTTTTAGGGGAATTATTGTATAATCCGGAACTCTCTTTATAGATTTAAGTTATGTTCATGAATCCTTATTACATTACCAAGTATAAATGAGCTTTCCTTTAGATCTGACAATCAATGGTTGATATGTAGGAAATTTAGAGAATCTTTTATATGTATTCGAGGTTCTTCATCGATAGAGAATCATCTGTATTTGTTAGATATTCTTAGTCAATGGTATCCTTCAATACATAAAATTCTCTTGGTCATTATGATGACCATACTGGTTTTAAATCCACTGAGTGGGGCACTTGAAGTTTATTGTCATTCAGAAGGACATGAATTATTTCAGAGTTGGGATCGTACCCGCAGATGGGCTATCTACGTATCATTTGTTTTGGAAAAGGAATTAGAACCCATGTAGTTCGAGTAAGGGAGTATGATGTTTATGCATGATTGATGGATCCAGGAAAGATGTCATGATTAATTTTATACTCTAAGCTCATGTGAGTCATGCTCGGTGTGAGAAACAAGAGGTATTGGTGAAACCAGACAATTTGTGTCATGAAAGATGCAATGATGTTGGGATTATGTATGTATGACTGCCCAAAATAAATGAAGATTAAGATTTAATTCAGGGAAGAAATCCAAGAACAGGGTCTATAAAGGTATATGTACTTTATGGAGATTTGGATACTCTAATCTTGGGGCTCACTCTTAAGGAAGATGCCCAAATTAGGAGGGGACTTATGATTGGGTTTTACTCCTGAGAAGGAAGCCCAGATCAAAAGTAAATTAAGACTGGTTAAGAGGAATTAAAACTGGGGCTTACTCCTGAGAAGGAAGCCCAGGTTAAGGGACTTGGGGCTTACTCCTAAAGAGGATGCCCATATTTGTAAACTTTTAGACTGGGGATTATTCCTGAAGAGGAAACCCGGGTTAAGAGAACCATGGTTGGGGATTACTCTTGAGGAGGATGCCCATATTTGGGAACTTGGAGACTGGGGCTTACTTCTGAAAAGGAAGCCCAAGTTAAGGGAATTATGACTGGGGCTTACTCCTAAGTAGGATACCCAGATTAATGAGGACTTGGGGCTTACTCCTAAGGAGAATGCCCAAATTAATGAGAATTTGGATTGGGTCTTACTCCTGAAAAGGATGCCCAAATTAAGGATTATCTCATCTTAAAGGATGAGGTTTAATGAATGAAATCTCTAACTTTAGTGATATAAAGATGTGTAAATAACTAGGTTTTAAGAGATGTTCCACAGAATTCATTTCAGATAAGGAATCCAACAAAGAAATAATGCCATGAATGGATTTGTAGAGAGTTCTGAAGGCTTAATCCTGAATAGGAGAGGTGGATAGGTGTAAGAGGGGTGAAATGGGCAAGAAGGGCACCCAAAAAGAGAGGGGCACGCAAGTATTACGTGGGCGCGCAAGTCCTGGTCGCGTAGGTGTATCTGCGCGACACATGGGTACTTGCACGACAACCAATCCTTTGGGTAAAACTTGGGCAAGACTTGTCTCAAGCCTTTAATACTACCCCTAGATACTTCCAGAAGAGAGGTGCACAAGTTATGTGGAAAGGGTAAGGCATCGTGCAAGTGTGGCCATTTCCCTTAAGGTCTGTCCACCCAGGCGTGCAAGTGTTGATGAGTTTCAATACTTAGGCCTTCCTCCCCCTCTTTAGATCTTCCATTCTAGGTAAGAAATTACCTTAGAAGTGTTCGGAAGCTTTGAGAAGAGACTAGGGCGTCGGGATCTCAAATATGAGGTTCTGGAATTTTTCCGTCCTTGAATTGGGGGGCCCACATGGGGTATTTATAGACTGGAGAGACCCTGGGTGAAATTTCAAAGAGGGCGCGCAAGTCACTTGTGCGACCAATATGTGGTGCGCAAGTATACTTGCACAACCATGATGAAACTTGCGCGACCCAAGTGGGAAGAAATCCTTCTTCATGCCTTTGTTGATTTTTGATGTTTCTTCAAAGGATGAATCACTTTGGACTAAGGTATTTCCCTTTTTCAGTCGTTAGACATTGTGACGGAAAGGAGCGTCAACAGTTGGCATCTGAGTAATCACATAATCTGGTCCTTGTTTGATACAGGTTTTCCAAGTGAGATCATTGTGTTGACAAACTCATTGAACCTAAGATACATATCATAAATGGTTGCATCGGGTTTCATCTTAAAATTATCATACTTAAGTATTAAGCCTTATCTCTTTAACATTTGAAGTTCCATCATGGGAAACAGACAATGTATCCCAAATCTCTTAAGTAGTTTTACATGCAAATATCCTATTAAACTCTTCATATCCTAGTTCATATTTAGGGCATCAATATATTTACAATTATTATTGTATGCTAGATTAGTATTATCATCCCAAGTACTTATAGCAGTCCAAGGAATAATATATTGATCTTCAATAGCAGACCAAATGTCAAAACCCATGCTCTCTATATACATTCTCATATTAACATTCCATTGGGAATAATTTTCACCCTTAAATAAAGTAGGTTTGTTAGTGTAAGATCCTTCTTGAAGATTATCCATTTAAATAACTAAATGTAACGTCCCGACCTGACATACCATTCAACCCGGTAGCCGGATTGGTCACCACATGGCCTCAAGCACATCTCCCCAAAAGCCAGAGGCTGCCGACTAGCAGCGATGGACTAGGTGAGTCCGTGGGGAGACTATGCCCTCATTTCCAAAGTATCACAGTGGAATTACAAACATACAATAGTGGAATTAGGTAAACAGTAGACAACACATAGACAATAGAAATAGATAACAAATAGAAAGATATGACATATATCTAATGGTGCAATGGTACAAGAGTCTAGAAAACATCCAAAGGTGGTACAATTCAATATAATGCAGTACCAGTATACAAAATACCAAAAGGAAACCAAAATTCATCCCCTGTCGCATCGCAAGCCTCAGCTTAGTCTCGTGCACTCCTAATCTGAGCAGCAAGTCAAGTACCAGTACTAGGGCCTTTCCCCTTATCCATCCATGAAATCATATAATCTTCTTAGGTCCAAAAACATGACCCAAACAGGGTGTGAGACTAAATCCCAGTAGGAAACCACCCAAGATTTGTGCTAATCTATCAGTGAATTTATAAACAGGCAGTGTAATATGGAAAGAAGTAAACAAGGATACTAGAAATATCGACCCAAGCTTGTGCTTTGTCTTGGCGTCGCTTCAAGTATACATTCCATTCATTAATCACTTCATTTAAGTGTTCAACCATTCCTTGAACCTGTTCCTGGAATACTCAATTCAGAAGTTAGGCATCGTTCAGGGAGAAAATCCACCAACACCCTACAAGCCCGTTCCGGTGAACCTCCTAGGTACCCAGCCTTACTTTATGTGTGGTATATTCTGTCATATGAGTCCATCCCTGGGATCCTATAAATAAGATCCGGGTATCACCCATGACATATCATTCCCTGTTGAGTTCATCCATGGAATCTCATATTGGATCCATGATTCACTCGACATTTTAGTAACAAGTCTTGTATGAGTCCTTCCATGGAAAATCACATTGGTTCCATGGTTCACCCATGACTTGGTTTCACATTTAAAACAGTTCAAAATCATTTAAATCATGTGGGATAGCAATTCAAGAATTTTCATACAAGGGTCAAGGGGAAAAACTCCATCCCATACCTGAAACCATTTCAATTACAATTTCATCTTATTAAAATTCCATTCATATTCAATTTTCATTTTTAACAACCCGCAAGGGAAAGGAAAAACATGCCTCAAAGGCATCCTAGGTCAAAATCCATAAAAGAGTCATTCAAGGAAACGCACCCAAGGGGTGGATCCTATCCAAGGTATAAAACCTAACTCATGCACATACCATCCTAATTAGATTACCTACAACATGCTAAGTAATAACAGGGTTAAATTTCAGGTTCAAGCGACACCCCAAAAGTGGGCGCGCGGCACTCCAGCATATATAAACAGCTTGACAATCAGTGAAAAGCACGAGACCACCTACCTTAGGCTCGTACTAGATATCTCGTCCAGTATCAGGCTATGATTCGTCCAGGTTTGGAAGAAATATGAAGAACAGATGAAGAACAAGGAATTAGGGAATATGAGCCTTAATCCAATCTACGTTCATTGTAACCAGAAGAATCGAGAAGGATTAAAAAGGAATCAAGGACTTACTGTTGCAGATCTAATGAGACGAATGGTGGTTGAAACAGAGATCGGATAAAGGAGAAGGCTCAAATACTCCCAAAGCCTCTTGAGAGCTCCTCCCCTGCTGTGTGGTTTGAAGAATAGGTTTAGGTTAGGTTTTATAAAATTTAATCAATTTAGTTAAAAATTAATTAAATTTTCAAAACACAGCAGGTCGCACGGTTTACCCACAGGGCCTGACAAACCGTGTGGATACCGTGCGGACCTTCCTGGAAGGCAAGGGGCGACCTCACCTGACACACCTTCCCGTAGAACTAGGCCTTACGAAACTGATAGTTGTCTCATCCTTAGCCTATCCAGGAGAGTAGAAGTCATAGCTAAGGATGATAGAAAAGACTGGCCTTGGCTATTCTTCACATCAAGATGCATCTCAGAGAACAAGGACATAAGCTTCCATTCGTTTCTATCCTATTGAACTGCCTGTATCTGAGTCCTAATTCTCAAAGAATCGGCCACTACATTTCCCTTACCCAGCGTATAAGCATGCTTGAAATCAAAGGACTATAGGTACTCCACCCACCGTTGTTGCCTAAGATTCAGATCACACTGAGTAAAGATATATTTGAGGCTCTTGTGGTCTATGTATACCAAAAAACGCTCTCCCAATAAATAGTGTCTCCAATAGCACATTGCATGAACAACTGTTGCTAGCTCAAGACCGTGCGTCGTATAATTCCTCTCGTGAGGCCTCAACTGCCGAGATCCATATGCCACGACTCAGTCCCCCTACATCAATACTGCACCCAGCCCAATACCTAATGCGTCACAATAGACCGTGTAACTCTTGCCCTGCTCTGGAAATATCAGGACTGGTGCTGATGTCGACCTTCCTTTCAGCTCCTGAAAGGCTGCTTCACAAGCATCTGTCCATACAAATTTCATGCCCTTCTTAGTTAGGCCTGTTAACGGCGCTACTAAGCGTGAGAAATCCTGTATGAAATGACGATAATAACCAGAAAGCCCCAAGAAACTTCGTATGTCAAAGACATTCTTGGGATGTTCTCAGGAAACCACAGCTCTAACCTTTTATAGGTCTACAGACACTCCTGTCTCAGAGATAACATGGTCCAAGAAGTGAATCTGATCCATCCAAAAGTGACACTTAGTAAGCTTTTCATATAGCTGATGCTCTCTTAGTGTATTCAGGACGATCTCAAGATGGTTGACATGGTCATTTAAATTTTGAGAATACACCAAAATATCATCCACGAAAACCACAACGAACGAGTCCAAGTAAGGATGGAACACACAATTCATCAAAGCCATGAAAACTGTTGGCACATTCGTGAGACCAAACGACATAACCAGATACTCATGTAAACCATACCTACTACGAAAAGCTGTATGAGGTATGTCTGTAGGTCAAACACGCACCTGGTGATACCCTGACCTCAAATCAATTTTTGAGAACACCCTAGCTCCTCGAAGCTGGTCAAACAGGTCATCTATCCACGACAAGGGATATCGGTTTTTAACCGTCAGTTGGTTCAGCTTCCAGTAGTCTACAAATAGCCTAAGAGTCTTGTCTGCCTTTTTCGCAAAAAGGACTGGCGAACCCCATGGAGAAGTACTTGGTTGAATAAACCCCTTTGCCTCCAAATCTTCAAGCTATTTCTTGAGCTCTTGCAACTCCATCGTAGCCATCCTGTAAGGAGGAATGGACACTGGTGTAGCTCCTGGAACTAGCTCAATGGAGAAATCCACCTCTCTCTCAGGAGGTAAACCTGAAAAGTCATCAGGAAAAACATCCCTAAAGCACTCAACCACTAGATGAAGGTCCGTCTGACTCACTCCCTGATCATCCAGAAACAAACTAGCGATCTGGGTTGTCATCCTGTCCATCCCACGATGCTCTGGTCCAGCTCAGCTTTCCTGGATATCCCACTCGCCCTTAAGAGTATACATTGCACCCTCTGGTGATGTGAAAATCACCCTCCATCGGTAACAATCAATATAGGCTCGATAAGCTACTAGCCAGTCCATACCAATAATGACATCAAAACCTATAATTTCAAGAACATAAAGATCCCAGACGAAGTGACACCCTCCAACCTCAAGCGGACACCCTCTGCACTTACGTACAACCTCTACCCTAACTCCTAGTGGTGTGTCTAGCTTCAAGACGCCATCAGAAGAAAACACAACTAGCACAAGGATTTTCACTATAGGCACAGATATAAAACTGTGTGATGCAACAGTATCAAAGAGGGTTGATGAAATAATAGATTCTACTAAGATTGTACCTCTCACCATAGACGGTCCCACTCCCTGATCATCAGAAGTTGTCTGCACTGCATACATTTGGCCTGAACCACAACCCTGTGATACAACCTCACTACCCGGAGCTGGCCCACTCTGACGTCTCGGTGTACCCTATGCCTGGATACCCCTACCACGACCACTACCTCGGCCTGATCGGCTAGTCGCACCCCAACTCCCTGTTTGATGAGAAGCTGTTGACCCTGCTCCTGCATATGGAGTCGGTGCGGACCCTCTATCATCGGCTGCTGGTGGAAACGTTCTACAGAAACGTTGAAGATAACCCATCTTGCCACATGTTTAGCACTTGAATGGGTCCCTCAGACACTGCGGCTTTGTGTGTCCCAACCTACCGCACTGGTATCACCTCAGATTGCTAACCGAAGATAGGTTTTGACTGCTAGAATCACCGTGTGGAAGCTCCATAAGACGATTCCTACTAACAGTCGCTACAGTGCCTGATCTCGATGTCGAACCGCTCTGGCTCACACCTCCAACCTCTCTCAGGTTACGTTTTGTGATTAGCGCCTAGTTCACAATTCCAGAAATAGTATTCAACCTGAAGATATGTACCTGAGATCGGATGTCATATCTCAGACCATCCTTAAAACGTCTGGCCCTTGACAGCTCATCACCCATCAGGATAGGTGCGAAGCACTGAAGCTCAGTAAAATGGGATGAGTATTACATCACTGATAACACGCCCTATTCCAGACACAAGAACTTCTGGGCTCGATCGGACCTCAAAGTTTCAGGATAAAAGAAATCATAGAAGGTCGTATGAAACTCTATCCAAACCATCTCCTGATGACAATCTGACTGGGTGATCATGTCCCACCACCTCTTGGCGGAATCACACAGCATGTACGTAGAGAGCTTGACCCTCCTCTTCGGAGGTGTCTCCAAATGCTCAAAGATATCTAGTATCACCTCTAACCAGGACTCTGCAGCCTGTGGTCCGCCATCCCCTAAAAACGTAGGCAGATGCTACTATTGGAACTCATGTGTCAACTCTGCCATAGTCGGGGCAGGTCGTGGTGCTCCCTGAACGGTTTGCATAAAACGCAAAAAGCTCTCACGGAATTGTGCCTCAGCACCTGTGTCCGGCAGAACCGCTGGTGCTGCAGCTGGCACAACTGGAGTTTCCTCTAGTAACCCGTGGCCTACCATCTCCGGAACGTGGTCATCGTCGCTCTCCCGACGTACGAATGGAGGTCACCGTAGTGGCATGACTCTGCAATGCCAAACACACGCCTCAGTTTGAGATTTTTAATGAGATTCGAAACTCACGAGCATAAGAACCAGGACAGGACAGGTCAAGACCTTTCTAAAAACCACGTCACCACACAACCTACTTCTAGATCCAAGACTGCATAAGGAACAGCCACCAAAACCCACTAGATTCACTACCTCTTGCCCACTCAGAAGTCGAGTATAGGTCAGGCTCTATTTTCAACATTCATTCTTTTAACATACCTTTGTTCAAAATCTTTAACCAATGGTCCACCATGTTCCGATCCCTGAGGGCCCATAACACCTCATGAATCAAAATTTGATGCCCATATAACCATGCAATTCAATTTCATTTAGCATTTACATCACGTTGGTGCGTCATTTCCCAATACATAAGGGTACATACTCCTTATGAATTGAAAGATGACATCACTATTCATTCATTGCACCCAATCTAACACAACAGTAGGCACACCTATCAATCAACTATCAAAACAACATGCAATAGCTATCCCAACACCTGTCACAACAGCATTCAACATCTAATGCATCCTAGATAGCATGACATAATGCATGACATGTGATTCCTATCAAGGTGCCTATATGATGCATGAGATGGAAAACCCTCATCTCATCGGGTTGCAATGAAATAGAACCCACAATAATATCAATAGTATCATCAAAACCCATGTGTGTCACCCATCAGTGAAATCAGAACAACTATAATAGTCAAAACTAGAAACACAATTCCATACAAGGCAACTTGGATTTTCCCTATATGCGGGTTTGCAACTCCCGAGCAGAGTTTATTACCAAAGTCCATTCCCTTCCTACTCCAGTCTATAGTCTCCAAACAGTAAGTCAAATCAGAAAAGGAAATCCCTATGATACCACTTTGTAACGTCCCGACCCGACTTACCATTCAACTCGGTAGCCGGACCGGTCACCACATGGCCTCAAGAGCATCTCCCCAAACGCCAGAGGCTGCCGACTAGCAGCGAGGTCCTAGGTGATTCCGTGGTGAGACTACACCCTCATTACCAAAGTATCATAGTAGAATTACAAACATACAATAGCGGAAGAAGGTAACTAGTAGACAACACATAGACATCAGAAATATATAAAAAATAGAAATATATGACATATATCTAATGGTGCAATGGTACAAGAGTCTAGAAAATAGCCAAAGGTGGTACAAGTCAATACAATGCAGTACCAGTACACAAAATACCAAAAGGAAACCAAAATGCATACCCTGTCGCATCGCAAGCCTCGGCTTGGTACCGTGCACTCCTACTCTGAGTAACAAGTCAAGTACCTATACTAGGGCCTTTCCCCTTATCCATCCCTGAAATCATATAATCTGCTTGGGTCCAAAAACATGACCCAAACAGGGTGTGAGACTAAATCCCAGTAGGCAACCACCCAAGATCCGTGCTAATCTATCTGTGAATATATAAACAGGAAGTGTAATATGGAAAGAAGTAAACAAGTAAACTAGCAATACTGACCCAAGATTGTGCTTTGGCTTGGCGTCACTTAAAGTATCCATTCCATTCATTAATCACTTCATTCAAGTGTTCAACCATTCCTTGAACCCATTCCTGGAATACTCAATTCGGAAACCAGGCATCGTTCAGGGAGAAAATCCACCAACACCCTACAAGACCGTTCTGGCGAACCTCCTAGGTACCCAGCCTCGCTCTAGGTGCGGTATAGTCCTTCATCTGAGCCCATCCCCGGGATCCTATAAATAAGATTTGGGTATCGCCCATGACATATCATGCCATGTTGAGTCTGTCCATGGAATCTCATACTGGATCCATGATTCACTCGGTATTTTAGTAATAAGTCTTGTATGAGTCTGTCCATGGCAACTCACATTGGTTCCATGGTTCACCCATGACTTGGTTTCACATTGAAAACAGTTCAAAATCATTTAACTCATGTGGGCTAGCAATTCAAGAATTTGCATACAAGGTTCAAGGGGAAAAACTCCATCCCATACCCGAAACCATTTCAATTACAATTTCATCTTATTGCAATTCCATTCATATTCAATTTCTATTTTTAACAACCCAAAAGGGAAAGGAAAAATATGACTTAAAGGCATCCTGGGTCAAAATCCATAAAAGAGTCATTCAAGGCAATGCACCCAAGGGGTGGTTCCTATCCAAGGTATACAACCTAACTCATGCACATACCATCCTAATTAGATTACCTACAACATGCTAGGTAATAACATGGTTAAATTTCAGGTTCAAGCGACACCCCAAAAGTGGGTGCGTTGGACTCCAGCATATATAAACAGCTTGACAATCAGTGAAAAGCATGAGACCACCTACCTTAGGCTCGTACTAGATAGCTCGTCCAGTATCAGGCTCTGATTCGTCCAGATTTGGAAGAAATCTGAAGAACAGACGAAGAACAAGGAATTAGGGAATATGATCCTTAATCCAATCTGCGTTTGTTGTAACCAGAAGAATCGAGAAGGATTAAAAAGGAATCGAGGACTTATCGTTGCGAATCTAACGAGACGAACGGCGGTTGAAACAGAGATCAAACAACAGAGAAGGCTCAAATCCTCCCAAAGCCTCTTGAGAGCTCTTCCCCCTACTGTGCGGTTTGAAGAATAGGTTTAGGTTAGGTTTTATAAAATTTAATCAATTTAATTAAAAATTAATTAAAATTTTAAAACACAGCAGGTCGCACGGTTTACCCGCAGGGCCTGACAAACCGTGCGGAGACTGTGCAGACCTTCTTGGAAGGCAAGGGGCAACCTCATGGACACCCCGCATGGTTTTCTCAAACCGTGCACAGGTCGTGCTCCAGCCTCTGCCAAGCCTGCACAAAGGCGCACGGTTTACCTAGGTTGTGCGCAGGTCGTACGCAAACCGTGTGCCAGGCCATTTCTAGCCTAAAAATTTGTTTTGGGCTCTGAACAAGCCCCATACACCTCTGTAACTCCCTCGATCAAGTTAGGCGTCCACACTAGGCCTCAACAGAATAGTTAAACTGAAAAGAAAAGGATCTGTACCTTGTACGAAAACCCGGGTTCTTACAATAAATTTAGAAATAACAGAAATTAAGATCTTTAAAGATTAACTAAAATCACAATTAAAAAGAATTTGAAAAATTTTAATACCAAAAAAAGTAAACCTTTGATAACAAATGTTGGTCGGAGTGAGTATCTCAAGAGGGGGGGTGAATTAAGTACCCAATAAAAATTTCAGTATAAAATGGATTACTTTGAAATCCCCCAAATGTTTAAATACAACATAGTTTATCAAAATATGTAGTATGATATAGATCTCATTCTTTCTAAGGATTTCTCTAAAGATTGATTAAGTCTCTGATGAATAATATACAATATTATTAGATCCTTTGAAATCAGTTTACTTTATAAAAATATTATATGAACACAAATTAAGATAAACTATCAAAGTATATTTTTTTTATAGTTAAAAAATTAGTTTTAAAGTGGAAATAAAGTAAAACAAAATTAAAGCACACAACAGAAATAATGAATACAAGAGGTTCAATCTCAAGTTGAGACTTAGTCCTCTATACTTGGTGATCACCTACCACCAAGTAGTTTATATAAAATAAACAATATTATCCACAAACCGAATCGAGTTTTACAATAGTTTACAAACTTTCTAGGACACACACGGCCTCTTCTACAGTTATACGTGGGAGTACAAACAGACAAGACACACAAGGACCTCTACCATTGGTATCAGTGGGAGTACAGGTGTAAGAAAATATGAGAAGATATCTTGGTATATTCTAGTTTAGTATAAGATACAGTTTGTGTATATAAAATAGAGTATATCACACACTGCTCGAAAGGTAGTAGAAGTAAACTGAATAGAGAAATCTAAAAGTATAGAGTTTAGAAATTTTCAGTTTGTTTCAATGCAACTTGTGACTCTTGATTTGATTCTGTAGTGAAGCTTGAGTCAGGTTCTATTGAAAACTTCAGTAAAACAGAGTGTCACAGAATCTTGTTCTCTAACTGGAGGATAACAATAGATGTGATGATGTAGTTCGGCTTCCCAGTTGTGTGTTTGTAATAGGTGAGCTCTTCTTGTTTTCAACCAGGTTCATCTTTATGTGTTTTTAGAAAGTTTGAGATCTTAGCTTTCTATCGGTCCACTTCACCAACTATTGTATCTCTACTGCATGAGGGAGTGTGCTACACTTTTATCAACAACAGTAAAGAGAATATTTGGATCAGATACTTCCTCAGACTGCACATTCTGACACTCTCTTCAATGATTTATGTCTATCATCTAAGAGAAAATCATTAAAATAATAAATGGAATTAAATTCGATAAATATAGTCATTAGAATAATGTAATTCAAAAATATAAGTTAAGAAAATAGTGGTGGTGTCTTAGACTGAAGGTGACTCAAGGTCTGACGGTGTCTCGCTCTAACGGTATGTTATTTTTGCAGTATGATATTGTGATGTCTTAGACTTAGCTAAATTTCCACTATGCTGGCAGTGTGTCAACTAGAGGTGTCTGTTCTGGCGGTGTGTGGTCTCACGGTGTCTTAGAGTTAGCCAAAATTCTGTGTTGGCGGTGCCTCATCTGGTGGTATCGCGTACTTAGCCAAATTTGGGTTCTGCTGGTATGAAATCCTAATGATATGTCTACTGACGGAGTTTCAGACTTTGTCAATTTTTCAGTCCAACAGTATGACATCCTAGCGGTGTGATATTTGATGGTGTCTCATCCTCAACGGTGACTCATACTTTGACAATTTTTCACCTATCTCAGAATACGGATTGCTTATAGAGAAACGTAAAGTTCTTTAATATCATTAGAATCGTGATTTTTTTATCATTAAAACTATGAGGTCATCACATGGTGTTTCCTCATAGGAAAGGATGTAATTGATATGACTTTTCCTTATCTCATTTGGGGTCTTGATGGGTTGTTAGACTTCACTCTTGATCTATGAATAATATTCACTACTATCGAGATAACGGCATAGAGGGTCACACACTTAGTGTATTCAAAAGTTTTCCATATTCTATTGAGTAGAAGTATAGAACATGGTGGGACTCACCACAGGATCTGAGAAATGTCCACGAATAAACGATCACCAACGAATAAATAAATTCATTATTATTAAAGTATAGAATAATTGAAATTAAATTTATTTATTAAAAGTATTCACAATGTATTGAGTGAATACATGGAAAAATATTATATGAAAAATATTATTTTAATATTCATGGTTTGTTTAATATATTTTCAGGAATTAAAAGTTAAGTTAATGACTCGCTTTTATCTCGTAATATATTTATTATATATTACAAGTTTGTGATAAAATATAAATGACATTTATGACACAGTTAGTTGGTCATAACGTGTCGTTTATGACTTATTTAGTGGACGTTATTTATACAGGGGTCGGGCAACCCTTTTTGGGTGTTTAAATTACACTATATAAGCAAGAGGGAGCTCATTTCCAAGGGACTATTCATCCACTCAAATTTGAAAGCTCCACTCTCCTCCTTTCTGCATCCTAGAGAGGGAAGTTCTCATTCCAAGATTATGTTCTTCGATCGCCTTCATGGAACAAAGGAACGAGATAATGGTGATCGACAGGACATCAAAGGCTTCATCAGACCTCCGTGCTAGCACCCAAAATTCAATGATTGGTATTCTCATGGACTCTTGAAGCGTGTGTGGATATTCTATAAGGATTTGATCTCGGATCCTTCGAGAAATGGTTGCCGGTGACGAGCTATTGCCAAACGCGCCATCAATCTGAACGAGGCAATCATTCATTTGTTTCGCTTAAATAAATTCACATGAGATCCTCTAACCTTTACCAGGGCTTGGATCTCCATAGATGATGAAGTTACATCAATCCAGTGATGAAAATTTTAAATCTTCTGCCCATCTGCCTCTGTTGCGTGCTCCAACACCTACATAATGTCACTATGTCATGGTTTTGTGCATGAAAGGATATACATTATATGATAATTCATGGTAACTATTGTTTCTTCCCACTGAATGTTATCATTATAGGTTAAACGTTAAGAAACATTGAAGGAGTTTCAAATGATTCATTCATGGTGATATGTGATTCAAAGACTAATGGACAAGGAGTAACAATTTTATTGTAACATTCGCCTTTATTATCAAACGTTTTTGAAACATTTGGAGCCTTGTGAAGTGTTATCGATGCTAGTAAAAGGGGAACAATACCATGAGATGGTGACACATCATTCCTGACATTGAAACTCTAAGGTCAAATCTCGCTTTAGTTGTAGTTTCTCTTCATCTATTAATAGAGAGGTTCTAGAAGACCGTTGTAATAAAAGAGTCTTTCTCGAGTATTGGAATATTTACATAGCCCATGGATACCTTGGGAGGAAGGAATCCATTGTTTACTTCTCAGTGATCCATATCATGCTTACGTGAAAAAATCTTAGACGAGCTGAATCATGAGAGAAAACGTGCATGTTCTTTAATTACTTTTTTTCGGTTCAAATGAATTGATGGATCATGTTGAAAAAGATGTTTTGAATGATTGTCCATTGTTCCTAGATAAGTGTTGTTCCATAAAAAAACTCTTCAGTTAGGCCTTCATACCACCCAAAAAAATGAAAATAATAGTTGCATGATTATAAATGCAATTAAATCCACATGATCCAATTCAAATGAAAATATTTAAAACATCATAACTCTCATAATTAAGAGAATTAGAATAATTTAAAGTACATTAAGTATAAGTATTATAATAAAAGGTTAAATAATAAATGATTTTTGAAATTTTATGCGCCCAACCGTGTTTGGTTTCCCCTCTCATTGTAAATTTTGGTCAAAGTCCTAATAAGATATATGATAAATCAATTAAACTCAACATGATACCATTGTTAACAATTTCATTCTAAGAGTGAATTTGTCCAAAAATATATGCACAATGTTCTACTTATAATTATATTCCCTTAAAAGCAATTAGTTGCTCATGAATATCATGAAAATAATCATGAATGATAGATAATTTATAAAACCAAAGGTAAAAGAAAAAAAAGAAAATTTACTAAGTTCCAGTAAAAAAACAAATGGATGGAAAAAAACTCTATAAACTCTATAAAAAGTGAATTATCGACTTTGGAAAAGTAGTTCGACATGTATTTTCAACAAACTAAACAAAAACCTAACATAAAGTTTCTTAACAAATCTAAAAAAAATATAAAAATTATATAGAGAAAGAAACCATGTTGTGATTATCACCATGACATGACAAGTTGTTATATCTATTGAAAACGTTGGGAAGATATATAAAATGTTCAGAGAAAACAATTGGATCCATTCTCTTCAAATTGTATATCTTTGCAACTTCACTCTAGGATGCATTGTTCTTCATTTAGTTATGGTTTCTAAATATTCAAAAATACATTCAAAACAACTTATTTGAATAAAATAATATTTCAAAATAAATATCTTCATTCTTTATATATTTCAAAATCACCATAGTTAGAGTGCACCTCAATTCATCTCTACCATGGTGTGGTGGTCTTATTCTTAAGATGCATTGGCCTTGGACGTTTGTGTAATTGTGATCAATATAAGCAATTATCTCTTTTTTTCTTTTGGAATTTCAATGTAAACATTGTGGTCAAAATCATCACAACTTAGTTTCACAGTTATTTCTTCAATTATTTTCTATCTTCATAGATTCATTCTACCTTCAAAAAAATAAAATAAGGCATAACTAATTTGATTTTGCATCCATATTTTTTTATGAAAATTATGCACAAGATATCAATGTCATTACTCTAATTGAAAAAAAAAACAAAATAAAAGAAGACATTATAAACCAATATAAAAGTCAAAGATGTTTTTTTGGGCCGGCCTGGCCCAATTGCAATACCATAAAAAAAGCCCTAATCCGAATCCCTCTCCGTCACGCGACTGTTCGGGGAAGACGACGACTTCCTTTTCGAGGCTGTTCATTTTTGTGACCGGAGGTCTCTTCCAGCAGCTCGGACGTGATCCTTCGATTGGAAGACAACTTGCCGGCGCTCCTCCATTCTTTAATTATTTCGCATATCTGCTGTCGCCAATTCGGTTTGGTCAACGCCCGAGGAAATTCGATGGCGTCAAAGCTCAGCCTGCGTCTCGGATCCCGCCTCTTCCGGAACAACACCATTGCCGATTCACTTCTCCGCCGCCGACTCCCAGTTGTCTCCATAACAAGATCTCCGATCATTGTATATCCCATCTCCGATTCTTTTCCCTTTCCTCTCTCCTCCTTCCGCTTCTTCTCTACCGGCACTCGCCGCCCCGTGCGTCCGAAGAAAGTTGATGTCCTCGCTGAAGCCCGGAAGCTGCAGTACCGACGGCTTTGGGGCTACGCCACGATCGTCAGCTGTTTCGTTGGCTTTCTCGTCCTCGTTCTGAGCAACTTCGAAGAACAAATGATGTTCTTCGTGAGCCCGTCCGATGCTCTGGAGAAATTCTCTAGAAACCCTTCCAAGAACAAGTTCCGGCTTGGCGGGTTAGTCCTCGAGGACAGCGTGCAACGCTTGCCAGCCTCCGGCGGTATCGAGTTTGTGGTTACCGATCTACTGACTGAAATCTTGGTCCGTTACAAAGGGTTATTGCCGGACTTATTCCGTGAGGGGCACTCGGTGGTGGTTGAAGGGTTTCTGAAACCGCTTCCCGACGATATTCGGAAGGAGAGAATCGGAGTTTCTGAAAAGGCGAGGAGCGGGCAGTGTTATTTTGAAGGGACGGATGTGCTCGCAAAGCACGACGAGAAATATATGCCTCCGGAGGTGGCTGCAGCTATTGAGAGGAACCAGAAGATCTTAAAGGAAAGGGAAGAGCGAAAAGAGTCCGCTCTGGCTGCTTCTCAGCCATCGTAGGTGAGTGGGTGCGATCCTATTTTCGCTTTCATGGTGAGATTTGGTCTCCTCTGTCTGCCATTGGACATGTTGTTCAATCGAGTTTAATGTTGTATTTTACGTTTAGTCTCATATAAGAATTTTGTCCCTTCGGTTCTCCTGTCATTGCAGGGGGGAAGATTGTGTCTTTTGTTGTTCTCACATTGATTCTTAGTTGGCATTTAAGGCATTTAATGAGCATAGTTTCTCATAGACGTGTCTGATAACTTGTTTTTTTTTTCTTTTATCAGTTGCCTTGCAATGATTTGCAAAAACACAGTAGTTTAAGACATGGCCATGAACCCACGGGGTTGGGTGAGTTATTAAGGGAATTCGCCACTCTTAAACTGGGTCGGGGCTCAACTTCATCTTTAAATTTCTTTGTGCGAGAGAGAGAGCTTAGCTTTTCCACTTGTTGAATTTCCTAACATATTAGCTTGGCCAGGTTGATGTCTTTGCAGTAGACCTGGGTTTGAGACTTGACTTGTCAGGATCATCCTTCTATCCCATTCCTTCTCGGGCCAACATATTAGCTCAAATGGGTTCAATTCTACAACCAATTGGTAATTGGTGGAGACACTGATATTAGGAAGACCACACATCTGGCTTCTTCTTCAACGATACTTCACTTGATCAATCATCTTGTACCGTCGTTTTTTCATTACCGGGACTTGCCGCATGGCCACTGCTATTAGGAAGATTTTTATACAAGGCATCACCATGGATCCACATGCTCCAACCAAGCCACTATTATCGTTTTAATGTCTGACAAGGGATATGCCATCTGCATCACAACTGAGCTGGATCATAAATTTGATACCACTTGTTAGGGTCATTGTCCTAGTCCATACCTTATCAGTCCCAACATATAAGCCCACATGGGGTTCCATCTTAAAACCAATTGGTGATAGGAGTAGCCCACCAACCTTATTTGTTAGCCAATACTCTCTCAATCCCAAGTGGGATTGGACAGTTGTAAAATTTTATGATGTCAGTCACACAGGGCCCAATTTCTGGCTTCCTGAAAATTGATTGAATGCAAGGGTTTGGATTCTTATGGCATCTCTTAAAAGGGAAAAAGCTTTATAGGGTATTCTAGCCTGAGTCCATAGACCCACCAACCGAAACTTTCTGATAGCCAATCACTACTCTGCCTTGTGCAATGCTGCAAAATGAAAGAGGGTGTTTACATGGTTTGAATTTTATCTTTCCAGGCATGAACCCACCTTTCCATCTGGTTATGAACATTACATTTTGGTTCAGAGCTTCGTCGATGTGGTGACAAAAGTTTGGTTTTTGATTGCCTACAATCAACCTCACAGGGACTAAATCCATTGTTGCGTCTGGTTTGGAGCTTGAGAACCTGGAACTGTTAGGTTAGAAAATGTGGAATGAAATGTCTATTTCAGGTTGGTGGTTGCAATCCAGCAGTTAACAAATGAACCCAGTGGTTAAAATGCTACAAGCATGAGAGCACATAAGATGGTTTGATCAATGTGATACATGTTTACTGTACTTTGATCCACCTAGGATCAAAGGTTTCATTTTTACTCAAATTTCTTGCTTTCCAGGTTATGAAAGTATCTCTATTTATTTTGTTTAGGACAAACAAGTGTTTACTGTGAATCAAGGTGCTGAACAAGATTGAAACTTTAAACTTGATCATACTTCCAGATTTGTAGAAACCCCCCGAAATTTCCTTTTTTTGATCCAATCAATTGTATGTACGACTTGTATCTTAATAAAAATATCTTCAAACACTCCAAATCAACTTAGGATTTCATGACTTAACATCCAAGCTCTTCAGAATTTTCATGAAACTGGTGTTGATAAGGTTGATGACAAATCCAATGGAAACATGAAAATCTGTAAAGGTTGTTTGAGTGCATGAACCTGATGGGTGTCCTTCTAAGGGTCTATTTCCATGGCCTCTCTGCCTTATCCTTCTTTTTTCGTTTGCTTTCCCTTTAGAAAACGTATGGAGTAATTGGCCATGAAAAGGGTGCTTTCCAGGCCATCTAGTCTCCTCCAAATCATCAACTGTCTTTCTATTGTGTGAGCGTACCTTTTCTCTTTCTGAAAAGCATTGCAGAGCAGCATGGGGCTCTATCATATAAAGCAGTTTTGCGAGTCTGGGATTGCAATTCCACGCCTTAACTGAAACCTGCGACCACTTCATTTTGCCTTCATTTTTTGGGTTTTGCTACGTGCACTCCCACTACCCACCTGACATAAAAAAACACTACACACACATATATATATATATATATATATATATATATATTTATATTTATAATACATTGCATAATATTTGATATACTTGTTCACAAAACATTTGAAAACTGATTGTTAGTGTGTAAAGAACACATGTTTTGTGTTAATGATCATGTGTTGGTTGAAGATCTGTCAAAATAAAAGCCATAAAGCACAGTTCAATGAATAAACAGAATTTAAAAATTATCACATGCATGAGGATAGTCACAAAACTTTTTTTGTTGAATACAAAGCAGCTGTGATATTAATTATGGGCAAAAGCAAATGCACAGATTAGGTATGGATGCATTCTATGTAAGTTTGAATGGTTGACCTTATATTAAACAAGGTTGGTATGCAACATTTTATTTAAGGGTAGAATATATTCTCAGCGTCATAAATTGTGTAAGAGAGTAACACATAATATTCGTTACGGTACCAAACAATTATCGAGGGACTTGACATTTGTTGTGACATGAAATTTTGTAAACAAACATCACCAAATATTTTTTGAGTTGCACATAACATATGCTTATGGCATAAAATTTACGCTTTAAGAAAACACACATACACAAGTGCACTCACGACACCCACATGCGATCGCATGGACGTACACACATGCACAAAGATATACGCACAAACATGGGTACAAATGCATGCACACACACAGACATTGGTACAAATGCATCCACACGTTTGCGCCCGGGAGCACATACAAATGTTTGTGCACGCGCACGCTCCCGCGTGCACACACACATGCACAACCACATGCACCGATACACCTCCTTACATGCATGCTCACGCCAACACACAAACACACACACACAGACGCCCATAAAACATATATATCCCACAAAACATAATATATGAAATTCATGGAGTTGAGGTCATAACCAAGTGGTAAAGACATTCCTTCAATACTACACCAAGCAGGGTTCAAACCCCAACAACATCAATTTGGGGGGATTTAGTTGGCCATTTTATGGCAAACTGAAATGTGGCCCACACTATGGGCAGACAACTAGGGTGGTCGGTGACAAAGCAATCGGGTGGCGAACATGGTTGTGTGACTCAGGCTGGTGTTGCAGCGTGACAGGTGCAACACAACATGACGACATGTTGACGCCATTGGACGGGAGACCCCTTGGAAGAGTGATGAGTGTGTTGACATCTATCAGTTGACTCTCCATCCACGCAAATTTCCGATGTGGGGCGGAAGGATGCCCTATCACGACGCGAAAAAGGTGGTGCGACGCGATAGAGGTTGACATCACGACATGTAGGTGCAATGCGATGAGATGGTGTGGTGCATTGCAGTGTGAATGCTGGTGGTACAACGGGACGGGGGGGGGGGGGGGTGACGATGTCTGTTGTTGTGGCGTGACAAATGGTCCTTAGTTGGGCCTTTAGATCTTCTCTTGGGGCCTCTAGGCCATATTTAACCCGACCTTTGGGCCTTGTAATGTTTGGGGTTACATGGAATATAAAGGATTCTCTCTCAACCCAATTAAAAATAGATTTCTTTCCTTAATAAAGGGGTTCGACCTTGGCTTGTTTCGATAATATATGTAACCCATGAAGCACAAAGCACAAATACAACACAAAACACATACATATAACCCACACAACATAATACATAACTCGTAAAACATATGTCATATTTATACAACCAACATAACATATATATTAACTCAATAATATGTTCAGTGACTTGGCATATAACATCAAGGCTACCACACATAAAACGATAAAACACAAAACCTTCAACATGTGACATGGAATATATAGAAATATAGGACAAATAACATATAAATTTATGTTGATATATAAAATACATTGCATAAACCACATACACATAACATTGATGAAATAGAACTCATATTCATGAAAATTTTATGCTCAAACACAAGATATCTAAATATAATAATAAAAAACTTATTTGCACCATAAAAAATTAAAAAATACAATACAATAAATAAATAGACACATGACATGATTTTATTATTTAGTTTTTATTTTAATATTTTTTTTCATGAACTAATTTTTTGGTTAATTAAATTAATATTTTTAACGCGTAAAAGTTTGACACATAACATGTTTTCTATGTGCCTTTATAGAAAATTAAATCGGTGTTCCAATTAATAAAACCAGTTGTTTTTCATGGGAGTGGTGTCTGGTTAGCTTGTGTGAAGAAGAAGAGTGGGAGATGAGTTGATAACCCCATGCTTGTGGGAGGAGAAGAAATCATAAAGGAGAGCGTTAGAGGAGAACAATGCAAGAGTAGATTGTTTCTGACGCTTTCTCATTGGGGCACACATAACACCATCTTTGCCCTGCATTCCCGCTTTCCAAAGGCGGACGACCTCCGCCACCACAATTGGTGATGTTGACTCCTTGATTGAAACAAGATGATGAGATGCCGATTCCTCCACCCATGAATTCCTCCATAGAGCTCATTGTCTAGTGTAGTACCCCAGGTTTCTGGTAAGTAACCCTTGTTTGATGCTTTTTAAGTACATGAAGCATATGAGAAATGGTTGGGAAAGTTTGGAGACTTGTAAAGTGTTAAAGGGCAAAAGGTGGTGACGCACGAGCGTCGCACGGGTTGCCCAAACCGTGCGGAAGCCGTGCAGGTGGTGGCCACTTTGGACAGAAGAGACCGCACAATGTGCACACGGTTTGGGCAAACCGTGCGAGGAGGCCGTGCGGAGCGCCCCTTCCAAGCAGTGACTACCGCACGGTTAGCGCACGATTTGCCTAGCCGTGCGGACTAACCGTGCGCAGGGTCAACTTAGATCCTATTTTTAAGGATCTAATCTGTTTTATCATTAAACCCACTTGTTTTTGCTCCTAGACGACCCTACCTCGGGATTTCTCTCTGGTGAAGGTGAGAGAACACTTACCGGGCGTTTTGGAAGCGATCCAAAGGTTTGCCTTGGCGTTTAGAGGCCGGTTGATCGTGGTAAGTCTCGTTTCCTTTAGTTTTCTTAGATCTCCTTCTTCCCTCTTGATGGATCCTTAGATCTACACCCAAGGTGGGTAGATCTAAGGTAGTGGATGACTTTTAAGTCGGGTTTTGGTTTGGTTGATATTAGGGGAAGGGATCTAAGGAGGTTTCGGGGAGTAGTTGACTCGGCTTTGTTGGCGTTCTTCGTCCGTTGGTTGGTTTCACCTAATTTGTTGAGGTAGGTGGCTTCACTCCCGATTCCTCTTTCTTAGAACTTGAAGGCTTAGTTTCAAATTGTTTTCCTTGATTGAAATGGTTTGTTTATCTGCTGTGAAAGAATGGTTGAAACCCCTTTTAAGTAACGGGTGATGGAAATTGTGTGTTTTTGGAAAGTGTTTGTTGAAGTGAATTTAAAATGGCGATTTTAAACTGGTTATGGTTTTGCTGCTTGAAAGAAATGGTTTTCAATAAAAGGTTTGATGATTTATTGAAAAGTGTTGAACACACTTGGTTTTGGCATGGATTTGCATGGGTTGTGGTGTGTGTTCATATGCATTGGGATGGATAAGGGTGAGAAGTACCCCCATCAAAAGGTTGGGATGGATAAGGGCGAGAAGTACCCCATCAAAAGGTTGGACGGATAAGGGCGTGAAGTACCCCCGTCAAGGTAGTCCACTAAGTGACGACTTAGTGGAAGGATAACTCACCACTCACAAGTATAGGGAGGTTCAGGTTGCATGCATGGTTGGTTGTGTGAGTTTGTGAAATGGAATGAATGTGCCAAAATGGAAATGGGAATTTGATTGGAAACTTCGCTTGGTTACTTTTCTTGAGAAAGATAGTTTTTGTTGGAAAATGGTTTTGACATGGAACTTGTTATATTGTGAACTGTTTTGGAATTGTCTTATATAAATTGTTTTATATAAATGTGCTAACATGTTTTATCCTAGAGGCATGGGTTTAGAAGTCATTGGGGGAAAACCTATTGAGTTTCATTACTCACCCCCTGCTTTGGAACGTTGGTGCTTTTGCAGATGTCATATACCGGGATGTTGGCAAAGGTAAAGTGTCACATGTTTATAGCACTCCTTCGTGATACTTGGGCTGGTTCGTGATGTTGGAGCTTGGAGCTTGTGGAGCATGGATTTGGGTTGTCGTCTTGTAGTCTTTTAGTTTGTCTTTCCGTTGTTTACTCTGATTTAGTGTTGGTTTCCGCTGTGGTACTCTTGGTTGGTTTATGATAAAATTAATGGTTGAGTTGTCTTCGCTTTTATCATGCATCATTTAGTTGATTAGTTTGGTTATGGTTGTTGGTTCTGTGGTATGTTCTAAAAGGGTAAATTGTCCCCCACTTGTTTTGAATCCCTTCGGCATTTATTGCCAGCCTTTGGCGCCTTGGGGATGTCGTTTAAGGCCTAGTAATGACTCGTTGTACTCTCAAGCCTATGAGGATAAGCGGGTCATTACAAATGGTATCAGTTTGTTCGGTCCTTGGGGTATAAATGCAATCAACTTGTTCCTTTCTTTGTGGAACAAGTAGTCATCAGTTTTTGTTGGTCTTGGCGTTGAATTCTTACGTGTCTATTCCTTGGGTGGTCATCTTAGGAAGGAGTAGGATTGTCAGAACTTGGAATGTAGAGCATAAAAAGACGTAACTAACCTTTTTATGTTGAACTTCAAGTTATTAGGGAGTTGGGTACATAAATGTTTTGGAGACACTTATAGGATAACAAATCTCATTGTCATGTGTTTAGCCAATGAGATGAGCATGACATGCATTAGAGGAATGACTTCCCACTAGGAGTGCATATATCATTTTGAGAAATGGAATATGGCTTGATGCAAAAGCGTGATTTCTGAAAATTTTAAACTTGTTTTCAAATGAAAGATTTTGAAAAGAGAATGGTTCATGTATTTTGAAAATAGATTGATTTTCCAAAGAAAGAAAAGATTTTTTTAGAAATGGGTAAATGTGGAAATGCTTGATGGTTGGAAATCAATGTTGTGATAGTGATGTGATAGAAATTGAAATGCTAAGCCTTCAGTTGCTAGGAAGTGAGACTAACGACGTGCGTTGTTTGTATAAAAAATGGCACCCGTTAGGCGTCGTAGAAACCAAACAGAAGAGGCTGCGAAGAATGTGGTCGCACCTGAGCCACAGGTGAACCGACAGCTAGTCCAAAGTATAGTTCAAGCGTTTCAGGCTGTGGACACGGGGAATCAGAGGGATGAGTCAAGGCATGTAGACCATTTCGTCCAGTTCCAGAAGCAGAATCCACCCATCTTTCGAGGTGATTCTGAACCAGGAAGGGCGGAGGTGTGGCTGAGTAGGATGAATCGTATCTTTGATTTCATCGGCACACCAGCAGAACTGAAAGTAAAGTTGGCGACGTATATGCTGGAGGATCTTGCACAACAGTGGTGGGATCTAGTGGTGCAAGCTAAGGTGGATCAAGGACTGGGCTGGGAGGAATTTGAGGAATTGTTCAATAAAAAATTCTATCCTCACATGTTCAAGATCCAGAGGGCGACAAACTTTTTCAGCCTGAAGTAGGAGAATCTCTCTGTCACGGAGGTTGCGATAAGAGATTCGCTCGAAGATAGTTGTACTCTGTATTACGGATTATACGGAGATGGTAAACAGAGAAACAATAGCTGAAAGAGACACCTCAGGAGTTATGGGAGGAGGAAGTATGATGATACCCACAAGAACGGGTGAGAACTCTAATACTGGGAACAATGGAAGAGGGGAACCTACTTCCAAGGTGGGAGTGCGAATCAGAATCAGATGGCTGGATCAGTGAATCTTCCTCCACAACCCATGATGAAAGCCGGGTGTTTTCAATGTGGCTTGATTGATCACATGAAATGAGAATGTACAGCACCACCGAGAGCATTCCACAATTGCAACAAGATGGGGCATCTTCAGTGATATTGTCGCAGTGCTCCACGGCCAGGTGTTCGTGACACTTCTCAGGTGTCGCAAGCATCTTATGCTTCGATAGGGAGAGAATGGAAAAATCAGTATCGCTAGCAGAACAGAGCTAGATATGGTGATTCCAGGAATACCATGACTCCTCAGGTAGGACAATCTCAACAAGGCAATAAGGAGCAAAGTGCAGCAACAAAGCAATTGTATGGAGCGGAACAGGTGATTGTGTATGACCAGTCTGGACCGTCTACGGTGAGAGGTACGATTCTTTTGAATTCTACCCTCATGCAAGTGTTATTCGATACTGGTGCATCACATTCTTTTCTTGCTTCTCGTATTGCTGATTTGCTGAACTTAAAACTTGAAATGATGCCTTCTGTGATAAAACTTCAAACTCCTCTCGGTGAAAGAAAGTGTAGAGCCTTCGTGTGTAGAGCATGTTCTATAACTGTTGATGGAGCGGAGCTGAAATGGGATTTCTCTGTGCTGGAGATGGATGTCTATGATATAATCCTAGGTATGGATTGGTTGACAGAGTTCAGGGCTCACATCGACTGTTATAGCAGAACAGTCAGTTTTGCGACTGAGGATGGCGTCGAGCATCTCTTTAGAGAAGAAAGAGTGGTGAAGACAGGTGCAACGGGCTTGTTGGCACCAGTAGTGGCAACAATCTCTTACCAGTTGGTTGCGTTAAACTTGGAATCGATGGACGAGATCGCGAATAACAGTTTTCCAGTAGTCACAGATCAATTTCCTGATGTTTTTCCTAAAAACTTCTCAGGGTTACCACCTGTAAGAGAAGTGGAGTTTACGATTGATATCTCTCTGGGGACCAGTCCTATCTCACTTCCATCTTATAGGATGTCACAAAAGGAGTTAAAGGAATTGAAAGTGCAGTTGGAAGAACTAGAAAACAAAGGTTTTATTTGGCCAAGCGTGTCTCCGTGGGCAGCACCAGTTTTGTTTGTAAAGAAAGAAGATGGAACTTTGAGGCTATGTGTGGATTATCGTAAACTTAACCAAGTTACAATAAAGAATAGATATCCACTTCCATGCATTGATGACCTGTTTGATCAATTGAGGGGAGCTCAGTGGTTCTCTAAGATTGACTTGTGGTCAGGATATCACCAGTTGTGAGTTTGAAAGGAGGATATTCTGAAGACAGCCTTCAGAAGCAGATATGGCCACTACGAATATGTAGTCATGCCTTTTGGTTTTACGAATTCACCAACAGTCTTTATGGCATTGATGAATCAGATATTTCAGCGATATCTAGATTCTTTTATTGTGGTGTTTGTGGACGACATATTGGTGTATTCAAGAACAAGGGCCGAACATGAGCAACACTTGGTGATAGTGTTGGAAATCTTGAGAGACCATCAGTTGTATGCCAAATTATCAAAGTGTGATTTTTGGATACAAGAGGTATGCTTTCTGGTCCATGTTGTTTCTGAGAAAGGTGTTTTAGTGGATCCAGAAAAGATATAAGCTGTTCTTTCTTGGCAACTGCCGAAGAATGTCTTTGAAATATGAAGTTTTCTTGGTCTAGCTGGTTATTACCGATGCTTTGTGCATGACTTCTCACGACTAGCTTCGCCTATGACAACATTGACAAAGAAGAACAGTGCATTTCAATGGACTGAGGAATGTCAGATATCTTTTCAAGAGTTGAAAGTTTATCTTACATTAGCACCCATCTTGATTTTTCCGGAATCAGGACAGGGGTACGTGGTGTATTGTGACGCTTCGGGATCTGGGTTGGGATGTGTTCTCATGCAAGGAGACCATGTTGTTGCTTATGGCACAAGACAGTTGAGAGTACATGAAAAGAACTACCCAACACATGATTTGGAGTTAGCTGCAGTTGTCCATGCCTTGAAGACTTGGCGTCATTATCTCTTTGGTGAGAAATTCACTATGTTTACGGATCATAAGAGTTTGAAGCATATTTTCTCACAACAAGATTTGAATCTGAGGTAGAGGAGATGGATGGAGTATCTTCAAATGTTTGACTTTGACTTGATATATACACCGGGTAAGGGAAATTCGGTGGCCGATGCATTAAGTAGAAAGTTGTATGCTCAGTTGACGCAAGAAGCTTCAAATGAGTGGCAGTTGATATCGGTCCTAGCTGACATGCATATGGAATGTGAAGACCGAGCTGATGTTGCGTTTTTCTTTCCAGTTGAGCTTCTTCCTGATTTGGTGGAGATAGTAAAGGAGGCACAGACATCCAATGTAGACTGTGTTGCAATGAGTTCAAAACTCAATGGTGGGGAGACCATTGAGGGATGGAAGCAGGATGAGAGTTCAGTTTTGCGGTTTCGAGATTGGATGGTTGTACCTTTAATTACATAGGAACAACTCCTTCATTCTTACCACCATTCCAGATGGGCTGTTCATCTAGGAATACAGAAGATGTATAAGGTGATAAAGGCACAATTTTGGTGGAGCAGCATGAAACAGAAGGTAGCTGAATTTGTTTCAAGGTGTTTAACTTGTCAGCAAGTTAAAGTAGAACATTAGCGGCCAGCGGGTATGTTGCATTCTCTACCAATTCCAATGTGAAAATGGGAGCAGATAGCTATGGATTTCATTACAGGTCTCCCAAGAATGGTTTTGAAGCACAATGCCATATGGGTGATAGTGGATCGACTTACCAAGTCAGACCATTTCATCCCTATTCGTGAATCTAATACGGTGGGGGATCTGTCCAAAATCTATATCCGCGAAGTGGTAAAGAGACATAGCATACCAGTTTCAATCATGTCAGATAGAGATCTGAGGTTCACATCTCGTTTCTGGCGATCCTTACAGAAAGCCCTGGGAACTCAGTTGAATATGAGTACGGCGTATCATCCCCAGACGAATGGACAATCCGAAAGGACGAGACAGACATTGGAAGATATGTTGCGGGCTTGTGTAATGGATTTTGGTGGCTCTTGGGAAGAGCATGTGCCTTTAGTGGAGTTCTCATATAACAACAGTTATCAGGACTTGATACACATGGCTCTATTTGAAGCATTTTATGGGCGTCCTTGTCGTTCTCCACTTTGTTGGGTGGAAACAGGTGAGACTTCACTAGTTGGGCTGAGCCTTGTCCAAGAAACAATGGAGAAGATTCAGTTGATAAAAAAGAGGATGGAGACGGCACAGAGTCATCAGAAATCTTATGCGGATCATCGCCGAAGACCGTTGTCGTTTGCGGTGAGTGATCATGTCTTTTTGATAATCTCTCCAAGGCTTAGACATAATCTTTTTGGGATGTAGGGAAAATTATCTCCTCGATATATAGGACCTTTTGAGACACTGGAACGGGTTGGCGAGGTGGCGTATCAGTTGACATTACCACCACGGTTCAGTGCAATTCATAATGTGTTCCATGTATCTCAGTTGAAGAAGTATCAGCCCGATCCTGACCATGTGATCAGATAGGATCACGTTGACCTAGATCCGGATGCTTTGTTGGTACATATTCCGGTGCGGATAGTGGATAGGCAGGAGAAAGTCTTGCATGGAAAAAGCATCGGTCTAGTGCGGGTTTTGTGGCAACATGGCCAGATTCAGGAAGAGACTTGAGAACGCGAGAAAGAAATGAAAGAGCAGTGGCCAGAACTCTTTCAGCCAAGCGATGGTTTTCTACTTTTCGGGGATGCAAAGGCCAATGGTGGGGAGAATGTAGTACCCCCGGTTTCTGGTAAGTAACCCTTGTTTGATGCTTTTTAAGTACATGAAGCATATGAGAAATGGTTGGGAAAGTTTGGAGACTTTTAAAGTGTTAAAGGGCAAAAAGTGGTGACGCACGGGCTTCAAACGGGTTGCCCAAACCGTGCAGAAGCCGTGAAGGTGGTGGTCACTTTGGACAGAGGAGACCACATAGTGTGTGCACGGTTTGGGCAAACTGTGCGAGGAGGTCGTGCAGAGCACCCCTTCTAAGCAGTGACTACCACACGGTTAGCGCACGATTTGCCTAGCCGTGCGGACTAAACATGTGTGAGGTCAACTTAGATCCTATTTTTAAGGATCTAATCCATTTTATCCTTAAACCCACTTGTTTTTTCTCCTAGACGGCCCTAACTTGGGATTTCTCTCTGGCGAAGGTGGGAGAACACTTACCTGGTGTTTTGGAAGTGATTCAGAGGTTTGTCTTGGCGTTTAGAGGCCGGTTGATCGAGGTAAGTCTTGTTTCCTTTAGTTTTCTTAGATCTCCTTCTTCCCTCTTGATGGATCCTTAGATCTACGCCCAAGGTGGGTAGATCTAAGGTAGTGGATGACTTTTAAGTCGGGTTTTGGTTTGGTTGATACTAGGGGAAGGAATCTAAGGAGGTTTCGGGGAGTAGTTGACTCGTCTTTGTTGGTGTTCTTCGTCCGTTGGTTGGTTTCACCTAATTTGTTGAGGTAGGTGGCTTCACTCCCAATTACTCTTTCTTAGAACTTGAAGGCTTAGTTTCAAATTTTTTTCCTTGTTTGAAATGGTTTGTTTATCTGCTGTGAAAGAATGGTTGAAACCCCTTTTATGTAACAGGTGATGGAAATTGTGTGTTTTTGTAAAGTGTTTGTTGAAGTGAATTTAAAATGGAGATTTTAAACTGGTTATGGTTTTGCTGCTTGAAAGAAATGGTTTTCAATAAAAGGTTTGATGCTTTATTGAAAGGTTTTGAACACACTTAGTTTTGGCATGGATTTGCATGGGTTGTGGTGTGTGTTCATATGCATTGGAATGGATAAGGGCGAGAAGTACCCCCATCAAAAGGTTAGGATAGATAAGGGCGAGAAGTACCCTCATCAAAATGTTGGGACAGATAAGGGCGTGAAGTACCCCCATCAAGGTAGTCCACTAAGTGATGACTTAGTGGAAGGATAACTCACCACTCGCGAGTATAGGGAGGTCCAGGTTGCATGCATGGTTGATTGTGTGGATTTGTGAAATGGAATGAATGTGCCAAAATTAAAATGGGAATTTGATTAGAAACTTCGCTTGGTTGCTTTTCTTGAGAAAGATGGTTTTTGTTGGAAAATGGTTTTGACATGGAACTTGTTATATTGTGAACTGTTTTGGAATTGTCTTATATAAATTGTTTTATATAAATGTGCTAACATGTTTTATCCTAGAGGCATGAGTTGGGAAGTCATCGGGGAAAACCTACTGAGTTTCATTACTCACCCCCTTCTTTGGCACATTGGTGCTTTTGCAGATGTCATATACCAGGATGTTGGCAAAGGTAAAGTGTCACATGTTTATAGCACTCCTTCGTGATACTTGGGCTGGTTCGTGATGTTGGAGTTTGGAGCTTGTGGAACATGGAGTTGGGTTGTCATCTTGTAGTCTTTTAGTTTGTATTTCCGCTGTTTACTCTGATTTAGTGTTGGTTTCCGCGGTGGTACTCTTGGTTGGTTTATGATAAAATAAATGGTTGAGTTGTCTTTACTTTTGTCATGCATCATTTAGTTGATTAGTTTAGTTATGGTTGTTGGTTCTGTGGTATGTTCTAAAAGGGTAAATCGTCCCCCACTTGTTTTGAAACCCTTCGGCATTTATTGTCAGCCTTTGGCGCCTTGGGGATGTCTCTTAAGGCCTAGTAATGACTCATTGTACTCTCAAGCCTATGAGGATAAGCAGGTCATTACATCTAGTCTGTGTCTTTCTCAAAGATTTAAGCCATGTTCATGAAATTCATTCCCGATGCCATCTCGAGGTGGACACCGGTTAATTACGTTGCTTTTGTCTTGATAGGGAAGCAACTTTCGGTTGAAGTAGATGGTAATGTCAACTATGTTTTATCATTTCTTGACGTTGGGCATATTGGACATCTATAAAGTCGTCCCCTTCTGAAGTCGGAGGCATCCCATGCGTGAGGCATCTTAGACGTGGAACCAAAGACATCCCGTGTCGGCCACAGGGTAGTTGACACCAAGGGCGTAAGACATCTTAGACCTTTTCCCCAAACATCCCATGTTTATTGAATGAGATATTGTTTTTGGGTGGGCCACATGTTTAACGTTTTTTGGGGACAGGTAGGCCACAATTTTAGCATCTTGTGGGGACAAATAGGCCACAACTTTAACGTCTTGTGGGGATAGGTAGGTCACAAATTTAATGTCTTGTGGGGATATGTAGGTAGTTAAGTGTGTCCACATGGGGGAAGATGATCACACTTGAGGGTTTGGTTAAGTGTGTCCCCAAGGGGGAAAATGACCACACTTGAGGGTTTAGTTAAGTGTGTCCCCAGGGCGGAAGATGATCACACATGAGAGTTTGGTTAAGTGTTCCCCTAGGGGGGAAGATGACACACTTTGGCTTTTAGTGTGTTCCCACGGGGAAGATGATCAAACTTTGGGATTGCATCCTTCCAAGGGGAGGTATATAGATTTGATGGGAATGTTGGGGTGTTGGGATTGAACCTCATGGAGGTGTCCTACTTACCCTGTTGGGAAACATGAATCAAAACCCATGTAGTTCGATGCCCTAGTTTAAGGTCGTATGACAGTATCAGTTTGTGTAGTTTAACACCATGCAGTAAAGATGCACGTTCCGCAAAAGGAGAATTAATGAGGGATAGTGTGATACTTACACATGAAAGTTTCTCAGTGTAGGAGTTTCATTCCATGATGGGGGAGGAGGTGACATCTCATGATGATCGTACATGGGGCATCCTGTGTTCATCACGCAAGGTAATACTACAGTTTAATGTCATGTACTGAGGTCGTTGTCATGCAAATTAATGTCGTATGACTATGACATTGAGCTATGCAGTTTTATATCTTGAAGCTCGGACATTAGTGAGACCTACACCCAGGGAGACCATTTATAGGTGGGAGAGAAAGATTTAGCATAAGATCTCCCTACCAGGAAAGGTGGGTAGTTTCCCATGATGACACCACCTTCGGGGCTTAAACGTCTGTTGCTCATACACCTCCGGGTGGGGCATGTTGTAAACATTACAATGGAGGAGTGTCAATCAGGGGTCTCGACATTAGGGTTCCTATGATTAGAAGCAAGATGCATTAGGGTTCCAATGCTTAGGAGAAGAAAGGCAAGGTAATGGTCCATACCGTACATGAAGCAAAAGGGGAAGACACAAGGGTTGATGATACTGGTCACATGAGAATCTAGGGTGCATATGAACTAATTTTATATGGGTACAGGGTCCCTGAGCACTCAACTTTTGTGAAAGGGTTTCTACTAAAAAGAGGCACCATAGAGAGACCTGATAGATGGGTTTCATGAGGGTCAGGGGTTTGTGAAGGCGAGGTATCTCATGAAGGATAGGTGGATCATGAAGGAAAGGGGTCTCACAAAGGGCATAAGTCTCACGAAGGTGTATCTTTTGTGAAATAGGGTGGCCCTGCCTCATAGTGAAGTCTTGGTTCCCATGGGGTTGGTTTCACGAAGGATAATTATCTTGCGAAACTCCAAGAGCCACAAAGGGATTTCTTCTAACACGAAGGGCATAGAATTTTGTGAAAGACATCTCTAGTATGGGATGAGGTTCTCAAGAACCCATGGGAGTTAGTTTCGCGAAATATGGGTACCTTTTGGAATCCATCTCATCTTTTGCTCGTAAAGGTTAGAGTTTCGTGAATTCAGATCCTTTTTCAGAATATCAAAGGTTGTTTACCCTAAAAAAATGGATGTAAGGGGATATTTATAGGCATGGAGAAAGTGGGGATGCTCATTTACTAAAAGTTAATGCCTTGGAAACATGTTTTACAAAGGTTTTTAATTGGGGTAAGAAGATCCATGAATGGACATATACCACATGGAAGTTACCGCCTCAACTTCCACAACTGTCTAGTGACCTTCACGAAGCACCTCTCATCCTCGAATGTTTTGAACATCATGAACACAGACCCTTAGGTGGATTTTTGATCTGTTTTTTCCCGGATTCACTCCACACTGACCGTGCCTTCTTTGACATCTCCCATGGCACATGTATTTCAGCGTAAACAAATGCCCCCTCAGAATCGAAGCTGACAAGGGAGAGGAGTATTGGATTCTGAGGGGAAACCACTGAAAATTGGTGATTTGCGATCCCTGTTCATGAAACATGGCCTCACCCTATGCCTATAAATAGGGGTGGGGGTCTCAGGGGGGGGGGGGGGGTCTATGAGCTTTTTGTGAAAGATAGGCCATTTTATCTCTTTTTCATGAAACTCAAGACCTTTGCGGGCGTTTTGTGATCTTGATCCTTACTGCTCGCAAAAATTTACTATATTTCAAATAGAACTTTCGCGGACATACTTCCACGAAGCCTGTGGACTTTTGCAAACCCAATATTAATGAAAAGACCTTCACAAATCAGTTCCAAACAACTTTCTAAATCTTGGAAAAAATAGCTGTTGAAGGTGATGATGCTACCACAATTCGATGAAGGGAGATGTCTGGGAACATTATGATTGGGGAGAGTTTCCAGAGTGCATCAGATTATGACACACTCATCAAATTGATGACAGAAGCACACCATGAATACCACCTTTGCAAGAGGCTGTCGTTATATGACTTCAGGCTGAGGGATGATGTGTTCATCTTCCCTGCTGACCAACACACCCGCCCACTGGTTCAGGAGCTCACTTGGGTAGTACCAGTGGCATAGAGATTTCAGGGGTCACATCATGGAGGATAATGCATTGATCACCCCCATTCACAGTGGAACCCACTGAACAATATCAACGAGGATGTATTGGGTGAAGAAGCATCCCCTCCACAATACGAGAATTATCAAGGTGTGCTTAGTGGAAAATCTCATAAGTTGGACCATGGAATGAGATTTGTGCCATGGATTCTACTTTATGGATAAGTGGGCCTGGGCATACTGGGTATGCCGGTCCTATGATGAATTTGAGGTGGAGCTAAAGAGGGTTGGTCTATACGAAGCAGCATGGACTTCACGGTTCCACGTCTACCGTCATCCGAATATCATGCTTGAGATGTTGAGAATACAGTTGTCGGGGACCAACACATTCCACCTACATCATGGAGAGGTCAGCACCAACTTGTTAGATCTCTACCAGATTGTTGGAATCCCAATTTAGGGGGCATGTATGATGAGTTTCTTCCCACATAGAATGTTTGGGAAGACTAGGAGCAGATGCCAGTTGTAGCAAGGGTTCTGCTGCGTTTATTTTAAGGAGATAACATAGATAATTTAGGGATGAAGGATATCCCTTTCAAGAAGTGATTTGGTTTTTTCCTGAACAAACCCACAGACAGGCTACCAGGGAGGCCACACCAATGTCCAAAGGCATCAATGCAAGGTAAGGAGCACTTGTACTGGAAGATTCTAGAGGTGAGCTAATGGTTCCAGTGTGGATTCAATGTCAAGATTGATGCCCCTACAGTTATACCTATAGGATTCATTATGGCGCTCCTCATTAGTGGGTGGATGCTCTCGGTTCAGGATGCCCACATGGGGGGTACGACTGATCACCCTTATCATGAAAGCGATGATGAAATTTGGTGCCTGTGCTGGAGAAAATGTATAAGATGCCGCACCACATTAGCCAGAGGAAGACCTCCTTCCATCTGTGTTGGCCCATCCATTTCTTTTTTGGCTAGGTCGCCGCTCACATGGGTGGGTATGAGTATCTGAACCTAATTTATCCCTCAGGTGCCAACTTCCGACCGTTAATGCTCAAAATTATCGGGATTTGGCCTCTCGAGTTGGATCCAGTTGGTGTGCTAGAGAGGGTTGGGTTAACATATCACTTTATCTTCCATATGTTTCCCTCCCAACGGGGGTAGTCACAAATGATGGTGCTGGGACAATGGGGAAACAATCGCACCTCATGGCCTTCTGGGGTGGGGTATTGGTGGCAAGAGTGGATTACAAGAAAATCTATGGACCATAATCTTTGTACCGGTTCTCTAGGAAATTCCATTTCCTTTAGCAACTTACCCCAAAGTTGTACATGAGGGTATGCGCCGAACGTCATCCCTCGGTCCTTCAACAAATTTGGCGGATGTTTGGATGGGAGGATGGAAGAGGAAGAAATGAGTTTCCACCATCCAATGCTGCGTACAAGATTTTTCATTAATATGTGCTTAGCTGGGAAAGCACGTATCTTGGGGAGATGTTGAGGCGGCCAACCACATGGGTGGATGATGCGGAAGGGGCTCTGTAGCCATGGGCTGGGGGCGTTCATGGCGGGTAGGGCACGTTGTGGTGGAAGAACTGGGCGGGAAACTAGGGGTGCAGCGGCCAGTGCTCCTGTATCTCCAGTAGAGAGGGTGGTGCCAAGTCCACAAATTCTAGAAAAATGACCTTGAGAGGAAGGTGGACCCTCTGGAGTAGTTATGAGGGAACAAGTACAGGCTCGTGGAAAACATCTGCGCCGCCCAGTTGCTCCCAGCGACACTATTTTCTCCGATGTCTAGGAGTGTTGGGGGATCCACAAAAAACTCACAACTCTTCATGGGATATGGCTGTGTCTCAATGATAATGGGATAAACCTTTCCGGGATGGTCCATTCAAGGGAAGGCTTCCATGCTCCTTGACCTGGGGTGATGTAATATATAACAAAGTTGGAAGAACCATTTCATTCTCACGACATCGTGTATCCCCTGACCAGCCGAGTGAAGGTGCTGCTGGACATGCCTTCTTCGGATCTTCCCATGGGTCAAATGGCCACTGGTCTAACTAGAGGAGAAGAATCAATAGAGGAGGAATCTTGGGGGAGTGATGCCTATCTGGGCTCTCCTAGGAAAGGAGATCCCACTGTTGATTAGGTAAATTTTCTGGTTTTGTGTGCCTTGACCATTATTAACCTTTCAAGATTGCTATCTAACTCTGTTTTCACTTATATAGGAATCATAGAGCATAGAGGTGGGGGAGGTTCATGATAAACCTCAGGTAGAGGACAATCAACAGCCCCAACCCTTGAAGGGATGGGTGTGGGGCCTCCCCCTGACATTGTGGTCACAGGTGGCCAACCATCTGTTGTTGAGGTGGTTCCTGTGGTTGAGGTGATGACTCAGTAGCTCTAAGTGATACTCGGTATCCCCTATTTCCTTTTATGGGTATGAGGATTTGTGTTTTGAAACTATGTAGACTTTTTTGTTTTCTTCTGGACTGAGCCAACATATCCAGCCATGAGGCAGCTTCTGACAGCTGGGGTATCAACTACTAGGGGGATGTTGTCACCAGGGGGACTTTCAATGAACTTCTCTAAGTTACTGGTTGGTCTGTACAACTCTTGTAAGACTTTTACCCTTTTCACCTTTTTCATTGTGTTTTGCCTCCCATAAGTTACACTCATCTAACCCCATACTTTAAATGGTTGTGCAAACCATGTTGGGGGCTCTGCTACTAGTGCTGATGCACGAGTTAACAGTGCCTACAGTCGAGGTAACGATGGTTGATGTTATGGTCCCAACAGAGATGGTCGAGGTTGTGCCTTTGAAATAAGTGGTCAAGGAGGTTGTGGTAGTTGGGCCAACCATAGAGGTGCCACAAGAGGTGGATGTTGCAGCTGGGGCCTCAATGGAGGTTGTCGAGATTGCATCACCAATGGAGATGGTTGAGCAGGTTATGGTGGTCGGGCCTACCTCGAAGGTGACACAAGAGGTTGGAGGGGCTCCCGTTGCAGGTGAAGGATCTGATGAGGATGAGTTTTCCCTGGAATTGGGGATTAACCCACCTAGGGACATGCCTACAAATGATCCTTCCATTGATGTGTTGGTTGTCTTCCTCGAGTACAAGCCTGCTTTGCCTGAGGACTTTGAGGATTCTAGTTCGGATGTTGCTGAGGAGAACCGAGTCATCCGATGCGGGGTGTGGAGGAGTGTTCAAAATTTATAACTCACACTCCACTGGTCGATCTTCCAAACTAAGTGGGATCCCTCCACCATTGACTAGTTAGCCCAGGGATTGGCGGAGTGGACTCTAACGTCCTCCATGATCTATCTCAGAATTTTCTTGTCGAACGCGCACATGTTGAGTGGTAGGAGTTCGATATTTCTTGGTACAAGAAGAAGTCTGAGGGCACCCATGCGCTTTAAGAGGCTGAGGAGGAGATCACTCAACTGGAAGAGAAGGCGTGAGGGCATGCAACCATCATTAATTCTTACACAAAGATCATTAGCCAATTAAGGATTCAGTTGGTAGAAAATGAGTATAGGACCATAGAGGCGGCATCTTTGGTGGCTGAGTGACAAGCCAAGCAGGACTGGGCACAAATTCATGCCGACAAGGTTCGCCCCATGACTGAGGAGGAAACAGTGGAGTTTACCAGGCGAAAACTGGTATGAAGGCTACTTGACAAAGGATTCTCGAGTTGGAGCGCTCAATTTCTAGGGTTGTGCCTTAGTAAACTTTATCTTAGTTTGAAATATATGAGATGCTCCAACCTACGAATGACCCTCCCCAAAATTTTGAAGTTTTTCATTTTAATTTCCCCATTTTCTTAAATGTGTTCCTTTTTACTACATCTTGATCATATTAACGAGACAACCAATAATATATCCCTAAGCCCACAGGAGTTATGCTCGGTGCGGTAAACAAGGGAAAAATAGAAGATTGATCACTTATATGAGAGCACCAAACATGAAAGCTTTTATTGGAGAGTGAGACTCTTTGCTTAGCCGAATTGCTTTCCCAACGTGCACAAGTGCACAAATGGGGTAATTCTTGGGGGGTTGGTTTCTACCCGAGTAAGGGAAATGATGGATGACATGAATCGAGACATCAGAGATTTGGAACACAGGGGGAGTGAAAAGCCGATAGTGGATGATTGCTGACCATGTTTGAAACATAGGTTCCACTATCATTTATTCATGGGTGGAGAAAAACAAATGAGGGTCGACCATTGACCATGTTCGAAACACGGGGCCTGTCAAAATTTTGTTGGAAGTCCTTCAAAGCGCGTGTCCAGGATGATAGGTTATGAGGATCCAAGTAAAGGAAGGAGTGAAGCATGGGGATGAGATGAGGGAATGTTTGAATGGAGTTCAACACCCCCAGGATTACACCCCCATGTTTCTGAGCACATCATGTGGGCGTATTAGTCTAAACGAAGTCCAAACCCATCTTCCATGGGAAGCGTAGTCTTGGATGCCAAGCGATTGTCAAGGAACTCGAATGGTGCAGTAGGTGACTGACACCGAAGGGGGAAAAGGAGTCCTCAGGTGAGGTCTTTGGACACTTTGAAATTTTATGTCATGTAATGAGGATGGAGGGAATGCAGTTTAATATCTTGCATAAAGGATATTGAATGTGCATTTTAGCATCTTACGATTAGGATGATGCGTCATACAATTTAATGTCACGTGACTAGGATGTTCGTAGAAAAATTTATCATCTTGTGATTAGGACATGTGAACTAATGTGGATAAATCCTGCCCGTTCAGGGTATTGGGATGCACAAGAAGGAAACACAATGGGCGGAACCTCATAGTGGAGCTTGTGAAGCAAAGGGTGCTAATATTTGGCTCTAAATTTTTCTTAAAATGATGGGGTCTAGCGAGTGTAGCCTGTTTTTTTCTATGGTTCATGGTGGGTCCTGCTGGCTTTGTACCTCCTTATTTATACCCTCATTTTTTGTCCAAGTTGCATGAGAAGCTTGGAAGGTAGAATTCCGACCTTTTCTCAAGTTTCCCTTATGGGTTTTCAACAAGACAGACGTTTGTGCCTCTTTCCTTGGGCAGTTTAAAGTCACGCTAGTCAGACTGGGGTTGAAAGTTCAGGGTCAAATAGCTTGGACCGGGATTTTCAAAATTGTTTAAGGTCATAATTATTGGACCAAGAGTTGGAGTAGTGTGTCCCGAGAATTCTCGTGTGGTGCAAAAGAGAAGAACCCAACGTGAAGAGAGGGCCAATGGGGGGCCCGTGCCTTATGAGTCATCTCTAAGACAATTCACATATAGTTTAAAGTCATGATGCTTGGATAAGGTTGGGATAATCCATGGAGGTTTGGATGGTATGAGGGGAGGTTGAAACCCATCGTTAAAGGAGGGATACTTTACTTTTCCTAGGCACTAGGGTCAAGGAGAATCAAATGCATATTGGGGGCCATAGGTGGCTAGTTGCACATAGTTTAATGGCCGTAAAGCTTGGAACAAAGAGGGGTGAACATCCCAAAAGAATGTGCGTGGCACATAAGAGAGGTAACCTGATGTGAATTGAGGGCCAAGGAGGCCCGACGCCACATGAAACAGTCCCAGGGTTACTCACACATAGTTTTAATGTTTTGATTCTTGGACTTGGGGTCCTAGCTAGTTTAAAGGTCATAGAGTTAAAACCGAAAAGTACAGTGTTCCATTTTATGGGGTGTTTGTGCATCTCAACCTTGCTTAGGGAAATTCATCCATGACTCCTAAGCTCATGTGATTCATGCTTGGTGTGAGAAACAAGGAGTAGTCATGAAGTTCTTATTATTATAAGGGAGAGCATAATAAGGGGAAAAAGAAGCCGACTTGGAGAAATCCAAATAGTATCGGCTTACTTAATCATTATATGCAGGCATACAGGTGGACAAAACACAAGGTGTTGAGATTCTCACCTGAGTAAGGGAGGTGGAAAGGAAGGTAAATTGCAACTTCCAAGATATTGAATGATCAAAGGAGTGACCAATGGGTGGGGAATGATTGCTAACCATGTTCAAAATATAGATTCCACAACCACACCAGTCCAGGATGAGGCGAATGAATGCAAGATCAACTGTTGATCATGTTCGAAACACATGAACTGTCATATGTTTCCAGGGATCTTTCGAGGTGTGTACTTAGGATGGTAGGTAAGCCAGTGTGTCAAAGTACCATTACTATTAGGGGGTCTTTTCAAATTGGGTTTATGATGAGGATCCAAATCAAAGGAAGTATGATGTGTGGAAGCTGAAGTGGGGGAAGTCTTGGGGGAAGTTGAACACCTGGGGAATTATCCCACCACACGCTCGAACACACCATATGAACACATTGGAAAAGATCAAGTCTAACCTTGAGGAGGGATACCTTAGAATGAGTAGGTGGTGGGGGATGGACCTAGGATATGAGATCCGAGCATCACTATGTATCCCATGGGAATGAAAATCAAGCCACATGTAGTTCTAAAGTATGGTGTGGTGGAAGAGAGACGTCGGAAGAGTGGTGTCCTGTCTGGCGAGGATGATGAATCATCTCATAGTTATCATATGAGGCATCTTATTGTCATCACATAGTGTAAGGATACAATTTAACATCATGTGCTGAGGACATTTGTTTTTTTGTTCATCCCATATTTATCATATGAGGCATCTTGAGTTTATATGGGGTAAGGCTATAGTTCAACGTTATATAATGAGGATATTAGGATTTACAATTTAAATTCACACAACTTAGACTAAGGCTACTGCTATCTTATGTTCATAGAGCTCAGACCATGGGAGCAGCTACTAGTTTAAGGCAGTGGAGCTTGGACCAGGTTGGTGGGTGTCTTAAAGAGACCCGTGTGGCACGAAAGATTGATAACTATTGTGGCATATGTTTATACGATTTTCCACATCTATTTTGGTAGAATAATTGAGAAATTGATTTGGATTTATACTTTAATTTTAAAATATTTGACAAATGATGATTTTTTTCATAGGAATTAACATTTTTTGAAAATCTTATTCAAATTTGGATTTTGGGGGTTAAATGTACATATTTTTGAATGAACTTAATTTGGTGAGTTTCATTGTAAATATCTTTTCCAAAGTTATTTGATGAATTTTAAAATTTTGATTGAAATTATGTCTTTCATTCAAGTCCAGTGAATTATTTTTAGTGGAATTCATATTTTATGGAAAATTCGATTTTGTAATTGAGCATGAAATTTGTTTTATAATTTTTGAATGTATAGTCTTATAGAAATTGAAATTGGTGAAAAAATATTTTATTGATTGAAAATTAATTATTCTGAATTTATCAACCAATGAAATTACATGAATTTAATTTAATCATTTTTTATGGAATTCAAATTTTAATTGTGTTATTTCATTGATAAATATTTTATATAAATCAATTTTTGTGGTTCAAATTTCAATGGATCTATAATTTGTGAATTTTAGATTGATCCACCGCCAACATTATGCTATTGTTCCAGATGGTCTACCGATCATCCACCCAGAGGATCTACTGGTTTACAATCCACCATTTCCAAAACAGACCATCTTATGATCCTGCCACCGGTAGATCATGATCTATGACCATATATCCATCCATCTACCGCCACTACTCCACTAGTATCACACTTCATCTACCTCTAGCTTCTAATTTCATTCCATTACAGATCTATCGGTGTGCAACTTCCATCTACCGTTGGCCTCCCACTACTACCGTTGTCACCCCTGCCACCAGTAGAGTAGAGTGTATCATTCCACCTCAGCCAATCTACTGTCGCCTCTAGATCTACCTTCATCGACCCATCATTTCACTGCTTCACCCAAATCCACTAGTAGATCTTGATCTACTGTCGACCCAACCATCTACCATCACTGAACCTCTTCCGGAAGAAGTATCTGTGTTTCCACTACTCCATAAAACTCTCGAAGGCCTTGACCACCGACGATGCATGATGATTTCCAAAATATTGAAGAAAAATTGATTCAAAGATTTATATGGACACAATGAATAGTGCATACATCATACCTGATGGATGAACTGGTCGATCCAACTATAGAGGAAGAAACCACCGTGATGGAAGAAATACCTCCTCACACAACTATCGGTGATGCCTCAAGCCCTCACAGAGTGTCGTGTGAGAGAAGCCACCCTCACCTGATGCCGATGAGTCATCGACGCCGCCACTGCTCCTGAGGAGCTTGAAGCCAGAATCGACGCCAAAGCTGATCTCCCCTCACCCTCTGTTGATGTCCACCAACTGAAGCCATATCGAGCCCCCCCCGGGGGGGGGGGGATCCACAGGGTAGAGGATAAAAATATGAAGGAATAAAAAAACTGATAATAATAATATATAAAATAAATAAAGATAACTAAATATAAATAAATAAATATGATAATATATATATGTATATCTAATAATAATAATAATAGTATTTTGTACACATGTAAATATATACTATTAATATTAATAAGTATATTAATATAAAAATACATATTTATATTTATGTATATATTTAATACTAGTATAATATAATTAAGTAATATATATTTATATAATAATACTTGGGTGGTCCAAGCCCAAATTTAGTTTGGGTGCGTAGGATTGGCATTCAAGGATTTAGAATCTGTTCAAACTGGCCCGTATCCCAAATTAGAATTTGGGAAAAATAATTGGAGCCGCTCATGTATTTGGATTTTTTAATGATTTCCTTCCAGGTAAGAGGATTTCAAGAGGAGGTCATGGGAACATGGGCTTCCTCACTTGGCGATCATGGCCCTTGAACAATCCATGTGGAAAGCATTTGAGTGCGGGATCATGGTTGCTGTATGGAACAAAGATTCAAGTATTTTATCATTATGTTGGAAGGGAATTGTAATTTGGTTACCAATGAGGATGATGCACAGTGACAAGCATGGCATGTGGAAGCTTGAGAGTTCCTCACAGAGAAGAAACTGTGAGACTGAAGGGGGATTGGCGAGCATTCAATTTATTAATAGAAGAAGACTCCAGAAGAGGAGGTGATAGACTCTCTTTACATCACAACATAATAGGAAGGGAGAAAAAACCAGTAGGAGACAAGAAGAGCATAGATACTTCACATTGGGAGCTATTGGGAATCGAGCAAGAGCTCTGAGAGGGAGAATACATTTCTCTATTTTTCTTTCATTTCTTCGTTACTATTGCATGGATATAAATCCTTGAATATGTTTAATGAGATCATGAATTTTGGCTAATCACCAATGGGGGAATATGTTGAGTTGGATGATTTATTTTACTTTGTTCATGCATTTTCTAAAATGGTTACTTCTCTCTCTCACTCTCTCTCCCGAAAATCATTATTTTACAAAAACCTCAAGTATCAATGAAAATTGATCTTGATCTAGCTTTAATTAAACTTTTCTTCAATATGAGGATTTCAGAGATAAGTGAATCAAGCTCAAGAGAGAGTAGAATACTTAAGTCCACTGATAATTAGAACTCTGTGATAACTGATTTGTTTTCACTTAGTGACCGAGTGACTTCTGTAGCTAAAAATCTATAGGAGAGATTCAGTAACAGGTTGAATTGATGAAAAATTGGGTTAGCCTCTTTGAATCAGTTCCAGGCGTTTAAATTCAAATGCATGAACAAAGGAAAAATCATTATAAAAACCAACCAGATGATTTCCCCTATTCATCAATTGTTGGTTCTAGTTATCTTTGCTGATATTCTATATTTCCTGCTTGTCTTCACTTACAACTACTTTTACACTCACACAAATCTTCGTTCTCATCACTGCTTCATCACCATCCTCAACTGCTGCTTGTGATGTCTTGTTTTATTTTTGTTTTGCCTTATTTTTGGTCACTCACACACAACTTATTCATTCCTTGTGGTTCGACCCTTCTTATCATAATACTAGTTATAGGTATCAAGTAGGTTTTTAAATATTAAATTTTAATGAGTCAAATGTCACACATTCCAAATTTTGGAATTGTTTCTAGGGAAGTCATGTGCGATCAAGAACCAAAACAAAACAAAAAATTTATATATATAAAAACACACAAAAACATAAATGTAAAATACAAAAAAATTCATATATACAAAAACTGTCAAAAAAATTCTGCAAGAAAACTCAAAAAAATATATTGAAGCTGCTATTGTATGTAAACTAGGTCTAAACCCAAGACCATAAATAATTTCATGCCAAAAATTGAAAGAAACCTTAGATATTTGAAAAAGAACAAATAGAAAATCAAAATGGAGGACAATAGAGAAGCTGTGGACATTAATAATAAACCACTTGGAAATGTGAATCTAATTGGAAATGAGATAATTGAGAGGAATAGTTTGAGAAAATTATTGTTAGTTATTGTATGTATTAATCTGTTGTGCATTAGTCTCTCACCTATGTCTTGAAAATATGAAATAAAACAATCCATGTTGTCCCAACTACCTACCTTCAATGGAATGCCCAGTGAAGACTCTCCTGATTTTATTAGGGACTTCCACTGTAGTGTCTAGAAGCTGCCACTAAGAGGCATGAGTGAGGATGAGCTTGAATTGAGAGTATTTTCTTTTTTCCCTCAAGGGAAATTCCCGAACTTGGTTTCAACAGTTAGAAGAGGAAATATTTGTCACCCGGGATCAAATTCACAATGCTTTCACTATGAAGTTTTACCGTAGGAGAATGATATATGAAATTAGACACAACATCACTAGTTTCTTACAAGATGAGGGAGAACTATTCCATGAACTTTGGGATAGACTTAGGGGATTACTTATACAATTTTTGAACCACCAATGCACTTCCCAATTCATCATGGACACTTTCTATAATATTCTCACCCCTTGCCACCAAAAATTGGTGGACCAATCTCCTGGAGGAGATTTTAGTGGTAGAACTATCGAGGAACTGAAGAAATTTTTTAACACACTAGCACAAACCTCTGAAAATAAATTCTCTAGGAGAAGAACCATTGTGAGGAGTGGAACCAATCATGTTTCACAAGCTGAAGCACAAGATGCTGTATTTTTCAATGAAAGTAGTCAAAACACTCTAGGATAAATTCCCCCACTGTGGCATGTTTGGAAATTTACATTCACACTGTCCCAATTTTGATATGTCCATCCAAGATCCTGAAAATTCCAACTTTGCTGGATATGGTCTTAGGATGCATCCTAGGGATGAACTATTTTTAAACACTTAAAATCAGGGGTATAGAAACCACCCAAATCTTTCTTGGAGGGAGCAGAGAGTTCTTGGACCTGCTTCTCCCCCTGGTTTCCAACAACCACCTAGGCAACAGTTCCGACCCCGACCAAAAGCTGAATCATCGAACTCACAAGATGAAGTAAGGGGTATGTTTCAATAGTTGATAGGTAGGTTTGAATAACAAAAGTCAAAAAATGATTTTAATAAGGTGTATATGGATTCAAGAATGAAAAACATGGAAATTCAAATGGGATAGTTGGCTAGAGAAATTGTTGGTATAAACAAGGGTAAGATTCTAAGCACTAATAAAGTTAACCTAAGAGAAAATTCCATGGCTGTGACAACTAGAAGTGGTCTCCAAACCCACCAAGAATATAGGAAAGTACCCCAAAATTATGAAAATGAAAAACTTGATGAATCTGGAAACTCAAATATGGAAAATTTTGAAACTATACATTTGGAAAGTAGTATTGGAAACACTATGAATCATGTTATTCCAACTAAAAAATAAAAAGAAAATGGATTGAAAACCATAGAAAATAAAGGAATGAAGAACCTTGAATAGGAAGTTCGTAAGATCCTAACCTTTTAAAGAGATGTATTGGGATCATTTACAGGTACTATTTTTCCATGTTTTGAGTACTTTTTGTTTGGGTTTTATCATGGGTGAATTTGGGTGAAAATTGGGATATTTTGGAAGGAGGAGGGGCTGTGCACGGTTGGCGCATGGTTTTCCCAAACTGTGTGCCCAAACCCACAAACCGTGTGAACCAAAACATAAAGGATTTGCATAGATAGTGCACAGTTTTTCAAAATTTTCACCCTCTTAGGAGTAACCGTGCACCCCACCTAGAAGAGGTGCATGGTTTAGGCACACAGTTTGGAAAACTGTGCACCCTTGCCCAGGAAATTGTGTGTATGGTTTTAATTAATTAAAAAATTGGTTTTAAAAATTCCCAAACCCCCATATTATATCCCTAAACCCCCAACATATCCCTAAACAATTTATCTCATTTTTTGAGGCTCCCAGATGAATTCCAAGGACTATAGACCTCTGATTTTGATGATTCTAAGTCCAGATTGAAGATATTCACACCTCCTAGTAAGAGATCCTTATCCCGATTGGTTTCTTGTCCTTCTCCCATATTTCTCTAATCCTTTTCAGGGATGTTTTACTCTATTTGTAATGGATCTAGATCTAGGTTAAATAGATCATATCTGTTTGATATTAGATCTAGGTTTCAGATCTAGATATCATTCTTCACTCTGATTTGGGTTGTTTTGCTTCAATTGTATATTTCCATTAGTGAGCATTTTTCAATGATCTTGAGGTAGGTGTTTAAATTCAATTTCCATAGTCTTGAATTATGATTGTGTGTATGCATTATTAGATTTAAATTGGCACAATTTACAATTGAATATTGAATTGAATAAATTAATGGATTGATTAATTTATGGAAACATGGAATTAGATTAATTAATTGGTGAATTAATTTATAGAATTTGTGATTGTGAAATTGTGGAATTTGATTAATTAATTGTTGAATTAATTAATGGGTTATTGGAATTATTTAATTGGATTATTTAATTGTTGAATTAATTAATGACAAATTGGGATTTTTGAATTAGATTAATTAATTGATGAATTAATTAATGGGCTATTGAGATTGCTGAAATGGATTAATTAATTGGTGAATTAATTAATGATTTTTTTTATTTTGGAATTGGTTGATTAATTGATTATTTATTTGTTTAATTAATGGGTTGTGTAATTGGTTAAATAATATGTTTATGAAATAATTAACTATGTGAATTATGTGATGATTGGATTAAACTTAATGGGTTAAAGGGATATATGATTAAATGTTGATAAATGGAATAATGGCGATTTATCATATTATTTCCATGTGATTAATGTATTGAACATGATTTGTTTTGATAATTGTAATGGAATATCATGTTGTAAAATGTGATGAGAGGGTTAATATTGATTAACCTCGATTGATGTTATATATGTGCTATTGTGATATATGTGATATATGTGCATGGGACATGGTCTGCTCTATCAAAAGACCATAGTGATAAATAAGTGTGGGACATGGCCTGCAGCTTCAAAATCCCATAGTGATAAATGAGTGTGGGACATAGACTACTAATTCAAAATACCACTTGTGTGATTGTTTGATAAATGAGTTGTGGGTCACAAAATGCTACTTCAAATACCCATGGGGTCCTAAGCATGGCGATTTAGGCCCAAAATGTTGATACTGGACTATGGTTCCAATTGGCCGTGATAATGAATTGAAATAAATGGATAATGAAATACCATGTGTTATAATGAATTATGAATTGAATATGTGACATGTGATATCCCTTGGGGATAGTTTAGACTCCGGAACGGGTTGAAGCATATATTGAGAGTTTGGGTGTCCTCATGAACCCGAGATTTGTGTGGTTAAATAAAGAGTAATTTAATAAATATAAATAGTTTACTTTATTGCTTATATTTTATTCTTTATACAACTCCATACACTGTTATTGTCTGTATATTGTTTTAGACACCATTGGTGGTTGCCTACTGATTTGTACTCACACCCTACTCGGGATACCTGATCGGTACTCGAATAGAATTTGTGTTTTCAGGACAAGATAAGGGCAAGGGCCCTATGTTAGATGGCTGAGTCGGGGCGGAGCATGGACAAGGGAACCAGAATTGGTGTCAGGAATCACTTGAGGTAGTTGTCAGTGTCTTTATTTTCGGGTTTCCCTTTGACACTTGACATGTATTTGGTATGAAATATCTATTGTTTAGTTTTGGATATTGTATTTCTTGTTGGTTCCTCATGTGATATTGGTATTATTATGGTTATGGTTATATATTTTGGTTATTCTTATTTATTTATACTATTGTGATGCTTTGATAAAGAGGGAATAGTCTCCCCATGTTGATATATCATACCCTCATTGCTAGTTGGTAGCCTCTGGCATACAAGGAGGCGTACTTGAGGTCATGCGACCGACTGACTTGGGACACTAATTTGTGGAACTTGGGTCAGGACATTACAAAGTGGCATCAGAGGTATTTTATTTTATTTTATTTTGTATTACTATTTGGGAAAGGTAGATAGGATAATATGATGACTCAGTCCTTGGTTAATAGCTCATTCATGGGAGTAGCTAACCCATGTACAAGGGTAAAATCCAAGTACCCAAGGTGGGATTATTGTTATTAATGTGTGTTGTTATAGTTTGATGCTATTTTACTTCGAGTGATGCACTTTTTGTGTAATGTGATTATTGTTATTGGGATTTTTTGATATTTGAATCATGGTTCAGTCTGGAACAAGAGTTGAGTATGCATGCATCATTCTAGGAAATCAGGATTATTTTTGTGACATGCATCATTTTAGGCACGTACAGGAAAATGGGTTGTGGGTAAGTTGTTGTAATTGAATTTTTTTCCTTGATTTCGTTTTGAAACTAAAAAAAGTGCCTAATATGAATTGAAAATTGGAAAATGATGCTAAATGTGTAAAATGGGTGTTTAATGAGAAACTCAATTATGAGAATGAGTTTACCATTTGTTAACCATAACCTAGATGTTGGATGGTTAAGGGTAGTGGTAGTGCCTCATTTTTGACTGTATGAATAGGTTTGGGGGAATTAATTGTTATGGAATATTTTGTATCCCTATTATATAAATGAATTGATGTTGTGTTATGTGTACTAAGAAGTGTGTTTGGAATTGTATAGATATGCCTCCACAATGATGCTTGTTGAGAGGACGACATGAGGGTATGGATGGAAATGATCCACTAGAATTGGAACCTGAGGTACAAATGTTTCCTGGAAAGGAAGTTGTAGAGTATTTCCATGAGAAATTTACTCACTTCATGCAGTTTATGAAAAGAGACCCAGGGTAGGTTGTAAAAAGTATGTCTGATCTAACATGGGGGTTTCAGTTGCAGCACCCTTTGATGTTTATCGGAGAGGGTGGACCTAAGGTATTGGATTTATAGATTGAGTCTATCCAAACTATACTTGGACACTTGGAGACTCCTACTGAGAAAAGAGTCAAATTGGCCACTTACATATTACGTGGTCAAGAAAAGCGTTGGTGGGACATCCAGACTCGGTTTGGATAGCTAGAGACTATGGAGTGGAAGGAATTTCAAGAGAAGTTCTTGGAGAAATTTAATCCAGATACATTTAGGTTGGAGAGAGATGCTGAGTTTATGAGATTGAATTAGTGAAGTTGTATGTTATGAACTATGCTAGATGATTTACAAATTTCCAGCACTTTTCTCCAACATTGGTAGGAGATCAGGCTACTGCGAAAAAATGGTTTTAGGATGGGCTTAAATGTAAAATTAAGTCCCAGGTGAATATCTTTAGACTAAGGAAGTTTTTAGAAGTGGTGAATCATGCTCTCATTTCCGAGGGGAAACTAAAGGAGGGTGCTAGTGGAGGACATGTGTTTTATTCTGGATGATCAGGATTTATGAATTATGAGAGAAGGAAGCTTTGTTATAAGAATATTATCTAGAATAGTGGAAGGTAGAGTGGCTAATGGGAAGGATCAATTACCCAAGACCTTGTTCGAGTGATCTGTCACCAGTGTGGTAGGTCAATACACTTTTGTATATAGTGTCCTAGACCACCAATATAATGTCGAGCCTACAGAAGGATGAGTCATCAAAAAAGGTTTTATAGGAACCCATGAAAGATGGGTAGTGATGGAGAAGCTAGGAAGAACCGGAGTATGAGAAGGGGATCTTCTACACCATACCAGTATGGAAATTACAATTCTACTGGCCATAGAAGCCGAGGTAGTGGATGTGGTGCTTCTGGGGAAGAGTTCCCATATCAGTAGAGTGGTGCAGCTCAGGATATTTAGACTGCATCATAGGGAAAAGGGTCAACACAACTTCATGCTATTCAACCTACACTGGCGGATAGTGATGATGGACTGTTAATAGTTAGAGGCACTATTCTATTAGCTTCTACACTAGCTAGTGCATTATTTAACACTGGTTCCTCTCATGATTTTATATTTGCAAAACTTGTGAATGGTTTGAGCATGTTAGTGGAATTCATGAGTGGGGTTATGATGATAGATACACCTTTGGGAGTATGGTTGAGAGATATATTTTTGTGCAAGGGGTGTTCTCTTGAGGTTGGGGAGTATCATTTTCTATGGAATCTTTACATCCTTTAAATGTCAGACTTTGACCTAATTTTGGGTATGGATAGGTTAGTAGCATACCAAGTCCACATAGATTGTTACCGTATGAGAGTGAATTTTACGTATCTTAAGGGTGACAATTATATTCACTATGGAGAGTGGGATATAAAGTCGGGCTGTACATGGAAAGTTCATTAGCAACTAGGGGAGCTCACTACCCAGGTTGCTAGTTTGTTTCTAGAAAATGAGGGTGAAAAGAAATATGTCTTTCCACTCATAGTGGATAGGTACCAGGATGTGTTTCCAAAGGAATTCTCAGGGATGCCACCTGATAGATATGTGAAATTTATAATTGATCTCATGTTGGGGGATGAGACCATTTCTATTCCACCATATATAATGGCACTAATAGAGTTTCAAGAGCTGAAGAATCATCTAGAAGAGTTAGAGGATAAGTAATTTATCCATCTGAGTATATCGACTTGGGGTTCACCCATTTTATTTTTAAAGAATGTTGATGGGACTCTATTCTTATGTGTTGATTACCAGAAGTTTAACTAGATGACTCTGAAGAACTATAATCCTCTTTTGTATATCAATGATCTATTTGACTAGGTGAGGGGAGCTTGTGTATTTTCCAAGATTGACTTGAGATCAATGTATCTTCAACAGAGAGTTTGAACTTCTAATATACTGAGGACTACTTTTAGAAGAAGGTATGACCTTTATGAGTTCATCATAAATCCATTTGGGTTCACAAATGATCTAGTAGTATTTATGACCTTGATGAATATAATCTTCCGTCCATACCTGGATCAGTTTTTGGTAGTATTTATGGATGAAATTTTGGTGTACTCCAAGACTCATGTTGATCAATCCCAACATCTTGAAATTGTCCTGAGTACATTAAGAGAGAATCAACTATACCCCAAGCTCTCTAAGTTCCAATTTTGGATTGGCTAGGTACACTTCTTAGGTCAAATCATCTCAGAGGAAGGTGTGTCTGTGGTCCCAGAGAAGGTGCAAAAATTTGTTTATTGGGAGCATCCAAATAACATTTTCGATATCCACATATTTTTGGGGTTAGTAGGATATTATTGAAGGTTCATCTAGGAATTTTTCCATTTGGAAACACCACTTTCAAGCTTGACCAAAAAGGGATTAAAATTTGAATGGTTTGGAGCATGTGAGATTGCTTTACAATAGTTGAAGATGTGATTTGCAACAAAACCAATCTTGATCCTAACTGAGCCATGTGATGAGTATACAATGTTTTGTGACACTTTTGGGGTTGGGATCAGAGCAGTTTTGATGATGGGAGATCAAGTTGTGGCGGATGTGTATTGGCAGTTGAGGCCACATGAACAAAACTACTCTATACACAACCTTGAGTTAGCTACAGTGGTTAATGCTTTGAAGTGTTGGTGACATTATCTTTTGGGTGAAAAGTTTACTATGTATACCGATCACAATTGCTTAAATTATATCTTTTCACAGTGAGATTTGAATCTTCGACATCATAGAAGGGTTGAGTATATGCAGTCATTCAACTTTGATCTAGCATATATACCCAAAAAGGGAAAACATGTTGTTGATGATTTAATCATAAAAACTTAGAATCAAGCAATCCAGGAGTCTAGTTCTGAGTAGATGATGATGAATTTACTAGATGAGATGCATGCTGTGGTCTAGGAGAGATAAGAGTAGATGAATCTCGTATCAGTTTCAGTGGAGTTTACACTTTTGAGAAGGATCAGGGATATGCAATATGGGGATCTAGAATGTTTAACCTTGAGGGAAATCCTTGAATGTGTGGGGATTCACCTTCTGATTGGATCATAGATAAGGATGAGATCATCAATGTTAAGAGTCAAGTTTTTGTGCCTATGAGAATGCGAGAGGAGATGATGTGTGAATTTCATGATTCATAGTGGGTGGTACATCCAGGTCTGAAAAAAATGTACCAGGACCTATGAAAATAGTTTTGGTGGTTGGGCATGAAAATGGAGATAGAGAGGTTTGTGACATGATGTTATACCGGTAAACAGGTGAAGGCCGAGCATCAATGACTTGGTGTTTTACTAAAACTGTTTCCCATTTTAGAATGGAAGTGGGACGACATGACTGTGGACTTTATGGTATGTATCCCAAGGACGCCTCATAAGAATGATGCTATTTGGGTTATTGTGAACTGTTTGACAAAGGTAGAACATTTATTACTAGTATGTGAGACTTTCTCAATGGAATAGTTGGTATATGTGTACGTTCAGTAGAGAGTATATCTGCATGGGGTTCCACAAAGTATAGTTTCAGACCACGACTCATAATTTAATTTTCATTTATGGAAAGGTATGCATAAGGAGCTTGGTATAGAAGTTTAATTGAGTATAGATTTCCACCTACAGACATATGGGTAGTCAGAACATACTATACAGGTGCTTGAGGATATGCTTTAGGCATATGTCCTAGACTTCAGTGGGTCTTGGGAGAAGCATGTAGATTTGGTGGATTTTTCCTATAAAAATAGTTATCAAGATACTATATGGATGAAACCATATGAGGATATTTATGGTAGTCCATAAAAATAACATCTATATTGGATGGAGGTAGGTGAGTCAGAGTTATTGGGATTGAGTGTTGTGCAGGAGACATTGGAGAAGGTGCAACTGATTCAGAAGCATATTTCTATATCTCAGAGTAGATAGAAGTTGTATGCTGATCTAATTTAACAACCCCTATAGTTTATAGAGGGTGATAATGTATTCCTTTAGGTGTATCCAAGATTGGGTCACTATAGAATACGGAGATTGGGCATGCTGTTGTACAGGTTTGTTGTACCTTTTGAGGTTGTGGAGAGGATTAGGCTGGTGGCATACTGATTGGCTCTTTCACAAAGGTATAATTCTATGCATGATGTTTTTCATGTGTCACAACTTCAGTGGTATCACCCCAACCCTTCTCATTTGATCGATGTGGATGATGTTGAGCTTGAGATAAATGAATAATTTGAGCAATATCTGATATGTATGTTAAATTGTAGTGAGAAAGTGTTGTGGGTAAAGACCATACTAATAGTTTGTGTATTGTGGCATCATGGGGTGTTCAGGAGGAAACATGAGAGATATAAGTGGACATATGGGCTCAATAGACCAATCTTTTTGACTCATAATCTTAGAGATTCTTGAGAGTACAGCTTGTGGACGAGATATTATAATGTGGGGAGATTATAAGATCTTGAGATTTTCTAGAGATGTCTCGGGCTCATTTATAGGTACTCCTTTGACTTGTTTTGAGTAATTTTTGTTTGGATTTTATCTTGGGTGCATTTGAGTGAAAATTAGGAGAATTTGGAAGGAGGAGGGGTTGTGCATGGTTGGTACATGGTTTTCCCAATCTGTGTGCCCAGCCCATCAAACTGTGCAAACCCAAACAGAGGGGATTCCCACAACTGGTGCACGATTTTTCAAACAATGCATCCTCTTAGGAGTAATTGTGAACCCCTATAAAAGGTGCATGGTTTGGAAAATCATGAGTCCCTTCCCAAGAAACTGTGTGCATAGTTTTAATTAATAGAAAAAATAGTTTTAAAAATTCCCAAACCCCCATTTTATATCCCTAAACTCCCCAACTCATCCCTAAACAATTTCTCTTATTTTTGTAGGCTCTCAGATGGATACCAAGTCCTCTCAAAATCCCTTCTCGATGATTTATAGTCCATATTGAAGATTTTTAACCCTCCTGATAAGATATTCTTATCCCGGTTAGTTTTTCATCCTTATCCCCTCTTTCTCTCATCCTTTAAAGGGGTGTTTTCCTCTGTTTGTAATGGATCTAGATCTATTTTTAGTATATCTAATCCGTTTGATCCCGGATCTAGATTTTAGATCTAAATCATTTTATTTTCCATGATTTGGGCTGTTCCACTGCAATTGGGGATTTCCATTGGTGGGCGTTTGTCAACAATCGTGTGGTAGGTGGTCTAAATTCAATTCCTAGAGTCTTGAATTCAAATTTCATGTATGCATTGTTAGATTTCAATTGGCATGGTTGGAAATTGAATCATTAATTGAATATATTATTGGATTGATTAACTTATGGAAACATGAAATTAGATTAATTAATTTGTGAATTAACTAATGGAATGTGTGATTGTGCAATTGCGGAATTGGATTAATTAATTGTTGAATTAATTAATGGGTTATTAGTATTATTTAATTGGATTAATTAATTATTGAATTAATTAATGGGATATTGAGATTTTTGAATTAGATTAATTAATTGTTGAATTAATTAATGGGATATTGGGATTGTTGAATTGGATTAATTAATTGGTAAATTAATTAATGAAATATTGTGATTGTGGAATTGATTGATTAATTGAATATTGATTTGGTTAATTATTGGGTTGTGTAATTGGTCAATTAATATGTTTATTAATTAATTGATTATGAGAATTATGTGATGATTGGAATAACCTTAATAGGTTAAAGGGATATAATATTAATTGTTGATAAATTGAATAATGGTGATTTGTCATATTATTTCCATGCGATTAAAGTATTGACCATGATTTATTTTGATAATTTAAATGAAATATCATGATGTGAACTGTGATGAGGGGGTTAATGTTTATTAACCTTGATTAACGTGATATATATGATATTGTGATATATGTGATATATGTGTGTGTGACATGGTCTGCTGCATCAAAAGTCCATAGTGATAAATGAGTGCGGGACATGGTCTGCTGCATCGAAATCCCATAGTGATAAATGAGTGTGGTATATAGACTACTGCTTCAAAATCCCACTTATTTTATTGTTTGATAAATGAGTTTTGGGTCATGGATTGGTGCTTCAAATACCCACGAGGTCCCAATCATGGAGATCTAGGCATAAATGTTGGCATTGGACTATGGTTCCAATTGGATGTGATAATGAATTGAAAAAAATGGATAATGAAATCCAATGTGTTATAATAAATTGTGAATTGAATACATGACATGTGATATCCTTTGGGGATAGTTCAGACTCTGGCATGGGCAGAAATAGGTATTGAGAGTTTGGGTTTCCTTGAGAACCCATGAGTTGTGTGGTTAAATAAAGTATAATTGAATAAATTTAAACTATTTACTTTATTTCTTATATTTTATTCTTTATTAAACCATATACACTATTATTAATTGGATATTGTTTTAGATACCATTGGCGGTGGCCTATTGATATGTAATCACACCCTACCTGGGCTTCTTGATCGACACCTGAATAGAATTAATGTTTGCGGGACATTATAAGGTCAAGGAACCTATGTTAGATGGCTGAGTCAGGATGAAGCATGGATGAGGGAACCATACTTGGTGTCAGGACCCGCTTGGGGGAGTTGTCAGTGTCTTTATTTTGGGATTTCCTTTTTACACCTGACATATATTTGGCATGACATATATACTATTTAGTTTTGGATATTGTATTTATTGTTGGGTCATCACGTGATATTGGTATTATTATGGTTATGGTTATATATATTGGTTATTCTTATTTTTTTCATTGTTGTGATACTTTGATAAAGAGGGTATAATCTCAAAATGTTTATATGTCAGACCCTCACTGTTAGTCAACAACCTCTAGCGTACGAGGAGGCACACTTGAGGTCATGTGATTGACTAGTTCAGGGCACCAGTGTGTGGAGACAAGGTTGGGAGGTTACAAAGTTAAAGGGATGACTAAATTTTTGGAAAATTTTAACCTATAATTCCTTTTACACAAATAATTAAAAAAAAATAAAACCATGATTTTTAATTGTTTAAATTTTTCAAATTTGTTAAAAAACAGAACATTGACATTCCCTTCCCAAAGACCTTGATTCAAATCCCATCCTATTTAAAATCCCTCAATTTTTTTTGTTCAAATAAGAAATCCTTGGAAGAATTTTCTATTTACAATTTCACAGAGGAGTGTAGTGTTGTGTTGCAGAATAAGATACCTCCCAAAATTCAAGACCCATGGATATTTTTCATTCCTTTCACCTTTGGAGATATAGGTATCTAGTTTAATTTTCTATTTGATCTTGGAGATAACCTCAATTTAATTCCACTATCTTTGTTTCAACACTTGATATTATGAGTTTCTCAACCCAACACTATTGTTTTAGAACATTCTAATCGATCCATCACTCACCCATTTGGTAGGGTAAATCACTTTCTATTTAGAGTAGGAAGGGTATTTTTGCCTACTAATTTTTTGATACTGGATATCAAGTGTGAATAGGAGGTACCTATCATCCTTGGTAGTCCCTTTCTAGCCACAAGAGAGGCTTTCATATATGTCTAAAAGGGAAAATTAATTTTTAACTTGGGTGAATAAAAATAAGAATTAAATGTTTAAAAAGAAATTAAAGAACCCACCCAAGACCAAATCATTCCTAGATATGAGGTTTTAGGAGATGAAGAATATGTTGATGAGGAGGAAGATAAGTTTTTGAGGATTATAGAAGAAATTAATGCTGCACCTGAGATCCCTACTGAAACCTACATAACAATTAATTCTAGTAAGGAGAAGGATCCTTTAGATGAGTTCGAGGGGGAATTATTGGAACACCTAGATGAGTTTTCCTTAGAACACATCTTAACCCAAAAAGAAGAATCATGTTTCATGGAACATTTTTCTATAAATAATAGTGATAAAGAGGAAGGTTTATTCACTACCATATTTAAGAGGCAGCATGAGGACCTTGATCCATCCTATCACAAGTGTCTTCCCTTAATCCAAGCACCACCCAATCTAGATCTCAAGCCCCTACATGACCATTTGAAATATTATTTTTTAGGAGGGTGATCTACACTGCCTGTAATTATCTCATCCAAACTAGTGGAAAGAAAATAGGATAACCTGATGAGTGTCTTGAGGAAGTATAATTATATTATTATATGGTCAATTACTGATATCAAGGGAATAATTCCATCATTTTTCATGCATAAAATCACTATGAAGCCTAAGTGTAAACCAAGAGTGGAAGCCCATAGACGGCTTAACCCAAACATGAAAGAAATGGTATGAGAGGAAGTTATAAAATTGCTTAATGATGGAATAATATTTCTTTTTTATGAAAGTCATTGGGTACACCCTTTCCAGGTTGTCCCTAATAAGAGTGGATAGACTATGATAAAAAATGAAAAGAATAAGAAAACTGATACAAGAACCGTAAACAAATGGAGGGTCTATAAAGACTATAGAAAAACAAATGATTATATAAATAAGGATCACTTCCCCATTCATTTTTTGACCAAATTCTAGATATATTAGATTCTAATTATTATTTCTATTTTCTTGATGGATACTCTGATTATAACTAGATTTCTATTTCTATTGAGGATTAGAAGAAGATCACCTTAACTTGCCTATTTGGGAAATTTTACTATAGATGAATTCCCTTAGGATTGTGTGGTTATCCAAAAACTTTTCATAGATGCATTATGGAAATTGTTTTGGACATGATTTAAAGTATTATTAAAGTTTTCATGGATGATTTTTTCATTTATGGGAAGTAATTTTGAAAATTGTATTGTAAATCTAGAAACTGTTTTAGAAAAATGCCAAGAAACAAATATTATTTTAAATTGGGAAAAGTGTGAGTTTATGGATACTAAAGGAATTTTGTTTGTTTACAATGTTTATAATAAGGAAACATAGGTTGATAATTACAAAAATTGAGGCAATTCAAAAGATTCCACCAATTAATAATGTCATGAGGATTAGAATCTTTTTAGGCCACACTAGATTTTAAAAGAGGTTTATTAATGATTTTTCTAAGATCACTAGGCCACTATTATATCTTCTTTTTAAGAAAACACCTTTAATTTTCAATAAGAAATGCATAGAGTCCTTTAACTTTCTTATGGAGAAACTTACCACTTCACCAGTGATCACTTCCCTAGACTGAATATCCCATTCGAAGTGATGTGTGATGCTAGTGATTTAACGGTAGGCACTATTTTTGGGAAGAGGAAGGATAAGATGATTCATGTCATTTAATTTGATTGAAATATACTAGATGATGCTCAGAGGAATTATTCCACCACTGAAAAGGAATTGGCTGTTGTTATGTTTTCTCTTAACAAATTTAGAGAGCACTTGATTAGGTCTAAAGCAATCATTTTTACTGATCATTCAGTCCTCAAGTACCCACTGAATAATAAGGAACAAAATATAAGGATCATGAGGTGGATAATTAAATTAAAATATTTTGATGTGTTAATAAAGGATAAAAAGGGGGATTAAAATGTGGTTTCAAACCACTTTTATAGGACTTCAAACACCCAAATTGAGGAACCAATAGAGATCAAAACATCTTTACCAGGTGAAAAAATGTTTGCCACTCATGTGTAGTAATATTCTTGGTATGTATATTATTCAAACTTTTTTGATGTAGGTGTTTTATAAAGGAAGTTTCACAAAAGAAAATAAATAGGTTTACATCTGAGTTGAAATAATACTTTTGTGATGAACCTATTCTTTTTAGGAGATTTGTTGATGGTATTTTGAGGAGATGTGTGAGTGAGCATGAAATTTTACTCATCCTTGAGAGACACCATTCATCACCTTGGGGTGGCCACCATGGAGGAGAAAGGATTCCTCCTAAATTTTTACAGGCTAGGTTCTAGTATCCAACTATGTTCAAGTATACTAGAAGTTTAGTGATTGGATGTGATAGGTGTCAAATTCTTGGAAATATCAGTATAAGAAAAGATCTGTTACAAAAAGGAATATTGGAGGTTAAAGTTTTCAATATATTGGGCTTGAATTTCATGGGACCATTCCCATCCTATTATGGGAATGAATATATTCTCATGACTGTAGACTATGTGTCCAAATGGGTTGAGGTAGTAGATATTCCCAACAATATTGCTGTCAGTGTGGTAAAATTCATCAACATCTTTTTCAGTTTTGGAGTGCCTAGAGATTTTCTTATATAAAATGGAGTCCATTTAAAAAATTAAAAGCTCATGAAGTTAATGGAGAAGTATGGATGTTCCCACAAAACTGGTACCAACTACCACCCATAATCCAATGTGAAGGCTGAAGTGTCTAATAAAGAGATAAAACATATCTTGGAGAAGACAATTTCTAGCTTAAGAAAGGGTTGGTCTGTGAAGTTGGATGAGTCTCTGTGGTATTACAGAACTGTTTATAAGACTTCTATAGGGATTTTCCCATATAGAATGATCTTTGGAAGAACTTTCCATCTTATTGTGGAACTATGTCAAAAGTCTTTTTGGGTAGTGAAGGCCTTGAAATTTGACTTCAACTCTACTAGTGAGAGAATCTTATTAGATCTGAGTGATACAAAGGAAATTAGGAGGGAATCATATAAAGATTTTGAAATTTAAAAAGAGAAAACAAAATCATTTCATAACTTAATAATTTAGAATAGGGATTTCAAGGTTGGTTAAAGAGTCCTACTATTCAGTTCTAGGATGAAAATTTCTTAGTAAAATTGAATGAAAAGTGTTCAAGACCATTAAATTTTTTAAGATTGATTGTTAATGGATTTTTGGAGCTAGTTAGAGAGGAAAATAGAGCATTCTTGGTCAATGGCCAAAGAATAAAACATTTCTTTGAAGGGAAACCAAAGGGATTGGCTTCCATTTCTTTGATTTAAGGATGAATCCATCCAAAGTCTAATTTAGGACTATGAACTTAGTGTTTCATGGGAATTAACACATGGTTCTTGTTATGTTTTCTTTTTTTATTTCTATTTTTCATTAAAGATAACTCATGATATTGATTCTCTAGTATGCGATCCAATGGAATCTTACTCTAGTTGATCTTCTTGGTAATTTATTTTGTGAATTTTCAATAGTTTTTCAAGGCCAAAGTGAGAAACACATTTCATCATCTGGATAAAATCTCTTAAACTCAAAATTTGGTTGATTTTTTTATTATAATTTAGGTTTTTTATTTTTATGTTTATTTTATTAACCTTGTAGGAAATTGATGGAACCAACCAGATCATTTCACTCAGAGCCACAAAGGATTAACTTTTGAATAAAATTTAATTCTCAAAGCTCCCATATTCAGGGAAGTGTTTTTTTTTTATTTTTCCATTTCAATAATTTTTTTATCTTTTTTTTCCTGCTGTTGTGAACTAAGTGTGGGGGATACCCCCTAATATTATAAAAATTGTGAACCTAATTTCTTAACTAGGTGTTACCTTGTTGACTTCTAGTTAGTTTTAAATTAATTAAAGATTCATTGTGAATCCTGTTTGCACCCATTATAATCAATTTGATTCAGATTTTTATATAAAACAATGGTAATCATGAAACTGTTTGAACTATATTGAAAATTATTTTTGTCTATATAAAACAATTAAAAACATATAATTTCAAAAACAAAACAGCTTTGAACATTTGTTTGAATATGTGGAAAAAGTAATTTTAAAATTATCTTATACCCTTTCAATATTATTTAACTAATGAATTGCCAATATTTTGTGACCTAAACTATCAACCACCTTAGGATTCAATATTGGGGACAATTTTTGAGTTTTAAGTGTAGGGGAGGTGGGTCTTTCTATGCTAAGTTGTGCTTTAAACTATGGAAACATCAAAATCCCCCTTTCTTTTTTTTTTCTAATAAAATAGAATTTTCTTTCATTTTATTTTACAAAATGAGGGTCTTTAGTCTTTAATTTTCATATAAATTCCTTCCTTCCTAGATGATACTAATATGATAGTTGCTGAGTTTTTTAATGAATCTAAAGTTTTTGGGGATGTATGACTACTGAGTGGTGTTACATTCTATTTTTATGAATATTCTATTTAGGAACTGAGAAAAGGAGTGATATATGATAAATATTTGTATAATTATGATTATAACTTTAGTAAACCATAAATTTAAACTCGAATATAGGGGAATCACCTTTTGAAAATTAATCACCTTAGGTATCCATCTCAAATGTTAATCTTATAAGTACTTTGAAACCGGAGATAAATGAGAAATTAGGACCCCGCATTGACTATATAAGACAAGGGCATTGGGTGTGTGTCTATAAATAAATAAAATCCTAACTCAATAAGTTCCTTTCATTGTTATACACACAAAACTTTTGTTGGGAAAAAATTAAAATAAAGTGCCTTATAAAAAATGATCTCATGGTAGTGAGGGGAATTTTGAACCCAAATGAATAAGAGGAAAAATGAATTATAAAAAAAATAATTTGGGTTATATCAATGAAGTGAAAAAACTGAAAATTAATTTTTTGGAACCAAGGAGAAAGTGAAAATTAAAGTCACCTCTTTTTAAGGTTTTATTTCCACTTAAATATAACCTAACTTCACTCCCATAATTAGGACGTTTAGAATTTAAGTAGGATAGTAGGTGGATTCATCTAGGAGGAATGAAATTTTCAACAATGAATGAGTCCGTGTTCCCTTGATTTCTAGTGTGTATTTGAATACAGGAAGGACGTACGATGAGAATTATTTGAAAATCATAACCAACCTCAAATTTTGTCTTATATTTTTTAATGTATTAAATTCTCCATATGGACCTGATTGTTTATGATTTTTCTTCTTCTATTTGATAAATAAATAAATCATGAGAATTGTTTTAGGAAAAACAAATATTTAAGTGTGGGGGAGTTTGATGTGTCCTGTGTTGATATGATTTTCCACATCCATTTTTTTGGATAATAATTGAGAAATTTATTTGGATTTGTGATTTAATTGTAAAATATATGATATATGATGATTTTTTCACTGGAATTAACATTTTTGAAAAACATTATTAAAATTTGGCTTTTAGGGGTTAAATGTACATATTTTTTATTGAACTTAATTTGGTTAGTTTCATTGGAAATGTTCTTTACAATGTGATTTGATGAATTTTAAAAATTTGATTGAAATTATTTCTTTCATTTACGTCTAGTGAATTATTTTTAGTAGAATTAATATTTTAGAGAAATTCAATTTTGTAATTGAGCATGAAATTTATTTTATAATTTTTGAAAGTTATTTCTCAGGGAAATTTTAATTGGAGAATAAATATTTTATAGATTTAAAATTAATTTTTCTAAATTTATTGAACATGGAAATTCCTTGAATTTAATTCAATCATTTTTTCTGGAATTGAAATTTTAATTGTGTTAATTAATTGATAAATATTTTATTGAAATTATTTTTTGTGGTTTGAATTTCAATGAATCTGTAATTTTTGAATTTTAGATCGACTAGCTGCCAAAATTATTCTACCATTCTAGATTATCTATAGATCGACCACCAAGAGGATCTAATGGATTTCAATCCAATATTTCCAAAACAGAAAATATATCGATCTTACTAGAGATAGATCATGATCTTCCACCATATCTAAATCCATCAACCTCAGCTACTCCACCAGTAGCACACTACAACCACTACTAGCCCCTACTTCCATTCCATTACATATATATTGATCTATGACTTCCATCTACCGTTGGACTCCTACCGCTACCGTTGTAACCCTTTCCACTGGTAGATTAGAATATACCATTCCACCTCAACCAATCTATCATCACCTCTAGATATACCACTAATAAACCATCCTTCCATCGCTCCACCCCAATCCATTGGTAGATCTGGATATACCGTCAACCCATCCATCTACCGTCACTGACCCTCTTTCGAAAGAAGTATCTGAGCCGTCACTGCTCCATTGAACTCCCAAAGGTTGAAAAAACCATTGATGCTTGATGATTTCTAAAACATTAAAGAAAACCTGAATTAGAGTTTTCATATGGACACAATGAATAGTGAATACATCATACCCAATGGTCGAACTGGATGATCTACCCAAAGTAGAAGAAAACACCCTGATGGAAGAAATCCTTTACTGTTCTATTTCTGATGACATCACGAGAACTCTCCAATTGCTGTGAGACAAAATAAACCATTTCTAAATGCCGATGAGTCATCGATTCCACTTCCACTCATGATGAGCCTGAAGCTGGAACTATCGCTGAAGCCGAGCTCCCCTCACCCTCTGTTGAAGAACACAAACTGAAGCCTGACCGATCCCCCTGGAAAAAACCCACACGAAAGAGGATAAGAAATAAGAAGGAATAATAATAATAATATATATAATAAATAAATAAAAATAAATAAATATTATAATAATATATATAATAATATATATAATAATTATAATAATAATAGTATTTGTACACACACACACACATATATATATATAGTATTAATATTAATAAGTATATTAATATAAAAATACATATTTATATTTATGTATATATTTAAAAATAGTATAATATAATTAAGTAATATAGTAATATATATATATATATATATAATAATACTCAGATGGCCTAAGCCCAAAATTATTTTTGGTGCATGGGCTTGACATTCAAGGATTGAGAATCTGTTCAAACTGGTCTACATCCCAAATTGAAATTTTGGAAAAATAATTGGAGCTTCTCGTGTCTGATTTTTTTTGTGATTTCTTGATAGATAAGAGGATTGAAAGATGAGATCAAGGGAACTTTAGCTTCCTCACTTGGAAATCACGACCCTTGAACGTTCAATGTAGAAAGCATCTAGGTGCGATATTTTGGTTACTACAAGGCACAAAGCTTCAAGGATTTTATTATTCTGTTGGAAGGGGATTGTGATTCAGTTACCAATGAGGATGGTCCATAGTGAAAATCATGATACTTGGAAGCTAGAGAGTTCATCGTGGAGAAGAAACTGTGAGATTGAATGGGGGTTAAAAATCCTTCATTTTATTAATAGAATAAGACTCCATAATAGGAGGTGATAGACTCTCACTACCACAAAAAAGGGCAAGGGAAGCACTTTCCTTTATCAGTGCTAAACAGAAAGCGCTGATAAAGGGGTGTGCCTTTATCAGCTCTAGCTAAAAGTGCTGATAATTTTTTTTATTATTAATTTATATAAAATTATTATATTTATATTCAAAAAAATGTTTATTTGTATACATTAAATAAAAAACAATTGTTTATATTTAATATATATTTTTTAACAATTAAATATATATATATATATATAATTTTTTAATTGAAAAAGTATTTCTAAGATTATAATTTAATATATATATATAATTAAATAATTATAAGATTATAATAAATTACATTAAATAATAAATATATTTATAAATATATACTATTTATAGTTATAATTATTAATAAATAAATATATATTTATCATATATATCATTTTAAATAAATATATAAGAATATAAATAAATTATTAAAATTATACTTTTATAAAATAAGTATTTATCAGTGCTATAATTTTATCACTGATAAATAGCTGTTTTATCAGCGCTTTTTTAGCACTGATAAAGATAGACCTTTATCAGTGCTAAAAAGCTCTGATAAAAAACCTATTTATCATGTGGAAGATTTGTCAATTGATATTCAATTGAAATAGTCTACTGAGAGCACCTTCACACCGCCCTTTCTATATCCACATTTAATATCATTGCAGGCTCATATGGATAAAAATTTAATAGATGACAATACCCACACAATTGATTTTGAAAAAAATATGTACGGAGAGGGAAAATCGGATTTTATTAGTGCTAAAAATGTAAATGAAATCCTCAAGTATTAATGGCTAGGCGCCTCAGTTATAAATGTATACATGAGTTATGTTTTCATGATTTGATTTTATAAAATCTGATATACTATGATAATTATGACTAAATACATTTCATATTTTTCGCAGGTGTATATATGAAAAAAATTGAAGGTATTTCACCATGAAAAAAAATTTGTACTCATTAGTCCTCACATCACCTCTTCAAAAGAAGAAATAGATTCTGATAAAGAGGCTGTAATAATGTCATCCCTGCTCAAATCATTTGAAAAAAAATTACGAATGAAATACTCTTTTTAATACCAATGATTCAAGGGTAAAACTCTAAAATTTAATCATATCAACTATATTTTCATTTCTTTCATTACTTATTCCTTTTTGTGTTTTTAGGCAGTATTGGATGCTGATTGCAGTCAATTTGGATACTCTAAAGATTTATTTTCTGGATTCAATGCATGGATATGAAACAAACCGACCATGCATGATGGAGTTTGTTAATTTTTAATACACTAGATCCAAAATTTTATAAATAAAAATCTAGTTATATAATTTATATTATATTTTAATGAGGATTTTGTTATGATAGGGCAGTGTATCAATATCGTCTACTTCATGGAATAAATCCAAGGCCTAAGGACAAAAACACCTACAAGATCTACAACTGGAAAAGTATCCTGGTATGTATAATAACATTTCATTATCCAAACACATATCAAAACAAATTACTTATTTTTATCTATGTTTATGCAGTGTCCAAAACAAACAAATGGAAAGGAATTTGGTTATTATGTTTGTAAATTTATGAAAGAGCTCGTATTTCATCAAAAAACTAACATCCCTGAAGAGGTATTTTCAAAAATAATTACGAGTTAATTTAAAATATTTATTAACCCTTTGTGTATTTATATTTTTTCAGTACTACCATGACTGTCACAAAAACTCATATTCACAAGATTATATAGATTTGTTTAGAAATGAATGGGTGACGTACTTGATGGAAGATTGTACACAAATAGGATGAAGGTGAATTCCTACTACTTATGTTATCCTTATATGATCATTGATATCTCCCTTGTTTACACTTATTGAGCATATATGATCACCCTTTATTATGTTTTATATAATTAGGTTATGAAGAATGGTTTTAGAAATGATTTTTCTTTCTAGTAAATCATAACTTAATGAGAGACTCTTATGAACTAGTTCTTTAAGTTTCTATGTTTCCAAAATCAATAGACCTAAACTATTATGTCATGGATCATTTATATTATGTATTTTGGTCATTTATGCAGCTGTTTCTACTGATGTAGTGTGTTGGAAGAATATTGGTTGTGCAACACTCACAAATTTAATAACAAAACTAAGGATTATTCACTAATGTTAGTTAACTATCGCTTAGCATAACATTTGATCTGAACTTCACATCCGACGTCCCCGTGATTCTCTCATCTGACACCATCTCTATGATATCATCATTCATGATTCACTTTTCCTTCTATTAATACACCCATTTACTAGGTAAATGAGTGTAGGAAGAGAAGGAAAAGTGAATGCTAAATGATGATATCATAGAGATGGTGTCAGATGAGAGCATCATGGGGACGCCGTATCAGAATTTCAGATCATATTCTATGGTAATTGGTAGTTAACCAACAGTAGCAAAGTGCACAAAGAATCATTATTTTTGTTATTAGCTTATATCTGGACCAAAGAAACCATTTGTAAAGACGTAAAGGTAAATTTACGATATAATATGTCTATTTTAACGAAAAATTATATAATGAAATGTTGAATTGATTTTCATTATTCCTTGAAGGGTTAGTTTATTTTAGAATATTTCTGTCCACGTGATGTGCCTTTGTAGGAAGAGCAACGATGTTGTGTCTGCTCAATCATAGAGGTAATGGGAAATCTATTTCACTAATGACTCAATATTTCATAGATCTATGAGAACTCTTAGGTTTTTTCTCTACTTCACACAAACCTCTTCATGTGATCGTGTCACATAAGATCCTTTGTATGAATGCTTCATGTGAACTGATCGTGTGATCTCATCACATGATCAAATAACATAAACAGATCACATAATCAATTAAGGTAATTCACTTGAACCATGATTCGTGTATTCTTGTTTTATTTACAAGATTGCATAAAGATTCAAGGGTTGTGTAATCGTATAAATATCCTAGGTTCATTTGATCATGTGATCCTATTATGGTCATGTGATCTCATGACTTTGAACAATTCATGCACTTAATATGATATTTATAATTAGTCATGTGCCCCTTTCTTACTCAAGTCCATTTTTAACCCCAAATCCTCCATTTTCATAATTAATCAAAATTCTCTCTTTCTTATGATACAAATTAATTCAATAATTGAAGATTAGGAGGCTATAGTTCATTGGACTACAATGGTCGACAGTGTGTAAGTCGACCAATGCATATTCATTCAGTCCACTCATGAGCATCTTAAAAGATTGATGGGAACCAATATCTTGGATTTTCAATTTTCTAATTAGTTTCCCTTATATGTGGGTGGGGGTGTCTAGGAGGGAGGGGGGTGTCCAGAAGTGTGTGTGTGTGTGGGGGGGGTATCCAGGAGGGGAGGGAGGTTTCCAAGAGGGATGGGGTGTCCAAGAGGGATGGGGGTCTCTTGGTGGGAGGGTGGATGTCCAGGAAGGAGGGGGGTGTCCAGGAGGGAGGGGGGGGGGGGGGGTCCAGGGGGTGTCCAGGAGTGGGGGGTATCCAAAAGGGGGGGGGGGCTGTATAGGGAGGTTTCCAAGAGTGGGATGTCTAGGAGGGGAGGGAGGGGGTGTGTCTAGAAGGGAGGGGGTGTCCAGGAGGGAGGGGGTGTCCAGGTGTGAGGGTGGGTGGGGGTGTCCATGAGTGGGGGGGGGGGGGTAGGGGTGTCCAGGAGGGGAGGGAGTTATCCAAGTGGGAGGGGGTGTTCAGGAGGGAGGGGGTCTCCAGGTCGGAGGGGGGTCTCCAGGTGGGTGAGGGGGGTATCCAGGTGGGTGGGGGGGTGTCCAGGAAGGAGGGGGGTGTCCAGGAGGGAGGGGGGTGTCCACTGGGTTTCCAATAGTGGGGGGGGGGGTGTCCAAAAGGGAGGGGGTGTGCAGGGGGGTTTCCATGAGTGGGGTGTCCAGGAGGGGAGGGAGGGGGTGTGTCTAGAAGGGAGGGGGTGTCCAGGAGGGAGGGGGTTTCCAGGTATAGATCTATTAAATTCAATTCAATACTGATAATATACAATGGGTAGATCACTTCTAGAGTAGCCTGAAGTGGGTCTGTAGTGAGGCATCAAAAGTTCCAACCAACCAAACCAATTCAAATCCCATTTAAAGGCCCAATAATTATATTCTAGTTCAATTTGAGGCCCAATATATCTTATTTAATGTCATAAAGACCCAACATATGCATCATTTACCTTTCTCACATTAGATTTCTAAGAAACACACTTTTTCTCTACACCAACGTTGTAGTAGAATACATCTGCTGGAAAAATTACTGATGATATATGAGTTTGATGGAAGGAATAATTTCTGATCTAAAAGAGTTGTGAGGAAACTCTCAAATAAATCAAATTTTACCCTCAATCCAAGCATGTGGATGAAATCTATGGAATAAGATTTTTTTTATTAGAAACTGAATTTCAGAAGATGTATCCCTGCTACTTATATATATATATATATCCCTTATCCCACTTTCCATAGGATTGAAATCCGCTGTTTGTTTCATAGGATCTCTATGTTTCTGCTTTATGTATTTTTAAATTATATTTTTGTTAATTTTATGTGAAATTTCTTTCCTATTTCTCCAATACATTATTTGTTTGGTGGTTTTCCTTGATTTGTTGAACCATATCTCTTCAAAAATCCTGAAATTTGAGTACTAATCCAAGTTCATGAATTCCCAGGGGAGGATACTAAGTACTCCAATCACTTTTTCCAATTTTGAATATCTTATTCAATTGAGAGGAGGAAAAAAAGTTTATTCATGTTTAGTTTGGAGACAAATAAATTTCTATAATGATCTTTATGTCTCTTTATAACCTCATAAAATCCATTATCTACCCATTTTTCTAGCTCTCATTATACCCAATGCGATGGAGGAAGTTAGGTACATGAAAGAAAGATGATGGAGTTGGATGAAGTTTGATTATTTGTCTATGATTATGGACTGATCAATATTCAAAACCATGTAGGATTTTAAATTTAGTACACTTAGGATATTTCTAATATTATATATGATTTTATAATTCATATTAGTGAATGATGGTGTATGAATAATATTTATTCCATTATTAAATAGATGATGAAAATATAGTTGGATAAAGAAGTTTATTAATGGGTATACACTAGATTCATCCTTTTAATACTGATATCATTTTAGGATTGTCTGATAATTTATTTTAATTGTCTGATAATTTATTTCCTAGGGGTGGGAGGGGGAGGGGGGTTGTCCAGGGAAAGGGAGGGGGGATGCAGGGGGAGTGGTGAGAGGAGGGGGGGGGGGTGTCTAGGGAAAGGGATGGGGGCTGCAAAGGGAGGGAGGGGGGGTTTTCCAGGGGGAGGGTGGGGGGATGCAGGTGGAGTGGTGGTGGTGGTGGTGGTGGTGGGGGGGGGGTGCTATCTAGGGGTTGAGAGGGGGCTGTCCAGGGGGGCTGTCTCGGGGATGTGGGGGGGGGGGGGTCTGGCTAATCATACTAAAGAACTAGGAGGGAGGGGGGGTGTCCAGGTGGGAGGGTGGGTGGGGGTGTCCAGGAAGGAGGGGGTTTCTAGGAGGGAGGGGGTGTCCAAGAGTGGGGGGGTGTCTAGGAGTGGGGGGTGTCCAGGAGGGGAGCAGGGCTGTCCAGGGGGTGGGAAGGGGGCTATCTGGGGGGTGGGAAGGGGGCTGTCTAGGGAAAGGGAGGGGGGATGCAGGGGGGGTTGTCCAGGAGGAGGGAACAGGGCTGTAGGTGGACTGGTGTTGGTGGGGGGGGGGGGCTGTCCAAGGGTAGGGAGGGGGTTGTCTAGGGGTTGGGAGGGGGCTGTCCAGGGGGATTTCTAGGGGAGGGGAGGGAGGGGGTGATCTGGATAATCACACTAAAGAACTAAAAGATCAAGATAAAAGTAAATCGGTATGATCATGTCCTATCTAATTGTGTAGGTTCTCATCAGGACCTTTCTAAAACTGATAAATAAATTCCTTTCATACCTTCAATGGGACCTTAGATATTGTATGGGGTCCTTGGAGAGGCATAAGTGGTCAGGGTCCAAGCAGGGTTGGACCTGATGTCTGATGCGGACACGCTAACACTCATTTTCTTTGACCTGGCATGGGAGATTACACTCTTAGAGTCTCCTAATATATGTAACTATAAGGTTTATAACCTATCTAGGATGGTGGTATCACTAGGAAAATATTATAATTTATTCTAAAATTGAATACTCATATGAAATTGAATACACCATCATGTATGTGTCATATTTTATAACCTGTGGAGATTCCTCCCTTTTTTTATTTTCAATAAATGAAACCTTTTTGATTCCATGTTGTTTTTGACATTTCTTCCTCTTATTTTCTCATCCATGTAATCTTGACAAAACAATATTTATAATTCAATGAATCATGTTGAGCCTCTTCTAAAAGATTAATTCAATCCAAGGAAATATGGACATGTAAAGGTTGTAACAGGTAACAATTGACATTTTATTAATGTATTCTTTCATATTAATGTTTAATTTATTTCATTATTGTATTACTAACATAATATTTGTTTTCTTATATAGGTAAATTTTTTTCCTGAGCTCGAATGCTTTGTTCGGAAACTAATACCATGAATAACAATTTTTGAGATGGGATCAAAGATGAAAAAAGGATGAAACATTAATGTTTTTAACTTTTTGTTGGATAATTGTAATTGAAACCTTATTAAAAATTGTTTGAAATGTATATAGCAGTGTGTTTTTTGTATTCATGATTTCAAGTAAATGTATATAGCATTGTTTTCGAAACTCTTGTGCATGCTGTTTTGTTCTTATATGATTTGTTTGTGTGTAAGTGTTGTTTGTGCTATGTGTGTAGGTGCTGTATCAGGTTTGCAGGTGCTATACAGGTGCTGGGTTTGATTAGGAAACTTGGACTTTATCATATCTAATTAAGAACTGATAAATGTGTACTATATCAACGCTCAAAATAGCGCTGATAAAGATGGACCTTTATCAGTTCTAAACAAGCGTTGATAAAGGGGGGACTTTATCAATGCCTTTTTAGCATGAATAAAGGTGACCCTTTATTAGCTCTATTTTGGTCACTAATAAAGGGGAACCCCCTTTATCTTCACCGTGATTAACAGCACTTTTCTAGCACTGTTAAAGGTAGTTTTTAGCACTCTTAAAATCCATATTTTTAGTAGTGTCTCCTCACATTACAACACAACATATAGGGAGAAAAAAAACCACTAGGAGATAGTCAGAGCATAGGGAATTCACATAGAGGGCTATTGGGAATTGAGAAGGATCTCTAGGAGAGAGAATAAACTTATCTCATTTCTTATATTTATTCTGTTGGGACCAATTTCTATATGAAGTTTGTATTTGTTGTCAATAATTTTCAATGCCGGTCAAAATGAAGAAGGAGATGAACAAGGACTCCAAATTTAATGGAGATCGGCTGAAGTGAGGATTCCTGGAGAATTGTTATGCAATCATAGCATTGGATGTCATGCTTGGGCAATTCTCCATGAAGTAAATTCAGATGATTTTTTAGCTGATCCTAAGTTTAAAGCACATGTATCAAAGGTGATACAATTTCTACAACAATGAAGGATGGTGATAAATTATTATATGATTTACTTATTTTTATTTCACAAATATAATAAGTTATAAGAACTTATGATGCAAACCTTATTAAGGATAGGGGGAGTGGTGGTCCTTCTATTCATATACATTTTTGATTGGAAGGAAAGATGCTAGTGGAAGACAGAGAAGTTATAGTACTTTCCAAATAAAATCTGACGATGCTAAAGCTGATCAATCAAAGGATACATATCATGATAGTGGAGTTTGTGATGAAAGTTGAATAATGGTTATGGAATGCAATGAAGAGAATCATGACAAAGGAATGTATGATCATGAGGTGGCACAAAAGAACGTTTTAAGGTGGCACTATCTTCTAGTGTTTGCCAAAATTTTGGGCTTGAAAAAAGGGAGATGGAGACATCGGTTTTTGGTAAAGGATGGTGTGTGAAAGATCAGGGTTGTGCGTGAAAGATCTGGGTTGTGAGAGAAAAATCAGGTTTGTGCGCAAAATATTGTTCATGCATGCAATATTGGCTTGGATTTTTGTGTGCAAGTGGAGTTCCAAGACTGGAACAAGAAAATATGGAAAAGACATGAACTGCATGAATGATTGGACAAATTACGTGAAAACTGAGTTTGTGAGAAATATTGGTTTTGTGCACAATATGGAATTTTGTTTAGAATTTGTGCGCAAATGGTGTTTTGAGATCATAACGAAGAAAAATGTAAAAGGTAGGGAGTGCTTGAAAAATTGGGTAGAGCATGTGAAAAATAGGTTGCACAAAATATTGGTTTTGTGTGCAATATAGAACGTGGTGTGGAATTTTGCATGCAATTGGTGTATCATGATTAGAATATCGAAAAATGACAAAGGCATAAAGTGCGTGAAAAATTCTATGGTTTGCGCATAAAAGGTTTGCGCATAAAAGGTTTGCGCATCGCAGAAATGTTTTTTTGCACAAGGGTCGGCGATGCCTATAAATAATAAGTGACCCCTTGCATTCTGTAGGCTCGACACTTAGAGAAATCCCAAGATTTGGTGCACGAAAAAGAGGAGTTGTGCGTAAAAATAAGGGTGCGTGTAAAAAGAGGGGTTGTGAGAAAAAATTAGGCTGCACATAAAAAGGATGTTGCGTGTAAAATTTTACGCGCTAGAAGTGGATTTTTGCATGCAAGCAAAGAAAATTTCATGCAATAAACCCAAAAGGTTTCACAAAAAATTATAGTCTCTTAGGATTTTTACAATTGATATGCACTCTTGAAGTGTCTCGTGAAGAAGGAGAACCGCACCCTCTATGCGAAGAAGAAACTGCAAACAAGTGACTGGTTTTCTCAAACCCTCATTGTGTTTCATGAAGGAGATCCTGTGAGTACACAACCAGTGAATACTCACACTTGTAGTGCTTCATGAAGAAAGATCCACGAATAATCCCTGGTTCTATGAATAAGAATCATGTGTCCTCTACATGAAGAAGAAGACCCGTGGAGCTCTCTGCTTGCACGAAGGTGAACACTCTCTGATTGCATGATTTATATACACTATTTGCAGGGGTGTTTTTTCCTATGTGATGAGGAACCAAATGTTCAAATAAAATCATATCCATACAAAGGAAGTAGTAAGTTTACTTAAACACTCTTGTGTTGGTATTGATAATTAAAGAAAGAGAATAATACACTTCTTCACTATTCCATATTATACTGTGTCAATTAGAAGGAAGAGAAGAAGAAGAAGAGACTGGCCAATCTATATTCAGTTATTCAGGCCATAATAACTGTGATGATGCTAATTTGAACTGGACATCATTAATTTAACAATCATAAAAAGAACTTATGATTCTATCAAGAAGAAGAAGAAGAGTTCAGTGCAGTTGGTTTTTCACTAAAAGAGAAAGTGTGAAGCATAGCAGGTTTTAGTGTAGTTGGTTTTTCATTGTAGAAGTATAAGAAGAAGAGTGTACATCTTATAGGTTTGCTGTAGATAAATAAGAGGCTGGTTACTTTCATGCTTCTAAGTAAGTAATAAAGAGAATAATAATGTTGTAGAAGAACAAAGTATCACTATATCATCCAATAGGTCTCAATAGGTGGAAGATTCTTTTGGTGTTGCAAACTCTTTTAACAGAGAGAAGACTACCTTAAGAGGAATTATAAAGAACCTGCTAGAGGCTCCAAGAGACAGTATACACTGGCAGTATAAAGAACCAGAAAGTGTAAGGGTATATCCTACTCATTATAAGTTGGAAGAGGATTGTTTCCCTTCCCCCCTCCGAGTGTAGGGAGAAACATTGGGAAGTGATTATTTCCTTCCCTCATCCAAGTTTAGGGAGACACACTAACTAGAGGATTGTTTTCCTAGTCAACCCACTATAATAACATATCACATTATAGTGGAGAATCCAAGCACTAGTCATCCCCATGCATGGAAAGGACTTAGATTCTATTATTGAGTGGTGAACCTTGTAAAAATATCATGTGCATATTTTCACTGCTTTCTATTATTTCATGTAACAGGGAAAAGAGAATAAGATAATCAAGATCCTAATAGATCAAGAGTTTTAGGGATAGAAAGTTGGAATTGGTTTCAAAATTCCCCAACACTGATTCATCCCCCTCCCAGTGTTAGGTATATCCGAAACTAGTCCTCTAAATTGGTATCAGAGGGATAGGTTAACCTCTGTTGGATTCTCTACATTTAAGATATTCTCTTTTTAATGCTTGAGATTCTTTTCTGAGCCAACAATGAAGTGTAGTTTTGATGAAGAGTCAGTTATCTCTGAGAGAAATTCTATATCTACCAAAACCATGACAAATAGGAAAAGAAGGAGAAGAGAAAGATGAAGAAGAAGTCCATATTATCTAAAGAATAGGAAGCATCTGGTTCTCCATATTTGGATGACATTGAAGACATACTAGACATGGAAAGTAATGAGAAGGTGGCTCAAGCCCCCACCATGAAGATGGACAACCTTCCTACCTCAACTGATCAAGAGGTATGTGTTAGTACAACTGGAAATTATTCTCATAATGAAAATTCTATCACAAGGGGTGATGATCAATCTACAACATCTCAATAAGTATCAATTGATAGATTAAGAATGATTCTGCATGGTATTCCTGAAAAAAGTACATCCCTGGTTTGTGGAGTATTTCAATGCATATAGAAAAATATCACTCAGTTTGAAGAAGAAACTGATGTTTTGGAGAAAGGCTTACAAGCAAAAATTATTGAATGTTTAAAGCTCTCTAGATAGTTTGGAGCCTCTAAATAAACAAATAGGGAATTTGAAGTAAGTTCTTCAAAGTGAATCAAAGATGTTAAAGAAAAGGAGGGAGTCAATAAGACTCTAGAAGAGAAGATCCATTTACTTGAAGATGAGATGAGAAGGAGCAATGAAGTCAAGAAGTTATATTAAGATGAAGGCTCCAAGAAAATCAAAGAACTTGAGTCTTTGTTACACTACTAAGTAAGGATGCATGAAGATGAAGTTGAAAGATTAAAAAAGGCTTGTGAATTAAAAATGACTATGATTGAAGACCAGGATTTCATCCTTAATATGAGATGTCTAGAATTGGAAGCTAAGTTGAAAAATCTTAATAATACACATATTGAGTCTCCACAAAAGAAGAAAATAGTTGCTGTTAGTACTTGATGCTCACTGGAGGATTCTACTATCAAAATACCTCCAACATGTGATAATAAGACCATGGATTCACTCATTGATCTATCATAAGCAGCTGAGAAAGTAAAGGTACCATACATACCAACTTGTACTAGTGTCTCTAAAATTTCTTCAATAAAAAGTGTAGATTGGAAGAAAAATTTGAAACAAGTATGGTTGAAGAAGAATGAGAAGAAAACTACCACCATGTCTAGGGTGTATAGGGGAAAGAGTGTGGAAGATAGATCCTCACATAAATCACAACATACCAAAAAGAAGATTCAACAAACTTATAAAGAAGATGACAAGAAGTCAAGGTTTGTTGGTTAATACTGGTGCTGTAATAGATTTAGGCATTGTGCGCTGGATTTTTGGTACAATACCTTAAATGTAAAAGCACAAAGAAATCCCATCTTAAGGGGGAGAAAGCCAGAGAAGAAGAAGCAACATCCAAGGATCCAGAAGAATCTGTATACTGCAAACAGGTTTGGAATGTTAGATAACATATGTGATGTATGCAATAGGAGTGGTCACATGAATGGTGTATGTTCCTTTCAATAGGTACCCAAAGATGATAAGAAAAGAATATCACAGGAGCTAGATAAGAAAGAAAAATCATTCTTGGTAAGAAGTCAGAAGAATTTTCAGAAAGCAAACACTCTCAAGAAGACTCTAAGGAGGAAAGTTGAGAAGTCCTTGGATTCTAAATCCAAGAAGGTGAAGGGTGGTGCATCCAAAAGAACTACTAAGAAGGATGCCACTCAAAAGAATCCATGTAGAAGATCCAATCTTAATTCCTCAGTCCCTAATGATATATTGGTTGTTTGGATAGAATATTTGAAAAGAATGAGAAATATGGAATATGCATAGGCTAAGACTTATGCTAAAAGATAAAAGAAGATTCTACATGAAGATAAAGATGTTTTGTGTTTGAGGTGAAACAAGGCTAGTCATACTGTTAGAAGATTCTTTGAATTTACTCCAGCCCAACAAGAATTCCTAAAAAAGATGAATGTAGCACCAGGAGATTCCAGTGCTTTGAAATCCCTTGAAGAAATAAGATTCACACATAAAGATATGGAATAAATAGTAAGGTCCACACAATCACAGTCAGCATTGAAGATCAGTTGTGAAAGTGAGAAGAATGGAGCATCTTGGTTGAAAATATCATCTCAACCTTGTTGTTCACATTGATGAAGCAAAGAGGATCCACCTTATTCCCTTAAATCTTTGTGTATTGTATTTGTTCTGATAATACAGGGAATTGAAGGTGAAGCAAGCTCTCAGGGGGAGAACCTAAGAAGTAGTGATTGTTATCAAATCTTGATAGAAAATCTGAAGAAGTTGTCATCTGTGGAAGATTATTCAATTGATATTAAAATATTAATATGATGAGGGATAACCATTGATAAAGATTATGAGTAATGTTTCCTTAAGGGGGAGACATATAAAGAATATGCGAGAGTTATTATTTTAATCAGTATCAACTTCAGTAGGTATCAAACTCAATTACTATGGAAATTGATTGAATAGCATGTCATTGGAAAAGGTATATCATATATTAATCTCTCATCCTTGTTTACTAAAAATAAAGATATGTTTACAAAGGGGAAGTAACCAAGGAATTCAGTGGCATAAGAAGAATGAAAGTGTCCCAAGGCCACTTATCCTTCCAATTGAACTTGAATGTTTTTGATCCATTTGTTGAAGTGAGTGTAGGAATTTAAGGTTAATTATTTCTGATCACATCCAATATCTTAGGACTGGAATGAAAGTGGAAAACCCTTGAAGACAAGTGTATGAGATCTCATCTCATGTGGTATCATGATCAGTGGATAGTGGACAACTTTTTTGTCTAAATAAAATCCTCTTGTTTTCTACATCGAGATTTTCTCAAGTATACTTAGAGTGAAATGATTGATGGCACACTACTTAATTAAGGACTGATACCCTCTCTACCATGAACTTTGTATTTCTTGTCAATAAGGGGGAGATAAAGTGAAATTAAAGTTTGAAAAGTAAGGGGGATAGAAATAAGTAAAGGGGGGAGAGAAAGATTCTCATTTTGACATTGACAGATTCATTTGAGGAGAACTTTAGGGTATTGAAAATAAATACAAAGGGGGATATGTTGGGACCACTTTTTGTATGAATATTTTATTTGTTGTCAACAATTGTCAATGCTGGTCAAAATGAAGAAGGATATAAAGAAGGACTCCAAAGTTAATGGAGATTAGCTGAAGTGAGGATTCTTGGAGAATTATTTTAAAATCATAGCATTGGATGTCATGCTTGGGAAATTCTGTATGGAGTAAATTTATATGATTTTTGAGTTGATCCTAAGTTCAAAACACATGTATCAAAGGTGATAAATTGTCTACAACAGTGAAGGATGATGATAAATCATACAATTCTTTGCCGATTTGTATTTAAAAAATATCATAATTAAAAGAACTTATGATGCAATACTTATGAATGAAAGGGAGAGTGATGGTGCTTCCAATCATATACATTTTTTATTATAAGGAAATATGCTGGTGGAAGAAAGGGAATTTATAGTACTTTCCATAGAAAATCTGATGATGCTAAAGTTGGTCGATCAAAGGATACATATCATGATAGTGGAGTTTGTGAAGAAAGTTGAAGAATGGTTATGGAATGCATTGAAGAGAATCATGACAATGGAATGAATGATCAGGAGGTGGCATGAAAGAACGTTTTAAGGTGGCACTATCTTCTAGTGTTTTCCAAAATTTTGGGTCTGAAAAATGGGAGATGGAGACATCGGTTTTTGGTAAAGGATGGTGTGAGAAAGATTAGGGTTGTGTGTGAAATATCAGGGTTGTGCAAGAAAAATCAGGTTTGTGCGTGAAAGATTGTTCAAGTGTGCAATATTGGCTTGGATTTTTGTTTGCAAGTGGAGTTCCTGTTGTACCCCACACTCTTTGATTTTCATGATCACAATCACTTTAATATGTGTTTAACATTGTGTTTAAGTGTTGTGGATGATAGGCACAAGGAACCCAAGAAGTTGGCCCAAGAATGGACTTCAAGTGGACTGAAATTCAGTCCACCGGTCAGCCGGTGGCTTGACCACCGGCCAGCCGGTGGAACCCTGACTCAAGGCTGAGCCACTGCCTCCCCACCGGTCGACCGGTGGCTCTGCCACCGGTCGACCTGTGGCATCCAGCCCAAATAGTGCAATCTACTGTCTTTCCACCGGCCAGCCGGTGGCTCCTCACCGGTCGACCGGTGGAGCCTGGATCAAGACTCTTCTTCTCTACCAAGGCACCGGCCAGCCGGTGGAGATGTACCGGTCGACCGGTGGCCCCTGGACCAGACTTCTCCTCCACTGCCAAGGCACCGGCCAGCCGGTGGAGCTGTACCGGCCAGCCGGTAGCACTGGTCAAACTAGCCGTTGGCTTTGACCAGTCAACTCCAAAAGCCTCCCAACGGCTCCGAGGCCTTTTCCAACGGCTCCAAAGCCCTCCAACGGATACTTGAAGGTTCCTAGCCTATAAATAAAGGCCTAGGAAGCCCCGGAACAAGATACAAGCCACCGGACACATTGTTGATCATTTTGGCGAAGCTCCGGCGGATTGTTCCAAGAGAACCCCAAGTGCTCCATCCATTTCCACATCCAAGAGCACCACTCAAGAAGCTTGGGAAAGCACGCTACATCAACTCCATCATCCAATTGGCGCCCAAGTCTTCCCAATCACGGTTTTTCTTGTTTTATATATTTTGAGCTTAAAATTGGGTTTGTGCCTACAAACCCCAACCCTTTTCTCAACCTCCCTTTCTTTGGGTTCTCACACCACCACTAAGGTGTGAAGAGGTTGTCAAGCCTTACCTTGTAAAAAGGCTTGAGATCGGTGAGCTAGTCTTCACCCGTAAAAAGACTAGTGGGTTATTGCTTAACCATTAAAAGCATTGGGTTCTTGCTAAACCATTAAAAGCAAGCTGTAATAGGTCCTAGTGCTACCTCAAAGCCTAGTGGGTTTCTTGCTAAAACCATTGAAAAGCAAGCGGTAGGAATCTCTCAACGGTTGAGTTGGGAGCGGAGACGTAGGCCGGGTTTTGGCCGAACTCCGTTATCAATTTTGTGTGTCTTGCCTCTTTTTTTCCGCTGCATTCTTTACTTTGATTTTAAATTGTTAATCATTTTTTAAAAGGCAATTCACCCCCCCTCTTGCCATCATTCCCTCCTTGGGGTGTTCTTCCGACCCAACAATTGGTATCAGAGGGAGGTTTGAATAATTCCCTAACCCGGTTTCAAATTAAAGATCCTATTTTGATGGCTTCTACCGCTTCAACCTCTTCATCCCCCGAAGGGCATTCTTTGGATCGTGCTCCATTCTTTGATGGAGCCGATTATACTTTTTGGAAAACCCGCATGTCAACTTTTCTTAAAAGCATTGGTTATCCAATTTTTAAAATTGTTTTGCAAGGATTTTCCCTCTCCTCTCCCGATGAATCTAAATGGACCCCCACCGATATAAAAAATTTTGAGCTTGATGGCAAAGCCATGAACGCTCTTCATTGTGGTCTTGATAGAAATGTTTTTGATCATATTTCTTCTTGCTCTACTTCACATGATATTTGGAAATGTTTAGAGCTAACCCATGAAGGTACTTGCATGGCTCAAAAGCAAGAACCCGCTCGAAAGCTAGAACCCGATGCAAAATCCGTACCCATTTGCCCACCTCACAAGAAAAGGGCCAAGAAGAAGAAGAAGAAGGCTTCAAAGGCATCTTGGAGTGATAGCTCCTCCTTCTCCTCCTTCTCCTCAAGCGACCAAGGTACAAAATGCCTAATGGCAAAACATGAGGTAACATCTTCCGACTCCTCCTCCTCTTGTTCTTCTTCTTCTAATTCTTTCAATCATATGTCTTATGAAGAACTCCAACATGCTAGAGACCAATTAGAAAATGGTTTTCATGAGCTTTCTTCAAAATTTGTCGCTTTAAAAAAGAATTTCAAAAAACTCTCCTCCGAAAAAGAACAACTTCTCAAAGAGAAGGAGGAGATGTCCCTAAAAATCCAAAATTTCCCAAATGTTGATTCTTTGGAATCAACCATCAAAGACCTTAGAGAAACCCTAGCTAAGTTCACCCAAGGGGAACAAAATTTGAACAATCTCCTAGGTTCTCAACGAGTATCTAGAACCACCAATGGACTTGGCTACACCAACCAAGCTTCCTCCTCCCATGCACCCACTATTTTTGTAAGGGGGAGCTCCGATTTTAAATTTTGTAATTATTGCAAAAAACCCGGGCACCTTATTTATGAATGCAATTGTAAAAATGCCCGGTATGGCCAACCCAAGTCGATTTTTTATTCGGATGAATTTTATAGGAGAAGACCCGCCATGAGACAAGTGTGGATTGAAAAATCCCTTTTGGCGAGTCTCTCCGGGCCTAAAATCATCTCTTTTCAAAATCCCTCTCCCCGGTGATTTATTGTTTCTATTTAGGGGGAGTTAGGTTCTTTTAAGCCTTTTTGTGAATTAAAATTTTTCATTCAAAATTCTCATTTCAAATTTTCAATTTCAAAATTTTCGATTCCAACTTTCAATTTCAACACTTGGTATCAAATTTTTCATTTCAAAATATTCAATTCGAATTTTTCATTCAAATCTTTCATTTCATTTTTGTTTCAAAACTCTCAATTTCAAAAATTTCATTTAGTTTCAAATTTCAAAATTCAATTGGTTTTTGATTCAAAACTTTCAATTCAAACTGTTATTCAAATTTTCATTTCAATTTTCATTTCAAATTTTTCAACAATTGATATCATTTTCAATTGATTTAAAATCTCGTTTTTCATCGATTCCCTCAATCAAGTTTTATGCCCCGTGCTATTTTGATAATCACAAAGGGGGAGAAATTTCTTGATTGATTGGGGGAGAATCTTTTTTATCACGCTTAGTATTTATTTTCAATTTATCATTTAGGCATGCATTTCATTTAAGTTTTTACATTGCTTGATAAGTGATTGTGATCATCAAAATAGGGGGAGATTGTTGTACCCCACACTCTTTGATTTTCATGATCACAATCACTTTAATATGTGTTTAACATTGTGTTTAAGTGTTGTGGATGATAGGCACAAGGAACCCAAGAAGTTGGCCCAAGAATGGACTTCAAGTGGACTGAAATTCAGTCCACCGGTCAGCCGGTGGCTTGACCACCGGCCAGCCGGTGGAACCCTGACTCAAGGCTGAGCCACTGCCTCCCCACCGGTCGACCGGTGGCTCTGCCACCGGTCGACCTGTGGCATCCAGCCCAAATAGTGCAATCTACTGTCTTTCCACCGGCCAGCCGGTGGCTCCTCACCGGTCGACCGGTGGAGCCTGGATCAAGACTCTTCTTCTCTACCAAGGCACCGGCCAGCCGGTGGAGATGTACCGGTCGACCGGTGGCCCCTGGACCAGACTTCTCCTCCACTGCCAAGGCACCGGCCAGCCGGTGGAGCTGTACCGGCCAGCCGGTAGCACTGGTCAAACTAGCCGTTGGCTTTGACCAGTCAACTCCAAAAGCCTCCCAACGGCTCCGAGGCCTTTTCCAACGGCTCCAAAGCCCTCCAACGGATACTTGAAGGTTCCTAGCCTATAAATAAAGGCCTAGGAAGCCCCGGAACAAGATACAAGCCACCGGACACATTGTTGATCATTTTGGCGAAGCTCCGGCGGATTGTTCCAAGAGAACCCCAAGTGCTCCATCCATTTCCACATCCAAGAGCACCACTCAAGAAGCTTGGGAAAGCACGCTACATCAACTCCATCATCCAATTGGCGCCCAAGTCTTCCCAATCACGGTTTTTCTTGTTTTATATATTTTGAGCTTAAAATTGGGTTTGTGCCTACAAACCCCAACCCTTTTCTCAACCTCCCTTTCTTTGGGTTCTCACACCACCACTAAGGTGTGAAGAGGTTGTCAAGCCTTACCTTGTAAAAAGGCTTGAGATCGGTGAGCTAGTCTTCACCCGTAAAAAGACTAGTGGGTTATTGCTTAACCATTAAAAGCATTGGGTTCTTGCTAAACCATTAAAAGCAAGCTGTAATAGGTCCTAGTGCTACCTCAAAGCCTAGTGGGTTTCTTGCTAAAACCATTGAAAAGCAAGCGGTAGGAATCTCTCAACGGTTGAGTTGGGAGCGGAGACGTAGGCCGGGTTTTGGCCGAACTCCGTTATCAATTTTGTGTGTCTTGCCTCTTTTTTTCCGCTGCATTCTTTACTTTGATTTTAAATTGTTAATCATTTTTTAAAAGGCAATTCACCCCCCCTCTTGCCATCATTCCCTCCTTGGGGTGTTCTTCCGACCCAACAGTTCCAAGACCAGAACAAGAAAATATGGAAAAGACATGGACTACGCAAATGATTGGACAAAGTGAGTGAAACATGAGGTTGTGATAAAGATTGGTTTTGCGTGAAATATGGAATGTGGTTTAGAATTTGCATGAAAATGGTGTTTTGAGATCAGAACGAAGAAAAATGGAAAAGGCAGGGAGTGCACAAAAAATTGGGCAAAGTGCATGAAAAAGAGGTTGCAAAAAAATATTGGTTTTGCGTGTAATATGGAATGCGGTGTGGAATTTTGCGTGCAATTGGTGTATTGTGATTAGAACGTCAAAAAATGACAAATTCATGAAGTGCACGAAAAATTCTATGGTTTGCGTGTAAAAGGTTTGCGCATCAAGGAACAGTTTTTCGCACAAGGGTCGATAACACCTATAAATAAGAGGTGACCCCATTGCATTATGTAGGCTCAACACATAGAGAAATCCCGAGCTCTAGTGTGTGAAAACGATGAGTTTCACGTAAAAATAAGGGTGCACGTAAAAAGAGGGGTTGTGCGTAAAAATTAGGCTGTGCATAAAAAGGATATTGCGTGTAAAATTTTACGCACCAAAAGTGGATTTTTGAACACAAGAAAAGAAAATTGAGTGAAATAAACCCAAAAGGTTTCTCAAAAAATTAGGGACCCATAGGATTTTAACAAGTTCTATGCACTCTTGAAGTGTCTCGCGAAAAAGGAGAACCACACCCTCTGTGTGAAGAAGAAACCACAAACAATCGACTGGTTTTATCAAACCCTTGCTGTGTTTTGTGAAGGAGATCCCGTGAGTAAAAAAATGGTGAATACTCACCCTTATACTGCATCACGAAGAAAGATTCATGAATCATACCTGGTTCTGTGAAGAAGAATCACGTGTCCTCTGCGTGAAGAAGAAGACCCGTGGATCTCTCTACTTGCATGAAGGTGAACATTCTCTGATTTCATGATTTATATACACTGTTTGCAGGGGTGTTGTTTCTTGTGTGATGAGTAACCAGATGTGAAACTAAAATCATATCCTCATAAATGAAGTAGAAAGTATACCTAAACACACTTGTGTTGGTATTGATAATTGAAGAAAGATTATAAGACACTTATGCACAATTCCATATTATACCGTGTCAATTAGAAGTAAGAGAAGAAGAAGAAGAGATAGGCCAATATATATTCAGTTATTTAGGCCATAATAATTATGATGATGCTAAGTTAAACTAGACTTCATTAATTTAACAATCATAAAGAGAACTTGTGATTCTAGCAAGAAGAAGAAGAAGAGTTCAGTGCAGTTGGTTTTGCATTTAAAGAGAAAGTGTGAAGTATAGCAGGTTTCAGTGCAGTTGGTTTTGCATTGAAGAAGCAGAAGAAGAAGAGTGTGCATATTATAGGTTTTTTGTAGAGAAAGAAGAGGCTGGTTGCTTGCATGATTCTAAGTAAGTAACAAGGAGAAGAAGAAGGTTGTGGAAGAACAAAGTAGCATTGTAGCATCAAAAAGGTCTCAATATGTGTAAGATTCTTTTGGTGTTGCAAAATCTTTTAATAGAGAGAATACTATCTTAAGAGGAAGTATAAAGAACCTGCTAGAGGCTACAAGAGACTGTCTACACTATTAGTATAAAGAACGAGCGAGTGTAAGGGTATATCTTACTCATTGCAAGTTGGAAAAGGATTGTTTCCCTTCCCCCCTGTGAGTGTAGGGAGAAACACTGGGAATCGATTATTTCCTTCCCTACTCCAAGTTTAGGGAGCCACACTGACTAGAGGATTGTTTTCCTAGTCAACCCACTATAACAACATATCACATTATAGTGGATAATCTATGCACTGGTCATCCCCATGCATGGCAAGGACTTAACTGATCTTATTGAGTGGTGAACCTTGTAAAAATATCGTGTACTTATTTTTACTACTTTCTATTATTTCATGCAATGGGGAAAAGAGAATAAGAGAATTAAGATCCTAACAGATCAAGAGGTACAGGGATAGAAAGTTGGAATCGGTTTCAAAAGTCCCCAACACTGATTCACCCCCTCTCAATTTTAGGTATATCCCAAACTGGTCCTCTCAATTGGTATCAGAGGGATATGTTCTCCTCTGTTGGATTATCTACATTTAAAATATTCTATTTTGAAGACATGAGATACTTTACTAAGCCAACAATGAAGTGCAGTTTTGATGAAGAATTAGTAATCTCTGAGAAAAATTCTATATCTACCAAAACCATGACGAATAAGAAAAAGAAGGAGAAGAGAAAGAGGAAGAAGAATTTCCTATTATCTAAAGAAGAGGAGGCATATGGTTCTCCATATCTAGAATACATTTAAGACATACGAGACATGGAAAGTAATGAGAAGGTGTATTAAGACCCCACCATGAAGATGGACAACCTTCCTACCTCAACTGATCAAGAGGTATGTGTTATTACAATTGGAAATTATTCTCATGATGAAAATTCTAGCACAAGTGGTGATGATCAATATAAAACATCTCAAGAATTATTAGTTGATAGATTAAGAATGATTCTGCATGGTATTTCTGAAGAAAGTACACCCCTGGTTTGTGGAGTATTTCAATGCATGTAGAAAAATATCACTTAGCTGGAAGAAGAAACTGATGTTTTGGAGAAAGGCTTACAAGAAAAAATTGTTGAATGTTTAAATCTCTCTAGATAGGTTAGATACTTTGAATAATCAAATAGGGAATTTGATGTAAGTTCTTCAAAGTGGATCAAATATGTTAAAGAAAAAGAGGGAGTCAACAAGACTCTGTAAGAGAAGATCCATGCACTTGAAGATGAGTTTAAAAGGAGCAATGAAGTCAAGAAATTATATTTGGATAAAGGCTCCAAGAAAATAAAAGAACTCGACTCTTTGTTACAAACAAAATTAAGAATGCATGAAGATGAAGTTGAAAGATTAAAAAAGTACCATGTAGTGAATATGACTATGATTGAAGACCAGGAAGTCATCCTCAATATGAGATGTCTATAATTTGAAGTTAAGTTGACAAATCTTGAGAAGACACATATTGAGTCTCCACAAAAGAAGAAAATAGTTGTTGATAGTACTCAATGCTCACTGGAGGATTATACTGTCAAAATACCTTCAACATGTGATAATAAGATCATGGCTTCACTCATTGATCTATCACAAGCAGCTGAGAAAGTAAAGGTACCATCTATACCAACTTGTACTAGTGTCTCTAAAATTGCTTCTACAAAAAGTGCAGATTGGAAGAAAAATTCTAAACAAGTATGGATGAAGAAGAATGAGAAGAAACCTACCACCATGTCTAGGGTGGATAGGGGAAAGAGTGTGGAAGATAGATTCTCACAGAAATCACAATATACCAAAAAGAAGATTCAACAACCTTATGAAGAAAATGACAAGAATTCATGGTTGGTTGGTCAATGCTGGTGCTGTAATAGATTTGGGCATTGTGCACTGGATTTTTGATACAATCCCTTAAATGTGAAAGCACAATGAAATCCCATCTCAAGGGGGAGAAATACAGAGAAGAAGAATCAACATCCAAAGATCCAGAAGCATCTGTATACTGCAAACAGATTTGGAATGTAAGATAACATATGTGATGTATACAATAGGAGTGGTCACATGAATGGTGCATATTCCTTTCAACAGGTACCCAAATCTGATAAGAAAAGAATATCACAAGAGATGGATAAGAAATAGAAATCATTTTTGGGAAGAAGTCGGAAGAATTTTGGAAAATCAAACACTCCCAAGAAGACTCTGAGGAGGAAAGTTTAGAAGTCCTTGTATTGTAAATCCAAGAAGGTGAATGGTGGTGCATCCAAAAGAACTACTATGAAGGATTCCACTTAGAAGAATCCATGTATAAGATCCAATATTGATGCCTCAGTACCTAATGATATATTGGTGGTTTGGCCAGAAGATTTAAAAATAATGAGAAATATGGAATATGGACAGGCTAAGACTTGTGCTAAAAGTTAAAAGAAGATTCTACATGAAGATAAAGATGTTATGTGTTTAAGGTGAAACAAGGCTGGTCATACTATTAGAAGATGCTTTGAATTTAATCCATCCCAATAAGAATTCCTCAAAAAGATGAATGTTACACTAGGAGATTATAGTGCTTTGAAATCCCATGATGAAAGAAGATTCACACACAAAGAGATGGAATAAATAGTACGGTCCACTCAATCACAGTCAGCATTGAAGATCAGTTGTGAAAGTGTGAAGAATGGATCATCTTAGTTGAGAAAATCATCTCAAACTTGTTATTCACATTTATGAATCAATGAGGATCCACCTTATTCCTTTAAATTTTTTTGTATTGTATTTGTTCTGATAATATATGGAATTGAAGGTGAAGTAATCTCTCAAGGGGAGAACCTAAGAAGTAGTGATTGCTATCAAATCTTGATAGAAAAGATGAAGAAGTTTTCATATATGGAAGATTCTTCAATTGACATTCAAATATTAATATGATGAGGGATCACCATTGAGAGGGTTTGGAAACCAGCTATAGAATTGATCAACATATTTTTCCCTGGAAAAGAAAATTCATCCTTCAAATAATGAAGGTTGAGGTCTCAAAAGTCTGTGGACTCAGATATGCCCATTCTTCTTTCTGACTGGGACAATGTTGGCTAGCCATTTGGGGTACTAGAGATATCTTATGAATTTGGATTTAATAATCTTATAAACTTCATCCTCGACCATGGCATAGTGGGAGGGGTGCATCTTTCTAGTAGGTTCTTTAAACCCATGGTGACCCACGAGAAGGATAAAGTGATGAACAAAAATATGGGGATCGACCCATGCCTTTTTTTTTATAGCTCTAGGTTAACACATCATAGTGTAATTTCAAGAAGGATACATAATGTTGTTGTTGTTGGAGTTGGTGGCCTAGAACCAAATTTTTTGTACTTTATTCATTAATAAATACCTTATCACATCTTTATTGTTCTTCTGTATGACAATGCATGTGATAATGTCCTAAGGACAGATGCTGCATTAAAGGGTCATAGCGGATCCCTGCTATGATGAGAAATCGGAAGTTTCATAACACTGTTCTTGAATATATTTTCTATGACCGGATGATATTATTTGAGGGACATAGATAATATAGGCCATTAGGGGTGAGGACTCATAAAACTTTGAGGAACCTTATCATGGTGTGCGCCCTTGGTAATATCTAGGAGGATATTATGAGAACAAGACCTGCCAGTAGGAAATCCACATTTCATATTGTCATTGGATGTTCCTATCTGTGGACGTGTGTATTGGTCCTTGTAATTTAAGATTATTATTAATGGGTATTACAACTCGCGCACTTAGATGTATTGAATAAAACTATGAAGACACACTGTTCACAGCGAGGTATGATACGTTGGGTGCGTCATGAGTAATACTGCATTAATAGATAATGAGAGAAAGGATTTTTCTCTTCTGTTCCATAATGGAAGTAGATATCTCATGCCCTTTGATGGAATTGATATATCCTAAATAAATCCATGTCCTTGGTAAGGAATGGACGAATTCAATTATAGAAAGTCAAAGAAAGAATAACCAAGAACATGGGTCGATGACACTAGCATGCAACCTGCTTGATTCGAGATATCATGACAAAGGGACTATATTACATAGTAAGCGTTCGTATGAGATGACACGTCATTGCAACGTTAACTTATTTCTCTATGGGTTCCTTGGCGTGTTTCTAGACGCTAACCTTGGACTTTAGGTAGGCTCCACCTAATTCCACTAAGAAAGAGGCCTAGAGGGTCACACACTAAGTGTGTCCATGTATCTCAGTTAAATAATAATTTAACAAGTTAAATAAAGATTATTCCCGAATGTGGTTTAATAATTATTTAAGGATGCCTGGTCGAATTTATTTCGACACTAGTTATTTGAGAGAATATATTGTGGGCGAAATAATATATATTTATTAGCAAGTAATGCATTTACAATTATTTAAGAAATAAATATCCATTAATCAAGGTCTAATAAATGTGGTGAAGTAAATAATTAAAAATGAAAACAAGATAAACATTCCATGTACATTGAATGTACACACCGTGTAGTCGAGTACACACCGTGTATTAATGATTACACGCCGTGTAGTTTTCCAGTCAGAATTTTGAGGAAATAATATCATTTTATTAAATGATATTTATTATAATCAGAGCAGGCGCATGTCAAGGAATTAATCATTCGATATGGGGTTTTTTAATAAGAGTTAATGAAATAAATAAAATGCGTAATGCGTATTGTCATAAGTATATAACATCAAACCCGATTATAAATATCCTCATAACCCCAACACCTATCAAAGAGAGAATTGTTGTCCACAACAATTCTGGAGAGTTCCCTCAAGGCTGAAAGAACTCCTTCCTCCAAGAACGCTCTCAAGACTGAGAGAGATCCTCCTCCATCGGATCAAGGCGATCGAAGGCGGACATCGCAAGCAAAGGATTTTCCACGCTAGCACCCGAAAATCCCTTCGGCGACGTCTATAGATATGTGGAGCACGTGTGGATCACCTCTAGAGGAATCCTACACTTGGATTCTATGACTCAATGACGGATCACATCAGATCGTGACCGGAGACATCAATAAAGAAAGAATTCCATCATGGTAATTCTTGTCAATTAATTAAATTAATTATAACCAACATATGATGATCCTATCTTTATGGTTCTAGGACTCCCTCTTTATTTTTCATTCTTTGTTCTATTCTAAAGATCCAACATTTTATTATCGTGATAGATCTCAGATTGATCACTGTTAATGCTAAAATTAAAGTTGGGTTGACCCACCAACGTGCTTCCGCTGTACCGAAAACCTATAGTTATTATTATAGAGACATGGTTGCACTAATAAGTGTTGATTTTAGATCATATTTAATGATGAGGTTAACCAGAGATAACACATAAATAGTGGCGGATAAACCTTCTTCAAAGGCAGGAGGGGTGTCTTCCAAATCCTCTTTATCATTGAATATAGGGTTATTATAAGAATTAGGAAGCCCTTAAAGACTGGATAACTCAGGTAGAGCACCAATTTATTCTCTAGAAGGTATAATATCCTTAATGAGGGGTTCCTATTCTTTGAAAACTATGTAAAAATCTACTATGCCAATCCCACTCAACTTCTAACTATGAGGTCCACTCCTGACATCAAATTAGTGGTGATGGGTTAACTTTAATTATGTTATCCCTGCTTTTTGGAACATTCAAGACTGGCTCAGATCAATGGACATGTGGTGAAACTATCAATACTTCACTGGGGTAGGGTTTTCTAGTATTGGATGGGCCCGTCTAATGCAGGATTATGAGGTAATCTGTGAGCACTTATTTTTCTTGTAAACTCTGAATAAACTTCCCATATCTTGTGTTGTGGGTTCCAAAAAATGAATTGGGAGAACAAATCCATCATTATATTATGTTAAATGATCTATTATAGCAGTAGTCAGATCATTGGGGGAATTGATATGATTAACCCCATTGTTCTGTATTAGTTTCCCCTACCTTTTATAGTACCCAAGATCTAGATAGTGATCCTAATAGGAGTCTAAGACGGGATGCATCGACCTGGAGTACCCATACTCGACCATTAAGGGAATATTTGGTGTACTAGTGGTATGAAGAAGGGATCGTTGCATGAAAATGAATTCTGTAACTTCCCAAAAATGTGTTGCAGGCAGTATCCTGTGAGACTACCATAAATTTAGTGCTTACTACCAAGCCATCAAACTGAGTCTGCAGTTGAATCTTTCCATACATTTTTTGCTCACTCTTAGCATACCCCTGAATTATTTGGTTTAAGGGAGTCAAATACACTTATATAATCCCTCGTTTTTGGAGTGTACGGGTCAAGATGTGGTTAATCTCAGATCCAGTATCCACTAAGAATCAGCAGATTTCCATGCCATTGAGCTGGATTGTGACATATAATGGGAATATTCACCCCTATATGGTAACACCATCATCTTATCTAAAAAATTAAATAATGGCCCGACATTCCTCCCATTCGACTTCTTCAGTATAATGGTCCTTGACGATAGCTACCTCAATCTAAAACTGAAGGGGGGGATATTAAAGGATTCGATAAGGGCCCCACACATTTTCTTTGATAGGCATAACACCTAATGTATCAAGTGCCTTGTTGGTATACTGACAAGGTGTTTAGTACATTTTATTTCCATAAAAGGGGAATCATATTACCTATAAATAGTCATTATTTATAAGGGAGCATATCATACCCTGCTAGATAAGGAGTTTGGGTCTAGTTACTGTTGGATGTACCCTACTGTTGGTTAGCTAGTATGTTCTGGACACCTGAAAACTAAGAACCGGATGGTTAAACACCAGATGGCTGAGTTTGGGACTTATCTAGAGGTGGATGATCATGGTGTGGTTGTGGATGAGACACACATTCAACTAATATAGTCAGTTGTGGAGGAGTACCTGATTGAGTGGCCTGAAATGATTTTTCTTACTTATCACTATGAAAGGCTTGCTATCTGGTGTTAGTAGCACAAATAATCTGGTTTAAACATTGGACTGAAAATTTTTCATACCATAAAATAACCTACCTCTTATTCAATGGAATAATATTGAGGAGCCTCTGGGGGTCACATGACCCTCTTCATCACTAAGCACCGTGAATGTATCTATTAGTGTGACAATATTGATAGGGGAATATTCTTTCTCTTAATTGGTGGAATATTCTAGGTTCAGATGAGCTCATGGAACATCTACCAATTAAAAAGGTATGAAGTCATTAAGAGTGAAATCTGTATTTAGAAATTATGGGGGATATAATTTATCTTAGGATTCCAACGCTTACTCTTTTGAGACTTGGAAGGATGCGATGTAGACATGTAGCCAGTGGCTGAGGGAGGCATGGTAGCCGAAGGAGGGTCTGTTCTACTCAAGTGGGAATAGATGATACCATGGGAATGAGAACCTTCTATCCAACAAGGCATTGTACTTATATTTTCTGTATCCAGGGGTCTACTTCCACTCATTGGAGTCTTCGCTGTCACTGTTAGGGTCAACGGGAACATGTGCCACCTGTTCTAGGACATTTTCCAATCTGAATAATCCATGAAACTTGGTCCTGGGGTCAATATTTAAATAAAATGAAATTTTTAATGGAATTTATTAGGATCTTGTAGTATGGGAAGTAATTGGTGTGATTGGTAAGTTCAGCTTCTTGGGGTCTATTACATTATGAAAACTTCAAGATACCCTTTTCTAGGGCATAGATGAAATATCTCAAGAATTGTGCATCCTTGAAGGATTAGGTCTTGTTCCTCCTTTCTGTGAAAGGGACCCTAGGTTCATAGAACTAACGGGGGGTAAGGGAAACCTTATTTTTATGAGGTTACAATTGATGAGGTTACACTTTGAGAGGTTGTTCTTGGTGAGGTTTCACCCGAAGAGGATCATCCAACAAAGGGAATATAGGTGAACTGAATTAGGTGAATCTTCATGTACAATAATGACATTTTATACTTTCATTTTCCTTTACACGAGAGTTGTAATGGGCATTGGGTACGCCCGTTTCTTGGTACAATGAAAGGATTCTTCCAGTTGCTGATCTTTCTCGGTGAAATCTTGAAATCCATTTAAGTAATTCAAAGAGATGAGAGTAAGGACCAAATAATCTTTGACATTGTCCACACACATTTTTAGTAACTACTATTCATAAATATGCATATCAAGAGAGTATGTGATCCCCTTCTATTAGTTGATAAAGTCAGCAACTATCTCATCAAATTTACTTTTGTATTTAGAGAGATCCATGATACTGTTTTTTTTTCATGATGGAGAATAATTGGTAGAGGAATTTCCTATGAAGATCCTCCCAACCAAAAATAGATCCTGGAGGTAACTGCGTCTACCAAAAAAACAAGGGTCCCTTTAGAGTATGGATGAAACACTATATATTAGTGGTTCCTACTATTCTAGAGTCTCCAACATTAGGCCACACCATGAGGAGATGTGTCCCAGGTGTTGCAGTGGATCACCCATACCGTTTAATGGGGTAAATATTATATTTAAAAATTATAGTGGTGGCTATATCTGGTTTACCAATGTTGGATACAGATTACCTTCAAGCATAATTTACATTTGTTTCATTTTTAAATCCTCAAGGTGGGTGGAGAGAGTAGCTATCATGTCATCCTGAGGTGCATTTTCTATCATTAGTGATCTGATTGGACCATCAGCCTAGGAGATGGGGTAGCCTTGATCTCAAGGAAGATAGTCATGATACTCAAATAGAGTGGGTGACCCATATCTTAGTTGTTTTATATATCCCTAAACTTATATCTTGATCATATGCATGGGGCCAATTAGTTCATGTATGGGAACCTGGCCCAGAAGGACTGGGTGCCTGATTGAAGGAGAGACTATATGAATTTTTGCATTATCCTGATAGAGGAACTGCTTGAAAATAAGCTCATTAGTAAGATACTTGTAGCCTTCAAGCACAGAGAGAAAAGTATCCAACCTAGAATCTGACCAATTTTCCAGTGCAACCTTAGATAGACTAACAGGCTCAGTGAGCCCCTTTCCATTTTCAAGATATCAAAGGTCATGTGATAATGTATAACACATTCCTATGATATGACATGAAAAAAGAAAATTTATTTTCCTAATGCAACACAGAGGATGACTAGGGTCTTCTCACTTGAGTAGTGTCACATTCGGTTTAATCACTAATTCTATTTCACCAAAACTATTTTTTTGTGTTTATTTATTTATTTATCAAAACAAGATTTTTTTTGTTTTTTTGAAAATATGAAATTTAAATTAAATTAATAAATAAAATACCCAAAATGAAGATGAAAATGCTGATAGAATAAAATTATGGAAGAAATAGTCTTGGTCATAGGGTTGGATAATGTAGGTTAATTCATTATTATTTTTTTTAAATTCAATTTGATAATTAATTTGATGAAACCTCATAAAAAAATTATTTTACTTTTATTTATTTAGTGTGTTATTTTAGAATGCCTTTGGATCACCAAACCCCACATCCTCTAATAGTCAAATAGGATAACACCTCAACCGGGAATGGAATTCCTAAAAGACCTGACTACACCATATACCATTTCACCCCTTTAGGATACCCTAGCTCCACCATATGGAGGGTTTGTATAAGAGAAGAGAGGGAAAATAATGAATCAAGGTAAAGGAATGTAATTAGAAATAATTTCATGGTGGATGAAAACCTCACCCGTTCAATAATCTTGCATCCACCATAAATTTAGTAAAAATGTGTTGAATTGAATCACAATAATTAAGAACATCATGGAACCTCCCCTAGGTATAAGCCTTGGGTTAGTCACTTTCCATTACAATGTGAAAATAAATCATGATGGAAATATGGAAGAGAGAGAGAGAGAGAATGAGATTAGGGTTGGAAGAGAAAGAGGGATGTAATAAGAAAAGAGGAACACTTGTATTAAAAATATGAATGCATTACGAGGGAAAAACAAAAAAAAAATAAAGGAAAGAAATCATAAAGTAGCAACATCCCTATAATGCAACATGATGGAAGATCCATGGGAATCGATCCTTTATCCTTTGAAATAGTATTGTATTTATATCCTTCAATCAACCATGGGTTATATCAATGGCATCATAAATGGGTCAAAAAGTCATCTCAGTGGGCCCTGAGGTCATAAAATTGGTCTTCTCCATAAAATCACACCAAATCTACCATTTTTGGGCTTGTATGAGAATATAAACATTGTTTAATTGGTTTATATGATGTGAAATGTTTGGGGATGTGAGTTTCATTCATGCGGTGTAATTCTTCACATCCTGCAAATATCTTTAGTTGCATATCATGTAAATGACTTACATGATGTGTAATTTTGATTTCTAGCAGGTTTCACCTATTTTAGTCTAGATAATAAATTTTGAGCTATGTGTTTGGTCCTTGAATTATTTTCAACCTTGTGACAACATCAATCTACCTTAAAAAAAACTAGTTTTTCACTGAACGCTGAAGCGGTGTGTCCTGAAGTGTTTGCAACACACTATATTCATCTCTTTTTTCCTATTTTTTATCAGACTCTGTATCTTGCCTAAAAACTTTTAAAAAATTACATATCAGAAAGATTAATCATTTAAAGTAAAAAATCACTATTTTTTATATCAAAAAATAAATAAAAAATATGAAATTTTCAATGTATCATTGGGAGGACTCTCAAGGCCCAAAAATAGTCTCTATTGAGGAGTGTGGGTTCTTGTTGCAGGATCCACCTAGTACTATGCCACCCCTTGGGATGGATTCTCCCTATCATATCCTATGTTGGAGGACAATTTCTATAATCCTTGGATGGTTCAATGGTTAAAATATTCACCCTATTGGTGGTCAAAGAAGAAATTTCTTTGACAGTAGGTGGGTCAGACAGATGATCTCACTGTTGCTATGGGATGGGCTGAAATGAAGGGAAACATACTTCCCCCAACCTATGATTTGAAAGTGTTGAGATGAATCTTCCATGACTCACTGGATCATAACGAGGCTCTTAAAATAGGTCTTCTTTATGATTTGGAGGTATCTATATGATTCAGGGTGCTAGGATACCAGGAGCGCTACAATATAAACCCTATTTCACTATTGGTAGATGACATCGAGATGTTCATGGATTAAAGAGTAAATTAGTTTGCGACCATGCAAGCAGTTGAGCATTGCCTAAATATTTTTGTGGAAGCATGCCGTCTAGTCCTCAGTGAGGGGCTCCGATATGAAAAAATCTAGGGTTTCATGTGTCCAAAACGTGATAGATAACTATTCGGTAGCTAGGATCCCCCACAAGTCTTCTTTCTCATTACCTATAGGATGGTCCTATTCCTGATTGGTCCAAACCCCAACTGGAATTGATTGGGAAATTGGCAGTGTCACTGATACTGACCTTCTTTTCTACCGACGATAGGTGGGAAGTTTCATAGGTCAACCATCCACTGAATATTGGGATGTCTCTTGGAGGTAAGTCCAACTTCAAGATAATTTCCAAGTAGGATGGGGTGTGTTTACGACGCTTTCGCCGGGGCGCGCGTGTCCGTCCGCCGGGGAGGGCGCGCTACTTGTGGCCCCGCATTCCCGCTTTCTAAAGGCGGGCGGCATCTGTTCCTTGTTCAGGGACGTCTGCTCCTTGATCGAAACCGGGATGATGGGATGTCGGTTCTTCCTTCTGTGGATTCCTCCTCGGAGCTCGTCACCTAGTCCGGGTCTCCCTCATAGATTTAAGATGGTTTCGTGAAGCTCATTCCCGGTGATATATCTACATGGACGCCAGTTAATTACGATGCTTCCATCAAGATGCTCCAAGGGGTCTTGTCGGGACAGCAACCTGCAGTGAGGAGAATGGTCACGTTGAGGCATCGTCGGCATGTCTGTCTTTGGTCCCTCATCATAGGGCTTCTCGAGGGCGCGGAAGCCCAAGGCATCCCACATCGAACGTGGGGAATGTGTACCATCTGAGGTTTTCATCATCTTCCCATGTTTAACACGGGGTATGTCGCGAGTTTAACGTCTTGCAGAGACGGATCGGGTTAAAGGATCCCTAGGGGGGAACACCGATGTTGGGGCCAACACGTGGGCGGCCTCCCGTATAACATGGAGTGGGAAAGGGTGGCATGATCTCACTGGGATGTGGCGGCCCGGGTAAGGATCAGGATGGATGGTGGAGTGAAGCATGGGGCTTACGTTCTGAGACGGCTCAAGAGGGGGGATACAGTTTAACGTCATGCGGGACGGAATACAGTTTAACGTCATGCGGGACAAGATACAGTTTAACGTCATGTGGGACGCAATACAGTTTAACGTCATGCATGACAGAATACAGTTTAACGTCCTGTGGGACGGGATACACTTTAACGTCATGCGGGACGGAATACAGTTTAACTTCATGCGGGACGGAATACAGTTTAACGTCATGCGGGACAGGAGATTTGGGGCTTACGCTCTAAGGCAGCCCAAGGTGGTCAGGGAACCGACATGGAGAGGTCGGGACGACCGGGTGGTGGGCTTGAACCTCGTGGAGGCTTCCTATGTACCATGCGTTAGCAAGGATCAAAGTCCACGTAGTTCGCTGGGATGGGGCTTACGCTCTGAGGCGGCCCATAAGAGGATGTCATGGTCGGTGCGCGCTCTAAGCCCACGTGAGTTATACTCGGTGTGGGAAACAAGAGGTAGCAGGGACCAGACGATCACATCGCGAAGGGTGTGTCCGTGAGAAGCGGAATGGGGCTTACGCGTTGAGCGGCCCAAAGAGGAAATAGGGGCTTACGCGTGGTTAGCGGCCCTTGGTGCCGGGGCTTACTCCAGGGTGGAGGCCCGTGGTGCGACAATGCGCAGTGGGAAAAGGACTCCACTGGCCTTGGCAGGGGGGAAGTACGGAGATGCACATGTGCAATCATCTGTACGAAAGGTTAGGGGCTTACGCTCTGAGGCAACCCTTCCCCCGCGGACAAACGCCGCTCCGACAAGGAGGATCTCATTCCATGTGAGGAAGAGTCCATTCTCGTGGAGATGAGTGGGCGTAAAAAATGTCTGAGCTGGGGGGACCCTGCGTGCGAAGCACGGGGTCAGACCACAGTTTAACGTCTTGTGTTAAGGATGAGGTGCTTAGCAGTTTAACATCCTGCAGCTTGGACGAGGTGGGTTTGCTCCACACCCCTAGGGCTTACATGCCCAATGCCCTCTACCCCTTGTGGAAGGGAAGGCATCGGCAAGGCCGTGGTGAAAGGGGGTCGCAGGGAAAACCACCGGGGGGTCCACGTTAGCGTGGCTATGCGAAGAAGCAATAGCCGTTAGCGTGCCTATGAGGAGAAGCATAAGGCAAAGCAACACAATGGGAAACACGGACCAAGGGACCTTGAGGTTACTTCACACGAGCCTGGAAGGCCGTGCGGGAAAACAACGCATGGCGCGCATGCCCGATAGGGGAGACATCAGGTGCCTGAGCAGGGGGCAGCCAAGGGGCGTCAAGGTGAGGGGTCCCCGGCCTTGCGCGCGCAAAAGGGACGATTTGCGCGCAAAACACCGGGATGACGCGCAATAGGAGTAATGGAATTGCGCACGAAGAGGGAATTACACGCAAAGTTTTGCGCGCACAGTAGGGTATTGCACGCGCGGACCACGCATTGCGCGCAAGTGGGGAAACCAGGGGAAGGGGAAAATTCATTGAAGCCGGTGGAGTTGCGCGCAAAGGTGAACTCCGGGGCAAGGTTGCGCGGAATTCAGGATTACCTGGATGTCATCTTTCGTGCGGGGGGAGCCGAATTGCGCGCACGAGAGTCGATTCGGATTCCTCAACCCCCAAACCGTTCGGGGTCACCTTATATTTATAGGCGACCTCCGGCGTGGAATCCAGGCGGCGCACGAAGTTTTCCGCACGGGGAACCGCTTGCGCGCAAAATTTCGCCGCGGAGAAACGGGGCGCGTAATTATCACGCGCCTCACCGGTCTAATTCCGCGAATCCCGGGAGCACTTCGCGCATAGAACATTTTTACGCGCAGATCCTCCTTTATTTCGCGCACCACTTCCCAGGCCTCCGGACCGGGCCTCTGATTCCAAATATGACTTCGCTTCATCATTTCAAAACTTCCTCCGGGAGTTGCGGGTTTTTTTTGGCGTCAACAAATGCCCCCCCCCTTGTAATTGGATCAGAGAGAGGTCGCAACAATCAGATTCCAAGGGAAACGCCGAAACGCCAAAGTGCGGAGCCTCTTGGTCAAGTTGCGCGCAAAATTCACATGGGGCGCGCAAAATTCCGGATGCGCGCGGAATCCTCTTCCTGCGCAGCACGGAACCCCAACCTCGCCTATAAAAATGGGCACTGGGTCCCAACTCCGTACATCCGCTTTTTTCCACGTGATAAGCTGTTCGCTCTTGTGCGCGAAATCGCTCCGCGGTTGTGCGTAATAACGCACTAGCAGCGCGGAATTCCTTCCGAAATTTGGCCGTGATTTCGCACCAAACCGGGATCTTCCGTGCTTCGCGTGCCGATTGCGCGCTCATCTCCAGGATTTCACGCAACTCCTTCAGATTTCACACCAAACTCTCCAATTCCGCGCACTGCATCCCGATTTCGCGCAACTCCCGAAAAATTTGAGATGGCTGCAAACCGATTCGATGAGGGGGAAGCCGCTGCCCGTAGGACAGAAATGGTGGCGAATGAGGAGGTATATGGCTCCAAGGTGATCGTCTCCAACAATCTCACATTGTTCAATCTGCTGTCTCCGGCCCAAAAGGCATATCCCTTGTCGGACAACCTCCCGCTCTGGAATTTTGGCATCCTGGAGGAGGTACCACTGTCGGGCTTCGAGGTGGACACACCGCGGTCCTAGGTGACTCGGGAGGACGAACTTCCTCGCTATAACATCACCAACAACGACCGTCATGCCAAGGAAACTAGACACATGGATGTATATGTCCTGAACCCGAGGACTAGGACCATTACCGGGGACGAGCCTGTGGCGGAGGATTCTCCGACCCTCTACGCGAGAAAATTCCGTCAGAGCATCATGGATGACACGAAGGGCTGGCTGAAGGATTGGGACCTGCGGTCCGGTGGTAACATCACCAGTGAATGGGCCTGGGCGTTCTGGGTTCGCCATACCTGCGACCAGTTCGGAGACAAACTGCGGTATATCGGCCTGTTCGAGGCGATATGGACATCGTAGTTCCATTTCCACCGTCAGCCTGAACTCGGACCGGATCTATTCACCCGGTGGTCTCCTAACACCAACACGTTCCACCTTCATCATGGAGAAGTCGGCGTCAGTCTCTGGGACGTTCACTGCATCGGCGGTATCCCACTCGAGGGTTACCAATAAAACGAGTTCGTTCCTCCAAAGAACACCTGGGGAGATAGGTCGCGGACGCCTATGATGACGTGGCACCTGCTGCAGCTGGCCAAGGAGAGGTTGGGGGTCAAGGACTTCTTGAAGGACATCGCCTACAAGGGCTGGTTCAGCCTGTTCCTTGAAAAGGATCCCGCCATCAAGATGTTGGGACGGGTAAAATGGTGCCCAACCGCGACTCAGAGGAGCAAAGACGGGTCATACTGGAAGACCCTGGAGGCAGGGCAATACCAATCATGGGGCTACCGCATCATTGAGGCCCGGGACCCGAACGTCCGGTATGCCGGGTTCCTTGCCGCCTTTCTGAGCGGGTGGCTCCTGCCGGTGCGGGACGCGAGGATGGGCGTCTGTCCATCGACCTTGGTGATGGCGGGCTCCATGGACGCCAACAAACGGTTCAACTTGGGCGTCCCCGTGCTGGCCAAGCTGTATACCATTCTGGGGCGCATCTCACGAGGGGGGTCACCTTGGAGAGTATGTGGTCCCTTCCAGATCTTCCATGGCTGGGTGGCGGCTCATCTCGGCGGGTATACTTTCCCAAACGCCGTCCGTCCTCCGGTAAATGGCTTGCGACCATCCTTTCTAAACATTTCAGGGGTGGCGCCATTGACATTCAATGAGGAGGGCATGAGGATCCGCATTGGTAACCATGCCAACTTCAACTTCAGCCCATTCCCCACCCCGGTTGTCCAGCTAGTGGACAACGGGAGAGGCTCTCTGGAACAGCAGGAATACTTCCAGAGCATTCAGGGCGGGGTTCTCGTGGCTTGGATCGACGGGAAGGTGATCTGCGAGCCGTACGTGCCATCCCGATTCGCCAGGCAATTCGGGTGCCTCCAGCGAATGCCGAAGAAGGTATTCACGACTGTCTGGCAGGAGAAGAATCCATGCGTCCTGCGCCAGATGTGGTTGATGTTTACCACCTTCGGCTCTGCCAACGTCGTTACTCTCCCTCCCACCGGGGTCGATGCCGGCCTAGCAATCGAATATGCCAAAAACTAGACCATTGCGTACCCTGAGGGGCTATTACGCAAGCGCGTCCGGCAACTCGAGGTTACTCGCGCGGAAACCGGGTGACGGGAAAGAAGGGAAGGTGCCGTCGGAAGGGGAGAACCAAGGACGCGTCAGGAAGCGAGGCTTACACAGGCTGGGACTTCGGTAGTGAGGACATCACATGGTACCTCCACGTCCTCGTTACCTACAGGGGGGTCACATGAGGCATCCAGGGAACTGCCCGGGAAGAAGATAAGATATCTGCTTGAAACTTCTCAAGACGCAATTCTCCCGGCACTGTGGTCGGCCTGGATGACCCTGCGGCAATCGCTGAGCGTCAAAGCCATCTGGCAGAAGATAATGCAGAACGAGATCCAACTGCCAGAGGTCGGGCTTGTTCGGATTACCGACCAAGTAAATTTCCATCGGCAGCATGCTTATGTGACGGCCATAGACGCATACGCACGCCAAAGGGGGCGGCGTGCGGAGCCAACTTTCCTAGTGAAAGTGATGCTCGGCCTGGAGCATGATCCGGAAGCGATGCCGCCAGGAGAAGGCGATAGTGATGAAGTTCCGGAGGGGGAGGAGGAAACCGGAGAGGACGAAGGTGAGGGAGAAGACGAAGAAGAGGATACCGAAGGTGAGGGTTCACAAGGGGCGACCTACCAAGGGAGTCTTCGAGAGAGCGGTGAGATTTCCGACTCTGATCTCGACATAACCAAGATTCTCGAGGTTTGTCTCTGCCTTCATTAATTTCCCTCATTCATCCATTCTACTTTCCAACTTCTAACTCACTTCCCCATCCTACTCAGGAGCAGCTGAGCGGTGGACGGGAGTCCCCACCAGAGGAAGGAGGAGAGGAACCAGTGGGACATGATGGGGATCCGACACCCATCATTGAATTAACCAGCGCAGAGGGGTCTCCCCTTATGGAGGCTCCTGCAGTGGCTGGAACACTGGGGACCAACGCTCTGGATTCCTGTAAGTCTCACGCTTCACTACTGGTGCTTGGTGTCAAGAGATCCCGTCTGAACAGCGTATGCCCCACGCAGTGATCTCAACACTGGAGGCACGTCAGGCTGCGGAGCCCAGGCCATCCACAAGTGGACCAGCGGTGGATATACCACCTCGCTCGGAACATGCTCTCTGCACTGAGTCGGCCCCGACAATAGATGAACAGAGGGCGGAGGACATCAGCGGTGCTGTTCCCAGAACGCGGTCGGAAGCTGGTGGAGGCATCATTGCTGCTGGGGCGAGGGAAGGTCGCCCGAACGTCGAGGATTCTATTCCTCATGAAGACATCCCTGGGGTGGATCCTGCTTCCGATCTGCTGGCGGCCTTCCCCATATACCGACCTGCTGACCCTGAGGAGATTGATGACTCAGACTCAGAGGCAGCCGAGGAGAGTCGGATGACACATCGAAAGGGGTGGAAGTGTATCCAGCGCTTTCTCAGGCAGCCCCAGTCCGATTGGCTGCGGCGGATGGGATCACTTCAGACCTGGATGCGCTTCCTGTGCGCCGGAGGGGCTGATGCTCAGTGCCTTCATCTAACGGTCCGTGATTAAATGGCCGAGAAGATGCGCGAGAGCATCCGGCGCACCGACATTTCCCAGTTCCAGGAAGGATCGACGAGCACTCAAGCGCTGCTGAGGGCAGAGCAAGAAGTCCGACACCTCGAAGGGCAGGCGGCAGATAAAGAGGTCTTCATCGCAACATGCTCTGAGCTCGTGGATCAACTGACCAACCAGTTGGCTGATGCCCAGGAACAACTGGTGGAGGCGAGTCACTAGATGACCGTGCATCGAAGCGAGCAGGCGCATGCACAAGCTAGGGCTGATGAGCTGCGCTCTGTGGTGGCCGATGAGGAGAGAGTCTTCAAAGAGCGGAAAGTGGTCCTAGAGGCTACAAGCCAGAGGGTAGCAGCGCTGGAAAGATCGCTTCAGCACGCCAAACCCCGAGTGATTTGTTTTTTCCATCTCATGAACTTTTTTCTTGTACTGCTCATCATCTCAATCCAATATATAGCCAAATCCACTCTTTTTCACCCTTGGTTTAATGCGCTCAACCATAGCTTCGAAACGAATAACAACTCACCCCTAGGCTCCTGTGGGACATGCCCAACGCAAGAAGCAAGAGATGCTCGTACCATTATTCTGTTCAACTGTGGGGCATTGACCAAGCTTCAGGCGTCCAAAATCGGGCCTGGACTTTTGAAGAGACCCCGGGCCGATTGATGTGTCGACTTCTCAATGTGCCTTAACACACGAGCGGGGCAATGCCGGGGGCATTGAAATCCATCCGAAGATAGGGGGATGGAGAGAAAGGGTGCATTACGCTGCCCAAATTCGAAACCCAATGGGGCGCAACCATGGAGGATAACTGTCAACCATGGCGGAAACACAACATCCATATCACGTTGGCCCGGAATGGGAGGACAATAAATGAGGGCTGACCGCTGACCATATTTGCAACATGGGGCCTAACTCAAATATCGTTGGTCAGTTTTCTGGAACGTTGGCCCAGGACAGTAGGCGGACCATAGGTCAAGCATCCATACTGTTAGGGGGTCCCGTCAGACATGACCAGTTCTCCGGAAAGTTGGCCCAGGACAGTAGGCGGACCATAGGTCGAGCATCCATACTGTTAGGGGGTCCCATCAAACGCGAATGGAAATGAGGGTCCGAATAAGGGGGAACACAAAACGCGGGAGATGGAGTGGTGGCTTATTCGAATAGAGTCCAACACTCTCGATATTGCGCCACCAGGGCGAAGGCGCATTAGGCGGACATACCAACCTGATCACGGGTCGTCCCAATTTCCTGGCAGGACCTCTTTGGCGAGAGAACTGCCACTTCCCATCATTACCATGGGGCATCCTGAACATGCTCGGGGTGGATATCATGATTACACCATTTCTCATGAAGTCGGGCTGAGGGGCCGACAGTAAAGAAGGACGGTGTTCAGCTATCCCTGGGGATGGACCCAAGACAAAATGTCCGGGCGGTCCTACGTATATCATAAGGAAGAGAATCAAGCCACACGTAGTTCTGAAAGTGAAATGGTAAGATACCAGTTCCAAGGGAAAAGGGGAGTGCGGGCGTGGCCCTTACACTAAAAGAAGCGGCATTTGATAAATATTGTTTGTCCTTTAAGGTGAGTAGTTTTTTTTGTTGTGAAGCGACAGGCCCAGAGTAGCAGGCCATGGTGTCGCCACAAGCATAAAGCTGTGATAGGTGTTGAAAAATGGCATGTAATAAAACCAATACCCAACGTGATGTACTCTACAACGAGGTCACCAAAATGCAGTGCCATTTTTTGTCGTGCGGCCAGGACGATAATGTCACAGTTTAGGGTCGTGTGATAGGACCAACAGCACAGTTTAAGGTCATATGGTTTGGACCAACAACACAGTTTAAGGTCATATGGTTTGGACCAACAACACAGTTTAAGGTCATATGGTTTGGACCAACAACACAGTTTAAGGTCATATGGTTTGGACCAACAACACAGTTTAAGGTCATATGGTTTGGACCAACAACACAGTTTAAGGTCATATGGTTTGGACCAACAGAACAGTTTAAGGTCATATGGTTTGGACCAAAAACACAGTTTAAGGTCATATGGTTTGGACCAACAACACAGTTTAAGGTCATATGGTTTGGACCAACCGAGAGAGGAGCCTCAGGCAAAAGAGCCTACGAGGGTTCAACAATCAGGGAGGGGTAGCAGACGCTAGCTCCCAGCTATGCTGGGCCTGAAACGCAATGTCTGGGCGACTCCTCACTCTCCTAAGGGGATGAAGGTCAAGCTGTGCGCAACCCGTAAAGAAGAGACCCAAGCACATAATCTAGCGCTCGAATCGCGGGAGCCCTAAGAGACACCGTGACGCAGCTCGGTCTGTCTGATGTGCGGGGGTGTACTGAGGGTTAGTACAAGGAGTGTCGAGATTCCACCTTGGTGCAGCGGGGCAGAACATGACATGAACCATGCCACCAACATTCAGGGCCTGGGGAACCGGCATGACGACTGAGGACTACTGTTGACCATGTTCGCAACACAACATCCTATCGTGTTAGCCATGGGGACAAACAAATGAGCATCAACCGCTGACCATGTTCGCAACGCGGGATTTGTATCATTTTGTTGTCTAAAACCCTCAGGGGCGTTGGCCCATAATGGTAGGAGAGCCCTTGGGCGTTGTATCCAGGCCATTCTTGGGGGTCCCTCCGGGTATGAAGGATGACGGGGGCCCGAATGAAGGGGAACACGGAGCTTGGAAAGTGGATGGAACTTTCCTAAGTCGAATCTGGCACTCCAAGTTCTAGACCAGAGTGCTTTGAGCGCATCATCCGACCACTGGAAAGGGTCAGAGGGCTCAGTCCAAGAGTGGCCAAGAGATGGCGGATCCCTGGCCAAAAGAGGGGGCGTAATACCAAACACCTTGGTCACCGGGAGATCGTGGGATCTCCTAAGAGATGGGGCTGGACCTTACATCTAGGCGTTCAGGTGGTCTTACGTATCCCATTAGGATGGGAATCAAGCCACACGTAGTTCTTGATATGCGTCTTTAAACAACATTGGACAGAGGAGGGCTAAACCCTGAGGACAGGGTGCTTGGGGTGCAACTATTGCAAACCCGACGTGAAGGGGGACATAATCTCACACCACGCCACGCGACCCTGTGATCGAAGTCCCAAAGGCGAAACCGACACGACAGCGGACCTCAAGCTAGACCCAAAGACGAAAGGTCTGGGCGTTCCTACGTATCCCATTAGGATGGGAATCAAGCTAGACGTAGTTCTGGTAATACAGTTTAACGTCATGTTGGACGGAATATAGATCTTAGTTTTAGGTCTTAGAGCTCGGACCGAGAAGGAAGAAAGGGCGGAATTTGGTAATTCCTAGGCTGGACCCGAGACGAAATGTCCGGGCGGTCCTACGTATCTCATGAGGATGAGAATCAAGCCATACATAGTTCTTGAAATACAGTTTAACGTCATGTTTGACGAAATATAGATTTTAGTTTTAGGTCTTAGAGCTCGGACCAAGAACAGGGAAGAACCAAGAGAGGATCTTAGTTTTAGGTCTTAGAGCTCGGACCAAGAGGATCTTAGTTTTAGGTCTTAGAGCTCGGACGAAGAGGATCTTAGTTTTAGGTCTTAGAGATCGGACCATGGAGCCCATATGTAGGGCAGAGTGCAGTTTAAGGTCGTGCTGGACCGTACAGTTTAAGGTCATGCTAGACCGTACAGTTTAAGGTCATGTAGGACCATACAGTTTAAGGTCATGTAGGACCATAACAGTTCAAGGGCATGTAAGACCATAATAGTTTAAGGTCATGTAGGACCATAATAGTTTAAGGTCATGTAGGACCATAACAGTTTAAGGTCATGTAGGACCAACAACAATTTAAGGTCATGTAGGACCATAACAGTTTAATGTCATATAGGACCATACAGTTTAGGCAAAGTACTTCTTGAGGAACCTCGCGTTGGTGGGAGGATTGATACGCTCCCCATCCATAGTCACCAGGGAATACGCACCATTGGGATAGACCTTGTGGACAATAAAATGTCCCTCCCACTTGGGCTCCAACTTGGGTGGTTTCCTGCCGGGAATCATTGGCGCTCTGAGAGCCAACACCAGGTCACCTTGCAGGAAGGAGCGGAGGTGAACCTTCTTATCGAAAGCTCGAGCCATCCTACTCTGATGCCTTTCCAGGTTATGTAAAGCGCGAAGCCTACTTTTGTCCAGCGCTTCCAATTCAGCTAGACGGATCTCGGCAACCCTGTCCGGCGCTTTCTGGTCATAGACTGCCGTGCGCAATGAGGGCAGTTGGACCTCGATGGGAAGGACGGCCTCAGCTCCGTACACCAGGGAATACGGGGTCGCCTGGGTGGAATTGCGATTCGTCGTCCTATAATCCTAGAGGGTGTTGGGGAGCTTGTCCGGCCAACTTTTCCTGTTCTGACCATCCATTTTTTGCAGAATGTTAGAGAGGGTTTTTCTAAACGCCTCAATCTGTCCATTCACCTGCGCATGATAGCGGGAGGTGTGGTTCGAGCGAATGTTGTACTTGGCTACAATCTCTTCAGCTCGGCCGCTCGGAAGTTGGTTCCGTTATCTGTGAGGATAGCGTGGGGTATTCCAAACCGGTGAATGATAATGGAACTCACGAAGTCGGCGATAAAACCAGCCTTGACTTCCCTAAGTGGGGCTTCCTCTGCCCACTTTGAGAAGAAATCCGTGGCGGTTAAGATGAACCGGCACTGGCGGGCCGTCGCTGGTGGGTAGGGCCCTATGACATCCAACCCCCAGACTGCAAAGGGCCAATAATACTTAGTAGTATGGAGAGGCTCCGGTGGCCGATGCACAAAGTTAGCATGAACTTGGCACGCATGGCACCTCTTGGCGTACTCGATGCAGTCGTGGATCATGGAGGGCCAGAAGTATCCCAGTCTCCGAATCTGGTGGGACAACTTCGACCCGGCCTGGTGGGTGCCACAGGAGCCAGCGTGCACTTCCTGCATGACTTGTTTGATCTCAACTCCTTGAAGAAAACGGAGGAGAACACCATCAAGCCCGCGCCTGTAGAGGAGATGCTAACGACTGGGACCGCTTTGAAGGGTGAACTGCGGCGCATGGCACCAGATTCGTTCCCGCTCTGCTCGGTCCATCGGAAGATTGCCGTGCCGGAGATATTCAACCAGAGGTGTCCTCCAGTCAGGAACTGTCTCGATCACCATGCCTGGAACCCCGGGGGGTTCCGACGCAGGAGCACTAGCGGTGAGATGGTTCACTCGCGGGCCACGACCGCCCTCCGGGATAACAGGAGAAATGATTCTTCGGTGTGCCACGTGGATGATTAGGTCATCCTGTTCGGGCTCCGCGAGTGATGCGGCCAGGCTGGCCAAAGCATCTTCTCGACTATTCTGCGACCGGGGAATGTGAACGACATCTGGTCGGGAGGGGAACATAGCCATTAGATGGAGGGTGCACTCCAACAACAGCACCACTTCTGGCTTCCTGATAGCGTAGTCACCATTAAACTGCTTGATGACTAGCTCAGAGTCCCCTTTTACATACAGGTGGGGTACGTTAACCTCCGGAGCCAACTCGATGCCAGTGATGAGGGCATGATATTCTACCTCATTGTTGGTGCAACCCTCTGACAATAAGAAATAATATGGCAGCACGACTTGCTCCGGGGTGATGAAGACGATACCCAGGACCACTCTGTTAAGCCTAGGATAGTTGAGCATTCTACCGGTAGGGCTTCAGGAGGCGCCATCAAAGTGCATCTTCCAGCATGGGGTGGCGTGATCGAATGAGAGGATTGCCTCATCAGGAAATCCCACATCCAGCGGCTGGTCCGTAGAGGTTGGATGAGCAGCTAAGAAGTCTGCCAATGCCCGTACTTTGAGGACCTTCTGAGGTACGAACCTAATGTCAAACTGCTGGAGGATCACCGCCCAATGTGCTAATCATCCGGTCAACATAGGCCGACTCAGGATGTATTTCGACGGGTCTACCCGAGAGACCAACTGTACCTCATGGTGCTGCAAGTAGTGCCGCAATTTCTGTATGGAAAATACGAGCGCCAGACATCTCTTCTTGATGGGAGAATATCTAATCTCCGCGTCGAGGAGCATGTAGCTGAGGTAGTAGAGGCTATTCTCTATTCCCTCATTGTTTTTCTGGGAGAGAAGGGCGCCAAGGGATTTCTCCAGGGCGGTCACGTAAAGGACCAGCGGCCTTTCGAGAATGGGTGGCATCATGACCGGAGGTTGAAGCAGATACTGCTTGATTTCATCAAAAGCGGTCTAGCACTCTTTATCCCACCCATAGGCGGCGCCTTTCTTCATGAGACAAGAGAAGGGCTTACACTTGCCGGCCAGATTCGCAATGAATCAACGTATGTAGGCTAAGTGGCCTTGGAGGCCTCGAAGCTCCCGAATATTACTCGGGGGAGGCATCTGACTGATGGACTTGATCTTCTCGGGGTCGATCTCGATACCTCGATACCTGACGATGAAGCCAAGAAACTTTCCGGAGGTGACCCCGAAGGCACACTTCAACGGGTTCATCTTCAAGTGACGAGAACGGAGCAAACCGAACACTTTATCAAGGTCTTTGAGATGGTCCTGGTGCTGACGAGATTTAACCACCAGGTCATCTACATAGCACTCCACCAGTGTCCCGAGGATCGGCTTGAATATGAGGTGCATAGCCCGTTGATAGGTGGCACCGGCGTTCTTCAGGACGAAAGGCATAACTCGATAGCAGAAAGTTCCCTGGGGGCCCTGAAGGCAGTGTACTCTTCATCCTCGGGGGCCATCCAGATTTGGTTATACCCGGAGTACCCATCCATGAAAGTGAGGGCTTGGAACCCGGCCGTTGCGTCGATCAACAACTCTGTCACGGGAAGGGGAAAGTTATCCTTCGGACAGTGGCGATTAAGATCGCGGAAGTCGTTGCAGACCCTGATCTGCCCATTCTTCTTCCTAATGGGCACAATGTTGGCTAGCCACCTGGGGTACTGGACTTCCCTGAAGAAGTTGGCCTTAATGAGCTTATCAACTTCGACCTCAACCATGGCACCGTGAAAGGGGTGCATTTTTCTGGGAGGCTGCTTGAACCCGCGATGGTTTGATGGGAGGCCAAGGCGGTGGACGGATACCTGGGGGTCTAGTCCCGGCATCTCGTCATAACTCCAGGAAAACAAATCACGGTTCTGTTTGAGGAAGTCTATGTACCGTTTCCGTTCCTCGGGAGGCATAGCGGCACTGACCAATGTGGGTCTCGGGTCTGCCTCACTACCGAGGTTCACCTGTACGAGCTCGTCGACCGTGGTGGAGAAGCCCTCCTCAAAGGCAGGAGGAGCATCTTCCATGTCTTCTTCTCCGCTTGGGGAAAGATTGTCCATGGGGGGAGCTATTTAGGGGCTGCTCGACCCTGATGGGGAGCTAGCACCGGCTTGGGCGGCAGTGGTCGTCATGACGGGAGGCTCATGCACCGCGGAGACCGTAGCTACAAAGGCGGTTGATCCAATCCCATCCGGCCTGCGGCCCAAGGGGCCACGCTTTATGACATCGAAGCAGTGGTGTCACGTTGGCCTGATCCGGTCGATCCTGGCTCGGCGAAACATGCACGTATGACGCACCACCATTGCCATAAGCCCAACGTCCCGATATCGTACGGGGGTAGGAGGCTCGGGGATCACTCGGGCCTGGTTGGTGTAAGAGTACAAGGTGATTTACCGTCGTCGCTTAGACCCGGAAACATGCATTCCTCTGGTACCCGAGACAACAAAGCACTCCCCCATATCGGGAGTTATGGCCTCCAACCGATGGATTGGGAAGACATATGCGTCATCCAAACCTGCCCAGGGATCACTCGCGACGGCGGCAGGCTCAACCTCACCTGCCAGGATCTGCTTTTCCTTGCTCTTGTAATAGTCTGCGTCCAGGTAACGAGCTTAACAAGAGGAAAATAGGGACGTATCTCCTTGGAGCACACCCACTCGACCCTTAAGGGAGTATTTGAGGCACTAATGGTATGATGAGGGAACCGCTGCGTGAAGATGGAGCCACGACCTGCCCATCAACACGTTATAGGCAGTGTCTTGAGAGACAACCATGAATTTAGTATTGGCAATTAAGCCACCGAACTGGGTCTTCAGACGAATCTTGCTGAGTGGAGTTTGCTCGGTCCTGTCATACCCCTGGATTATGAGGTCGGAGGGAGTTAAATCATCCTCGGACAACCCCAGTTTTTGCAGTATCCGAGTTGGGATCAAGTTAATCCCAGAACCCGTGTCGACAAGACAGTGACGGACCTCCATGCCATTGAACTGGCCGGTGATGTACAACGGGCGGATGTGCCCCTGTATGGGAGGGTCTTCATATTCACCGGAGAATGAGATAACCGCCTGACATTTGGCATCCTCAATCACCTCGGTGTGGAAGGCTTCTGCGGCCGCTACCTCCGTTTCAAACTGGAGGGGGCTCCTCAGAGCCTCGACGAGTGCCTCACGCATTTCAGACGATAGGCAGAGGGCCTCAAGGATGGAAAGCCTCGCCGGAATGTCGGCCAGATGCTTCAGGACATCATACTTTCGCGCCAAACACGAGCTTCTGCTTACAGGAGGTCGCTCTGCGATTGGGGGCATGACGGGCCCTACTGGCGGGACCGGTGACTGACTGGTACTAGGCACATCCCGCTGTTCACTAGCTGAAGCCTGGGAGGTGGATTCCATGCTAGGACCGGAAGGCCGTAGTCGGCCAACGGCAGGGCTGGGCTGGTTGCGACGCGGGCAAGGCGATTCCACCCGATCCAGCAACACGAACGATGGTGGAAGCGAACCTGTTGTCACCGGATGAGGGAGCCGTGAGTGCTGCTCTCTACACCGGGCCTGCTACCTGGTTTCGGTGGCGTGCACAGCCTGACTGGAGGTGACGACCGCCGTGGCCCGACGATTCACATATCCACAGATCCGTCGATGTTGACGACGACTGGGGACATTGGGGAGGTTCACCCGACGCTCCTCGTCGTCGGGAGCAACAAAGGGATTTACCAACTCTATAGTGTTAACCGAAGCGTACCCCGGGCTCTCGGGGAGATTCACCCAGCGCTCCTCGTCGTCAGGAGCCACAAAGGGATTTACCAACTCTACGGTGTTAACCGAAGCGTACCCCGGGCTCTCGGGGAGATTCACCCGGCGCTCCTCGTCATCAGGAGCCACAAAGGGATTTACCAACTCTACGGTGTTAACCAAAGCGTACCCCGGGCTCTCGGGCGAGGAGTCATCCATTACCGGATGGGGTCTCGGAGGGATCCCCATTCTCGGGGCCATGAAATCGCCAAGAGTGCGAGAAGATGACCAAAATGGCAGGGAACGTTCTTTCTTCTTGCATCGCCGCCTGCTCTTCTGGGAAGAAGTAGGCTGGGACGACGAGGACGAAGCGGCGCTCGCGGATTCTGAGGGCTCTGGCCAGTCCAGGCGGGCACGGATGATTCCATGGGAACGGGAGACCATCCTGCGGGCCATCCAATCGTTATACTTCTGGGACCCATGGTCATAAACCTGTTCCCACCCATCCCCGTCGTCACTACTACCATCTGATCCCACGAAGACACCTGCCACCTGTGCCGGGGCTGGGCCCAACCTGACTATGTTTTTGTCAATCTGGTCTTGGAGCCAGTCCTTGAACACATAGCATTGTTGGATGGTGTGTCCCAGGAACTGGTGATAAGGGCAGTAGTCAGGGCGATCCGTGAGACACGCCTCTTCTGGCTTCTGGCACTCAGGCAGCCGCACGATCCTCTGCTCCAAGGTGCTACGGAAATAACCGAGGACCTGGGCCTCGCTAAACGAGTAAGCCCGATTCCTTCTTCCTAGAAAGGGGACCCTTGGTGGCTGACCATGGCTAGGGACCGGAGGATCAGGCCAAGGAGGCGGAGCCAGATTACCTCGCCTAGGTGGTGGAGGTGCGTTACGCGGAGGCACCTGGCAATTTTGAGGCGGTCGCTGCTAGGCCGGAGGCTGTGGGGGTGGACCCCTATGAGCCTGCTGAGCTGGCCTCACCGGAAGCAACTCTAGTAGTCTGGGGGCCTCTATCTGTGCCACAGCAGCGAGCTCGGCTCTGGCGTCTCTCCTTGCGAAGATCACAGGAGGTAGCGGGCGTCCCTGACTGGCCTGTTGCAGGGCTTCTTCGAGGCGCTAAGCCTTGTCCGAGAAGTCCCGGAACCCTACAGGGTAATTCTGCATGATCAGGGAAGGAACCAACTCTGCCTTGATGTTCCCCACACACATCGTCAGTAATTTCTCCAGAGTCAGTGGCATGTCAAGGGAGTACGTGAGCCCCTTCCACCGGGCGACGAAGTCCGCAACTCGCTCATCGGGCCTTTGCTTGCACCTGAAGAGTTCTGCAATGTTCGTCTTCCGGGTTGTGGAACTAAAATGGTAGAGGAATTGTCGACGAAGGTCCTCCCAGCTAGTCACTGATCCAACAGGAAGCTGGCTGTACCAAACGAACGCTGGTCCCTCCAGCGTCTGGACGAAGCACCAGAGCTTGGCAGCCTCCTGCTGCGCCGGAGTCCCCAACATAGGCCCGCACCTCGAGTTGAAGTGGGCCAAGTGTTGCGGTGGGTCTCCTGTCCCGTTAAAGGGGGCAAAAGTGGGATTCCCAAATCCTGGCGGGGCCGGCATGTCATCCACCCATGCGGGGTACGACTTGCCATCCGGTGGGATCTCCACCTACCGAGTTTCCAGGGCCTCCAAGCGAGCGATGAGTACCTCCATCAGATCATCCGGATGCGGATTCATGTCCTGATGGGGATCTCTAACCACAAGCGCATTACCAGGCTCTTCGATATGATAGTCGCACTCAACGGCTCGGGGGGCAGCTGGCGGAGCGACTGTCGGAGCAGCGGGAGGAAACTGAGCAGGGTCTCCCAAGTTGCCTCGCTACACTAGAGGGTTCGGCGAAACATATCGTGCCCTATTGCCATGGGCTCCAGTGTCTCTCCTGTCAGCGAACACGACACGGTCACAGTTTCCCGGGGGGATCTCAGCAAGGGGTAGATGCTCCTGCCCCTGCTGTCCTGGTCTAGGGTTTCCGTAGACAGGCCGCCGCTCTGCAATGTGTTCGTCCAGGAGCTCATCAACCAGCCTCTTTTGCTCGGCTAGCTATTGGCGCAGCATGGAATTCTCGGGATCTTCCTCTGCCTTCTACACTGAGGCGGATGGGTCGGCGAGTTTGATAGACCCGACGGGCTCTTTACCCTTGCCGATGTTTCGGCCTAGTGCCAGTGCCTCCGTGGGTATAGGAAGGCTTAGGAGGCTCCTCTGTTGGCGAGTAATCCTCCCAGATGGGTCCAGCAATGGCCTGTCCTCGGGGGGTGAGTCCCCGTCGAGGGGCTCCACAATGTTTCCCTCATCTGAAAGGTCATCCATGTTGACCGTGACTGCCCTTGGTGACATTCCATCAGGGCCGCCCAGTGGATCGGGCTACCGGCGGATCGCACAGAAGAGGAGAGCAGCGTACTGCCCCCACCCGCAGACGTGCACGTGGGGGGTGGCCTTCTCAATAACTCTGCAGAGTACTTGAAAAATCTGGACACATCGTTGCTAAAGGTCCTCGTGGAGGCCCAGCGACTCAGGGTGCCAGACCACGGGGAGTGCTGCTAGGTCAACCCGTCGGCACTGCTCACCAATCTCCTCGAGATGCGCTTGGCTCCCGGGATAAGGCACCAGCTGATGATGGAGGCGGGAGTGAGTCACTCGAAGAATCTGGCGGAAGCATTCAAACTCTCCCGGGGTGAGTGACTCTGGCACATCAAAACCCGATTCTGCGATCGGCCAAAACTTCTCAGGGAAGTGGCCCGCTGCAAGGATGGTCCAGAAGCTCCACGGCTCTGGCTCGGGGTCCAGAACTTGCTTCCCCTACTCATCCATCGAGGAAAGACGAGGAATTGGCAATGGCACTGAGGCAGGCCGTCGGGGTGGTGGGCTGGCCGGCGGGGAATACGGTGAACAGGCCGATTGGCCGCCGATCCCTAGGTCATCCTTCCGAGGTTGCAGTGCCCTGGCCGCCATGTCGCGATAGGATGGGCCGGTGGATGGGCCTCCTGTCACAACGTCGGTTCTTGCCGAGGGTGTGTCACCTCACGATCCTTCCGTCGGTCCCCAGAAAGGTTCCTCATCCTCCCTAACAGGGGCGGGAGGTGCTTTCGAGGAGATCAGCGGCAACTGCGGGCTTGATCCCTGGCGGTACGCCAAATCCTCGTCCTCCTGGATATACCTTCGAAGGGAGGAGGGAATCATACGGATCTCGCATTAAGGGAGTACGAGACTGACGCTCCGCGTCCCCATCCCTGCCTCAACTCGAAAGGTTGGGGGGGAGGTTCTATCGTCGAATCGTACTCTACCTCAGAATCCGAGAAACGGACTGGTCTGATTCCCGTCCGGACTCCCCTGACATTCCTCCGACGGCGACGACGCCCAGCCTTCCTGCCCCTGGGTAGCTCCTCAGGGTAAGGACGACTTCCATCATTGGGTCCCCCGGACACAATAGAGCTGGGCCAGAGGGGACCGAAGGCCGGGGTGTGAGAAGCACCAGGACAGATGTCGAAAGGGACATGGGGAGGACCTCCATGTGAGTGAGCGACTGGATACACAACGACTCCATGCTCGCGACCGGCGGTAGGGGGAGTGACCTCATACCCCATGCAGTGGGTGCTGGAAGGAGTCATACCCGAAGCATAGCCATCGTGAAGAAGCTTTCGGCTTCCCAGATCGGTGGAACAGGATGAGCCTTCATGGTGAGCGGCACTACCGCGGATTGTCCCGCAGTGGCCATTGCCAGTGTCCACGACCGGAAGATTCGACCCAACCCGCCTGCAAGGCGGTCGGGGTTTCGATCCAAGTCGGGCACGCGGCTGCCCCTGCTCAACATGCGCATGGATTTGGGAACAGGAGTCAGCAATGGCTGGGGCCACAATGGTTGCTGATGCTGGTGCCCCAGGATGGGTGTTCTCCCCCACTCGCGCCCGACATTGGCGTCGATTCAGATGGGCCGGAGCCGGCAGTGCGGGCATGAAGATTACCTGCTCCTCGGCTCGGGGAGTCGGGCGGCGGCGTCGACGCAGCCTGGCGGGGGTTCTTGCCGGTAACCCCTGTGATGGATCGCCGATCGGGTGGACCCGGACATCCCCCACCTCATTGGCGTAGGGGAGGGATGTGTCACAGTGCTCCGGGGATAGGCTCCCGAAGCGGTTGAACGTCGGCGTGGGGAGCGGTGGCTCCCTGCGCGGCCCTCGAGGGCGGCGATGGTGGTGAGGCACGACCGCCTCTAGATCCAAGCGGGCCATGCCCCTGGTGGGGATGATCCCTTCCTCGTCATACCTACGAACCAGGTGATTGATCACGCTCAGTTGGATGATTTCTAACGGGGAGAGGGGGCGCAAGCGCCTGGCTGATACGACGGTCGAAGTCGGAGCGACCGTGGGATAGGTGGGACCGCGTGGGGTAGCCGCGTCAGCACTGCCCCTGCCCCTGCACCGGTGGGCAGGTGGCGATCGAGCTCCGAATGCAGTGATCTGATTCCTGGAAACAGGGAGATGAACCCATTAGTGTCAATAGGAAAGGAGATCGACAACCAAGGTCCAACATCATTCCGTCTTCAGTGGTCGGCAAGAGGGAACCACGCTAACGACGTCCCAGAACGGAGTAGTCAACGTCCTGGCGGCCTTGACCCCTGGTGGGTTCACGTCCCGGTGAGGGTTACCCAGACCTGGTGACATTCTATTATTCCGATGCTCCAATAGATACCATTCCCCATGTTGAGGAGAAGAGCTTCACGTCGGGTTCACCATTTTTTGTTTCCAACGCTTTCACCGGGGCGTGCGCGTCCGTCCGCCGGGGAGGACGCGCTGCTTGTGGCCCCGTATTCCCGCTTTCCAAAGGCGGGCGACATCCGTTCCTTGTTCATGGATTCCTGCTCCTTGATCGAAACCGGGATGATGGGATGTCGGTTCTTCCTTCCGTGGATTCCTCCTCGGAGCTCGTCACCTTGTCCGGGTCTCCCTCATAGATTTAAGACGGGTTCGTGAAGCTCATTCCTGGTGCCATATCTACATGGACGCTAGTTAATTACGCTACTTCTGTCAAGACGCTCCAAGGGGTCTTGTCGGGACAGCAACCTGTGGTGAGGAGAATGGTCACGTTGAGGCATCATCGGCATGTCTGTCTTTGGTCCCTCATCACAGGGCTTCTCGAGGGCGCGGAAGCCCGAGGCATCCCACATCGAACGCGGGGAATGTGTACCATCTGAGGTTTTCCTCATCTTCCCATGTTCAACACGGGGTATGTCGCGAGTTTAATGTCTTTCGGAGACGGATCGGGTTAAAGGATCCCTAGGGGGGAACACCGATGTTGGGGCCAGCACGTGGGCGACCTCCCGTATAACATGGAGTGGGAAAGGGTGGCATGATATCACCGGGATGTGGCGGCCCGGGTAAGGATCAGGATGGATGATGGAGTGAAGCATGTGGATTACGTTCTGAGACGGTCCAAGAGGGGGGATACAGTTTAACGTCATGCGGGACGGAATACAGTTTAACGTCATGCGGGACGGGATACAATTTAACGTCATGCGGGACGCGATACAGTTTAACGTCATGCGGGACGAAATACAATTTAACATCATGCAGGGTGGGATACAGTTTAATGTCATGCGGGACGGAATACAGTTTAACGTCATGCGGGACAGAATATAGTTTAACGTCATGCGGGATGGGAGATTTGGGGCTTACGCTCTGAGGCAGCCCAAGGTGGTCAGGGAACCGACATGGAGAGGTCGGGACGACCGGGTGGTGGGCTTGAACCTCGTGGAGGCTTCCTACGTACCATGCGTTAGCACGGATCAAAGTCCACGTAGTTCGTTGGGATGGGGCTTACACTCTGAGGCGGCCCATAAGAGGATGTCATGGTCGGTGCGCGCTCTAAGCCCACGTGAGTCATGCTCGGTGTGGGAAACAAGAGGCAGCAGGGACCAGACGATCACGTCGCAAAGGGTGCGTTCGTGAGAAGCGGAATGGGGCTTACGCGTTGAGTGGCCCAAAGAGGAAATATGGGCTTACGCGTGGTTAGCGGCCCTTGGTGCCGGGGCTTACTCCAGGGTGGAGGCCCGTGGTGCGACAAAGCGCACTGGGAAAAGGACTCCACTAGCCTTGGTAGGGGGGAAGTACGGAGATGCACGGGTGCAATCATCCGTACGAAAGGTTAGGGGCTTACGCTCTGAGGCAGCCCTTCCCCCGCGGACAAACGCCGCTCCGACAAGGAGGATATCATTCCATGTGAGGAAGAGTCCATTCCCGTGGAGACGAGTGGGCGTAAAAAATGTCCGAGCTAGGGGGACCCTGCGTGCGAAGCACGGGGTCGGGCCACAGTTTAACGTCTTGTGTTAAGGACGAGGTGCTTAGCAGTTTAACGTCCTGCAGCTTGGACGAGGTGGGTTTGCTCCACACCCCTAGGGCTTACATGCCCAATGCCCTCTACCCCTTGTGGAAGGGAAGGCATCGGCAAGGACGTGGTGAAAGGGGGTCGCAGGGCAAACCACCGGGGGGTCCACGTTAGCGTGGCTATGCGAAGAAGCAATAGCCGTTAGCGTGCCTATGCGGAGAAGCATAAGGCAAAGAAACGCAATGGGAAACACGGCCCAAGGGACCTTGAGGTTACTTCGCACGAGCCTGGAAGGCCGTGTGGGAAAACAACGCATGGCGCGCATGCCCGGTAGGGGAGACATCAGGTGCCGGTGCAGGGGGCAGCCAAGGGGCATCAAGGTGAGGGGTCCCCGGCCTTGCCCGCACAAAAGGGACGATTTGCGCGCAAAACACCGGGACGACGCGCAATAGGAGTAATGTAATTGCGCGCGAAGAGGGAATTACGCGCAAAGTTTTGCGCGCACGGTAGGGTATTGCGCGCGCGGACCACGCATTGCACTCAAGTGGGGAAACTGGGGGAAGGGGAAAATTCACTGAAGCCAGTGGAGTTGCACGCAAAGCCGAACTCCGGGGCAAGGTTGCACGGAATTCAGGATTACCTGGATGTCATCTTTCGCGCGGGGGGAGCCGAATTGCACGCACGAGAGTCTCTTCGTATTCCTCAACCCCCAAACCGTTTGGGGTCACCTTATATTTATAGGTGACCTCCAGTGCGGAATCCAGGCAGCGCACGAAGTTTTCCGTGCGGGGAATCGCTTGCGCGTAAAATCTCGCCACGGAGAAACGGGGTGCACAATTATTGCGCGCCTCACCGGTCCAATTCCGAGAATCCTGGGAGCACTTCGCGCGCAGAACATTTGTGCGCCCGGATCCTCCTTTATTTCAAGCACCACTTCCCAGGCCTCCGGACCGGGCCTCTGATTCCAAATATGACTTCGCTTCGTCATTTCAAAACTTCCTCCGGAAGTTGCGGGTTTTTTTCGGCGTCAACAGGGTGTTCAAAAATTCATCATGATTGAGGGTAAAAACTTATCATTAAGGCTCAATGGAGTGCTCATAATCATCTAAGGGAATCAATCCAGAGACCAAAATCTCTCTCACTTACAAGGTAGAGGTAAAGAGGAGGGAAGAAAATAGTGGCAGGGACAGTTTCACTGTGAGTCTTTGTAAGGAGACTACAAAATCCTCTACCTACTAGTACCTATGGAGGTATTTGGGATTTTTTTGGACCTTGGCCTTAGTGATAATTATCCTTAGTTGATGGGATTCTGCCTCAAGATCTAGTAGAAAATGTGAAGGTTTCCTTATGGAGTCACCTGTCATATTAGAGTTTGAGAGATTTATGGTGACACAAATTTTTTCATGATCTTTCCTCTGATGGCATGAGAGTTCACCAAGTGTGAGTTTCTGGTATTTGGTTGGGCATCCTTCATGTGAATTTCAACCTACATAATGGGCATGGTCTCCATGGAAGTTTCTTGTCCTCCCTCCCATAGAAGGATCTTCGAATCAGGGAATGTCTTTACCATGTGGAGGACCTCTACATCAGTTAGTTATAGTGCAGGGAGGACCTCTGAAGTGAAGACCCCCCCCCGAAAACTGGTTATTGGGGTGAGGTAAGATGAACTGGCGGTGGCTGGGACCACTAGATCCAGATAAGATTAAACCTGATGGGAAAGGTTTATGCCCCCCCCGACATCAGTGTTAGTTGTTTTGAACTAAGGATAGTGTTTCAAGGGTGAGATAGACCTTCTCTTTGACCTATAAGGCTGGCTAAAATCATTGGTGTGATAGGGTGGGATCCCTCTTGGGTGGCTATCGGGTGGTGACCGCTGTGGGCGCGACCCGTACGTCCCCTAATTCATCAGTGTAGGGGATTAAGATGTCATACTATTCTAGATAGAGGCTCCCAAAATGATTCTTCTTCATTATTTATGGGATTTCCCATGGCGTAGCCCTCACGAGCAGCAATGCTGGCATGGTACCTTGGCTTCTAAGTCTTGGTTGTCAATATCCATGGTTGGGATGACACCTTCTTGCTCATATAAATGAACATTGGTGTTTATGAACCTTATATGGATGAGATCAAAAGGATATATGGGTTAAAGGTTCCCAATAGTCATTGAAGAGGTGGAAATTGTGGCTGGCGCATAGTGGCATGGGATTACTGCACTGTTAGTCACCTTTCTCCATGCTTGTTGGTGGTGGGTCATTGTGTGTTCATTGCGACTTTCCTCTTATGGAAATATATGGAGACATCCATCATTAAACATACCATAAAAGTTATTCCAAATGTACCCAACATCACATGTCCTTTTCTAGGGTAGATGGAGGATCCATATAAATGATTCCTCAGACTGGAGATGCCCAACTACCTTAACTTGACCTAGTTATGGGAGAAGAGTTCTGCACTAGGCCCAATATTTGTTTGGTGGGGGCCTGGTGTCAGATAGATAAATCTAGTCATGTTTAAATCTGATAGTTCCCAACATTAATGATATACTCACTTTTTAAGGAGAATAATTTAATTTCAAGTTAAACATTTTTTGTTTTTGATGCTTTCTCACTAGGGTTTGCATCACACTATCTTTGCCCTATACTCCCTCTTTCCAAATGTGGGCAGCCTCTGCCACAATAGTTGGTTATGTTGGGACTTTTATTGAAATATGATGATTTGATATCAGTTCATACTTCCATGGATTCCTCCCTGGATCATGTTTCCTAGTTCGAGTCTCCCTCAAATATTTAAGTCATGTTTTTGAAACTCATTCTTAGTGCTATATTTAGGTGGAAACTGGTTAATTATGCCACTTCTATCTCAACTGGGCAGCAACCCGCGATCGGAGTAGATGGTAACAATGGGAATTTATGGATGTTTTCCATATTGGACATCTATAAAGCATTTCCCTTCTGAAGTTGCAGGCATCCCATGTGTGAGACATCTTAGGTGTAAAACCCAAGGAATCCTATTTCGGCCACATGGTAGTTGACACAAGAGGCATAAGGAATATGATACCTTTTACCCCAGTAATTCCATTATTATTTCATGTGGTATATATTTTAGGTGGGCCATAGGTTTAACGTATTGTGGGAATAGGTTGGTCACAAGTTTAACGTCTTATAGGGACAGGTAGGTTACAAATTTAGTTTCTTGTGGGGGCAGATAAGTCACATATTTAACATCTTATGGGGATAGGTTGGTAGTTAATTATGTCCCCATGGGGGAATATGATCAAACATTGTGGTTTGGTTAAGTGTGTCACTAAGGGGAAAAATGATCACACTTGAGTGTTTGGTTAAGTGTGTCCCCAGGGGGGAAGTTGATCACACTTTAGGGTTTGGTTAACTGTGTCCCCAGGATGGAAGATGATCAAACCTTGGTTTTCAGTGTGTTTTTATGGGGAATGTGATTGCACTTTAGGATTGAAACCTTCCAATGGGAGGCATGCAGATTTGAAGGGGATGTTGGGGTGTCAGGATTGAACCTCATGGAGTTGTCCTATGTACCCTATTGGGAAATAGGGATTATAACCCATGTAGTTCAATGCCCAAGTTTAAGTTCATATGGAAGGATTGGTCTATGAAGTTTAACATCATGCGGTAAGGGTGATCATGTCAAGGAAGGATCATCAACAAGGGATAGTTGTAGGGATTACACATGGAATCTATTCGGTGTGGGAGTTTCATTCCATTAATGGGGAGGAGGTGGAATGCCATAATGATCATACATGGGGCATCCTATTTTCATGACATAGGGTAAGGCTATTATTTAAAATTATGTACATAGGATGTTGTTGTGCATTTTAACATCATATGACTAGGAAATTGGGATATGTAGTTTTACGTCTTATAGATTGAACATTAGTGAGGTCTATTCCTAGGGAGTCTATTTTCATATGGGAGAGAAAGATCCAACATAAGAAATACCTACTAGAAAAGTTGATTTTTTCCCTTGATGACGACACCTTTAGGGGCTTACACATCTACTACTCATGCGCCTCTAGGTGAGGCATGGTGTAAACACTGCCATGGAGGAGTGAAAATCAGGGGTCCTGATGTTAGGGTGCCTATGCTTTGGAGAAAGATTCATTAGTGTTCTAATGATTAGGACCAAAAGTCAAGGTAATGTTCTAGGTCATGCTTGATGAAAAAGGGGTGGGCACAAGGGTTTATGATACTGGTTTCTTGGGAATTTGGGGTGTGGATAAACCGATTTTAGATGGGTACAAATTATCCAGGAACTAAACTTTCATAAAAGGTTGTATGATGAAAGGGGACACTATGGAGAGTCCCAGTGGTTGTTTTTAACAAAGGTTATGGGTTTTCAAAGGTGTGGCAGATCAAGTGTGATTAGTTTACCCAATTTAGTATTTTTAATAACTCAATATATCATTTACTTGGATTTTGATCCTATAATTTTTTTGATCAAAAAATATATTTTTTGGTTATCTGATTTCAAACCTTACACACATATTTATAATATAAAACATACAAAATAAATCCAAGATTTTACTTAGTCATAGTGTCACTCCCACTTCTTAGTTTCAACTCATTTATTTCTCTCGGGATACACACTAAGACATACATGACTAGTAATAGTGTCACTTACACTTCCTAGTTTAAATCCCACATCCTAGTTTTCCAAGGGTATCATAAATATTTAATCTTTATGTATAATACAAACCTTTCATTATAACATCAAACTTACTCCTTAATCAGGATCAAGTCAAGAAAACCACTGCTTCGAGAGTTGTTCTTTTTTTCCTTCTGTTCATACTCTACTAAGTATATGTAGACTTCATGTCTTCAATATGCACCATAACATTCTCTATTTTTTTTCACTCATCACGATATGGATATGTCATTATAAAATTGAGTTACTCCTTTTTATCAAAAACAATTACATATTCTTATATATAACATGACTTAATATTAATGTCTAGGGTTGAATTCACATCCTTAAACACCTTTAATATTTACCAACATATCATCTCCCTAAAAACATAGTTAAATTCAATAATTTATATTTAATAAGATTCAATAAATAATTCCCAATAAAATATATAAACATTAGAAATATAAAAACAATATTGAATTGAAAAACAACTAAACCCGACTGAATGAATAATAATACAGTCTTCAACCAAATGCAACATGACCATCTATAAAACTTGGTTAAAGTGAGAACTTTTAACATAACTAAAAAATCATTACACTTGACATAGAATGATATGATTATTGCACTTGATAAAAAATAAACTAATACTCAATGTATAATTTTGTTTTACTCGATGTAACTGTAGTGAAGATAATTTTACTAGAAACATCATGATATTTTACTAGAAACAAGATGTAATTCTACAAGATCCAATTCCTATGTGTTTCAAACACCATAGTCACTTCACTATAAAAAAAATTTGATTTTAATTAAAATTATAGTTACCAAACTTTAAAAAATTTATATTTCATGATCGATTTCTCTTTATTATATGTTCATTTATCCTTTACAATTTTTTGATCACAATTGATTGTCCCAACACAAATCCATTTTCTACCTTTTTCTAAAAAATGGGAAACATTCAAAATTATTAAAAAACACATCCAAATCATTTTTAGTAATATTTAACATGACTCCAACACATTTCTCAATCCTTGAAACCTTATAAACACTATGATATTCATCTCCAAGTATTATGATATCAACTCATAATCCTCCAAACACTTTCAATAACCATTCAAATATTCAAATCAATTATTTATAAAATCATCATAAATGTAATCAACTTCATACAAACTACTTATCTTTTAAAAATTTCTTCACATGTACACACTCTACTAACTCTTCACATTTTATCATCGATGGTGACTTTTTTGTTTGTTCTTCAATAGGCTATATACGACGCCATAAAAATATGTCTAGTAGACTTCTAAAAGAATATTCACCAATGTAATTTTTGTAAAAGTAGGTTCCATAGAGCCAACTTAAATAGTAAATTTCAATTACTATATCATGTATATATAGAATTATGTTTAATTCCATCTTAACATAATAATAGTGATACTTATATGTATACTATTTACATGGTAATGTCCTTTGATTACATGTCATATCAAAAGGTTATAACAATTCATAGATATAATGAGAACATAGAGAAACTATGACAGTCATAGTATTATGTTCTAAATACATCATACTAATGAGACATAGATGATTTCAGACTATCAGGTGATGATAGTTAATAAGCATCGAGAATTCATTTCATGTAGTTCATACTTGGTGATCTTGAGTAGATGAGATCTCGAGGGATGACATGCCAATAGGAAAAACACATGTTTTGGGTGTCATTGGATGTTCCTATCTACAAACATGTGTATTGGTATCACAAATTTATGTCACTATCAATGTGCATCATTTGATCACATACTTTAATGTACGATGAAAACCATGAAATTTATGTTTATGGTGAGGTAGCTTGTGTCAAATGCATCATTAATAGTATGTCATTGGTTAAATGATCAAGATATTATTTGCCACTGGAAATTAGTAGAAGAGATAGCTTGGGCCCAGTTGACTATGATGTTAAAACCTTCATTAAATGCATGGGAATGGTTGAAAAATGTAATTCTATCTAGTATGGTAATTAAAATAATAAATAAATCATGTTAGGATTGTGATGAAAATTGTGAATCCCACTTTATGAGATATCATGAGAGAGAGATTATATTACACAAAGTGTGATCATAGGAGGTTATCATTACTATGATTAAACCTTATCTCTATAGGGGTTATGTTGTGTTACTATTTACCACTCTTGGTCCATGTGTATAACACACTTCTATCGAGATAAGGGCCTAAAGGGTAACACACAAAGTATATTCAAAAGCTTTCCCAATTCTAATGAATTGGAGTATAGAAAATGGTGGGACCCATGGTGGGGGTCATGCAATATTTGAGTTTGAAAGGTCACAAGGAATTAAATAAATTCAATATTATTCAAGTTTAGAATAATAAGTGTTGAATTTATTGACTCAGTGTATTCAAAAGTTATTAAGTGAATACATACAAAATATATTTAAAAAATGAATATTTAATATTAAATATTAAAGTTATATTTAATATTTTATGGGAGAGAGATGGGTCAATTTAATGACACATATTTTATCATGTAACATTATTTTAGATGAAACAATTAATTGATAAAATATTTATGGCATTGGAGACATATTATCTTGTTCATAAATACTATTTAGTGCTTATTTAGAAAGTTAATTATTTTTTAGGGAAAATTTTCAATTTATGAGACCTAAACCTACCTATATAAGCTAGGATAACCTCAAATTCATAGTGACTATTAATCCCATGAATTTTATGGATCCTATCACCTTCGTTCCACTTCATAGAGAGATGAACTAAATATTAGAGCACCCCAATCCATGTTATTCTTCCCAAATTGAAGGAAATATGTTGTGATGATAAAAAATACATCGAAGGATTCATCAATTCTCTATACCATCACCTTGAAATTTATTATTGATGCATCAATGAGTTTTTAGAGAATGTGTGGATGATTTAGAGGGTTCTGGATTCAATCCCTTTAAGTAATGATCATTGAAGACAAGTGGAACACACATTCAATTAAAATTGAATGACATACAATTTAAATTTTATTTTTCATGATTATCTAATTAACATGATATCCTTGGGTTAATTACTAGTTAATAACTCACCAAATAAAACATTCAAGCACCAACTATGACTTAAAATTTCTTAATTTCCCTTTATTTTACACTTACAATGTGCACCAAGTCCCAAAAAGTGGTATCAGAGAAATTGTGTAATTTATTATTTGAAATTAAAATGAAGTTTTTATGAATTTTAGTAGATTACATTGTAATAGTCCCAACTCCTCTAATGACGTTTTTATCTGAGGTCTAATGGTTGGGAAATGGCTAGTCTTAGACCAATAAATGAATTTTTGGTCTTAAAAATCATTTTAAACCAATATATATATATATATATATATATATATTAATGGTGTGTGGGAGGGTGTATATGCGTAGGGGAGGGTCACTGACACTGATAGTGGCTTAGCTGGTGTATAGTTAATGTTGGGAATTCCACATATACAAAAAAATAAAAATTTATAAAAAAGGTTAACTATGGATGATGGTGTGATCTAGCCACATTGACCCAACCCCCCACTGATTAGGGGTAGATTGAAAATCAGTATCACGTATCAGTGGTAGATTTTATAAAAAAACTAAACTTTTTTTAGTATCATCACTTCCTGGCATCACTCTCCCACCTATATAGACACCATGATCCCATGTGGGGGTGTATTGCCTCATCAAATTGGAAACCTATCCAAGTCAGGCCATATTCAACCTAACCATCCCATTTGGGTCTAGCCGCAACTCGAAACCCCTCCAGGGGGTATTAAAATACATCAGGAGCTCGAATAAATCTGAAAAAATTATTAAAAATATTTAAAAATATTTGGGATTTAATAAAATTGATTATGAGACCATGAAAAAAATTAATTTTTAATTAATATTAGTTTAATGTATTTTAATTCACAATTAATTCAATCAGATTGAATTAACTGCAAAAATTTAATTTTATTATGTGATTTTAATTCATGATGATTGATCATGAGATATATCAACCAATGTATGTATAAGATTCATTTATTTATTTAATTATTGTGATGTTCAATGCTTATAATAATTAATTAATAAATAATGGTCTGCGTATTGTCCCTTCACCTCATTATATGTATACGGTATTGTACATCCATAAGTGATATTGTTTATGTGTATCCTATATTATTGAGAGACCCTAACCCATGAATGAGTATTTTTATATAATGATGAGGATGAAAGGTGATGCAGTTTGAGTCGAGACTTGTCAAAGCACTAGGCGAGAGTTAGATACATTTGGCAAGGTGGGCACTGAAACTTGCACCAGTTATAACTCAAGGAGTTACCCCTAGGGTCTTAGTCGACCCAATGTTAGCTCTATGAGTCAACCATTATAAATACCTCATGACCATTTTGTAGTTTAATTAATTATTAATGGAAGATTTATTGTTTTTTAATGGGTAGATTATATCCGATCACATAGTATAATAATAATGTATGCATAGATAAAAAAGGAAAATGCATGATGAATTTTTTATATTTAAAGAATGGTTAAGTTGTGAGTGAAATCACATAGAAATAACATGTTAAATAGAAAATAATTTCATTTATTTAGAATAATTTAAAATCCATCAAAGAAATATTTAGTCACAAATGTCTTACATTAATTAAATTTATGAGTTTCTCTTCAGCCATAGTTAAGGGAACATCCTCCTATTGGGAATTTAAAACAAGTGTGATGGGTATAATTAACTAAAATTTATATTAAATAAATAACCATATCTATATTGGAGTAATTTTATATTTAATCATTGAGTAATGATAGGTTACTATTTACATAATCTATGACTTCACTCAGCAGGTCAATGAGTTTGGAGTTAATGCTATTATAAAAAAACCTTGAAACTATTTGAGTAGTGATGTAGACATATCTTGGACTATGGGAATATGTTTAAATATTTTTTTTCACTATAATACTCAAGATACTAAATATTTTAAATCTGGTAGTTGTGGGATATTAGGATTTGATAAAATAGTGAGAGACATTTAAGATTAATAAATCTATAATTTATAATAATCAATAACCAATATAAAATTACTAATTTACTAAGTTACATTTTGTAGAAAAATGATAAGTAATCCCACAAAAATGTTGCAATCAATATTTTAAGATAAACACATCCTAACTAGAAATAATTTCCAAGAGTGGTACATGATCTTGCACATAATACTTCAATATGAAAGGAAATTGTATGTATGGAGTCCCCACTACCTGATGAGCCACATCAAGAATAAAATAAAGGTAAAAAGGAAACTTACATGAGAGACATGGGTGGTTACACCATGTTGTATCATCTACAATAAGTTTTCAAGGATAAAGTGAATCAAGAAATAAGTGACATTATCTCAATATTATATCCTTATCACCCAATTATTCTAGTTTCATAGAGAACTATAAAATGAATAGTATAGATAAACTACTTCAATATCTTTTGGGTAAGGTTATCCAAGTTGATAAGAATGGAATTAGAAATAAATATTTAGTCCTTATGGTGAACAAATTGAAAGACAAGGTTGAAAAACCCATGACTATTTCTAATTCAATTGAGTTTTTATAATGAAATTCAAAGAAACAAAAGATAAATAGGGAGAACATAAAAAATGAGGCTATCTACTTCTCTTGTAGAAATAAAGGTCACTGCAATAGAAATTTCATTTAATTGAAGAAGAATCAAGTAGAATATTTCACTTAAAGTATAATCATCACTAAATATAATATTTATGGTTTACTTTTTGGGTATTAGATACAATATGTGATTTACACATTTGTATCCAAATACAGGAACCAAGGAAGTTTAGAAACATTATAATAAGTAAGCTGAATTTTCATAGTAGTAGAGAAAGGGTGATTCCTATATCAGTAGTGAGAAGAACATGACTTCTATTTTTCCAAGTTGATTGATTATAGATAAACTATTATTTTTTATTTAGTATTTCCAAAACATTTATCTCATGTGTCCAATGGATACAATGAAACATTATTTTATTTTGGTATGAATTTTTTTATGGTGTTTTATACTCAATTAATAGTTTAGTAATACTTAAATCATCAACAATAAATTCTGAATTTACAATATAAGACTCAATAATACCCATTTGTGGAAAGATAAAACTTGGTTAAGTATAACAAGAAAAAAATGTCAAGTAAATACCAAGTAGGGTGTTTATGTTGTAATTGTGGGTTCCCTTGACCCAAATTAATCAGTACTTTTCAATTACCATATCATGGATATAGTGAGTTATACATGATATACACTTACCATAATGGTGTTGATATTTTTGCATCCACAATTTAAATGGTAATTTCCATAGATTAATTATCGTATCAAAATGTTATAGCAGTTCCCGGGCTATAATGAGAACCTCAAGATATTATGAAAATAATCTTAAATATATATGTACTATGGTCTAGATACATCATACTGACTGGACATAGTTGATGTAAGACTATCGGCTACGGGGGGCTTGTAATCATTGAGACTTCTTCTCATAGAGTTTACACATGGTGATATTGAGTAGATGATGTCATGAGGACATACTCTCCAATAGGAACACCAAATGTTTTGGGTGTCATTGGTAGTTACTATCTATGGACATGTGTATTGGTCTCCTAAATTGATATCATTATCAGTGTGTTCCATTGGATCACATACTTTTATGAAAGGAAACAATGATGACATTGAAGTCGCATTGAGGTATATTGTATTGGGTGTGTCATTGGTGGTATGGCATTAATTGAATGATCAAGATATAATTTTTCACTTCTGAGTTGAGGTAGTGATATATTGGGCCTAATTGATCAAAATGATAGTACCTTCATTAAATCCATGGTCATAGTAGTCAAATGAACACCCATCTAGTTAGATAAAAAAAATAATAAAGCAAGAATGAATGATGACACAAGCCACACATCTTAATTTATGATATATCATATGAAAAAGAGATTAAATTACACACTACATGTTTATAGGATTGTTCTTGTTGATAGGACTATTCCTTGTCTCTTTAGGTCACTTGATGGGTTTCTAGACTCCACCCTTAGTCTGTGAATATTATTCAATTATATTGGGATATGGTCCTAGATGGTCACACACAACAGCGTATTCAATATTCTACCATATTATGGTGAATAGGTATATAGGACATGGTGGGCCCCACCATAGGGTCTGAAAGTTTTTCAAGTATTATCGATCAATAAAAAATAAATAAATTCATTATTATTAAATTATAGAATAATTAAGTTGAATTTATTTATTAAAATTATTTACAAGTGTTTAAGTAAATACAAGGAATAATATTATATGAAATAATATTATTTTAATATTCAAGGTTCATTTAATATTAGCAGGAATTACGAGTTGATTTAATGACACAAGTTTATCACGTAACATATTTAATATATATTACAAGTATGTGATAAAATACAAATAAAATTTATGTCACAGTTTGTTTTTCATAATTATTATTTATTTCTTATTTAGTGGATGATAAATATACGGGGGCCGAAGAACCTTAACTGGTTTTTTCAGACATCCACTATATAAGAATATGAGGAGCTCATTACCTATCTACAATTCATTCCAACAGATTGAGATCACCTATTTCCTCTTCCCATTTCCTTGAGAGAGAAATAAACCATCCAAAAAATTGATCCAAGGATGTCTTCATGGATAGTAGGAACAAAATCAAGGTGATCATCATGGTATCAAAGGAATCATTGGATATCAGAACTAGCACCCATAATTTAATGATCGACATTTGTGCAGATTCTTGAGGAATTTGTGGATGATCTAGAGGGGGTTGGATTTAGATACTTTGAGAAACAATCTCCAATGATGAACTTCATTTAAAAGTGCCTCCAAATCAAATTAGTTACTTGTTTATTTATTTTTATGCTTTGAAACACTCACATGAGGTCCTCAGACCTCTATCAAGGATTGGATCACTATAATTGGAGAATTTACATCCCTTCAGTGATGAAAATTTTAAAATCCCCAACCCACTAACTTTTACTGTGTACCCTGGTACCATCAATTGGAATCAGAATGACCGTGTGAATTTTCTTAGCCAAAAAAAAATTAGGTTTCATTAAATTATGTAGATAGATTTAAATCAATTCCAATGGAATAGACCTCAAATTGATCTGATTCTGGATGACCAAGTTATAGCCATCTAAAATTTTTAGTATAGATAAAAAAAATGCAGTTGTTGAATTTTTAAATTGAAAAAAAAAATTAATTATACATTTTGTTCATTTTTTTGTTGATAGTTTTGGAGAACCCATAAATTCCAGTGATCTAGTTCCATTTCAATTCTGATTGAAACATTTTTCCTGGTGATAAATCACTTCTTCCCTTGGAAGCATTTTTAAAATAAAAAAGAAAACAAAAAACAAAAATTGAAAATCCTACTCGTAGACTTTTGAAAAGGATTAAACATATAGGTAGATCAGTTTTTCTATTAATTTATTCCCATATAATTAATACCTTTAGATAAAAAAAAGTAGTGAAGGATTCTCGAAGAAGTCTCCTCCATGCCGCCTTGTCCCTCTTCCTAACCCCCCCCCCCCTCACGAGCCAGTCACCCGGGTGCCACCTTCTATCTTGCAGACAAATAGAAAACACCCATGAGAATGAACTCCTTTGGACACCATTATACATGTCATTTCCAGTCCTAATATGGCCTTCCTGACCACCATGGCCTTAGGCTCCTTCCTCCTCCACATGAAGACGAGCCGCCGCTCGGGTCCAGCCGTCGTCAGCTCCTCAGGTGATATCACCAGAACTCCAGACCACCATTCCCCTCCCCATCATAGCAAAGATCTCCACATGGTCCATCTTCAATGGCCTAACATCCCACTGACTCACAGATTCCCCACCTCATACAAGTCCTCAACCTTCCATCCTGACCTGCCTGATCTTATGGTTGACTTCGACCACAACAAGCCCCAATACCGTCACCCGAATCCACCAACTCGCAGCACAACTCTTCACTATTCACCCTATCCTAGTACCATTAGATGCTCCTAATTCCACTTCCAGATACATCCATCCACCTCCCCTTTGATTTCCATGAGGTAACCCTGGTTTGGTCGACCCACAACCCATGATTCCAAAAGACTAGATTAGGCGACCCATATAAAAAAACAGTCCCGAGATGACCCAAAAGTGCCCTACATGGGGTCTGACCAACTTGTGAAGGCCCTGGGTGGAATATTCCATACTCAAAATGGGTCTATGTGGGTCCGAACCGACCCTCTATGGGCCTGAGAAAGAATTTTGGGCCTAGGATAATTTTAAATTAATTTTAAATTAATTTATTAATTTTTTTTAAAATAATTTTTTTATTATTTAAAATAATTAATTTAATTTTGGTATTAAATTAAATTAATTGATTAATTTATTTTTTAGAATAAAAATTAAATTAATTTCTGGACTGAGGAAGACAAATTATTTGAATTTTATAATTAATTTAAATTATATTTATGCCCTCAACATCAAATTTATAGCAATTTAGTTTTATTGTGCATTTAATTTTCTAATCGATTGGTCGTGAGAAATTGACCAAACCTGTGTATGTCTAGATAATTAAGTTAATTATTTATTGTGTGTGATGTTTATAATAAGTAGTTAATTATATTTCGGTTTGTACATCATCTTCTTTTTGTTCAATATGTATAAGAGTTAGTACATTCAATTTATCAATTATATATTGTGCTCCCAATACCCCCTCACTTATGTTCGAGTATACTTGTACATTTGATGATGAAACTATAAGTCATGGACCCCGCCTAGTCTAGGTGCTAATACAGATGATAAGTGGACACAATGGATGGGGATATGCAGCATCATGAGTCAAGACCCAACTTAGGTATGATACCCCCCGATCATGGTTGATCCATCATATTTTAACTGGATTAACCATTATTATATTCTCAAGACCAGTCAGATAATTATTTCCTTCATGATTTTTTTATTATTTTATGAATTTTCATGTCATCAGTAAACACATAAAATAATAAACAGTAAAATGAATAAAGGCACGATGATTTTTTTTCCATTAATGTTCAGTTGTTAGTGAGACAACATAGTATGAACATATTAATAAAAATGGATCACATTTGTCAAAATTATTAAAAACCCTCAAAGAAATATTAAGTCATAAATTCCTTACATCATTTAAATTTGAATAGAACTGGGTGTATAGGGTGCTCAATTGACCATAGTTGAGGGCGCCTCTTACTAGCGGGGAGTTCTTTTGAGAGTGATAGGATGAATTAACTAAAGTTGGTAGAAAAGGAGTAGCTATAGCTAGATTGTTTCAAATTTAGAGGCAAGATTTGATTAAATCAACTTTTTGATTTTAGAATCTAGGAATTCACTCAACATATTAAATAATTTCCATTAGACAACCAAATTCATTCCTTGAACACTCTAAGCAGTGGAGTATCCAATGATTGTAGATTATGAGGAGAGATTCGATGATCCTTTCCAATAGAATACTCATGCGACATAGTATTCTAATTCAAGTATAGAGGGTTTCAAGATCTCGATAAAATAATGGGAGACATTATCTGATTTAAATAATTTGTAATGTCTAATTGGTAATCAAGATAAAAGTACCAATCTTATAGATTTTGTTTTTATGGAAAATGAAAAGTAAAACCACAAGTAAACTGTGATAAATATTGGATAAATAAAATGTTCATACTAGTATGAGTTTACAATATATAGTGAAGGGGCTTTAGTAAAGTACTACGATATGAGAAATTCAATGTGCTAATGTTCCCAATACTTATTGAGCCACCTCAAAAAGAGAGAGCGAGAAAAATGATTAATAGACACTCATGTATGAAACATATTTTTTGTAATTTCATAATTTTATATTAATAGTCTGATGTGAGTTTTGGACACTACATATGGACATGAATAATTACACATGTTGTGTCATCTTTGAGAATATTGTGAGAACAAAGTAAAGTAAGATATGATTGAGTAATTATTACACTGGTCATGTGTAAATTGAGTGATGGATCATGATCATTCAATACATTCCATTCTTATATCATTTTCACCCACTTTATCTTGTTTCAATTAAGATTATAAAATGAACATTATGGAGAAAATGATTTATTACCTTTTAGGTAAAGATTATATAAGTAAATAAGAACCCAAAGAAAGTTTAATGTTTAGTTCTTATAGTGAACAAGTAGAAAGAAAAGGAAAAAGGATCAATGAAATGTTTGGTGCCAAATACACATTCACAACACCCTTCAATAAAAATAGGTTGGTTATCATACACAAGGCTATTTTCTTTAGGTGAAATGAAATAAGTCATTGAAAGTTTAAATGCATTAAGTTGAATTGAAAAAGAAAGTAATCACTTTTATTCCTTAGGTATATTCATCATCTGTAAGTAATGTTTCTATCACAATTTTTCAGTATTAAAAAAAATATTCCTATCACACACACACACACACACAGATATATATATTGAAATATAGTAACCAAGTAAGTAATAGAAATGTTACAAGAATTAAGGTTTCTTCTCCAAGCTGCTAAAAATGGTGGTTTCTAAGTCATTTGTGATAAGTACACAAACTCTATATTTCCAAGTTTAATGGTTCTTGTTTAACTTTTGTTAAGTATTTATAAAAAATTCATATCATGTGTCCTTTGGAAACAATTGGACATTATTCCTCTTCAGGAATGAATGTTGTCTGTGGAAATACACAACCAATAGTTCAGTAATGTTTGAATCTTTGGTAATACCTAATGAATATAAAATATAATAATTATATACATAATTGTGGAAATATAATAAATTTTCAAGAAAAAATAAGTGTTTTTAAGGATATACCCAGTATGGTTTTAGAATATTTGGAGGTAAAGACCTTAGGTATTATCAATATAGTTATGTACTTGTTTTTGAAAAAAATAAACCTTTAGAAATAATGGTAATCCACAAATCTTTCAAAACTAGTTTAGCTAAAGAGCATGAACTATTCCAAGGGTGAGCTAATGAAAAGTATACTTTATAAGACACATTTAATTTTTTAAGGAATTTTAAGGTGAAGTATATTATATTCATGGTCATAATACATGAGATTCTTTAGGTTTGTATGCCGAAGAATATATTGACCAAGCATTCATCGATCATTATAATGTAGCATAAAGTAATTCCTAAACACACATTACCTTATCCACATCAAATCCATGATGTTGCTAAGAAGGATTGATGTTGAGTCATATATATTGACATTTCAACAAAATTTATCATGGAATAATTATTAAATGCACATTTCATTATACAAATCAAATTCATGATGCAAGTAAAAGGAGTATCAATGTTGGAACTTATATTCATTGTAAATACTTCCATATTTCAAGATATTCATGGCAAATAATAGTTTTATCCTATAAAAACAAGAAAACTATAATGAAAAATGGATATCATATGATTTATTGTATGATATAAATTCATTATTTCATAAAAATTGTGTTTGGATATAAAGAGTTCGATAAGAATATAAATGAACTTACATTAAGAAAAACACAACATGCATCTCAGTTAATATCATAAAGTATATACTGGATATTATTTAAATCCCTATCATAAAAGAGTGATAGTCAAGTGCTCAAAAATATTTATATAAAAGGGTTCACATCTCTATTTGAGATAATGGGAGAAAGATTGATATGGATTTATTCAATGCTGAAGATGAAAAAATAGTTGATATAGGAATAATTTATACATGAGTTTGTGGAAAAGGGTTATTTGAGAGACATACTACATAGGTAGGATTAAAAAATTGTAAGTTTTTTATAAACATCATGGCCATTGAAACATTATTAATTGAGAATAATACATCTTACAAGTATTATATGGAAATTAACGAAGATTTACAAGATAAATTAAAATTCAATAATGGTCTCCATTTATCAACATATAGAGGATTATTACCTTGAATACTATGGTAGGTATTCAAGTGATACTATAAATGTATGGTACAATCATGGTACTAATAAGTCTTTATTCTCTATTACAATTTTATTCCAAAATCCATAATAATTTTACTTGTCATAGCTATTATCTATGATCATTTTATTGATAATTGGATGTCAAGACCACCGATTATGGAAGGCCTTTATAAAGAGAAACCAGAAGGAATGGTGAAACCATAGAATTAAAATAATAGATGAAAGTTATTGAAGTATAGTTTAGGATTAAAGTAAGTAAAAAGATCATATAATATTTATTAGAACGAATTTTTTCCATGTCTCTATAAGAGGTTTGTGGGAGCGCCATTGTTTTCCAAGTAAAATATGTTTGATAACATATGCAAAACAACTATTGATCTTATAGTTAGTTACAACTATAATGAAACTATATATATAGATATTGAATTAATTTAGAAACCTAAGTTCAAGGGAATAATATCTATTAAGGTAGATCTAACGGTTTCCTAGACGTAGTCAATTGTACATATACTAAAAATTTATTAAAAATACAAGTTGGGAAAATTATAGAGAGAATTGTTACTAGTGTAACATGGAAAAAATCTCTCCAAGAATACATGTTAGGTACATGGGGGGGGGGGTATTAATGTGGTAAGTATAATTCCATACACTTACGTGATGGATCAATCACATCTTACATGATATGTACAAGAAATTATATTTCCAACATATACTTTATTGTAGGAAAATATCAGTTATATCTAGGAGAACTGCATGAGATATAGTTATAAATATCAAATTATATGAGAGAAAGTAAAAATGATATATATATATACTTGGTATGTGGAGAGGAATGGATAATAGTTTTAAGGGGATTAAAATAGTCTTTCTTAGAACAAGATGATCTAATATCACAGTTAGTCAAAGGTAATAATCAAGATAAGCTCATTTAAGTTAGTGGTAGCCATGTATACAAATACCTACTGTGTTGAGTCTTTTGTAGTAGCTAAATAATCAGTATAAAATAAACAATTTTTTTTATGGTTCTTGTAATTTTACCTTGTAAGTAAAGTTTTATCATAATATAAATTATTACAATTATACTACTAATACTAGCCAAGATTTCAAGTTTTTGACAGTCGAAAAAAGTGAAATACTTGTGGATATCATCTCTTGAGAAGTATTAATCAAGGAATTGAAGTATCATATATCATAATTGTCACATGGTGGAAATGTGGTAGGCCCATGACTAAATCCTTAACTCAAAAAAAAACATGATATTATCTTGTGAGAAATAACTATATTAGTAAGAGAGTTGGATCTAGTGCAAGAGGAAGTGTTGTAATAGTGGATTCCATAAACCCAACTTGATCGATACTTTTTGATTACCATATCATGGATATAGTGAGTTATATATGATGTACACTTACCATAATGGTGTCAAAATTTCTCCATCCACTATTTAAATGTTAATGTATATATATTACTTTTCATATCAAAAGGTTATAACAGTTCCTAGGATATAATGAGAACCGTGAGATACTATGACATTAATATTAAATTTATATGTCCTATGGTCTATATACATCATAATAAATAGAAACATTTGATGCAAGACTATCAGGTGCTGGGGGATTATAAGCATTGATACTTCTTCTCATAAAGTCCGCACTTAGTGATCTCAAGCATATGAGATCATGAGGACATACCTACCAATAGGAACATCACATGTTTTTGGTGTCATTGGTAGTTCCTATCTATGGACATGGGTATTGGTATCATAACTTGAGATCATTATCAATGTGTTCCATTTGATAATGTACTTTGAATTAAGGAAAAAACTATGACATTGAAGTCATGGCAATGTATCTTGTGTTTGGTGCATCATTGGTGGTATGACATTGGTTGAATAATCAAGATATATTTTTTTTCTTATGAGTTTAGGAAGTGATATCCCGAGCCTAGTTGATCAGGACGATGGTACCATCATTAAATCCATGGCCATGGTAGTCGAAGGTAAATCTGTCCAATTAAATCAAAAAATAATAAAGTAAGAATGGATGACAACACAAGCTGTGTATCCGAATTTATGAGACATCGTATGAAAAGTATATTATATTAGGAAGTACGTGTTTGTAGGATGGTTTTCATTACTATGACTATTCCTAGTCTCTTTAGGGTCCTTGATGGGTTTCTAGAATCCACTCTTGGTATATAAATATTATTCATTGCTATTGAGATAAGGTCCTAGAGGGCCACACATAATATCACATTCAAGATTCCTCCCTATTATATTGAACAGGTTTATAGGACATGGTGGGAACCACCACATAGTCCGAATGTTGTCCAAGTACTATCAATCATCAACAATAAATAAACTAATTATTATTAAAATATAGAAAAATCAAGTTAAATTTATTTATTAAAATTATTTATACATGGTCATGTAAATATATGGAATAATATTATTTTAATATTCAAGGTTCATTTAATATTAGATGGAATTACATGTCTAGTTAATGACTTGGGTTTATCACATAATATGTGTAATATATATTACAAGTATGTGATCAAATACTAATAATATTTTTGATGTAGTTAGTTCATTAAAATTATTTATTTTATTACTTATTTAGTAGATGTTAAATATACAGGGGTTGGGGAACCCCAACCAGGTATTTTTAGACATACAATATATAAGAATATGTGGAGATCATTTCCTACATGAAATTTATTCCAATAGATTAAGATATCCTCTATCCTATTCACACATCCTTGAGAGATAAAGACATCGTCCAATCAATTGATTGAAGGATATATTCATGGATCATTGGAACATAATAAAGGTGATCATCACGATATCAAAGGTATCATTGGAGATTTATGATAGAACCCAAGATTTTATGATTGGCGTTGTCACAAATTATTGAAGCATGTGTGGATGATCTAGAGGGGTTCAAATTCAGATCCTTTGAGAAATTATTACTGATGATGAACTGTAGTTGTATGAACTTCCAAATAAAATGAGGTACTTTTTAATTTATTTTTGTTCTTTGAAATATTCACATGACATCCTCAGACCTATACCGAGGCTTGGATCACTGGTGAAGTATATTATATTCATGGTCATAATACATGAGATGCTTTAGGTTGGTATGCCAAAGAATATATTGACCAAGCATTCATTGATTGTTATAATGTAGCATAAAGTAATTCCTAAACACACATTACCTTATCCACATCAAATCCATGATGTTTCTAATAAGCATTGATGTTGAGTCATATATATTTACATTTCAACAAAATTTATCATGGAATAATTCTTAAACGCACATTTCATTATACAAATCAAATTCATGATGCAAGTAAAAGGAGTATCAATGTTGGAACTTATATTCATTGTAAATACTTCCATATTTCAAGATATTCACCAGAAATAATAGTTTTATCCTATAAAAACATGAAAAATATAATGAAAAATGGATATCATATGATTTATTGTATGATATAAATTCATTATATCATAAAAATTGTGTTTGGATGTAAAGAGTTCGATAAGAATATAAATGAACTTACATTAAGAAAAACAAAACATGCATCTCAGTTAATATCATAAAGTATATACTGGATATTATTTAAATCCCTATCATAAAATAGTGATAGTAAAGTGCTCAAAAATATTTATATAAAAGGGTTCACATCTCTATTTGAGATAGTGGGAGCAAGATTGACTTGGATTTATTCAATGATGAAGATGAAAAAATAATTGATATGGGAATAATTTATACATGAGTTTGTGGAAAAGGGTTATTTGAGAGACATAATACATAGGTAGGATTAAAAAATTGTAAGTTTTTTTATAAACATCATGGCCATTGATACATTATTAATTGAGAATAATACATATTACAAGTAGTATATGGAAATTAATGAAGATTTACAAGATAAATTAAAATTCAATAATGGTCTCCATTTATCAACATATAGAGGATTATTATATTGAATACTATGGTGGGTATTCAAGTGATACTATACATGGATGGTACAATCATGGTACTAATAAGGCTTTATTGTCTATTAAAATTTTATTCCAAAATCCATAATAATTTTACTTGTCATAGCTATTATCTATGATAATTTTATTTATAATTGGATGTCAAGACCACCGATTATGGAAGGCGTTTATAAATAGAAACCAGAAGGGATGGTGAAACCATAGAATGACGATAATAGATGCAAGTTATTGAAGTATAGTTTAGGATTAAAGTAAGTAAAAAGTTCAAAGAATATTTATTAGAACGAATTTTTTCCATGTCTCTATAAGAGGTTTGTGGGAGCGCCATTGTTTTCCAAGTAAAATATATTTGATAACATATGGAAAACAACTATTGATCTTATAGTTAGTTAAGACTAGAATGAAACTATCTATATAGATATTGAATTAATTTAGAAACCTAAGTTCAAGGGAATAAGATCTATTAAGGTAGATCTAACGGTTTATTAGACCTAGTCAATTGTACATATACTAACAATTTATTAAAAATACAAGTTGGGAAAATTATAGAGAGAATTGTTACTAATGTAACATGGAAAAAATCTCTCCAAGAATACATGTTAGGTACATGGGGGGGGTATTAATGTGGTAAGTATAATTCCATACACTTACGTGATGGATCAACCACATATTACATGATATGTAGAAGAAATTATATTTCCAAAATATACTTTATTGTAGGAAAATATCAGTTATATCTAGGAGAACTGCATGAGATATAGTTATAAATATCAAATTATACGAGAGGAAGTAAAAATGATATATATATAGTTGGTATGTAGATAGGAATGAATAATAGTTTTAAGGGGATTAAAATAGTCTTCCTTAGATCAACATGATCTAATATCACAGTTAGTCAAAGGTAATAATCAAGATAAGCTCATTTAAGTTAGTGGTAGCCATGTCTACAAATACCTAGTGTGTTGAGTCTTTAGTAGTAGCTAAATAATCAGTATAAAATACACAATTTTTTTTTCTGGTTCTTGTAAGTTTACCCTGTAAGTAAAGTTTTCTCATAATATAAATTATAACAATTATACTACTAATACTAGCCAAGATTTCAAGTTTTTGATAGTCGAAAAAAGTGAAATACTTGGGGATATCATCTCTTGATAAGTATTAATCAAGGAATTGAAGTATCATATATCATAATTGTCACATGGTGGAAATGTGGTAGGCCCATGAATAAATCCTTAACTCAGAAAAAACATGATCTTATCTTGTGAGAAATAACTATATTAGTAAGGAAGTTGGATCTAGTGCAAGAGGAAGTGTTGTAATAGTGGATTCCATAAACCCAACTTAATCGATACTTTTTGATTACCATATCATAGATATAGTGAGTTATATATGATGTACACTTACCATAATGGTGTCGAAATTTCTCCATCCACTATATAAATGGTAATTTATATATATTACTTTTCATATCAAAATCTTATAACAGTTCCTAGGATATAATGAGAACCATGAGATACTATGACATTAATATTAAATTTATATGTCCTATGGTCTATATACATCATAATAAATAGAAACATTTGATGCAAGACTATCAGGTGCTGGGGGATTATAAGCATTGATACTTCTTCTCATAAAGTTCGCAGTTAGTGATCTCAAGCATATGAGATCATGAGGACATACCTACCAATAGGAACATCACATGTTTTTGGTGTCATTGGTAGTTCCTATCTATGGACATGGGTATTGGTATCATAACTTGAGATCATTATCAATGTGTTCCATTTGATAATGTACTTTGAATCAAGGAAAAAACTATGACATTGAAGTCGTGGCGAGGTATCTTCTGTTTGGTGCATCATTAGTGGTATGACATTGGTTGAATAATCAAGATATATATTTTTTCTTATGAGTTTAGGAAGTGATATCCCGAGCCTAGTTGATCAGGATGATGGTACCATCATTAAATCCATGGCCATGGTAGTCGAAGGTAAATCCGTCCAGTTAAATCAACAAATAATAAAGTAAGAATGGATGACAACACAAGCTGTGCATCAGGATTTATGAGACATCGTATGAAAAATATATTATATTAGGAAGTACATGTTTGTAGAATAGTTTTCATTACTATGACTATTCCTATTCTCTTTAGGGGCCTTGATGGGTTGCTAGAATCCACTCTTGGTATATAAATATTATTCATTGCTATTGAGATAAGGTCCTAGAGGGCCAAACATAATATCACATTCAATATTCCTCCCTATTATTTTGAATAGGTATATAGGACATGGTGGGAACCACCACATGGTCCGAAAGTTGTCCAAGTACTATCAATCATCAATAATAAATAAACTAATTATTATTAAAATATAGAAAAATCAAGTTGAATTTATTTATTAAAATTGTTTATACATGGTCAAGTAAATATATGGAATAATTTTATATGAATGAATATTATTTTAATATTCAAGGTTCATTTAATATTAGATGGAATTACATTTATAGTTAATGACTTGGGTTTATCACATAATATGTGTAATATATATTACAAGTATGTGATCAAATACTAATAATATTTATGATTTAGTTAGTTCATTAAAATTATTTATTTTATTACTTATTTAGTAGAGGTTAAATATACAGGGGTTGGGGAACCCCAATCGGGTATTTTTATACATACAATATATAATAATATGTGAAGATCATTTCCTATATGAAATTTATTCCAATGTATTAAGATATCCTCTATCCTATTCACATATCCTTGAGAGATAAAGACATCATCCAAGAAATTGATCGAAGGATATATTCATGGATCATTGGAACATAATCAAGGTGATCATCGCGATGTCAAAGGTATCATTTGAGATTTATGATAGAACCCAAGATTTGATGATTGGCGTTGTCACAAATTATTGAAACATGTGTGGATGATCTAGAGGGGTCCAAATTCAGATCCTTTGAGCAATTATTACCGATGATGAGCTGTAGTTGTATGAACTTCCAAATAAAATGAGTTACTTTTTAATTTATTTTTGTTCTTTGAAATATTAACATGAAATCCTCAGACCTATACCGAGGCTTGGATCACCAGAGATGAAAAAGTTATGTCACTCCAATGATGAAAAATTTAAAACCCCTTTGCCACCTACCTTTACTATGCACCTCAGTACCTTTAGTTTATATTCTTTTTTGATATAACTATTAAGTATTTGGTATGATTTATTATTAGGTATAATGATCAATAAACCTTAATAATTAAAGGCGATAAATGCACAAAACTTCTGGAACTAGTCCATGAAGTTACATGTGAACTATTTAAAGAAGGATCTAGAGGTAAATTCACATACTTCATGATATTATTTTAAGAAATTTTAAGAATTCCTAGTAAATAAATGGGTACATTTGGTAAAAGATATTAGATCCTCTGGTGGGCTTGTTAGAGTATATCTTATCCAAGAATTTATGGATCTTTAAAATGTAGAGTGGAGTAACTTCTAAACTCACATTAAATTATACACATAAGAGCCATGATGTTAATAAAAGTAATATTGATTACGAGTCTTATAATTCATTCAAGTCTTCCATTATCCATTTTATGATATGCTTCACAAAATAGCGGCGAATAATCCATAACCATATGAAAAAAATTATGAAAAATGGATATCATATATAATATGAAATAAATACATTATATTACTAAATTCATGTGTTTATATGATTTTTATTGTTAAGTATAATTCAATAAAAAAACCTAAATTAATAAAAACATAGACTTTATCTCAGGTAATTATCCTAATAATTGTTAAGGATATCACATAAATACATAAGATAGAATAGTTGTATTCATATAAAAGACTATATTTATATAAAAGGGTGAAAAATATATTAGATATAGTGGGAGAAAGATTGACTTGGATAAATTCAAGTCTTAAGATGAAAAATAGTTTTCATGGGAACAATATCCATAAGATCTTGTGGAAGAGGATCTGTTCTAGAGACACATACTACATAGGATGAATATAACCAAAATGTTGGTTTTATTTTCACCACAGTGGGTGATATAACATTCATTAAGAATGATGAATCCTACAAGAAAGTAGTGTAACACAACATTTTATGTTTGGAATGTTAATATGAATTCAAAAATGGAATCCATGTCCTAAAATGAAGTTTTTTTATTTTTTTAGTTTTTCTAATTGATGTAAATTTATTGGTGGGCATTCAAGAGAAACTATACATGGGTGGTATAAGTGTGGCACCGATAATGATAGATTGGTTATATCATGGATTCATGCATAAATATATTACAATTATAATTTCCATAGAAACTTTATATGATCATTATATTAGGAATTGGATATCAAGACCACCTTCTTAGAAAGGTTTCTATATGATGCGACCTGAAAGGGTTGGTGACACAATAAAATCATAATAAGGAATGTAAGTTACAGAGACCCATTTATGGATTAATGAAATCATAATTATTTGAAAAATATTCTTTTGGAATGAAATTATGACAGGTATTTATAAGAGGTTAGTGGTATCACCATATTTTTCCCAAATAGACATATTTGATAAAATATTGAAAAGAGTTTTTAGTTTTACAGTTAGTTATGATTAGGATTAAAGTAAATTTCTAAATATTTAATCAATGTATTAAATCAAGTTATAGGGAAAATTATCTAATGAGGTAGATCTAATGGGTTACATAGACCAATTTAAAGTATATATTTTGAAAAGGTATTAAAAAATATATGCTGGAAAAATTTGAGAGAGAATTGTTTCAAATGTCACATGGAATGAATCTCTCTAAGAAGACATGTATAAGACATAAGAGGATATTAAAATGGTGAGTATAACTCCATATACTTAAGTGACAGATCTATCACATATTCCATGATATTCACTAGATATGATATTTCAAACACATACACTATGGTATGAAAATATCAAATAAATCTAGGAGAATTGTATGGGAAGTAATAAGAAATATCCAATAGTACATGATAAAGTACAAGGTATATACACCTGGTATTTGGAGAGGAAAGAAAAATAATTATCAAGGGGATATATAAATAATATTCCTATGGATAAAATTATCTTATATCATAGTTAGGATAAGTAAATGAATAAGATAGTCTCATTGTGGCTAGTGGTTTCCATAACTATAAATGCCAAGTTTGTTGCAGCTTCTGATATAACTAAAGAAGAATTATAACATACAATTTTTTTTCTAGTTCTTGGAATCGTACCTATAAAGTAAATTATTATCAAAATATAAATTATAACAAGCTTATGATAATGGAACTAGCAAAGGGGTCATGAATATGGTAGAGTAAAGAAGGGATATACTTGGGGAAATCATATCTTTAGGGATTTTTACTCAAGGAAATAAAGTCATAGATAAAAAATTATCCATGTTATAAAACGTGGTAGGCCCAATGACTAATTATATTTCTTAGTAGAGGCATAAACTTATCACGTGAGATCTAACAAATTAAAATTTAACAAATTATCACCCATGTAAGTTGGAGTGTTATAAAAATGGGTTCCCTAGACCGAACATAAGAATTAAATTTTGATTATGATATCATGTATATATAGATTTATATATGTTTTTATATTATAATAATAGTTTTTTACTTCTATATAGACTATATATATGGTAATGTACTTATATTATATGTCTTATCAAAAGTTTATAGCAGTTATCAGCTATAATGAGAACCTAGAGATACTATAATAGAAATCTAAAACATGTGTCCTATAGTCTAGATACATTATACAGAAGGGAAATGAATGATGTCTTTATATTAGGTGCTGGGGTTTCATAATCATTGAGAATTGATCTCATGAAGCTCTCACATGGTGATCTCAAGTAAAGGATATCACGAGGATTGATCCACCATAGGAACACCAAATGTTTTGGGTATCATTGGATGTTCCTATCTATGAACATTTGAATTGGTGTCATGAATTAAGATAATTATAAATTAATATCATTTTATTGTATACTTTGATAAAAGATAAAACACTAAAATTTATGTTCATGGTGAGGCAGTTTGCGTTGGGTTTTCATTGATTCTATGATATTGGTTAAATAATCAAGATAGGATTTGTCACATCTAAGTAGAGGAAGAGATATCTCAATACCTGTTTTATAGGATGGTAAAACCATTATAAAATCCATGGATATGGTATAAGAAAGTATTTCCATATAGTATGGTCATTAAAATAATAAATAAAGCATGTTAGGTTGGTGAACAAAGTTGTGCATCATGATTTATGAGATATCATAAGAAAAATAGATTATATTACACAAATCATGTTAGTAAGAGGTTGTCGTTGCTATGAATAAACCATATCTATTTAGGTCTTGTGATTTTTTTATAGATACCACTCATGTTATGTGATTATAAATCACTACTATTAAAATGATCTCTTTGAGGGTCACACATACAACAAATTCAAAAGATTTCCCAATTATAATGAATTGGAGTTTATGACATGGTGTGCTATGTGATGGGGGTTAGGTAATGTATGAGTATTAACAATCATAAAAAAATAAATAAATTAAATATTATTTAATTTTAGAATAATAAGTTTTTAATTTATTTACTTTGTATATTCAAAATTTATTAAGTGAATATCGAGAAAATATTTTATGAATGAATATTTAATATTTAATACTTGAGTTTTTTTTGAAATTTTATGGGAGATATATTAGTCGAGTTAGAATCACATATTTTATCACGTGAAGTTATTTTATATGTTACAAGTAAATGATAAAATATTTATGGCCTGAGTGACATGTTCATTGGGTCACAAATACTATTTAGTGCTTATTTAGATGATTAATTTTTTTTGGGGGGGGGGGGGGAATGTGAAATTTATAAGACTTAAACCTACCTATATAAAATGATAAAATCTCAAATTAATAGGGAATATTCATCCCATGAATTGGATATCTATTCTTACTCTCTCCCTCTTCCTAGAGAGAATAACTGAAGATCCAAGCACTCTAATCCAAGTTATTCTCCTCAGATTAAACAAACAGTGTTGTGAAAATCCTCAATATGTCAGCGGCTTCATCAATTCTCTGCACTAAAACTCAAAAATTGATGATTGTAGAATCAATGGTTTTTTAGAGAACATATAAAAGATATAGAGGGTTTTGACTTCGGTTCCATAATGCAATGATTACTGATAATGAGATCACTATGTGTTCGATTAAAATCGAATGAGGTATGATTTCAATTTTATTTTTTATTTCTTATTTAATTCACATGAGATCCTCGGGTTGATTACTCGGTGGTGGCTCACTAGAGAAGATGTTTTTATACCCATGAAGACATGTAATTTCTTAATTTCCCTAACTTTTATGCTTCTACTGCACACCTGGAATCAAAACACTATTTAATCAATTAATTATTTATTCCAAGGATTAAATCATAATATAAATCTTATATTAACATCATGAGTGACTTTTATAATAAATGATAAATGGTTGAAAATAAATTCAACACTAAAAAAATCATTAGACATAAAAATATCCCAATTTTTATTTGACATCAATATTACTATAAATTCATCTTCCAAACAACTTATTGATTTTAAGTAAACTTCATTATTATGGTTTATCTCTAATTATCTTTCTATTTAGAAAAAAAACCATTATAATGATTTTCATGAACAAATCCAATGATTATGGTGGTAAGAAATAATATTCTATATAATCAAATCTATGTTTTCAAGAGTCTTTCTCAATTAGAAAACATGATTTTTTTTGAATTTTAGGATTTCTTGAAAACAACACTACACACTTCTACTTTAGTTTCTTCATTAATAATATATTGATTCCAATTTATAATAATAAATTTAGATAAAAACTTTCTTATTAAAATGGATTCCATATTTATAAAATATCTCCCCTAAATAATAACTCCATATAATCTTTTAAGAATTTATAACTATATTATCCTTTGGTGTAAACAAACTCACACTAATTTTTTAAATATAATAAAAAATTATCCAAATAAATAAACATAATTTCCAACACTTAGTTTTCAAGAAAAAATCCTCCATTTTTTTCAAAAAACATATTCAAGATATGATATCACATGTTAAAGATATATTATTAAATATTGATACTATCTATATTTATTATCAAACTACCCCATTATGCAATATATCCATTTTTTATGAAATAGATTAATAGTAATTGGGAACTTACAATAATTCCATAACATATTTTTTCATATTTTAATTTCATCTTAACTTGAGAGAAGATTTAAATAGTCTTCTCCCACTACATGTGATACTCCATGAACTTAAAAATATTATATATAAAATTTATATATTTCATCAAGCTTTCCTAATAGATTATATATAATAAATTCATATTTATCACTTTTCATATTATAAAATATGATCTACTCATTTTAAAAAAATTCCATAGATAACTTTTTTTATAGTATTCAATAAAAATTAATAATAAGAATAATGGGGAGTGAGGATATTCATTATTATATTCATGGTGAGTGAAGTGGCTGTGTAACACCCCGAGACTTTATGAAAAATATTCTTTTTAATTTCATTAATGTCTTGTGTTGTATGATACACCAAAAGGAGCTTGCACAACACGCATCCTTGACTTGCCTTTCATTACACGCAATCACGACCTTCCTTGATAGCGTGTGTAGTACGCAATACCGAGTTTTACTAAACAACGATATGCTATTAAAATATTATTAAAACTAGCCGTTATGAATAGTAATAACCACTTTTTGAAATTTTGTAAATTCTATTTTTCAAAATGGACTTCATTTTTGGATTCTGAATATCGAAATTAGCTTAGGGTGAAATTTTGGTACTTTTTGGATAACTTTCATATTCTGATGAATAGTGAAAATTACTAAATTTTAATTAAAAACAAAATTTTTAATAGAAGTAATTAATAGTGATAAATTATTAATTTGAGTGGTTTTAAAGTATATTTAGAATATATTTTTACAATTTAAAACAATGTTGGTCATTGGATGTAATTTCACATTTAAACCAGTTATAAACTAGTGTCAATCTTTTGATAGTTATTATCTCTTAAAAACACGCTATTTGTTTTGATGACGAGAATTAATTTGTAAATTAGTTAATGCATCTGATATGTTTTGAATTTGGTAAAATAGACATAATTTTTGAGTTCATAATATCAAATAAAGCTTAGGCCTAATTTTTGGTATTTTTATGAAAACTTTCAATTTTCGATGAATAGTGAAACCACTAAGTGGTAGTTAAAAAAACTGAATTGTTCATAAAACTTAATTTTACCGCTTCTGTGAGTGGAATTTCAAAAATCTGAGAGACATGGTTAATATCAAGGACTAAAATGTGGTTCAATGAGATGAAAATAATTTTTGGTGAATAGTAACTTTTTAGTTTTATTTACCACGGTTAAAAGTAAATAGGGTAATTAAGGGTAGAAATGATATTATTATTACCCTAACACATGTACTAATTCTATTGGACAAGTGTAATTCGACCAAAAAAAAATATAGGAATAAAATATGACCATTTAGGCCCACTTGGATTAGATTAGGACATTTATTATTAATTTATTTAAAGAAGGGTTAAAAGAGTTAAAATCAAAGTTTATTTAATAAAACATTTTTAATATGGGGTTATACATAAGATAAATTAGACTATAAATATTCATTATAAAGATAAAACTATTTCCTACATAATGGTATTTTATTTGTAATTTTTATACATTAAATAATTTAATTTATTTATGACACAATGATGATGCAGTAATTATCTTATTAATGAAATATTGACATAATTGATGTTATAAACACAAAAATAAATGTAATTTGAGACTTTTTATGAATTCCACTAATTTTCTAGGTTACTATGATATATTAGTGTTGATTTAATCAACTTGGTTCGAACATATAATTCTTTTATGACTTTCAAAAAAATAATATATCAAATAGTGTCAAAATTGACACAAAATAGTTTTTAAATAAAATATTATATTATTAATTGTTATTTTATTCCTAAAAATCTAAGGTTCGGCCAAATGACTTAGATAAGGATATATATATTAATAATAAATAATTTGGGGTTCTTTTGGCATGTTATAGTAAGTTTATTAACCATATAGTGTAAGAAAACAAAAAGACACGGTAAACGTTAAATTATTTAACTTAGAGTTAAATCTAATTGATAAGGTTAAAATAATAACCTAAACTTGTCCAAATCCTATTGGTTGATAGTATTTCGACCCATCCCCACTTTAGCTTCGAAATAATACCCTTTGGAACCATTATAAACCGATTTTGACTTTAATATAAAATAATATTTTGAGATATTCCTAAGGTGCCCCTCTCCTCCCTTATAAAAGGACACCTCCTCCCCCTCCTCCTCACACCAATTTGAGCTCTCAAGCTCGGCCAAACCCTTCCAAAATCTCTTCTCCACTTCCCTAGAATAATCCTAGAGTTCCTGGTCTTCTTCAAAGACCAATCTTAGTTCCCTAAGTGGAGGATTCAAAGAGGCATTTCAAAGAAGAGGTAATATCCATTACCGATCTTTTCAATTTCTTTCTTCTTCAAATTCTTCTTCTTTAGTTGTTTCATGACAAAGTAATAATATAAGTATTACTTACATACTGATATGTTATTATAAATATGAAACAAACCTAATTCACCTTCTATCCATCCTACGGAAAAATGAAATCTCTGCGCGTGCGTACGTACGGAATACCGTCTCCACGCCGTGGTGTAATCTATTTTCCACCACCACCTTAATAGGATGGGTATAATGGTGTAATGAGTAACTATATATGATTATTATAAAGTGATATTGATACTGAAATAGTCTACATACACTTCAACACAATTACACAACCATGGGAACGATATCATCGCTCGTGCGTACGTACGGACTACCGTCTCCACGACGCGATGAGATTCATTCTCAATGATTAACCATTCGTGAATGATTATAAAGTATATATAATAAGTAATAATGAAATATATTACATAATAATGATACTGGAAATATGTAAATTTATATGTATGTCATCTACTTAATTCCATTCACTTCAATAAGGAAACGAAAACAGCGTTCATGCGTACGTACGGACTACCGTCTCCATGAACGGTGTATTTCATTCCATTTATCGATATTATATATATATATATATATTCTGAATATATATTATATATAAATCATGTTTTACATTCTGGATATAAGTAATCATGATCCAAGTAATCATATTAATAATTACAAGTTAAAAACACGAACGACAAATGAGACAATTTTACCCAAAACGCTACTTTAACATGAATTTACAAAAGAACAAGTAATATAAAGTCATAAGTGGACCATATATGATATAATAACAATTAATATGATTCTATAATAAGTCAATAACAAGATTTAAATCATTATAAAGGAGGTTCGGACACTTACAAAGCAAGTCGGACCTAAGGTAAGGGAAATATCACAATCTCATTTTTATCTGAGATTGTTTATAATTTTGGTATTTACTGTGGTGTATTTTATCATCCACATCCATGTTTCCTCAATATGTAATATTATGTCCATCCACCTACAATTGTTTAAATCCAATTTTACCCTTCGGTGAATTTTTAGTAAAAGATATGAAAGGAATCTCTTGTCATTTTTCGTACGATGTACTTTTTGACTTTTCCGAAAAAAGTACGAAGAATGTTTTTTTTAACTTATACGGCATGAATGGATTTTTAAAACATTATTTCAAAAAAGTTTCCTTTACAAGTTTTCAAGTTTATTTTTAATCAACTTCTTTTAGTTTAAAATTTTATGACATGTTTAGAAAGGAAAAGTGTTTTTGAAGTAGAAAGGATATTTTCCTCAAGAATGAAGTTCAAGTGTTTTATCAAAATTATTTGCCATCTAAGATAATAAAGGGTTCTGTTTTTTATCCCTATTATTACATTGATTTGATTATGTTGTGATGGAAATATTTTTATGAATTCCTTTATCTTATATGAATTGTTTTATGATGTCATGATGTTTAAGATTCCCATTTGTATTACATGGGTTATGCAATGATGTATGATTTATGATTTTGTGGCACACATAATAATGATATCATTATGAGATGGGTGGGACCTATATCTCCCTCCAATTCATTGGGTAAAGATTTTATATCTCATGAGATAGACATGGCTGGAATGGTAGGTTATACCGGTTCAGTGAAACAGGACTGAAACGAGGGTTACTCGATTCAGAAAGGGACTTTGTCCACTAAGATAGTCTTGGAAATGAGTCTTGACTAACAAGAAATGATTCTCTATGATTATGTGTGTATGCCACAAAGTTTCATGTTTTAAGTTATGATTATTGTGATTACATTTCACTGCCATGATTTATCCCATGTTATGAAATTATGATCTCTTTTGCAGGGTAAGATTTCCAAAAGTTATGTGCTTATATATACAATGTGATTGATCTTTCTTTTGTTTACCCTTACTGAGCATTTGAGCTCACCCTTTTATGTTTACTTTTCCCCAGGATATAAAGAAAGGTTTAGGTATAAAAAAAAGAAGATCTTTATGGGAGATGTTGAAGATCTTTCACCAGGATTAGAAGATTACGTTCCAAGTTTCCAAAGACACTAAACTATTACGATCCTTGTGTGTGTGTTTTTGTTATGTACTAAGTATTCCGAAAATGTAATGTAATGTCAATGTACGTCAGGCTTCGGGTCTCTACAGTTGGTATCATAGGAAAGGTTTAGTCAACCTTTGGAAATTAGGATACGAGAACTTTAGTGAGATCCCTAGAGATATTTCTAAGGTGTGTCTAGGGATGTCTCTAAGGTTAAGTATACATATAGGTTATAGTACTAGAATTACGCTAATGATCATAGAATTAAACCTAAGATGTTAGATATTGAAGGTACTCCCCCTTTATTATGTTGTTTTCCCTAGCATGATTTTTGCCTCTCATACTATTCTTTTTGGGTTTTAGACGATGGCTGGAACCCGAAGGAACCGTGTTGATCAATGCAATGGAAAATGCAATGATTTCCCTCATGAACAAACAAATGTTTTGGGAGATGGAGTGCAAAATGTTATTTCTATACATACACAAGCTATGAATCATTCTGGACTTCCAAATGAGAAGAGAAGGGAACAATATTCTATTGAGTCGTTCATGAGGAAACGTCCAACTTCTTTCAGTGGGTCTTCCGATCCACTTGTTGCTGAACAATGGATCAGTACCACTGAAAAGATATTTTCAGTTCTTCAATGTTCTGAACATGATAAAGTCATCTTAGCAGTATATCGTTTGGAAGGTGAAGCAGATCAATGGTGGAATATTATCAAGAATACGAGGCAAAGAGATGAAATTGAGTCCATGGAATGGGATGAGTTCAAGAACTTATTTTTCAATAAGTAATTCCCTCGTATTCATCGAACAAAGATGGAGAAGGAGTTTCTTGAACTAAAGCAAAAGGATGATGAATCTGTTGGTATATACGAAGCGAATTTTACAAGACTTGGAAGGTATGCATCTGGCATTATCATCCAACCTGAAAGTAAAGTTGATCAATTTTTCAGTGGCTTAAAACCAAGTCTTCGAAGGGCATTAGCTATAAGAGACTTCAGTAGCTATGAAGAAATTGTGCGTTGTCCTATCAAGGTATAAATGGAAGTTGGTGTTACATATCCATCTCATGGTTTTGACAAGAAACGAAAGATGGAGTTCAAGGAGAAATATCAGAATAATGATGAAAAGAAGATGAATGTTTCCTTATGCACAAAGTGTGGAAAGAAGCATGGTGGAGATTGTCTTAAAGGGACTAGAAAATGTTTTAAGTATGGAAAAGAAGGTCATCGAGCAGTTGAGTGTCGAAGTAATGGAAAAAGGGTTTCTAATGATGTGAATAAAGCAAACACTGCAGAGAACGCACCACCAACACTTCAATGCTTCAAGTGCAAGGAAATGGGGCATTATGCTAATAAATTCCCTAATCCAAGGGTTAGTGATGATTGACATGAGCAACCGCTTAAGGAAAAGGATAAAGGGAAGTCACATGTGATCACTATTGGCGATGTTGAATATGACAACGATGTGGTGGAATGATTAAGTGTTTATGTAATGGGATTCCAAAATAATGTTGTATCATGGAGTATTGGAATATTTATGTATTGGTCTAATGTGGTATTCAAAGTGATTGAGATATTTTTGGAAATAAGACGATATGCGCATAATGAAGGGAAAACGAGAAAATGAAATGTTTAACAGTATTCATGAGCTCATGATTGATATAAGGACTAAGTGATATCATGGTTTGATTATAAAGAATTTTGAGGATTTTTGTATGTGGAAAGTGTTAACGTTTAACTGCATTCATGTTTTCACTAAGGTTCAATGGGTATTCAAGAGAATACATGATTAAGTACTTTGAATGTTTAGAATGTGACCAACAAGACATATCTTATATGGGGATCAACGATGGTATTAAATATCTGGTAATTGTTTTCACTATATTATGAGAGTGGACTGCAGTATTATGGGTAAGCCTAAAGATTGGAATGGATTATGTTGGAAATAAGTTAGTATTGTTTAAGGATAGAAGTTTTTTTTCAATATTATTTAAGGGATGTTATAGTAATATAGTTTTAGAAAAAGGACAACCTGCAAGACGGGCGACATCCCATCGCGTCGGACAAGGCTGTGGGAATCGAACCCACAACCGAAGTGCGACTGGCCTTTATCGCCTACCACTGGCCTACAAGAAGTCCCTGTTTAGTAGAAACTAGTTTTATTTTATTAAGTAGTACGATATATGAAGTATAATCCCATTTTAGGAACTATATAAGATTAATCTCACTATAGATGGACTTATGTATTTTTTTGATAACTTTTCTAACCTTTTGTTTGAGACAGATGGAATGACCCATCATTCTATCACATGATCTGCTAACACTTCACGAATGAAAAATTCAACTTCATTTCTTTAAGAGATGAAGTGTAAATTATCCAAAGAATGACAAATGGTGAGACTATACCAAAATCACGAAAGTATTTCTTCCAATTCCAATTTCATCAACTTTAGGGAAACGATCTTGAAAACCAAAAATGTTGTCCTAGTGCTCTTATATCTGATTAATCAGATGGTACCTTAGATCGTCACAAATTTATGGATTTGTGATTGTTGGCTTTTCCATAGCCATGTTCTCTACCACTCTCCATCAGAACATGATGGTTAGATTTTTCTTCCATATCCATATTTTCACCTATGTGGAAACCCAGTGATTAGTTTATTTGGGTAATCGTTACATTTCATACTTTAGTTTTTAAAGCCATGTTTTGGTATTCCTTTTTACGATGTGGGTTTCTATCAAAGAAAATTTCAACCATTTATAACCCCGACGAATTTCGAGGGCGAAATTCATTTTAAGGGGGGTAGAATGTAACACCCCGAGATTTTATGAAAAATATTATTTTTAATTTCATTAATGTCTTGTGTTGTACGCTACACCAAAAGGAGCTTGCACAACACGCATCCTTGAATTGCCTTTCATTACACGCAATCACGACCTTCCTTGATAGCGTGTGTAGTACGCAATACCGAGTTTTACTAAACAACGATATGCTATTAAAATATTATTAAAACTAGCCGTTATGAATAGTAATAACCACTTTTTAAAATTTTGTAAATTCTATTTTTAAAAATGGATTTCATTTTTGGATTCTGAATATCGAAATTATCTTAGGGTGAAATTTTGGTACTTTTTGGATAACTTTCATATTCTGATGAATAGTGAAAATTACTAAATTTTAATTAATTTTTTTTAATAGAAATAATTAATAGTGATAAATTATTAATTTGAGTGGTTTTAAAGTATATTTAGAATATATTTTTATAATTTAATACAATGTTGGTCATTGGATGTAATTTCACATTTAAACCAGTTATAAACTAGTGTCAATCTTTTGATAGTTATTATCTCTTAAAAACACGCTATTTGTTTTGACGACGAGAATTAATTTTTAAATTAGTTAATGCAACTGATATGTTTTGAATTTGGTAAAATAGACATCATTTTTGAGTTCATAATATCAAATATAGCTTAGGCCTAATTTTTGGTATTTTTCTGAAAACTTTCAATTTTCGATGAATAGTGAAACCACTAAGTGGTAGTTAAAAAAACTGAATTGTTCATAAAACTTAATTTTACTACTTCTGTGAGTGGAATTTCGAAAATCTGAGAGACACGGTTAATATCAAGGACTAAAATGTGGTTCAATGAGATGAAAATAATTTTTGGTGAATAGTAACTTTTTAGTTTTATTTACCACGGTTAAAAGTAAATAGGGTAATTAAGGGTAGAAATGATATTATTATTACCCTAACACATGTCCTAATTCTATTGGACAAGTTTAATTCGACCAAAAACAAACTTAGGAATAACATATGACCATTTAGGCCCACTTGGATTAGATTAGGACATTTATTATTAATTTATTTAAAGAAGGGTTAAAAGAGTTAAAATCAAAGTTTATTTACTAAAACATTTTTAATATGGGGTTATACATAATATAAATTCGACTATAAATATTCATTAGAAAGATAAAAATATTTCCTACATAATGGTATTTTATTTGTAATTTTTAGACATTAGATATTTTAATTTATTTATGACACAATGATGATGCAGTAATTATCTTATTAATGAAATATTGACATAATTGATGTTATAAACACCAAAATAAATTTAATTTGAGACTTTTTATGAATTCCACTAATTTTCTAGGTTACTATGAAATATTAGTGTTGATTTAATCAACTTGGTTCGAACATATAATTCTGTTATAACTTTCACAAAAATCATATATCAAATAGTGTCAAAATTGACACAAAATAGTTTTTAAATCAAATATTATATTATTAATTGTTATTTTATTCCTAAAAATATAAGGTTCGGCCAAATGACTTAGATAATGATATATATATTAATAATAAATAATATGGGGTTCGTTTGGCATGTTATAGTAAGTTTATTAACCATATAGTGTAAGAAAATAAAAAGGCACGGTAAAAGTTAAATTATTTAACTTAGAGTTAAATCTAATTGATAAGGTTAAAATAATAACCTAAACTTTTCTAAATCCTATTGGTTGATAGGATTTCGACCCATCCCCACTTTAGCTTCGAAATAAGACCCTTTGGAACCATTATAAACCGATTTTGACTTTAATATAAAATAATATTTTGAGATATTCCTAAGGTGCCCCTCTCCTCCCTTATAAAAGGACACCTCCTCCCCCTCCTCCTCACACCAATTTGAGCACTCAAGCTCGGCCAACCCCTGAAAAAATCCCTTCTCCAATTCCCTAGAATAATCCTAGAGTTCCTGGTCTTCTTAAAAGACCAATCTTAGTTCCCTAAGTGGAGGATTCAAAGAGGCGTTTCAAAGAAGAGGTAATATCCATTACCGATCTTTTCAATTTCTTTCTTCTTCAACTTCTTCTTATTTAGTTGTTTCATGACAAAGTAATAACATCATTATTACTTACATACGGATATGTTATTATAAATATGAAACAAACCTAATTCACCTTCTATCCATCCTACGGAAAAATGAAATCACTGCGCGTGCGTACGTACGGAATACCGTCTCCACGCCGTGGTGTAATCTATTTTCCACCACCACCTTAATAGGATGGGTATAATGGTGTAATGAGTAACTATATATGATTATTATAAAGTGATATTGATACTGAAATAGTCTACATACACTTCAACACAATTCCACGACCATGGGAACGATATCATCGCTCGTACGTACGTACGGACTACCGTCTCCACGACGCGATGAGATTCATTATCAATGATTAACCATTCATGAATGATTATAAAGTATATATAATAAGTACTAATGAAATATATGACATAATAATGATACTGGATTTATGTAAATTTATATGTATGTCATCTACTTAATTCCATTCACTTCAATAAGGAAACGAAAACAGCGTTCATGCGTACGTACGGACTACCGTCTCCATGAACGGTGTATTTCATTCCATTTATCGATATATATATATATATATATATTCTGAATATATATTATATATAAATCATGTTTTACATTCTGGATATAAGTAATCATGATCCAAGTAATCATATTAATAATTACAAGTTAAAAACACGAACGACAAATGAGACGATTTTACCCAAAACGCTACTTTAACATGAATTTACAAAAGAACAGGTAATATAAAGTCATAAGTAGACCATATATGATATAATAACAATGAATATTATTCTGGAATAAGTCAATAACATTATTTAAATCATTATACAGGAGGTTCAGACACTTACAAAGCAAGTCGGACCTAAGGTAAGGGAAATATCACAATCTCATTTTTATCCGAGATTGTTTATACTTTGGTATTTACTCGGGTGTATTTTATCATCCACGCCCATATTTCCTCAATATGTAATATTATGTCCATCCACCTACAATTGTTTAAATCCAATTTTACCCTTCGGTGAATTTTTAGTAAAAGATATGAAATGAATCTTTTGTCGTTTTTCGTATGATGTACTTTTTGACTTTTTCCGAAAAAAGTACGAAGAATGTTTTTTTAACTTATACGGAATGAATGGATTTTAAAACATTATTTCCAAAAAGTTTCCTTTACAAGTTTTAAAGTTTATTTTTAATCAACTTCTTTTAGTTTAAAATTTTATGACATGTTTAGAAAGGAAAAGTGTTTTTGAAGTAGAAAGGATATTTTCCTCAAGAATGAAGTTCAAGTGTTTTATCAAAATTATTTTCCATCTAATATAATAAAGGGTTCTGTTTTTTATCCCAATTATTACATTGATTTGATTATGTTGTGATGGAAATATTTTTATGAATTCCTTTATCTTATATGAATTGTTTTATGATGTCATGATGTTTAAGATTCCCATTTGTATTACATGGGTTATGCAATGATGTATGATTTATGATTTTGTGGCACACATAAGAATGGTATCATTATGAGATGGGTGGGACCTATATCTCCCTCCAATTCATTGGATAAAGATTTTATATCTCATGAGATAGACATGGCTGGAATGGTAGGTTATACCGGTTCAGTGAAACATGACTGAAACGAGGGTTACTCGATTCAGAAAGGGACTTTGTCCACTAAGATAGTCTTGACAATGAGTCTTGACTAACAATAAATGATTCTCTATGATTATGTGTGTATGCCACAAAGTTTCATGTTTTAAGTTATGATTATTGTGATTACATTTCACTGCCATGATTTATCCCATGTTATGAAATTATGATCTCTTTTGCAGGGTAAGATTTCCAAAAGTTATGTGCTTATGTATACAATGTGATTAATCTTTCTTTTGTTTACCCTTACTGAGCATTTGAGCTCACCCTTTTATGTTTACTTTTCCCCACGATATAAAGAAAGGTTTAGGTATAAAAAAGAAGAAGATATTTATGGGAGATGTTGAAGATCTTTCACCCGGATTAGAAGATTACGTTCCGAGTTTCTAAAGACACTAAACTATTACGATCCTTGTGTGTGTGTTTTTGTTATGTACTAAGTATTCCGCAAATGTAATGTAATGTCAATGTATGTCAGGCTTCGGGTCTCTACAGGCTGAGTCACTTATATCAACCCTTCTTTATATTTTGTGATTTTCTTATTCATATTATTTATATTAGATAGTTTTTACTTTTATTTCACTATTTTATTTTTATGCTTGTTCATTTTAGTTAACTTATAAATGTTATCACTATTTAAAATTTATTCAACCCTTTCAATTGAACTATGCTATGGAACCTTTATATTATCTTGTATAATTATAATACCCTCTTTCACGAATATCAATATTAATATATAAATAATTCTATTTCTTTCTATGAAAATTACTTCTAAAAAATCTCTCTTATAAATGGGTTAATTAGTCAATAGGAATGAATTGTTTGAAGATAAAGAAGTGTTTGGATAATTATGGAGGTAAAACTATGATAAATATAGGTTTTTTTGTGGATCCCTATTAGAATCATGGGATGAATCTTATTGAGAAATCTTTTTAATCATCCAGACAAAGTAGTTTCAAAAATTAGTTTATTTCATGGTTAAGAAAAGTATTCCATCAGTAAAACCTCACTTTATTTCATGAATCTACTCCCATCTCCACATTATATCCCCCTAACTTAACTATTATCATGAAATAAACCCTAGGAGTTTCTTTATAATCTTCCCCATTATCCTTTATTTATTCTTGGGTGTTATTCATCTAGATCTAAGGTAAAACTCTAGATCTATCCTCCTATCATTTTGTTTCCTTTTATTATTCATTATGGTATTGATTTATATTTTTAGGTATTTTGTAATGATTGATTTTATGGATAAAGTGAAAATATTCCAAAATTAAAAGGATTTTGGTTTGGGTTTCTTTAGAAGTTTGATGTGATTTAAATACATTTCATTGGAATGTTACTCAATATTGATTTTAAAATGATAAAATATTTCATTTCTTGATACTATTTTCACAGTTTTTTGGTATATAACATTAATTTAATTTTTGGGTTTTCATTTAAGAAGTTTCATGTGATGGTTTTAATGAATCTAATTCATAGATATAATTATATAAAATTTAATCATGGTTGGTGTCCTTAATAATACTAATCCATTCTTTGATTTTTGAATAAGTTCCACTTTCTAGTTAAGTAGGAACCTATATATGATGTTATCATTTCCCAAATCACTCCCAAAAACCAAAATTTAAAAATCAAACACAAATAAACAAAATTTAAAATTTAAAATCAGGTTATATTTGGAAGGATCAAATCATGATTGTGGAACTGAGGATTAAAGGAACTCTTCAAGACCAGTATTGTATGCGATGGCTAAGACCCCATCACCATCTCCCATCACTCGATATCATAAAAAAATCACTTCTAGGACCACCTTTAACATATATGATCAAAAAACTAAAACAAATCCAGATCAGGACCTACACTCTAATCATTGATGAAGGAGACCAAGAAGCAACAAAATAACACTAGTGTAAAAAGGTTTTTCGTGTAGGTTTTTTTGGGTTTTTAAAATTGGTTACCTTAGGACGTTATTGAAAGTAATATTGTACATACAATTTTCACATTTATTATCATTAATTGATGTGATAATTCAGTTTAATGTTGATCATTTGAAAAATGATGTAGAAACTAGACTAGAGGCATAGTTCTAGATTGATTTATCACATCAGTTATATAAAAACCGATGATATAAATAAATAAATAAAATTTCTCACATTGGTTATAAAATAACTGATGTGAAAGATGGTTTTTAATTTAAATAAAATAAATATGCCCTATAGTACAATAGTATAACCAGAAACAAAAAAATAGCAGCACAAGTAGCCAAAAAACTTCATAATTCAATATGAGAACAAAAACAAAAAACCGAATCACATATTCAAATAATTTTAACATTAAAATTTGAAATTTAATCTTTATGATATATATTATATATAACAACCCTGAACTTTATTACACACTTAAACATGATTTATTTCATAAACATTCACTTAAGACGACTATGAGGATCGAGAGGTCTAGTGTCTTGGGAAATTAGGAACATTACATAACAACTTAAAACATGAAATACAACATATTTATTTCAAACTTATTTGACATTACCAACTCATTCCTTCCTACTTAAGACTACATGGGATAACTTGAGGACATACATAAGAAAGGGGTGGGATATAAAGCCCAGTAAGGAAGTAAACAAGGAATGGCATGAATAATAAAATAAATGTTAGGCAATAGTCATATTAATGGATCATAATAGAAATATGAACATAATGGCAGGTTATAACATGATTATCAAAACATGGAAATGTGGCAACCACAAACAACATGATATTAGCACGAGGCAAGGCTCATTGCACATGGATTAGCATGAGTATACCCTCATTTCTCATGAATTAGCATGATTAAATCCTCACTGCACATGGCGTATCATGATACTAAACATTACCCAATGCATTGGATCACTATCAGGGTGCACCCTTCATAAACATTTCAATCTCACGCTTAAGTGTGCCACATAGATCATATAACGTGGATTGATTCAAAATAATCATTTATTCCATGATAAAGGAATGCGGAATACATACATGAAAGTTTATAATGAATAATTATATATTTATAAAGGTGAATACTCTTGATAGAGAAATGGGTATGGTATTCACTACACGATGATTTTTGGTTTGGAAAACTGCGGTGCAATTTCAGCAGCATAATGACGTCATATGGAAATTAATAAATTGGTTTGATGAGATATAAAGGGGTATATCATCATTTATACTTGAAATAAAAAATAAATTGATCTTGGAATATAATATCCCAATATATGAAATGGAATTTAGATTCATAATATAGAAGAAATGCTTGAATGGAAATAAGAAGATAGAAACCCCTTTCAGAATTTCAACATGGTAACGGGCGTACACAAAAAGAATTAATGAGAGAGAAAGGGGTATATCATCATTCAAACATAATGAGGGAAGTATGGGGTAGGTAATAAAACATACCCCGTAATTTTTAATTGAAAATAAAAGGGTGTTACAATATAAGGAAACTTGGATAAAAATGAGAAAGGAAGGAAACACTTCCGAAAATTCGGTATGGTAATGGGTGTACATAAGGGTTCATAAGAGGAATAAATGAGAGTGAAAGGGGATATCATAATTTAAAAATCAAATGGGAAGTAAGTAGGATATTTAATAACATATCAAAACATAGGAATAAAATAGATTAAAAGACATAACATGAAAAGAATGGTTGATAAAAGAGGAGGGTGGAAGATCCCTTACTTGGATGTGTGATCCCAAAGAACTGGGAGAGGCTTCTTGAGAGATTGGGGTGCCTTGGGAAGAATATAGGGAGTGTATATCATATTTTGGACGAGCTCAAAGTGTTTTTAGTGAAGAGTAATGGGAGATTGGGTGGGTTTATATAGGAAAGGAGAGGGAATTCTTTATTATTTAGGTTTTGTACACTACACACAAAAATATTCAAAACCACAAACCATACCATGATATTTCCCATAGTTTATGAAACAGGGGAGTGGTATACAATATTTTATAAGGATAATTTCTGAATATATTAAAATATTTCCATTTCTTATGTGGAGGTGAGTCATACTTTCAAGGAAATGATTTTAAAATTTTAAAATATTGTATATGTCTTGGAGGATTATACAAGGCTTTATAAAATAAATAAAACAAATAAAAAAGTACATTATTTTAATGGAAAAAAATATATTGGTCCGAAAATACCCCTTATATTATTTATTACATAATTTTGGGGTCATTAATATTTCATAAAATATGTATTTTATTTGTACAATATTTAATTTTTACACAAAAATTAGACTATCTCATAAAATTATGAAAAATTCATTGTTTGATAATTTGTATGCCTTGATTCCAAAAATAATATTTATTTTATCTAAATAATTTTCAAAATATGTGAATTTTTACTTTTAAAATGAAAACTAACATTTACAGAAAATTCACAGGTTTTGACAAAAATGGTTTTCAAACCTTAATAAAAATTACATTTGACTTCATAAAATTATATACTCATTTATTATTCATAAAATTAATTTGATAATAATATTTTATTAAAATATTAATAATTTAAAAAATTCATTAATTCCTTAAAATATACACTTTATGTTTTATTGTTTAAAAATAAAACTCTTATCAAACTGATTACCTACTCATTTACAGATAAGGAAATGATATAATCATCATATATAAGAATTTTTTTATAATATTTTTAATAAAAATCTTATTTTAATATAATAATGTATATATTTCTCAAAATTACCATTTTTACCCAAAAAATAAATTTATAAAATTCATTATTTTTTAAAGAAACATTATTCCTATAAAGGAATTGATGGAATAAGACTTTTATTTATAAAAAAATGGATTAAACAATAAGTAACTAATACCTTATTGCATAACCTCTTATAACACCCGCACAATACCAAAGGGTAAGGTGTGTGATGGTGACAGACTCTTGGGGTGGCTCGGATAACATTACTCGAGTGGTAATCTCTATTAACTTGAACTTCTTCCGTAGGTGATTCCATTCAAGCTTAATGTGTTGAAGCTTAGATTGGGATTTTTCAAGATCAAAGCCCAGTAATGATACCTCCTTTCTGAGCTTCAAGAAATGATCTTCGTATGGCTTGAGTCTACTTGATGAGGTCATCATATACTTTGTCTTTGTCAAAAGGATTTTTTTAAAAAAACCTTATATCAGTCATGTGATCAATTTTAAATGGCTATATTATCAATGGTAATGATACTTAACAGTCATTTAAACCCAATAAAAAAAGAGTGCATGTGTTTTCTATATCCATAATATATTAAAAGAAATGGAATTTTATTCATAAATGATCGGGTCATTACAACATCCCCCTTTAAGAAATTTCACCCACGAAATTTACTTTTCCCACACTAAAATAGATGAGGGTAACTCTGCCTCATCACTTCCTCTGGTTCCTATGTTGCTTCTTCAAACTTGGCGTTTCACCACAACACCTTGATGATGGACATCGTCTTATTTTGTAGAGCTTTTTCTCTACAATATAAGATCTTCTCTATATTCTATTCATAGGAGATGTCATTCTACAATGGTACCACCTATGTATTGAGTACATGCGATGGGTTAGGTATGTACATCCTCAAGAGTGATACATAGAATACATCATGTACTTGTGTCAGGTTTGGTGGGAGTAATAGTCGATAAAAAACTACTCCGATGCGATCAAGGATCTCAAAATGGCCAATGTACCTTGGACAAAGCCTTACCTTATTCCCAAATATCATAACTATCTTCCATGGTGATATGTGTAGGAAAACCATATTTCCAACATCAAACTCTAGGGATCATCAATTATTGTTATCATAACTCTTTTTTTGACTCTGAGTAACTTTAATGTGCTGCTGGATGGTCTTAACCTTCTCAACCATTTCTTCAACCATTACTGGACCTAGAAGTTTTTTCTCCCCAACTTCATCCCAACATGCCAGTGTTCTACACCTCTTCCCATAAAGGGATTCACAAAACGCCATTTGGATGATTGAGTAGAAACTATTGTTGTAATATAAATACACTAAATAAAGATGTTGGTCCCATTTGCCTTTGAAGTCCATTGAGAAAGCTCTAAACATGTCATCAAGTGTTTGGATAGTATATTTATATTGGCCATTAGTTTGAGGATGATAATATGTACTGAAGTTCAGCTCAATATTCATAGCCAGTTGGAGACTCTTCCATAACTTAGAGGTGAATCTTGGATCTCGACCAGATACAATCGATAGTGGTACCCTATGCAACATTACCACTTCTCTGATGTATATCTGTGCCAGTTGATCCAATGAGAAATCCTCTCAAGTCGTAATGAAGTGTTCAATCTTTGTAAGACAATCCAGAACAACCTAGATAGAATTGTTTCCTTTGGATGTCTTTGGAAGTCCAGTGACAAATTCCATAGTGATACTATCCCATTTTCATGTTGGTATGGGTAATGATTTCATCATCCCCTCAGACTTCTACCTCTCAGCCTTCACTTGCTGAAATTCTAGGCACTTGGATGTATAATCAATGATCTCCTTATTCATGTTATCCCACCAATAATGCTCTTGGAGATCTTAATACATCCTTTTGTTTCCTAGGTGAATGGAGAAATTCAAACTATGTGCATCATCAAAAAGTTATTTCTTTAACTCTAGATTTTATAGAACACATAGTCTTGACCCAAATCTCACAATTCCTTCTTTATTAACATAAAACTATGAGGATTCCCTTTTCTGATAGTTTCCACTTTCTTCTAAATTTCCACATCATCCATTTGATCATCCTTTAACCTTTTCAAAAGAGATGTTTGAGCAATCATTTGTGAAAGGATTGATGATGTTCCCTTCTTTATGATTCCCATGTCTATCTTCATAAAATCTAAGAATATTGGATCCTTTTAAATTCTCATCAATGAAGGAGTTTCTAGATCCTTTCTACTTAGAGCATCTACCACTTTATTCGCCTTTCCTGGATGGTAGTGAATTGAGTATTCATAGTCTTTGATCAGATCTAACCATCTTTGTTGGCGCATATTCAACTCTTTCTATGTGAATATATACTTGAGGCTTTTGTGTTCTGTATATATTTCACACTTACGTTCAAGTAGATAATGTAGCCAAATTTTCAAAGCAAAGATTACTATATCCAACTCCAGATCATGTGTTGGATAGTTCTACTCATGAAATTTTAATTATATTCAAGCATAGGTAATTAGTTTTTCATTTTTCATCAACATAAAACCTAGGCCCTTCTACAAATCATGTCTGAATACCACAAAAAGTTCTCCACTTGTGGGTAGTGTGAGCATAGGCGCAGTGATAAGCCTCCTTTTCATCTCCTTGAATCTCTCTTTGCATTTATAATTCCAAACAAACTTGACTCCCTTCCGAGTTATCTTGGTAAGAGGGTTTGAAAATCATGACAAATTTCTCACAAATCAACGATAATATCTTGCTAACCCAAGGAAGCTACAGATATCTATCACAGCTGTTGGACTCGACCATCCCTCAATTTCATTTGTCTTGGAGGGATCCATTGATATCCCAATTCTTGTGATGATATGACCGAAGAACGATACTTCCTTCAACCAAAACTCACACTTGATTTACTTTTCATAGAGCTTATCCTTTCACAAGGTCTCTAGCACAGTGCTTAGATGATCCTCATGCCCATGCTTGGTTTTGGAGTATATTATAATATTGTCTATAAAGACTACCAAAAATTTTTCGAGGTAATATCTAAAGACTCTATTCATCAAGTCCATGAAGATTTCTAGAGAATTTGTGATTCCGAAAGGTATTACTATGAATCCATATTGCCCGTACCTTGTACAAAAAGTAATCTTGGGGATATCCTCCTTCTTCACCCTTACCTGGTAATATCCCGATTGCAGATCCACCTTGGATAAGTATTGTTCTCCACATTGCTGATCGAACAAGTCCTAAATTCCAGGAAAAGGATACTTGATATTTATCGTGATTTTTTGAGCTCATGATAATCAACGTAAAGGTGCATTGACCCATCATTCTTATTAATGAAGAGGACTGGTGCACCCCATGGTGAAACACTTGGGTGTATAAACCCTTTATCTAGATTCTCCTGTAGTTATTTCTTTAGCTCCTAAATCTCCACAAAATCTATTATATATGGAGTCTTGGATATTTTTAATTCCCCAAGCACAAGATCAATTGAGAATTCAACATCACTTCAAGGAGTAAGACCATGCAATTCCTTAGTAAGCACATCAACAAATTCCCTCACAAAAGGCATGTCTTCAAGGATGGTTCCTTCCTTAGACTCAATCATTTGAGAAAGATACATGTTCTCACAGGGAAGTAATATCCATTCTTAATATTATGGTGATAAAGAAGATTCATCCTCCTCCTTTCACTTGTATAGAATCAAGGGTCAATTTTCCATATGGAGAGTGATTCCACTCTCACGTCAATTTATGTTGGCTCTATATAGGGAAAGCCAATCCATACCAATAATTGGATCAAATTCTACTAGAGGGAGTATGAAGATGTTTTCTGGGAATTTAAATACACAAATTGTGATATGGGAGGATTTATATTCATGGGATGTAATAATTTCCCAATATTCCATTATCACTAACATCTCTACTTCCATGATTTGTGGTGGTGTTTGGATTATTATACTAAAATTTCAGGATATAAAAGAATGCGTAGAACTTGGGATGATAACCCAACATTTAACTTTTTGATTCTGGTTATAATATATCCAATATAGACATAGGGATTATTATCTTAAATAGTTAAACACATAAAGGGGAATGACATTAATGGGATAACTTATAAATTACATTTATTTCCTTAACTTATGAATTTATAGGCTTTAATATAAGTTATCCATGATCTATTTCCTAACATATATTCATATGAGACATTTTTTATTAATCCCTTAATCATGGTTCATAAAAATCTTATGAATTTACCAAAGCATACCCCCCAGGAGTGTCAAACCAAGAGTGCAGCAAGGCTCATTATCGTGCACCAGTTCTCGTTCGAGTCTAGCTCAAAGCGGGGTTTTCAAGTTTTACCCCTAGGTAAATCGATGCCCGAGCCACCTATACTTGTTCATATCTATATAGGGATATATTTTCTTGACAAAAAACTTACTCTATACTCACCAAAATTTAGGGATTATTTTCTTGTACTCAGTCTTATCTCTAAGGCTTTCACTAGTGTTTTATAACCTTAATCCCAAAAATAACTAAATCTATCCTATGATACCAACTATAACAAAACTTATCTTTATTACACACTTAAACATGATTTATTATATAAAATTTCACTTAATAAAACTATAAGGATAGAGAGGTCTAGTGTCTTGGGAAATTAGGAACATTACATGACAACTTAAAACATTAAATACAACATCTTTATTTCAAACTTGTTTGACATGACCAACTCATTCCTTCATACTTAACACTGCATGGGATAACCTAAGGACATAAATAAGAAATGGGTGAGCTATAAAGAACAGTAATGGAGTAAAGAAGGAATTAAATGAATAATACAATACATGTTATGCAATAGTCATATCAATATATCTTAAGAGAAACATGAACATAAAGGTATAATTTATCATGATTATCATAACATAGAAATGTGGCAACAAAAAACAACATGATATTAACATGGGCCAAGGATCATTGAACATGGATTAGCTTGAGTAAACCCTCATTTATCATGAATTATCATGAGTAAAACCTCATTTAACTTGGTGTATCATGATACTAAACATCACCCAATGCATTGGAGTGCTATCAGGGTGCACCCTTCATAAAAATTTTAATATCATGCTTAAGTGTGCCACATATATCATATAATGTGGATTAATTCAACATAATAATTTGTTACAAGATAAAGGAATGTGTAATAAATACATTAAAGTATATAATGAATAATTATATGTTCATAATTTTGAATACCCTTGATAGAGAAATGGGTATGGTATTCACTACACGATGATTTTTGGCTTAGAAAATCGCGATGCAATTTCGGCAGCATAACAACGTCAAATGGAAAATTATAAATTGGGATTATGAGAGAGAATGTGGTATATAATAATTTATACACGAAATATAAAATAATGGTATCATAGAACATAATATCCCAACATATGAAATGGAATTTAGATTCATAATATAGAAGAAATGCTTGAATGGAAATAAGAAGAGAGAAATCCCGTACAAAATTTCCACATGGTAACAAGTTTACATGGAATACATTAATAAAAGAGAAAGGGGTATATTATCATTAAAAAATAAGGAGGGAATTATGGGGGAGGTGTGAAAACATACCCCAAAATTTTTAATTGAAAATAAAAGGGTGTAACAATATAAGGAAACTTGGATAAAAATGAGAAAGGAAGGAAACCCTTATGAAAATTCCGCATGGTAACGAGTGCACACAAGGGTTCATAAGAGGAATAAATGAGAGTGAAAGGGGATATCATCATTTATAAATAAAATGAGTATTAATTCGGATATTTATTAACATATCCCAACATAGGAATAAAAGAGATTAAAAGATATAACATGAAAAAAATTCTTGATAAAAGAGGAGGGTGGGAGATCTCTTACTTGGATGTGTGATAAAAAAGCCTTGGGAGAGGATTGAGATAGGTTTATTGGGAGCTTGAGGGTGCCTTAGGAAGACTCTATTAAGTTTAGAGAAGATTTTTAACAAGCTAAAAATGGTTTTAGTGAGGAGTAATGGGATATTGGGTGAGTTTATATAGGAAAGGAGAGGGAATTCATTATTATTTAGGTTTTGGACACTACACACTAAAATATTCAAAAACAAAAAACAATCCCATGGTTTATGGCCATGGTTTCTGAAAAATGGGAGTGGTATAAAATATTTTATTAGTAAAAGGGACGAATATGTTAAAATATTTCCCTTTCTTATGTGGAGGTGAGTCACACTTTCAAGGAAATGATTTTAAAATTTTAAAATATAGTATATGTCTTGGAGGATTCACTAAGGTTTTATAAAATAAATAAAAAAAATCCAAAAATCACATTATTTTAATTGTAAAATATATATTGGGCTGATAATACAAATTATAGTATTTATTACATCATTTTGGGGTCATTATGATGTCATAAAACACATATTTTATTTATACAGTATTTATTTTTTACTAAAAATTTGACTATCTCAGAAAATTATGAAAAATTCACCATTGGATAATTTTTAAATAATGATTCCAAAAATAATATTAATTGTATCTAAATAAATTTCAAAATTTGTGAATTTTCACTTTTAAAATGAAAACCGACATTTATTGAAAATTTAGGGGTTTTGAAAAAAATAATTTTCAAACCTTAACAAAAATTACATTTGACTTAATAAAAATTATATACTCATTTATTATTCATAAAATTAATTTTATTATAATATTTTATTAAAATATTTATTATTTCAAAAATTCATTAATTCCTTAAAATATACACTTTATATTTTATTATATAAAAATATAACTCTTGTCAAACTGATTACCTAATAATTTACAGATAAGGAGCTGATATAATCATCATTTATAAGAATTTTTTTATAATATTATTAATAAAAACCTTAGTTTAATATAATAATGTATATATTTATCAAAAGTTCCATTTTTACTCGAAAAATCAATTTACCAAATTAATCATTTTTTAATGAAAGACTATTCCTATAAAGAAATTTATAGAATAAAAAATTTCTTTATAAAAAATGGATCACACAATAAGTAACTAATACCTTATTACATAACCCATTATAACACCTGCATAAGTCCTAAGGGTAAGGTGTGCGATGGTGAAATACTGTTGGGGCAGCTCAGATAACATCACTCGGGTGGTAATATTTATTAACTTGAACTTCTCCCGTAGGCAATTCAGTTCAAGATTAACATGTTAAATCTCATCTTGTGATTGGTAAATAGTGAGGAACCATGATGCTAACTCCTTTACGAGCTCCGAAAAATGATCTTTGTATGGCCCAAGTCTGCTGGATGAGGCCATCCTCTCCTTTTTCTGTGTCAAAAGTATTTTTTTAAAAAATATTATTCAGTCATGTGATCACTATTCAATGGCTATATTATCAGTGGTAATGATACTTAATATTAATTTAAACCCAATAATAATATAAAAATATTGCATGTGTTTTCTATATCCATAAGACATTAAAATAAATGGAATTTTATTAAACAATGATTGGGTCGTTACATTATAAATAAAATAAAATCCAAAAAATCTATGAAATATTCCTCCCATTCTCTTTGAAAGTGATTTATCACTTACCCAACATAAGGGTGAGGGTCATTAAAAAGATAAAAATTAAAAGTAAATAATTTAATATTTATTATCAACATAGTTATAAGATATATTAAAGTAATGTTTATATTAAAATCAAACAATGTGGAATTTTTTAACTATCTCAGTTGAAATAATTTCAAACCTAAATCATAGAACATAATATCCACATTCCTTTATTCCTATTTGATGATGACAGTTCTGTTTCAAAATAAAATTTCAATTAAAAATAAAATTTTAAGTACTTGCATCCAAAAAGTAATAATTATAAATAATAATTTACATTTTCTTTTACATATTTTATATTTCAACTCCTCTTTCATATTGTCTCTATAATTTTATCTCATAATCTTTTTGAAAATGAAATGTATGAAATAAAATTAAATATCCTTATAAAATACAAGTGTTTAAATAATAAAACTTATATGTTCAATAGGTCACTAATTTTTTTCTTCACTTCACCATGTATAGAGCATAGCCAATAATATATCTTCTCAATTGAAAAAAATACACAAAATCCAATGGCCACTAATATAAAAAAATATAATGTTAGTGGTTATTAATTTTTGAGAAATAACACTTTAATAAATATATGTTCCACACCATTCAAGATAAGTAAGAATCCAACACTTAATTACATAATTTTAAAATGTTTCAGTAATATATATTTTTGTTTCATCATCATTTATTGTCAACACTATTGGTGAAATATATTCTGGGTCCAAAAATACATACATTGATGTCACATCATACCAAATATAAAGTGTATAAATATACATAATACAAGACAAACATAATTTTTAAGTTTCAATAAATTAAAATAAAATAAAGATATATGATAATTGATATACATTTAAAAGAATAAAATCTTGTTGATTCCCAAAAAATCTCTAATTACAAGCTCCATGATATCTCATATTAAATTCAAAATTTTCAATTCATTCCCACAATCATAAGAATCCTTTTAAAGATCATAAAATTACAAAAACATAGATCAATATCTTGATAATATATCATTTTAGAAGAAGTAGTATCTAATTTCATAGAAGAATGTACTTATTATTGTCTATATAGTATGTCTTTACCTTTAAATTAATCCTGTAAAAAATATAAAAACATAAATTTAAAATGTTAAAACAAATTCAACACCAATATAAAATAAATGATATAATCTATACATACCAAAATGGTAATTCATCAGAAAAGTATAGATGGAAAACAAAAAAATATCTGATAATTTATCCAAATGTAGTGACATAATATAAAGGAAATGATACTCCTATCGATCTATCTATAATATCCTATACAGTGACCCTAAGATGATCTGTATTTATCTATTGATGATAAAATATATCCTTAAAAATAATATACAATCCCATATAAAATAATTTGTTATTTTGTATCCTCAATATAAAACTAAAAATATATTTGAAGATATATAGGATTAGGTGTAGGAGTTGGATAACCAGTATGAGGTGAAGGTTTTGGATTATCAGGTGAAAATAGAGTGTGATCTACTGGTGGAAGAGGAGTAGTGGGATTTGTATCTTAAAACTTTTTTTTCATGTATATATACATAAAATGCACTGATGTTATAATCCTATCCTCTATCTTCTCACCCATATCCTGAACTTTAGTTTTTAAAGCTTCTATTTTCCTTTTATATACATCCTCACTTGAAGAAGCTCCAGAATGACCAAACAATTTTTTTATCAACACACCTGCCGTGTATCCTTGTACGTGGTTTTCCTGGAGGTGTTGGTTTTTCTCTCCTTTCCCCTTTTTATAAAAAAATAAATGATGATGATGATCCTTGTACGTGGCCTGAATGTTAGGACTTTACAATGAATTAGCTAAAATATCCTTCATACCCTTAGGTATGAAGGTCCCTTATGTTCTCTAATCTTCATCATATTCCTATAAAAAATATTTGAAAAATTCCACAGTGAATCACAATATATAAATATTTTAATTAACCTAAATAACATAAATAAATTAAATAACTTCATTCAATACTCTTAAATATAGCCCTCATCTCTTCTGTAATACATTTTCCCTTTTTTTATATTTAGGACCTCTTCTATTTTTTCATGTCTAGATGGAGGGAAAGGACAATCAACATCCACGGAGCCTGAAGATTCAATCTCACCTTTTTTAATTATTCAACCATTATTTTTTATTCCAATAATGTATACCCTCTATGAGATAGAGTATGAGGGAATAAATTTTTTATATTGGATATCTTGAGGATATCTTATCATTTGCTATAAATTAAGAATAAAAAAAATCATTAATATGATCATTAATATAACAAAAAATTATAAAATCTAGCATTGCACTTACAAAAAATGATTCCTTTTTTTTACTCCCAACAAAGAACTTCCATGTATCTTCATCTAGATAAGGATATATATCACATGGATTTTCATTTTTTTTCTTTCTCTAAAAACCAAACCTGATGTGAGGTTTGATTTAAAGTTACTTTATATCTTGGATTCCGAAGCTAAACATATATTCCTAACTCATTTAGTGAAATTTATATCATATATCACCTCATAAGAAGGTATAAAAACATATATTTGTAAAAAATTCATGATAAGTAAAATAAAAATAAATAAGCTTACCAAAATTGTCTCCTATAATTGAGAGAATGTCACTTTGTTGACACTTATACAATCAAAAATCAAAATACCAATTTTGGATCGATCTTACATCGAAATAAAATTATTAAATGTTTTTGAATTTGGACCCTAGGAATATAATTATCATCAAAATAAATAGATATCCTCCAGTATTGGATAAGGGAAACTAATAATTTTGGTAAACGTGTGCTGCCACATTTACTAACCCTGGAAGTCTTCTTTGCACCTGTGGAAGTAGATGAATCCTATACAGAAGGATGAGGAGGTTCCTCAATAGAAGTATGTGTATAGTTATTCATAGAATCTCAAGGTGACTCTGATGATTAATCTAACATTAACCCATAAATAAAATTAACAAATAATTATACACACATATAAAAATTCAACTATTGCATATAAAATTTAAAAAAAATAAAAAATAATCAAATAAAAACAAAAATAAAATAAAAAAATTTGTATTAAAATTTGTTAAAATAGTTAACTATAATTCTAACAACATTAATGATAAATGAAATGGCATAAACAAAAAGAATACAACTATTGCATAAAAATTTGAATAACATTTATAAAATGATACAAAAAACCATACCAAACAAAGAACACTTTATCATATCCATTAGAGTAATTAAAAACAATGTAAAAAATAATACTGATAATATTATATATCTTATTTTTTATTAGTTAACAATTTTAAAAGAATATGGATAATATTTATGAAACATAAATTGATAAATACAGAAGAAAAAATCTTAAGTAAAAATTAATACAAATCCAATAGTTACATATAAATTTGAATAATTGAAAAAAAAGAAAATCTAAACAAAAAATTAATCATATTAGTTATAATATGTGTTTTATTTAAAAAAACAAATCTACAATTTTATGAAATTTAAAAATTTAAATAATAAATAAATATATTTTACCTATAATATTAGGAAATTACTAAAGGATTGTTATCCCATATTCCTTCCCCATGATCCTTCCATATGACATAGACCATGTCTATAATGTGGTCATCAATATTCTATGTTAATATTTCCATTGAAATAGGGATATCATATAAATTAGCATCTTTATCAAGGTTTACATCACCAACATAACATTTTTCCTTGAAAAATTATAGAACACTGTATATTTTATGGATCAAGAATATAGAATTGTTTTCATATGTTTCGATGATAAAAGGATCATATTTTTATTCTAATATATTTAGATTAACTTGTGTAATTCTAAATTCATCATGTTTTAAACTATTGTTACCAATAACCCATTTGTAGTTAAACAATGGAACTCAAACTTTAATGTAATAAAACTCCCATATTTATTTATTTAATATATAATATTCAATTGATGTGGAGATTGGGTTTTTTTATTTGGTACTCGAATAATGAATTGATTACATGAAAACCAATACAATACTATTCTGAACTACACTTTTGTTTTCATGATCTTTCATATGAAATGTATAGGCATTAAGTTCATACACATACCATATTACCAAATTTAAGCTTGAGCTACTCTTTAACCATCACAATGTTTCTGATGAATCCAATTTATTATGAAAAACCTCTTTAAACCATGGATTTTTTTATCATATTCATTCAAAATCCACATATCTTTATTCTTTGGATAACATTAATTTAGCGCATTAATATGAAATGTTATATATATCTAAGAATAATCTATGTTATTAAAGGTGTATAAATATACCTTATTTATTTATTCACATGTCAATGATTTTACTTTAAAGGTAGAGATCCCCTTTCCACAATAATTGGATCATTCATAGAGAGATGTTAGAAAACCAATGTGCTCCACTATAAAAAAATCTTATGCAAAACTTTTTAGACTTATCAAAAATATACTTCTCAACAATGGTGGCTTCAGGAAAATATGTATTCTTAACATATCCCTTCAATATATTAATATAACTTTAAAAATGATCCATACAATATTAATATACAAGTCCAAAAATATTTATTTATTTCAACTAATGAACCATTAAATGAACCATGATATCAAACAAGTATGGAGGAAAATACATTTACATTTGAAAAAGTATAGAAACTGCATCATTCTCAAAATCTTCAAATGAATTTACATCAATCAATTTGTTATAAATTGAATTAAAAAAATAATACAACTTCTTGATAGTCATTCTAACATAGGCGGTAAATATTTTGTGCAATGAAACTGGTAGGATCTATTGTATTATGATTTGATAATTATGAGATTTATTTCCTATCGACTTCAAAACTTTTAGTGTATTTTTTTTACAATTGAAGAATAACCCTGTGGAACTTTGATACCATGAATACGATGATAAAAAATAATTTTCTCCCTCATGGATAATTTATGATAATCCATAGGTAGGTATTCTTATCTTCCATTAAGAGTGGGATCTAACTCCAAAATTATTCCCATTGAGAGTAAGTCCAATCTTGCATTTAACCCATCTTTAGTCTTTCCATTATTATCTAACAATGTTCCAATAAAACTGACCTAAATATTATTCTCCAAATGCATAAAATCAATGTTATGTTTGACCTCATGATATCTCCAATATGGTATCTTAAAAAATATTGACTACTTCTTCTAAATATTTTTATAATTACCAATTTTTTTTGTATTTCTGAATGTGACATCAATGATTTTTTCCTCTCAAAGTACTGATTATTGAAAAAAGGTTTTATATAAATATGAAATTCTTTTGAGCCATTTAATTACTTATTAAATATTTAATAAGAGTAATCCATAGATAAAAACCTCTGATAACCCATGTATGCTATTTTTATCCCATGTTGCAGTTAATAATATGAAGTATGTTCTTCATAAATTAGAAATATTTATTCCCCTTAACACTATATGCATAAAAATTTCCATATCCTGGGAAGTCATTTATAGTGAACATAATAATTTAACATAGTTAAAAATATTATATTTTATATTAATCATACAATCAAATAATTCATCACATAAAATTTTCAAATCATAAATTAATGGTGATAAAAAAACATCAATATAATTTCCATGCTGTTTTGGTCCAGAAATCATTAAACCGAACATGATATATTTCTACCTCATACCAAATTAAGGAAATTAGTTTTAAATTACCAATAAAATAAGAAATAAACTATTTTTTATACTAATACTTTGATATTGATTCATTATATTTATTCACAGTGCTAGTCTCATATTTATAACTTCATTTCCAAATGTAAGAAACTGTTGATCAATTTTCATCCAATGTGGACAATCATCTAGATAACATAATATTCAATTACATATCCACTCATATAAATTATAACTTAACCTCTTTTCATTTTTTTTAATTTTTAATTAAATGTTTCAAATGAGGAATTATAGGAAGATACCAAATTTCCTTAGCAAAAGTCTCTAGAACTGCTAAATCAGCATGTGATTTTTCTTTCAACTTATACCGTGATGTCACACATTTAGGAAAATTTGATATAAATTCATATTCTTTCATATATAAAACACAATAATTTGGGAAGGAATGTTTCTTTTTGTTCCCTAAACCCATCATACATAATATTTTCATCACATTATAATATGAATATGGAATATCATTGTCTCTAAGAAGTATTTCTTTCAATAGCTATAAAAACTCTATAAAACTCTTATCACTCTATCCATTTTTCACCTTCAAGTTAATAAATCTTAACACCATTGATAAAACTATAAATTCCATACAACCAAGATATAATGGGTTTTCAGCACTACTATATAGATGATCAATTTTCAGTTTATTCCTAATTTCCTCTATATCAATATCATAAATCGTTTCTTCAAATAGATTATAATTATCATGTTTAATATCATCATCATCAATATATCTATAATTATTCTTAGTTTCACCATGCCAAATCTAAGGCCTATGACCCAAATTAAAACCATGAAAAATTAAATGACCTTTGATTTCACTACTTTGCAACTTTTTCATATTTAATCATTTTAAACATGGATAGAAAAAATGTCATTGTTTGGAAAATTTCATTTAGAAAATTACAAAAAATCATCACAACTTTCTCATATTAATCACATGATCAAAGTGAAATAATCCAACATTTATTCATTATTATCTATCACAAATATGAATAATTGAAAATAATTTATTATATTTTTAAATATAATTTCATATTTACTTTTCTAAATAACAATAAAAAATACGAAAAAATATGTTTAAAAATTAAATAAAGAGAACATATTTGATAAAAAATTATAACTTGGAACATATTTAATTATCATTATTTAATAAAAAAACACAAATTATCATGGAATCCACATATTCATATGAATATAAATTATTAATACACCACATTCAAACTCCATGATCTACTATAACTTCAAAACAATATTTTACAATTTAGACAAAAAAATACCTTATAAGTACATTAATCAACAAACTAACAGTATTCATAAAAAAATTAATCAAATAATAAATTAATTAAAATTAATCTAAAACAATCATCCATCAATTAAAAAATACCTTATATGTTTAAATAACAAAAACTAAAAATAAAAATAGTTAAGAGAAGGTGACATCAATGTAAAATTATACCTACAAATAAAAATGAAAATACCTTTGATGCACGGAAAATAAAAGAAATGAACACAAATTAAAAATTGATATTGGAAGGGGGATGATTTAAAAAGTGACACTAATGGGAATAAGGCACATAGAGGGAGAGAAAGCGGCAATTGATGATGGGTGAAAGTGGATGATAGTGGTGGATTCCTTCTAAAAGAGATTCAAGGCTACCAAATCAAATAATTAAGAGATTCGAGACCACTAGTTCAAAGATGGAAGGGTTAGGGTTCACTGTGTGAGAGAAACCAAAAGTTGGTGTGTGAAAGAATTAAATAAAAATGTTTGGGCTTGATTTTTGACAAAACTTTTAATGTGTTTTTATATTACTTATTTAATAATTGATGTGAACGAATATTTTTACATGTCGATTATTAAATAACTAGCATGAAAAAATAAGCGTTTTATTTTTCACATCAGTTATTTATTAACCAATGTGAAAACTATTTTTTCACATCATTTATATATTATATAAATGAAAATGTGTTGTCTTAAATGAATCATGTGCTAGAGTAAGGTGACCTTAAAACTTTTGATGGTTTTTGATTAAAAGTTTTGAGTATGATTTGTCTATGAGATGAATTATTATTTTGAGTGATATTAATTTTTTTAAAATGCTACATTAGGGACTTATAAAGTGAAAATAGGATTTTTTTAATTAAATATCAATGAGTGAATATATAATGATAGTTAAACAGTTAATCTTATGTTGAGTTAACTGGTCAAGTATTCACTAGATAATGATGCATAATAATTTTTTTTATGTTTTTATTTGTATGATTTATGTAAATTCTTATGAGCTTTATTTAAGGTTTAAAAAATAATTTTAAATTGATTCAATGGTTTCTAAGTAAGAATTAAATTTATATTACTATTTTAATGAAACCACTTTATTGGTTTTACTATTTTATTTAAAAAATAGGTAATTATGTTAGTGTGATACTAATTTGGGTTCTCTTTCGAATAAAGAGGAGAACTGCTTTTATATTAATTATTTGGCTTTTATTTAATTTATAGTGTTTGTTAAGGCCAGTGATTATCTTGGAGAGAACCAAATGGAAATTATGGGTTTGCATATTTTGATAAATTATTTGGATACATATTGTGTTTAATATGTTTTTAATGAAATTGGAGAAATACCTCTAAGGATAGATGGTGGTTCGGTGATGGGAGAGTATTCATTAATTTTAAATTCTATTATATTTTAAGTACTTGATGAAATGTATTGGATTTTGAGTATTTAGTTGAAAAAACTCATTTATTTATTTTTTGATTTTTTTACTATCTAGAATGAGATAGTATATGATTTTTGTTCTATAAAGGGATGGATTATTAATTAGGTGAAGAATAATTTATTTTTACTGAAAAAATCCATATAATTTAGACTGGGATTTTATGACCATGAAATTTGATTTTATATTTGGTATGAAAGTAATAATATTCCTAAAAACTAGTTTATTAATTTGTTATAACATTTAAAAAATAGTTTTAATAGAGAATTATGAAAATTTAACATTAATATTGGATTTAAATAAATAATTTACAATTGGATTTCATGATTGGTATACATGGATATGAATTTTTTTATCCACATCGTATCTTTGAATGTTTATTTTATATTTTGAGTAAGGGTTACCTAGACTAAACTAGAATAGTAATTTTGATCACCATGTCATTTATAGAACTGAAGTTATGCATGAGTGTACTCTTACCATCATAGTGTAACTACTTCTATGCTCACTATATGTATAGTAATGTACTTATATCATTTGTCATATCAAAGTATTTTAATAGTACCCCACTATAATGGGTACCCTATGATACCAAGAAAATGATATTAAAGACATGTCATATGGTTTTGATACATCGTTATGATATGAAACAAATGGTGTTTGAACATCTGGTCCAGGGGGCTCATAATTCTTTAGACTTCATCCCAAAAATCTCACATATGGTAATATCTCATGGAGAGATTTTAAGGACTGAGCCGCTAATAGGAATACCACATGTTTTATGTATTATTGGTTGTTCCTATCTATGATCATGTGTAACGATGATATGAATTCAGGAGACAATTACACATGTTTATATATAGGAACAACCAATGAAACCGAAAACATATAGTGTTCTTATTGGTGGGACAACCATCATAATATCACCATATGAGATTAATAAGTGCGAACTTAATGGGATGAACTCACAATAATTATGATCCCCAAAAAAATTATGGTCAAACAAAAACTATATCCTATAAAAATTATAATTCTATACTATAAAACATATATTTAATGTCATTGTATTAGTACTATAGGGTTCCCATTATAACGGGAAACTACTATAGCCCTTTGATATTACAAATGACCTAAGGATGTTACCATACATATAGTGAATGTAGAAGTAGTTACACTATTATGGTAAGAGTAAAATCATGTAAAACATGAGTTGTGTACAAGATATTATAATCAATATCACTATTCAAGTTGGGTCTAGATCACCCCTACTTAGAATAGTACCAATAAAACTAGAGTTAATTTGTTAACTAATAACATATTATCCCTCACCAGAAAACTTGATTACATTGAGGAAAGATTCTAGCTAATGGGAATACCACAAATATTTTTGAGGAAAATATACTTTCTATGAAATATTTCTATGAAAGGGATAACTTATATAAGTAAATAAAATTTTTATACTCCCTTGACTAAACTTCTTGATTCTAGTACCACTACCACTATATTATCATAATATTAACAATTATGATAATACAATATCAAGTTGGTACAATTGCAATATCTAGAATAAATATTTGAATCATAATACTTCTTTAGATGCATCTGAAGATTTTATACACTTTATTTTTATAGAAATGGCTACCACATGTTGAATATGAATGTGTATTGTTCATTTCATAACATACTTGGTGATGACTAATCATTTTATCAATTCATAAATATGAAGGCTATTTTTATGTCCTTAACCAACTAGCTCTTCATTTATCTATTTACCAGGAATTTATTCTACTATTCTTTTAGACAATATAATATTCCCGATCCACTTGATATTTACCCACCATGATTTTAGAATATAAAATATTAATATTAGTAAATAACATGGAATTAATGATAACATCTATCACCATGAAATTTAGATATTCTATTCATTACCTTTATCTCATTTTGTGTATTTAAACACACCTATTTAGAGAGATATATTATATGTGGTAAAAGAAATAATTCTCTCTTGGATTGTTCCCTTTTTAGTAATTTTTAAAAACTTTGTCATTATATGTACTTTTACTTATTCCAACAAACCTCATGGATTAATCTCTATAAGTCTCATTGCATTGGTTAATATTATAATTCAATCATGAAAAAATAATTATTCAATTAGTATTATCTAACTATAAGACTATTATATATTTTTTATATGCCATAAATATATTTTATTTTAAAAAAGATAGAATTATTACTAGATTCTTATAGATTCTATGAATATATTTATTTCATAAATGATCCCAAATTTTATTTATGGATTCATCAAAATTAATGAACCATGATATTGATGCCTGACCTAATCCATAACTAGATCCATGCATCATAAATATTATTCTAGAAAAATTTTATTCCCAAAACCCGTTTTATTATCTTTTATAATTTTTTATTAGTTTTTATATTTAACTTGAAAAATATAATTATCACGACCATTTTTTATCAAAATTATAATTCAAATAGTTTTTAGCATTACTATAAGTATATAAATTTACAACAAAGTGTATATCTTGACATTATATGAAACCCATTTATAACCAGTCATTCGTGATTGGCACTGACTATACCAACCATGTTACATTTTCTTGAATAATCATTAACACCAATAGGTTTTCCATTAACTGGTGGACCTAAAACTTGATTTTTTGATCGAGTTTTGAATACTTTTACTAATTCAAATATTACAATTTATTATCCATTTATTAACTTATTATAGGAAATGAATTCATTAATCTCAATGAATTATATTTATCACATAACTTGGTGATATTAACACCATGACACTTTGGGTTTTCATATTTCCTATGTAGTATATGTGAAATTATATTTATATTTCCACATAAACTCATAGAACTTATTCCATGCCAACTTATTTCATTTTTAATATTTAATCTTGAATCTCCCACTTTCTATTATGGGATTATTCTGCCCTAATATAAACACGTGTTATCTATAAACTATCATTTATCTTAGTGATAACATTTAAAATATCCCTTTATTACTAAAGGATAATTCAAATATGCATTACTTACTCCTTTGATAAAAATTTGTTCCCAAAAGAGTCTTAAAAAACTTCTTATATCCTTATTAATGAGATATGGCCATATATTTTACTTCTCATATTATTTTAATATATTATTTTTCATACCATTTATGTTATATTATGGATTAATGTTTATGTAGCTATTTTCTAAGCATTAATTTGAATGATCATGGAAGACTCTTAAGACACATTACCAACCTTACTTGTATCTTATTGGGTATGATATTATATCAACACCTATATTATTAGGTTTATAAATATAATTCACCACTTAACTCCTCTTGAAATAATTCACACATTTCTTTATGAATTATTTTACATGTGTTTGTCTTGTCACCTTTAAGGATAAAAGGCACTATTGATCTTAATACCTCTAAGTTAATCATGTCAAAATACATAAAACGTTTTATAAAAATCAATACTAGTTACCCTTTCATAACATACCTTAAACATTAACTATTTTTATTTATTAATCAAATATATAAATGGACCCTATATGTGTTTTAAGAGGCTCATAAATTATATTCATAATTGGTTTCCATTATTAGATTATGTATACCCAATATTTTAAAACTATTATTTGATATGTATAATATCATTACATAAGTCATTACAAAAGAATATTATTTTTCTCAAACTAGGAATAAGATTCCCAAGTGTCTAAAATTGACACCAAGTTTATGTTCTAGTTAAAAAATTTATAAAATAGTTTAATACATTACAAATCCTCTATAGAAAAATGATATGTCAATACTCAATAGCCAATGTATCCAATCTAGTTCCATATAGAAACTTGAAGATTAAATTCATCCTTTACTAATCCTTTATGAATCTATGCGGTTATTATATGATGATGAAAACATGTAAATCATAATTTTATATCTAATAATAAAGTTACTTGAAATAGAAAATTAATTATAATGAATATACCTGAAATAAAAGTTTTTTATTAATTCTTATTTACATTATAATAAATTTACTTGAGTATAATTCTCTATAAATTTAATTTAATTTTTTGATTTTAATAAATGTTGACTGATAATGAGATATACCATCCAATGTATGTTTTTTTATTAATTAATAAATAAATTATTATAATGTGGAATGTTTGTAATAATTAATTATAAATGAAGATCCATGCATCATTCCTCAACATTATTATATGTATAAGAGCCTGATAGTTTATGAGATATATTATTTATATATATGCTACATTCCTAAGATCCCCTAACCTATGAGTGAATATTATTGTATAATGAAGAGGATGAAGAAGTTAAAGTTCACACCGAGTTCTGAAGAAGCACTTGATGGGAGTTAAATGAATTAGACAAGGTAAGAATTGCAACACATGATAGATATAACTCAAGGAGTTACCCATATGGTCTTGGTTGATCTGTGATCCACTCAATGGATTTACCATTTGAAACAGCTCATGATCTTTTTGTTTATTTATCACATAAAAGTTTTATTGTTATTTTTATGTTCATTTTATATAAAATAACATATAATAATAAACAAGAATTTATAGATAAAAATAAATTAATGCATGATGAATATTTCTTATTTATGCATGGTAAAATTGTGACTGTGATCACATAGTAACAAGCATGATAAATAGAAATGGATTTCATTCACTGAGAAAACATAAAACCCCTCAAAGTAATATTATATCAAATGCCTCTATCCTTTTAATTTTAACAAAAACAAAAGTATGAGGTTCTCATCAGCCGTAGTTGAGATCACCTTAAGCTATTGGGGAGTTCTTATGATAATGATAGTTCAACTTAACTAAAGTTCTCATAATATAAATATCTATATATAACTTTTTTAAAAATCAATGATAAGTGTTAAGAATAATCTAAGATAAGTATTAACATATTGGTGAGTCCACTCAATAAATAAAGGAACAATGAGTTATTGAAATTTATAACACCGTGATATTTAAATATGCATTTCTCCTTTAAATTAATATTTTTTTGATAGCTTGTGATACACACATCATCAATCTAAAATTAACCACAATTATTTTATTGAGATAAAATATTATAATAAAATATAAACACTAATACATTATGGGGATAGAATATAAAAAAAATTAAGAAAAGTATTAAGGGAGTAATGTACATATATATAATAATATGATAAACATAAAATCATTATCCTCATGGTTCCCCATGAAGATTATGACCCCAAATTAAACTATAGAAACAAGGAAAATAATTAAGAATATAATAAACAAGATGATATATTTTTAAATGAATAAATTTTAGTAAATCTTGTAAGACTATATATATGAATGAAATATGATTATTATATATATTATCATTAGATACACAGTCGATATATATATATATATATATAATAGTTAGATATATCATTGTTAGATATATTTAAGTCTAATTATTATATAATTTTCTGATAACAAATTTAAAATAATATAATTCACAATAGTCATATAATTATTAATTTATATGAAATAGATTAAGAGCACTTAAAATTCTATAAGATTTTTTTTTTCTAAAATAGAAGTTTTGCGGTATATTTTATAAAAAAGAATAAATTTATAAATTTTATAAATTGAATTTGATAAAAATTATTTCATTTTTTGGTTTCATTGTATCAAAGTTATCTTATGGATCTTTTTTGGATTTTTTTGAAAAGGTTGTTTTTTGAGTGAATAGTAAAAAATATCGATTTTTGAAAAATTGTCATTTATTTTTTCTAATCAAGTAATTTAAAAGTCCTATTTTGGTTTATATTTGGTCTTAAAGTAGCATAATTTTCTTTCTTTAATTATAAATAATCTAATTAATCATATAATGATCAATATTATATTTCATTTTGGTATAAGCTCATTTTTAGGCATAAAAACACATTTTTTTGTAAAATTTTTTTTCATTACATTTTGTTAATTTATATTAAAATTAATTTCTTCCATTTTTCTAAATTTAATATTGAAAAATATATTCTATATTTGGAATCAGGAGGTTAAAATGTTGTAAATTCATTGGTATTCCCAATGTGTTTGGTTGTATTTGTTTTCAATAGTAAGGAAGTGTATGGTGCCAATATGTGATGAGTTGGTGAGAAAAAAGAAGGAAGTAATTAGAAGATATAATATTAAGGTTTATATCTTGAAAAAATTATATGGATAATTTTAATAAAAATGTCAGATGATGAATGTTTTGATGTTTTATTTACTAGAGAAAATGAAATTGTGAGCAATATTCAAGGTTTTGGAGAGAATTGATTATTCCACCATGGAGAAGAAGTTGATGAGAAATTTTATACATATATTTGATCCCAAAATTTCACATCATGAAGATATAGAACATATTTCACTTGATGAGTTACATAATATTCTCATTACTTATGAAACGATAAGGCTTCCAACATTCAAAAATAAAGTGAAAGATGAAATGGATTTTAAATCCCCGATGAATATGAAAATCAGTAATGATGAAAATGTTGGAGACTCAAGTTATTTTGAGAATTAAGAATAACATAAAAGAGTCATTGTTTTATCTTCTAAGAGTTTTCATAAGGGAAAAATAAATAACAAAGTTACATTCTTTGGTAGTTGTTATAAATGTAATGAATTTGGAAACTATGAATTTATTTTTCTAAAGAATAAAGGAGTAGATTATGAATATGAAAATGTCGAAATGAATCAAGTAAATAAGTGGGGTAAAATTATAAATAATATTCAAAGATATGTGTATTTAATAATATATTTTAAATAAACTAAAGAACAAATTTTATGATAAAAGATAAGGAAACTGATCTTATCTATTGTAGTGATTATGCTGAAGAAACACATGAAAAATTAACAAATTATGTGAATTATGTTTAGAAAACCATTGATTCATCAAGAAATGATGAAGATAATTCAGATCCAACAAATTATTAATACATGATCAAATATTAACTTGAGGCATATCTTGATAAAAAACATTCTCAATAAAGAGAGGATGGAGTTGGTAATGGAAAACAAGAATCTAAAAGAGGAAAAATGTGGGTGAGTTAAAAGCTTTTAAACTATTATAGAATAAAACAAAATCCATAGTTTGAAAGTTGTTGAATACTAGAATATGATGAATGACCATAAATAAAAAATCTACCTAAATGATAAAGAATTATCAATAACACAATCAAAATATATTGAATCTAATAAATAACTAAAAAATACTAAGAAGGTATTTAAAAGGAATATTAAATTCATGGAATAATCTTCTAGATATTATGAAAAAATCAGATAAAATCATTATTTAAAAATTATGTTTCCAAACTATTGTAACTTATAGTATATGGATAAATATTCATTTTTTTGAAATCTAGACCATGAAAAATAAAGATAAATTTAATAAAGGTGTACCTAATGAAAGGAGAATATTTAATGAAAATATTCCAATTCAGAGATGAAACCATACTTGAATAGCTTAGAAAATTTCAAATTTTTGAGAGAAAATTTTTGGATATAACTCTTGTTTTTCTAGAAAATTCAGTTTTTAGGGTTATTAATAACTTTGTGGTACGTTTGGACATAAATATTATATGTTTTGATATAACATGTCTTTACCAAGGAGAATATAAGAAGCTATGGGGAGATATTTCAATGAGAAGGAAGTATATTCTAGAATAAAGTAGGAAAGGATGGGAACTGGATACAAGTTGACAACACAAAACATGTTTGATTGTCCTGAAGATATATGAGGAAGGTGTAATCAAAAGGGACATAGATGATAGAAATTCATGACAAGATTACCTGATTAGTTCCCTCTCAAAGATAAAGGGAAAATGGTTCAATTTCATAATGAAGAAAAGTAATGCTTGGTAGGAGTTACCTTTAAATCATACAAGAATACAAAGGTATAAAAACTTGATAGTTGGTGTTCCTCCCACATGAATGGTGATGCTAAAATTTTGAAGAACATTTAGGAACATGAAGGAGTTGAATTAACATATGGTGATGAATCTTTTTTGAAAATCAAAGGTATTGTAATATTTCAAATTGAGAATGATAATTTGAAATATAATGATACTATTAATGTTGAATCAATAAAAATATAACTTGTTGAGTGATATTAAACTTAGTAATAATTAGAATAAGTTAATATTCAATAAAAAACATGCATCATTAAAAGAAAATGTGATGAAATAATTATTTCTCAAGGCACCAGGCACCAGAACAAATGGAAATATATTCTTTATTGGACACCCTTACATTACTAGTTATATGAGTATAAAATATGATAAAATTCTATGGAATAGAATACTTGTGAATCCTATACAAATAATACTTAGAAATATTTTGAAGCATGAAGTGGACAAATACCTAAACATACTAAAAAGAGACCATTGATTCTCCCCCATCTCAGTGGTCAATACAACATGGGATATTTTAAGTCATATAAAAGGAAGGTTCCCTCTAAAAATCAAAGTTTTTCCTTGATTTTATTTAATTACCTTAATGAAGTGTAGATTTCAAGAAGACCTTAAAATTACTCATATTGAGAAAAATGAATATGGTTTTGTTTATTAAAATCAATAATATTTAGCCAAGACCAAGAATAGAAAAATAATAGAGGAAAGGAAGCTGATGAAGAATAAAAAAGTAAAGGAGGAAACACAAAAAACTGAAGGTATTCAATATAGTATATGTTGTAATAATTATCTTGATTATGATTATTATAATGTATCTTGATCAAGCTATGATGATGATGTATCACTTTGTAATCATCATTTTGATTTCAAAGATTATATGAAAAATGTTCCCAAAGATATAGTGTATTATTTTGTTAAAACTATCAAGAGTATTTAGAATGATAAATTATAGATGGAAGAACAGGTTGATATAATGGAAGAAGCATTGGTTAAAAAGGTTAGTTATTGAAACACTCTCAAAAAGTTGGTAATTTACAAAGATAAATCTTTAAAACTTTTAAATAATATTTATTCCATGATCAATGAAAAACTGTAAAGGATTTTTTATGAGAAAGAGGTTTTTAAAATTACTATTGAGGAAGCCTTCTATATTCTTGAAAAATTTTACACAATCTCCATGAATATCAAATATGATAAATTTGAGATTAAATAAGAAATAATGAAAGAGCTTGAGAATTATTTACAATAGTCAATTAAATTACATGAATAATAAATAAAGGATATGAAGGAAAATTGTGAAGACAATTTGAGATTTGTTGAGGATGAGAATAACTCCCTGAACTTAAAGTGCCTAGAGCTGATAAAAAAAATCAAAGATCTAGAATAATAAAAATATAGAACTTTTCAATCTTCTAAAAAAAGGAATACTTCCACAAAATTTATATAAGTTAGTTTTTATTCTAATAAGACTCAAAATGGTGGCCCAAATTTATCATTTGTAGATTCTTCCACAACAAGCTCATACAAAAAGTTATATCTTCACCCAAAAAATATCTTATTTACTAATAATTTTCCACTTTCTATTACAGGTTTAAAATAATTTTTTTGGATTGTAAAAAATAATATAAAATACAACATATCATCAAATGTGTATATGATAAGATGTATAAAGATCTGTTCCCCATGGTGTGTCTAAAATGGTGTTGGTTCCACTCAGTAAAAATAAGGTACACAACCTATAAAATATTTACAGAATACACTAGAAAATATTAGAAGGAGGTTTATAGGATATTATTTTTATTACTATAAGTTCTGGTATAAATCATTGGAATATTGGAATAATATATCAATTCATAGAAATCATAGAAATCCATAAGAAAGGGGAAGAAAAACTAAATAGAAGAGAAATATTATGAACCACAATAAGAATATTAAAGAAAAAAGGCATGACAAAAAGGGGAGATTTGGTGAACAAACAAAATCTATATCATAGAGATAAAAAGTTATAACTAGATCATCAAAAGATATAGCCACTCAAAATAGATCCGGTTCATTGAAATAGGATTATGAAGGATGTGGACTAGAAATTCATCAAGGTATACTATACAAGGAAATAATCGTTATATTTATTATATTACATGTGATAATAATATTTTGGTGGAAAGTATAAATCCAAAGATAATCTAAAAAATAGGGCACTTAGTTATTTGGAAAGAAGAATTGTCCAAGGAAAATGAAATGGAAAAAGTATAATCAATGATTGTTGCAAATGTAAAGTAAGTGTCTTTAAAAGGTGAGATGAAAGTTTATGAGAAGTTATCCAATAATGGAAACATGCAGATTTAGATGACTGATGTGTGGTATTTCATACAAAGAAGTAGTAAAAGGGAAGAAAGAAGATAATCAAATAAATGAGACTCAAAATATAAAGAAGTGACCAAAGAAATATTCCCATGGAGATATTGGAAGAAAATAATGGCCTAGGATGAGAGGAAACTCTCACCCTGAATATTACTTCTAAGAAACATTGAGGTTCCTTCTTATAACTTATTATTCCTGTTGTTTACTTGTGAAAAATTATAAGGAATTACAAAAATAAGTTTTGAGGCTACAACTTTTTGGACAATAAAGAGTAATTAATTCCCATGGAGTTCTTCAACTTTCATAAAGAAAATAAAGTCAGTACACTAATTAAGGGTGAGTAAAATAGAGAAAGGAGGTTACCAAATCATATTCATATGAATCCATATTTTTTTAGATAGCTTGGTAAAAATAGATTTGAGCTATGATTATCACACTCACATACCTCACCCATGATTATATTATTCATATTTATTAAGGGGGATTGATGACTGATGAAAATATGAGAAAAATGGGAAGATATATGATTTGTACATAAACTAGTTTGATGGTTTGTTGAGACGTGTGTGGATTACATGTTTCTTTTAAAATACTATACTTTATATAGACCCTATTTAATAATTTCTAAGCATGATATCACAAAAATATTATTTTATGGATAACGTATAGATCATTGTTTGTATATATATTGTTTTCTACATTGTGTTTGCCTATGAATTATTAGATTTCACTAACTAAAGGATCTTTTATAAGAGGACCATGTGGTGTAATCCAATTCTTAAAGAAAGGGGAAGATAATGATAGTGCCTTAAAAAGTAAAATAAGTGACTATAAGTACCTAACATTGAACTTTTCATTTAATTTTTAATAGAGGGGATAAAATAACTCAATTTTAGTGAATATACTTTCTTGAAGGATGTTAATTGAAGTGATTTTATATTGAATAAAAACCCAAAGGAGGAGATTGTTCTTTACAAAGTGTTTGGTTGTATTTATTGAAAATAGTAAGTAAGTTTATGGTGATAATATGTGATGAGTTGGTGAGAACTAATATAGAAGTAATTGGAAGAGATGATATTGAGGCTACTTGCTTGAAGAACTTGTTTATATAAGTTTAAGAAAAACTGGAAATCTGAATGTGATGATTATCATAATAATATATAAAGTAATAAATGAATAAGCGTTGATGGGTGAAGTAACACAGTCTACTACATCTTGGAAGTATGATTTGACTAGCTGATATTTCCTAGAAGATGAGTGAAATAATTATTAAAGGGCCTAAAAGTAGTCAAGGAACCCCATACATGATTCATGATATGAAATAAATATTCACATCATGAGACTTAATTGAGAAGAAATGAGGAAACGATACCAACATTCTTAATGATGTAAAATAGTTATTCAAATTATGAGTTTTCACTGGGTAGAATTGTGGAAATATTGATATTTTTCTAGGAAATTATTCAGGCTATAAAATCAATATTCAAACTAAGAATTTTCATTTTATAGGGGAGTTTACACTATGAATGAGTTTCATATGGATTTGCAATAGAGAAATATTTTGGAACATAACATCCGTTCATGTTGTGACTTGTGATTCATTACATGAATGTTTAAGGATAACATTTATAAATATAGGATATAAGTTATTTACATTGTGACATGCCTATTCAAACCATGACATGAGTTTCTATATAATTCTTATCACACCCTAGGGATTTCGGGAAGAAGAGTCAAGATATGATCTTTGGGGTCTGGAATTAGATTTTTTTTGTGGAAGTTATCCAGGAATTTTAACCATTGAATAAATAATTAAATGATAATATTAATGGAGTATTTTAAATGAAATGATTTTTTGTAAATTAAAAATATTCATGAGAGAAAAAATGAGATCTTTTTATGCTTCAATATAAATATAAATACTACTATAGGTATGAAAAAGTGTATAACCTAAAGTTAGAGTTGTGGTATTCATATTAGAATGTTATTCTATGAATTTTGATATATCCCCATATAGAAGATATGAATATTAAAATTTGGTAAATTATATAATAAGTAGATCTTATGTGCTTAAGTATTATAATAACTTGAAAGTTATTTTCAAGACTAGTGTTATAGATATTTATTAGTTGGTGCTGAAGATCTTGATTGTGAGTTTTGAGATAGGTGGTGATGAACTATATTGATTTTTGTTTAAGATTTTGGAGGTGTAAACAAGTAAATGGAATCCCAATTTTTTTAGAAGAAGACCATCTCAAAGAAGAAGATCCTTTTATCTTCGAATCAAAATTGAAGAAGGACTTGTAGTTGGGTACCTAACTAGTTACCAAAGGAATTCAATTTGGGTGTCTAACCAATCATTTAGAAATTATAGCTAAGGTTTTTAACTTGTTGTATTCACTTGTGTCTATAGTAGATAATACATATTGGGGTGTCTAATAAACATGTAAAGGAGTAGTCTTTCTAACCAATCATTATAAATTGTGTGCGCTGCTTTCTTATTCATCACTATAACTCATGAGGTGAGGATAAGATATTTTATTGAGTGGACCGAGAATTATAATAGGATCAATAGGTTAAATTTAAAAGAAGATGGAATTCATAAAAATAACCCACCTTTTTAAAATCATGTGTTCCATATTCTTTCTTTCCTATATAATTGTGCGAGGATGAGATATTTCGGTTTAGAGTGGAAGTAACTCTAAAAATTAATAGAGGATTATTCCTATTAAAAATAAATTGTAAAAAATTACCTCCACTGATTCAACCCCCAAGTTAGTTGAGAAAACTAATCTAGTCAGACACTTAATAGGTCAACTTTATTTTTTATAAATAATGAATAGAAACCTTGGTAAAAATGTTGTCACCATGGTAAGGGTAACATAGATAGAAGATGGTTAAAAATATTAAATAAGGATTCAAAATCATTCATATACTTTTCTATATTTCAATAAATGAGTTTAATTTGATCACCCCTTTAAAATATTTGAAAATATGGAATTTTGGTTCTATTTTTATTTGATAAAGTTTTTATATTATTTTTAGTAAAGGAAAATTCAAAAATGTCTCTTTCTTTCTTTTAATATCTATAATAATTTGTGATATGGATAAAAATAAGTTATGAATGGTTCTAAAATTTTATTTTAAATAAAAATATTTTTTTTATAATTATTTTTTTAATTTTTTGTGATGAAATAATTACATTAAATGTTTACGCAATGCTGACACACTGCTCGTAAGAGAAATATAAAAATCAAGTAAATTATTATAAAAACGTTAAAAGTAATTTTTTAGATCAGTTAAGGTGTTACAAGATTTTTTTTTTGAAAAATATACTATATTATTGATGTTTGAAAATTTTATATTCAAACTATATTACTTTATTGATATTATTTTAAATTAAATTATGATAATAGTTCAGTTGGGGTGGTAGATAAGTGGTTAACACACCTCATAATCTTGTATGAAACCCATGATCAAATTCTGGGTTAATGTAGAAGTATTGTAGCATGCACTATTGCAGCTGAAACTATTCATCTGTTTAGGACTTCGGGCTACCGATTTGGGCCTTTGGGCTATAGTTCCTTTAGGCCACCAAAGGCCTTTGGGCCATAGGTCCTTCAGGCCACATCCGGACTTCAGGACATGGGATTTCAGGCTACAAATTCCATGAAGCAACCTAGGAAGACCACATAATGTAGGTCCCAAAAGATGCTTCAGAGTAAGTTTCAACCACCAGAGTATAACTAACCAGAGTGGAAGAACAAGAGGGTATAACAATCACCATCAGTACCAGACATTGTGAAACTATAGATGAGTAAATGTTATCCGATCATCAATATGAGGTAGGGAGTTAGGTAACTTCGATGCTGTAGATGTTGGAGAGTGTAACAGCCCGAGATTTTATGAAAAATATTCTTTTTAATTTTATTAATGTCCTGTGTTTTACGCTACATCAAAAGGAGCTTGCACAACACACATCCTTGACTTGCCTTGCATTACACGCAATCGCGACCTTCCTCGATAGCGTGTGTAGTACGCAATAACGAGTTTCATTAAACAACAATATGCTATTAAAATATTATTAAAACTAGCCGTTATGAATAGTATTAACCACTTTTTGAAATTTTGTATATTTTATTTTTCAAAATGGAATTAATTTCTGGATTCGTAATATTGAAATTAGCTTAGGGTGAAATTTTGGTACTTTTCGGATAACTTTCATATTCTGATGAATAGTGAAAATTACTAGATTATAATTAAAAACAACTTTTTTAATCTAAATAATTAATAGTGATAAATCATTAAATTGAGTGGTTTTAAAGTATATTTAGAATATATTTTTACAATTTAATACGATGTTGGTCATTGGATGTAATTTCACATTTAAACCAGACATAATCAAGTGTCAATCTTTTGGTAGATATTGTTTCTTAAAAACACGCTATTTGTTTTAACAGCGGGATTTAATTATAAAATTAATTAATGCAACTTCTATGTTATGAATTTGGTAAAATAGAATTCATTTTTGAATTCGGAATATGAAATATAGCTTAGGATGAAATTTTGGTATTTTTCTGAAAACTTTCAATTTTTGATGAATAGTGAAACCACTAAGTGGTAGGTTAAAAACTGAATTTTGCATAAAACTTTATTTTACCGCTTCTGTGAATGGAATTTCGAAAATCCGACAGACACGGTTAATATCAAGGACTAAAATGTGGTTCAATGAGATGAAAATAATTTTTGGTGAATAGTAACTTTTTACTTTTTTTTACCACGGTTAATAGTAAATAGGGTAACTAAGGGTAAATATGATATTACTATTACCCTAACACATGTCCTAATTCTATTGGATAAGTGTAATTCGACCAAAAACAACCTTATGAATATAATATGACCATTTAGGTCCACTTGGATTAGATTATGACATTCAATATTATTTTATTTAATGAATAGTTAAAATAGTTAAAATCAAAGTTTAATAACTAAAACATTTTTAATATGGGGTTATACATAAGATAAATTCGACTATAAATATTCATTAGAAAGCTAAAAATATTTCCTACATAATTATATTTTATTTATAATTTTTAGACTTTAAATAAATTAATTTATTTATGACACAACGATGATGCAGTAATTACCCTTTTAAGGAAATATTAACATAATTGCTGTTATAAATGCTCAAATGAATGTAATTTGAGACTTTTTATGAATTAAAATAATTTTCTAGGTTAATATGATATATTAGTGTTTATTTAATCAACTTGGTTCGAACATATAATTCTGTTATGACTTTTAAAAAAATCATATATCAAATAGTGTCAAAATTGACACAAAATAGTTTTTAAATCAAATATTATATTATTAATTGTTATTTTATTCCTAAAAATCTAAGGTTCGGCCAAATGACTTAGATAAGGATATATGTATTAATAATAAACAATTTGGTGTTCGTTTGGCATGTTATAGTAAGTGTATTAACCATATAGTGAAAGAAAACAAAAAGACACGGTAAAAGTTAAATTATTTAACATAGAGTTAAATCTAATTGATAAGTTTAAAATAATACCCTAAACTTGTTTAAATCTTATTGGTTGATAGGATTTCGACCCATCCCCACTTTAGCTTCGAGATAAGACCCTTTGGAACCATTATAAACCGATTTTGACATTAATATAAAATAATATTTTGAGGTATTCCTAAGGTGCCCCTCTCCTCCCATATAAAAGGACACCTCCTCCCCCTCCTCCTCACACCAATTTGAGGACTCAAGCTCGGCCAACCCATGCCAAAATCTCTTCTCCACTTCCCTAGAAACATCCTAGAGGTTCTGGTCTTCCTCAAAGACCAATTTTAGTGCCCTAAGAGGAGGTCTCAAAGAGGCGCTTCAAAGAAGAGGAGGTTCGGACACATACGAAGCAAATCAGACCTAAGGTAAGGGAAATATCACAATCTCATTCTTATCCGAGATTGTTTATACTTTGGTATTTACTGGGGTGTATTTTATCATCCACATCTATGTTTCTTTAATATGTAATATTATTTCCATCCACCTACAATTGTTTAAATCCAATTTTACCCTTCGGTGAGTTTTTAGTAAAAGATATGAAAGGAATCTTTTGTCGTTTTTCATACGAGGTACTTTTTGACTTTTCCGACAAAAGTAAGAAGAATGTTTTTTTAACTTATACGGCATGAATGGATTCTTAAAACATTATTTCCAAGAAGCTTCCTTTACAAGTTTTCAAGTTTATTTTTAATAAACTTCTTTTAATTTATAATTGTATGACATGTTAAGAAATGAAAAGTGTTTATGAAGAAGAAAGGATATTTTCCTCAAGAATGAAATTCAAGTGTTTTATCAAAATTATTTTCCATATAAGATAATAAAGGGTTCTGTTTTTATCCCTATTATTACATTGATTTGGTTATGTTGTGATGGAATTATTTTTATGAATTTGTTTATCTTATATGAATTGTTTTATGATGTCATGATGTTTAAGATTCTCATTTGTATTACATGGGTTATGAAATGATGTATGAATTATGATTTTGTGGCACACATAAGAATGATATCATTATGAGATGGGTGGGACCTATATCTCCCTCCAATGCATTGGGTAAATATTTTATATCTCATGAGATAGACAGGGCTGGAACGGTAGGTTATACCGGTTCAGTGAAACAGGACTGAAACGAGGGTTACTCGATTCAGAAAGGGACTTTGTCCACTAAGATAGTCTTGGAAATGAGTCTTGACTAACAAGAAATGATTATCTATTATTATGTGTGTATGCCACAAAGTTTCATGTTTTATGTTATGCTTATTGGGATTTCATTTCACTACTATGATTTATCCCATGTTATGAAATTATGCTCTCTTTTGCAGGTTAAGATTTCTAAAATGTTATGTTCTTATGAATACGATGTGATTGATATTTCTTTTGTTTACCCTTACTGAGAATTTGAGCTCAACCTTTTATGTTTTCTTTTCCCCAGGATATAAAGAACGGTTTTAGGTAAAAAAAGGGAAGATCTTTATAGGAGATGTTGAAGATCTTTCACCACGATTAGAAGATTATGTTCCGAGTTTCCAAAGACACTAAACTATTACGATCCTTGTGTGTATGTACTAAGTATTCCGCAAATGTAATGTAATGTCAATGTACGTCAAGTTTCGGGTCTCTACAGTTGGTATCATAGGAAAGGTTTAGTCAACCTTTTGAAACTAGGATGCGAAAACGTTAGTGAGATACCTAGAGATATTTCTACGGTATGTCTAGGGATGTCCCTAAGGTTAAGTATACGTATAGGTTATAGTACTAGAACTACGCTAACGATCATAGAATTAAACCTAAGATGTTAGATATTGAAGGTACTTCCCCTTTATTATGTTGTTTTCCCTAGCATGATTTTTGCCTCTCACACTATTCTTTTTGGGTTTTAGACGATGGCTGGAACCCGAAGGAACCATGTTGATCAATGCAATGGACAATGCAATGATTGTCCTCCTTAACAAACAAATGTTATGGGAGATGGAGTGAAAAATCTTATTGCTATACTTACACAAGCTATGAATCATTCTGGACTTCCAAATGAGCAGAGAAGGGAACAATATTCTATTGAGTCCTTCATGAAGCAACGTCCACCTTCTTTCAGTGGGTCTTCTGATCCACTTGTTTCTGAACAATGGATCAGTACCACTGAAAAGATATTTTCAGTTCTTCAATGTTCTGAACATGATAAAGTCATCTTAGCAGTATATCGTTTGGAAGGTGAAGCTGATCAATGGTGGAATCTTATCAAGAATACAAGGCAAAGAGATGAAATTGAGTCCATGGAATGGGACGAGTTCAAGAACTTATTTTTCAATAAGTACTTCCCTCATATTCTTCGAACAAAGATGGAGAAGGAGTTTCTTGAACTAAAGCAAAAAGATGATGAATCTGTTGGTATATACGAAGCGAATTTTACAAGACTTGCAAGGTATGCATCTGGCATTATCATCCAACCTGAAAGTAAAGTTGATCGATTTTTCAGTGGCTTAAAACCAAGTCTTCGAAGGGCATTAGCTATAAGAGACTTCAGTAGCTATGAAGAAATTGTGCATTGTGCTATCAAGGTAGAAATGGAAGTTGGTATTACATATCCATCTCATGGTTTTGACAAGAAACGAAAGATGGAGTTCAAGGAGAAATTTCAGAATAATGGTGAAAAGAATATGAATGTTTCCTTATGCACAAAGTGTGGAAAGAAGCATGGTGGAGATTGTCTTAATGGGACTAGAAAATGTTTTAAGTGTGGAAAAGAAGGTCCTCGAGCAGCTGAGTGTCGAAGTAATGGAAAAAGGGTTTCTAGTGATGTGAATAAAGAAAACACTGCAGAGAACTCACCACCAACACTTCAATGCTTCAAGTGCAAGGAAATGAGGCATTATGCTAATAAATGCCCTAATCCAAGGGTTAGTGATGATCAACATGAGCAACCACTGAAGGCAAAGGACAAAGGAAAGTCACATGCGATCACTATTGGCAATGTTGAATATGACAACGATGTGGTGGAATGATTAAGTGTTTATGTAATGGGATTCCAAAATAATGTTGTATCATTGAGTATTGCAATATTTATTGATGTGGTATTCAAAGTGATTGAGATATTTTTTGGAAATAAGATGATATGCGCATAATGAAGGGAAAATGAGAAAATGAAATGTTTAATAGTATTCATGAGCTCATGATTGATATAAGGACTAAGTGATATCATGGTTTGAGTATATAGAATTTTGAGGATTTTGGTATGTGGAAAGTGTTAACTTTAAACTGAATTCATGTTTTCACTAAGGTATTCAAGAGAATACATGATTAAGGACTTTGAATGTTTAGAATGTGACCAACAAGACATATCTTATGGGGATCAACGATGGTATTTAATCTCCGGTAATTGTTTTCACTATATTATGAGAGTGGACTATAGTATTATGGGTAAGCCTAAAGATTGGAATGGATTATGTTAGAATAAGTTAGTATTGTTTAAGGATAGAAGTTTTTTTTCGATATTATTGATGGGATGTTATAGTAATATAGTTTTAGAAAAAGGACAACCTGCAGGACGGGCGACAACCCATCGCGTCGGACAAGGCTGTGGGAGTCGAACCCACAACCGAAGTGCGACTGACCTTTATCGCCTACCACTGGCCTACAGGAAGTCCCTGTTTAGTAGAAACTAGTTTTATTATATTAAGTTGTATGACATATGATGTATAAGTCCATTTTAGGAACCATATATGATTAATCTCACTATAGATCGACTTATGTATATAATTTTTTTTGCTAACCTTTTGTTTGAGACAGATGGAATGACCCGTCATTCTATCACATGATCTGCTAACACTTCATGAATAACAAATTCAACTTCATTTATTTAAGAGATGAAGTGGAAATTGTTAAAGGCACGAACAACAGTGAGATTGTACCAAAATAAAGTAAGTATTTATTCTAATTCAAATTCTTTAACATTAGGGAAACGATCTTGAAAAACAAAAATGTTGTCCTAGTGATCTTATATCTGATGAATCAGATGGTACCTTAGATCGTCACAAATTTATGGCTTTGTGATTGCTGGCTTTTCCATAGCCATGTTCTCTACCACTCTCCATCAGAACATGATGGTTAGATTTCTCTTCCATATCCATATTTTCACCTATGTGGAAACCCAGTGACTAGTTTATTTGGGTAACCGTTACGTTTCATAATTTTGTTTTTAAAGATTGGTTTTGATATTCCTTTTTACGATGTGGGTTTCTATTAAAGAAACTTTCGAATAATAAACCATTTATAACCCCGACGAATTTCGAGGGCGAAATTCATTTTAAGGGGGGTAGAATGTAACAACCCGAGATTTTATGAAAAATATTCTTTTTAATTTTATTAATGTCTTGTGTTTTACGCTACATCAAAAGGAGCTTGCACAACACACATCCTTGACTTGCCTTGCATTACACGCAATCACAACCTTCCTCGATAGCGTGTGTAGTACGCAATAACGAGTTTCATTAAACAACAATATGCTATTAAAATATTATTAAAACTAGCCGTTATGAATAGTATTAACCACTTTTTGAAATTTTGTATATTTTATTTTTCAAAATGGAATTAATTTCTGGATTCGTAATATCGAAATTAGCTTAGGGTGAAATTTTGGTACTTTTCGGATAACTTTCATATTCTGATGAATAGTGAAAATTACTAGATTATAATTAAAAACAACTTTTTTAATCGAAATAATTAATAGTGATAAATCATTAAATTGAGTGGTTTTAAAGTATATTTAGAATATATTTTTACAATTTAATATGATATTGTTCATTGGATGTAATTTCACATTTAAACCAGACATAATCAAGTATCAATCTTTTGGTAGATATTGTTTCTTAAAAACACGCTATTTGTTTTAACAGCGGGATTTAATTATAAAATTAATTAATGCAACTTCTATGTTATGAATTTGGTAAAATAGACTTCATTTTTGAATTCGGAATATGAAATATAGCTTAGGATGAAATTTTGGTATTTTTCTGAAAACTTTCAATTTTTGATGAATAGTGAAACCCCTAAGTGGTAGGTTAAAAACTGAATTTTGCATAAAACTTAATTTTACCGCTTCTGTGAATGAAATTTCGAAAATCCGACAGACAAAGTTAATATCAAGGACTAAAATATGGTTCAATGAGATGAAAATAATTTTTGGTGAATAGTAACTTTTTACTTTTTTTTACCACGGTTAATAGTAAATAGGGTAACTAAGGGTAAATATGATATTACTATTACCCTAACACATGTCCTAATTCTATTGGATAAGTGTAATTCGACCAAAAACAACCTTATGAATATAATATGACCATTTAGGTCCACTTGGATTAGATTATGACATTCAATATTATTTTATTTAATGAATAGTTAAAATAGTTAAAATCAAAGTTTAATAACTAAAACATTTTTAATATGGGGTTATAAATAAGATAAATTCGACTATAAATATTCATTAGAAAGATAAAAATCTTTCCTACATAATGATATTTTATTTATAATTTTTAGACTTTAAATAAATTAATTTATTTATGACACAACGATGATGCAGTAATTACCCTTTTAAGGAAATATTAACATAATTGCTGTTATAAATGCTCAAATGAATGTAATTTGAGACTTTTTATGAATTACAATAATTTTCTAGGTTACTATGATATATTAGTGTTGATTTAATCAACTTGGTTTGAACATATAATTCTGTTATGACTTTTACAAAAATCATATATCAAATAGTGTCAAAATTGACACAAAATAGTTTTTAAATCAAATATTATATTATTAATTGTTATTTTATTCCTAAAAATCTAAGGTTCAGCCAAATGACTTAGATAAGGATATATGTATTAATAATAAACAATTTGGTGTTCGTTTGACATGTTATAGTAAGTGTATTAACCATATAGTAAAAGAAAACAAAAAGACACGGTAAAAGTTAAATTATTTAACATAGAGTTAAATCTAATTGATAAGGTTAAAATAATACCCTAAACTTGTCTAAATCTTATTGGTTGATAGGATTTCGACCCATCCCCACTTTAGCTTCGAAATAAGACCCGTTGGAACCATTATAAACCGATTTTGACATTAATATAAAATAATATTTTGAGGTATTCCTAAGGTGCCCCTCTCCTCCCTTATAAAAGGACACCTCCTCCCCCTCCTCCTCACACCAATTTGAGCACTCAAGCTCGGCCAACCCCTGCCAAAATCTCTTCTCCACTTCCCTAGAAACATCCTAGAGGTTTTGGTCTTCCTCAAAGACCAATTTTCGTGCCCTAAGAGGAGGTCTCAAAGAGGCGCTTCAAAGAAGAGGAGGTTCGGACACATACGAAGCAAATCGGACCTAAGGTAAGGGAAATATCACAATCTCATTCTTATCCGAGATTGTTTATACTTTGGTATTTACTGGGGTGTATTTTATCATCCACATCCATGTTTCTTCAATATGTAATATTATTTCCATCCACCTACAATTGTTTAAATCCAATTTTACCCTTCGGTGAGTTTTTAGTAAAAGATATGAAAGGAATCTTTTGTCGTTTTTCATACGAGGTACTTTTTGACTTTTCCGAAAAAAGTACGAAGAATGTTTTTTTAACTTATATGGCATGAATGGATTTTTAAAACATTATTTCCAAGAATCTTCATTTACAAGTTTTCAAGTTTATTTTTAATAAACTTCTTTTAGTTTATAATTGTATGACATGTTAAGAAATGAAAAGTGTTTATGAAGAAGAAAGGATATTTTCCTCAAGAATGAAATTCAAGTGTTTTATCAAAATTATTTTCCATCTAAGATAATAAAGGGTTCTGTTTTTATCCCTATTATTACATTGATTTGGTTATGTTGTGATGGAATTATTTTTATGAATTTGTTTATCTTATATGAATTGTTTTATGATGTTATGATGTTTAAGATTCCCATTTGTATTACATGGGTTATGAAATGATGTATGAATTATGATTTTGTGGCACACATAAGAATGGTATCATTATGAGATGGGATGGGACCTATATCTCCCTCCAATGCATTGGGTAAATATTTTATATCTCATGAGATAGATAGGGCTGGAACGGTAGGTTATACCGGTTCAGTGAAACAGGACTGAAACGAGGGTTACTCGATTCAGAAAGGGACTTTGTCCACTAAGATAGTCTTGGCAATGAGTCTTGACTAACAAGAAATGATTCTCTATGATTATGTGTGTATTCTACAAAGTTTCATGTTTTATGTTATGCTTATTGGGATTTCATTTCACTACTATGATTTATCCCATGTTATGAAATTATGCTCTCTTTTGCAGGTTAAGATTTCCAAAATGTTATGTTCTTATGAATACGATGTGATTGATATTTATTTTGTTTACCCTTACTGAGCATTTGAGCTCACCCTTTTATGTTTTCTTTTCCCCAGGATATAAAGAACGGTTTTAGGTAAAAAAAGGGAAGATCTTTATAGGAGATGTTGAAGATCTTTCACCACGATTAGAAGATTACGTTCCAAGTTTCCAAAGACACTAAACTATTACGATCCTTGTGTGTATGTACTAAGTATTCCGCAAATGTAATCTAATGTCAATGTACGTCAAGTTTCGGGTCTCTACAGAGAGGGACAATTCTAGTGTAGTTTGGTTGGGCCTTCAGGTCATATGTTGGGCATTATTTTTATGGACCTTTGGGTCATGTACTAGGCCTTATTCCACTAGGCCTATGTGTCATGTAAGTTTCCTTCTCAGCCTAGTTAAAAATGGGATTATAAAAAATAAATAAAAAAATTAAGGCCTTCGGTCCATTCAGGCAATTATGGGAATAGTCTAGAAAATGACTTTAATAGTATTTTATGTTAAATAATATTTTAGTAAAGGATTTATAATTAATAAAAATCATTTATTTGGAAAATTTAATGAGATATGGTTTATCATATAAAAAACTTCCCACTTATTGGTTTCTTTTCCTTTTACAGTAACTTTCTTGACCCATAATGTGTAAAAATCTTCTAATCAATCATTTAATAGGGTTAATTGGGGGGGGGGGGGTTAAAACTAAGAGATAATGGATAAAACATCACTTAAACATGAATAAATTTTATTGGATAAGATTATTTTGACTTATATCCATATTATATTCTAAATAAATAAACTTATTACCACTTTAACATGAAAATAAACTTATATTAATTTAATAATTTATGAAATTCCAAGGGTTCCCCTCCCTTCACTTATAAAAGTATATCGACTCTCCTCTCTTCCTCATACTTATTGGGCCACTTAGCTTGATAAATAATATAAAAAAATTCTTCTTAACTTACTTAGATACATTTTATAAGTGATGTTATTCTTAAAATACCATAGCTATTTTCCTTAATGATATTTCCAAAGGAGGTTCTTCAAAGAGGAGGTAATTGTCTTAACCTAACATTTTCATTTTAATTATTCGTTTATCTCTATAAAATATTCTAGAACCATGATCATATAATAACATAATTATCTTACATATATTGAAATATTATTATACTGGAGTAAAAACCCTTATTCATCACCTTTATATCCCATGTAAAATGAAAACATCACTTGTGAGTATATACAATCTACCGTCTCCATATAGTAGTGCAATTAATTTTTCATTTCCACCTCACCAGGATAGTTATTTTGATGGATTTATTGAATATATATGATATAAATGAAATTATTATTATTATGAAAATATAATATATTACTTAACTTATTACCCTTTGATTCATTAGAAAATCATAATGTTGTCTGTGCATACATGTGGACTACCACCTCCACGTAGCAATGTTATAGGTTTCTCATGACCACCATTCATGAATGATTATAAATTTTTATATAATATATAAAAAATACATTTATTTAATTATTAATATTTTGGATATTATGAAATCATGAACAAAATTAAATGTCCAGTTCTACCAAACTAAAACTTGTATAAAAAAGGAAATAATTGACACTTGTGATGTGATTTTAATAATGAATTTTTAATAAAAATGTGATAAAATGAAAACATTGAATCATATATGGCATAATAACTATGAACATGGTTCTATTATAGATGTATAATAAATCTAATTTTATTATATAGGAGATTAATATCATAGATGAAGTAATTTAAACTTGAGGCAAGGGTTTATTGTCACAAATTGTCTCATTTGGGACCTATGTTATGTTATAAAAATATATTATTTTATGAGGTGTATATAATTAACTTTTTACATTTTATATCATGAATAATTATTACATAATTATATTTAAATTTAAAATTCAATTTATTTCTTTTGATAGGTTATGATTCAAAAGTTACCAAAGCGGTAAGGGATTTATGTTACAATAACATTTTATTTTCAGTTTGTTTATGTTAAGAATATGATCCTATTATTTTAAACACTAAATATTTTCTTTTAATACAATTATATTTGGTTTTATATGTTTATATTCTATTTTTTTCATTTCCACGGAGGAGCCCGTAAGGGGCTCTGAGCGTTCTACTCCCCCCCTCGTCGCCTCCCTCACTAAGGGTTTGCTCAGCGCCTCCTTCCTCATATGCAATGGGTTTCGAGGTGGCAGATCCCCGGTTTCGACGGCGACTTCATGGACTCAGCCATCTCAATCTTTTGCACCACTGCTTGCCTCACATCACCCAACTCCTTTTTTGACAGATAGGGTTTCCAAAGGTGGAACGGTGCCGGTTCATGACTGAGGTCCAGCTTCTGCAGCTTGAGGGTGTTGCCTCATTTTCCTCAGGTGTGTTGTCTGGTTCATCGTGATCTCCGCGTGCTACTGGGATAACGGCGATGGGCTTTGGATTTCAGCGGGTCTACGGAGTGCTGGTGATGTATTTCGTTTTTTTTTTTGTTTCTGAATTTTGTATTTGGTTTTGGGTGTGGCTTGATTTGTGCATCGACTTTGATTCGTGTTCTGGTTGAGGTTTTGGTGCTGGTTGGATGTATGATCTTCAATATTTTCTTCGCTTATATTTCTGGTTGTTTTGGCTACTGATTTGGACCGGCTAGTGGCAGATTATTGCTGGGTTTTGGTCTTTGTGAAATTTTGTTTCTGGATTTCATTCTTCTAGGGTGAGCTGCTAGCATTCAAGTGATTGGATATACAGTTTGTGTTGATCAGTGAAGGTGGTGCTGTGTGTTGTTTGGCCGAAGTATGTGAAGTGATATTGTTTCCATGGATATGATGTTCTTATGTTGTTTGTAGTGTGAGTGGATTTGAGCAATAAGTTTTTCTGAATTTTGGATGCTTCTCCTAGACTTTATACTAGGATTTTCTCCAGACGAGGATTAGAGCTAGTGATTTCATCATGTTGGACCTTTCATATTTGGTTGTTTTAGTGGGTATGGCTTTGCCATTGGTACCGGGCCTGTGCACCTCTGCACGGGACAACTTTATAAACTATCACGCACTGGTGGAGGTTCCATACTGATGATGATACTAGGGAGGGTTATTTCTTAGTAGCTTTGTTTTGGGATTTGACATTAGTTTAATGTTGATGTTTTTATGTCCTTGAAGTCATGTAATGTTTCCCCCTTTGTCCTTAAAATGGGGCTTATCCAAAATTAATAAAAATTGAAGCCTTCGGGCATTTCAGTCTATTTTTTCTCTTTTTTGATCAAGAATCAATAATTAAGTTACACATAAGTGACTTTATTTTAAAAATATTATTTTGTAGTTTTCCTTCCAAATTTCTTTCTTCCACGTTCATATTTTATTTTAAGTGCTCTCAATAACGTTTTTAATACTCTAAAAATATTTATTAAATTAAATTTTAAACTTTTTTTTTGATTTTAATAATTTTTTTAAAAGAAATATTATTTTTCATTTTTTGAATGAGGTTTTTTTACTAAAAGTGTGGAAAAAATTAGTATTTTAATGGACACTACATATACATATTTTATAACCATCATAAACAATCTTTGATTTGAATATTTATTTACATGTTTCCATGGTTACTTTCAAAGAAAATAATTTTATCAATATTTTGGGAATTTATATTTAAAATGATATCAAAATAAAACTGTATTATTTTCTTAAAAAATGAAATGAATTTTGAAAATTGATTTATTACCCCATTCTTACTTGAATTTAAAAGGAAATTAGTTTTAATATATTGATTATTTTTTCTTTTTTAAAGGCATGGTTTTACTAAAATTCATTTATTTATTATTTACTGGTGGTCTTCTATCATCCTTTACAAATAATGGATTATACCTTATTTTGAGATCTTTCACTTTCTTGTGATCATGCTCTCTATAACTCTCCATTATTCATTGGACAATATTTTTATCCTTCATGTTTATATTTTTAATATAATAGTTGAATTCAAAAATAATTTATTTTAATTTGACGATGTTTAAACCGTATACAATTTCTATATATGGAATCGGTTGAAAGAATATTATTAAGTAATTTATTTCATTTAATGGGGAAATATTGATGTTTAATTTTCTAGATTCAATATGGATGATTATTAACTAATAAATAATTTTGAGAATTAAATGTATTAATTATTAAAAATATAAGGAATTTATAGAACACACAAGTGATGGGTGATGCCTTTTTATAGATATTCCCTCAGTGTATCAGTGATTATAATGAGACAAAACAACATGCATGTTATATATGATAGGTATATACTTTGCACATACCCAATTATTAAGAATGATATCTTGTTTGAGAGGCCTTGTTGATAAGATTCATGATATATTTTTTGAGAGACCTTGATCATGAATGTACATAATTATGAATTTCCTTAATTAAGAATTCAATTTCCATTATCCATGTGATTTATATGTTAATATTAGCAATGGATGTTCATTGAACTTAAGTATTTGATTGAATGAAATGTGTTTGATTATCCACTCTTTCATATTAATTACGCCTTATTTACTCATGATGGCTTCCATTATATGTAAACCTTACTCAATATCTAAGTTCAACCTTTATTTGTTTTCCTTTCCCCTAGATATGAGGAAGGATATTATGAATGATTTCAAGGATGTAATAATGTTTCTTATGCAATGTTTTTATATTTCAAATGTAATATGAGAATTATGTATATATTTAGTCTTCCAAGATTGTGAAACTGATTGATCCTTCATGGTGATATCCATTTTATTTTTTACCAATGTAATAATGTAAACACTTGATATGGGTTTTGGGAGTTGGGGTGTTTCTATTGGTATCAGAGGAAGTTTAGTATGACCATTGGGAACTATATTTAGGAAAAAATATATTAGAGAACATAACCCTATGATATATTCTAGGGATAAGTATAAGTATAAAGTAATATCATTAATATTTGTTAAAGTAGATATTGTATGATTTTCCAAGAATATACATCCCTATATGGATACTATAAAGTGGATGCTACTATTGAAAAAATTCACCTAGAAGTAAAATCTCTAAAAGTGGATGATTGGGTATTAACTCGACGGTCACTGGTGAATGATGAGTGGGCCTAAGACTGTACACTTGTCTTGACACTCATGAGGGATATTCTTGTGTTAATTCACATTTTCATTATAAACCATTATGATGAATGATAATCCTGCATCAGACCTGGGTTTAAATCTAGGTTGGAGCGAATTTATGCCGGAAGGCGGTGACACAGACATGACAGAGGCATGACGCACACAGATGATGATATAGCCATGATGCATGCATAACGATACACTGGAAATTTAGGCCAGTTTGTGGGCCTTTGGTCCATGTAACAGGTTTCATGCCCACTGGGCCTTCATCCCATGTAATGAATAAAATAATTCTTGATGGGTGGGCTATACCATGGGGGGGGGGATATGACCTACCTTTCCGTCCTATGTGTGCGGTGTGTGTGTGTGTAATGTAATTTTACCATCAATCACCTAAAATACATTATGATAAATGAGAGGATATAAGCAATGATGACCTATGATATACCATAATGATATGGTATAAACCAAAAGTGTCATGGGGTGATAATTCTAAGTCTGATCATAAGTTTACTATAATAGATATCTTTTTTGAGGTTTTATTTGATTAGTGTTTAAGGTGATCAAGGATATTTTTGAAGAAATTTATGAGAATAAAACCCTTTAATTTAGTATGTGTTTTAGTGAAAATGAAATTTTAAGAAGAATTATTTTATATTTTTTGGAAATAAGTTGAAAGGTATTTATAACCTTTAGGTTTAATATTATATTTGATTTTAATATGGTTAATTAGTATAAGGGGTTATTACATTTTGGGAACATATGTTTTTACCGTATATATTACCATGGGATTAAAAATTGATTTGGAGACTAAAAGATTAATGTTATTTTTGATGATGTCCACTATATTTGGAATATTATACGATTAAGGTAAATAAAAATATTTTTGGCCAAGATGATATTTTATTTGAAGAATAAAGGTTAAGATATCTTTTGGAAGCATATATGATTTTATTGTGGCTTTATGGTGATTCATGTCATTTTTGGTAAAGATTAGAGTATTTTGGAGAATATAAAATAGGGAATATAAATTTTTGTTATATAATTTAATGAGTGAATAATGTTATTTAGAGATAAATTTTAAATTGATATCAGTTGAATATATGAATGAATGTTTATGATTTTGGGGTTGTAAACTTAGATGGTAATATTTTTGAAGAGTTTTAAGATTAGTTACTCCTACTCCTCAACCTCTAAGGCATTATATTTTTATTATTTTTGGATAACCCCACTTTTTAACTGGGTTGTGAGGGAACCATTACTTGACCTATAGGCTAAGAGACACAAGGAATCGAACATGACCCTAGTTCCCAAGGGATAAATGCACATAATAACCCCACCCCAACTGCAGTATTTATCCTTGATGATCTTAATCTACCAACCTTGCATTACTGAATGACTATAATTTCCCCATGAAAAACTGCATGGTGACCTGCACCGATAGAGAAATACATACCCTCTCATCACCTTCAATCCGGTTAGCTCTGTAGGTGGTTTCCTCATGCCCTAAATTTCTATGTATGGGCCTACATCTATGAATCTGCCTACCTATAGTCACCCCAACATGACCCACACCTGAATCTCTTCAAGCCTAGATACTGCATACCACCTCCGTTGTGTGAATTGCTGATTGATATACTGTTTCCATGGACTACCATATATCCATCAATGATACCATCACCCATAACTATGACACCTCCTAATGTTATAGATATACCCAACGCCGATGTCCCATTGTTCCCGAAGATCTTCCATGCTGCCGCTTAATCCTTTCCACCATGTCCACTACTCCTGCTAACCTTCAACCCAAATCCATTGACACCATCGATGTAAAATCCACTACCATCATCGAGGTCAAGAATCCCTTCATTGTAGACTATGATCTTCCCCTTTCTTCTATCAAGGACTTCACCCCTCTGTCCAGTGCCATGGCCCACCTCACATCTAGCTATGAATTAAAGGAATAAATTTTTATCAAATTTTGGATCTTATAGTTGGATAAAATTTAAATTTAGTGCTTTAGGAATGAAAAATTCATTTTTAACATTCATTTTTTTGATCAAGATATGCGATAAAAGTGGAAATTGGTCGAACCATAAATGAAGGATGAAATTCTATATATGTAGTGTAAAGGAATCAATTATTTATATTTTCTTAAAATATCCATCCTAGTGGTAAAATAATTTTTTAAAATATATCGAGTGTTATTTGGAAAGTAATACTCAACTATAAATGTGTACTTTTATAAACTCACCTAAAATTATAAATATTATAGAGGTATAATATTTTATAAAATAATAAAAATTCTAATCTTGACCTAAAAATTAGAGTTCATGATAAAATATATATTTTATTCTATTACTATGATAATTTTTTTAGAAAGAAAAAATTCAAATATTGAGGACATAATTTTTGTAATTGGGGGAGAATGTAATAGCCTAATATTTCAATATGTATTTCTCCTTTACATGAATATTATGTTTGATATCTTGTGACACATACAACATCAAACTAAAATGAACTATGGTGATTTTATTAAGATAAATCATTATAATAATAGATAAATACTAATACATTATAAGGTTTCAATATAAAAAATCATGAAGAAAAATACAATTGGAGTAAATGAACACAGACACACACATATATATATAAATATACCACAAACATAAAGTCATTACCCTTGTGGTTCTCCATGAAGATTGTAACCCAAATGAAACTATAGAAACAAGGAAAAGAATTATGAATATAATATATATGATGAGATATAGGGTAAATGAATACATTTTAGTGAACCATGTAAGGATATATATAGGAATGTAATATGTCTGTTATATATGTAGACATTGGACATGTAACCATTATATATATGGATATTGGACATGTAACAATTAGATATATAGTTTTTAGGTATATTTAAGTCTAATTTGTATATAATTTTATTCTAAGAAATTAAAAGTAATAAAATTCAAAAAACTCATATAATAATTAATATATATGAAATAGATTAAGTTCACTTAAAGTTCTAAAATACTGTTTTTCTATAAAAGTTGTTCTACTTTATATTTTTTTTAAAAAATAAATTTATAAATTTAATAAATTTAATTTTTTAAAAATGATTTAATTTTTTATTTAATCATATTAAAATTTAATTATTTTGAATTTTTGAGATTTTTCTAAAATGGTTGATTTTTGAGTGAATAGTAAAAAATGACGATTTTTGCAAAACTATCATTTATTTTCCTAAAATGAAGTAATTTAAAAGTTAAATTATGTTTTGGATTTAGTATTAAAGTAAAATATTCCTAATTTAATTATAAATAATCTAATTAGTTACATAATAATAAAAATTATATTTAATTTTGGTATAAGTTCATTTTCAGGCTTAAAAAATTTTTTTTTTCTAAAAAATTATTTTTCATTAAGTTTTGTGCATTTAAATTAAAATTAGTTTATTACACTAATATAAATTAAATATTGAAAAATTTATTCCATATTTTTAATCATTATTTTCAAATTTAGTTAATGGGTTAACTTTATTTTTTCACGTAATGAATAGTAACCTTGGTAAAAATGTTGACATCACGGTAAGGGTAAAACATGTATAATATGATTAAAACTATGGAATAAGGCTTAAAAATCATCTATACATTTGTATATATTTCATTTTATTAGTTTAATTCTAAAAAACCCTTACAATATTTTAAAATATGGCATTTTGGTTAAATTTTTATTTGATAAAGACCTTTATATTATTTTTAGTAAAGGAAAATTCCAAAATGTTTCTTTCTTGATTTTAATAAATATTATATTTTTAGATAGGGTTATAAAAACTTTATTAATACTTATAAAATTTTATTTTTAATATGAATATTTTTTATGATAGTAATTTTTTTTAATTTTTATTGAACAAATAATAACCTTAAATACTTACACAACGTCGATACAGTGCTTGAACGCGTAGTTGAAAAGTCAAGTAAATGATTTTAAAATTTTAAAAGTAATATTTTTTGGGTGATTCATAGTGTTACAATATTTTTTTAAAAAAATATAATGTCTTAGTGACGTGTTAAAAGTTTATATTACAACTACATTAATTTCTTTATATATCTTTAATGTCAATTATGTGAATAGTTTTGAAAACAAATTTAATAGTATTTTAGGTTAAATAATATTTTATTAAATGATTTAAAATTATTAAAAATCTTATATTTGGTCAAGTGAATAGAAAATCTTTGATAATATCAACTTTTACCCACTTATTGGTTACTTATACTTTTATACTAACTTTCTTGACCCCTAATGTGTAAAAATCAAGTTATCATAGTGTTTCCCTTGGAACGTGTGTTCTGGTTAGGAATCGCTATTTTTGAATAGTTTCCAAGGCGTTTGTTTATGGAATCAGAAAAACCCAATAGTTCTGTATCCAAAGGGACCTACTTTCCAAAGGTATACATTCATTAGGTTTTTTGACCTACGATACTTAAGAACTCGCATTGGTCGAGAGGATGGGAGGTCGGGCTCATCACACCCTTTTGGGGGGAATTATTGGATACTCCAAGACTCTCTTATAGATTTAAGATAAGTTCATGAATATATCATTAATTACCATGTATTATGTGAGTTATCCCAATACTAGCAATCAATTATTATCATATGTAAAATTCAGAATCATATGTATGTATTCAAGGTTCTTTATCAATGTAGATATTTGTGTGTATCCAGGGTTCTCCAGTGATGGTATCCTCTTATATACTACTTAGATATTCTTTGGTCATTATCACGATGATAATGATTTTTAAGCCACTAAGTGGGGGAACTTTGGAGATAATGGTCATCCAGGTATACGAATGTCACTCTGGAATTTATTGACATCTAGGGAGACATAAGTTTACTCTGGAGTTTATCATCATCAAGGGAGACAAAAATTGTTTTAATTTTTTGACCGAACCCATAGATAGGCTACCTATGTATCCTCATGAAAGGAATCAGAACCCACATAGTTCAATGCTGCTTAATTAGACACATCATAACTTTTAAGGTCATGTGATAAGGACTCAACCGTACAGTTTAACGTCATGTGGAAAGGACATCTTGGAAGGAGGTGCCTAGTCAAAGCTTGGTGTGGGAATTACACATAAGTAACCTGAGGAACCTGGAAGGAATATGAACTTACAAGTTGAATTATAACCTGGTGGGTATATGGACCAAAAGAATACGGTTGGTTTAGGATGTTGTATTTGATCCCTAGGGAGGTTTCCTACGTATCCCATATGGATGGGAATCAAAACCTACATAGTTTGATATGTCTCATAGGAGAGTAGAGAATTTTTAGAGGATTAAGTTAGGGCTTAATCCTAAAGTGGATTCCCTTATAATAGGATCCATGAGAGATTTCCTAACTCATGGAGGTTTATGGGGCTTAATTAGGAGCTTACTCTTATGAAGGATGCCCAGAATTAAGGGGGTATGATTTCTTATTTCACGAATGAGATGATATGGAGATCATGCCTTAGAAAGGATTCCTATATATCCCAATTATGGTGGGAATCAGAGGTCTCATAGTTCATTAATTGAGGTGGATTTTATGGGTGTTTTGATCATTACAATCCTCTAATCCCACATGACTCATGCTTAGTGTGGGAAATAAGAGGATGTGAAAGATTCAACAAACCACACACACATTCTCTCTTTCTATGGTGGAAGAGGCTAAGACTATTGTGGAAGAGGATATGGATATGGTAGAAGAGGCTGTGGCTATGACAGAAGAGGATATGGATACAATGATTCACTCTCTTCAATTTATATTGAACATGGATCGAATATAAGCAAGTAATGAAGGTGAAGGATGTAGAGAGAGCCAAGACTACAACCTTTTACATGAAAGTCCATGAGATTACAACAGGATGGTTTCCCTATAATTTCTTCCATAGCTAGGGGAGGATCTAATTCCCTGTTAAAGGGAAACACAAGTGTGATCTTCACCCTCACTAGTGCGAATTGGAGGCTCCTAGTCTTAGAGATGAGAAGAATCAAACATGGTCCAAACCCCAATCATCCAGAATGGGAACTCCCCAGAACTATCCCTGGGGTAAGGGTCCTCATGACCATGGGCATATATACTCACATGCACCTTGAGAACCCTGAATGGAAAACCAAAAAAGTGAAGGTAACCTCTTACCATAGGAATACATACCCAAATGGAGGGAATGATAGTGTGCCACGAGCCAAGGTTGTGTAAATCCAGGGGTCTTGGTGGATGTTTCAACTTGGTGACTTTCAGATAAGAGAACTAAGGAAGAAGAGTCTCTACCATGAGTGGATTTGAAAAGGTATTAAAGGTTGATTCACATATTTCCTGAGCGCAGGTGCCCAACGTTGGGGCACCATGTAGGTGTTCTACGTAGGTGTTCCATATAGGTCCTAGGAGGAACTCGAAGTGATCTGTACAAGGTGACAAGGGATGCATGGTTTGGATATGCCTTGGGAAATGAACCAATGGGGGAAAAAACTTGGGTGAGGAATTAACCTAAGTACCCTGGGTCTCCTCTAGTGCCCTTAAAAGAGTCTCACACAAGTTCCTAATTAGGGAGAAGGACCTACCATGGGTGACTTCTTATTATGAAAGAAGGATCATCAAACATGTGTCATATTTTTTTACACTAAAGGGAACTTCATCTTGCTTATCCCATTTTAATTATCTCTTCTCTTGTGTTTTAGCGAGCTACATGAGAAATTTTGGGGACCTGATTGAAGGTACTATGAAATGAGAGATCTGGGGGTTCTTCCAAATTTTCTAGTTGTTAAAATTGGGAGCCCAAGTCTCTTATTTATAATCAAAAAGGAAACTTTGTCTAAGTTAGTTGTCGGTGTAGGTCTTGGGTGTAGGTAAAAAACGTAGATATTTTTCATAGGGGTGTAAAAAATTACACAAAGGTGTAGGTCCTCAGCGTAGGTCTTCAGCATAGGTCCTCGATGTAGGGGGATGTGCCTTTGGGCTGCACTGGCAGGACCTGCGTTGGTCTTCTTGCATACAAGTGTGAGGTGTAGGTCCATTTTGAAATATTTATTTGATTCTTCTCAAATTTCCTTGATACTGCAAGATATCCAAAGTACTTTTAATAATATTTTTTCCTTACCTTTTTAAAAGAGAGTATCAACAAAAGCCCTCCCCCCATGATTGGAACTAACTAAATGATGGGGGTCTAGTCTAGAGGTAAGACTATGGGGAAAATTATATGAATAATTAATAATAGATTGCACAGACCCTCTACATAGATTTCCCATGTAAGTCCTTAGCGTCGGTCATTTGGCATAAGTCAATGGTGTAGCCCAACGGTGAATATAAATTCTCCCATGCCTTTGTCATTTTCTTTAATCGCATTTCAGATTTTTTATCTTGTTGTGTAGATTATTCACCCATCTACATTGCGTTGTTCTCTAGAGAAGCTCCTTAGAAGGTTTTATCATGGTATAGCTACCTGCACAACTACGATATGTGGAGTCACTTTGTTGAAGGAGCTACACAGAAGGACCTCATCGATGGACCTGTACTAGATACCTTGTCGAAGGGCCTGCATAGTGTACCTTATCAAAGAACCAGCATGGAGATATTTCTTTGCCAAATTCTTTAATTCCTTTAAGTTAAAAATTTATCTTTCTTGAGTCAATATTCTAACTTATAAGAGAAATTTGTTCTTTCTTGCATGTTCCAAATGTATCATTTAATTAATTCAAATGAGGAAGCTATTTTGCACCAGAATGAAATGATGAAAGCTATTAGACTAGATAATAATGATGTCATTGAGAGTACCCTTCCTGAATTGGAGAAAGACTTGATTCAATATCAATGTGAATATCCATGAAGCAACTATCTTCCTCCGTACAAGAATGGGATTATAAAGGATGCTAACATTCTATCATATAAGAAATATTTCTTGAATACTTGGTTTTTAAAACGCATCATCTATCCTTATTTCAACATATATATAAAGGGTTTACCAATTAACGAGGGAACAATTACTATTGGATGCTTCCTACATCAAAACAGTTGTACTTATGATATGAAAGATCATGTTGTAGAGCTAAGGCCTCATTTTTATGATTTAACCTCTCATGCTTCAAATACAAATCAATCTGATGGATGGAAATAAAACTGGGATATCTTCTCTAGAGTGGGAGTCATGCCTGAATATATGTGGGTGTTTTGGGTAAGCCAAACTTGCATTGAGATCAAGAAAGAGTTGAAATATGTTCACATTTATGAAGCTGTCTGGGTAGGATAGACTTATGTTTACAAAAATGAAATCATTCATGAATTACCAAGCCAATGTATTATGCAAAAAAATTCTTTCCATTTGATGCATGGTGAGGTTGGCATCAGTTTGTGGGATGTCTATGAAATTTATAGGGCTCCCATTCTCAGGGGGATGTATGATGAATTTATCCCACCAAATACAACATTGGATAAACTGAGAGGACACCCCTATTGGACCATGAATTATTAAAAATAGAAAAGGATCTGAATAAAGAAAATAAATATCCTCATCCTAGAGTTGACATCCACGAGAAAGTGTGGATGGAAGCTTTTTTAGAACCATCAAAAGAGAAAGGTCCTACTTGTGGACGTCCTACCATTTTACCTACTGCAGATAATCGGGGTGCCTCAGACATGATTTTTACCACATTTGATAAGGGTGATTACAAACATTGGGGATTATAATGTAAAACCCAATATTGATGCAAAGGAGTGACTGGCTATCTTCCTTTCCATGTGGCTAAGCATCTATCTACTTCCAGTCCATGAGTCGAGTGGCAGTGTGAGGGCAGGTAATTTTTTTATTGCTTACAAGTTAGTATAGGGGAAGTATATCAGGATGTCTTCCCATAATTTAGAATGAATATATCACAACATGTTGCATTTATATAATGGTAAGGATTTGTTTACAATTGTGGGTATATTTCAAGTGTTGTGGGGCTGTATTGTAGCACATTTTTGTTCATATTCCGTGTTGAATTTAGTTAGGATCCCCAAAAATTGTTTTACCACATTTGTTCATAAATTATTCAGGATTCATATTCTGATCCTAAATACCAATGAGGCACTTAAGGCGCTAAATGTATCTAGAGACTTCATCTTCTTTCCATTTGGTAACCCACCAATCAGACCATTTTTTGATAATGGTGATGAAGATAACTACAAGATGAGGGCGTACATGATAGCATCCAAGGAAATTTTATTATAAATTGATGTTATTAATATTTGAATAACTTATTATATACCCCCATTACTGATTTTATATGAAATGTGCATAATTTGTGTGAAATATTAATGTTTAAATATTAAATATAATTTTAGATCACTATTTGAATTATCCAGATTCAAGTCTGTTTAATGTTTTAATAATAACTATAACCCTACTTATCCAAATTTAATTATTCATGTTTTTTAGGTTTCCTACTCAAATTAAAAAATTTCATTAGAAGTAACCTTTGGCCAAATCGTCCATTTGGAGGGTTATATAGTCCACACAAGAAGACCCAAAGAAACTGTGAAGAAACTGGACCAACCATTATGATTGAGTTAATGGTCCAAATACTGAAGCCCAAATTTTATTAAACTCCACCATATGTTCTTGATTATCCAAAATAATCATGTATAAAAATTTGAAGGTCCAAATACACGAAAAAGGGTCCCAAATGATGCTTTGAAGTCCAACCCACCATTCTGGATAGAAATTAAAATCCATACACTATTCATGACATTTATCATGATCTATTCATCAAATCAAGATTATATTTTGTAGTTTTAAAGAGGTGATATAGTAGGCTGACTTTTTTGAATAAAGAATTCTAATTTAAAGGCATATTACTATTCAAAAATCCATTCACATTTAAGCCATTGAAAAACAATGGATAGAAATGGATAGTTTAACTTTGTTTAATAAATCCGCCATAACTTTGGATCCATAAGTCCAAATGACTCAAAATATTTTGAGTATTCGACCAAAATTATTATCTACAACTTTTAATAAGAGGATATCTCTAGATTCGTCTGTTTGTATAGCCAAATTGGCAATGCAAGTAGAGGGGAAGATTTGGAATGCAAACAGTCTACCTCCTTGGGCTATAAATACAACCCCCTCTTCTCCTTGCATTTGTTTGGAATTTCAGAATATAGGAGCACACATTTTAATGAAAAAATATTTTCCAAAGGCTTGGTAGGACCTTCCATACACAAGTTTTCACTTTAGATACCTTTCCTTCTCTCTTTGTTTTAATTTACTTTTGTAGTTTTCTTCATTTGAAATTTCACAAGTGTTTGTATTTGTAATTCTATTTTAATGCAAGTTTGTTCTTAAATATCTCTTATTATCATCCACCTTATGTATTTTAATATTAATGTTCTTAAAATAGTTTAAATATAGTTTAATCCCCTTCCCTTATTTTTCTTCCTCATTCAATCTAAAGTCATTTTAACTCTCTTCAATGATCGTGTGTGTTCGATGCACTACTCTTTTCTTATCCCATTATTTCTGTTCTATTTACAATTCATCACCATAATCATATATTAACAGATTAATAACCATATTAATGGATGAGTAAATCTACCATTGGGTTGAGACATTATTTAGAGATGTTAAGCGATTGAGAGCTTTTTCTCGATGAGTATTCTTTAATTTAACATTGTGTATGTTGGACATAACATGTCATGGATTAATGACTTGTTTTGTTTAACGTATGGTTTCAATGAATTATTGGAACCATAAATACACTACCATAAACAATATATGATTAATATTAGAACCCTAAATTAAGATAAGGCTTGGATTAAATCCTTAACACTTAGGAATTCCAATCAATGTTATATTGTGAAGCAGGTGTTAATTTAAATGCAATAAAAAGAAAAGATCAAGGATATAACAAGCTTAAATCCCTAAAGATGAAACCGCCCCAATCATTATAAATTTTTTAAAACAAACACCAATCATTAATCACTTCCTTTATGCTTTGTAAAAAAACCCCCAATCAAAATACAATCAGCTAAAGACAATCGACTATTAAAGAGTATCATCGCCGAGGATTCAACCCGAGTGCTGCTATACACATTAGCAGAGCACCAGAACCTTGACCAGTCAATATGCGACAATCAATTTCACTTTAAAATGGATCTATTTCTAGTGATGGTGCAATTAATTAGTCGTTAGCTTCTTTTTATTGTAAAAAAAAACAAAATAAAAATAATGAAAAAAAAACAAAGAAAAACCTGTCTTCCTCTTTCTTCCAAAATCTCTCTGAATGCCCTGTAGCCTCCCAAAAAATCCCTTAGATTTTTTTGACCCTGAAATTGAGAAAACACTTCACCATATTAGGATGAACATAATAGATAATCAAATAATTCAAGAACCTATCCTTTTCTAAACAATTGAATTAGATATGACCAATCCTAGGGAATAAGCACTTAAAGAACTTTCTACCCTTGATATAAATTACCAACCTGTTGGTATTAAATATCCAAACATAGAGGCTGACTTTGAACTCAAATTAGGTTTGATTCATCTTCTTCCTCATTTACATGGGCTAGTCAGTGAGGATCCACATCTCCACCTTAAAGAGTTCCAAGTGGTGTGCTCTACCATAAAGCCTCAAGGGGTTTATAAGGAACAAATAAAACATTGAGCATTCCATTTTTCCTTAGCTGAATCCACCAAGTCATGTCTCTACTACCTCCCTCACAGTTCCATAACCATAAGTAATGACATGACGTGACTCTTCTTAGATAAATTCTTTCCTCCTTCTTGAACTGCTTCTATACGAAATGAAATAAGTGGTATTCGTCAATTCCCAAATGAATCACTCCATGAATACTAGGAGAGGTTGAAAAATATTGTGGCAACTTTCCCAAACCACCAAATCTCTAACCAACTCTTTATCCAATACTTATATGAGGGGTTATTGGCTATGGAGAGAACTCTCATTGATGCCGCAAGTGGCAGTGCTCTTGTTGGTAAAAATCTTGCAACTGCAAGAGATCTCATAAGTAACATGGATGAAAACACACAACAATTACATGCTCGATAACATGATCAATTAAAACAAGACCAAGATTGTCAATCTATAGAGCTGAACAAGATGACCGAGTGGATGGGAGAACTTATAGGTATTGTGTGACAACTAGTTGTGGCTTCCAAAGCCCCAACCTCATCTTCTCAACAATCAATGTTTCCTAGAACTATCAAGAACTATGGAATATGTAGCTCCCCATATCATCCAACTAAAACATGTCCAAAACTTCAAGAGAATCAATCCGATTCATCCAGACCAATGGAGATCAATGCATCATATGCTTAGCGGAACCCCAACCCTCAACAACCAGGTCATTTTTTTAGAAACTTCAACCAACCTCACTTTGAGCCCTTCTCTTCTACCTATAACCCAAACTTGAGATATGATAATACCATTTCTCATACCCCTCAATTCCCTCATCAAAACCCAAACCCATTCCAATATGGTCAAAGTATTGGTAACTTCCAACAAACTTACCCTTTTGTTCCTCAACCTCAAAGGATAAATCCTCCTCTTCCTCCTCCTGAATTCCACTATCCTAGTGAGCCTTCCTAATTCTCAAAACAATAAAATCGCTTTCCCAAGAAACAAAATCAAGGTCATCCCAATACGGGACAAGCCTCTTCTTCCAAGAAACCATGGGAAAGTGCAGTGGAAGATCTTACCTCATTCACCTGTTCCAGCCTCAAAAACATTGAAACACAAATTAGTCAACTTGCATCCCACTTGATCCAGCAACAATAATAAATTTCTTCCCAACTCCGAGCTCAACCATTACCCAACCCCAATGGTAATGTAAGTGAAATTTCACTTATATCAGGAAAGAAAATTGTTATGCCTCAAGATAAGCACTCCAACTCCCCTTTTAAATTTTTACCTAGAAAATGAAAAGAAAAAGAAACATAAAAAGGAACTCGAAGCCATTCCGTCACCTCCTTCAATTCCACTTAGGAACCCAATTCCTTTTCCTCAATCCACTTATAAGTGTAGGAATTCCTTTGAATCCTATCCTAAAATCCTTGAAATATTTAGACATGTAGAAGTCAACATACCCCTATTAGATGCCGTAAAACAAATCCCTAAGTATGCCAAGTTTATTAAAGAATTTTTCACCCACAAGAGGCAACTTAGGACCTTTGAAAATGTTTCAACCCAAGAGTCCATACCCATTAAGTGAAAAGATCCCGGGACCTTTACGGTTCCATGCCAAATTGAAAGTTCCAACTATGATGATGCACTCATAGAACTAGGAGCCTCACTTAATGTCATGCCCAAATCCATCTTCTCCAACCTTGGTCTTGATACCTTACATCCAACAGGTGTTGTCATTAAATTGGACAATCGAATAACTGCTAGTCCTGAGGGTATAATCGAGGATGTCCTTATTCGTGTCAATGATCTTATCTTTCCAACTGATTTCTATGTCCTTGATATGGAAGGTGAGATAACTTATTTCCAATTTCATCTGATTTTAGGAAGACCTTTCCTCATGACATCTAAAACCAAAATTGATGTCTATGATGGTATATTATCCATGGAATTTGGTGACCAACTGGTCAAGTTCACTATTTTTCAATCCATGTGATACCCATGAGAGAATGAATCTGCATTCTCTATCCATTCTTCTGAAAATCTATCTGAGAGTGTGTTGAATACAAATCCATCATTTTCTTCATATTATACTAATAGAGGAGTTTGTTAATATTTCATCATCATTAACCAAGTCATAAATGGAGAAGTTGATGTTGAAATTACAAATGAAAACTCCATTGATCTAAAGGATCTTGAAAACTCTTTAGAATCCCATCTCACCTCTGATATTCACTGATCCAACTTGAATGGTAATGGGGAAAATGAACAAGAATGTCCATTTTTTGATTCAAATATGATTATCCAACATTCATCATTTTCTATACATGATTCTAAAATTTTTGTTATTTTTGAGGTGAACCCTGAACCAATGTGTTTATATTGTCCCAATGGTAGTGATGTTTGTGATATTTGTTCCTTAATTAATAATGTGATCACTGGTGAGGTTGAAATTGACCATTATTTGGTAAAAAACATTGATATAAAGGATATTGAAAAATTTATTCAATATTATGACTCCACTAATTCTCATTACTCTACATCAGTAAGTGTTGAAATAAATGATTCAAAAACAATTGGGATCTCATACTATGGTTTTGTGTTATCTGAACCTTACATAAATGAACCATCATAATTAAGACATCTTCTGAAATTTCCAAGCATAGAAAAGCATCACTTTTTGGATAAAATTATACCTCATGTTGAAGACCAAAGGGAGGATAGTCATATTATCCTTCCACCCCCATTGAATTGAAATCACCACATCATGGAAGGGGAGAAATTTTCTAGTGAACAATCTTGTATCCCAAAGGGGAAGTTTTTTTCTGGAAGTACTTTGGATTTGAGAAAATACAGTGGCCACCTTTGGAATATGGGTAGTCCAATGAAATTGTACAACTATAGACAAATAAATGAAGCTCTTCTTGGGAGGAAACCCATTTTTTATTTTACTTTTATGAAATTTTAATTTATTTTTAGTTTTTTATTAGATGAATAATGATTTTTATTTTTCATGTAACATCCCACATAAGGCTCATCAACTTCCACCGACCCATCACTAGATGGAGATGATGACCCACCAAATCCAAACTAGGGGAACCTGTTTACCTTTAACTCTCCCTCTATCTCTCCCTCTCTCTCCCTCTTTCTTCTTCCACACCTCTCTCTATTTCTTCTTATTCCCCTCTCTTTCATTTTTTACCACTTTCCTCATTGCTGTTTTTATTTACTCTTTTGTGTGGGTGTATCTTTATAAAAAACTAAAAAATAAAATAAAAAACTAAAACACAAAAAAAAATCATTTAAAAAAATATGAAAAATCAAGAGTCATAATTACTCACCTTAAAATTTTAAAATTTCATCCAATAATTTTGGGGAGTCAAAAGACATGTTTTCATAAATTTTTTTTGTGTTTTCATCATGAATTTGGATAAATAATCTTATGTAAAAAACAAAAAATTTAGAATGCTCAATTTTTTATTTGGAAAATTATTTTCCCCAACTGTGAGGAACACCATTTTATTTCATGCCAAGGACACCTATGGACATCTTTTCAAAATGTGTATTTTTTTACCCCCATTTGTGAGTCTTGATTTTGTTGACCTTCACGCTGAATTTCCTACTTTGGTGTGCATTAAAATTATAAAGGCATTTTCTGAACCTCATGAGAATCAAAAATTTTAAATACCCTATCATTTCCCTTACATTAATCCTCCTTTTGAAAGCCCCTTCGAGCCTATGAAATCATTTTATTTGATATCCAAATTACAATCCCAATACCTTATCCCACCCAATATCTACATGGATTTACATTTCATTATTTATTGTAATTTAAGTATGGGGGGAATGAATTTCATTTTTGGGTGACCTTTTATTGATTTTCAATGTGTTATCATATGCGTGAGGGAAAGAATTCATTTTAGTGTGGGGGAGAGGTTTTTATTCAGTGAGTTTTTGGGAATGTAATGGAATTTCATTTATGTAAATTTTTAAATATTATTGAGAAGTATTCAAAAAAAAATCAAAAAAAAATGAAAATAAGAATGGGTTGTGTCTTGGGTGGGTCAAAAACCACTCTTCCTAAACCTTTGATCTTGTTATAACTATTAAAATTAGTATCATGAGGATATCAAGAATGGGTTGAGAGATGAGTGTGAGATCTGTTTCAAGTTCAACATTCAAAAAAAAATAAAAAATAAAACAAATGAACACTTATGTCATTGGGAGAAGTTTCGTGGTTTCTAAATATTTTATCTTCTCATACACTTAAAATTTCCTTCCAATTTTGTGTCTTATTTCACATTTTCATTACCTTGTAAATATGTGTTTCCATTTCCTTTCATGTCTCATTTCAAAAACAAAATGTTCATTTCTTTTTCCATGTTGGTGTTTTACCCCCATTTTCCTATCTATTGATTATCATCTTTCTACCGTCCCATAGCCACATAAAAACCTCTAAAAAGAACTCTTTATTTTTTATCACTTTAGGATAGGGAGTGGAAGCTGAGATCTCTTAAAAAATCTAATATTTTCACTTTTGGTTGGTGAATGAGTGAAGCTCCATAAATTAATTTTATCATCTTGAGAGAAGTAAGTTTTATGTGCCACCATTTTCTATTTATAAACTTGAGCATGAAAAAATGAATTACTTTTGAAACATTGTTTATGTAAAAATTTTTGGTGGAATTCAATATGGATGATTTAAATGGTCTAAACCTCCCCTGATTGGGGAAAACAAAAATTTAATATTTGTTGGTGAGTGAAAATGATTTTGTCATGTTTTTATATTTGATTCACATGAGGAAATTCACAAGACTAAGTGTGAGTGAGTTGATTTTATTAATATTTTCATAACTTATTATATACTCCCTTTACTTATTTTATGTGAAATGTGCATAATTTTTGTTAAATATTAATGTTTAATTATTAAATATAATTTTAGAGCACTATTTGAATTCATACAGATTCAAGTCTTTTTAATGTTTTAATAATAAATCTCACCCTACTTATCCAAATTTTATTATTAGTGTTTTTATGGTTCCTTAATCAAATTCCAACATTTCATTAGAAGGAACCTTTGGCCAAATCTTCCATTTGGAGGGTCATATGGTCTACACAAGAAGACCCAATGAAACTATGAAGAAACTAGACCAGCCATTATGATTGAGTTACTGGTCTAAATCCTGAAGCCCAAATTTTATAAAACTCCACCATATATTCTTGATTATCCAAAAGAATCATGTATAAAAATTTGAAGGTCCAAATACATGAACAAGGGGCCCAAATGATGCTTTGAAGTCGAGCCCACCATTCTGGGAGGAAATTAAAATCCAGACACTATTCATGAAATTGCCCATGATCTAGTCATCACATCAAGCTGATATGTTACAGTGTGAAAGAGAAGATATAAGAGGCCAACATTTTTTAATAAATAATTTGGATTTGAAAGCATGTTCCTACTCAAAAATCCATTCACCTTTCGGCCATTGAAAAAGCATGGATAAAAATGGAGAGTTTAACTTTATTTAATCAAACCTCCATAACTTTGAATCCACAAGTCAAAATGACTTCAATGTTTGAGAGTAGTTGGCCAATATTATTATAAACCATTAATTTTAAAAATAGGATATCTCGATATTCGAATGTCTGAATAGCCAAATTGGAAATGCAACTGGGGGGCCAGATTTTGAATGCAAATAGTCCACATCCTTGGGCTATAAATAAACCCCCCCTTCTCCTTGCATTTGTTTGGCATTTAGGAAGATAGGATCACACATTGGAATGAACAAATAGTTTCCAAATGTTTGGGAGGACCTTCCATACTCAAGTTTTCATTTGAGAGACCCTTCCTCCTCTCTTTGTTTTAATTTACTTTTGCAGTTTCCTTCGTTTGTAATTTCACGAGTGTTTATCTTTGTAATTCTGTTTTAATGCAAGTTTATTCTTCAATATATCTTATTATCATCCAAATTATATAGTTTAATATTAATGGTCTTAAAATAGTTTAAATACAGTTGAATACCCTTCTCTTATTTTGCTTCCTCATTCAATCAAAAGTCTTTTTTTAACTCTCTTGAACGATCATGTGTGTTCTACAAAATACTCTTTTCTTATCCCATTATTTTTTTTTCTATTTATAATTAATCACCATAATCATATATTACCAGATTAATAAAAATCTTAATGGATGATTAAAAATACCATTGGGGTGATTCATTATTTATAGATGTTAAGAGATTGAGAGATTTTGCTCGATGAGTATTATTTAATTTAACATTGTGTATGTTGGACTTAAAATGTCATGGATTAATGACTTGTTTTGTTTAACATGTGGTTTCCATGTATTATTGAAACCATAAATACACTACCATAAACAATATCTGATTTATATTAGAAACCTAAGTTAATATAAGGCTTGGATTAAATCCTTAACACTTAGGAATTTCAATCAACGTTATCTTGTGAAGTGGGTGTTAATTTAAATGTAATATAAAGCAAAGCTCAAGGATATGACAAGATTAACTCCCTAAAAATGAACTCACCCCAATATTTATAAAATTGTTAAATCAAACACAAATCATTAATCACTTCATTTAATATTTTCAAACAAACACCCCAATCAAAATACAATCAACTAAAAACAATCGACTATTAAAAAGTATCATTGCCGAGGATTCGACCCGAGTGCTGCTATACACATTAACAGAGCACCGGAACCTTGACCCATCAATTGGAAACAATCAGCCACACATTCATTTAACCACATCAACAATGATATTATCAATGAGGATTATGTCTCTTATAGGTTCTCTCGCTAGTTCAAATGTCTTCAACCATTCATAACCTTCCATCCCACATATGTTAGGCATCAGAAGCACCAAATGGTATCCCCACAATTATGGATTATAATGGATTTAGAAGCATTAAAAATTTCTATTATTCTACCTCTATCAGAGGAACCAATTGTATTATAGATTATATTTTCTAAATACTGGGTTTCTTCATACCCTCAGGTGGCTTTAATTAAAGGCACATATCAGGTAGAGGCCATGAAAATTGCTGTTTGTGGAAATTGTAGCAATAAGTCTAAAATCAAAGATGATGAAGAGGATTTAGAGCCATCAAAATTTTCTCATATAAAGTCTACCAAGAAAACTAAACATAGGAAGACAAAAACCCCAGTATATAGGTGGTTTAGTTTCCATCATTGAGAAGAGGCTATCATCTCGTCCTCTCATTCCTATGAAGGAGAAAGGAGGACTGAAGAGGATTTCTAATCAGAGGGCATTGAATTCTCCCCATAGCCAGCCGTAACGAAGAAAAACTATTTGCAAATTTAGTAATCCAATATTGGGAAATCATGACTCATAATATCAAGTATTCATGTGAGTTTCTCTAGAATGGCCTTCGAATTATGGATTTGGGTGATGTTAAAGCATCCTCTGATTTCTATCTGTATAGTAATTTGGCTAAAGTAAAGGAGTACTTCAAGGAGTTGGAGATTTTTATATATGTAACCAATGAACAAGTACCAGCCCCAAAAAGATTATCCGACATGATGGATCAAGGAATATGTGAAGGGGTAATTGTTCACCTTGGGGAGGAATGCGGCCTTTATGTTAATATTGATAATGTATTTATCCTTTATTTTGTTTGATTTTTTCTCCTTCATCCACCATTACTAATTTTGACGAGATTTAATTTTTTATCTTGAAATCAGAGAAGGATAAGTGCCAAGATAGGTTCTTGAGTTACCGAAGTATGGGCCTATGGACACCTCCATCGACACATTGGATGAAACCCTTGGGTCACTTGAACTTTCTCCAAGCAGTAAAACCATGATTGAGGTAATGGAAATAGAAAATCACTAGCCATTACCACTAGTCTCTATTTCCAAGAAGAGTAGTACAATATATTCACTATCTTATGAAATTAATCACCTGATAGTATTGAATTTGGTCCAATAAGTACGTCAAAGTGAGCATTTTCACTGTCATCTAGTATTACAACTTGCTTGACACACTTTTCTAACCATGTTCATCTTTTTGAAGGATCTTCATCACTTTCTTATATTAAGGTATCTGGTACTAGTACTTCAAGAAATGATAAGGAAACCCTAGGGAAGGTACTGATTCATATGAATCTGTTATTTTGATAGACAAAATATCAAAGGGTGCGACTGCATCTGCTACTGCTTCTATAGTGAGGGAGGAGGGTCATGGTAATGTCAAATGCACTTCTTATGAATATTATATGGTATTTTTAGAATTATTTTCTCCATAATATTTCAGATATGTTGCCTATACAAAAAGAATTTGTGGTAGTTAATGATGGTACTCTCATTTTTCTAGTAGGGATAAATGAGGATCCTAGGTAGGTTGAGGAAGGAGTTGGTGTTGATCCTGATTAAGCAAGGCCTAAAACAACATGTCAGTTGAAGAGTTGGTGGAAATAAATGTAAGAGGATCCAATACAGGTATTGATCAATATTTTTTGGATACCTTAAATGGTGGGGATGATGTGATACAAAAAGTCATATATAGTTAAATGATGGACACTCTTAATCTATACATTGATATTACAGGTTCCATCCAGGAGTTTGGGGACTTTAATGAGGAATTAAAGGATGTAATTTCTCATTCATTCATTTTCCATACATAGTTGTTCTTCTTTTATCTGATATATCACATAAAAGTTCAACTCATGAAGATTTGTATATAGAGAAAGTTTAAAAGGCCATTCAAGAATGGGGTATTCCACTCCATCCAACCTCTACTGATGTTAGAGAAGTACCTACTGAAAATCTAGAGTTGGGAGATTCTATAGAGCAATTGACCACAACCACTAATCATACTCAGGAAAATGTCCCCGACCAGGAAATATCCATTCAAACGATTGAAGTTTATAATTCTATGGAGGAATCTAATCAAGATTCTAACATATTACTAGGTAAATGTCACCGGATATCTTGATCATGATCCATTCCTTCTATTCTTTTGAATTTAACAATGATTATGATACATCATTTAGAATTATCAACTTCTATTGTTTGATCTGAATGTGAAGCTTCTATATCAGCTTGACCGACAATGGAAGGCGAAGCATCTGATTATTTATAGGGAGTAGAGAAAGGCACTTCCTTGAGTGATTTGATTAAAAAATATATTATACCTCATGGAAGTGACTCTAATTTATACTTAGAGATATAGGTTTCCCTCGCTATCACATGTAGCAAGACACGGTGGAACATTTGTAAAATGATCTCTGAGACACATTTAGAATAGATGCCTTCACATTTTGGCTAACTTCTAGCATTGTTTAACATACTGGGATTTGGAGTAATTTATTATCATCCGATATATAATACTATGAAGGAAGCCATTTTCCTATGAGAGAAAGAGCATAAAATTACGCAGTACCTTATAAAGGGAAAACTTCTTACCAATGTTGAGGGTTTTCGAGAAGAAGTATCCTAGGAAATAGCCAACCATAATGTAAAATTGTCAGAGTTCATATGGAAAATTAAAGATCAATTAATTAAAGTGTCACACCTTCTTAAACAGTTGGATTCTGTTTAAGAGGGACTTGTACAACTCTATCAATCATTAAGAGAATCCTAACTGGAAGGGGTAACTACCATTGGAGCTGCCATGGAAGTACTTTGCAAATCTGAGGAGATTGAAGCTGGTTAGCTAGATGAGCTTCAATAAGTGGTTGATAGGGATTAGGAGGCTATCCAAAAAAAATGTAGAGTTTTGCTGGAATACTATTGTAATATAAGGTAGAGATACTCCATTATATGGAGGTTCCATTGATTTTTCTATATAAATGAATAGGATTTTGTCTCTGATCATATATGCCTTCATCCCTGCTACTTTTCATGCAATCATAACATCAATGATGATTTTAATAACACTACATCTTCATTCCAGCTAATCATAATTACAGTGATAGGGATGGGGGGTACACTAAATTTTTTTATCTAATCCAATGGGCCTAGTGAGCATAGTTTAAATGTTTCTAGGGTCATATAGAAAACCCTAAATACTTCATGACTTTTGAATTTTTATTAGTTGATATTTTATAAATTATACAGAGTATAGGTCTAGCGATAAGAGTCTCGACTTTTGTCTAGAATTCCCTTTGTGGGTTTTTATCAAGGTGAGTACTTTGTCTATTTTTATAGTAAGTTTAATGTAATGCAAATTGGAATAATATTTCTAGTGTTTTAGGTCGAATAGATTTGAACATGAATTTTGAGATGAAAAACCCAAACAAGGCTTGATTTCTAGGAAGGTCCCAATATTATCCATATACTTCCAAGGGGAATCTTGAGTCATGATTTTTTATTGTCACCAAATCTAAAACATAATTTATAGAAATAGAGGAGGTCTATTAGGAGAATAATGTTACCTCCAATTAAAAAACCTATTATGGGGGCTGTATTATGTAGGGCCAGATGGGGCATGTACAACATAGTCAAGTAGTGGTATCCTTAAGCTAATAGACCCATTATGTGACAGACTTATTAAAGGAAAACCGGGGAATGTACTATATATTCTAGTAAAGGAGTTCCCAATAATTCTGATAGTCTATTGTTGATAGAAAAATGGGTTTAAGATTTGGATGTCTCAAGAGGAAAATGGGTAGATTTTACAGGGAATGGTGTTTGAGAATAAAGGGGCCATCTGAACCAATATAAGACATGAATGGGGAAATCATCCCTATAAGAATTTGGTGTATGAAGGAGGGTATATGTTGTTAAATAACCAATTACAAGAGGATAAGGATCTTTTCTAACAAAGGATGACAGTGATGTGTAGTTTAAAGGTGTGTAACAAAGACATTAAGGGATTTTTGATAATATGCTATGCATTTTAAATTCATTCAGTATAGACATTGTGGGGATGTGCAGTTTAATGTTGTGCAACAAGGACATTATACCATGTAGTTTAAAGTCATACAACAAGTAAATTAAGGGTTTTATTTAAGTTATTTATCTTTCATTGAATATTTAATGGTTTTCCAATTCATGGTAATTTTTCTGGAAATGTGATACCATATTCAGGTATGGAAAGAGAGAATTATAAGCTATGATTTGGGGATTTCCAAATCTGAATAATGACATGGGAAAAGGGACAATGAAATTTAAAGGATGTATCTTCCAACAATGAAGTTACCTCTATTTGAAAAAATAATAACGGGGGATGTATTATATAGGGCCATCTGGGGCATGTGATGTATAGCCAAACAGTGGAATCCTTAGGTTGACATTCCTGTTATGTAGGAGAATGTTATGCAAGAAAAACTGGGGCACATACTGCATAGTCAGGTAAAGTTTCTATCAAGAATTCTTACATTCATTTTTTTAAAAGTTGATGATTTTTTAGGGAGATTTATAATTACTTAAGAATAGAGTTTGGTTTTATGAAAAAAAGTACTTGGATACAGAAGGGATATTTCCAGTCCTGATTTCTAGAGAATTAGAGGAATAGGCTCTCTATGAAGGTTTTAACCAAACTTAGGAAGTATAGTGCATGTAGTTTTAGGTCATACGATTAGGACCATAATATTATGGAACCAATGGTGGATATGTGGCTGAACAGACCAAGGCCATTCCAATATGATTTGAATATATAGAGTGAGAAAAATTTAAACCATGGTCTTGGAGACTTTTAGGTTGTAATAAAGGATATGAGACAAATACACAAAGGATTATCACTTTAAATTGCGGGTTCCTACATACCATCATTAATGATTAAAGGGATTGAAGAGGATTCTCCCAAGAATGAAGTTACTACTATTTGAAAAACCCGTTGTGGGGGTTGTATTATGCAGGGCCAACCAGGGAATGTGCTATATAGAAAAATAGTGTAATCCTTTGGATAACATGACTATTATGTAGGTAAATTTTATGCAAGTCCAAATGGGGAACACACTGCATAGTCAATGGAAGGATCTCTCAGGTATTAGATATTCTTCCACTAAAAACTAAAGAAATATTACGATGATCTAAAAATATTTCAATATTAAGAGTATGAAATCTGAAAGGGGAATTTCCCAATGCATAAAGGAAGTGTTTGGAATGATAATGGCTATGATTTTGGATTCCCTTACATAGATATGATTCATATATATAAATGGGACCAATGCATAAATGAAGTGTTTGGACCAATACTGGACATGAGTTTGGAGTCCCTTACACACATCTGACTCATATATATAAAAGGGACATCTATTATTTCCTTGATAGGTTCTCTGAGGAGAGGGCCCAAAATAAAATATCCTGTATAGATTTTGATCATATACAGATGATGGGAATTTTTATTTATCCCATGGAAGAGACTAGGATCTGAGGCATAGTTTTCACAATGTATCTCAAATGGGATGAGAATCAATCCATATGTAGTTATATTAATACCATGAATTTTAATGTCATGCGATGATGACTCTATTTATGTAGTTTAACATCTTCTAGTAAGGACAATGAATTACCTGATGTGAAGGGAAAGGGTGGATCTATGTAGTTTTATGTCATGTAGTAAGGACATTATCTGTGCATTTTAATGTATTATAGTAAGGACTTAGGTGTCTTGACATGAAATGTAAAAAGATAATGTGGATGGACTAGGGCATAAATCCAAGTGTCACTATGTATCTTGTTAGAACAAGAATCAAGACTCATGTATTTCTAATAGATACATGTTCATGTGTAAAGTGGGAACTCATATTGGACTTCCTCGTTTAGATCTAACTCATACATGGGAGAGTAGAGGACTTTTCATGTTGTGATGTGGATGAGCCTAAAATTTAAAATATAGATGTCACAACATATCTTACAAGGGTGGGAATCAATCCACATATAGTTCTTGAATGAAGTTCCATGCAGTTTATCATCATGCATTGAGGACGTGGGTGATTCCAATGTGAAAAAGGGATATTGAGGCTGAACCAAGGAATAAAATCTAGGTTTCACTATGTATCTTGCTAGGGAAAGAATAAAACCACACATAGTTCTTGAATTTATTCCCCATATCAATCAGGTTTTTACATGGGGAAGAGGGATTTTTATAATTTCTAGGCTGATGGTTGGGCCTAACGTAGGATGCTTAGGTATCACCATGTATCTCATTATAATAAGAATCAACTCACAAGTCCTGGAATAGATCCCTATGTAGATCTAACTCATGCATGGAGAAAAGGAAGGGGGGTTTCTCTTCCAAAATCGTGGCTGGTCCCAAGTTTGGAGATCCGGGCATCACTACGTATGCCATTGGGATGAGAACAAAGCCACACATAGTTCTTGAAAATTTCCCTATATAGTTTTGATTCATATACACAGGGAAAGGGGGGTTTTATTTTATTTGTGGATGAACCCGAGATAGAAGATCTGGGTGTCACTATGTATCTCATTGTAATGAGAATCAATCCATGCATAGTTCTTTTACTTTAATGTATTTTAGCGTCTTACGGTATGAACAAAGATAAAATGATGTCAAAAGAAGGAAATGTTGTGGATGAACCATGGAATAGAACCCAAGTGTCACATTGTATCTTGATGAGGCAAGAATCAAGCCACACATAGTTCTTGAAGTAATATTTCCTATACAGATTTGAATCATGCACACAGGGAGTGAAAGATCATTTTTTCCCATGACTGGACCCAATATTGGAGATTAGGTCTTCAATACGTATCTCATTAAGATGATAATCAAGCCATAAATTGATATTGAAGATGATTACCAACACCAAATATATTTTTATGTGAGTAAGGGGTTTTTTTAGTCATGAATGAGACTAATATTAGAGATTTTGACTTCTCTATGTATCTCATTGGAATGAGAATCAATCTATACATAGTTCTTTGAAGAACCATGCAATTTATCATCATATGGAAAGGATGTTTTTGACCTAATGTGAAAGAAACATTGTGGATGGTCCAGGGGATAAGACCCAGGTGTCACTAAGTATCTTGATTAGGGAAAGAATCAAGCCACACATAGTTCTTGAAAAGGGGTCCCTATGCAGACCTGATTCAGACATAGGGAGAAACAAGATTCAAGTGCCACTAGGGAGTGACAATGATGTGAGTAATGATTACACATGGAATATAATAAAATTTTAAGGGACCACAAAGAATGTAAATTTGTGGTATCTTGGGAGATTTATTAACATCAAATGAAGGAGAAATTAACTGTATAGTTTAATGTCAAGTGGTGAGGAAAAATATTGTTTTTCAGTTTCAGGTCATGCGACTAAAAACTCATGCCGTGGAGTTTAATGTCGTACGATAAGGATGAAGATGCTACATAGCTTAACATTATACAACACAAACTTATATGGTGTTATTCAGTTTAATATCATGCAACTGAGATTTTTCTTGTTACGTAGTTTAACATCATGCAACTAGGACATCGGTTGTTACACAGTTTAACATCACGCAACTAGGATGTGATCTTTATAATTACACAAAGTATTTCTTCAGAAACCTTGCATTGGTTGGAGTTGTAGTGAGTTCTCCATCCATTGATATTAAGGAATAAGCTCCATTAGAGTAGACCTTATGTACAAAGTAAGGACCTTTCCACTTTGGCTCAAGCTTTAGAGCCTTTTTCCTGGTATTATTGGATTCCAAAGGACCAAAACCGAATCTCCTTGGAGGAATGAATGAAGGAAAGCCTTCTTGTAAAAGGACTATGCTATTTGATTCTGATAGTCTTCCAAGTGATGAAAGGTATGGAATCTCTTTTTACCCAATCACTCTAGATCATCTAGTCACTTCTGAGACTGCTCATTTATAGATAACTGATCACAAACAACAAATCAGAGTGAAGGAAATAGAACTTAATTGGACAAGAATGCTTATGTTCTGTATACCAATGAGTATAGATTTGATCATGTGGCAGTACGGGTAGTAGTCCTATAATACCATAAGGCATGCAAGAGTTTTTCATGCCAAGATTTCTTATCTTTATCCCCAATTTTCTAGAGTATGTTGGACAAAGTTTTTTTAAAGCCTCTATCTATCCATTTACCACTACATGATAGCGGGATTAATGGTTAGATTTGATATTATATTCCTAATATAACTTACCTACCTTAGAAAAATAGAAATTGGTTCCATTTTTAGTCAATATGGTATGAGGGAAACCAAAGTGATGATATTAGCTTCAACAAAGCTAAAAATGATTTTGGCCCCAACATCCTTGAGATGTATTGCCTCAGCCCATTTGGAGAATAAATCAGTAGTGGTAAGGATGTAATTGAACTTATTAGCTGTAGATGGAGGATATGATCCTTCTATATCCATTCCCCATGTAGAAAATGGATAATATTATTTGGATTTATGGTGAAACTCTAGGGGTTGGTAGATGAAATTTTCATGCACCTAGCAAGAATGACAGTTCTTAGAGAAATTTTTGCAATCCTGTGTTATCGAAGGCCATAAGTATCCAAACCTTTAGATTTTATCTGAAAGCCTATACCCAGACTGGTGGGAACCATAGGATTCTATATGTACTTCTTTAATGAAAACCATAGTTTCTTCCCCATCAATGCATCTTAGAATAATTTCATCAAAGCCTCATCTATAAAGCATCTTCTGGTGATTTGGGCTATCATAAAGAGTTAAATTAACTGCTCATCCCCAGATTTTCTCTCTTCCAACTCTATTTGGTGGAAGTAATCAATCTTGGAGATATCCCATGATGGGTGTTATCCATACCATGATAGGACCATATGGTTCAAGAATGGGGGTGATTTCATTGATTTCTTATGTTCTGATTTGAACAAAAGGTGAAACCACACGATGATGAGAAATGATAATGATTGTCTTATACTAGTTTGGATCTTCCAGGGCTGTGGCTGCATTTTCTAATGCATCATCTTGGGATTTTTTTTGATCACATGACATAAGAAAATGTGGGATCAGAGGGAAATTCTTCCATTAACCCTCATACATAATCACATAGGGGAATTATATTTTATTTTTTGATGGCGTAATCCCCATTAATCTATTTGATTACCAAATCCGAATCAACCTTCACTTCCAGGTGGTTTATTGGTACTTGGAGTGACAATTCCAAACTTGTAATGAGATCCTCATATTCTACCTCATTATTGGTACCACCTTTCTATAACAGTAAGGAGTATGGAAACAATACCTTTTTTGGGGAGATAAGAACAATTAATAACCCATATTTATTGAGATTAGGGTCTTCCATTCTCTTCCCCATTGGGCTTTTGAAAGCACCATCAATGTAAATTTACCATGTTCAGGGGCTATCATGAATAGTGATTTTTTCTTCATCAGGTAGTTCAGTATTCAAGGATGTTTCTTCTGCAGATGGGTGCTCAATAATGAAGTATTCCAAGGATTTTACTTTCAATGATTTCTGTGGAATAAACTATATATCAAACTGTTTCAGGATAACTTCCCACCATTCAAGACATCCTATCAATATAGGATGACATAGGATAAATTTGGGTGAGTTATTTTGAGAGAACAAGTGAACCTCATGATGCTATAGGTGGTGCCATAGTTTTTGAACTACAAATATTAACACTGAGAAACTCTTCGTAATATCTGAATATCGAGTCTCTGCATCAATCATGGTTTGAATAATATAGAAGAGGATATTTTCATTCCCAGTATCATTATTTTGTTCTATGAAGGCATCCTGTAGTCACTCTAAGGCTATCACATAAAGAATAAGGGGTTTCTTTAAAAAAGTGGCATTAATACTAGTGGACTCAAGAGGTACTTCTTTGAGGGTATCAAATGCTTCTTTGTAGTCATTGTTCCACTAATAAGTGACCCCCTTCTTCATCAATTTGGTGAAGGGAAAAAACAGTCCTACTAGATTGGATATGAAGAGCCAGATGTAGGCCAAGTGTCTTTGAAGTCCTCTCAATGATTTGAAATTTTGAGGTGGTGAAATTCCAGGGATAGCTTTATTCTTCTCAGGATTGAATTCGATGATATGATGGAATAAAACAAAACAGAATTTTTTTTCTTCTGATGTTACCCTAAAAGCCCATTTCAAGGGGTTTATCTTCATATTATGCCATCAAATCTTGATGAATATGGTCTCTAAGTCAATCAGGTGATCAGAACATTGTATATATTTGACAAAAATATCATCAACATAGAGTTAAAAAAATTTCCCCAAGAAGGGTTTGAAGATGTGGTGAATTTCATGTTGGTATGTCACACCAGCAATCTTCAAGCCAAAGGGAATTACCTGATATCAAAATATTCCTTGAGGGGATCTAAAGGCTATAGATTCCTCATCTTTTGGGGTTATCTAGATTTGTTTATACCTAGATTATCCATCCATGAAGGAGAGAGAATGGTAGTGTTGGAACCAAGGATGTTATTTTCTAAATGGAATATGGTTTGTGTTTGTTGTCAATCCTCTAATGGAGGATCAATGATATTGAAAGTAAATGGATCATATAGTTCATGCCGTAATTTGTATTGAAGGTGGCATAGTTTCCCATTGATTCCAAATTTTTGGGCCTCAAAATTGGGAATTTGATGTTGGTAAATGAGGTTTTTTCACATAAGAGTGAATGGTATGAAAAAAAAGAGAATAAAAAAAAAGAAAACCACATACCTCTGAACATGGCCCACGTAACATGTTACAAGAATGGTTCATGATCGCGTATCTAGTAGCTGGAAAGATATCCTGAGCGGTGTGCAGAACCAAAAATGGTTTGCAGCGACCATTTGTAGTGAAGGTGTGCGGTACGAGAAATGCTGAAGGTTGGAGGGATTGATGCGGTTCACGAAACAGGAGTGATACATGGTGGAGGATAACAGTACACGAATGTAGTTTAGTATACAGTGAACATTGTCCCACATTGAAAATTTTGGTAAATCGTATTAGTGAAATTTGTGGAGTTATGTGCCTATATAAGGAGAAATAATACCCTTTATTAGAGAGTTGTAATAGAGACTAAAATTTCAGGAAGAAACCTGGTAAAGTTTGAAGTGGTTCATGGAGGAGAAGTTGGTACGTGGAGAGAACCATCCACATAAGGAAAATAGTCTGTGGAAGAAAGTGCAGTTCGTGTAGGATGCTCTCATAGTATGCAACAGAGCAAGGCAACACACAGAGTAGGGAAGTACACAGAGTAAGGCAGTACATAGAGCCGGGAAGTTTTCAAAGGAGCTGGATGGTACATGGAAACAATAGTTGTACGTGGAGGAGGTGGTCTGAAAACCATACCTAAAACCAAGTATGCCGAACACCTAAAGAAGCCTAAAAATTGACCAAATTAGTTTGTGAAATTAATTTTAATGAACTATCAGTGTACGAGAAAAATAAACTATATTTTTGGGTGATTAAGGGACTTAAACAAAGTATCCATTTACAGATTAGGATTCATTATTTAATGCTAAAACATTGAATAAACCTTCAAGTCTATAAAATGGGTGAAGATTCATCCAAATAAGTGACCAAAGAGGAGTCAACATAAGTGATCTGGGGGACACAATGTGCTATACCTAAAAACTTGTATAGGTAGTGCACCTAGGACAGAGTGACTATTCCCAAAATATTATAATCCACAACTTGTAAAGATTATTGGTTTTTGGTATGTCTGAAACACTATTGGCGTATGCTCCTTGGACACAACCTTTAGTGGTGAACCAAGTAAAATTGCTGCGTCATTTCTTTTCATACGATTGTTTGTTTTATTCTCTTCCTCTTCAGATATGTTTAACAGGTTCCTACCAATGTGAGAACAAGATCCATCATGTTTAAAAGAAAAAGTTGACACCCTAATTCACCCCTCCCCTCTTAGGGTGTTCTAGGGTCCTTCAAGTGGTATCAGAGCATAAATGTTGTTGGTGTTGAATCTGTCTTCTGATTTCATGGAGAATCCAGTCAATGTTAGGGGAGTTATACTCTTAGATGGAAGCAATTTTCAGATATGAAAAAAATAGGATGAGATCTTACCTAAGGTATCTTGGAATGGAAGTCTTATTTTCTACTGTATAGGGAATACAAGTCACTGATCCTAGAGGACTATCAATGACAGATACAGACATGAAATTTCTTGATGCTGATGCAAAAGCACATAATTATCTCACTGCATCCCTTTCAGATTAGATTTATCTAAAGGTAATGAGTTTCACATATGCCAAGTTAACATGGGATAAACTAGAGAATATTTATGAAGGAGATAGAAAAGTAAAGGAGACAAAACATCAAATACTACACAATAGGTTTTATAATCTGAAGATGCATCCTAATGAGAATGTAGTTTCCTTTTTTAATTGAATTACTAAAGTTGTAGGAGGAATCTAAGGTCTAGGTGAAGAAATCAAAGACAGTTACATATTAAATAAAATCTTGAGAAGTCTTCTACCCCTTTACAATGAAAAGATGTCAGCCCTTGAGGAAAGATATCTTTCTAAACTCTTAGTGGATGATCTGTGGAGAAATCTATCGGCATATGAAATGAGAATCAAACTAGAAGAAGCTACGACTCGTGTGACCAACGAAATGGAATTCAAATACATGAAAAAACTAAAAGTTTCAGGAGATATCATTGATGAAGTTTATTAGGAAAATGAAACTCTTTCTCTCATTACCAAGAAGATCAAGAAGGGAACAAGGATATTTGAAGGCAAGATACCTCTAGATTGATTTCACTATTAAAGAGTTGGGCACATTGTCTCTCAATGCTCAAGAAAATTTGATGATGAAGAGAGAAAAGTTGAAAACATAGAGAAACCTTGAAAAATATTCTTAAAAAAGGGAAACTTAAAATTTGAAAAGAAAGTACAGAAGAAGAGTTTTTGTCTGTGATGGGGAGGATGATGATAATGAATTTTGTGAGGAAGAAGAACCAAAATTTAAGACTGGAAACCATGCCTCCATGATGGATACCATTGAAAATTAAGAGCCATTAATAGATAAAGATAGATATAATTAGTTGACTGCTAATGTAGACCTGAAGTTACAATTTAAAGATTCTTTTGGTAAGCTTGAGAATAAATGTAAGAGATAAAATAAGTGGAAATAAGTGGTGGAGGAATCATCAGAATATATTGATCATCTAGAAGCGGAAATTCAATAACTAGAAGAACTGGTGAAAGTGTAATCATCAATCCATAAAAGAACTGATGATTCTATAGAACTAAAATTCAGAATTGAAGAACAAGAAAAGGTCATCAATGACCTTACCTCGATACTGAAGGAGAAGTCCAAGATCGTCGAGGAACTCTAAGAAGAATTTGTTACTCTAAGAAGTAAACTCTAAAGTAAATAAATTTCAAAAGAAGCAAAGAAAAAAATATAATTTGGAAGGTTCTCGGATGCTGATCTACTAGAGAGATAAAAACTTGGTTCTGATGGAGTTGAAAAGATATTAAGCAATCAAAGACCTGAATGTGTGGGAAATAGTGGAATTGGTTGTGATGCCAAAATGTCAAATGGTATAAATAAAGTGAACTAGAATAAAGGCAAGATGAAAGTTGATCATGTTGAAAATCCACCAGAAGTGTAGAAAAAGAAAACCTTAAATAAAACTGAAAGGATAACTAAATATTATCCTCGAGTTTCTAGAAATGACAGTCAATAAAACTATTTTCCTGAGGAAGAAGGCAAAAGGAGAAATAGAAGTGAGAAGACATTTCCTTTCATGAAGTGTCAGTTTTGTGGCTATCTGGGCCATACCATGTTATACTGTAAATATTCAAGGAACTATTTGAATGAGGAAGAGTTAAGAGTTCAAAAAAGGATAACATATTCATATCCTACTTCTTATAGAAGAAATAATTTCTATGGATATTGTTTTCACAATTCTAACTTTGGCCATACAGTTGTGTATTGCAGGTAGAGGTATGACCGAAGGAATTCTTTCAATGCTCAGAGACAAGTCAATACTCATCAACCAGACAGTGTTGCTATTTCAAAAATGTTTTCTCCTCTGGAAGAATAATTTGAATATTAAGAGACCATGTACATGGAAGAGAGAATCAAAATGACATTAATGTACTACACTCAATATAATATCTCATTGAAAGAAAAGAGGAAAATCAAAAAATTCAATTTTTTAGAGGTAGCCATAAAATCTACAAAGAAAAAAAAACCTGGATTCTTGATAGTGTATGTTCATCACACATGACGGGTAATACAGGCCTATTAACAAATTTTAAGAAAAAGGTCGATTGAATAGTGAGGTTCGGTAACGATGGTTCTTTGAAGATAAAAGGCAGTGTAAGCACTCAGCTATCTAATGGAGAGTTGAATAAAACTGAAGTCCTTTATATGGATGGGTTGTGTCACAATATTCTTAGTGTGTTTCAACTCTGTGACCCAGGTCTTATTGTGAAATTAAATTAGAATGGATTTACTATAAGAAAAAAGTCCGAGAATTCTCTCATGAAAGGCTATAGAATATAAGGAAACTTACATCAGGTTGACAAAAAAGAGAACATTTCTACCTAACAGTTGGAGAGGAAAACAAATTTTGGCATTAGATATTGGGGAATATCAATCATAAGGACATGGAAAAGATATCCAAGCTAAATATAGTCATGGATATTCCTAATCTAAAGTGTAAATAAGAAAATACATGTGTTGCATGCATGTGAGGGAAGCTGGTATGAAGTTCCTATAGGCCAAAGAAGATAAGAAAATATAATATCCTTAACCTCATCCATAGAAACATATGTGGCTTGATAAATGTTTCCAGAACACATGGAGAAAGGTAATTTGTTGTTTTCATATATGACTATAGTAGAATGACATGTGTGATCGTTATACACAGGAAACGACAAGTTCTTGATTTCAGGAAAACCTATCAACGAATCACTGAGAATGATATTGGACGAAAGATCAAAGTCCCACGTTATGAAAATGGAGAGGAATATACATCCATTGAATTTGAAAATTACCTAGAGAAGCATGGGATACAACATGAGGTGGATGCTGTAAGAACTCCACAATAAAATGGAGTTGTTGAGTGTAGGAATCTATAGGTAAAGAAAATAGACAACACTATGCTGATTGAGAGTCATATTCCTTGAAATTACTAGAAATAGGTAGTTTAAGTTGAAATGTATATTCAAAAACCAAACATGGATATATATGGGTAAGACAAAGACACCATATGAATTGTGGAATGGAAGTAAGTCCTACTTGAAATATTGTTTTTGTGTTTTCAGAAGAAAATGTTTTATCCTAAACAAATAAGTAAATCAAGAGAAGTATGGTGAAAATGTAGATGAAAAAATATTTCTTGGATACTCAATGAATAGAAAATCCTACAAGTGTTTCAATAAGAACTTGAGAAGAATTGTGGAAAATAGTGATTTTAAGATCATTGAAGATAAAAATAATGATTCTTCAAGGAATTCTTATGCTGATGTAATATAAGATGAGGATGAATGTGAACATAGAACAAATGATAATACATAGGTAGAGGAAGGTGTAAAAAACTCTCATGAGTCACATCATGATGTTGACTTAGAGGAAGAATCAGAAGAGAAATCCATAAGTAGAGAGAATTTGGTCGAACCCCAAAGGAGAAATCTAAGAGTAGATATTGATCAATCCAACATTATTGAGGATCAGAAAGAACCTACACAAATGAGGAGAATGAGGAATAATTCTCAATATGAATTTCTATCATTTGTGGAACCATCCTCATTTGAAGAGGCTACAAAGGATGAGTCATGGATAAAAGAAATAAATGAAGAGTTAGATCAGATTGACAAAAATTTAAATTGGGATATTGTCAAAAGACCCTAAGTTTACAATGTGATTGGTACGAAGTGGATTTTCAAGAAAAAATTTGACGAGCATAGAAATGTGATCAGAAATAAGGCACACTTGGTCTTTAAGGGATATTCACAAATTAAAGGTGTTGATGTTGAATAGAAATTTTCTCTAGTAGTGATATTGGAGTCAATCAAATTATTTCTTTACATGGAAATACAAAGAGGTTATAAAGTTTATCAAATGGACATCAGGAAAACATTCTTAAATGGAGTATTTTAAGAATAAATCTACATTGAACAACCCATGGGGTTCTTTCTTGGAAATGATGAAATAAAGATTTGAAAATTAAAGAAAGATCTATATGTCCTAAAACAAGCACCATGGGTGTAGTACTCTCGATTGAACTCTTATCTGAGAAATATTGAGTTTAAAAGAGGAGGATTTGATCACAATATCTATGTTAAGAATTATCAAAAGGACCAGTTCATGGTATTGGTATACATGGATGATATTATTTTTTGGTGGAAGAAGGCATGTATAAGTGGATGAATTTTCAAATCACATGAAATTATAATTTGAAATGTCCATGATTGGTGAAATCACATAATTTTTAGGTTTGTAGGTGATTCAGAAGAAGGATTATACTTTCATTTCTCAGGAAAAGTATGCGAGAGAGATACTAAAGAAATTCAATATGTATGATTCCAAACCAATGTCGACTCTGATTATGGTTGGGACAAAGATCAGGAGGCATGAGGATAGGAATTCTGTGGATCCCATCATATATAGAAGAATCATTAGAAGCCTACTGTACCTAGCAGCGAAACGAACAAATATTGTCTTTTAAACTTTCCTTACAACCTGTTTTTAGAGTAATATGAAGGAAGAACATATGACAACAACAAAAATAATCTTGAGATACATTCAAGGTACACATAATTATGGGATATTATTTTTTGTAGGAAGAGATAATGAACTATATGCTTTTTATAATGATGAATGGGATGGAGATATAGTAAATAGAAAGTCCACCAGTGGTTGAGAATTCTATATTGGGATGAAATGCGTGGGCTGGTTGAGAAAGAAATAGGAAAGTACTTCTCTTAGTACAGCCGAAGCTGAATATAAATCCGCTACCAAGGTGTTCACTCAGTTACATTGGATAAAACAATAACTGGTAGACATAGGTGATGAGGTGAAATAGCCAACTACGATTGATTATGATAACAAGAGTGTAATTGATCTTATAAAGAATCTTTTTCATCATTCTTGTATGAAACATATTGAAATCAGAAATCACTTCATCAAGAAAGAAGTTGAAGAAGGCATGATCAAAATAGACCATGTGGGAACTGATGAGAAAGTGGATGGCATTATGATCAAGCCACTGTCAACAGCTGTGTTTGAGAAACTTCAATTGAACCTCGGTGTTCGGCCACCTCCCAGTGTATAATGAGGCTACGAAATTCTCCTATCCCCAATTGTTTTAACTATGTTAATTTTTTTTGTGGAAGTAACGAAGGTTTATGGGGGAGATACGATCTATGGGGTGTTTTTTTTCTGATCTCTACAATGTTCAAATACCAGTCTTTGGGTTTATTGATAATTGGAGAGAAATGGATAAATTCAATATGAAAATGTGGAGGCTGATGGGAAAAAACAATATGGTGTCATGAGGAAGTAGTTTGAGTGTTCATTCAAACATAAAAGAACATGATTCATGTATTATATATTTTTTTCTATAATGATAATTTCTTATGTAGACTTAGAGTGTTGGATGATTTGATTCTTGCATCTTCGATTTTGATTGTGAATGGTGCTCTATTGAATTTATCTACTGATTTCCAGCAAACCCAAATGGGGTAGATTGTTGGAACCAAGACTGTTATTTTTCAAAATAAAATATGGTTTGTGTTTATTGTCAATCCTCTAATGTATGATCAAGGAGATTATAAGAAAAGGGATCATACAGTTTAAGGCATTATTAGTATTGAAGGTGGTGTAGTTTCCCAGTGATTTCCAAATTTTTGGGCCACAAAAGTAGGAGTTTGATGTTGGAAAACAAAGGTTATTCACATAGAAGTGAATGGTATGAAAAATGAAAAAGTGAAATGAAAAAATAATGGAATCACATACCTCAGAACATGGACCACGTACCATGTTCCAGGAATGGTTTGCGGTCGCGTACCTAGCAGTTGAAATGGTACGCGAAGTGGTGTGTAGAACTGAAAATGGTTTTCAACGATGGTTCATGGTGAAGACGTGCGGTATGTGGAATGATCAAGGTTGGTAGGATTTCAACAGTTCATGAAATAGGAGTGGTACACATTGGAGGATAATAGTATGCGGATGGAGTTCAGTATATAGTGAGGATTGTCCCAGATTGAAAATTTGGGTAAATCAGATTAGAAGAATTTGTAAAGTTATGTTTCTATATAGGGAGTAGTAATCCCCTTCATTAGAGAGTTGGACTAGAGATTAAAATGTCAGGAAGAAATCTGGTAAAGTCTAAAGTGGTTCACAAAGGAGAAGACGATACATGGAGAGAACCGTACATGTAAGGGAAAAAGTCCGTAGAAGAAAGTACAGTTCGCAGAGGAAGCTCTCACAGTATGTGGCAGAGAAAGGTAGCATGAAGAGTAGGGTGGTATGTGGAGTAATTAAGTACCCAGTTCATGGAAGTTTATAGAGGAGCTACACGGTATATGAAAACCATAGTGGTACACAAAGAATGTGGTCCACAAACCATACCTGGAACACAGTATGCGGAACACCCAAGGAACCCTGAAAATGGAGCAAATCAATTTAAGAAACTGTAACTGAGCATCCATTTACAACTTAGGATGCATGATTTAATTCTAAACCATTTAAGTGACCTTTAAGTCAATAAACTGAGTGATTATTATTCCAACGTAGTGAACAAGGAGGAGTCAGTATAAGTGATCAGATGAATGAAATGTGATATCCCTAAAACATTATAAAGATAGTGCATCTGGGATAGAGTGACTATGCCAAAATTCATGTAGTCCACAACTTGAGAATATTAGTGGTTTTTGGTACATCTGACACACTGTCGGCATATTATCCTTGGACATATCCCTTAGTGGTGTACCAAGTAAAATTGTTGCATCATTTCTTTGCATGCGATTTCTTGTTTTCTTCTCTTTCTCTTCAGAAAAGTTTAATAGGTTCCTACCAACGTCGGAACAAGATCCGTCAAGTTTAAAAGAAAAATTTGACCCTCCCCTATCTTGGTGTTCTGAGGTCCTTCAGTTTTCCATCTGTTACATCAATTAAGAGTTTTGTGATTGGAACCGGGAAGTCATCTTTCGTACAATACTGGTTTAGATCTTTGAAATCAATATAAACTCTGATTTTCATGTTCTTATTTTTTACTGGGAAAATATTGGACAACCACTTAGGATATTTCACCTCTTGGATGAAGTCGTATTTGATAATATATTCAACTTAAACCTCAATTTTGGAGGTGTGAGTTGAGTGTGTTCTTCTGACAACCTGCTTATATTCTTAATGATCTTCTAGAAAACCCAAATAATGGGTTGAAACCTCATGGTAAAGGAATAGAATATCTGTGTAATTCTAGGAAAACCTATCCCAATATTGTTTTATAAAGTAATTATACCCATATTTCTCTTTAGGAGTCATGGACACACTAATCAGAGTGGGGCGTTGATCTTCCCTTGTACCCAGATTTATTTCTCTAAGTTCATACGCAGTGGTGGAGACGCCTTCCTCAAATACCGGAGGGGCATCCTTGAGGTCTTTCTCTTCTTCCCCCTTTTATTATGTTTCTTATTCTGTCTCTCCTTAGAGGGTAGGTGATGAAGAAAGATTTTCAGATCTAGGGGAGGAATCTATATTTGGACATCCTAAAGAGGAGGAAACCACCTCCAGTCCAACTAATGATGAAGGGTCTTTTTGATGTTTTGAAGGGAATATGATGAGATGAGAATTGAAATACCTATCTTTTTCCATGAGTATGAAAACTTCTTCTATCATAGATGATTAATTATATACTTTCTAATTATATATGTATGGAATAAATACATCTCCATTTAGGATTCCATCACTGCTTGATGAGTCAATGATTTCTCCTATGCTGTTAGGTTCAGTTTCCACAACCAACATTATGGAATCCACTGAATGAGTGATTGGATTTAGGCCAATCCTTTCAATTTGATTAATGGGCATCATTTAATCTATAATGAAATTATTTAAAGAGTTATATGGGATCTTTTTCAGACCATTTAAAGTATTTATTCTAGTAACATAATTTTCCATGGACTACTTTTCCCTTGTGTGACCGAAATCCATATTAATGTACTGAGATTCATGATTTTTTAATGGGGCATTATCACCATTCAATGTACTAATTTGATCATTGATGAAATATTTGAGACATTTGTGGTATGATGAAGGAATGGCCACATGCTGATGTAGCCAAGGTCTCCCCAACAGAATGTAGAAAGCTGTATCTTTCCAGACAACCAAGAACTCTGAATTAGATATGAGATCCCTAAACTGAGTTTTGAGAATAATCTCACAAATAAATTTTTTCTCATTCTTATCATAACCTTGTAACATAAAAGTGGAGGGTAACAAGTGGGATTTAGTGATCCCTAATCAGCTAAGTGTACATATTGGAATGGGATTGACCCCTAAGACTTATCAACAAAGGTTCATTGGATATTAGTATCATTGATATTGTTGATATATACAGGGTTTTGATGTGTCCATGTAAGACAACATCCTAATCCTGTTTCATGAAAGATATGAATGCATTTAATTCTTATGGGTCATTTTCTATATGGTAAAATTCTATGGCAAAAACCTCAACTTCAAACTCTTGAGGACTTGACAAATCCTCAATAAGTGCTTTTCGGAGACCCTTCAATAGTCTTAGGGAATCCAGGATCAATTACATGGTTGGTACTTGGGATAGTTTCAAAAAAACATAATTTTGATCCATAGGTCTGCATTTTCCAACATAGAGATTCTCTCTTATAGGTGCCTTGGGAATATATGCTTCTGATGTGGATGTACCCACTTTTGGGGCAAAAAGATGAAAGTATTTATGTTCTTGGTATATTAGGCTAACTAGGTCTGACCACTCACCGAGGAGGTGGTGGAATATCCTCTAACCGGTATTCCAATATGATCATGTTAGGGAAGACACTTTCATGTGTGAGAGAATTCCCTTGTTCCTTCTGATCCTGTTGGAGGGCTCTCCCATGAGTTTCTACTTCATAAACAGTTCGAGTAGGGGTGTGGTTGGAGTAGTGTATTCTAGAATAACCTCTTCCTCCCCAGAATCCTTAACCATGAAGACCTATTACCCTATTTCCCCAATCAAGTTCATGGAAATTAGTTCATAATAAGAATCGTCATTTGAGCAGGGATCTGTTAAGTGGATAACATTAACAGAACTGAAGATTAAATCCTCATCTGATGAAGATTCTACCTCGGGGTCAACTCTTGTTGTGCCATTTGGTGGGGAAGTACTTGTGCTTTTGAGATTATTGGAATGAAATCTTATAAGGTAAGGGAAATTTTTTGGATTGATAAAAACTCACATTCTTTCATTTTCTCCTTACTATTTTGACCATGTTGTTTCTTTGAGGATTTGCCTTCAGAGGGATGGGCTTTTGATAAAGATGTCTTTACTATAACGAAAGAGGTAGAAGACACATTCTTATGTTCTAACTATGTTTATAAAATAAAATGAGTTCAGTTGATTGTTTTTCTAACCATCCAATCATCAAATTTTTCAGCTTTATTGATTTTTACTTCCTTCCACCTAACTTCTTTTTTTGGGTCGGTAGCAGTATCACATGCTACCTGGGTTGGTGAATTTTTCAGTTTCACTTTCCTAGAGTCCACCATATTTTGTGGGAGTTAATTAAAATCAAAACATTCCTAGATTGGGTTCCCCAACATTTTATGGAAGGGAATATATTTTGGGAGGTCCTCATATCCTTCTTTGTTAGGTTTCATTAGCTTTGGCCACTGAACTAAGTTGTTTCCCAAAGATGATATTAAGTAGCCGAGGACTTTGTCATTTTAAAAAGAATATACCTTGTTTTTAAGCTCCTCAAACTATCTCCACCTTTGATCTTTTTGATCATCTTGATGAGGAGATCGTTGCTGCTGACACTCATGAGGTGGATCCCAACGATTTGATGAGGTATTTTAAGTAGGAGCGGGTAAAGGGGACTACTAAATGTAGTGGCCTTTTCTTTTCCTTCTCTTATTCTTAGATCTGATGAAATTACTCGAGATTTGGATTCAGTTTCTACTATAGATTTTTCACCTATTGAGAAATCAAGTCTAGATCCTAAAACCATCCAATATATTTCACAGGTATTAATGGTGTGCACAACTCATCATAGATATTTCCTACAGAAATGGAAAAAACTCTTCTTGAGGGAGAGATATATTCAAGGAGTATGTTAATCCTTTCCACCGAGTGATGAAATATGAAACTCTTTCATTATCCATTTTCTTGAATTTTATGATATCAAATACTATTGTCTTATATAGTATAGAGCTAAATTGGAAAAATAAATTCTGTCAAAGATCTTCCCATCTAGTGATTGATTGAGACTGTAAAATTGTGTACCATACAAAGGATGGACCCTAAAATGATTACATGAAAAATTTGAGTTTCACTACTTCCTATTGCTTGGGGGTCCCCATAACGGGATCATAATGAGAGATTAAATGTGTCAAGTATTTCTATGGATCTCCTGAGCCATTAGAGATTGGAAATGTGGGATTCCCAAATTTTGGTGGGTAAGAGTCGAATCTACCAATTCAGGATAAGCCTTATTTTTCAATTTAACTGGTGTGTGCTGTCCTTTCATAGCTTCCAATTGAGTTGTTAATAACTCAATGATATTCATAATAATTCTAGGAATATATGGCTGATCTGAGACCTAAATAGGTGTGGTGTTTGGAGCCTAAATAGGTGCAATGACCGGTAGGACCACGACTGCTGCTGCTAGTATTGGTCTTGGATAAACCATTGGGATAGGCCTATAAGGATGTGCCTGAACCTGATTTTTTTGTACTTGAAATAGAGGGAATTCATTATCTGCATCAGTAGTTTCAAAAAAACCTCTTTTTTGAGCTACTTCTATTAGAAGAGAAAACTGAGGATCATTTTATGAAGCATATCTAGAAGAAATTCAACCTTAGAGTAACTCTGCATTGAGTATTCTCAACTAATTTATCTCTTTCTATTGATGAGAAAATATTTACTTAAGAAAAAGGGATTGAACTTCCCTAGGGGAAAGTTGAGACATGGTCTAACCTTTAACTTTTCCCTTATTAGGTGCCTTTAGAAGAGGAGAAAGTTGATTATTTAAGGGGATACCAAATTTTGGGTAAGCCTCTGATTTCAGGTATGCACACCTCATTCATTTTCTTCGGTGTGGACCAAATTATTAACAATAAATTCATCATATGAATCCCATAAAATGTATTCATTTTCTAGAGGATCATCAATGATGCATTGATAACATTTACTAATGCATAATTCATTACTGGCATTCTATGATTATCTTTGTGAAATTGAATTTTTCAACACCCTCCATGAAACTTTTTTCTCTTATTTTTTTGGTTCCTCAGGAACTGTTTGGTACACAGTAACTTGAAGGTAATAGTCATATATTTCAGTTGTGCATTAATTTTGTGGTTTCTTCCCTAATTGGGAGAAATATTATTTCCATTGAGGAGGGGAATGTGAATGTGAAAAATCACCCAGCACTGTGGGATGGGGATATTCCTGTTTTTATTTCACAACCCTCCAGGCTCTGTTTTTGGCTCCAAGGGTTGGGTTAAAAAATTCTCTAGCCTTGTGGATTGGGGTGGCTTCTGAACTGCTATGACTGACATCATCACAAGTGCTCTTCTAATTTTAAGAATTCTAGTCCTAACATTGGCTAGGTTCATTTTCATACACTCACTTAAATCTCCTGCTTTAGAATAACATTATGGTATTTCATACATTTTCAAAATATGATGGATAACATCCTTTAAGTAAGAGGAATGATCGATGTTCTCATTTGTTTGATGTAAAATTTTCTCAATAGTTTTCTCTCTTCGAGGCCTAACTTTGGTGGAAGTTGGTTGAGGCTTGTTCTTGTTGAAAATATCTTCGGTCATGAATATAATTTATTTTGTATTTGGCCCAGGGAAATAAAATTACATGAGACCACCTTTGGCATGATTTACTGACTGGAGGGTTTATTGAAATTCAATACTTCATATGCACCCCATCCTTTGATAAAAACACTTGATGGGGTGTCTGTGACGAGTCATCTCATCCTAATTAATGCGTTGTGGCATGCATGTTGAAGGGATACCTATTTCTTATGGATCTTGGGATATTAGGGAACCTGGAGAGATACCAAGTCAATTTAGTGCTGCAACCCTTCTATTACCTTGACATGACTTTTATATTCATCATACGATAATACTTTGGCTGTTAAATGATAAAGTTTCTTCCATATGTTTAGGAGGATATCATGAATACAATATTCTACCAACATGTTTGAAATCTTGCATTGATAGTTGGAAAAAGGCTAGATCTTGATTAGTATTTCACCCTTATCAAGTTGTTTCCTCATGTTTAACTTATCTTATTCATCTTTTTCTAGAGGGTTCTCTACTTTATTGGATAAAAATTGGCATTTTCCTACCACTTTATTAGAATCAACAAGATTGATAGAGAGTTCCTCTATTATATTGAAAGATAAATGGACCAAGGGTGGTTCAGAGAATGATCTTCACCTTGGGTCTTCTTCTGGTTGAGAAATAATTTCTCCCACCAGTGAAAATTCATCAGATATGATAAGACTTGTATTTGCAAGTGCCTCAAGATAAGATGGATTTCTCATCACTACAATGTTAGTTGGAGAATGATTTTGAAAATGATAATCACTACTATAGAGAGAACTTTCATGGTGAATGCCATCATGGGGAGGATATCAGGGCGAATTACAACAAGGGTAGAACCTCTTGTTCCTTGTTCTTCTGTACACATGGAGGGTTGTTGTGGTACTCATCAAGAGATAAGATCTTGTGATTGATTGAATTTTCATGAAGAAAGACTTCACGAGGAAGTCTCTACTGAGGACCTTAAGAGTTACTGCTACTGCTACCATAATTTGGTAATGGGAGGGTAGGATCTTGAGATGCAATAGATAAATACATGAGGGCTTCAAGAACTCTATCATTGAGTAAATCCAAATAAAGAACTGTCTCTTGATCTGTATTTGATAAGAACACTTTTTGGATTCCTTTTTATAAGAAGTTGGGGCCACTTTCTAGAAAAAATGGTTATCATGGGTAGGTGTATATACTTACTTTGGAGTGGCTGTCAGAATAGGCTGATTATCTTCAACTGTAATAGGTGTATGTTCCCGATCCAGTGGATTGTATGATATGGGTGAGTATGTCCGATAACCATCCTGGATGAGAACATAGGTATGTATCTGATCTGGGGCGACATGTTGTGGGGATAGAGGTATACTCTTTTCGCTCAAGTATTGATTTTGCTACTGTGATGGTATCTTTGCAAGTCTCTAGGATATGAGAAGGAATTTTCATCTTCCCTTTAACCATTTCCAAGATGTTCTTGGTGACTTAAGTGGATGGAATGGGAATATACATCCATTTCGTGTATGGATTAGGGGTATGTACCTACTTATGTCCTCCCTTTCCTGTTAGTGGATACTGACATTAGTCATATATTGGGGTAGAGAGTTGAGTCTTCCCTCTTCTTATCGCCAGTAATTTCCAACTGAATTCTCTATTTTCTTCCAAACGAGGATGTTGGAAAACTTGATTTGTGTAGGTAGGTGTATTTTCCTTCCTACATGTTTCCATGGTATTTGGTTGGTGGGATTCTTTGAATGCCGCTAGATGAATCTGCTGACTGGATGTATGGGTGTAGGCAGGTGTATGTTCCTACTTATGGTACTCCAGATTATAATGGAGGGATTAATTGGATGCCACCAGATGAGTCTTCTGGTTGGATGAATGAAGACAGATGGGTGTATGTTCACACTCACTATTTCCACCAATCTAGGTTGGTCGGATTCTCTGGAGGGGGAAATGGTAGGATCCTACTCCCTATTAGCTGTTTATTTTCCCCATTAGACCGTCTTGCATGAAAGGGTCTAAGGGACCTAGGCTGGAAAGATGAAGGAAACACCCTCATCATGTTGATGGTTTATTTCTATGCAACACTGGAGGCGGAGATTGTTGGAAGTATACCTTGGGAAGGACCCCTGTGCTTCTAGGACGGGGTTGTAGGTGGACTCTTGGTCAACCTCCCTAGAATATGGGATGGATTGGTGATTTAATTCTGTGGATAAGCTCCCTAAATGGTTGAAGATGGTGGTTGACAACGTCTTCTTCTGGGCCACTGATCATCGCTGACCAGAAAATTGGGGATTATTCTTTATTTAGAGGTCCTATCAAGCATCCTCCAAGTTTTTAATGGTATCATGTTAATGGTACTCTCAAACCAGTGCATTAGATACCCAACATTGAATATGATGAGTTGGTGATGGTTTCCTTCTTGCGAACGAGGATCTAACCTGAGTATTACCCAGGGTGTTCATTGTTATAATCTTGAAGGAATCCATTTGGATGTTTGGAAGTTTGTGGAAAATAGTTCCTGTATATATGAAAAACATAAATAATGAACTCCAAAATCTTATTTGAGTGAAAAAAATTCCTAATTGATTGCCTTTTATGGACCTCTTTTATCCATTGATAGGGGTCTGAAAGATGAGTAAAACCATCATCTTGGTTAAAGATTCATGTCGGGTTCATCATTTTTTGTTTTCCTTAGAATGTGTGTTCTGGTTAGGAATCACTATTTCTGAACAGTTTCCAACATATTTTTTATGGAACCGAAATCACCCAATGGTTTTGTATCCAAATTTATCTGCTTTCCAAAGTAATTAGTTCATTAGGTTTGTTGGCCTATGATACTTAATAACTCGCATTGGTCGAGAGGATGGGAGGTCAAGATCATCACACCCTTTGGGGGGGGGGATTATTGCATACTCTTGGACACTCATATAGATAAAGATATGTACATAAATCTTTCATTAATTCAAAAGTTTGATGTGAGTTATCCCAATATTAGTAATCAATTATTATCATGCGTGGAATTCATAATCATCCACATGTATTCAAGTTTCTTAATTAATGAATATACTGTTGTGCATCTAAGGTTCTCCACTGATAATATCCTCTTATATAATACTTATAGATTATTTCATCATTATCACAATGATTATAGTTTTTAATCCACTCAGTGGGGCACTCTGGATTTAATGGTCATCTAGGTAGATGAATATCACTTTGAAATTTATTGTCATCCATGGAGATGGAATTTTACTTTGGAGTTTATCATTATCCAAGGAGATAAAAGTTTCTTTGATGTTGGGATCAAACCAATAGATGAGATACCTACCTATCATTATGAAAGTAATCAAAACTCATGTAGTTTATTCCACTTAATGGGACACATCATACCTTTTAAGGTCATGTGATAAGGATCCAAACGTATAGTTTAACGTCATGTGGAAAGGACATCTATACAGGAGGTGACTAGTAAAATCTTGGTGTGGTAATTATGCATAAGAATCCTAAGGAACCTAGAAAGAATATGAACTTACAATTTTAATTTTTACCCTAATGGGGATATGTCCCAAAAAATAGGGTTTGTTTAGGATGTTGTTTTTTAACCTTAGGGAGGCTTCCTATGTATCTTGTTTGGATGGAAATCAAAGCCCATGTAGTTCGATAAGTCTCATAGGTGAGTGTGTACTTTTGGGAGGATTAAGTTGGGGATTACTCCTAAATAAGATTACCTTGTAACTAAGTACATGAGAGATGTATTAACTCATGTAGGTTTAGGGGGATTAATTCAGGGCTTACTCTTAATGAGGATTCATGGATTAAGGGGATATGATTTCTCATTTCAGAGATGAGATGATAGGGATATCAGGCCTCAATAAGGATTTCTACATATCCCAATTATAGTGGGAATCAGAATTCTCATAGTTCATTAATTCAGGTGGATTTAATGGGTGTTTTGATCATTACAAACCTCTAATCCCATGCGTGTCCTGCTCAGTGTGAGAAACAAGAGGATGCGAAAGATTCAACACACCACACACACTTTTTCTCCTTCAATGGTGGAAGAGGTCAGGGATACGGTGGAAGAGGTGATGGCTATGGTTGAAGAGGTCATGGCTACAATGCTTCCTTCTCTTCAATTTACATTAAACATGGGTCCAATTTAAAGAAGGAATGAAGGTGAAGGATATAGAGAGGAGAAATACTGAAACCTCATACATGAAATGCAATGGGATTAGACAAGGATGGTTTCTATATGATCTATTCCATAGATGGAGGAGGATCTAATTCCATGTTTAAGGGAAAAGAAAGTGTGATCTTCACCCTCCCTACTAAGAATTGGAGGCTCCGGGTATTAGAGACGAGAAGATTCAGACATGGTCGAAAACCCAATCCTCTAGAATAGGAACTCCCTAGCACTATCCCTAGGGTAAGGGTAATCATGAACATGAGAATACATACTAACATACACCTAGATAACCCCAAATAGACAACTAGACAAGTGTGTGGAACCTCTGACCATAGGAATACATTCCCAAATGGAGGGAACACTGTTGTTCCACTCACCAAAGTTGTGTAAATCCTGGGTTATTGGTGGAGGTGTCAACTTGGTAACTTTTAGATAAGGGTACCAAGGAAGGAGAGGAACTTCCATGAGTGGCTTTAAGAATGGATTAAAGGTTGATTCATGTAGGTCTTTAACATAGGTGCTCGACACAGTTGCACCACGTAGGTGTGATATGTAGGTGTTCCACACAGGTCTAAGGAGGAACTAAAAGTTATCCATGTAAGGATAAAAGGGTTTCATGGGCTGGATATTCCATGGGAAACAGATCATTGTGGAAAAAACTTGCGCGAGGAATTAACCTAATCACCCTAGGTCTCATCTAGTGCCCTTAAAAGAGTCTCGCAAAGGTCATTGATTAGAGAGAAGGTCCTCGTGCATGTGAATTCTTCTTATGGAAGAAGGATCCTAAAAAAAGTATCATATTTTAGACACTGAAGGGAGCTTGATCTTTTATATAACCTTTTAATTCTACCTTATCTCATGTTTTATAGATCTACATGAGAAATTTTGGGGACTTGGGAGAAGGCTCTGCACAATGAGAGATCTGGGGGGTTTTTCTAAGTTTTTAAGTTGTTGAAATGGGGAGCCCAAGGGTTCTATTTATAAGAAAGAAGGGGAATTGATAGAAAGTAGTTGTCAGTGTAAGTCTTGGGAATAGATCCATAGTGTAGATATTTTACACAGGGGTTTAAAATATTACACATCCACGTAGGTCCTCAGTGCAGGTCTTCAATGTAGGTCATCGGTGCAGGGGACTGTGCCTTTGGGCTGCACTACCAGGACCTTTGCTGATTTTATTGCATGAAAGTGTGCTGCATAGGTCCATTTGGACAAATTTCTTTTATTCTTATCAAATTTAATTGATACTCTAAGATATCCAAAGTTGTTTTCATAATCTTTTTTTGTTCCCTTTTAAAAGGGAGTGTCAACACATAATAATCAATAAATTAGGTTAACGAGGAGTCAAAAATAAGAGATAATATTTAAAACAACACATAAAACAATATAAATTTTATTGGATGAGATAATTTATACTTATATCCAACATATATTCCATATATATTAATTTGGTACCACTTGAACATAAAAATTAATTTATAATAATTTAATACATTATGTAATTCTAAGGGTGCCCCTCCCCTCACTTATAAAAGGAGACCACATCTCCTCTCTTACTTACTATGATTGAGCCACTTATATTGAAAAAAAAACCACCAATAACACTTATTAACTTCCTTAGATAAATTCTAGATGTTATGGTATTCTTAAAAATCCATCCCTAGGGTTCTTAAGGAGAGATCCAAATGAGGTTCTTCAAATAGGAGGTAATCATCTTAATCAAGTATTTTCATTTTACTTCTTCTTAAACCTTTTTAAAATATTATATATCCATTATCATATAATAAAATAAGTATATTAAATATATTAAATATTATTATTATTGAGTCACAACCCTTGTTCATATTTTCCCATCCTATGGAAAATTAAAACATCACTTGTGCATATGTACGACCTACCATCTCCACATAGTCGTGTAATTCCCTTTTCATAACCACCTCAAAAGGATGGTTATTAATATGGATTTAATTAATATATATGATATTTATGAAATGATTATGATTATTATAATATAATATATTACTTACCTTCTTACCCTTACATAATTTGGTAAATGATAACATTGTCTGTGCGTATGTGTGGAATACCATCTCGACAAAGAGATGTGTTTCATTCCTCATTTATTAATTTCATGAATAATTATAATTTTTTAATTAATGTATAAAAATGATAATTATTTCATTACTAATATTTTTTATATGATGAAATCATGAGAAATAAGTATGGACTGTAATTACCAAACTGAATCATTTACAAAAAATAAATAATTAAGACATGATATGATGATGTTATTAATGAATTATTAATAAAATGAGTGATAAAATGTTATAAGTGAATAATATATTTTTTGATAAATATGAATATGGTTCTTATATATATATATAATAAATCTAAATTTATTATATGGGAGGTTAAGAGGGCATACAAAACAAGTTGGCCTTGAGGTAAGGGTTTATCATCACAAATTATCTTCTTTGGGACATATGTTATGAAATTGTTTTATGAGGTATATATACCACCCTTAAACATGTTATATCATGACTAATTCATAAATAATTATATTTAATGTTACAATGAAAGTTATTTCATCTAATGGGCTATAATTCAAAATTTACCAAAATAATAAGGTATTTCTATCAAAATCACATTTTATTTATAGATTGTTTATGTTTAGGAAACTTTTATGATCACAATCTTTTAAACACTATATATTTTTTTTTCTTATAGTTATTTTATGGTTTACATGTTTAGATTATATTTATTCTGTTGTTGGATCAAGAATCAACAATTGAGTTACATATAAGGGATTTTTTTTAAAGTCATATTTCAAAATATTTTACTTCCATGTTAATATTTTTTTTAGAATATTTTAAAGAATGTTTTGAATATTATATAAATATTTATTAAAGTAATTTTTACCAATTTTTTAATTTAAATAATTTTTTTTAAAAGGAATATTTTTTTGTCATTTTCTGAATGATGTACCTTTTACTAAAGGCATGAATATAATATTTGTTTCAACATTCACTGTATGAACTAATTTTCCTACCGCCATGATTACCATTTTCTTTGAAGATTCCTCTAAAATTATCCATGTTTATTTTCAGATAAAATCTTCTTTTCTCAATATTTTTGGATTTTTTATTTAAAATTATATCAAAATAAATGGGTATTATTTTATAAAATTAATGAAAATAATTTTGAAAATTATTTATTACTCTATTATTACACAAATTTACAAGGAAGTTATTTTTAATACATTAATTCTATTTTCTTTTTTGAAGGCTCAGTTTTTCTACAAAATATTTATTTCTGATGTATATATGGTATTCTATGATCCTTTACTGATAATGTATTGTACCTTATCTGGAGATCATTCAATTTCTTTTGATCATGTTATATATCCTCTCTATTATCCATAAGACATTATTTTTATCCTTAAAGTCCATATTTTTAAAATCTTAGATGGATAAAAAATTGTTTCTATTAATTTGATGATGTTTCAACCATATAAAATTTTTATATACTGTAAAAATTGAAGGAAGCTTATTAAGTAAGTTATTTAATTTACTAGGGAAATATTGATTTTCCAAATTATGGGTTCAATATGGATAATTTTTGAATTATAATGAATTTTGATAATGAATTGTATTGATCATTTAAAATATGAAGAATGCATAGGATTTGAAAGTGATGGATGGGGATTAGTTGTATATTTCCCATCGATGAATCAATAGGTATCATGATATAATGGGGTAGGCATGTCATATTATATGGGTATATGGTTTTCACCAACCCCTATATTAAGAATAATATATTGGTTGAGAGGCCATGATGATAAGATTCATGATATCTTGGTTAAGAGGCCTTGATAATGAATATCTAGAATTATAAATTTCCTTAATTATGAATTCAATTTCCATTATACATGTAATTTCTAAATTGATGTTATATATAGATTTGTATTGAACTCATGTTGTTGATTAAGTGGCATGTGTTTTGATTATCCAATATACCACATTGATTATGAATTATTTACTCTCGATAGCTTCCACTACACGTAACCCATACTAAGAAATTGAGATCACACTTTGTTTGTTTTATTTTCTCCAAGATATGAAGAAGGATATTATGAATTATTTTAAGTATTCAAGAATTATTCTTATTCTATGTATTTATATTTCCAATTCATTATAAGAATAATGTATGTTTTTAGTTTTCCAAGATTGATAAACTGATCAATCATTCATGGTGAGATCACTTATATTTTGTACCCATATAATAAATTAAACACCGGCTCTATGTTTTTGTATTTAGGGTGATATACTATTTTCTAGATAAAGGCATACCTTGGAATCTCATAATAGTCATGATTCCATAGCTCGAGCTATGAATAAAGGTTCATATATCATTTAATAGTAGAATATTCATCATGTAATTTGATGCATGATGAAATCTATAATATTTATGTTCATAGTTTGGTGTCACACATCTGGTACATAATTGCTGATATGAAATTAATTGGATGATCAAGAAATGATACTTTATTCTGAGTATAGGAAGAGACATCCCATACACTTTTAACCGTGATATTAGTACCTTAAATAAATACATAACCATCATAGAGAAAAGTAATTCCATATGGTATGGCTAATGAAAAGAATACATAAATCATAAAAGGATAGTGGCACAAAGACATCCCTCATTATTTTTGAGATATCATGTAAAAAATAGATTATAATAAACAATGGATATTCATGGGAGGATTTTCATAGATATAACATTCCTAATCTCTTTAGGGGTCATGATGTGTTGTGTGGTACCACTCATGGTTAGTGAATTAGTCAAATTGCTATCAAGATAAGGTCATAAAGGGTTACACATAGTGTATTAAAGAGATGTTCTATTTCAAGTGAATTAGATTTTTGGATAATTCGGGTCCTATGACCATGGGCTAGTATACATTAATATTTAAATTATCTTAAAAAATTAATAAATTTAATAATAATTTATTTGAGTTTCAAATACTCCGAATTCAATTTATTATATCATTTTATTCAAAAGATTTTCAAGTGATACAAGATAAATATGTTTTTTCAAATAAATGAATGTAAATAAATAATTAAATAAATAAATTCAAAATATACTATTCAGGTGTAAAATAATATGAGAATTTATTGATTGAGTGTAAAATTAATTTATCACAATTTTCAAAAATATTATTTAATTCCAAAAATTTAATATGAGAAATTATATTTTTCAGTATATAACTTATTTAATTAAAATTCATTAGTATTTTTCTAGGGATGAGTTAAGTTAATGACTCACATTTTAATAATGTAGAATTTTTTTGATGTTATAAGATTTTGATTAAAATTTATTGTGGTAATGATAAGTTTAGGTAATTAATTTAAGTCATTTTTGGATTAAATAATGGAGGTTTAGTTTCTTATGGGATTAAGTAAAAAATTAGAAAATTAAAAACAATTATTTGAAGGGTTTAAAACTATTTTGTGAATTGGAATATTTAATTGCACGAATTTTGCGCTCCTCACTCCTCTCCTCCCTTAAGCTCCAAGATAGTGATTATAAGATTTCATGGTGATCATATCAAATTTCTTCTAAGATATGATCAAAAATCCTTCTTGATGATCAAAGGTACATCATAAAGGAATTTGATTTTAATTCTAGCACTTGGAGTTTGAAGAAAGCTGAACCAACATCTTTTTGGAGCATGTGTATATGATATACATGGGTAATATATCCGATTATTTAATGATATGATGTTCCATAAATGATTGACACACCCTCACATAAAACACATGAATATGGTACCGTTCATTTTAATTTTCATAATTATTTTAATTACATAAGATACTCCTACAAATAATTGGGTAATTCTATAAAGGATAAGATTTTATGACATTGATCTAGTGTTTTTTTTAAATTTTCCCGCCTTCATGATTTTTCAACACACCTAGTTCAAAAAATTTCATTATTTGAAAATCCTTAAGGGTGATCCAATGATCTTCTACAGTTAATTAAATAGTTATAAAACCATGAAATAAAAGTATTGGTTTCCTTGATTATTTATTTTAGGGTTTTTATCCCCATCCTTATAGGAAAGATTTATTGATCTTCATGGATGTAATATAGGATTATATAGGGTATTTTGACACATTATAAAATTTAGACTTTTGGGATAATTGAGGATTATTTGGATGAACCCAGTTAAGTTTTCATTTATTAGTTTAAGTAATAATTTGGGTCATTATCAAAATTCAATAATTTATGAATAAGGTAGTTTGGAATTTTTACATGGATATAATGTGGGTTATCACTCCCAATGTTAAAGTAAGGTATGAATTTGTGATAAAGTAGGTTAGCTCAAGTTTCATTTGTTATGTTGGTTGTTCCTTGTTAGGTGAGTGGATTTTTTGATTGAAAATATATAAGAAAAATTGTTTATAATAGAGAGAAAATTATCTCCTAATGATTATATATATATATATATATATATATATTACTTTTTATGTTTTCCTAGAAAGTTAATTGTACGAGGATCAAGGTACATGTTTTCACAACCACACCAATATTTTTTTTGGTTTTATCCTTATTCAAATTAGAGTTTAGACAAATTTACCTATTTGAGAATTCTTGTACTCCATGTAAGAGATAGAAGTTCTATGTTTATAAACATTACAATATTTATGTTTGTATAGTCTTTTTTAGAATTGAGGGTATGGGGGAGGGGTTTTGATGAATTTTACACTTTAAGTGATCATGTAATCCATGTATGATATATAGGGGTGGAGTTTTATGTTTTCCATTAAGTGATGAGGGTAACACCCCAAATTTTTTATCCCTTGAATATTTCGAATAACTTTCATTACATTAAACACTGAAATAATGAACAAATGCTATATTTTATTAAAATATAATATTATAATAAATGATATAAATTATTAAATTATGAGAAATCAATATGGATCATCATTATGAAAATTAAAAGATGAATAAAACCATAAGTAAATTAAAATATGATGAATGTGAAATCTTCATATTCATGGTTTGCATAGAAGATCATACCACTAATTATAATAATGGAAAGAAGGAAAAAAGAAGAAGAAAATGATCATTGTGTCTGTTATATGACTGTTTGAAATATATATGAACATTTTGAATTCATATAACCAATTGGTTTATTAAAAATGTCACAATGAGAATTTAATCCATTTAAAAAAATGAATAATATATTTTAAATCATATATTAAAAATATATTGTAAATATTTAACCCTTATTAAATAAATAAGGAATGATAAATAACTAAATTATAACCATTCAATACTTAAGGAATTTTTTTTATTCATGAAAAACCTTTTTTATAAATTATTTTGTATATTTATTTAAAATTTAACTTTATCATATTTTGATTATAAAATTTAATGAAATTTAATATTAATATATATATAAATTAATAATTTATTTATTATTAATTGGTTATAAGTAAGTATAAAATAATTTAATGTTTAGAAAATTTACCTTTATAGAAAATATCTTTTTCTTGTGTTATGAATTTTATTAAGTAGCTAAATATGTATTGGTAAAATTATTATTTTAATAAAAAATATTTTTATATTTTTAAAAATATATATTGACACTCAGATAATGATTAGTAATTGATATGAAATAACAATAAGAATAGTTAATGTTTTATTTTTTTTTTATAAAAAAGGTTTTTAATACCATTATATATTTTTATTTGAAAGATGAATTTATCATATTCAAAAATTGAATTTTATTAAATGAATTCTAAATTTTGAATTAAAATATTTAAATTAGATAAGAGGCATTATATTTTATTTCTGGTAAAAATTAATTATCGTGGTAAATAAATAAATCAATTAAAAGAAGGTAAAAGTGGTAAAATGGAATTACTTGGATTTTGAATAATTAATTTGATAAAAAGAATTCCAAAATTCATTATTTATCTATGGGAATAAATCCTATAATTTTAACAAACATTTAATTACCCTACACACCTAACTCCAATGAGATTCCAAGTTTTCCCTTAACCTAACTCATGTTTCCAAAGAAATGTACCTCAATTTCACCTATAAAAGGATCTATCCTATTAAAAATCAAAACCAATTATATATATAATTTTTTTATTTAATAAATTCTGAAATTAAATATCCTAAATCCCTCTTCCATGTTTGGTATCTTCTATTCCCAAGATGGAGACCTAAATCCTTCATTGATAAGGAACCTATTTTGATAAGGAGTGAATTCATTAAGCACTTATCTATCTTTTTCAATTTCCTTCTCATACCCAATATTCAAAAATCTCATAAACCAATCCAATTCTGTTATATTAAAATTATTATTTTACGTAAAAATGATATTTATATAATATAACTATATACTCTTACTCCTTAATTAGTTTGACATGTTTTTATTTGGGTCAATTAAACCACCTACATTGACGTCACTACACTATATTCACAATTTATATCATGGATAAGTATAAAAACATAAAGTATCATCATATATGATATTAAGAAGTAATATATTTAATGATTATGTTACTTTAAGGGTGAAAAAAATTAATGATCATTATAAGGAAACTCATTACTATCAATAAAATTAACTAAAACATACACATTGTCAATTCCATTTTTAAAAACCATACCCTTATATTTAATCAAATGAAAAAGGAACTGTATAAATCACTATAAAAAATTTATTTCATTAAGTTGAATATTATATTATTGATAAACTTTTGATTGAATCATAAAAATCAATATTGCTATACTGAAACGTTTATAGAATAATAAAAACTACTAGAATCCAATGATGAAAATAAACTATAACTAAATAATATATTTATAATAAATGAATATAATTGAATAATATAAAGTATAATAGATATTAACAAGGTTTTAAAATATTATATTAATATATCTATATTTATTATATAGGGGATTAAGTCTCGTTCATAGGATTCAAAAGTAAAAACAAAAGTTTATTTTATAATCTCTCTTTGAAATCAAGACTATATATGTATCAATTTACATAATGGGAAAATTTATGTCAAGTTATTTTTTTCCTTTTAATTTATGATAAAATTATAAAAGTAATATTTCTAACTCTATTATTTATCATTTTTCACTCAGTTAATTCCTTCAATTTCTTTCCTCTAAATTCTTTATAAAGATTACCTTTGTCATTTTTTGAAGTCAAAAATGTTTTTAAAATATATTTATCAACCTTTTCCTTTCTATATTATATAATTTATTCATATTATATTGTTTTAATTGAAAAAGGGTAAAAATTTAATGGATCATTTATTTTTCCTTGGAAGTAAATTTTTATCATCCTCTGGGAGTTTTTCATCAATATCCTTTTACAACAATTTAAAAGTTCACATGAATTATTAGGGATATGTTTTAATGTACTCATATAATTTAATTGTATGATATATTTTTTGAATTTTTGATTTTTTTGAATGTAGTTTCATTATCGTGGGTAATTTATTATATGGTTTATTTATGAATATGATCATGTTCATGTGGCACATATATGTATAGTCTATCATTATGTTCCTTATGGGACTAGAATTATACATCCCTCTAATGCACTGGGTAAAGATTATATTTCATGATATTTCATGTTATGGGACATGAGAGGTTCTCATAGTCATTAATTTTATAGGACATACTCATCTACTATGTGATAATGATCTTGATAGTGATCCTTGAGATAAGAAATGACTTTATATGCTTATGTTTATTCCATATTTCTATGTTTTGTTTATATATATCATGATCACATTATTATTCTTCCAAATCCCTATTCTATATTAAAAATTTATTCCAAAATACTTATTCTATATTCATTTTTATGATTCATGTTTTATTGGATATAACTTCCTTATGTTTTGTTCATATACCTTAAATATGTTCTCATACCCACATGTTCAGTTTATGCTCCCTTATAATCCTTGATTGTCATATCATGTGTTTTTCCCCTTATTGTGTATCTATGCTCACCATTTTTATATATTTACATTACCCAAGTTAAGAAAAATAGTATAATATATGATATGTTTATAAGGGGGTCAAGTGTGGTGAAATTATGGAGAAATGTTCACAGTGATATAAAATAAGATGTTTATGTATCTAAACTCTAATGAGACTAAAAATATATGTTTTTTGGTGTGATTTATTTTGAGTTATAAGGGATATTCATGTGAAAATGATGTATTATGTATGTATGTTATGGTTATGTCATTTTATTTGGTATAAAAGTGGGGATTAATGAATTTTTTTGGGACTAATTTGCAGAGAATAAGAGAATGAAATATTAATCAACCTCATTTGTAACAAAAGTAAAATAGGTTGAACAAAAAGTGTTATAAGTTTAAATAAATAAATCATAGAATATGAAATTTTATAGTTGATTTTACTTATCATATTATTACATACTCAAGTTATTATTGTTTAATACTCACACTAACCATTTTAGTTTTAGTCAATGGATAAAACTAATATGAATAATGAGGGTGATAGATAATGTAATGAATATCCTAATGAGAAACCAAATAGGATGATAGATAGTGTAAAAACCTTATGTAAATTCATACCAAACTATCTCAAGTTATGATCAATTAATTGATCCAAGTATAACTCCTAGGAACACCAAGGAAGTATTAAATCTTAATTGAGTTTTTCACATAGAAATAACCACTATCCTTTAGTGTGTTTTCCAATCCACTAATTTATGAGAAATGGATCAATAAAATAGAAAATATATGTTATACTATTCAGTTCATAGAGCTAAAAAGGTTGTTTTAATTGTTTATTATTTAAAAGGTGAATCTAATCAATGATTGATACTCATTAGGTATATGAGAAAAAAAATGAAAAAAATGAATCTATGGATTGGGAAGAGTTTAAGAAATTATTTTTCAAATAGTATATTCCCAGATCCCTTTGTATTATAATAAAAATAGAATTACTTAAGTTTAAGAAAAATGTGGATGAATCCATTAGATCCTATGAGTCCAACATCATGAGATGTTCAAGGTACACCTCTATGTTTTTCCATTGACCCAGAAACAAAAATTGATCATTAATTTAGCATCTTAAAACCATGAATTTTAAAACAATTTTCTGTAATATACTTTGGTAGATATAAATAAATTGTTTTATGTAATTTTAATGTGGAAATGAAAATTATATACTCTAACTATTCTCATGGTTTTAGGTATAAAAACAAGAATATGGAGTTACATGGAAGATCAAGTGGTAAAACCCATAGAGTAAAGATGATTCATCATTCTACATGATAAAAATAGAGGAATAATTATGGGGGGAATTACCTAAAAAAACAAGAAAGTATTTCAAGTGTGTAAAGAAATTACATCAAGAACATGAATATCAAAGAGATATGAAGATGCAAAAAAAAAACAATTGAATAGATGAAGGTCCCACCTAATGAACCACCCATTATTCAATGATTCAATTATAAATAAAATGGAATTTATGAAAACTAATGCACCAAATCAAGTGTTAATAAGGACAATAAACATCAATTACCTCCAAATCCAAGTTAGAAATAGAAATACTATGCAATTAAAACTTCTAAAGTGTGTAATGTAAATGAAGTGGTTAAAGGTATACTTATCATCCTCTAAATAGTTTAAAATTATTATTTTATTATGGTTCTACCCAATCCTTCAGATCTTGAATTTTTTCTAAAATCATTTAAATATCACCCAAATAATTATATATTGAATTAGCACTAGAAACACATAGTGGTGTGTCATTATCACATCCAAAGTATATAACTCTTATCCAATTTAGGTTCATGGGAATATTATCATGTAAATATCTTTATTATCCCTTTGGTCAGATCTGATGAGATTTTGGGCATAGATCAACTCTATCTATATAGACCCCAGATCAGTTTATGAGATAAAGAAATAACCTTTCATATCCAAAATTGTCCCATTATATCAATCATCATGAGGATTACTATGAGTTTAGTATGAAAATTAATTATATTTTATGGGTCTTGAAACACAATAAAGAGTGAAATTTAACCCAAAAAGTTAGGCAAAAGCTCAATGTTGAGAATATGTTGATTAAAAATAAACATTTTCTTGTATTTCTCATGGAGTTTCCTTGTATTCCCCTAGATCATGAGGTTATCATTTAAATTGAACTCATACATGACATTATAAAAATATAAAATAATTTTTATATAATGGCCCCAATTGAGTTAGAATAACTAAAGAAGTAACTCTAAGAGAATATGAATAACAGTTTTATATACCCAAACACTTTACCATAGAAAAAACAAGCCCTCTTTTATAAAAAGAAGGATGGATCAATATGTATTTGCATTTATTATCATGAACTTAACCCAATCCCAATCAAGAACATTCTTCTAAAATATTCGACCAGGATATGATAAACTAAGGATAGAGAGGGATGATATACCTAAGGAATCATTACACACCTGATATGGACACTCTGAATTAATAGTGGCACCATTTAGACCTATAAAGTTCCTTTCTATTTTCATGTATTTGATAAATAGTTATTGATGATTCCCTCGATCAATTTTTAGTACCTTTTATAGATTATATTATCATATATTCTATGATAAAGGAAGACCATGAAGATTATTTAAATATTATAGTAATAGTATTAAAAAAAATATATTTAGAATTTAACAAGTGTGAATTCTAGCATAAAAAGTATCATTCTTGGATCATGTAGTGATAATAGATGTTATATATATGGTTCCATTAAAGAAAAAATTTATTTAGGAATTTTCTATATCAACCACTATAATAGAGATCTATAATTTTATTTGATTAGTTAGATACTATAGACACTTTATGTGAAGTTTCTCATATTTTCAAATACACTAACCAAGTTAACTTAGAGGGGATTAGTGTTTCACTGGATAGATGAATGTGATGATAGTTTCAAATATCTTAATAGATGGTTTGAAACTACACCAATACTAGAACGAACTTGTAGTAGACAAGGGTTTTTGATATAAAATAATGTATCAAATAAAGGCATGGTATTTTTTCTTATAAAAAATTACTAGGTGGTATCTTATACCTTATTTCAATAAAGAAACATGCTAAAAATTACCTGACACATGATTTGGTGTAAAAAATAAAACTTTTGAATTAAAGATTTATAATAATTATTTCTATGGATATAAGTGTGATATATATACAAATCACAAGTTTTTAAAGTATATATTCATATAAAATTAGTTTAACATTAACCAAAGGAGATGGTTATAGTTGATCAAGTACCATGGCTGCTCACTATATTACCACCATGGAAAATAAAATTAGGTGGATGATGCTTTTAGCATGAAGGATCATGTTAACTTATCAATGGTAAGGATTTTAAGAGACCCACTTATCATGGAATTGAAAATGATGGACCTATAAATTAGAAAGGAAGGGGGGAAATCTGTAACTTCCCAAGTTGTAGGCCACTCAATTGGTGCCTCGACCTAGTTTTCCCCATGACATTAGTCGCACCTCCCCATATTCCAGAGGTTTCCAACTATCATTGAGGGCTAGGGTAGTACTATGGGGAGAAAATACACCCATATTAGACTAAACATTAGTATATAAAATAAACCATGAAACATACATAACATAAACATTAGAGCACTAGTAATAAATAAACAATATATGAAATGGAGAAGTAAGTAGTTATACAAACTCATTGAATTCCATATGAGACAAATAAATATATAGAATATTTAAATTAAATAAAATATTTAGAGGATCTAATAAATCCCTAAGCCCTACCTCAGTCCCAATCAATAGACTCATCCAATATATCCTACTCGACCATGCTATCCCAAGCCTCTGCCGAACCTAAACCTGTAACTAGTGAGGTTTTATAAGGTACCCAAGTGACATGTATGACCGAGAAGGGCGTGGGTACATATTAGTAGGGAACCACAATCACGGTCCTATACACAACCAGTAATTCACTGTATACATGTGATATTATTAGAATCCACACAATAAAAAAATTAATAAAACCATGTGAGCATAAATAAATATCCATTTTTGATCCTCAAGTTATTCCATGGAACCTCGATCGACCCAAACCTAATTTGTCCAGTTTCGTAGTGTCTCTGAGCATGTCACATGACCCTGAAAACCCATAGAAGGAAAATTCACCAACCCCCAGAAGATCGACCTGGGTGTTTTATAGTATCATGTATAAAGTAAATCCCTAAGGGGTGATCCTAGGAGATCTAATAATAGTATCAGATATCAATGATGAACCCTAAGTGATAATTTTGGTGTTTTATTTTCACTGGGATCCAAGAATATACCTTGTAGGCCATCTTATGTGATCCAATAACATTAGGCATCATCGCTAAATGCAATGGGTATCACCTTTAGCATTATAAAATTTCAAGAATCATTTCCTAACCCAATGGTTGTCACCCTTGGTATTCCATGATATCATGCATCATTTTTAAGCCACAGGGGATAAACCTAAGCATTTTTAATTAATAGTCTCAAATGAAAATTCATAGGGGGATGAACCATGGAAATAAATTATATCCAACATCATCAATGATCCTAGGATATAATCCTAAGCAATACAGTGTCATCAATAATGAAGGAAATATCAAAGGAGATCATCAAATGCATCCCATGCATCTCATGACTCACTAAGGTTAGTACTTCCTCTCAAGGTAACTAGATAAAATAGTCTATATTATTATAAAAGTCTCACATAAACAATCTAGGTTCTAAGGTGACACCCATGATTATCACTAACCATTTACACACACACCCTCAGTCTTGGGTTATCATGTACTTAGGCACGCACTGGGGTCTCCTATGTCTCATCAAGTACATACACCCTTCATAAGGGTCACTCAATCCAAAATTCATCTTGTAGGTCAATACCCATCACTTCTATGGAATAACATCCCTCAACATCATCAAAGCCTCATCCATGCCTCACTGGCTTCCTAGGAAAGTCTCACAAGGAAGTAGGTTCAATTCCTTCTTAATTCCCAATTCATCCCAAGGTTGGTCTGAACACCTAACCAATTGTTAATATTCCTTAGGGTATAATCACCTTATTAAATACATATTAGTGGGTGAGGAATGCTTTCCCTATTGTCATCTCACTATACCAAAGGCGTTGAGACTTCTATAGGTTCACTAAAGATTACTTGGGCCTATCATTTCCATTCACCACATTACTTTACTCAAAGTTCAACAAGGAACCTTACTAAGGTCAAATTTTATTAAATAAACCAAATACATGCCTAAAATTGGTAAACATTTCACAAGGAATAGGAATATAATAAAGTCCATGACTATCGGTGACTGTGGCAATTAATCCAATGCATAAGGGCCCAACGTGTCTCTTGGAACTTTTTATATTACCAAGAATTTAATTTAATTTAATTTTTTTTCACAATGGTCAATAAAATTTGGTGGAAATACTATATATCAAATTAAATCAAAATAGAATACATAAAAACCATAGGGTTATATACAAGGGACCACCTACCTCAATCGGTTGTTTAACTTTTTGAGCATATCCCAACAACCCTTACCTGAGATTGCCTAAGCCCATCTAGTCACCACCCATCCTTAAAAGGACCTAACTCAAGACAAACCCTGAACTTTAATTAATTAAAATCAATTTATAATTAATTTAAAAAATTAAAAATAAATTCCCAATTTAATTTAATTAGGTATAAAGTCTAAGTTCTCACTAGGTCATACTTTCACACCTAAGCTGCCAAAAATGAGGTGTGGTATTCTCCCAACATGCTCCCAAACTTAATAAATAAAAAATCCCAAATTTATATCACTAATAAAATGATTTTCTTGTCTAAAATGACCATAATCCCTTAGATAAATTGCATTGATACGTACCTTCACTCAAACGGAATGTGATAGTGTACATACAATGTATTTGGTCCTCCTCTACATGGGAAGAACAAAATACCCCATGATCAGGATGATTTCACCATGTTTTGGTGAAATAACAACCCAAAACCTATCCAAAATTGAACCAAAATAATTTGATATTTTTGGAATGAATAAAAGAGGAAGAAGAGAGGTAGATCTTATGTATAATCTCCATTTAATCACACTCAAAATCTCCCAAAATTTATGGAATCATGGGGTAGGGTAGGTCTGACTATGACCCTCATTGCATGTTCTCTGTATTAGAAATAAAGTAAAGGGATTCAAGAACCATTTTTAATTTTAATAAAAATTATCCTAGAAGGGTTTCACATTGTGACCAAAGTGTTCATGCTATAAAAACATTTGGATGTAGGGCCTGCTCCCTATATCTTGAAAACTCATATCATGACCACTATGGTCATGCTGTGAATGTGAATATATTTCATAATTATGACAACCATACCACACAAAACTCCTAATATTATCTTTATAACCCACATTTCACCCCTTGAGCAATGAAACTTGTCCAAAAAACACCTCTTTGGGTTATAAAAACTCTCAAAAACTCGTTTCGAGTCTCAGTTTTCAAAACAAACTATCCAAAAACTAAAAATTAAAATTCATCATGATTTTAAATCCATTCCATATATGGGTATTACAATCTAACCACTAAAACTTATCATCCCCAATAAATATCATCAATAATTCAATGAATACACCTACCCAACTCTGGTCACCAATCGATTCTCAATTATCTCTATTCAACTCTAGAATTATGAACAAGCTATTGGAACCAAGGTTGTTCTTTTCTATAAATGGAAAATGGTTTGTGTTTTTTTCAATCCTCACATGGAGGACCAGGGAGTTTTCAAGGAAAGGTATCTTTTAGTTCAAGCATAAAATAGTATTGAAGGTGGCGTTGTTTCCCAGTGTTTACCAAATTTTTGGGTCGCAAAATTATAGAATGAAGAAAAGTGTTTTGGAATATTGATTTGCGCACTAGTCATAATGTGGTTTAGAAAGTTACACACCATATGTTTTTCAAGATTAGTGCATCAAAATTTAGAAAAGGAAAGAAGGGTATGCAGGTTTTGGATTTGGCACGTAAGGTGAGTTGCGTGATAGAGGCTTGGGTGAATGGACTATCACATATAGGGGAAAGTTTCATGCCGTGTGATTAGGGCCAACAAAATTCCTATAAATTGGAGAGTAACCCCACTCAATAATTAAGAAGTTTTCCAAAAAATATCAGTTTTCTTGGAACACAAGGGAGTTTAGCGCAAATGAATTGCGCAGAGTAAAACTTGATCTAAAGTGTTCCTTTTGTCTTTAAAAGAACAAGTGTTTTTTATGGTGTAGCTACATGAAAGATAAGGGTTGTGTGATAGATATGGGTTTCACTATAGATAAGGGTTTCATGAAAATTATGGGTTGAGAGAAAATTAGCTTGCACGACAATCCCCATACTTGCGTGGAAAAAGTGGTGTTCTGTGTAAGTGCAATGTTGGGACTCTAATAGGCTTCGTTTATCCAGTTTGTTCATTCAGTTCATTCAAGTACATCTATTCAGGACTTAGATGCGAGAGGAGTCTCATGCTGGATAGATACAAATACTTCAATGCAAATAAATTGAAGATAACTTCATGTTAATAAACTTAGTGAGACTTCACCCAAGTTAGTGAGTAAGGGGGAGTTGATGGAATTGCTCCGAGGGACACAGTATGCTATCCATAAAATATTTTAAAGGCACTATTCTTGGAAAAAAGTGACTATGTCTAAACATTTTTACTCCAAAACTATTGAATATTAGTGGAATTTGGTATGATCGAAACACTGTCGGTGTATACTACTTGGACTAGAACTTAGTGGTGAACCAAGTAAAATTGTTGTGTCATCTCTTTTCATGTGATTTTTTGTTTTCTTCACTTTCTCGTAAGGAAGGTTTAACATGTTCCAACCAATGTGGGAATAATATCCATCATTTTAGTAGAAAATTTTGACACCCTAATTCACCCCTACCCTCTCAGGGTGTTCTGGGGTCCTTCATAAGCTTATTCTATGAAACCATAAGCATTAGACACATAATTTATAAAAAAATAAGTCACCACTCACAACCATCACTAAAACACCAGTATGGTGCTCTATGACACTCTTATATCCCGAGACACCATGGTGTATCCAATAAACTCTTCAAAATACATATAATTCATCATATCATAAGTCTTAACTCACAAAATACAATTCCAATCCATGATGCATACCACCATTAAAATTTTCTATTGGTATAGATTCTCAGTTGTCTAATGAACTTCTTAGTGTGGTCCTTATCACATTGCACCTGAACATGTATGAAAACACTAGCTAAAAGATAATACTATCTCTCATATCCAATTTCAAACCAATCTAGATTAGTATCCACCTCTCATCAACAGGGCCCACATATAAATAATTTTCTTAAATAATTAATAGAAAAACATTAGAATACACCCATTGTATCAAATACATGGTACTTAATGTGTTCTTCAACATTTATCAACAAATATCCCTTGAAAACATCATTACTTTGTTTCACCACATGATTCAACCCTTGAATCATGTGATGAAATATGGTCACCCCTAAAACATGTCATCAATGAGCAGTTTACCCCCTGAACCACAAAATGTATTTGGTTCACCCCCTTAACCATGTAACAAACTAGTGAACCCCTTGAAACATGTAACAAATCATGATTCACCGCATGAATAACCTCTAGATCACCCCAAAATCTTCTTGAACCTGAGACCATTACATTGAATCTATAAAATATCTCATATGAATATCAAACATGGTATTCACCTCGTGAACTTATTAAATCAGATTCACTTACACATTGGAATACCAATACCTTATCAACTATCCTAAGACTAGTCTTGACACACCCATAATCCTACCAACATAGGGTTACTATAATATCACAAAACCCACACTCCTAGATTTGATGCTAAAATTGTAAAATTTTCATTTGCAGCTTTGATTTCGATAATTATGACCCAAATTATTTCCATACAAACATTACAACATGAAAAGAAAAAATTGGATAACTTATATCCTCTAGGACATTTTTGGTTTAGAGTTTTAGAGAATTAGGACAAACTCCTACATAAACAATTCACATGACTATAAATGTGCATTTCTCCCACTTAACCCAGCTTTTATTTTTCACATTAATACATCATCATCATCCATAGGAAATCCCTTCTAGGAATAATTTTTTCAACCCCATTCTATATAACATGGGGGAGAGGAAACAAAAGATGTGTGATCCCAAATTCTTAGTAAGTTTAAAATAAGTATTAACAATTGAATTTAATTAATGATCATAAGAAGAGCATAAGGGTTTGATGACATAATCAAAGTTCAAGAGTATAAAATATGAATATTCATACCCATCATTACCTAGATCATCAAACATGATAACATAGAACAAGGTTTTAAAAAATTTCATAGTCATAATAATAAATAATCATGATCCATGTGATATTAATATTGATCAAATAAAACATCATAAACCCATAACCAGAATTGATAAAACCTATTGTTATCTTGGAACATCATCTCATAGAACCCTTACAGAACCCATAAAAATTGAAATTACCATATGGCCACTTATGATATAATTATACAGAGAACATAATAAATTACCAATGAATTGGAGATATATCTAGCTGCACCCATTATATGAGCTATAATGGTATCACTCGATGCTATATGTGCATACCCATTACATATAATGTCCAAGAGACACAAAATGAATAAAATAAATAGAGGTTTCATCATAAAACTTAAAAAAAATCATTATTCTTTTATATTATGATCAAATCATGGAGACTAAATGGGTTTCATGTCAATATCTTTAAAACATGATTAACTAATGTAAAATAAATATGTTCCATAATAATCTCTTTGAGACATGTTTATTTGATGGAAGGAGAATGGGTTCCATAAAAATATCATTAAAACATATTAATATATAAAGATAAGGAATGATGATGGTATCATTAGAAAATATACCCATTGAATCATAAGTAACAATAAGGATTGTTAAAATTGATGAATAGAAATACCATTAGTATATCATTAAAAACCTTTTGAGGAAAATACCCATTTCATTTTGGAAATCACTTTTCAAAACACAAAACATTTTGAAAATAATTTTCTATAAAATAATTTTAAAAAACCAAGATTTTCCATACTATTAAGAAAACATTTTCATTTATATCACATATATTTATTATATTTAGCCTTTTATATTCCTTAAATAACTTTTTTTTTTCATTTTCAAAATAACACTTTTTGGCTGAGTGGGAACCTCATAAAAACACGGATATCAATTTCAAACATCACCCACATAAAAAATCATACACCACATCACCTGAACCCAAAGACAACATTCAAAATTTCAAATTCAAACTCAAAATTTGTAATCATGGGAAAAGCGTGCTGCCCGAGAAACCCACCATTGAGGAAGACCTAACCACTATCATCACATCACCGACCTAACATCTAATCACTATCACCGACATCATGTCATCATACCAACAAGTCATCTCCCTCATTGGATAGAGAGAATTATGAGTGGGTAGGACTTCTGATGTCCATTGTCTACGCCAAACTCTGATCCACCACCACCATTGTCATTGCTGATCAAACACTACACCATAACATCAAAACCTGTCAACAACATCATGTTGTATTACCCCATCACCAAACCACACACCATCAAAGAAAGAACACTGTACGAACTAAATAAATATCATGCCTCCTAGAACACTGATATCCACTTGAACAACACATCCCAAAGATTGCGTTAGAATTACCTCTCTAGGATGACCTAGGGAGGAGGGGTGGTACCCGAAGCTAGAGAAGAGTAAAAGAAGTATGGAGCCTTCAAAGGGAATCATGATCTTCATTGAAATATCCCAACCAAAATGAAACCACAAAATATACTAAATATAGGTTAGTACACCTAAATCCCCCACCATAATTAAAAACACAACCCAAAACCTCTTAGAATCCATTTCACCCTACTGACCTAGAAGGAAGAAGTGGATCTGGAGGCTAGAGAAGAGTATAAGTGGATATGAATTCCACAGAAATACATGGACAATAAATTACCATCAAACTCACCATAAAACATAATGAAGAACCATCACCATCAAAATAGAGACACAACTCCATCAAAACTCCCCAACAAAAACAAAATCGCAACCCAAACCTCCATAGAACAAGGAAGGAAAAACGAGATTGAATACCTAATACAAACATGGGAATGAAACCCTAATATAAATAAAGGGGGAATGAAACCCTAGAAAGAAGGATATAAAGAATAAAGAAGCCAGAAATACCTTCTATAAAGATCATTGGGGGATGAAACCCTAGTAATAAGCAAGGAGATTGCTCTAGGGAGCTTATCCAAAGAGAATAAAGGCAGAAGGACTCTCCAACGTCGGGGAAGGGAAGTCAAGGAATAAGAAGAGAAGAATGTTCAGGAGAGAAAACAAGGATATAAAGATGTCATACACACAATAACATATCGTATTTCAAAACAGACTTACCCTTATTATCTTCCATGTAATTTGTTAGTGAAAAATTAATCACATTTCTTCGTGAGGTGGTAGTCCACTGTACACATGAGCGATATTATCATATCCATTTCAGAGTAGAATATAAAAAGGGTTTATGTGATATAATGAATCCAGAGTTATAATTATATTATAAATATATAAATAATAGTTTATATCCATCATCATACCCAACTGTGAGAGGCGGTAATGGAAAAACAAATGACATTTTTTTTCAAGACATCAATGCACCTTACATAAGAATGATTATTTCGTAACCCATTTTGTGGAAGTGTTTGTGGTTTTAGGTCATAACCTTATAAAAAAATATAATCATATTTAATATAATTTTTTTATTATATCATTATGGTATAATAATAACTAAAGTAGATAAAGAATAAAGTAAAATAAAGGTGCTTATTGAAGAATATTACCTCTTATTTGGGTATCCTCCTTAGGTTTGCACTTAATCCTTGAAAGGTTCAATTTATTACCAAAATAAGGCTTCTAGGATGAGGTCATGGAAGTTAGGAATTTATTTTGGTAGGGTTAGGATGAGACAAATTTCTTGATAGGTGTGAATAACTGAGGGGTGTGAGTTCCCTTTTACAGTTGAGGATGCGTAGAATTCTTGTAAATACTTAAAAGTATTCACTATTGGGGAGTCAATATTTCGTAAAGTGGATTAAAAATTAATAATTAAATGTTCTTATTGATGATATGGTTGATAAAAACATCCAACAAACAATTATAAACATGTTTTATACATTTGTTTCTTATAATTCAAATATTCCTTATTTTTTTTCATTTTGGTTTTTCATTATGGTAACTAGTTTTTTAACATATGTAATTCATCCTTTAAGACTAAATTAAAGTGAAAATTGTCATAAAATTTATAAATAATGATTATAAATATGAAATATAAAATATAAAATTAAAATATTATTTATGTTGAAAATTAGTATTAACACAATCGTATGTAACATGCAAAAACACCACTTTAACCTTAACCACACTAAAAGATTTTTTTACAATTTATTGGTCAATATATTCATTATAAAAGAACAACTAATCAATTAATGGGACATAGTTTATATTTATTAACATTTATAAATAAATTGGAATAAGGTAATATTTATATTAATTTTAAATCATTTAAAATATAATTTATTATAAAATAATATTAATCTCAATTCTGACATTATTCATTTAATTTGAATTTAAAAAATATCCACACAGTGATATAATTTTAATATATTATGATAAAACCTATGTAATATGATATATTAATCTAAAAAATTAACGTAACACAATAATTCTATCATTTTACTTCACTTTTAATATTTTTAGTACCATTTATTTCATTTAATTTCTAACTAAATAATTAGTGCATTGTCATTTCTTAAGCATTCTAAGTAATTATTTCATCTCTAGAAATTGAAGATAAATTATTATGATAAAATATAATTTATCTTTTTAAATAATATCTACAACCAAAACATTTTTGTTTTCCCTATCCTAAATAATTTTAAAAATTAAACGGAAAAAGTATCTTTTTTTTCGTTTTCTTTATTTAACTTATCATATGGGTCATATTCAAAGGAAATTGGAAAGGAATTTAAATATTTAAGATAATTTTATGTATAAGGTAGAAATAAAATCATTAAATAAAATGAATATAATAGGTTATTTTCATCCTTATCATTACAGTTTAACCCACGATAAATCAATTTTTACCTTAACTGTAGTAATCAATTTTTACTGCATTTACTATTCATTTGGTAAAAAATTAAGTTGAACTTTTTAAAAATTAGAAATTATTATGATTCCAAATATAGAATCCATTTTTTCAAATTTAATTCATAAAAGTGTACAAATTTAATTTAACATTAATCCCACAGATGCAGTGAGACCACGAGTTTTAAGAAGAGTATTTTTTAGAAAAAGACGATTCTATATTAAATTTATGACTAATAATTAAAAATATATGAAAATAAATTAAAATTTAATCATTTATAATCTATAAATTTCATTTAAAACATTCCACATTTGGGATTATTTTAATTAATTAAAATGCAGAAACATTATTCATTTTTAAATAGTTTTTAAAAAACCATGTTTTTAAACAAAAAAAACTTATTCTAAAAACTAATATAAAGTTTATTAAAAGTATTTAAATGTATTAAATATATCATATTTTACTTGAAAAAATATTCAAAATATATTTTTACATTTAAATCACTTAATTTATTGGAAATAAAAGACTTTTTTACCAAAATCGGTACTTTCACTATTCACTAGGAAATCAATATTTTCTGAAAAATCCAAAAATTTCACCCAAAATAAATTTTAATATCCTGATTCAAAAAAATTAAGTTAATTTAATAAAACAAAATTTTATAAAACTATCAATAATTAGATTAAATATAAGTGAAGCATAAAAAGACAACAAAACTGTCTTTTTTTGAAAAAAATAGTGTTTTAAGCATAAAATTTGATTTATTATTTATATAATTTCTATAAAAATAGAATTAAAATTAAAAATTAGATTGAATATATATTATATAAATTTTATTAATATAATCCAACAAGATGTATTTTTAATATATTGGTATAAAAAATACTTGTGTGCGTTAAAATAGTTTTTTTAGAAAAAGATTTCCTTTTATTATCAAATGGGTTTCATTTTTATTTCTAATTAATTATTCACACAAGAATATATATATACAATATTTTTATAATTTAGTTAATCCTATTCATAACCACCATTCCAATGGAAAGGTTATAATGGTAATATATATCATGGGTCATTTAAGTTTGGTGTTGCATATTGAATACGCTACTAAACATAAAAATATCAGGGTTGCGTGAAATGAAAGATAAAATGAGCGTTTCATATGACACAATATAAACAAAGTTTATAATTTCCTTTACACTATCAAATATAATTTTATTCTTTTTAAATATTTTTTTGTTAAATCCTCCCCCTTTAATAAATTTCAGCCCCACAATATGAACTTTTTATCAGCAATCAAAGATTTGATATTGAAAAATACTTTTATTATTAACCCACATCGTAAAAAGGTTAATAAAACATTCTATTAATAATAGGGAAATTTAGGTATAAAGGTCATATGGAATAATATATAACTAGGTTTCCAAATAAGGTAACATAGGTTTGAATGGAGGAAATACATAAATAATTATAGAGAGTGATTGAGGTTCTTGATCATAAGATAGTAAATGATCAATAGAACGTTAAAGACCTAAAAACCATAAATATGTGATGATTATAAAGGCCATGGGTTCATTGGAAATTAAGGTACTAGGATTATAAATTTCTTCAGGATTCTTTTCCTAGATTTGAGGAATTCTTTCCCCATATATATTTGAAACATAGTGAAATATACTTACTTGTCAAGTGAAATATCATAATTTAGCCAATTGCTACCAGAATAGAATATTTTTATCTAAAAAATTAGTATTAAAGATTATTTTTTACTACAAAATTACTAAAATAATATTTTAAAGACCACATAACCATAAAATGGATAAAAATCTATTCCTTTTATCTTTAGATATTAACCAAAACCAAAATGATTAGAACATGGTAAGATAATTTCAAAAATTAATAAAACTCCATATGATACATTAATCTTCAAAATTAAATAGTAATTCCCAAATTTAAATCCAAATCAATCCATAAATAACTATCCTTGAAATTATTCAATCAATTCTTGACTAAGTTTGAAATCCATGTATTATGAGGATTTGATCATATATTATTCCAAGGTAAATCAACAGTTATTCATCTAATAAAATCCCATATATTTATTAAATAAACATAATATTTACTTTTAAAAGTTTCATAATAACCAGGAAATACCGTAGGCTAGTGGTAGGTGCCATACCATTTTCACCCTTCAGTTGTGGGTTCAAGTCTCGTAGCCTTTCCGAATGCTATGAGATCTCACATGGCCTTCGAGTTATCCATTTCTTATTTAATCTTGAAAAAAATAATTCCTCCCTAAATAAAATTTAATTTTGATCATAGGGGTTAAAAATACATAAAACTAACAAAACATATTCAAAATGTCATTAATAACCTCAAAAGTTTTACTACTTAAAACCCTCAAATGGGGTGTCTAAGACTTTAAACTTATAATCAAAATTAATCTTATATACCTATGATGGTACCCACAAATCTTAAGATAAAATCACATGAAAATAGCGTAACATCTAATGTTAACCAAACCTCCCTTTGATACCAACTATAACATTCCAGAATATATACTCCCAGATTCGGTGTTGAAATCATAAACTTTACATTTCCGGCTTTGATGATGATAATTGTAACCCAATTTTTTTCCTTCCAAACCTTACAATATCAAAAATAAAAAGTGTATCACTTACATCCTTGATGACCTTTTAGGTTTATAGTTTTATATAATTAAGATAAATTCATATATAAAAAATTGACATGACTTTAAATGATAATTTCTCCCACTTAACCAAGCTTTTATTTTTCACATTAACACATCATCACCATCCATATAAAATTAGTTCTATGAATAATTTGTTGAACACATTTTTTATAACCAAGGGTAGATGAAACATAGAAACGGTGATCTCAAATTCTTAGTATAGGTAAAATAATAATTAATAATTGGATGTCATCAAAGAGCATAGGAATAACATAAGGATATGATTACATAATTATAGAGAAAAAGTATAACATAAGAATATTCATACCCATTAATACCTGGATCATTAAACATGATAACATGACATAAGGATTTAACAGAGGACATAGTTATAAGAATAAATAATCATGATCCATGTGATACAAATCTTCATCAAATGAAATATCTTAAACCCATATAAATCATAGATAAAACATATTGGTATATTGTAACATCAACTCATAGAACCCTTACATAACCCTTATAGAACCCATACAAACTGGAATAAGAATACATATGACTTCTAATATAATTCTCTATAGAACATAATACTTACTCAATGAATTAGACCACTATCTAGGCACTCCCATTTTATAATATATAATAGGATCACCCAATAACATCTCGGTGCACCAATCATATATAATGTGCAAGAACCACAACATGAATAAAGTACATAGATATTTCATCATATAAATCATAGAAAAAATCATTATTATTTTATAACCTGATCAACCCATGGTAAATAAATTATGTTTTGTGTAAATATATTTGAAACATGATTAACCCATAGAAAATAAATAGGTTCTATAACAATATTTTTGAAACATGGTTATCCCATGGAAAATAAATGGGTTCCATAAAAATATCATTAAAACATCTTAATCCATCCATAGAGAGAATGAGGATGGAATTATTAATAAATGTACCCATTGAAGAATAAGTAACGACTAGGGTTTTAGAAGTTGATTAATGTAAATACCATTAAAATATCATTAAATATTCTTTGAGGAAAATAACCTTTTCATTTTTAAAATAAAAATTTAAAGAATAAAACATTGTGAAAATATTTTTCTTTAAAATAAATTTTAAAAAACAAAAAATTTTCATAATATTAAAAAAATGCATTAGATATAACCTTGAAAAATTTAAAATGAATCTTAAAATAAATGACAGTCATGTCGGTAGGTAATTCCGTGCATGTCCTAAAGAACATTACTTTTGCAAAATATAAAGGTTGGAAAAGTTCCTTGTTTGGGAAGTGACATGAAGATTCCTTTGAAAGTATTTTTTTTAAATTAAAAATGGGTAAAAATTTATTTAATAAATCATTTTAAAAATGTTAAAAACATTTTTTAATATTTTTTATAATACATGATTTTTTAAGAAAAAATATTTCTAACCGAAGATATAAATGAAGTTAGATATTCTTTAAAACAATTTATTAAAGATTTTAAGTACCAAATAATTGAGAAATTGTAAAATTAATTTAAAATGTCATTAATAAGTAGAATATAATATAATTTATTATAATTGTAATATTTTAACATTAGAGACTCAATCATGCACAATCCTAATAAATGACGAGATTACAAAAAAGACTCTAACCATTTTTATAACTTTGAATGGTAATACACATGAAAGTGAGATCATTAAATGGATATTTATATTATTATATATTTAATTAAAATAAAAATTAAATAAATTAATGGGTAGTTATACACCACACAATAAAAACAAGTTGTGAATATTTCATATATCTCATAGAAATAAAAGCGATACGGGAAAAACCCTTACCTTGAGTTCAAATTGCCACATGCATATTTATCATCATGAATAATAAACATAGGTTAATTATTTAAATTTTGAGATCCTTTTTAAATTTTATTATTAATTTTATATCACTCATTAAAATTCAAAATACAATTACTTAATATATTAATTTTATGTCAGATGTTTTGACCATATTCATCTCATGTGTCAAAAACGGCTTAGGTGGGTTGATTAAGGTCAAAGATGTCACTATTTAAAAATATAAAAATAATAATCATTTCATAATTATAATATTTATACATAAATTATACTTTTAAACCAATAATGAAATATGGTTATGAAAAATGAACTAATTTTATGATCATGGAGACAGTAGACCCTACATACGCATGAGTAACATTTTGGTGTTTAAATGATCATTATGGAAATAAGGTAAGTAATATTTTATCTTTAAATAATGATAATAATATCATAAATACAATATTATTTAATTATATATACTTATGTATATAATTTTTGTGACGTGGTGGTGAAAAAATGAATCACATCACTTTAAAGAGGTTGTAGTTCACACGTCCATGAACAACAATAACATTTTTTTTCAGCGAGTGGAAATGAAAAAATAAAATGATATATTATATTTAAATAATGATAAATATGAAATTAATATCATAAATATTTCATTTATATAACATATATTTATTATCTTTACCCTTAGTACCTTCAATGTAATGTGTTAGTGAAAAACGAATCACATCACTTCGTAATACGATAGTCCACCGTACACACGAGCGACACTATCATATCCATTATATAATGGAATATAAAAAGGTTATTATGATATAATTAGTCTAGATATATAATTATTTTATAAATTTCATATATAAATTTTATTTCCATCAACAAACCCAAACCATATAGGTGGTAATAGAAAAATGAATGACATCGCTTCGCGAGGCGGTAGTACGCTGTACACAGGAATGATGATTTCATAACACATTTTATGGGAGTGTGTGTGGTTGTAGGTTATACACTTAACATAAAAATATATATATTTTTGGGATATACTGATTTTATTTTATAATCATGGTATAATAAGAATTTTAGGAGTTTGATAATGAAGTCAAATAAATATGCTCATTGACGAACATTATCTTTTCTTTAGATATCCTCATTAGGTATGCACTAAATACTTCAAAGGTTGGATTTATCCCTAAAAAATCTTATAGTATTAGGGGAGGTGTGTTTTGAAGTAATTTGGGTAGGTTATGTACCAAAAAATGGATTAATATGTGTCATGAAGTGAGGGAAGTGAGTACCCCTTTATAGTTGAGGAGGAGTGACATTGTTCTAAATACTCAAAAGTATTCACTATTAGGAGGTCAATATTACCTAATGTGGATCAAAAATTGAAATTTAATGGTTTTTAGGGATTATATAGTTTATAAAAAACCCCAAAAAAATTAAACACATGTTTAAAACATTTTTTTCTTAACTTCTAAGCTTCCTTAATTTTTTTTTATTTTGGTTTTTCATTATGGTAACTACTTTTATAACCTTTGTAATTTATCCTTTAAGAATAAATTAAAGTGATAATTATTAGACAGTTTATAATCACTGATTATAAATATTAAATCTTATTTATCAAATTAAAATCTTATGTGTGTTGAAAATTATTTTTAAAACAATCATAGTTAACATGAAAAAACATATTTTTAACCTCAACTGCACTAATAAAGTTTTTTACTAATTAGTGAAAAACATATTCATTATAAAAAATAAATTGGTCAATTAATGGGAAATATTTTATATTTATTAAAATTTATAAATAAATTTTTAGAATATAATTTTTTAGTAATTCTAAATCATTTAAAAATATAATTTATTATAAAATAACATTAATATCAATTTTGACACTATTCATTTAATTTAAATTCTAAATAATTCAATATAATGATGGAATTAGAATATATTATGATAAAACCAATATAAAATGATATATCAACGTAAAAAATTAATTTAACACAACAATTCACTCATTTTAATTCATTTTTAACAATGTTAGTATCATTTATTTCATTTAACTCGTAATTAAATAATTATTACGTTGGTATTTTTTAAGCATTCTAAGTATTTATTTCATCTTTACAAACTAAATTGAAATTATTATTATAATATAAAAACTTTATGACTAAAAAATAACATATATAACCAAACATAAGTTTTTTCTGTCGCTATCCCAAAGTTTTTTTGAAATTAATGGGAAGAAAAGTTTTTTTTATCTTTTTCTTTTCTTAACTTATTATACGGTTCATATTCAAAGTAAAGTTGAAAAGAATTTACATATTTTTGACAATTTTATGGAAAAGTTATAAATAAACTCATTAAATAAAATTAAGACAATATATTAGGTCATTTTCACTCTTATCATTCTTGTTTAACCCCCAATAAATCATTTTTTACCTTAACCATGATAATTAATTTTTACTACACATACTATTCATTTTGGTCCAAAATTAATTTGACCACATTAAAAATTAGAAATTATTCTTATTATAAATAGTGAATATATTTTTCAAAATTAAACTTATATAAGTGGAAAAATTTAATTTAACATTAATCCCGCAGATGTGGCTAGACAACGAATTTTAAGAGGAGTATTTGTTTTAGAAAAAGATGATTCTATATTAACTTTATGACCAATAATAATTCTTATATAAAATTATTTTAATATTTAATGATATATACTCTATAAATTTCATTTAAAACATTCCCCATTAGGTATTATTTTAATTAATTAATATGGAAAAAATTATGCATTTTAAAATAGTTTTTAGAAAAACATATTTTTAAACTGAAAAAAATTATAATAAAATTCAATATAAACTTGATTAAAAGTAATTAAATGGATTAAATATAACTTATATTACTTAAAAAAAATATTAGAAATATATTGGGACTTTTAAATTACTTAATTTTTTGAAATTAAATGTATTTACAAAAACCGATATTTTGATTATTCACTGAAAAATCAATATTTTCTGAAGAATCCAAAAATTTCTACCAAAGTAAATTTTGATATTAATATTCCAAAAATAAATTTAATTTAATAAAAAAAGTTTTATAAAATTTTCATAAATTAGTTTTAGGATTAATACACCATAAAAGGGTGACAAAACCTTTTTTTTGAAAAAATAGAGTTTTAAGCATAAAATTTGATTTTTTGTTATCTTAGGTCTAGAAAACAAATCAGATGAACATAAAGAATTATGTTGAATACATGATATATAATTTTAATTATAACACAACAAGAGTGATTTTTTCAATTTATTAATATAAGACACACTTGTTTGAATTAAAATAGTTTTTTAAAAAAAGATTTGCTTTTATTTTTAAAAGGGATTTATTTTCATTTACAATTAATTAGTCTCCAAAGAATATATACAACCCATATTTTCATAATTCAGTTAATCCTATTCATACCTTCCATTCCAATGGTTATGTTATACTGGTAATATATATCATTGTTTGTTTAGGTTCAGTGTTTCATGTTGAATATGCTATCAATCATAAAAATATCATGGTTCCATGTAACATAAGCTAAACTGAGTGTTGTGTGTAATAAAAGGTAAACTCAGCATTGTGTTTCCATTATGATATCAAATATAATTTTATTCTTTTAAAATATTATGGTGTTACAGTCGCACCTCCATGGATTATGCTTCATCTATTACTACTCATAATGATTGGATTCAAGTGTCTCTCTCTTACCTAAGCACCAATGTCCAACATCAACTAGAAACAAATCCTAGATTATGAGAATGATATTGTTGTAATCCTTTGATATTATAATTATAATGAGGGTCAAAATATGAAACAATCTATGGTGTACTCTCCACCCTATGTCTACCATTATACCACTCCTCGACTGCCACCTCCACCAATTCCTTTATCATAAGCATGCCACTCCTCTCAAACCACACCCATTTCATCCCAGGCTTCAAATTCCCATAATCGACTACTAGATCGACCATTTCACCAAAATAAATCCATTTTCAATGTCTCCTCTACCACATAGGGACATTTATCATTTCATTGTAACCTCCATGCATACATTTCCATTTGTATTTCATCAAAACCATTGGTCCATGGCATACATACAACCACTCACCGATTCAAAACTCAAAAATTTAATGCATATCCAACACATGCTACCTCGATACCATCCAAAGGTAATGGGTTTATTCTCCCATAACACCTAGTCACTTAATACAACTCATGATCTCATGATTCAATTCTTGTTATAATTGGGATCACATGCCTAATAAACTGACAATGCTCCATGAAATTTCAAAATCGCCTAACCAAAAGAACCCTTGGTGATCCTTTTCAAAATTAGGAATCTAACCTATACTAAAGTTCATCTCATGATCACCAACCATCTGGGAATCTTTCCAAAATGAGAAGAATCTATCCATGCTCTACCATTTTTCCACTCAAAAGCACTTCCAAAATACACAAGGCTATGCATGACACCAATACTACCCTCAAAATAAAATATTGATTCCAAATATCATAGGAATACAAGGCATCTCTATGCCTATACCATATACAAAAAAACCTCTAGTGTAATAATTTCATGGTAAGACACCTACCTATTCCTTCCATTTCTAAAACATATAAGTTGTCATGAACCAATCTAAGTCATCCCTAAAAAAGGCATTTGAGACAGATCATGAAAAGGCATAAAGGGCATCCCTGATACTCATGGGATGGTGACAAGTGCCTAGCCATCAAGAACTACCTTTAAGAATTATTTTTCCCACAAAATAATAACCAATGGAATTAATAATGTAATATATAAAAGAATGAAACATGAATATAAAAATTCAATTAGTGGAATACTAAAGTGAGTAAAAGGGAAAAATGCCAAAAAATATGAAAACCAACATACTAAAAATGAATGGAAATTGATCTCCATGTGATACATGGGTCAAAATTCCATCATATCATTTAAAAACTCCCAAACATGAATAACTAACTCCTACATGAGGTATCTTTCCTTTACCAACATTGGATAAGAAAATATCTACACACACTACAAAGGTATGTGAAGGGTGTAAGAAAATGATCCCAATATGATCACACCAAGTGTTACATAAGTATTCTTTACAAGATAAACCAATTATGATCATTTAATAAAAAAAATGAATAAAATACATTTTCATAGTTTATGTCAAAACATGTAAATTCACCCTTTTAACAAGTTCTCAAAATCTTTTCCAAATATACCAATTTTCAAAGCACATTTAACAAAACCATTTTCCTTTTAAAGTATCTAAATAACTTTAAACATTTAAAATATCTTAAGAATAAATAAACAAGTATGTTATAAAGAGTAGAAACATGGAAACTGAGTCCTAGAATACAATAGGTATAATATTTCTAGGATCAAATGAATGGTAATTACTAGTGTGCATGGTAAGTACCTAGGCCAAAAAATTTAAAGGGATAGAAGAACACCCTAATATGTAAACTCCCTAACTGTGTTATAAAATCCATAGTTTAGTTATACTTGTGATCATAAACCCTTTCTAAGAAATGAATACATCGCCTAACATTATTGTCTTAATTAAAACCACCTCCTTAGTACCATATATTACAATATTGTCTTCCTATATCGAGGCTAATCAATTCAAAGAAATGAATTTTTTTCCCATACTTATAGGACATTTAATTTCATATACTATGATTTAAACCAATACTCATCAAAATACAACATGCTTGTAAATAAATTTTCATCAAAACACAACATTATTTGTAATTAATTCTCATCCAATAAAACATTATTTTAAATTAATTTCCATAAAAAAACCTTGGGAAAATTACTTTTTAATATAAATTTACACAACATTTACATTAGAATGAATAATATATCAGGGACTTAACAATTTAAAAAAAACCAATTCCAAATGAACATGAATGCATAATTCATGAAACAAAGACTTTATAAAAAACTAACCAAATCAAAACCCTCACAATTTCTAATGATTCCTTGGAATACACAAGCTATAAAAAATATAACTCTAGGGAGATAACAAATATCCCTATAATAACAAATCTAGGTCACGAATCTCTAATAGAAGTGAACCAAGGACTTAGGTGTTAGAAAAAAGGTGAGTTTGTTTACATTGTTTGTCAATATATAGAAATGTGTTGTCTAGAAAAGTTAATGAATAATTTTTCTAAAGTTTTTGAGAAGGTAAATTTCCTTAATGAATTGGCATAATATAGTTTCTTAAGGAAGAAAATTTCTGAACACACTTTCCAGAAAAATAAGTTCTAGAAACTTTACTTATAGATGAATTTAAGAAATATACTTGACCAAATCAAACGATGTTATGATATTATCAATGATACTAAAAACATTAAGTTTATCATGATCTAAGATAAAGTAAAATGTGAATTTTTATGGAAGCACATTACTAGATGAATATTTATAGATAGAGATTTTGTTTGAAGTTTGAATTACTAAGATTTTATACTTATGTACAATGTGAGAAAAGTAAAAAGGATAAGAAGTGAAATATACAATCCATATGAAATTCCACTAAAAACTTCTCGGATGGATTAATTGTATGAAAATTTGTAGATAATTTAGATTTAAGAATGTTTTTAAAAAGGGGAATGTAGTGCATAAGTTTCTAAAAGCTGATTCACTATTTGAACATTTGTGAAAAGAGTTGATGAAATCAGAAAAAAAATTCAAAAAAATTTCCTTAATAGAGTTTGTAAATTTCCATTAGATGTACCAAACATAGATATTTGAAAAAACCCAATCAGGATAACTTGATTATATTTGAATTTAAAATATAATATATCAATGATGGAATTATGAAGTTGAGAAGTTATGAAAAGTGGTTTTGAAGGAAAGTTAATGGATTGAGTCCATCGGATGAAGACCCTTTGTTTATATAGACATTAGATGAAATTTTATTAGGAGATTAAATAATGTGTGTGTAAAGAGAATGAGTGAGTGTAAAAGTTAAAATGGTTTTAATACTTGAAGAGGATACTTGAAAGATAAAAAATATAGATTTTTCATAGAAATAAAATGGATAATTGTGAAGGCTATCTAACTAGAAAAAGGTTATATGAAGTTTTATATAAAGTTTATTTGGATTGAAAAAACTATCATATGAAAGTGGTTGTGTGTGAATATCCACCATATGGAGGTATGATGAGATTAATAGTTATAGGTTTCCTATTAAATAGAAATCAGATAAAGGTGCATCAACCAATATATGTTTATGAGTTCATCGGATGAAGGAAGTTGAGAAAATAACTTTGAAAAATTATTTAAAGATACAAAAAATTGGACATATTAATTATAAGGAAATATGAATAAACTTTTCAAAGTCTTTAAATATGATGATACTGAAGCTTGTTGTTCACTGTTTGATAACTTTCTAAGGTTAAGGAAGTTTTAAAAATATGTGTAACATCAATTTTATTGAAATTCGAAGGAGATATCATATTATAGAGTTTAATGAAGCTATTAGAGTATTCAAGAATATTCCAGAAGATTTTTAGAACCAATGAACAAAATTCAAATGAGTTAGAAATTTTTAATTGGAGTTTCAGTGAGTGGGAAAGTTAAATAGAGTTCCCACCAATTCTATTATGGGAGCACATATATAATGGGGTAAAAGTAACTAAAAAAACTATTCATGTATATAAAAGATGAAACTATAACATTTTTTTTGATAGGATGAGTTTCCAACTGTGGTTTCTTTCATGGTGAAGTTGAGCATCATATAGAGTTCTGTTCAACGAAGTAAATTCAATTAGAGTTACATCAGATTAAGGAAATGTGAGAGTTTCTTATTGAGTTCCTACTCAATAAAAATAGTAAGAGCACTATCCTAGATTTACTTCATTTAAAGGAGTCCCAAAAGATGGATATCCATCAGATTAAGTCATCGAGTTGAGTTTTTATAAACATATAAAGGAATGATGAAGTGAAGTGAGGAGCATTAGAAAGAGGAAAGTCAAATGAAGACTATCAGAAAAAGGCTACCAGATGGAGGCCGAATGGATGCACAATTTCTAAGGTAGTTTATTTAGTAAAGTTTAAAAACAAATATTGAATATATCTCGGTCTAAAAAATATCAGGATGAATTTTCAATACTAATATACTCTTACTAGGGTTTTTAATGATCTTGAAGTTTTAAAAAAGTAAAATTTGATCCAGCTATATTTTGGAGGAAGTGAATAACTTTCTAAAGAGTATCATTAAAGAAGAAGAAGAAAAAATCTTATAAATGGTTGTATAATCGGTTTCTAAAAATACTTATTCATCGGGGGGTATTACTAGTTATGACATCGGTGGATATGAAAAGGAGAGTTGGGGGGTATAACCAACTATGGTAGAAGAGATGATTGTTGGGGGGGGGGGGGGGAGGGGGGTAGAACCAGGGTTGGTTGGAGGTAAAATACTAAGGGTTATAACAAGTTGATACTTATGCCATTGTATCCAAGAAATAAGTTAGAAAAATAATCCACGTTGGGGGAAGTAACCAAAAATTCAAGGAGTAGGAATTTATACCAAATCTTATAAATACATTGTTCCTCTATCTCTCTCTTTATATTTGTTTCTTACAAAATGTGAGGTTGATATATATATTTGATAGGATCATAACTCTATAAAGTTTTTAGAGGTTAATAAAGTTTCTTTACAAATTTCAGAAAATTTATTATAAAAGAAAAGGTGACCAATGATTCACACCCTCCCCATCATAGTGATCTCATACATTGATCCTAAGAGAACTTCAATTGGTATTAGATAAAGGTTACCTATGAAATATCTAACTCTAAGAATAGATAATTTCAATTTAGTGAAAAAATGGGTGTTTGTTATGTAAGAAACTATAATAGTTGGAAGAATAAGATGTTACCCTATCTTCTATCTCTTATACTTGAAGTTAGAAATGTTCCAACTGTTTTATTTTCTCTCATTAAAGGTGTTATGATGGTTGTAAATGTAGAGACCCGAAACTTGACGTACATTGACATTACATTACATTTGCGGAATACTTAGTACATACACACAAGGATCGTAATATTTTAGTGTCTTTGGAAACTCGGAACGTAATCTTCTAATCGTGGTGAAAGATCTTCAACATCTCCTATAATGATCTTCAATTTTTTTTTACCTAAAACCTTTCTTTATATCCTGGGGAAAAGAAAACATAAAAGGGTGAGCTAAAATGCTCAGTAAGGGTAAACAAAAGAAATATCAATCACATCGTATTCATAAGAACATAACATTTTGGAAATCTTACCCTGCAAAAGAGAGCATAATTTCATAACATGGGATAAATCATGGCAGTGAAATGTAATCACAATAATCATAACTTAAAACATGAAACTTTGTGGCATTCACACATAATCATAGAGAATCATTTCTTGTTAGTCAAGACTCATTGCCAAGACTATCTTAGTGGACAAAGTCCCTTTCTGAATCGAGTAACCCTCGTTTCAGTCTTGTTTCACTGAACCGGTATAACCTACCGTTCCAGCCCTGTCTATCTCATGAGATATAAAATCTTTACCCAATGCATTGGAGGGAGATATAGGTCCCACCCATCTTATAATGAATCCTTTCTTATGTGTGCCACATAATCATAAATCATACATCATCACATAACCCATGTAATAAAAATGGGATTCTTAAACATCATGACATCATAAAACAATTCATATAAGATAAAGGAATTCATAAAAACGTTTCCATCACAACATAATAAAATCCATGTAATAATAGGGATAAAAACAGAACCCTTTTATTATCTTATATGGAAAATAATTTTGATAAAATACTTGAAATGAATTCTTGAGGAAAATATTCTTTCTTCTTCAAAATCAATTTCTTTTCACAAAACATCACGCAATTTTAAAAGAAAGAGATTTTATTGAAAATAGTCATGAAATATTTTGGAGGAAGCTTCATGAAAATAAGGATTTATAAAACCGTAAAAATCCGTTCGTTCCATTTAAGTTAAAAAAACATTTTTCTCGTACTTTTGTCGGAAAAGTCAAAAAGTACCTCATACGAAAAACGACAAAAGATTCCTTTCATATCCTTTACTAAAAACTCATAAAAGGGTAAAATTGGATTTAAACAATAGTAGGTGGATGGAAATAATATTACATACCGAGAAAACATGGATTTGGATGATAAAATACACCCCAGTAAATACCAAAGTATAAACAATCTCAGATAAAAATGAGATTGTGATATTTCCCTTACCTTAGGTCCGTTTTGCTTCGTATGTGTCCGAAACTCCTGTATAATGATTTAAATAATGTCATTGACTTATTACAGAATCATATTCATTGTTATGATATCATATATGGTTCACTTATGACATTATATTACCCGTTCTTTTGTAAATTCCATGTTACAGAAGCATTTTGGGTAAAATCGTTTCATTTATCGTAGGTGTTTTGACTTGTTGTTCTTGACATTATTATGACTTATATCATGATTTACTTACTTCCAGAATATAAAATATGATTTATATATCATATATATTCAGTATATATATATATACATAATAGATAGATAAATAAAATGAAAAACACCGTTCATGGAGACGGTAGTCCGTACGTACGCATGAACGCTGTTTTCCTTTCCTTATTGTCTTGAATGGAAGTAAGTAGATGACATATATATATATATATATACATAAATCCAGTAGCTTTATAATGTCATATATTTCATTATTATTTCTTATATATACTTTTTAATCATTCTTAAATGGTTAACATGGAGAATGAATCTCATCGCGTCGTGGAGACGGTAGTCCGTACGTACGCACGAGCGATGATATCATTCCCATGGTCGTGGAATTGTGTTGAAGTGTATGTATACTATTTCAGTATCAATATAACTTTATAATAATCATATATAGTTACTCATTACACCATTATACCCATCCAATTAATGTGGTGGCAGAAAATAGATTACACCACGGCGTGGAGACGGTATTCCGTACGTACGCACGCGCGGTGATTTCTTTTTCCGTAGGATGGATAGATGGTGAAATAGGGTTGTTTCATACTTATAATAACATATCATTATATGAGTGATACTGATGTTATTACTTCATAATTAAACAACCTAAGAAGAAGAAGTGTAAGAAGAAATAAAGATGAAAGAATTGGTAACGGTAATTACCTCTTCTTTGAAGCGCCTCTTTGAGACCTCCTCTTAGGGCACTAAAATTGGTCTTTGAGGAAGACCAGAACCTCTAGGATGTTTCTAGGGAAGTGGAGAAGAGATTTTGGTAGGGGTTGGCCGATCTTGAGTGCTCAAATTGGTGTGAGGAGGAGGGGGAGGAGGTGTCCTTTTATAAGGGAGGAGAGGGGCATCTTAGGAATATCTCAAAATATTCTTTTATATTAAAGTAAAAATCGGTTTATAATGGTTCCAAAGGGTATTATTTAGAAGATAAAGTGGGGATGGGTCGAAATCCTATCATCCAATAGGATTTAGACAAGTTTAGGGTATTATTTTAACCTTATCAATTAGATTTAACTCTAAGTTAAATAATTTAACTTTTACCGTGTCTTTATGTTTTCTTTCACTATATGGTTAATACACTTACTATAACATGCCAAAAGAACCCCAAATTGTATATTATTAATACATATATCCTTATCTAAGTCATTTGGCCGAACCTTAGATTTTTAGGAATAAAATAAAAATTAATAATATAATATTTGATTTAAAAACTATTTTGTGTCAATTTTGACACTATTTGATATATGATTTTTTTGAAAGTCATAACAGAATTATATGTTCGAACCAAGTTGATTAAATCAACACTAATATATCATAGTAACCTAGAAAATTAGTGTAATTCATAAAAAGTCTTAAATTACATTCATTTGAGCATTTATAACATCAATTATGTTAATATTTCCTTAAAAGGGTAATTACTACATCATCGTTGTGTCATAAATAAATTAATTTATTTAAAGTCTAAAAATTATAAATAAAATATCATTATGTAGGAAATATTTTTATCTTTCTAATGAATATTTATAGTCGAATTTATCGTATGTATAACCCCATATTAAAAATGTTTTAGTAAATAAACTTTGATTTTAACTCTTTTAACTCTTCTTTGAATTAAATAATAATAAATGTCCTAATCTAATCCAAGTGGGCCTAAATGGTCATATTATATTCATAAGGTTGTTTTTGGTCGAATTACACTTATCCAATAGAATTAGGACATGTTTTAGGGTAATAGTAATATCATATTTACCCTTAGTTACCATATTTACTATTAACCGTGGTAAAAAAAAGTAAAAAGTTACTATTCACCAAAAATTATTTTCATCTCATTGAACCACATTTTAGTCCTTGATATTAACCGTGTCTGTCGGATTTTCGAAATTCCATTCACAGAAGCGGTAAAATTAAGTTTTATGCAAAATTCAGTTTTTAACCTACCACTTAGTAGTTTCACTATTCATCAAAAATTGATGTTTTTCAGAACAATGCCAAAATTTCATCCTAAGCTATATTTCATATTCCGAATTCAAAAATGAAGTCTATTTTACCAAATTCATAACATAGAAGTTTCATTAATTAATTTTATAATTAAATCCCGTTGTTAAAACAAATAGCGTGTTTTTAAGAAACAATATCTATCAAAAGATTGACACTTGTTTATGTCTGGTTTAAATGTGAAATTACATCCAATGACCAACATTGTATTAAATTGTAAAAATATATTCTAAATATACTTTAAAACAACTCAAATTAATAATTTATCACTATTAATTATTTTGATTAAAAAAGTTGTTTTTAATTATAATTTAGTAATTTTCACTATTCATCAGAATATGAAAGTTATCCGAAAAGTACCAAAATTTCACCCTAAGCTAATTTCGATATTAATAATCCAAAAATGAATTCCATTTTGAAAAATAAAATTTACAAAATTTCAAAAAGTGGTTATTACTATTCATAACGGCTAGTTTTAATAATATCTTAATAGCATATCGTTGTTTAGCGAAACTCGGTGTTGCGTACAACACACGCTATCGTGGAAGGTCGTGATTGCGTATAATTCAAGCCAGGTCAGAGATGTGTATTGTGAAAGCTCCTTTTGGTGTAGCGTATAACACAAGACATTAATAAAATTAAAAAGAATATTTTTCATAAAATCTTGGGCTGTTACAGTAAATAAGAATAATTTTTAGAATTATAGAAAATATTATAATTCTATAAGGAGGGTCTTATAGAAGTTTTTATACAAAGATTATGAGATTAACAGTAGATAAGAAAATGCAGGATAAGTTGAGAAGTAGTTACAAACAAAATGAGAAAGTTAAATAAGATAAGCTACAAAAACAAATAATTATATTTGAATATGTTAAGATGGATGATGAAGAAATTATTAATACATACTTTACAAGAGTTAAATAGATTTTCAACAACATCAGAGGTTTTGATGAGAATATAGAAGATTCTACAATTATTAAAAAACTAATGACAAACATTCCAGATAGATTTGATTCCAAAGTATTAGATTTAAAATATTATGAATATTTATCTCTAGAAGAAAATTAGAATAATCTCATAGCATATGATATAAGGAACAAATAGTTTCAAAGAAAAATTAAACGAATTAAATTTAATTTAAAGATTAGTTAAAAGGTAAAAATATAGATAAGGAAGATGAAGAAGAATTAAGGGATTTAGATTTAGTGTAAGAAACATAATATTTAAACACAATTATCTCTCTTATTTCTAAAAGATTTAACAAGGTAAATTGTAAATGCAAAGGTAAAAATTCTGTCAAATATTGGAATTCTAATAATAAAAAGAAAATTTGAAGGTGATTTTCCTGAGAATAAAAATGATGATTCTGAGTTAGAAGTAGAATATATGAAGTTTTAAAAATAGAAGTGGAAGAAAGAAAAGGAAAAATTTCCTTACAACATAACGAATAGTTTCTTAAGAATAAGAAAGAGGGATGATTCCTTATCCAATGATGAATATAATCATAATGTCAACTTCTTTTCTTGAGTTAGAAATGTAGGGTTTTCATGAAATATTAATTATGATGGTGAAAAGGGAAAAAATTGAGTGGATTATAAAATAAAATTTGGAATCAACAATTAAGGAAAATAATCAACTTAATAATGAAAGAAAGAAGTTAAATAAAGAAGTTAAGAAAATATATTTTTTAAAAAATGAGTGAATCGGGAAGGAGAAGATAAAACTCAATGTAATTAGAGCTCAAAAAATGAATGTTTGTTAACTTGAAAGAATATGAAATATTATGAATAAAATTTTTCTGGTGATGAGACACTCAACATGGTAGAAACTACACTTATTGAAGAAGATAAGTAAAATATTTTGAATTGTTATGAATTTAAAAAAGTTATAAATGTTCTTAAAGAATGTTTGGATGAAAAAGAAAAAGTGTTTTAAGAAACAAAATCAATGTTTCTTATAATGAAAAGTAATTTAATAAATATGAGATAAAACTACACCAAATAATTTTTGGTAAAAGATGAAACTTCTAAAGATGGTGAATGGAAGGGTTCACAAAATCTAGTTGTTTCTACTCCTAAAAAAACACAATTTTCATTCATTTCTACTAAAAATGTCAGTTTAAAAATTAAGATTCTTGAGAAATCACCTTACACTAGGAAAGAATATAATTTATCAAGAAAGTATCTCATTAAAAAAAATTTCCCACAATTTTTAAAACGAAAATTACAAAAATTTCAAAGCTTCTTTACTATAAGTATGAAAGAAAAAAATTCAGAGGTTTCTATTAGTGTTTTTGAGTTTTTAGGCACATATATTATTCATAATGGTACAACATGTTTGTAATAGGAAATAATTATGAATCATGGAGGATATAAATTAATAATGATAACAAAACTTCCATGAAATAAAGACGAGGAATAAAATAAAATTCAAAAAGTGAAGAATGCGAAGCCTTAAAAAATAAAAATAAAAAATAGAAGAAAGTTGGGTACTTTAAGAATGTTGAGAAATTAAATGAGTTCAAAAATTTTGAGCAGGGAAAGAATTAATTCATATTTGTTTTTTAGATGAAATGAACATATATAAAAATTTTGTGGAAGTAGAAAATTTAGCTAAAGAAAAAGGAAAGAAACATGTTTTTTAATATTAAGTCAAAGTTGTAAAAAAATTATCATCAGACAGTGATTTAAAAATTCAAAAAAAAAACAAGAGGTGATGTTAAAAACTAAAGGTAATAAATGGGTTACTAAAGTGGAAGAAAAATTGACATCTTTATCTGAAGAATCTATCGATGAGAAGAAATCCATTTCTAAATCTAAGAAGGCTGATAGAAAAAGAATGTACACCCAATTCCAAATCTAAGAGAAAGAAGCATAAATCTATACTGAGAGAATATTCGAAGTTTTAAAATTATTTCTAAGGAACAACTGAGGTCCCTCCTTATTCCCAATGCACTTTTTTATATATACTAACGTGTAGTGAATTGATGGATTTGAACAAGGAAGTGGTTTGAGTACTGTAGAAATTAAATAATAAGAAAAATATCCATCATAGAACTTTTATAACCATGATGAAAAATGTTGTTATACCCTTGAGGGGGATAAAATTTTAAATAGTTGAGGTATCCGTATCATAATTTCCTTAAAAACAAATTAGAATGATAAGAAAATCTAAGATTTTAGGGGAAAGTTTGTTTATAAACTTGAACTATTTTTAAATATTTTTTGAGATGTGTATAGGATTTGTCTTAACAAAATTTTCTTAGATTGAACCAGATATAAATTTTTTATGATGATATTGAGGAAAGTATTACTTGAAAGTATTATTATGGATAACAATAACTACCTGAATTATACAAATTTATTTTATACACATTTTTTCCCATGTAGAATTAAAGTTGTATAGTTAAAGGTTCTTTGTTAAGAAACCCATGTGATACAACTTTTATCCTAAAGAAAATTTTCATGATTCTGAAATGAAGAATGTTAATTCCAATTATCCCTTTTTAATTTTTTTTTCAATAAGGTTGGGGTAAGTTGGGGAGAATTAGGAGTGAATGAATATGTAAACATCATATAGTGATAAATATTTCAGTATACATATTAAAAATTAATATTTTTTTAAGTGGTTATTGAAAACAAACACAAAGGGGGAGATCATTAGTCCCAAAGTGAGTTTGGTTTCATTTTTTGTAAATATATCAATATGTGTTGGCTATGAAAGTTCCTGGAGAAATTTAGAAAATATTGTGAGAAGAGAAAGTTCCTTAATAAAGTGGCATAATATAGTTTCATAATGAAGACCTATTTTTGGATGCACTTTCTAGACAAAGAATTTATAGAAACTTTACTTATGGAGGAATGCAAGAAAGTTCCTTAACAAAATTTGACTATGCTACACTGTTCTCAAAGATCCTAACATAATGGAGTTTATCATGATCCAAGACAAAGGAAGAATGAGAAGTTTTTCGAGAACACATTAACAAATGAAAATTTCCAAACAATAATTCTGTATGATGTTTGAATAGCTAATATTGTACTCTTATATACAAGTTGATAAAAGTAAAAATGAGAAAAAGCGAAACTGGTACTATAGGAAAATTTCACTAGAAAAATTTCAATATATATTAATTTTAAGAAAATTTGTTGATAGTGAAAATTTTATAAATTTTGTACAACGGGGAATATAGTGAAAATGTTTTTAAAATTTGAGTCATCGATAGAAATTTTTTTAGTAGAGTTGAAGAAATTGGAAAAAAATTTTAGAAAAAATTTCTGAATGAAAGTTTGTACATTTCTATTAGATATACCAAACATATAACATTGTATGAATCCTATTGGAAGAACCGGAGTTTTTTTTTGATTTTGAAATATTAGAAGTGCATGACGGCTGCATGAAGTTGAGAAGTTATGAAAAATGTTCTAAAGAAAATCTCAGGGACTGATTCCATCAAATGAAGATCCATCATATGGAAATACATCAAATAAACCTTCATAATGTATCCATAAAAAAATTTGAAATAATATTAAAAAAAGTGGGTGTATAGAGAATGAGTGGGTGTAAAAGTTAAAATTATTTAAATACTATGAAGAGGAAACTCGAAAGATCCAATGAATTTATATTTTCTATAGATATAAAATATGAAATTGTGATGATAATCTTATCAAAAAAGGGTGAATGAAAGGTGGAAAAGGTTTTGATGAGATCAGATAAACTATCCATGGATAATGGTTACATATAAAGATCCAACAGATAGAGGTATTGTGAGATTAATAGCTAGAGGTTACCTAAAAAATGGAATCTAAAAAAATGGTGCATTATATGATGATTTTTTGGGAGTTCATCAGATGGAATAAGTTGATAATGTACCATTGATAAAAGATGTATATAAATTAAAATATAGATAGATAAATTCCCAAGAGGTATACATAAACTTTATAAATTCCATAAATATATCAATGATGAAGCTGGTTGTTTAATGTTCTATATCTTACTGAGGTTAAGGATATTTTCCAATGTTTCTTAACATTAAGTTTAAAGAAATTTTAAGAAGATGGAATATTCTAGAGTTTTAAGAATCTTTACGAGTATTTGAAAATATTCTAGAAGAGATTAAAAGTGATGAAAGAAATTAAAATGGATGAGAGATTCAGAATTGGAATTTTAGTGAGTGGGAAATTGAAATCGAGTTCCCATAATTTCTATATTGGGAGAACTTATAAAAAGTTTTGAAAGTACACTTATAAAAAATTTGTTCACACATAAAAAATATAACTCTCTAATATTTTTGTTTATGGCTGAGTTTCCAATCGAGTTTTCATTCTGGCTGAATTTGATCATCATATAGAGATCAATAAAATGGAAGAAATTTGATCTATTTTTCATCAGATGAAAGAAATTTGATAGTTACTAATTGAGTTTATACTCAAAAGAGCACGATAAAATATTTTCTTCATCGGAAAGAGTCCCACAAGACTAAGATCATTTAGGTGAACTCATCAGGTGGAGTTTACATGAAAATAATAAGGAAAGATAAAGGTAAGTGATGAGAATTAGAAAGAGGAAAATTGAATATATACCATCAGACGGAGGTTACCAGATATAGGATTAATAGAAGAACATTTTCTTAGAGTGTTTTTTCAGCGATGTTTAGAAATAATCATATTGAGAATATCTTGGCCTACCAAAGGTCAGAAGGAATTTTTGAGACCAATAGACTCTTAATAGGTTTATTAAAGATATTATTTTTTCACGGGAAAAGTTGACATATCTAAATTTTTGAGTAAGTGAAGAACAATATAAAGTTGTTAAAAAAATAATAATAATGAAATATATTATAGCTAGGGGTATAACCAATTTTTAAACAAATATTTTTGTGCAGGGGGTATAACCAATTGTGACTTTAGTGGATACGAAAAGAACAGTTGGGGGTTATAACCAACTATGGAAGAAGATATGATTGCTTGGTGGTATAACCAAGGTTACTAGAGGTCAAGTACTAGGGGGTATAACTAGTTTATTATTGTTCCTTCGTATTCTAGAAAGATGATAGAAAAATTATCCTTGTTGTGAGGAGTAACCTACATGGAAAGGAGTATATCTTTGTAACAAACCTTGTAAATATTCTACACCACTCCCTATTTATATTTGTTTCATATGAAATGTGAGGTTGAGATTTATATTTGAGTGGATCATAACTCTAATATGTCTCAATAGGTTAATAAATGTTTCTTATGAATTTGAGAAAATATCTTATAAAAGAAAATGTGATAAATGATTCAAGCCTCCCACTCTCTGTGATCTCATACATTTATCCTAATGGAATTTTATGAATAAAAATGCTAATGAAGTATATGTAACACAAAACACACCTTATAATCAATATTAATCGATAACACTCAAAAGGGAATAAATAATATGGGTTTAAGATAGAAAAACCGAGTGAAAATTCATCAAAACCCATCTCTTAATGATCACATATTACCCCATTAATGGGAATAAACACCCTCTAGGAGACCAAGTGGAAGATTAAATTATTCTAAATTATAAAACCATCAATTTTATGAAATGGTGATCATTATGAACACCCATAGTGATATCAATCATGCCGCACGCAAGAGCCTGCCACTGCAAATGAATACGATGTGGTGTAGAAACACTGTTTTTTTTGGAATCATCATTACCTACACCACGATGTGATGGAGACTGAACTAGCCATGGTGTATAGTGAGGCCTCATGAACCACCCCCAATAATAATCCCTTCACTAGGTGTGGTGGCCCTTTCCATTGTACATAGGTGATTCCAAAGCTCAAAACGGCTTGGAAAATGATGTGGTCTAGCCTTTTGTGCACCAAGAAATTCTAAAAACCTTTTTAATCCATAGAGATCCAACCAATACACCCTAAAACCAAAATATCCACCCAAATGATAAAAAAACATACCTTAAACTGGGATGTGAAAATATCCCTACCATAACACTTCCTATCTATAAAAATTGAAGATGAATAATATTGTTCCTAAAAGATATGATGTCACTGCTCCCGTATTATCGATTCTCATTCCCACATCTCATGAGAATCTGTTGCATGCTTCCTTAAAATGAAAACCAACGTAATAGATTTCCCATGAATGATCATTTTTTAAGAATCAATAATATGAACCTATTGCTCAACCACTCACATATTGGGTTCTAATTCATGCTCTTCCCATATCAAAACATGAGAGGGGTCATGATGATATTTTTAGGTTGAGATACATGAACAAATTATGGATAAAATCAAATTGAGATGGTAATTACTACCAATAAGACACCTTTACCACTATATTAGTGATCTTAAAAGGTCCCATGCATCTTAGAGGCAACAACACTTGTTACCCAAGTCAACGATGACCCAACCGAGGAGAGAATTTTAAGAAAACAAGCTCCCCAATAAAGAATTCTAGAGGACAATTCTAATGATATGCATAATATTTATACTAAATTTGATCATTCACCAACCATAGATGTATAACTTATTCCTTCACCAACGTCTCCTGAAAAAATCCTTGTCCAAAAAGAGAAGCTTAACCAACTTTTTACCAACAAAGAGGTAATTATAAAGGGAGACCATATAGAGCCTCAAAGGGAGCCATTTTATTGGATGAATGATAACTTTTGTTGTAATAAAACTCGATTAGTCCCAAATGGTTATCCCAAAATCCTCTAAATTACAATACATAACAAAATATTATATCCTCTAAAATATAAATAGCATGCTCCCTTTATCCATTAATTTTAGGATGATAAGTTGTACAGAAAATGAGTTTACAACCCATCACCTCCTCGAGGCATTTCTAAAATTGAGAGGTAAAATGGTGGTCCTGATCTAAGATAATATTTGATGAAAACCCATGAAAAACCATGATATATATCACATATAGCTTTCAAAAATCCTCAAAATTTGTGGTTACCTAATTATAATGGAATGGGAAGACTTAATCAACCGACTGATCACAAAGAAAATTGAATTATTTCCTTGAGAATTCTATGGTAGTCACAAAATAAAATCCATGGACACCTCATCCCACTTCAATACTTGAATAGGTATAAACTGGGGTAAACTAGAATTATTTTGGTTCTCATACATAATTTTATGACAAGTATAAAAATGAGACACAACATTAGCTATGTAATACTTTATACCAAGCCACTAGAATTGATATCTCATGTTATAGTATAACTTAGTAGTTTCTGGGTGAATGAAATTATAAGAACAATGAAAATACTACATCAAAACCTTTCTCATAGATACTTGGATAACATACTGGCTCATGAAGCAAAGAACACCTTCTAAAGAGAGTGACCATTTGCTGATAATCTCCCCACTATATACAGAATTTAAGATACTCCATAACTCATCATCTCATTGATTTTAAAAAAGAATTGAATCAAGAAGATATGATGTCAACTATATTCAATATTGAACAATAGTAGTCTCTTCTTATATAGAATTCATTATTTGACTCCATCATAGCTTGAGAAGGAATTTTAACATTGAGTTAGCTAGTAAAAACATTCCCCTTTCTTGAGGTATAAGTAATATCAAAGTCAAAGGTCTAATGGCACTCCAATCTTTGCCTCTAATTAATGTTAAGAAAATTCTAAGAAAAGTTATAACTTAAGTTCTTATAGTAAGAATAAACTATGGAAATTTTCCCAAAGAGGTAATTTTTATAAAAAATAATAGGATGAATAACTATTGGGAATTCAAGGTCACAAGTGAGGTAATTATTCTCATGAATTTAAGGATGATGAAAGACAATTGACACCACATGATATACTTATATACAAAACACACCCCAATACTACACTAGAGGAATCACAATAAACTACATATCCTCATCCGACTTCTAGAAAGATCAAAATAGGATTTGTGGTATGATGTTATTTCAATTCATCAATGTATGTCTAAAATTAAGAACCACATAAGGAATTTCAACCTTTTTAGGTAAGAGTATTAAATTGTGATTCAAGTTTATATAAATCATTCATGAACCATAGATAATATCATGTTAAACCAAATAATATTTTAATATTTAATATGTTCCATGGATCTTCTTAGGTAAAGATAACTTTCACCTTCTTAGGATCAAATAAGATTCCTTATTCTAAAACCGCATGTCCTATGAACTTAAACTCCTAAATCTAGAAATGGAATTTAATAAATTTAGTAGAGAGATAATGATCTCTCAAGATTCTCAAAACTGATTTCAGGTGAATCTCATGCTCTTCCTCACATATTTAAAAAACTATAATGTCATCCATGAATACAAAAACAATGGAATCAAGGTACCAATGGAATATACTATTCATAAAATCCATAAAAATTATAGGAGTTTTTTTTAAAAAAAATTAAAATATATTCTATGTTTCCATACCTTCTATAGAAATTAGTCTATGGAATATCCAACTCCTTAATATTGACTTGGTGATATCCAGACCAAATTTAGATTTTCAGGATCCACTTTGATCCCATTAATTTATCAAATAAGTTATCAATATGAGGAAAATATTTCATATTCAAAATCATTAACTAATTAAGATTTTGATAATTGATAGAAAGAGGATGATTTACAGTAGACATCTTGGGAAAAATAACAAAATCTACCTAAGGTGACACATTGGGAATAATGAAACCTCTCACCCTCAAATTATCCAATTGAATCATAAAATCTTTTAATTATGTTGGTACCATGTTATAAGAAGGAATATAAATTAGTTGGCTTCTTGGAACTAAATAGATAGAGAGTTACAACTCTCTTTCTAGATGTAGAGTAGAATGGTAAATAAGAAAAACCTCTAAAAATTACCTAACCACTAAAGAAATATAAAAAACTGAAAGCTCAACTATAATTTTAGATAATAAATAAGATATCAGTATTCCATGATCGAAAAGGGGGTCTCTCTCATCTAGTCCTCAGATCCCACTCTAACTAAAATATTTGGAAAATTCCATCAAAGGTAGTAAGTGACACCCATTTATGGTAACAATCAATATTTTCTTTATGGGTGATGAACCAATCCATCCCAATGATGCTATCAAGAAGGACTAAGTTGAGAACCCAGAAATCCCAAACTAGATCAACATCGTACATAGAGAAATAATATGAGGGACATCAGAAACCCTTCCCCCTCTTATTACGAAGAGGTTTCACTAAATTTATCATATAATTAATGAGTTTCATGGGTTGTTTTAAAATATTCACAAAGTGTGTTGATATTAAAGAGTGAGAGGACCAATATAAAATAATGTAGTCACCAGAGTTGAAGTAACAAAGATAATACCTATCACTATTTAAGGATCGGAATCACCTTCCATCAGAGACTCTTCCTCTGCATGTAATTACATCATTGTAGAGTCTAGTGGTTGGGACCTTATTTATTTTTAAGTGTCCAAAAACATTATATATCCTCTAGAGGAAAAAGGAATTGTTCCAGAATAGGAAGTAAAAAGCATCTTTATAGAATTTCTATAGAGGAGAACAACATCCACAAGAATTGAAAATATTTGGAGGTGTGGGGAAAAAGAGTGTTGTGTGATTGGTCTTGCCACATTGGTAGATAAACAAAGAAACACCATAAGATCTCTAAAAAATAAACACAAATTCACAACATTTTTTTTGTATTAGAAGAATTTTAAATCTTTACCAATTCATTTATCGATATTTCTGAAAAACTTCGATAAATGAGGTGTATCTAAATAGAGATGTTTATAAACCTCATGGATTTATAAATGTTTATAAACATCTGTATTTAGAACTACATCATTTATAAACTTTTTTTAGAAACATCATTAAATAAAACATCACAAAATTAGTGACTTTTATAAATGTTTCTATTTAGAAATTCCTAAACTATCGATGATTTTTATAAATATTGACAAATAACACCACATTTACTAGGGTTTCTGAAAAATGTTAGTATCACTTTTGAAATTTATAATTTTACTTTCAAATTTTTATTTAAAAAAACTTATTTATCGATTTTTCTAAAGAATTTTGGTAATTTTTTTGAATTTATATATATTTTTTTAAATTTATATATATATTTTACAATAAAAATATAATATAATTTTACCCTACTATTATTTCCACACTTCTTATTGAGAGAGAACCTGAACATACACCCCACATGATGAGAGAACCTCTTTCCACACATCCACCAACACACATAACTACAGAAGCACACCAAAAAGATACCCCCATGAGAATTTAACCCCAGCACTCTAGTACACCAATTGTTTTTTTGAATATTTTATTATTTTCTATTATATTTTTACATATATAAATTTATTTGAATATTTAAAAATTAATACTATATATATATGTTTATATTATATATATATGTTTATATTTAATTCGATATATTTATATGTTTAGATTTTAAATATATGTTTATATTTTATATTATATATGTTTATGTTTTATATTAAATATATATGTTTATATTATATATATATATATAATATGTTTATATTAATATATATATATATGTTTAAATTTTATAAATATATGTTTATATATATATACATGTTTATGTATATATGTTTATATATATGTGTATGTATACATATGTATATATAATTATATATATATAATTATCCATGTTTTAAAAAACTAGTAAAAATGTCACTAAAATTGCAATGTTTTTTAAAAAGCGTGATTAAATTTAAAATATATATGTTTTTTTATAAATAAATATAAATATAAATATAAATATAAATATAAATATAAATATAAATATAAATATAAATATAAATATATATATATCTCTGTGTGTGTGTTTATATATATATAAATAAATATATTTATATATATATATATATGTTTATATATATATATATATATATATATATATCTAAATATATATTTATATCGATCCTGAGAAATGAGATATATAAATATATATATTTTTATTATAATTTATTGAAAATGTCTCTAATTCAGTGATGTTTATTTCACAAAACATCCCTTAATTATCAATGTTTTCATTAATCGTCGTTAAATAAGCAACATTTTCATAGAACCTCACTAAATTAACGAGTTTTTTTACAAAACATTGTTAAATTAGCCATATTTTTTTTGTAAACGTCAGTAAATTTGTGAAATTTTACACAAAATATTTTATAATTATCCAAATGTTTAGGAAATATTACTAAATTATACAAATTTCCTTAAAAAAATCAATAAATTTAAAAATCAGTGAGTTTTTTTATAAAATGCCGCTAAAAAAATGTCACTGAATTATAGTATTTTTATAATGTCTACTTATGATGCTTGGGAGTAATCCTACTATTGATATCCACCACCACCTCTATTTTATGTATCATTCCACTTTCTCTTCCTTCTATGGGAGCCACTAAATCAACCACTAGGTCGAAGAGGAATTACAACCAATCCCAAATTTTTTTCCTCATCAATCTCATCCATCAGTGCTCTGTTAACCACCTTAACATAATATATAAGCTTCAAAATGAATACATGAGAACTAATTTATACTTTAAAGACCATATTGAACCCATGAACCTTAAAATTTTCCTTCTATACAACCTTAGGAGACAATGAACCAACTCAGAAGAATAGTTGGCATACCTAGTCACAGTCTGATCACCCTATTAAAAGGTGAGGATCTACATGGATTTTTCAACTGTCATTGATTTAGGATAGACAAATTAGAGGAATATAGTCATGAATTTTTTCTACCTCAATCCTTTATGATCTTTTCATGAACCATTTAGTCCCACCACCTCCTTCTTGGGCCCTCAAGATTAAAGGTATCACACTTTACCTTAATAGAATATGGAGTTTCCAAATATTCAAAAATCCATTCAATATTTCCCATCTAGTCTTACACTTCTTTAGTATTATTTTTTTCTTGTAAGGATGAATTATTCTCATAAAGAAACTCTTGGGCTTGATCTGCATCCCCTCTCATTCCTATTTGTACCTCTATATCTTGATCAAGGGTAGGGACAAAATTTTGGTCCTTGAAATAGATTTCTCACACCACCACCTCAATATGATTATGATCAAATGGAGGGTTTACTTGTGAAAAATCATCCTTAGTACCCTCTTGATGAACTCTAGTTAGTCTTATGGGGGATGTTGTATAGATCAAAGATAGAATAAATACCAAAATAAAAATGATCAATCTTAGTTTTATTCAATATGACTCAATCAAAGAACTATGAGAAGATCAAAAATCAATAATAGAGACACACTTCCAAACATTCCTTGGTAACTTAAGGCTCATAAAGATGTAATATGGATAAAATATAACTTAAAAAACACCCCTTAATTTCTAAATCTACTCTCTCCTATTTATCAGAACATCCCACTACAACAAGACCATGGAAACACAACCTTATTTGATACTGATTTTTCAAAAACCGATCCAACCCATCTATAAATAAGAATCCTGATATGGCCCATGATAAGGACCTAAGGGAATCCTTAATCCCCATGGGTTGGATACAAATGATTGGGAATTAGAAACTACATTTGGGAATAAATTTTCCAGTAGAAGAATAAAATTTTACTAAGGAAAAATAGGTGACAAACCAAAAAAGGTAAACAAAATTACTAAAAAAAAGGAGTTAAAAAATAGCCCATATACCCTGGAATAATGATAACTAAATCTGTCTTGTATTAGCTCGAAGGGTGTTCCCAGTCCCCATTGGTTGGATACTAACACCTAGCATCACACATGAATAAAAAGGGAATGATTTGTCTATAAAATAATGGAAGATAAACAATAAAATTCTGTATTCCAACACTCATCAAGTAGAACGTATCAAAATTTAACAGGCATAGAAAACCCAAATAGCACAACATCAAAGACATAACATCTTCCAAGTAAAGGGTCATAAAACCCATGTAATAGGTGGATCACATCTCAACAAGTCACCTCCATCACTCCAGGTCCCACAAATAATGAACACCCACCACCTCTAAGTGTCGCTTTCCTTTTTCTTGTCCTAGAATAAGATAATAAAAACATTCTCAGAAGTAATGGTATGGTGTGGAAAAAAATCCCATTATGATACCACCAATGATTCCATAATCAATTACATAAAAAACCATTTATGATTTGAATTTAAATAAAACAAGTCATGGTATAAAATTTACCTATTTTCAAAAAAACTTTCTTTCAAAACAAAATTGTTATAGATATATCAAAAAAATATTAAATGAAAATTTTATATAAAAATTATATATGTTTTTTTATGAATAAAATAGTTTTATAATCAATGGAATGTAATCATAAATAAAAACCTTTCATAGAAACATGTCATAATCTATGTGGTAAGCTAATTTATGGTTCAAGGATCCTCACACTTCTCAATCAGTGATCACAGATCAAGTGTGCACACATCCCTTGGCTCATGCCAACCGGAAAACCTCCCTATCAAGGGAAAATCATGTCGACTCGGTTTTTGTTTGAGTTCTCGTCATCAATACATTTTTAAGAAGTTATAGTCTTAACATTCTTATGCTATTCACCACTAACAACCCAATATAACATGTTCTTAAATAACTAAACAATAAATCATGGGAAAATCAACCATTCCAAATCATTTCATCGTTCATTTTTCAATTTCTTAATTTCAATTTGAACAAGACTTTTTATTTTAAAACCAAATAATCAGTTTTCATTAAATTCATACCCTTTCAAATAATCTTTCATTTTATGCCAATATTCTAAATAATTAAAATCAAATTCTTTTATCAAATCCACTATCAAATAAATACATAAAATTTTCTAAAATATCCACCAAAAAATTTATATTCAATTTAAATTGTGTGCCTTTTGACTATTCCATGCATTTTTAAAATTAACCATAAAATCATATAAAATTTAGATTTTTAAACTAATTTAAAACTCATTTCAAATAAATAAATAAATATAGGGTTTCAATTTTCGGGCAAAGTCTTATGGAATCACCTACCTTTAATGATGAGATTAAAACAACACAACACCCACAACAGGATCTACCAAATAAGAACTAATGTATATGAGATCATGAAATCAAACCTATAATCAAGATCTATAAAAATAGAGATTAGATACATAAATAACATGTTTCTCTATAAATCTCTATGGAGGATAGAAAAAGAGATCAAGAGAAACCAATGAGAGTATATCCACTTATCTGGAGGAGTCCAAATAGAATCATCGAAGGTTGAATCTATAATGAAAAGAGGTTGGAGGAGTTAATTTTACATATTGAGAGCCTGTAAGGACCATGGAATTAGAATAGGGTCAGGATATGGTGATTTTGTGTTAATCTATGGGTTATCATTATTTTAATTATTTTTTTCGGGATTTAATTCCCACACGAATAGTTTGGTGATTAGTACCGCATGGTTAGTATTAACAATGAACCCTAACCGTACACCCATACAAGACTTCTAGACACATTAATGTCTTGAAATAAAGGTTAAAATAATTATGAACTAACCATATAAACCCCAACTATCCAGGGGTTTATGGTTTAGATGGGTTGACACACGATTTGGAAAAAATGTCCGCCAACCATGCACCACCCTCCAAACGCTCTCAACAGTGCACATGGTTTGCAAAACCAAAACACACAATTTTCCCTAATTGTGATCCAACCTTTCCTAGCCCCATGGGATTCCAAAATTTTGCAAACTTCACCCAGAAAAACCATAGATAACCTTAAACAAAAGCAAGATCAAAATAGGAGTCAAGAAGTACCTGAAATAAGGTAAACATATGTTAGACCCACCAAAAAATAAACACTTTATATCCTTAGAAACACTATCAAGAATATTCCATATCGAAGAGATGAGTCCACTTCTCTCTCATCAGAACCTCACAATCCCATGCCTCATGTGAATTGAAACCATGATTACATAGCACACTGACCAAAGGTATCATATTCCCATGCAGAGCCATTGTCTCAGAATCAATAATCCTGAATGGATGCTCAGTCAAATATAAATCGAGTTTGACCTCAATATATTTATAGATTTGGAAATGATAAGGTTTAGAAAGATAATTATTGAGCTGTTATTCACAAAAAAATATATGGATAAACATAAACAATGGTGGATTTTTTAAATTATAAGAAACTTCCCCACTTTCTCAACAATCTCAAAAGGACCCACAAGCCTCAAATCAATATTTCATTATTTTATAAGCAATCAGTGACCCAATTAAGTTATAACTCTAATGAAAACCTAGAAACCAACTTAAAATTTCAACATCCATTAATAATGACCTCCATAAGATTCATACCGGCTTTATTCCATTACCATTCTATGATAAATCAACTGAATATTCACCATTGTCTATTCAACAAAACTATGTATAACCAAGGATGATTCACTAATATTTGACTAATACAACATATATCTATAAGGATAGATATAAAAGGCCTCAAAAGGAACCATTATGATAGTGGAGTGGTAACTGTTATTGTAGTAAAACTCAAATAGTCCCAAATGGACATCCCAAGCTCCACTAAAGTTAAGAACGTAAGAATGTAGAATGTATTCAAGAATCTATATAACCTATTATGTTTATCCATCCATATATAAATGATATTCCATGATAAAATGTAGCTAGGATCCCATTTTCTCTTGGAGGCCTCTCAAAAAATGGGAAGTGAAATAAGGATCCTGATCAGAGACTATAAACGAAGGAATTCCATGAAAATGGAAAATCTTTTTCATATAGAGATGTTCCAAATTCTATATTTGATAGCATCTCATATCAGTAAAAATATAGAAGATTTGTTCATTCTATAAATTAAGAACCATATCACATTATTCTCTCAAGGGGTAAGCTTCATCCCAACCATAAATTCCATAGAGATCTCATCATAATTCCAAGTCGACAATAGAAGTGGATGAAGAAAACTAAAAGGCATCTATTGCTTGACTTTTACTTTTTATAATGTATAACAAAGAGTGAAAAATTCACTTATGTCTCATCTTATACCTAGCCACCAAAACCATCACCTCATATCATAAAACATCTTTTTGGTTCTGAGGTGCACTTCCCATTGTGAATTATGAAAATACACAATCACAACCTTTCTCACATGAAAAGGTAAAATGAACCAGTTATAGAAACATAGGATTCCATATAAAGAGAATGGGTACTCAACAATAGTATCCCCACTATTAGGAGAGTCCCTAATTCTATATAATTCACTGCTAAGATGATTCTCTTGAACAATCATCTCAATAAGAGGGTAGTTAAACTGAAAATTCCTCAGAACAAAATCAGTAACATTCTCTCAGACTCAAAAATGAAACTGGGAAAAGTGAGGAATAATATTACATGTTTCTAATGATTCTTTCTCAAAATGGTTTAGAAGTTTCTTGATTAAAGAATCAATAATGAAATTCTCTTTTTCAGTGGTGTAGTAAATTTTAAAATCAAAATATTACAAGTACTCCACTTAATGCCTTTTACAAAGGTTCAAATATTTTCGAGAGAATATAAAAATCAATATTTTGAGGTCAAAATAGATGGTAATAATTTCTTTGAAAAGGTAACACTTACAACTCTTAAGATAATGTAACACATCATATAGTTCAAAATAATGGGTTGGATAATTATTTTGGTATGGCCTAAGCTATTTAGAACCATAGGCTACCATGTAATCACTCTACATGAGAACAAAAACCAAATCCAATCTTGATGCAATGAAAAATACCAAATAGTCTTAACAATACCTCAGAAGTTTAAACACTATCATAAAAGTCAAAATAAATTTCAACTCATCAAAGAAAATATAAAATTTCATATTCCCTAAGTACTTTAGCCCTTTTTAAGTGGGAGTGGTCATTAGAGAATCCAAATTTGAGAAATATTTAATGAACCTATAATAATATACTATTAAATCCAAGAGGCTACATATGTCAAAAACATTACACAGTTAACCCCATTTCTTAACGGATTTCACTTACTTAGGATCAACTAGAATACCATGTTTCAAGTCTATGTGTCCCAAGAACTTCACTTCCGGAATAATGAAATTAAATTTTGATTGTGTTACATAAAAATAGTGATCCCAAATTATTTCTAGAACTACACTCAAATAAATCACATGATCCTCATTGGTTTTGGAGTAAACCAAGATGTTTTCCATGAAGAATACCCTGAATGATTTGAGGTACTTGTGTAATATCCTATTCATCAACCCCAAGAACACTACAATATCATTGATCTGACCAAAAGGAATAAAAATATACTAATAATGGCCATACATACTTCTGAAATTTGTTGTCTGAATAAAAGTTTCTTTAATTATTAACTAGTGATAACTGGATCAATGATCAATATTTAAGAATCACTTTTCCACTTTCTATTGATAAAATAGGCAACCAACCAGTTTTAATGGATATATTTCATTTACCATGACTCGATTGAGTTTTCAATAATCAAGACCAAGGTGAAAGGTCCCATCATATTTTTTTTCAAAGAAAACAGGTTGCACCTAAGGTGAAACACTCATGCATATAATAATTTTCTCTAGAATATCATCCAATTGAGTTTTTAACTCATTCAGTTCAGTTGGATCTATACAGTAAGAAGGAATATACATTGGTTGATTACCATTTAAGAAATCAATGGATAAATCCACCTCTCATATTGGGGGAAAGTCATAGAAATTAGATGGAAAATATTAGAGAAATCAATGAAAACTAGAGGGAGATCACTACTCAATGATTGTTTCTCCAAGTCAAAATAAAACACTAATATTAACCTACCCAACTCTAGAAAAGATGGTCAGGATCTACTTGACATCAGGTCCCACTATCCATGAAATATGGGTCATACCCCACTGAGTGTAATTAAGGATACCTTCCAAATATCACTCTCAATATGTGCCTTATGATCAATTAGACAATCCATTCTAAAAATGGAATCTAGAGGTTTTATGTTGAGAACCAGAAAATTCCAAGTATACGGAATATCTGATAGATGGAAAAACTAAGTGAGAAAATAGAGACCCTTCTCTCTCTTCATTTCTAGGGGTGTAGTAATATATATAAAATAAGAAAAAAATCTCCATATTAAGATTTATAAGGTTCAAAATAAGAGTCAATATAAATGTGTAAGACTCACTAGTATAAAAAAATAGCCACTAAAGAAAAATCTATAGTGATGGTACCTCTCATAATCAATTGACCCACATCAACTTCCTCTGGAGACTCATCAGTTTCATGATGAAGCTTCTTTATAGACGCCTATGACTAGAATCCCTTAGATCTTGAAGAATATAATTTCAATATATTAAGTTTAGGGGATACAAATTCCATGCCATTGTGTAGTGAAAAAAAGATGTGAAAGAACTTTTTTAGGTGACCTGAGAATCTACATGAACTAAAAATATTGGTTACCTTAGTGAAAAACCATCTTGAATGCCTAAACATTCCATATAAAAGAAAGTCATAGGGCCTCTTATAGGAACATCAGATGGTTTGGATGATGCATTCCATCGATATCCACCATGCGACTCGTCATTATTTATATTTCTTATAAAGGAACCAAAATAATTTCCACTGGGAGAAAAAGTAACTCTCATTAACCATGGATTACCATCCAGATCAAGCTCATCCATCAACACACTTTCAATCACATTAACATAATAAGTGAGATTCAACATGAAAAATTGGGATAGAATATCTGATCTAAGACCCATATAAAACCTTTGAGCCTTAAGTTTCTCATTAATCACCACTTTAAGATCAATCTGAAAAAGATCAACTAAACATTTTTCATGTCATGTCATGGTGTTAGAACCCTGATTGAGGTCAAAAAACTCAATGGATTTTACCAAGTCCATCAACTCTAGATAGAATTGATCAATGAAAATGACTCTAAATTCATTACACTACAATATCTCACTCTTCTTCTTCATCACCATAAAATCACACTATCTATTTATAGGTCCCTATAACTTGAAGGTACAACATTTTACAGTATTCAAATCAGGCATTTACAAGAGCTCAAAAAGTAGATCTATCTCTTCTAAAAAATACTCAACCTCTTAAGGATCATTTGAGCCTCAGAACAATGGTGAATTCTAGAGGAGAAACTATCGAGTAGGATTTTTAGATTTATACCTTCATGGATACAGTACCAAACCCTTAATGGGAATGGGTGTAGTTAATTATAACAAATCCTGGATAAAATACACCACTATCTCAACAATTTTTTGGTCTACTAGAGGATTTACTCACCGTGGTTCACCAACATATTCCTTCTATGGCCTATTAAAATGTATTCTCAGAGGTATGATGATATACAACATCAAAAGAAAACCCTGAAAAATCATAAAGTACACAAATATAAATAATAAAACCAAGAGTTATAGGGATATACAAGTAACCAGATAAACAAGGAAAATATTAGAATAAGATAAAAAATTCCTCAACATCACTTTTCCCAAACCCCCATGGCGACTTAAGGCTCATTACAATGAGAGATGGATGAGAATTCACATGAAACTACCTCTTAATTCCTAAAATTCCTACCTCCTATATACTAGGATAACAAAAATTACATATCAGCATCAAGGAAAAATGAACAACCCCCCTCTGATACCACTTTGTCATGAACCAACCTAAATACCCGGTAAACTGATACCCAAACCGGTCCTGATATATCCCAAAGGGCATTCTTGATCCCCCTGGATTGAAAACTAGGACCTAGAGTCACATATTAATAAAAAGGTAATTAGTTTTTCACAAAATAGTTAAGGATAAATGATATAAGTTAGTATACCAACACTCCTCAAGGAGAAAGTACCAGAATTAAATAGGTAGAATAAAACCCAAAACATACAACATTAGAGACATAACATCTTCTAAGAAAGGCTTATAAAATCCATGTAATATCTGGATAATATCTCCACCAGTCATATCCATAATTCCAGGTCCCATGAATCAAGAATACCCACCACATCTCTATGGAACATTTCCTTTTCTTGGTCCAAACATGAGATAATCAAAAAATACATTAATGAAAAGGTAGGTTGTGAGTAAATGATCCCAGTAGGATACTTTCAATGATTCGACAAGAAATGTTTTAATAATAAGAAATTTATATTTTATTTTATATAAGACAAGGCACGGTATGATATTTACATATTGAAAATACATGCTCTAAAAAACTATAGATATACCAGAAAAATGGTTAAACAAATATTTTATATAAAACATTTATATAAAATTGTTGGAATGAACAAAATAGTTTTATAAACAATGAAATGTAATCATAAATAAAATTTTTTCATAGAACCATGTCATAATATCTATAGAAAGTTAGTTTCTATTTCAAGGATCCTCGTACATCTCAATTAGTGATCATGGATCCAGTGCACATACATCCATCAACTCATGCCAATGGGACAAACCCCCTATTGGTGGAAAATCATCTGGAATAGATTTTTGTTAGATTTATCAGCATCAATCAATTATTAGGGACTCAGAGTCCTAGAATTCTTGTCCTATTCCTCAATAATACCTTGGATAACATGTGATTCAAAAAAATAAATAATCAATCATGGTAAAATCAATCATTTCAAATAATATCATCATTCATAGATCAATTACCCAATTTCAATTTCCACACACCTTTTCATTTTAAAACCAAATCATATGTTTTTATCAAATTCATGCCCTGTCAAATAATCTATCATTTTAAGAAAATTTTCTCAAGAATAAACTTCAAATAATTTCATCAAATCTACATTAAAATAATCCTGTAATTTTTTTCAAATATCAAACAAATAATTTAAATTCCACTGAAATTGGGTGCTTTACACAATTCCATGCCTTTTGTAAAATTAACCATCAAATCATAACAAATATGGGTTTTTAAATCAATTAAAAAGTTATTTAAATTAAATAAATAAATATAGGGTCTCAATTGTAGGGTAAAGTCATAAAAAACCACATAACTTTAATAACAAGATCAAACCAACACAACACTAGCAATGAGATCCGCCAATGAATAATGAAGTCATATGAGATAAAAAAATCAAACCTAGAATCAAGATCCATAAAAATGGATATTAGATCCATCAATAACATAATGATTTATCACTCTCTAAGGAATATATAAAAAAGTGTGAGAAACCAATGAGAGGAGATCCACTTACTTAGAGGTGAGTGAACACAATCAATGAAGGTTAAATCATCAAATAAAATATGTTGGAGGAGTCAATGTCACCTATCAAGAGCCTTCATAGACCATGTAATCATATTAGGGTTGATATAGGTTCATTTAGTTGTTAAAACATGGGTAATAATATTTAATATAATTTTTGGGGGATTTAATTCCCACATGAATGGTTTGCTGGGTAGGGCCACATGGTTAATAGTAACTATGTTCCATAACCATGAGGCCCATACAATACTTTTGGATGGGGTTCATGATTTATACACATGTTTAAACTAATAATGTGACGACTATGAAGAAACCACTATCCATGGGTGCATGGTTTTGAGTAGTGTCCAAAAATCTTGGAAAAACCATGAACCACCCTCCAGACCCTCTCAACAGGGTGCATGATTTGCTGGGATAGACCACACAGACTTACCTAATGATGCTCCAATCATGTATAGCTCCATGGTCTTCTATAATTTCTAAAACTTCACCATAAACAACCCAAGACAAGACTAAACCAAAGTATGATTTAAATAAGGGTAAATAAGTAACTTCAAGAATGTATCAAGATGTTTCAAAACAAATCTCATCTCTATATGATACGTGGGTCAATACCCACCATGTAACCAATAAAATCCCTCACCCTACTAACATGGATATTTTCATCCTCTATGAGGCATATTTCCTTTACCCACAAAATATAAAATAATATACACACACACAAAAAGGTATGTGCAGGGTGTGACTAAATGAGCCCAGTAGTATCCCGTTGAGTGTTCTATAAGTCGTATTTAAAATATAAACCAATTATAATCATTTAATAAAAAAAAGTCATGGAATTTTTTTTCCCAATTTATATCAAAACGTGGAAATACAAACTTTTTAAAATGTTCTAAATACCTTTTCCAAATATACCGATAGTCAAATCACATTTAATGAATCCATTTTTCTTTAAAAAACTCCAAGTCATTTTAAACATTTTAAATACACAAATCATAAGTTAAAAACAATTATTGAAAAGAACAACAACATAAAAAGTAAATCCAAGGATACCATAGGTCTATAATAGTTAGGATACTCACACCTTAGTGAACTATTATGACTAGTTCTTACCACAAGTTTCTAAGACAAAAATTATAAAAAGGTATGGATGAATACTTAGATAATTGAATGCCATGATGATGTTATAAAATCCACTTTTTAGTTCGATTTGTAATCATAAATCATTTATAAAAAAACATACCATGCCTAGCATGCATTTCCCAATTCAACCCCCTTATAAGTAAACAAGTTTACCATGTGATCTACCAATACTAAGGATAATAAATTCAAATAAATCAATATTAATTTACCACCCTTTAAGGCCCTTCAATTTCACATTCCATGATTTGAAACCACTATATCAAAATAAAACATTCTTGTAAATCAGTTTTCATAAAAAACACAACATTCTATATAATCAATTTCCATAAATAAAAACATAATTTGAAATTAATTTCCATTAAAAAAACATGGTACAATTTCATTATATATATATAGATCCACAACATGTACATTTAAACTAATCATAAATCACAGGCTTAACAATTTAAAAAAAATAATTCAAAATGAGAAATCATGTATATTTTATAAAACAACAATTTTATATGAAACCAACCACATAAAAACACTTGGTATTTCCAATGATTTCATGGAATCCACAAGATGTGAGATAAAGATATCTAAGGAGATACAAAATATGCATATACTAAAAAACCCAAGTCATGACTATCTAATAAAATAAAACCTAGGATGAAAAAATCTTAATGAAGCAGAGGTCATCCAAAACACACCTTATAATTCATATGAATTGATAACCCTGGAAATAAAATGAATAATATCAGTTTAATATTTGTAAAATATAGTAAAAGGGAATTAAAAACCATCTATTAATGATCATATGCACCCCTATTAATATGAATAACCCCCTCTGGGAGATCAAACATATGATTAGACTATTCAAAAATATGAAACAATTGACACCATGGAGTGGGGGGTGTTCATCATACCCATGGTGGTCTCGATCTTTCCTAACCCTGGTGACCAGAATTATGAATGACTATAGTATAGTTAAGCAACACTATCCATTTTAGAATCATCATTTCCTATACCATAATGTTGTGGTGACCAAACTACCCATGGTGTATAGGGAGGCTCCTTGCTTCCCCACATAAGGCTACACCCTTCACTAGGTGTGTTGGTTTGACCCATGGTATACAGGAAATTACAAGGCTCAAAAAATTTTGAAAATGGTGAGTTCTAGGTCATTTTACACTATGAAATGCCAATAAATAAATTTTAAGCCACAAAACACTAACCAACACATCCCAAACCCAAACATTAAAACATTGGTTATTCAGATATATCCAAAGAATATATTTGAGTAATTTAGGTTTCCTTGATTGTAATGAAACCCCAAGTATCACAGGGACTATAGGTGAGAAAGGATGTTATTCATTAAACCTATTTGTATTACTAATGAATTAAAATATTCTCTATATATTTTTGACATTTCAATATCATTATAATTTAGATTTATTTCAAACATAATGGCATTATGAGAAGTCCATATAGCCATGATAACAGCTCCATCAAACACCATCTAGAGGTTTACCACTTGGTCAATGCATCCAACATTGGAAAACTTTGAGAACATGTCACTAATCCACATCTTTGTATCAATGTATCGCCCAAATAATAATCCTATGTAGTTACAAAATTTTATATAATAATAATGCTAAAAATGGTGTGTACTATCATCTTCTCATATACTTAACTGAAAAAATGAAGCAAACTGAAAAATTTTCATCATGGTGGAAAAATATAATTTTTGTAAACATTATTACAATTTCTATATTTCTTATATATGATATATTAGAAATATTTTTATACTTTAGTGTATTAAAATGAACTTATGATTTAAGTGATATTGATAATATTTTAATGTTGAACATGTTTCATTTCCATGATATCAATTTAATACGTATTATGTATTCCAATGTATTTAGCTTCATGTTAACTCCATTATTCCTTCCAATAAAATTTATTAATAAAAATATTTTTAAAATAAATTTTTATTCATTCATATGTATGAGTTTATTTGGGGAAAACAATATTATATAGATGAAATAACATTAAAAATTGACATTCATATTTTTAATGGATACAAATGTTTAAATTATTTTAATTCCTTAATGATTTTTTATCATCATGAATTTTTAATTTAATTTCATTGGTACTAATTATATATATGAATTATATCATGATCAACCATTTTATTTTGGTTACTATTCATAAATTATTAAAAAACGTAATTTATGTAATTTTTCTCTGAACATAAAATCATATTTTGTGGAAAATGAATATTATGTGTATATTTACTTTTTTATGTAATGTTTTTATGAATTCTCTAAAAACTATTGAAAACGATCATTTTAAATTATGAATGTTTTATACATTTTATAAAATTCATAAATTTTTATATTATGGTAAATTATGGATTTTATCATATGAGGGATTATATAAAAATTGAGTTTTTGATTTTAATATTTTAGAATAATTTATGTGTTATTTAAATCATCAAGGTTCTATTAATTTATTGTTGATCACATGATCCATGTTATAAAAATAAGTTCTTAATTTCTAGATTGATTGACTTTTTTTTGATTAATGATATTGTGGGAATACATATTGTATTTTTTAATGAATTCAATATTGAGGGTTATTTTTTTGATGTCATAATTATTTATATTAGTTAATAAAATGTTATAATATATTTAAGGACTCATGTTGAAGATTATAAATAACCTTTCAGAGTTGCAAATGATTTGATGACTTGGTGGTTAATTATAATTTGTCATAAACTCATTATATTTTTGGAAATATTATATGATTATCATGAATCAATAATTGTGATCTGTTATGGGAAATTATTTATAAGTGGATGATATTATATTAGTAATAGTTATTTGGATATACTTTAGAAGAATAATTAATTTTATTTATTTATTTATTTCAATGTTCTTTATTGTTTTTTGGGAAATTATATCTATTTGTTTGTGAATATACGATTAGGGAATATAAATTATTTTTATGTTACTATATATGTGATTATTATCACTCTGAGAATTTTTTTTGTATATTTTCCAAGAATGTGTGATTAGATAATTCTGATATTTTAGTTTCATACATGGACATACATTTTTGATGATTTTTTGAGATAGTTATTTATTTTAGCATTTTACTTGAAATTTGGTTGTTATTAATGATGTTTTAGATATTACGTTATTATTTCATCAAATGAAGTATTATTCATATTGGGTATTTTTTTTAACTTGTGTTAACATTTTTTTGTAAATAGATGCTAATATTTCTATTAAAAATTCATTATTTTTGTTATCACATGATCCCTTAGATGTTGATTTTCATGAATATATCCTAAAAAATCATTCACCTTCATTCAACACATGATATGAATCATTGGTGGAACATATTTAAAAAAACAACCAAATGATTAAAAAACATTATATAATAGAAAGATATAATTTTTTTTTAATTTTTAAATTTATCTATCCAAAATTTTTAATATGATCCAATGCTATATAATGATAAATCTATCAAGTCTTATCACTCAACTAAAAATTTATTCTCTTAACAAATTCATTCAATTGCGTTACTTATGAAATATTTAATAGTAACTCAAAATTTATAATCATGAAAAAATATACATCATAGAGTATACTTTTGTCAATATATATCCATATTAGATATATAATATTAAAAATTTTGAGGTTTCAAGTCCTTTAGTGGTGGGGAAGAATGTAACACCCTGAGTTTTTAGTATGTATTTACCATTAAATAAAAACAGTATGTACTATAGCTTATGTTATAAACATCACTAAAATTAGGAAAAAATTCACTATTACATTAAAAAATTAAATATATTAAAATATTATTAAATAATATTATGAAAGTACATGAATTTTTAGACACTTAAGTGCATCAATTATCTTATAAAAATAACATTGATTTTATATAATGTTATACATACTTATTTATTAACTGTAATATTTTTTTTATTTTATAATTTTTGGGAAAGATATTATAATAAATTTGTAAAATAATACATATTTAATTTATTTATAAATAACATTATAATAATTAATTAATTCTATTGAATCAGAATTAAATAATCCTTCATTAAACATATGGTTTATATTTAAGAACATATTTTCATTAAATATTAAATGATATTTCTTGGATGATTAAATTTTATTATTTATAATATATATTTAGTTACAATAATATATATTTTTTTAAAAAAATTAAAATCAGTCTTTCCTTGTTTCTTTATTGGGTTTTAATGAAGGTAGAATCATTTGAATGTTATAGTGATATTTTTTGAAAAATAAAATATTTATCACCATTCAAGTAATGTTTATGATAATATAATAAATAATCTATATTAATTAATGATTTCGATTATAATTATTGGTGACATATTAAAAAGATATGAACTATATAAATGTTGTTGGGGTGGAAAAGTATAAGAATAAATTCGCTATATTTATTTGAAATATTTTTTAAAAGAAAAATCATAAATTTAATGTCGGGATAAATGAAATATTTCTAAAATAATTTCTAATATTATTTGGTATAATGGATTATATAATTATAATTAATAAATTTTAGATATTTAATATTTTAAATTTAATTTTTAGTCATATAAATTATATTACCACAGTAAAATATTAATCACAATGATAAAGGCAAAAAATGATGAACTACTTTTTGAAATATTATAGTCATTAATAATTGAAAAAATTACATTAATAGGTAGACAAATTTATAATTGACTTACCATGGTGCTATGTTCTGTATTATTGAATTATAGGGATAATTTAATCTTATTATGAAGATTATAGTATTTTACATTTATTAGCGTGTTTATTAAAATGTCACTCTCTCTTAGTGAATATATTAAAAATGATTTAATGATAATGATAAGGGTATATATACATTATGAATTAATATAGTATAAAATTAATGATGGTATGTACTAAAAATATATTTTATTTTTTATTTTAAATTTTATAAAATAATATAATTATTTAAAACAATTACACTTTTTGGATTCAATACTTGTAAAATCCACTGAAAAATAAAATTAAATGGTTATAAACATATTATATGTAATAATAAATAGATGAACTAGTGACATTAATTAATTTTATGGATAATATGATATTTAATATTTAATTGTAACAATTAATATAAAAATACATGGGCTTCTTGATATAATTGAAGAATCATTTTGTGAATAGTCATCAATATTACATTAATGTGTATTTTATGTTAACAAATATTTTATTATTGGATTTCAAAATAAAAACATTATTTTCCTAAGTCCATTGTCTGTTAAGACATATATCATATAAAACATTATCCATTTTATGGATTAATTTAATTTTTTTAAATTACATTCTTGACATTAAATGAAATAATATTTTTTATATCTCCATTAACTTTTTTCATTAAAATGGGGAATAAAAATTCATTTCCAATTATATCTCTGAGTTTAGGATTCTCAAAATAGTCTACCCAAATCTCAATTAATGTATCCAGTAAAATGATTCCAATCCCCTATACTAATTATAAATTTCTCTTCCAAATCCCATACGTTTATTCATGTAAAATCACACCCCACCTAATTGGATGGAGATGTGATCTGGTGACACTGGCCTTCTTTGACATTCCTATTACAGAAAAGGATGTAAATGAATTTAAAGGGGATATGAACACATTTTGGGAGTATTTTCCCTTTAAATATAAAAAATATAGAAACCCTTAACAATAAAAATCAAATACCCCTACATAATTCATGAGTATAAATAAAACCACCAAATGTAAATATAAAATAACAACACAAAAGGGAAAATGGAAAATCAAGACACCATCTGAAAATTAATGAAAGAACAAAAGAAAAACATACACCCTTATCATATCCCCAAAATTATATACTAATAAATATCATATATCCAACTCAAATTTCATTTTAGAGGTTTTCATGGTGCATCATAAGAAAAGATCAATATCATTATCTTTTCAATGGATCGATTGATGACATCTGAAACTCAATTATGATCCCACGAAGGGGTTAGTATAAACAAAGTAGTAATTACTAAAATTGATCATAAATCATAGAACTATGATAAGAACTTATTATAGAATTATAAATAACTTATCTAGAATAATTTTATGTATTTTATAACAAAAACAAAATAAATTTCTAGAGAAAACAAAAAAATACTAAAAATCATTTTCAATCATTTTGAATACCCAATCTCATATTTATCATCACACAAAATGAATTCCATATTGTTGTTACATACACCAAAGAAGTATCTTATTTATCTACCAAGTTACCAATAGGTTACCTATATATAAGTTCTATTTTGACACACAAACATTACTTAGAGTTATATCAACAAATGAGGAAACCATGTTTTCCATATTCCATGTCAAAATAAAATTAAATAGAAACCAATTATTTTATTATTACATTTCAAAAAATAATTATTCATTACAATAAAATTATATATTTTAAAAAATAAAAATTTAGAATTATTAAAAAATAGACTTCTCATAAATCCATCAATTTTTTTAAAAGTCAAAGCTATAACAAAAAAGGGGTTTCTTCAATATTCTCACAACGATACCATGAAATTTTATGGAATAAAATTTATTCAAAACTACGAACTTTAGTTCTATAATTAGGGATACAAGATAAAAACCACTTACCCTAAGATAGATGATGAAAACAAGGAGCTGTAAAGTGATCACTGAAATCCACAAATGAATCTTCTTTACTTCAATAAATTCAAAAATATCTGATATAGGTTCCAATAATTGAACATTGATCTAACCATAATTTACTAAAAATTTTGATCTAGGATTGAGGATTAGAATAAATATAAAGAAGAGGTGTGTAGAAAAATGACATAAAAATTTAATATCTCCAACACACTTTAATTTTCCACGATATTACTCGATATTGAAGGGAATTATCAGTGGAAACTTGTGAGGTATGAGAGTTTGAGAGTATCAGTTATTATAAAATTAATGTATCTTTTGGGCCTTAATTTTTATTAAAAATAAAAATTTTAGGGCTCCTACAATAAGTCACATAGTTAGGATACTCTATTTTTTCAAATAAAATTCCAACCATGAACATTCCACTAGACCATCCATATAGTAGAGTATTTTTTACCACATGGTTTGGAATAAAATTTACTAATATTTCAGTGATATTTTAATAAACCCATACCCTACATGATTGGATCATATGATTAGAAAAATAGTGACAAAAATATTTTTTTTCTATGTTTTACTTTTTACTATTTACCATAGGAATGTGAATAGTTAGGGAAAAGAATGTGCACACTAGATGCCAACCCAATGACACCCAAAACATGTTTCATAGTTTTAGGAAGCTGGTTCATAGTTTCTTGTAATTATAAATAATATTTTCACTGTAAAATATTATCCAAAACATGAAAATACTATACAGAACAACCCACAACATGAAACAAGAATTATATAAGACCAATATAAATAAAACATGGGGAATATACATAAAAATAGGGATTTCAATTTATCCCCACCATATTTTATTCCATCACCAGAATGATTAAGACATGTTTTTTTCTAAAAGATATCATTCCATTGTTTAGACATTTCCATTTCACACTACCATGTTTGTTGATGAATTTGACCATGCAGCCACATAAACTATAATAATATGATTATATTCCCATGAATTACTTTCTATTTAATATCCTAATATGTATTAATACATGAATCATCATATCATATGGTTAATGATAAATATGGTCCCTTCAATTAAAATGATTAGTGATAGGTTGGTTCTACTTTAATGTAGTGACCTGATTCACATTTTGCATGGAACTGAGCTTTTGTGGTTTTGAAAAATAATTTCCACGTCACCGGCAAATTCAAGTTACTCAGTAGGGACAATGTATTAATGATACAACATTTCAAATTTATCATAAATAAAATGATCTAAGGTCATATATATTATTAAGAACACAAAATCAGGTACCTAAATTGATAACAATCATTAGTTGTGATTCACAAAGAATATTCATGACATTGAGTCTTCCATATTCAGTTTATCATATTTTAAATCTTCTCCATTATTTATTATATGGGTATAAGTATGATATTTTTAGTGTCACATCATTCAAATAAACAAAGTGGAGAAATAATGGAAGACCATATAATTATCTAGACAGGTCAATACATATCTAGGCCTCATAAATATTACTATGTGGGAACCCCACAAGCATAATTTAATCATCCACTGATCATATAAAGTAAATTACAAATTACCAAACATGCCCCCAAAATATTTATCATCAATTTATTTTTTTTCATTATTTTTTGTATATTATTATTTGTTCATGGTCAATGATTTCCAATAACTTGTTTTAAGGATTTGAGAAACTTATATATTAATCTATATTCTTTGTCAAAAACTATTAAAACTAGAACCCCATACATCGTTATAACATCCCAAATATTAATATTTGAAAAATCCTACACTACATTGAATTAATAATTAGGTATGAAGTTATATGAATTGTTTACTCGATAGATATTCACCAATATAGAATTCTGTATCCGAAAAATTATTGTTATGAATATCTTGAAATTCATAGATATATATTCTCATTAAAATATTGGAATTGGTAATGAGTGAATTATACCATTTGGAAATTTTTTATCCACCATGACATGTTGACATGTTGGTATTTTTGTGCCAAATTATTCAATATATTTTTTCAAGGAAATCCACTAAAAATTTGAACAAAATTCATTATACATATTCCATATTGTGGGAAGAATCAACAATATAAATGGAGGTACGAGAAAAATCACAATTTAATATATGATGGAATAACTATAAACCAATCTATATAATATTTCATATATATCCCATCTAGAATCCGTCCCTAAATGGTCTCCAAACCATTGAGTTTTGATATCAACGTAAAATATTACATATTGGATTTATTATAGTATATAATATTCTCAACCAAATATAGATCCCATGAATCTTGAATTAAGGTTATAATGTCACCTAACCCAATATCATTCCCATCATAATTTGTTATAGATGTGATGGGGTTCCACTATGTTTAGGTGAAATCACCAAGACACCAATGTCTGTAAATAAATTCAAATGGATTAAGAATACGTTTGGTGATTATTTTACCTTCAATGTTAATAAAAACTATAAAAAATGAATAAAAAATATCCAATCCACATATATGATTCATAAAAAAAATTTCATTAGCAAAGAAAATCCAATAAAATAATAACATCCAAGTGAAAATGTAAAATATACACTACAACTAACAATGAATAAAAGATAATTTGACCACTAGAAACTCTTGTGGAATACTCATTAGAAAATCCAAAATTAGATCATTGATTTATCTCCACTGTAATTTTCAATCATTTCATGTGGAATCGCTAAAGATGTATGATAAAAACCCCATAACAATGTCACATTAGATATAATCTAGAAGAACACTAATGTCCCAAAGAATGGGGGGGGGTATAAACCTAGTATAAATACCCCAATCATGAAACTAGGAATATAAATTGTTATCATATATTTTGAAAAAGTTCATAAGACTTTTATATCAAAACAATTAATAATTTCCATAGAAAATATTAAAAATTACTAAACAATTATCATCAATTAGATAACCCATTACTATTATTTCACAAACAAAAACATACATGAATTACAAGTGATAGTGCAATAAAAATATTTGGACTTTTTAATCAAGAATTTCATAATAGTTTTACTAATACCATAGTTCCCTAATGCCACACATTACCTAATGGAATCCTCTGTGGGTTCGATGAAGATGACAACTGTACTGGAATCCTCCGTGAGTTTGATAGCGATGATTACCGTAATGGAATCCTCTATGTGCGGGAACCCTAGAGCTAGCTGCGACTGCGATGACTACCGTAATGGAATCATCTGTGGGTTCAATGACGATGAAAACTGTACTGGAATCCTCTGTGGGTTTGATAGAGATGACTACTGTACTTGTATCCTATGTGGGTCCGATAGTTTGACCTATGTACTAGCATCCTGAGTAGGTCCGATGGAGTAGCTGGTCTAGTATCCTACCTGGGTCCAATAGCTTAGCTGGTCTAGTATCCTACGTGGGTCCGACAACTTAGCTGGTCTAGTATCCTACGTGGGTCCAACAGCTTAGATGAATCGGTGACTATATCAGATCATCTTTATCGCTTTACAAAAAAAGTATACCTCTATGAGATGAGTCTTGCCTTTCAATCATTATCATCGATGTGATTAACTAGATTTCCTGTGTGGACTGGGTTGTGCTTGGGCTCGAGAGTTGGAGCCGAGCTACGATTGATAACTTAGGTATATGTTTGGGCATATACCTAAGTAGATTTGGATGATACTTTGTGATTGTATCTTACTTCTGTAGTTTATCCTTCGTGGATTATGGTAGACCTTCGGGGTTATTGGGGTCCCTACTGAGTATCGTATACTCAATCCCACATGGGATCTACCCGCACTATGTTGTCTTGGATTCAGATGACGAACAACACCGATCGAGGTGGAGATTTGTGGAGGTGGACGATAGCCGGAGGTGGACCACATGGTGAGACATACACAGATCAGACGCCCGTACCTGAGGTACTGAGGAGGCCATCTGTACCCACCCTTAAGGTGGGATTCCTAGAGGATGACTCAATGGTTTCTGTTTTACTTTACTATAGTTGTACTAGCTTTTTAGTTGTACTGTACTTACTGTTGGGATTGTATTTTCCGCCCCTTTCCTTTAGGCACATACTTTTGAATTCAATTACTTAGTACTTCTTTCTGTGCGTACTTTGTTGTGTTTGTTTACTTTTATAAAGGCAATGCCTTCCATTTTTAATGAGATTACACCTTCGGTGCTAGTCGCCAGCCCTTGGCCTATGGATTGCGGGCATCAGGTAGTCACAGCACGGGCCTTGAGGAAGGGTCGTGACAAATTGGTATTAAAGGTGTCGGTTCTACCATAGAACACAGGACTCTGATCATTCTTTTTAATTTAAGCAATAGTTTTAAGAGTATTGAGTGTGGTTTTCAGTCCAGGGAGTCCAGTGTTGGTGCGGCGGTCGATGTATCCATACACTAGGACCCTAACCTTTGATTTCCGACTCAGTGCACGGAAACACTGATTGCATGTGTGTTTCCTTTGAAAAGTTTTCTTTGTGATTACATTGTGTCAGCTCACTAGGTATACTATTTTATCCATGGCGCACCTGTTTATTTTCAGGATGACCCCATGAAGGCAGGAAGCTAGTGTTCCGAGTTACATATGGGATGGTAGACCACCGAGTGACGAGGCCTCCACGCAGGGCCACATCACAGTGGAGGCACCCGCGGTACCACTACCCGCTGGGCCACCGATACCACCAGCCCCAGAAGTAGAGGGTGCATGTCTTCTGAGTACATTACACGAGTTTCAGCAACAGAGGATGCCTAGGTTTCGCGGATAGGTGGACCCACAGGCATCTGAGGATTGGATAGAGGCTGTCATCAGGGTTTTCAGATTGGTAGGGATACCAGCCGACCTTACAGCGATCCTTGTCGTGAGTCTCCTGCATGTAGCGACAAGAAGATGGTGGAGCCTGCTGCTACATGTGCATGACGAGGCATCTTTACTCTGGACGGACTTCAAGATTCTCTTCCGCTCAGAGTTTTTTCCAGCCACCATTTATGCCGTGCGGATTCAGGAGTTACTTCATCTACAACAGGGCAGTATGAAAGTAGCTCATTACTCAACGAGGTTAACTGAACTCTCGTGCTACTCCATGGATATGGTACAAGACTCATTCCTCGGGGCCCGGACTATCGATCAGGGACTGAGGCATGAGACCAGGGCTTCGACGATTCCCCACAGCATCCCGATGCAGGTGGGGGTACTGGAGAGATCCCTTCTAGTGGAGAGCTTTGTCACTGAGCAGTCTCCAGTAGCGAGACCCACCACAGGACGACACGTAGCAGAGACTTCTGCAGCTGACTATAGATAGATGTTGCAGAGGTCTAAGTGGACCAGGACATCAGGTGGGTGACCACAGGATACAGGTTCGGTTGGGCAGGGCACACGGAATAGAGCCTACTATACGAGGAGCAAGCAGTTCTATGCATGTGGCAGGCAGGGTCACATGGCTCGGGATTGCCCGACCCGCCATGCGGATGAGAAGCAGAAAGAAGAGTGACCTCCCAGGCAGAGGAAGAGGTTTGACCATGGTGGTCCATCAGGAGCAGGGGGAAGAGGCAGAGGAGCTACCCGAGTAGCGGATGGTGGACGAAATATCGAGGCTCTACCACCACCACCACCACCAGGAGGACCACCCCGACCACATGGAGCTGGCAGACAGGGGCAAGCTCATCTCCAGGCAGTCAAGGCCTACGACCACGGTGCACCTGAGTTGATTTGAGGTACTATTTGTGTCTAATACACCCTTTATGTTATACTTATAGACACATGTGTGAGTCATTATTTTATTTTCGTTTCCCTTGTTCGGATCTTAGAGATTCTGACGGAGTCGTTGGTTCGATCATTACAGCTAGAGACTCTTACAAGAGCAGAATAGATGATTACGCACTGGTTCCAGTAGTGTGAGCTTACTCTAGGAGGTGAGAACTTCAGCTGGGATCTTCTTGTAATGGCATCGAGGCCTTATGACGCCATCTTGTCCACGAGCTGGTTGTCTACAGTCCATGCTCATATCGACTGCATTAGGCGCAAAGTGCAGTGTGTTCGCACTGATGGGAGAAGGTTCACCTTCATTAGTGAGAAGGGAGGCTTTTCCGCATAGGATGGACTTATGCAGAGGAGAGGGCATCCGATCACACCTCATATGGCTAGTCTCATCCTTGGAGTAGTTGATGTTTGGAGTCCATGTTTTCCTATTGTGGTGGATACGTAAGCAGATGTTTTTCCTGATGAAGTTCCCGGACTAACTCCTCATAGAGAGGTAGACTTCTACATTGACCTATATCCCAGGACAACACTGATATCTACTCCAGCATATTGGATGGCTCCCACTAAGCTTCATGAGCTGTAGGTACAGTTGTAGGACTTTTAGTGGAAGGGATTTATCCAACCCAGTGTTTCACCCTGGGCATCTCCGATTTTGTTTGCCATGATGGCAGATGGGAGCTTGCGACTGTGTGTCAACTACCGTCTCCTGAATCATATGACCATGAAGAACAAGTACCCACTCCCGAGTATTGATGAAATCTTTGATTAGCTCAAGGGAGCATGATGGTTCTTGAAGATATACCTCAGGTCAGGCTATCACCAGATCAGAGTTCGAGATGAGGATGTGAAGAAGACGACCTTCAGGTGTTAGTATGGACACTATGAGTTCTTGGTTATGCCCTTCAGCGTAAACAACTCTCCAGCAGTGTTCATGAGTCTCATGAATAGTATCCTATAGCCTCACCTTGATCGATTTTCCATAGCTTTCATCGATGACATACTACTTTACTCGACTACTGAGGAGGAGCACGCCTACCACTTACGGGTTGTACTGGAAACACTCCGAGGGCACCAGCTTTATAGTATGCTCTCGAAGTTTCAGTTCTAGATTCAAGAGGTTCTCTTCTTGGGACATGTCATCTCGAAGGCTGGAGTTGCAGTGGATCCAGTGAAGATCGAGGCGGTACTTTATTTGGAGCCACCCAGAAGCGTGATAGAGGCGCAGAGTTTCCTGGGTCTGGTTGGGTACTATCGGAGATTTTTGATAGACTTATCCAGAGTTTCAGCACCGCTTTCAGCTTTGACGAAGAAGGAAAAACCCTTCGTGTGGTCAAATAGGTGCCAACAGAGCTTTTATGAGTCAAGGAAGAGATTGACCAATGCACCTATCTTGAGGCTACCAGAGGAGGGTGTTGGGTATGTAGTTTACTACGAAACATCAGAGACCAGACTCAGGTGTTTCCTAATGCAAGAGCGAGCAGTGATCACGTACGATTCATGGAAGTTGAGGAAAATTGAGAATAACTATGCTACCCATGACCTGGAGTTAGCAGCAGTGGTCTTCACCCTGAAGATTTGGTGGCATTATCTGAAGGGAGAGCGTTGTACAGTCTACTCTAACCACCAGAGTCTTAGGTACATCTTCTCGTAGAAGGACTTGAATCTGAGATAGCGATGATGGTTCGAGTTCTTCCACAACTATGACTTTGAGATAGTATATACTTCTGGGTAGGGGAACGTTGTAGCTGATGCTCTCATTAGGAGATCGGGCATTCAGCTGCTAGGACATGTGACATAACAGCTAGCCACATTGCAGATATCCTTTGTGGATATAGATAGAGTATCCATTCTTCAGTCTCTCACAGTCACTCATCCACTTCTTCCATGAGTCAGCGAGGAATAGCGTGGGGACCTTAACTGTGAGATGCGACGTGCTCAGATATCCACAGGTCAGGCGCCTGATGGATTTTTTGAAGGAGGGGAGGACGTCATCCTCTTCAGGGGATTTACTATGGTACCATTTGCACAATAGGAGGAAGTGATGAGGGAGTTTCAAACTTCTCCTATAGAGGTACATCAATGAGTGGAAAAGATGTATCAGGACCTCAGATGACAAAACTAGTGACCCGGTATGAAGAAGGTTGTAGCAGAGTTTGTATCACGATGCCTCACTAGTCAGCAAGTGAAGGCAGAGCACCAGGTACCAGCAGGCTTGGAATATCCCTTATAGGTCCCAGAGTGGAAGTGGGACGAGATATTCATGGATTTAGTGACGGGGCTTCCATGCACATCCAGAGGACACGACTCTATTTGGGTGATCGTAGACCGACTCACCATGTCGGCTCACTTGCTACCGATCAGAGAGCAGGGCTCAATAGAGATCTTTGCATGAATATACATTCAGGGTATTGTACGACTTCATGGTGTGCCATCGTCTATCGTTTCTGATCGTGATGATCATTTCACTTCTCGACTATGGAAGTGGTTACATGAGGTTTTTTAGACGCAACTATGTCTAAGCACCGCATTCCATCCTTAGACGGACGACCAGAAAGAGAGGACCATTCAGACTCTCGAGGACATGCTCTGTGCATTTGTTCTTGACTTTGGTCGCAGTTGGGAGGATCATTTACTCTTGGTGGAGTTTGCATACAACAACAGCTACCACTCCACCATCGAGATGGAACCATACGAGGCACTGTTCGGCTGACCTTGTAGATCACCTCTGTGCTGGACTGACCCTGAGGAGTCCTCACTTGTAGGACTAGATATGGTTCAGGCTACGATGGAGAAGGTGAAGATCATCCAGGAGCGGATGAAGATTGCACAGAGCAGACAGAATTCCTATGCTGATAGGATACAGAGACCACTGGAGTTTGAGGATGGTGACCACGTCTTCCTAAGGGTCTCACCTCGATGAGGTCTATGGCTATTTGGATGGGGCGACAATTATCTCTGCGTTTCATCGGACCTTCCCAGGTCCTCAGTAGAGTAGGCGAGGTGGCTTACCGCCAGGCCCTTCCACCTCAGTTGCACCGGGTGCATGATGTCTTCCACGTATCTCAGCTGAGAAGATACGTGCACGAACCGTCCAACATCATCGACCATAGGTAGCTGGACATCGATGACGGGGATAAATTCAAAGAGGTCCCGTTGGAGATAGAGGATCGACAGGAGCGGGTCCTACATCGATGGTCGATTCCTCTTGTGCAAATTAGCTAGTAGCATGTGAACCTCTAGGAGAGAACATAGGAGCAGGAGGCTCAGATGCGAGATCAGTACACCCAGTTGTTTCCCTAGTGTGTGTTGTAGCTTTACGTGGACATAAAGCCCTGATTTGGGAGTAATGTAAAGACCCGGAAATTTCATGGAAATTTTTTTCTTAAATAGTTTTGAATTTTACAAGTCTATTGTTTCTGATGGAACTTGATTCCGAGGCCCAGTGTGCCCAGAATCAATTTCTGAGGTTTTTTTCAGGTACGTTCAATAAAAGTACGTGTGGGTTTTTCTATCTTTTGAACCGGTGCTCGAATTTTAAATTCAAGGACACCGAAGAACTCATAGCGCCAGTATTAATTTAAGGGGACCTTTACCGCAGTTGCGTTTTATGCGGGTTGAAAGTTAATTTTTTTGGATTTAGAATAAATTAAATAAAAGTTTTGTACATAATTTTATTTATATTAAGTAGTTATATCCTACAAGGGGAAGTTATAGGTGGGTCCCAACCCCACATAACCTCCTTTGACATGATAATGTGAGGTGGGGCCCACACGAACCCCTAAACTTTCAACATCCCTTAACTACCCATTAAACCCCCCCTTTTAATTAATTTGACAACTCCCCCCTTAATTAATGTGATCACTTCACCTCCCTCTCTCCAATTTATTTTTTCGAAAACTTTTTAATTAATGAATTGAAATCTTCAATTAATTAATTAAGTTGTTTGAATTTTGAATTCAAATGTCAATAAAATAATAGCCTGAGAAATTATTTTTTTGCACACGTTGTGTTGGGAGTACTTTGGGAAGGATCTAGAGAAATAGAAGAAAACTGTTCATCTCTCGATGAAGAATAACTCCGACGAAGAACGTGAAGTCACCAACGAAGATTCTTCTTCAGGCGCACTCTGAAGTCAATGGAATCGATATCCTTTTTCTACGACGCCTGACCTCCACAGCGCTTGTCTTCTGTGAGTCATTGATGTGCTCTGCTCTTGAAATCGAGGTAGGGGGTTTGTTTCAATTTTAATTTTATAAAATTTTTCTTCGTTCTTCATTGAAACCATGTTTTATCTTCGGCCATATGATATCTCCTAGCATGGAGGGTGCAGTCTGAAAGAACATGTCCTGACGACCCTCCAACGATCCTCTGATGATCCTTGTTTTATTTCAATAAAGGCGGTGACGGAAGAGGTGGTGGAGAACGGAGAAAGTGTCGACCGTATACTGGCCGCATGGAGAGGAACCATGGCACATATCCACGGGCTGCTCGGTTGAAGAAGAACCAACCGGCTAAAGTCGGCCGGGCCGAAGGGAGACCGTGGCCCCACAAGGGGTGCCGCGCTGCGGAGAACCGCTGCCCGCGCTCCGTGGGCTGCTTTGGTGGGCGCACCGGCCGGCTCATCAACCAGCTGGGTTGATGAAGGTTGTAACACCTGAAAGTGCAGCGCAGGAGGACCGCGGACCACCCGTGAAGACCGCTGGCACCGGGAAGACCGACCGGCTTCTGCTAGCCTGACATGAGGGCGGCGCCACTCGATGCCGACGATTCAGGAAACCAGGGGGCCGCGCCCCCCCACATCGCTCGACCACCCGGGCTGAGCCTCTCAACCTGCCTGGCCTCGCTTCGCCGGGCCGCGCCACGCCACGCTGGGCCGGGTTTCACCCCTTGGGCCTGTACGCGCCCCACCAGGTTAGGCTGCATGCTTCACTGGCCCGGTTTGACACCAGTCGGGTCAGACTCGCCAAAACCGAGTTGACCCAACCCGCCAGCCCACTAGGCTTGATGGGCCATGCTAGTTTCCATTTAAACGTGAATAAAATTAGGACCGCACGTCCGATCGAGGATCCATCTATGAAATGGGGACCCTCGCGACGTAACAGTACTTTTGCGATACTCTATGTTTGTTTTCAAATACTTTGAAAAATGGCCGGGTTTGGAACGAGTGTAATTCCAACCGAGGCCCAGGAATGGAAAAGCCCAAATCCCCCAGACAGAGCGTCCGATTGATGCACCTTATGTTGATTTGGGTTCCTTTTGACGAGATGAAACATCGGGATACATCCAATTGGGGCTTCATTATAGTTGTTTTATCGACATCTTGGCTCGAGGAGCAGACCCTCCTAGAATCGAGCAGGCTGTGTGCGGGAACCCTATAACTGGCTGCGACTGCGATGACTACAGTACTGGAATCCTCCGTGGGTTCGATGATGATGGCTACCGTATTGGAATCCTATATGGGTTCAACGATGACGCCAACTATACTGGAATCCTTTGTGGGTTTGACAGTGATGACAACTATACTTGTATCCTACGTGGGTCCGACAGTTTGACTTCTGTACTAGTATCCTGAGGAGGTCCGACAGAGTAGCTGGTCTAGTATCCTACATTGGTTCGACAACTTATCTTTCCTAGTATCCTACGTGGGTCCAATAGCTTAGATGAATCGGTGACTAATTAGATCATATTTATCTCTTTACGAAACAAGTATACATGTGTGATTTGAGTCTTGAATTCCAATCATTATCATTGATGTGATTGACTTGATTTCCTGTGTGGACTAGGTTGTGTATGGGATTGAGAGTTGGAGCCGAACTGTGATTGATAACTTAGGTATATATATGGGAAAATACCTAAGTTGAGTTGGATGATACTTCTTGATTGAATCTTACTTATGTGGTTTATCCTTCGTGGATTCTGTGAGACCTTCGGGGGGTCTCGAGGTCCCTACTGAGTATCATATACTCACACCTGCATAGGCTATGCCCAAAAAACGTTGTGTTGGATGCAGACGATGAACAACACTGAGCGAGGTGGAGACTTGTGGAGCTGGACGGTACCCAGAGGTGGACAACTTGGCGAGATGTACACAGAGCGGACGACCGAACCCGAGGTGCTGAGGAGGCCATCTTGACCCACCCTCCAGGTGGGATTCCCGGAGGATGACTCAGTGGTTGCTGTGTTAATTTACTAAAGTTGTACTAGCTTCTCAATTGTACTATACTTACTATTGGGCTTGTATTTCTGGCCCCTTTCCTTTCGGCATTTACTTTTGTATTCAGTTACACAGTGCTTCCTTCTGTTGCGTACTCTGTTGTGTTTGTTTACTTTTATAAAGGAATGCCTTCCCTTTTTATCAGGATTATGCCTATGGTGCTAGTTTCCATCCCCTGAACATTGGAAGGTGGGCTTGGGGTAGTCATGGCACGAGCCTCGAGGACAGGTCATGATCCACTTTGGTTAATCATCATTAATTATGAAACTATTTCCTATAAAAAATTGATTTAAAAAATATCAACATCATTTTTATAAAAAAATGAGAAATATTGAAGTTACCACTTTTTTATGTGATTTTTTTACTAAACCACAAAAAATAATTATAAAATAACTTTGGAAAATATATAATTTAATTTCAAGAAATTATAATGATAATTTTTTAAAGATATGTTTCATATTTTTAATCCTATCATTATCTAAATGGTTACTTCTAGTGTTATAGAATATTTTCTCACATGTAGTCAATAAATGTATCCTAATGTTAAAAAATCAACACAAGAATACAAATTATTCCATTTTATATGAATATTCAATTTTTTTATTAATATTACAGTCCTAAAAACAATAATGTTTTAGTTTATTTTGATACAAGTTAAATAATCATCAAATTCCATGAATGATATTCATTATCTCTAAAACAAATATTCCCACCTTTTTTCCTTTACATACATATCTGAATTATAACATTTCATTATAAAATGGGAAAATGGAAGCATAAAAAATGGTGATATGAGATTCTTTATAATGGTAATCATAAAATATATCTCAAAAATATAAAAAGTGATTCCTAGATGAGAATACATTTCCTAGAGTATAATATTTTTCCTAACATATGAATATGATACTCAAAATAAAAAATCTCAAAAAAATTCTTAATAACTTCAACCATGGGTATCAAGAAAAACATTACCCTGCTTTAAAAAGGAATTAATATAACCATTTTCCAAATAATAACTATGAGAAAAAAACATAAAATATAATAACATTATTGATAAAAAAATTCCAAAATCCAATAACATTATAGGTCTATAAGCATAACTATCATCCCATATCTATATGGATAGGGTATCATCAATATATTCCTTTATCATAGCTGATCATGTATTTTAATCATCTCTTTGTATATTTTTTAGGAATTTCTAATTTTATCCCATATTATATAGATGACAAAATATTATAATCATCCCATAGTAATCATAAATGTTACTATACCTTTTCCAAAAGAGTTAGAGGGATATAATAGATTTAATCCCAGCATCTCAGAACTGGTGATAAAATCATAATATTTAAATATATTACCTTCATACAATAATAATTATGAACATTTGGTCATACTGATATAAAACAATAATTCTTAATATCGGATCACTTACATTCTGAATGACCATTTATTCAATGAGTGTTATAAAATTATTACTAAATCCATCGTGAAAATACACATGTCTTTATAATAAAATTTCTTCATGCAATACCTATCATGTAATTTTAAATATTTTTTTATTATCATCACAAAAATTTATCACATATAGTCATTTCTTATGTTAAAAATTTCTTTATAACATGTGTAAAAAACTTATGTTTGTGATCTCAAATTCCATGTAAGGGTAAAAATAGTAATTAATAATTGAATATAATTAAATTAACATATGATGTAATGAATGGTATAGTAAGATAATTATTATTTTTGAGTATAACATAATATAATTTGTAAAAATAGAAAAATTGTTCCTAAAAGTAGAAAAATGGAATAAATAATTTATATCATACAATATATATATTAGTTGATAGTAATATGACATGTCAAATTAGTCTTTCTATAAATGATCTATTATAAATCATATGAATAATTAAAAAAATAGGTATTGTGGAACATAAATAATTCAACATGTAAAAACATAACAATATAATTACATTATATCCTTTGATTGACATATAAATGGTGAACTCTATCATCTATTAGGTGTAACATACAGTTAGTTACAACCATCAATTTACCATTTTCAATGGACGGTTATAACAGATCAAATCATCCTTGGTTAATAATGTAATCAACTTTACTTGAATTATAACTTAAATAAAAAATACAAGATAAATATTTGAAATTATCCTCAATCCTACATACATATGTACATGTACCATATAATTAGAAAAAAAATTAGTTATCAATTTTCTAACTTATCACCATTCAAATAACCGTCATTCCTATTTAGCATGATTAATCAGTGGAAAAACAAATGTGATCCGTGAAAATGAAAGTAAAAATCATAAATAATAAAACAATATAAGGGTTTTGAATTGTATAAAAATATCATATCCCTAGTGAATAAATATAATATATGTTATATATATATATATTAATGTACCTTTATAATAATTTAAAAGTTTTTCATGTAAAATAACAGAAAATAAACATATCTTGAACATCCTTTACAAACTAAAAAACTCGAAAACATAGATCACATTATTTTCATTTAAAATAATATTATATTATATTATAGAAATATTCAAAAAAATGAATGATTATGGTAGCATTAAAATCCTCACATATTGGAATTATTTCAAATATTCATTCATTCCATTCTTTTTAAACCCATTCAAAATTGACATGAAAAAAATATGATGAATTTTTCATTAAATAATTTCTAAGAATCATAAAAGACCATTATAATAAAATTATGAAATACATTATATATAGAAAAAAAAATATTTAAAATAGATAAATATAAAGGGGGATGTTTTGGATTAATTTATTTTATTTCATTAAATAGTTGTGTTTAAAAATCCCATTTGATGGTATTTAATCCAAAAAAACATCACAGAATAAAATAAAATACAAATGAAAATAAAACAAATATTTTATGAATATTTGATATATTATATTTAAAACCTAATTAAAAACCCCAAATAAATGAATATAGTTGAATTATTCATAAAATGCCTCAAATAATGATATTTCATATAAAAATGCATTACAAATTTGGAAATGCCTGAATAGAAATGAAATTTAAATAAGTAAGGTAACAAGAATATATAATTAATATTATTTCAATGTAATATAAGATGATAATGTTTTAATGGGATATAATGTCTATATATAAAATTAAATATGGTTCATAATCCTTAACTATGTCTTGATGAATTGATATTGAAAACATGAAAACAATTAAAATGGGTATAAAAGTTAAATCAATATCTCATCAAATGAGATAACATTAAATTGTAATATAATATAAAAATAACTACTTATTGATGATATAATACCTAAATAAGAATCTTATAAACCATATAAAAACATTATGATGAATAATATGATGTATGTATCTATGAAATAACACTTAGATGAATAAGCGTTACAATAACAGTACCACTAAAGGGATAATTAATCAAGGAATCTATTTTGTGTAACAATTTTAAAAAAAAATCAAGTAGAAATATGTCATAATACATGAAACATTCTTGGATTTTATGAAGTAAAAACTATATTTTCTAGAGTATATGATACACCACATCGATATTAAATGAATAAGAAAATATTATTATTTTAATGATACCATTAGCACATATCCTCTATAAATGTGGGAATGAAAAGGATAAAATTGAGTAACATAATATTGTATACACATTTATATGTAATTATTTTTAGAAACTAATTTTGAAATGAAACCCTTTCAAAAATAAATAGAAATCTCTTTCTAACAACAATTTAGACAGGAAGATATGTGTTTTAAAAAACCAATAAAAAAATTTACATTTTTTGGATTATATTGAAAAAATATATAACTAATATGTTCAATATAATGTTTTAAATTCGTTCTATCTGTTTTCTATACTTGACATAAAAATAAAATGAATTTTATGCATAACAATTGTATTTTTCTAAAAACAATTTTATCACCATTTAATTGAGAACTTATTTTAAATATAATTTTTTAATCAAATAAAAATCGTATTTGAAAAAAATATCTTAAATTTTGAAATCTAAATATCATATTTTTAATTTGTTAATTTTTTTCATTATTATGAATAGTTTTATTTATTGATGAATAATTAAAAATACTGTATTTTAATTGAAAATTGACTTTTCATATAAATAATTTACAATAATAAAGTATAATTTAAATTTGTTTTTATATAAACTATTATCAATTATACATATATTAAACAAAAAAAAATCAATGGAATCATATTTATATTTAATTTAGATATAAAAACTTAGTGAACTTTTAAACATGTTAACTTAGTAACATTATTTCTCAGCCCTTCTTTGAGATTTATTTGTAATTATATTTATCCACTTATTTGTTTTTTATTTTTAAAAATTTATTCTATATTTGGTATCATATTTACCATATTTAGTTAATATGACCATTTTGTTTTTGGAAATATGAATAGTAAGAATAGTAATATTTATTACCACAGTTCGTGGTAAATAGGAAAAATAATGGTGATGATAATGTTATTAATATTTGAATATAACCCTAAAAAATTTCCTTCATTAAATTTATAATTTATTGTCGACCAAATAATTCATTTTCGGAATTTATGATCTATTGGACCCACATGTATGGAATTAATACCCTTATAGTATTTTATATTAACGAAGTTTAAAATATGTAATACTTATGTTTTTAAGGACTATAAAATTTACACTAAAGCGTTATTATGAATATATATAAGATAATATATAGAATTTAGAAATATACAAATATATATTATTCATGTAATTTTTTTATTTCTAGTGAGAAAATAGTTACTTTAAATGGTTACACAAAAATTGTGGAATAAATAGTTTACAAATGTAAATATAAAATTCTTATATTAAAATATAATGTTAAATAATTAATATAATAAAATAATGCTGGGAGGATATTTAATTCATTGGTATGTAATAAAATAGGTTTATTTTTTTATATCATTTATCCTGATATTGATTAAAATTAATGAAATAAATAGATTCAAAATTTACATTAATGATATTTTAAAATAAATAATCTTTTACTAAAGGATTTGAAAATATTAAGTACATAAAATTTTACATATGATTTATAGAAGGTTTTATGTGTCATCTATGATTTATTTATGGCCTATTTGGCCTTTTATTGAAACTATATTAAATATTAATGACTATAATTCCACATTGTCACTATAAGAATTAAAAGGAGATAAATAATGGTTATAGACCAATGGTAAGGATTAAAAAATATTAATAACATTTATACGTTTAATTTAATTATTTTATTTCCATACATATTCATCCTAGATTCTAAATAAAATTTTTCAGAGATATTTTGATTAGAAAAGAAGGTAATATTAATATAATATTTTGAGGAATTCCAAAAGAGACCGCCACTCTCTAATAAAAGGGAACAAGCTCATATTTATTTATCACAATAAAAATATATTTGGATGAAAGAAGATCTAGATTAAAATTTAATAAAATACATTGAAAAATTATTTATCACTTATTTTGGGTGTCACAACACCTTTATTGGTTTTAAGGTGTTACAAAAAGAGATTGATTGATTATATCATATCATTTTTAATTAAATATTTATGTTTTGTTTTTTCTTCATCATTAATATATTATTAATCAATTATGAAATAATAACTCCAATTTCTTCTTATACATATATTTAATCATGTTAATTTCATCACTTAAATCCATCTCATATTCCATGAAATGAGATAATAAGTCATCGTTCGTGTGTACACCAGACTACTGCATCACAGACTAATATAATTTGTTTTTCATCTCCATAACAAAATAATGGTTATAATTATGTAATTAATGTTTATTTATGACATTAAATATATTTTTATCCTTATTAATATATTATATATCATTTTTTCCTAATTTTTCATGAACCAAAAAATTATAACTGTGTTCATGCATATGTGTCAATTATCACCATCACAAAGCGAAGTGATTCTTTTTCAGGACCAAATCAAATTGTATATATTTATATATGGACATAATTATTATGATAATACAAATATTATTATAAGTCTTCAATGATAATATTAGACTTACCTTTTTTCCCTAATGACCATTGAAAAATGAGAATGTTACTCAGGTATATGTATGACAAACCATCTCCTTGATTATAAAGTAGTTATTTTTCATATCAATATGTAACAGATGGATTTAAAAGTATAATTAATTTAAAAATATGATTATTATTTCATTAATATTTTTCTATAGATGATGGAATAATGACTTCTTTGACTATTGACATCATACCAAATACATTTTTGACTCAAGAACCGAATAACATCAAAATATAAGACATGAACTTAAATAAAGAAGTTATTTTCATAAGATATTAAAAAGTGATAAAATTAATAATACAAAATAAAAATTTTCTCGAGAAATTATATATTTAACCTATTTATAATTTAGTAATATAATGTTTTAATGTGATGAGTGAGACTCAAGTTAAGAGAGTTTCTTTTATAATAACAATCATATTTTAAAGTTATTATTTTAAATATTTTTAAATAAGCCAAAATTAATGTTTTTATAATATATTAAAAATTAAAATCATTTACCATATTATTGTCTTTAAAGGTTTGAAATAATATTTTATATTTTTTATAGTTTTATTTTCAAATAATTTTTTTTCATTTACGAATGCGCATCTTTGTAATATTTAAAAGTGATTTTAAAAAAGAAAAGTTATTTTTATTCAGTTTTTTCTTTAATGAAATACGAAAATGTTATTAATATATTATTATTAAAGGTATTTTTTTGGAGGATGGGTGTTAACATTATAAACTGAGGGTTGCTGAGTCGGTTATAGCTCTCCAATGCGTTGGGTAAAGGGAAAGAGATAACCAGTAGGGTTTCTCCCAAAATATTAATGGACTATACTGTCGTGGTATTTCCAAATTAAACTATAAAGGTTACTCCATATGTATATGTGAGAAATAAATTATATATTATAGAGAAGGAAATTATTCCACATGCAAAAATTATTATTTATATTTTCTATGATTTTATATGAAACTTATCATTTCATAATGTAATCTAATGAGCATATATTTTATACTAAAATTATAACTTTGTGACAATATTTTCATGGGGTTGAAATTATTCATGGAAAAATGGTTTATTTATTTAATTTTTATGTATCTTCCAATTTTACTAAAAAATTTCATTTGGTTTAATTATGGGTAAATAGAATAGGGATTTCAAGTTTAATGTTGTAATGTTTTTTCATGAATAATAAATCATATATTATATTAAAAATTATATACTATATAAATAATAGATAATATTTAATTGGTAGAAAATTTTCATGAATGTGGGGTTTTATTTATGAAATATTACCTAACACTATAAATCTAAAAAAATGAAAAGACCCTATAAATTATAAGTTAATTCAAGATAAAAATATTAGAATATGTAATGTTTATGGTCTATAATTATATTTGGTATAAATTAAGGGATTAGAAATATTTTGGGATTATGAATTTTAGTTAAAAATTGAATAATTTCTTAGGTAAATTATTTAATTAAAATGAATGCTCTATTACTTTTTCAAATCGAGGAATCATTGTCACCAATGGAATGAGGAAGATATCAAAGAATAGTTTCATATCATCCACATGAATTTCATGCAATAATTAATGAAAATTCATGTAAATATGATTTTGAAATTTTTTTAAATATACAACTATCCTAAAAACTGTTTTATGTAATATCTAACACCTCCTCCATGCCACTATACAACTGTGCTTCAGAGGTTGTTTTTAATCAAATATTGTTTTCCCTATTTTTACATACATTCAAAACAAGAAAATATTATCATAGAATTTTCAAATATTTTACTCTATATTAGGACATTATTTAATATTATGATTTTAATGAAGCTTAATAAAAAATGTAGACCATCATACAAACTATTATTATTTCATTTTATTATATCATCTTATGGGACATAAAAAATGTATTTTTAAAGGAAACATTTTTGAATGTTTCAAAAACAATTTTGTCCAATTTTGATTTATAAATATCAATTTTTACCAGATGTTTTAGAATTATATGTCATGAAAATATATTATCCAAAAAATATTTCCATAACTACTCCCATACATCCTATGTTTTATAAAGTGCATTTATAGATAGGAAATAAGGGACATTGAAGAATATATAAAGAGTTATTGTAATGGGTGGACCATTTTTATATGTGAAAAAAATAATCAAAGAAATAAGGTGGACACCATGATCATGATATGCAATCAGTTCATCATTGCTTTGTTTTATTTAAATAATATGATTATAAAATATCAAATGTCATGATATTAATGACTTTGCGTAATATTAAGTGGATGCAATTAATGTTTTATATGAAAAATGATAATTAGAAGATATTTATTGATGTTGAAACATTCTATTACTGGGTGAAATTTTACATTTAATGTATGCATATATACTTATTTCCTTTTTATAGGGTGTAAAAAAATTCATCACCAATTCAAAATTAATGATGAAACATATACTTTATCTGTTATGTTTTATTACTAACAAAATTATATTGAACCCAATATATATATAGTTTTGGGATTTTTTTCTTTTTCACAACCATTACCTCTAACACTGGCCATCAAAACCTTATATTTAGTTTATTCATCTATGTTCAAGTTTTACTACATGAAAACCTATTATGTGTTATCTCATTTCACTATTTTTACTTCTCTTTCTTTTTTAATTCAAGGTTTTATTAATTAATTTTTTAAATATCGTATTTCAAGAAACCTATTATTAAAATTCCTAACATCACTATGAATACCAATTTGAAATTAAACTAATAAATTTATAATTAGGGGTGGGTTGAAATGTGTCATCCCAATAATTTAGTAAGGAAAAATTATTTTCAATAAGATAAATGATATGCCACATCAAGTTTAAATGAAAAAAATAAATAATATTATATAATTGTTACAGATATAAACTATCTGTTCAAATAGACTAAATGAAAATTATTAACTGATTTAATAAAATATAGTTTACATATGTATATATAATAAATAGTTTTTTTATATATTTGAAAATATAACCCTTTTTAAAATGAAAGTAAATATTCTTATGAAAAAGAATTGAAATTTGAAAATGATTCTTTACAAAAAAATTAAAAAAAATACTTATTTCATTATATTAAATAACAAAAATAATATAAAAATTATTATGTTTTCAATTAATCATTTGTGTTATCTATACATGATATAAAAAATAAAACCAATTTTATACTGGGAATAAAACTTTTCAAAATTGTTGTGTTAACACATTTGAATAGGGAACTTATTTCAAAACAAAATTTTGACACATTATTAATTTTTATAAGAATAAATAAGCTTCATTTTTTGATAATGAATATAAAAAATTACTTTTTTTTGATTATTTTATATTCAAATATTTTTCTTTTTGAGATTAATAGTGAAATATACTACATTTTAATTGAAAGTTGATTTTTTATCTAAATGGTGAAAAATATTAAATTATATTTTCAATTTATTTTAATTTAATATTAGATTAAATATATATATTAATAAAATTTCGGTTAATTTTTTTTTTTTTTTGAATTCATATATAAAATCTTAGTATGTTTTTTATCATTTTATAATTAAAAAACTCTTCCTCTCCCTATATATTTGATTAAACTAATATTAATTTTGTCGACTTCTATATATTTATTGTTTCAAAATTGGTTCCATATTATTTATCACAGTGTCCAAATTTAGTAAATAAGTTCCTTTTATTGTTGGAAAATCTAAATATTAAAATTATTAAAAAAATTTAACATGGTTAAGGTTAAATCATGCAATTAAAGGTAAAGATAATATTATTTATATTATAAAATAACAAAAAAATCATGTAGAATTAATATTTAAACAATGAGTATTGACATAAATAATCATTTATTATAATTTATGATCTATTAGGGCACATTGGATGATTTAATCCTCATGTAGTTTTTTATTTTAGGGAAATGATTATGATGTCATACATATGTTTTATTATCTACAAAATTTATAATAAAGAGGTACCTAGAAGATATCTTTAAATTTAAATAGTATTTAGAAATAAATTTAATTTATATTCATCATGAAAATATATTTTTAATTTTCAATAATGAAATTTTCACCTTAAATAATGAACAATAGTGACGCAAAAATTATTTTACTAATAGAATTATCAACTAATTGTTTTTATAAATATTAAAATAAATATATGTTTGGATAAATAATTTCACTAAATAATTTTATATATTAACTAGTCATGTGTTTAATGAAATAATTTTTTTAATTATAATAGTTATCTTGATATTTATTAATAGTCATATAATCATTAGTTTGAAAATTATTAATAATGACATTTTAAAATAAATATTTGTTTATTAAATTATATAAAGTATGGATAAAAAATTGCGAAAAGTTTAAAATTTCACCCCGGATTCATTTATGGTATGTTTTTAATTTATTTTAATTATTATCCCATAATTATTATAAATTCATTTCTCCATGTTAATTGATAAATGAGTTAAATAAGGGATAAATTCAAAGTATAAGGTTTTAAAAAATATAATTTTTTTGAAAGATTTTATTGTCATGAACAATCATACTATCTTCAAAATAAATTAATTTTGATCCAGTTGAAGTAGAGTATTTATCTATATTAATTTAATATGTTGGGATACTCAAACAATGCCCCTCCTATATTATAGGAAAGGGAACTTATTCTTCTTTTTATTTCACACTTGAAAAAAAATATAGATTGAAAATTATCTTAAAAATCACATACTATAATCCCTCACCACATTATATATCTCTTATATTATACATAACACCACACTTAGTTATCTTATGTTTTTAATTAAATGAAATTTGTATAAGAAAATATATCATTTTTAATTAAGTGTTTTTATATTGATTATTTTTCCAAAGAAATCAAAAAATACTCAACCAGAAAGAAATATTAAGTCGTGTATAATTAATATTTTTTTATGTATTTATTTTAATATTAAAACATAATTATATCTCCTCATTCATTGATTGGGAAAACAATTTATCATTCATGTGTATGGAGGAATATTTTCACGTGAACCGATATATTTAATTTTACATCAAAAAATTTTAGTACTAGTTATAATGATGGAATTAATGTTTATAAATGATATTAATTATATTTTTATAATTATGAAAATATAATATATCATTGTCATTCTTACCATTACTTGAAATGAAAATGATAACTTTGTTCGTCTATAGGTGTGAATTATCACCTCTATAAAGTAATGTGATTATTTTTTCATCCTAAAATCACATTGATTATATATATAAGTATATTAAAATTATTGTAATTTCAATGATCTCTATGGTATTTTATTTTTTAAAATCTGGTAGTTGAGTTGTTCTTGCAGGAAGCGATGACTCATGTAAAAATATTGGAAGAAATTCACTTTTAAAAATAACGATTCCGGAATGGGAAGTCCCAAAGGTGAGTCATATTGGTGAGTTTCGACAGTGAATCTCATTGATAGACCCCCAACATTGAATCACACTAGTAGCTCTCCAATGGTGACTCAAGATATAGAGTCGTTCATCGGTATCTCTTCTAATGATGAGTCTCCCAGTAGTGACTCATCAATTGATAGCTTATACACTGATTACTCATGGAGGAGAGTCATCTAGTGGATGCTAATCCAATGTTGAGTCACCCAATAGTGACTCATCAACCAGCATCTCATACACTGGTGACTCAAAATGGTGAATCACCTAATAGTGAGTCATTTTCAATAGTTTTTCAATATTTCAGTTCTATCCAATAATCCAATTTTCTATAGTTTCTACTCTATGATGTTTTCATGAACATAAAACACATTTAAAGAAATTATTTATGGGATTTAAGGCTGATTCAACGACCTTAAATCCTATAGAAAAGTTTATAAGGGTTTGGGTTCCATTACTTGGTCTTACCGTGTGGTTTTTTTGAGATCCGCTATTAATGGAAATTCAATACGGATTCATATTTCACGAGTCTTGGATCTAAAAATTCTAAGACTTGAGTGACTTCCCTTCTTTCATTCCATCTACAATCACTTGGTATCATATTCCCATAGTTGTTTCATTCATAAGGAGTTGAGTGACCATGGTGTGGAACTTGGGCTTTGTTTCCTTAGAGTCCATCATACTATGCACACAACCATGTTTTTTTGCAACTATAATGTGTTGATCCATACTTGATATAAGGTATTTTCAAATGTTGTTCTTCTTGGTTACCAAAATTGTTTCCTCCCGTTTCTCCCTTCCATGTGATGGAATGTGATTTCCACATTTATAATGGATCTTTCTTGGGTTTTGGTTGATGTCGTTGTGTCATGGCATCCTCAGGTGGATGCAGTCATTGTGGTAGAGGTGATCATGATCCATTTTGTTGGACCATTCTCATTCTATGAACCTCAAAAACATTTTTAGGGGGGGATTCATTGATTCACTTATTATTTACATGAAATTTTTGAGATCACATGATCTATAACTATGGATCAAAATGAAATTGATATAATAAATAATTGAATGATATTAAAAATTTGTATCAATCATATGTTTTTTATTTATACCATGATCATAGTTTGCCTATTGATTTTCTAGATAGTGTGATATCTATAAATTTCTTATTTCGAATTTTTTTGACAGAAATTGTTAAATATCATAAATCCATAATTAAATTATAACTAATTGGATAATGGATTAGAGAGACATGTTAATGAATTTGGTTATTGATGATATAATTTTTTGTTGATCAACTTGATGAACCCAGTCATTTAGAATTGAATTGGTTAATGATCCGGAATCTTGTTGATTGTTTTTAATAAATTATTAAAAGAACATTAAATTTATTGATTAATTAATTTGTGATAGCAGTAATATCTTGTTACCTATGTTTTCTATAGTTGGATCCTGAATTATGAATGTGATGATTCAATATGTAATGAAGAACTTGTTCTGTGATTAAATATAATTCCTTTGGAGGGTATGTGTTATCGGCTTTCTTATAAAGTCCATGTGCCTTATCCATTAGATCAATGAGAGATGATTTTGTGTAATGAATTAATTCCTTGATTTTTGGATAGGATCCCATTTCTATGTTGTTCCTGCTGCTTTGGATGTGCTTTGGACACGAGACATGTGGTAGGTGGGGAAGTGAGTCCCGAATATAATGTGAGCCAGGGATGGTAGATCTTGGAGGGATATTGTGGTACGTAATGTAGGAAGGCCTGATTTTTGTGGCATAAGATGATTAATAGAGTGTCAAGATGCATTAGTTTATCCATGAAGTGTCTTTGGGGACACCAGAGATGATGGAATGGGTTGATCTTGAGCATACCCATTTTTATGAAAGCTTGATGCTTTTTGGATAGGTTGTTTGTTTGTCTGCATTACATTCCCCACTACATGAGGCCACTAGTTTTTCATAGTCAACATCAGGAAGAGTCAATGAAAAATGAGGTATGCCACATTCTTTCTATTTTTTTATTCATGAGGATGGATGGCTCTACCAACTTGCTATAGGTGGAAAATACTCAATGGGTAGATCATATATTCACTGTATGAATCCCCTGGTTTTTTAATCTTATAATTGTATCTTAAAATATCTTGAAATATGGAATGTGGTATTTTTTTCAATAAATGAATAAACTATGTTTAACACAAGGGGTTGTAGCTTGTTGGGATACAATGATGTGGTTGTAATTCTGAGAATCTATGGACTTAGTTTGGTTATAACAGGATGGTATGGATCTTCATTGGAATGGTAATGAAATGTAATGCATAAAATGATAATGGTTAATTAATGGTTAACATTTTATTAACATAATGTGAAACTAAATAAAAAGGTATAATATGATTTAATAAAAATCATCAAATGGTTGTGCGTTTATATAATATCTACTAGTACTAGTGGATGGGAGTCAGAGAGACATTTGAAAAAGATGAGTCCAAGACAATATTATGTCCATGGTGTGGTTGTGAGATATATTATATAATTAACCTTTTCTGATTTAATATTTTTCTCCACCTAATTGGTTATGGAAACTCACACCCTAGGGATTCTCAGCTCTGGGGGTATTTTCCCCAACATCCTAGTGTGAGCATGGATGGATGATTACCCTCATTGAACCCCCATTGTTCAGCTGGAAAAAACTTTTTCTGGTATTCATAGATATTAGTTTTCCCCAAATATTTTTTTAGAGGTATGTAATTTCTTGCAGTTATTTCACACTCATATATTCTAGATAAATTTTCCTATGGAATAGATTATGTGTAACATGTATATTCTGTCATTGATAGATGATCCTTAATCGGTGTATGGGTTGTGATTTCTTGAGTTATAATACCAGACGTATGATATATGTTATATGAGATGTGGTGTCTCCTGGAAACTAACTGGTAACTATTAGTTATGTGGACGTGGTTGTTATGTTATACGATTTGTATGGTGGGGTGCATTTCCCAGGTGTATTTGTGCTCGCCATTTTGGACAGAGATTCTGAGGATGATTGGTGTTGCGGAAAAGCAACAAAATAGTGGGAACGTTGTAGTGGGGTACCCGTTATATTCTATATAATGTAATATTCTATTGTATTTGATACATGGTCAGAGATTCTATTACGAAGTTGGGAACATAGTTTAACTATTTAAGTGATGAGTTTGATTCATTTGTTATTCATTGTTCATTAGCATGATTTCCATACATTTAATAAGAGATCCATGTTGGATACTATAGATTAAACCCTTATACTAACCCTATGTATATAAACTATTTTTCAGGTTAGTAGTAGCAGGTTGTAGGAAAAGCTGGTAACTACTAGATTGGGGTTTTTCAGGGGTCTTTAGGGTTCATAGTTGCTGCCATTTTACATTCTTTTGGTACTTCCAGATTCTTGTTACAGTTTTAGTAGTTATTTCATTACATAACATATGTTCTATTGGGTTACTATAACTTTTTTGTCTCATAAGAACTTTCTTGGTTTCTATATTGTCTCTCTCTTTCTCATGTGTTCTCTTATAGGGTAATGCCTCCAATCTATGTGTTTACTGCACCATCAATTTTAATCGACAACCCGAGGCATACTAGTGGTGGGAATAGAGTTTCATTATCTAACATCACACATTTTTTTCCCATGAGGTGTCAATATTGTGGGGAGGGGGTCATAACACAGTGGTATCATAGGTTCTGGTTTATGGATTTGGTGGAGTTTAGAGTTAGGAACTGGTGCATTTTATTGGTTTTGTTGGGAAATGGGGTCAACTATGTTTAGCAATTATTGTAAACATGATATAATGGATGAGCCATGTGTATTAATCCCCCTTATAATATAATTAATAGACCTTTAAGATTTCAACCTATACTAAATAAGGTCATACTGGTTGTAGAGTAGAGACCTAGGAAAGGATAGTGCATAATTCATCTTTGTGGAACTGTTTGAATGCACATACCGTGGGATTGTATAACATAAAATAAATAAAAAATTTAAATATTATTAAGTATTCCATATTCTATGTTTTGGATCACTAAATGTTTTTTTTTCTTTTTCAGGTATGGATCCTAGTTGATGTAATCATCTTGTTCATGCAGAATATATTTAGTAGGTTGTGCCATCCGATCACCACATAGTAGAGGCTAGTGAAAATGACACTTAGAGGTGGAATCTTTCCATGTTTCAGAACAAAGTACACAAAATTACAAGGGAATAGTTTTAGGTGTAGCAATATAAGACTAGTTAGAGGATGATAATATAGACTTCAGTTCGATTCGTGTTCTGAAATATCACAAGGTATCATTTTTTCTGATGATACTGTGTTGGGAAGTGAGTATGTTGTGGTTCTTTTTCCTTGTGGATCATGAGGAGTCAGCAAGATCATGAGAGAAGTTACAAGAGTATTTTAGAGCTGAGTTTCATTCTTAGACTGTGATGGCGGAGAGTCACTAGAAGTTGAATACCCTTTAGAAGTAGAGCACCAATGTGAGGGAGTTTGGGATATATTTTAGGAACCTTTTTGGTACATGCATCATGAGGAGTCAAGGGCGATGTATTTTGTGTAGGATTTTCATCTATGGATCGAGCATTAAGTCACCACTATTTATTCTAATGAAATATATAGATGTGTTATCAAGATAAGTGGTCATAAATAGGAAATTATCTAGAATACAAATTATGCCATTTTATATGAATATTCAATTTTTTTATTTATATTACAGTCCTAAAAACAATAATGTTTTAGTTTATTTTGATACAAGTTAAATAATCATCAAATTCCATAAATGATATTCATTATCTCCGAAACAAATATTCCCACCCTTTTTCCTTTACATACATATCTGAATTATAACATTTCATTATAAAATGGGTAAATGGAAGCATAAGAAATGGTGATATGAGATTCTTTATAATGGTAATCATAAAATATATCTCACAAATATAAAAAGTGATTCCTAGATGAGAATACATTTCCTAGAGTATAATATTTTTCCTAACATATGAATATGATACTCAAAATGAAAAATCTCAAAAAAATTCTTAATAACTTCAACCATGGGTATCAAGAAAAACATTACCCTTATTTAAAAAGGAATTAATATAACCATTTTCTAAATAATAACTATAAGAAAAAAAACATAAAATATAATAACATTATTGATAAAAATAAATTCCAAAATCCAATAACATTATATTTCCATAAGCATAACTATCATCCCATATCTATATGGATATGGTATCATCAATATATTCCTTTATCATAGCTGATCATGTATTTTAATCATCTCTTTGTATATTTTTTTTAGGAATTTCTAATTTTATCCCATATTATATAGATCACAAAATATTATAATCATCCCATAGTAATCATAAATGTTACTATACCTTTTACAAAAGAGTTATAGGGATATAATAGATTTAATCCCAGCATCTCAGAACTGGGGATAAAATCATAATATTTAAATATATTACATTCATACAATAATAATTATGAACATTTGGTCATACTGATATAAAACAATAATTCTTAATATCGGATCACTTACATTACCAATGACCATTTATGAAATGATTGTTATAAAATTATTACTAAATCCATCGTGAAAATACACATGTCTTTATAAGAAAATTTCTTCATGCAATACCTGTCATGCAATTTTCAATATTTTTTTTATTATCATCACAAACATTTATCACATATAGTCATTTCTTATGTTAAAAAGTTCTTTATAACATGTGTAAAAAAACATATGTTTTGTGATCTCAAATTCCATGTAAGGGTAAAAATAGTAATTAATAATTGAATATAATTAAATTAACATATGATGTAATGAATGGTATAGTAAGATAATTATTTTTTTTGAGTATAACATAATATAATTTGTAAAAATAGAAACATTGTTCCTAAAAGTAGAAAAATGGAATACATAATTTAAATCATACAATATATATATTAGTTGATAGTCATATGACATGTCAAATTAGTCTTTCTATAAATGATCCATTATAAATCATATGAATAATTAAAAAAATAGGTATTGTGGAACATAAATAATTCAACATGTAAAAACATAACAATATAATTACATTATATCCTTTGATTGACATATAAATGGGGAACTCTATCATCTATTAGATGTAACATACAATTAGTTACAACAATCAATTTACCATTTTCAATGGAAGGTTATAACAGATCCAATCATCCTTGGTTAATAATGTAATCAACTTTACTTGAATTATAACTTAAATAAAAAATACAAGATAAATATTTGAAATTATCCTCAATCCTACATACATATGTACATGTACCATATAATTAGAAAAAAAAATTAGTTATCAATTTTCTAACTTATCACCATTCAAATAACCGTCATTCCTATTTAGCATGATTAATCAGTGGAAAAACAAATGTGATCCGTGAAAATGAAAGTAAAAATCATAAATAATAAAACAATATAAGGGTTTTGAATTGTATAAAAATATCATATCCCTAGTGAATAAATATAATATATGTTATATATATATATTAATGTACCTTTATAATATTTTAAAAGTTTTTCATGTAAAATAACAGAAAATAAACACATCTTGAACATCCTTTACAAACTAAAAAACTCGAAAACATAGATCATGTTATTTTCATTTAAAATAATATTATATTAGATTATAGAAATATTCAAAACAATGAATGATTATGGTAGCATTAAAATCCTCACATATTGGAATTATTTCAAATATTCATTCATTCCATTCTTTTTAAACCCAGTCAAAATTGACATGAAAAAAATATGATGAATTTTTCATTAAATAATTTCTAAGAATCATAAAAGACCATTATAATAAAATTATGAAATCCATTATATATAGAAAAAAAAATATTTAAAATAGATAAATATAAAGGGGGATGTTTTGGATTAATTTATTTTATTTCATTAAATATTTGTGTTTAAAAATCCCATTTGATGGTATTTAATCCAAAAAAACATCACGGAATAAAATAAAATACAAATGAAAATAAAATAAATATTTTATGAATATTTGTTATATTATATTTAAAACCTAATTAAAAACCCCAAATAAATGAATATAGATGAATTATTCATAACATGCCTCAAATAATGATATTTCATATAAAAATTCTTTACAAATTTGGAAATGCCTGAATAGAAATGAAATTTAAATAAGTAAGGTAACAAGAATATATAATTAATATTATTTCAATGTAATATAAGATGATAATGTTTTAATGGGATATAATGTCTATATATAAAATTAAATATGGTTCATAATCCTTAACTATGTCTTGATGAATTGATATTGAAAACATGAAAACAATTAAAATGGGTATAAAAGTTAAATCAATATCTCATCAAATGAGATAACATTAAATTGTAATATAATATAAAAAATAACTACTTATTGATGATATAATACCTAAATAAGAATCTTATAAACCATATAAAAACATTATGATGAATAATATGATGTATGTCTCTATGAAATAGCACCTAGATGAATAAGCGTTACAATAACAGTACCACTAAAGGGATAATTAATCAAGGAATCTATTTTGTGTAACAATTTTAAAAAAAACCAAGTAGAAATATGTCATAATACATGAAACATTCTTGGATTTTATGAAGTAAAAACTATATTTTCTAGAGTACATGATACACCACATCGATATTAAATGAATAAGAAAATATTATTATTTTAATGATACCATTAGCACATATCCTCTATAAATGTGGGAATGAAAAGGATAAAATTGAGTAACAAAATATTGTATACACATTTATATATAATGATTTTTAGAAACTAATTTGGAAATGAAACCCTTTCAAAAATAAATAGAAATCTCTTTCTAACAACAATTTAGACAGGAAGATATGTGTTTTAAAAAAACAATAAAAATTTTTACATTTTTTGGTTTATATTGACAAAATATATAACTAATATGTTCAATATAATGTTTTAAATTCGTTCTATCTGTTTTCTATACTTGAAAAAAAATAAAATGAATTTTATGCATAACAATTGTATTTTTCTAAAAACAATTTTATCACCATTTAATTGAGAACTTATTTTAAATATAATTTTTTAATCATATAAAAATCGTATTTGAAAAAAATATCTTAAATTTTGAAATCTAAATATCATATTTTTAATTTGTTAATTTTTTTCATTATTCTGAATAGTTTTATTTATTGATGAATAATTAAAAATACTGTATTTTAATTGAAAATTTACTTTTCATATAAATAATTTACAATAATAAAGTATAATTTAAATTTGTTTTAATATAAACTATTATCAATTATACATATATTAAACAAAAAAATTTCAATGGAATCATATTTATATTTAATTTAGATATAAAAACTTAGTGAACTTTTAAACATGTTAACTTAGTAACATTATTTCTCACCCCTTCTTTGAGATTTATTTGTAATTATATTCATCCACTTATTTGATTTTTATTTTTAAAAATTTATTCTATATTTGGTATCATATTTACCATATTTAGTTAATATGACCATTTTGTTTTTGGAAATATGAATAGTAAGAATAGTAATATTTATTACCACAGTTCGTGGTAAATCGGAAAAATAATGGTGATGATAATGTTATTAATATTTGAATATTACCCTAAAAAATTTCCTTCATTAAATTTATAATTTCTTGTCGACCAAATAATTCATTTTCTGAATTTATGATCTATTGGACCCACATGTATGGAATTAATACCCTTATAGTATTTTATATTAACGAAGTTTAAAATATGTAATACTTATGTTTTTAAGGACTATAAAATTTACACTAAAGTGTTATTATGAATATATATAAGATAATATATAGAATTTAGAAATATACAAATATATATTATTCATGTAATTTTTTATTTCTAGTGAGGAAATAGTTACTTTAAATGGTTACACAAAAATTGTGGAATAAATAGTTTACAAATGTAAATATAAAATTTTTATATTAAAATATAATGTTAAATATAATTTTAAATAATTAATATAATAAAATAATGCTGAGAGGATATTTAATTCATTGGTATGTAATAAAATAGGTTTCTTTTTTTATATCAGTTATCCTGATATTGATTAAAATTAATGAAATAAATAGTTTCAAAATTTACATTAATGATATTTTAAAATAAATAATTTTTTACTAATGGATTTGAAAATAATAAATATATAAAATTTTACATATGATTAATAGAAGGTTTTATGTGTCATCTATGATTTATTTATGGCCTATTTGGCCTTTTATTGAAACTATATTAAACATTATTGACTATAATTCCACATTGTCACTATAAGAATTAAAAGGAGATAAATAATGGTTATAGACCAATGGTAAGGATTAAAAAATATTAATAACATTTATACGTTTAATTTAATTATTTTATTTCCATACATATTCATCCGAGATTCTAAATAAAATTGTTCAAAGATATTTTGATTAGAAAAGAAGGTAATATTAATATAATATTTTGAGGAATTCCAAAAGAGACAGCCACTCTCTAATAAAAGGGAAAAAGCTCATATTTATTTATCACAATAAAAATATATTTGGATGAAAGAAGATATAGATTAAAATTTAATAAAATACATTGAAAAATTATTTATCTCTTATTTTGGGTGTCACAACACCTTTATTGGTTTTAAGGTATTACAAAAAGAGATTGATTGATTATATCACATCATTTTTAATTAAATATTTATGTTTTGTTTTTTCTTCATCATTAATATATTATTAATCAATTATGAAATAATAACTCCAATTTATTCTTATACATATATTTAATCATGTTAATTTCATCACTTAAATCCATCTCATCTTCTATGAAATGAGATAATAAGTCATCGTTCGTGTGTACACCAGACTACTGCATCACGGACTAATATGATTTGTTTTTCATCTCCATAACAAAATAATGGTTATAATTATGTAATTAATGTTTATTTATGAAATTAAATATATTTTTATCCTTATTAATATATTATATATCATTTTTTTCCTAATTTTTCATGAACCAAAAAATTATAACTGTGTTCATGCATATGTGTCAATTATCACCATTACAAAGCGAAGTGATTCTTTTTCAGGACCAAATCAAATGGTATATATATATATGGAAATAATTATTATGATAATACATATATTATTATAAGTCTTCAATGACAATATTAGACTTACCTTTTTTCCCTAATGACCATTGAAAAATGCGATTGTTACTCAGGTATATGTATGACAAACCATCTCCTTGATTATAATGTAGTTATTTTTCATATCAATACGTAATGGATGGATTTAAAAGTATAATTAATTTCAAAATGTGATTATTATTTCATTAATATTTATTTATAGATGATGGAATAATGGCTTTTTGACTATTGACATCATACCAAATACATTTTTGACTCAAGCACCGAATAACATCAAAATATAAGACAAGAACTTAAATAAAGAAGTAATTTTCATAAGATATTAAAAAGTGATAAAATTAATAATACAAAATAAAAATTTTCTCAGAAATTATATATTTAACCTATTTATAATTTATTAATATAATGTTTTAATGTGATGAGTGAGACTCAAGTTAAGAGAGTTTCTTTTATAATAACAATCATATTTTAATGTTATTATTATAAATATTTTTAAATAACCCAAAATTAATGTTTTTATAATATATTAAAAATTAAAATAATTTCCCATATTATTGTCTTTAAAGGTTTGAAATAATATTTTATATTTTTTATAGTTTTACTTTCAAATAATTTCTTTTTCATTTACGAATGCGCATCTTTGTAATATTTAAAAGTGATTTTAAAATAGAAAAGTTATTTTCATTCAGTTTTTTCTTTAATGAAATATGAAAATGTTATTAATATATTATTATTATAGGTATTTTTTTGGTGGATGGGTGTTAACATTATAAATCGAGGGTTGTTGAGTCGGTTATAGCTCTCCAATGCGTTGGGTAAAGGGAAAGAGATAACCAGTAGGTTTCTCCCAAAATATTAATGGATTATACTGCCGTGGTATTTCTAAATTAAACTATAAAGGTTACTCCATATGTATATGTGAGAAATAAATTATATATTATAGAGAAGGAAATTATTCCACATGTAAAAATTATTATTTATATTTTCTGTGATTTTATATGAAACTTATCATTTCATAATGTAATCTAATGAGCATATATTTTATACTAAAATTATAACTTTGTGACAATATTTTCATGGGGTCGAAATTATTCATGGAAAAATGGTTTATTTATTTAATTTTTATGTATCTTCCAATTTTACTAAAAAATTTCATTTGGTTTAATTATGGGTAAATAGAATAGGGATTTCAAGTTTAATGTTGTAATGTTTTTTCATGAATAATAAATAATATATTATATTAAAAATTATATACTATATAAATAATAGATAATATTTAATTGGTAGAAAATTTTCCTGAATGTGGGGTTTTATGTATGAAATATTACCTAACACTATAAATCTAAAAAAATGAAAAGACCCTATAAATTATAAGATAATTCCAGATAAAAATATTAGAATATGTAATGTTTATGGTCTATAATTATATTTGGTATAAATTAAGGGATTAGAAATATTTAGGGATTATGAATTTTGGTTAAAAATTGAATAATTTCTTAGGTAAATTATTTAATTAAAATTTATGTTCTATTACTTTTTCAAATCGAGGAATCATTGTCACCAATGGAATGAGGAAGATATCAAAGAATAGTTTCATATCTTCCACATGAATGTTATGCAATAATTAATGAAAATTCATGTAAATATGATTTTGAATTTTTTTTAAATATACAACTATCCTAAAAATTGTTTTATGTAATATCTAACACCTCCTCCATGCCACTATACCAATGTGCTTCAGAGGTTGTTTTTATTCAAATATTGTTTTCCCTATTTTCACATATATTCAAAACAAGAAAATAATATCATAGAATTTTCAAATATTTTACTCTATATTAGGACATTATTTAATATTATGATTTTAATGAAGCTTAATAAAAAATGTAGACCATCATACAAACTATTATTATTTCATTTTATTATATCATCTTATGGGACATAAAAATTGTATTTTAAAACGAAACATTATTGAATGTTTCAAAAACAAATTTTTCCAATTTTGATTTATAAATATCAATTTTTATCAGATGTTTTAAAATTATATGTCATAAAAATATATTATCCAAAAAATATTTCCATAACTACTCCCATACATCCTATGTTGTACAAAGTGCATTTATAGATTGGAAATAAGGGACATTGAAGAATATATAAAGAGTTATTGTAATGGGTGGACCATTTTTATATGTGAAAAAAATAATCAAAGAAATAAGTTGGACACCATGATCATGATATGCATTCAGTTCATCATTGCGTTGTTTTATTTAAATAATATGATGATGAAATATCAAATGTCATGATATTAATGACTTTCCGGAATATTAAATGGATGAAATTAATAGTTTATATGAAAAATGATAATTAGAAGTTATTTATTGATGTTAAAACATTCTATTATTGGGTGAAATCTTACATTTAATGTATGCATATATAATTATTTACTTTTTATAGGGTGTAAAAAAATTCATCATCAATTCAAAATTAATGATGAAACATATACTTTATCTGTTATTTTTTATTACTAACAAAATTATATTGAACCCAATATATATATAGTTTTGGGATTTTTTTTTCTTTTTCACAACCATTACCTCTAACACTGTCCATAAAAACCTTATATTTAGTTTATTCATCTATGTTTTAGTTTTACTACATGGAAACCTATTATGTGTTATCTCATTTCACTATTTTACTTCTCTTTCTTTTTTAATTCAAGGTTTTATTAATCAATTTTTTAAATATCGTATTTCAAGAAACCTATTATTAAAATTCCTAACATCATTATAAAGACCAATTTGAAATTAAACTAATAAAATTATAAATATGGGTGGGTTGAAATGTGTCATCCCAATACTTTAGTAAGGAAAAATTATTTTCAATAAGATAAATGATATGCCACATCAAGTTTTAATGGAAAAATAAATAATATTATATAATTGTTACAGTTATAAACTATCTGTTCAAATAGACTAAATGAAAATTATTAACTGATTTAATAAAATATAGTTTACATATGTATATATAATAAATAGTTTTTTTTATAGATTTGAAAATATAACCCTTTTTAAAATCAAAGTAAATATTCTTATGAAAAAGAATTGAAATGTGAAAATTATGTTTTACAAAAAAATTAAAAAAAATACTTATTTCATTATATTAAATAACAAAAATAATATAAAAATTATAATTTTTTCAATTAATCATTTGTGTTATCTATACATGATATAAAAAATGAAACCAATTTTATGCTGGGAATAATACTTTTCAAAATTGTTGTGTTAACACATTTGAATAGGGATCTTGTTTCAAAACAAAATTTTGACACATTATTAATTTTTATAAGAATAAATAAGCTTCATTTTTTGATAATGAATCTAAAAAATTATTATTTTTTGATTATTTTATATTCAAATATTTTTCTTTTTGAGATTAATAGTGAAATATACTACATTTTAATTAAAAGTTGATTTTTATCTAAATGGTGAAGAATATTAAATTATATTTTCAATTTATTTTAATTTAATATTAGATTAAATATATATATTATTAAAATTTAGGTTAATTTATTATTTGTTTTTATTGAATTCATATATAAAATCTTTGTATTTTCTTTATCATTTTATAATTAAAAACTTCTTCCTCTCCCTACATATTTGATTAAACTAATATTAATTTTGTCAACTTCTATATCATTATTGTTTCAAAATTAGTTCCATATTATTTATCATATTTTCCAAATTTAGTAAATAAGTGCCTTTTATTGTTGGAAAATCTGAATATTAAAATTATTAAAAAATTTAACATGGTTAAGGTTAAATCATGAAATTAAAGGTAAAGATAATATTATAAATATTACAAAATAACAAAAAAATCATGTAGAATTAATATTTGAACAATGATTATTGACATAAATAATCATTTATTATAATTTATGATCTATTAGGGAACATTGGATGATTTAATCCTCATGTAGTTTTTTATTTTAGGGAAATGATGATGATGTCATACATATGTTTTATTATCTACAAAATTTATAATAAAGAGGCACCTAGAAGATATATTTAAATTTAAATAGTATTTAGAAATAAATGTAATTTATATTCACCATGAAAATATATTTTTAATTTTTAATAATGAAATTTTCACCTTAAATAATGAACAATAGTGACGCAAAAATTATTTTACTAATAGAATTATCAACTAATTGTTTTTATAAATATTAAAATAAATATATGTTTGGATAAATAATTTCATAAAATAATTTTATATATTAACTATTCATGTGTTTAATGAAATAATTTTTTTTAATTATAATAGTTATCTTGATATTTATTAATAGTCATCTAATCATTAGTTTTGAAAATTATTAATAATGATATTTTAAAATAAATATTTGTTTATTAGATTATATAAAATATGGATAAAAAATTGTGAAAAGTTTAAAATTTCATCCCAGATTCATTTATGGTATGTTTTTAATTTTATTGTAATTATTATCCCATAATGATTATAAATTCATTTCTTCATGTTAATTGATAAATGAGTTAAATAAGGGATAAATTCAAAGGATAAGGTTTAAAAAAATATAATTTTTTTGAAAGAGTTTATTGTCATGAACAATCATACTATCTTCAAAATAAATTAATTTTGATCCAGTTGAAGTAGAATATTTATCTATATTAATTTAATATATTGGGATACTCAAACAATGCCCCTCCTATATTATAGGAAAGGGAACTTATTCTTCTTTTTATTTCACACTTGAAAAAAAAATATAGATTGAAAATTATCCAAAAAAATCACATACTATAATCCCTCACCACATTATATATCTCTTATATTATACATAACACCACACTTAGTTATCTCATGTTTTTAATTAAATAAAATTGGTAGAATAAAATATATCATTTTTAATTAAGTGTTTTTATTTTGATTCTTTTTCCAAAGAAATCAAAAAATACTCAACCAGAAAGAAATATTAAGTCGTGTATAATTAATATTTTTTTATGTATTTATTTTAATATGAAAACATAATTATATCTCCTCATTCATCAATTGGGAAAACTATTTATCATTCATGTGTATGGAGGAATATTTCCACGTGAACCGATATATTTAATTTTACATCAAAAAAGTTTAGTACTAGTTATAATGATGGAATTAATGTTTATAAATGATATTAATTATATTTTTATAATTATGAAAATATAATATATCATTGTCATTCTTACCATTACTTGAAACAAAAATCATAACTTTGTTCGTCTATAGGTGTGAATTATCACCTCTATAAAGTAATGTGATTATTTTTTCATCCTAAAATCACATTGATTATATATATAAGTATATTAAAATTATTGTAATTTTAATGATCTCTATGGTCTTTTATTTTTTAAAATCTGGTAGTTGAGTTGTTCTTGCAAGAACCGATGACTCATGTAAAAATATTGGAAGAAATTCACTTTTAAAAATAATGATTCCGGAATGGGAAGTCCCGAAGGTGAGTCATATTGGTGAGTTTCAACAGTGAATCTCATTGATAGACCACCGACATTGAATCAAACTAGTAGCTCTCCAATGGTGACTTAAGATAGAGATTCGTTCATCGGTATCTCTTCTAATGATGAGTCTCCCAGTAGTGACTCATCAATTGATAGCTTATACACTGATTACTCATCGAGGAGAGTCATCCAGTGGATGCTAATCCAATGTTGAGTCACCCAATGGTGACTCATCAACCAGCATCTCATACACTGGTGACTCAAAATGGTGAATCACCCAATAGTGAGCCATTTTCAATAGTTTTTCAATATTTCAGTTCTACCCAATAATCCAATTTTCTATAGTTTCTACTCTATGATGTTTTCATGAAAATAAAACACATTTAAAGAAATTATTTATGGGATTTAAGGCTGATTCAACGACCTTAAATCCTATAGAAAAGTTCATAAGGGTTTGGGTTCCATTACTTGGTCTTACCGTGTGGTTTTTTTGAGATCCGATATTAATGGAAATTCAATACCGATTCATATTTCGCGAGTCTTGGATCTAACAATTCTAAGACTTGAGTGACTTCCCTTCATTCATTCCTTCTACAATCACTTGGTATCATATTCCCATAGTTTTTTAATTCCTAAGGAGTTGAGTGACCATGGTGTGGACCTTGGGCTTTGTTTCCTTAGAGTCCATCATACTATGCACACAACCATGTTTTGTTGCAACTATATTGTGTTGATCCATACTCGATATAAGGTATTTTCGAACGTTGTTCTTCTTGGTTACCAAAATTGTTTCCTCCTGTTTCTCCCTTCCATGTGATGGAATGTGATTTCCACATTTATAATGGATCTTTCTTGGGTTTTGGTTGATGTCATTGTGTCATGGCATCCTCAGGTGGATGCAGTCATTGTGGTAGAGGTGATCGTGATCCATTGTGTTGGACCATTCTCATTCTATGAACCTCAAAAACATTTTTAGGGGGGGATTCATTGACTCACTTATTATTTACATGAAATTTTTGAGATCACATGATTTATAACTATGGATCCAAATGAAATTGATATAATAAATACTTGAACAATATTAAAAATTTGTATCAATCATATGTTTTTTATTTATACCATGATCATAGTTTTCCTATTGATTTTATAGATAGTGTGATATCTATAAATTTCTTATTTCGAATTTTTTTGACAGAAATTGTTAAATATCATAAATCCATAATTAATTTATAACTAATTGGATAATGGATTAGAGAGGCATGTTAATGAATTTGGTTATTGCTGATATAATTTTTTGTTGATCAACTTGATGAACCCAGTCATTTAGAATTGAATTGGTTAATGATCCAGAATCTTGTTGATTCTTTTTAATAAATTATTAAAAGAACATTAAATTTTTTGATTAATTAATTTGTGATAGCAGTAATAGCTTGTTACCTATGTTTTCTATAGTTGGAACCTGAATTATGAATGTGATGATTCAATATGTAATGAAGAACTATTTCTGTGATTAAATTTAATTCCTTTGGAGGGTATGTGTTATCGGATTTCTTATAAAGTCCATGTGCCTTATCCATTAGATCACTGAGAGATGATTTTGTGTAATGAATAAATTCCTTGATTTTTGGATAGGATCCCATTTCTATATTGTTCCTGCTGCTTTGGATGTGCTTTGGACACGAGACATGTGGTAGGTGGGGAAGTGAGTCCTGAATATAATGTGAGCCTGGGATGGTAGATCTTGGAGGGATATTGTGGTACGTAGTATAGGAAGGCCTGATTTTTGTGGCATAAGATGATTAATAGAGTGTCTAGATCCATTAGTTTATCCATGAAGTGTCTTTGGGGACACTAGAGATGGTGGAATGGGTTGATCTTAAGAATACCCATTTTTATGAAAGCTTGATGCTTGTTGGATAGGTTGTTTGTTTGTCTGCATTACATTCCCCACTACATAAGGCCACTAGTTTTTCATAGTCAACTTCAGGAATAGTCAAGGAAAAATGAGGTATGCCACATGCTTTCTATTTTTTTATTCATGAGGATGGATGGCTCTACCAACTTGCTATAGGTGGAAAATACTCAATGGGTATATCATATATTCACTGTATGGATCCCCTGGTTTTTTAATCTTATAATTGTATCTTACAATATCTTGAAATATGGAATGTGGTATTTTTTTCAATAAATGAATAAACTATGTTTAACACAAGGGGTTGTAGCTTGTTGGTATACAATGATGTGGTTGTAATTCTGAGAATCTATGGACTCAGTTTGGTTATAACATGATGGTATGGATCTTCATTGGAATGGTAATGAAATGTAATGCATAAAATGATAATGGTTAATTAATGGTTAACATTTTATTAACATAATGTGAAACTAAATAAAAAGGGATAATATGATTTAATAAAAATCATTAAATGGTTGTGTGTTTATATAATGTCTACTAGCAATAGTGGAAGTTGGGAGTCAGAGAGACATTTGAAAAAGATGAGTCCAAGAAAATATTATGTCCATGGTGTGGTTGTGAGATATATTATATAATTAACCTTTTGTGATTTAATATTATTCTCCACCTAATTGGTTATGGAAACTCACACCCTAGGGATTCTCAGCCCTGCGGGTATTTTCCCCAACATCCCAGTGTGAGCATGGATGGATGATTACCCTCATTGAACCCCCATTGTTCAGCTGGACAATTTTTTTTTGGTATTCCTAGATATTAGTTTTCCCCAAATATTTTTTTAGAGGGATGTAATTTCTTGCAGTTATTTCACACTCATATATTCTAGATAAATTTTCCTATGGACAAGATTATGTGTAACATGTATATTCTGTCATTGATGGACGATCCTTGATCGGTGTATGGGTTGTGATAGCTTGAGTTATAATACCAGACGTATGATATATGTTATATGATATGTGGTGTCTCCTGTAAACTAACTGGTAACTATTAGTTATGTGGACATGGTTGTTATATTATACGATTTGTATGGTGGGGTGCATTTCCCAGGTGTATTTGTGCTCGCAATTTTGGACAGAGATTCTGAGGATGATTGGTGTTGCAGAAAATCAACAAACTAGTGGGAACGTTGTAGTGGGGTACCCGTTATATTCTATATAATGTAATATTCTATTGTATTTGATACATGGTCAGAGTGTCTATTACGATGTTGGGAACATAGTTTAACTATTTAAGTGATGAGTTTGATTCATTTGTTTTTCATTGTTCATTAGCATGATTTCCAAAAATTTAATAAGAGATCCATAGTGGATACTATAGATTAAACCCTTATACTAACCCTATGTATATAAACTATTTTTCAGGTTAGTAGTAGTAGGTTGTAGGACAAGCTGGTTACTACTAGATTGGGGATTTTCAGGGGTCTTTAGGGTTCATAGTTGCCGCCATTTTACATTCTTTTGGTACTTCCAGATTCCGTTACAGTTTTAGTAGTTATTTCATTACATAACATATGTTCTATTGGGTTACTATAACTTTTTTGTCTCATAAGAACTTTCTTTATTTCTATATTGTCTCTCTCTTTCTCATGTGTTCTCTTATAGGGTAATGCCTCCAATCTATGTGTTTACTGCACCATCAATTTTAGTCGCCAACCCGAGGCATACTAGTGGTGGGAATAGAGTTTCATTATCTAACATCTCACATTTTTTTCCCATGAGGGGTCAACATTGTGGGGAGGGGGTCATAATACAGTGGTATCAGAGGTTCTGGTTTAGGTATTTGGTGGAGTTTAGAGTTAGGAACTGGTGCATTTTATTGGGTTTGTTGGGAAATGGGGTCAACTATGTTTAACAATTATTGTAAACATGATATAATGGATGAGCCATGGGTATTAATCCCCCTTCTAATATAATGAATATACCTTTAAGATTTCAACCTATACTAAATGAGGTCATACTGGTTGCAGAGTAGAGACCTAGGAAAGGATAGTGCATCATTCATCTTTGTGGAACTATTTGAATGCACACACCGTGGGATTGTATAACATAAAATAAATAAAAAATTTAAATATTATTAAGTATTCCATATTCTATGTTTTGGATCACTAAATGGTTTTTTTCTTTTTCAGGTATGGATCCTGGTTGATGCAATCATCTTGTTCATGCAGAATATATTTAGTAGGTTGTGCCATCCGATCACCACATTGTAGAGGCTGGTGAAAATGACACTTGGAGGGGGAATCTTTCCATGTTTCAGAACAAAGTCCACAAAATTACGTGGGAATAGTTTTAGGTGTAGCAATATAAGACTAGTTAGAGGATGGTAATATAGACTTTAGTTTGATTCGTGTTCTGAAATATCACAAGGTATCATTTTTTCTGATGATACTGCGTTGGGAAGTGAGTATGTTGTGGTTCTTTTTCCTTGTGGATCATGAGGAGTCAGCAAGCTCATGGGAGAAGTTACAAGAGTAGTTTAGAGCTGAGTTTCATTCTTAGACTGTGATGGCGGAGAGTCACTAGAAGTTGAATACCCTTTAGATGTGGAGCACCAATGTGAGGGAGTTTGGGTTATATTTTAGGAACCTTTTTGGTACATGCATCATGAGGAGTCAAGGGTGATGCATTTTGTGTAGGATTTTCATCTATGGATCGAGCATTAAGTCACCACTATTTATTCTAATGAAATATATAGATGTGTTATCAAGATAAGTGGTCATAAATAGGAAGTTATCTAGAAGTAGATCATCATTAGATGGGAGTCTCTATGATACCTCATAAAGCAGAACTATGGTCCATGATTCCAAACATTTATGGATGAATAGTTTTTGTTTTTTCAGGGGTAGGTTACACCAGTCAATGTATCATTTCTATTAGGTTAGTGTCTCTCATGAATATGATAAGGGGTTAGGTGTTGTTTTCTTGACTAGGTTGTGGTCATTAGTTTCATGTGTGTTGTCCTTTTTGAGTAGTAAGCATATGAAATGTGTTCTGATATTGGATCATCTATTTTGGTAGATCCAACCGAGGGATGAGTAGGATCATCTAGGAGATCCGGTCATCATTCGGGTAATTTTTTTTGTTTTCAACATGTTTTAATTCCTTATTTGAATCAATATTTACACAATCCATCATACCACCTTCTATTTACCATGCATTGGGAGTTGTGGTATGGAGGCTTCTAGTACCTTTGGAATTGACTATTCCAGTTGGAGGTCAAGATGAAATGTTTGATGTATGTAGAGACTATGAGATCATGTGGGGGAAGCACCGCTCTTGGAAAGATATCCTATGATTATAGATAAAACCATTTGATTTCATCGTTGGGATGGAATTCTTGTATTCATTTTAGGATATCATGGATTGATTGCATAGAATGGCAGTGTTCTTCGATGATGATGGAGATCTAGTATTGTTTGTTAGAGAGTGAGACCGTCAGATGGGTTAGAGGCATGTTCCTTCCTTGTCATAAATGATGGATGATCTGATGTTGAGGTCATCAGAGGTTTAGTAGTTAGAATTTCGATGGGTTGTGGAGGAGATCCATGATGTCTTTTCGGAAGAGGTTATTATAATATTTGGTGTCCTAGAACCAACTGTTTGTACTTTGATTACATGGATATTTAATGTATTTAAATATTAAACATATTATTACTTATCTTTCATTGTTTTTCATTTCTATCATGTAATAATGTCATGTAGTATTTTTTGCATTGATAAGTCCATGGATGTTCCAAGCTATGATGAGAACCTTGAAATGATATAACAATATACTTAAACATAGTTCTGTGGTTGGATGGCATACTATGTTGTGACACAAGATATTCAAACCATCAATTGCGAGTACTCATAAGAATACGAGACTTCTTATCACGAAGTTCACACATAGTAATCTCAAAGATGTATTATTATGAGAACAATCCTTCCAGTAAGAATTTGGCATGTTTTGGTGTCATCATATATTCCTATCTGTGAGCATGTGAAATGGTCCTTATACTTTAATATTATCATTAATAAGTTTCACGACTCGCACACTTTGACTTACTGACGAAAACTTTCACACTGTATGATGGATGGAAGAAGGGTACGTTGGGTGTGTCACGAGTGACATGTTATTAATGGATAAGTCATGGAGGGATTTTTCCCTTCCATTTATAGATGTTGATATCTTGGACCTTTGATGGAAATATAATCATCGTTCAAAATTACATAGCCATGGAGTTGTGAATAGATTATTTTGGATGGTCAAAGAAGGATGTATCAATAATTAAGTTTGATGACATTTTAAAGAAACCTGCTTGATGAGATATTGAGAAAAAAGGATTATATTACACAATGAGAGTTTGTTTGTGGATGTTTTTGCTGCGACTTTGAGTTCATTCTCTTTTGTTCCTTGAAACATTTCTAGAAAGTAATCTTGGAATTTAGGCAATCATGCCTAATTACAATGAGAATTAATCCTATAGGGTAACACACTATGTGTTTTGGGTTGTCTCTGTTAAAATCTATATGAATTTAATTAATGAAATTAATATATTTCTTAACACCATGGATTAATTTTATTCAAGTTAAAATGATAGAATAAATTAAATAAAAAATAATTATTAATTTTATTTAACATTTAATATATATCTATTTACTACTTTGTAAATTAAATATTTGTTTCAAATTATAAATTATTTATTTATTTATTCTGGTGTTCAATAAATGTAAGTGGAGTCTGAATGGATTAAGTCTGGTCGGGTAGTAAAATAATTATTTTCAAGACTTTAAATAATTATTTACCAAGTTGGCATCAGTCAAAATAATAATGATGCTAAAATTATTTTGTTACACAGAGTTTTATTTAAAATTATATTTTGCACAAGTTGGTGAACCATAAATAATGACGTGATATTATTTTTATGAACATGGGTTTTCACTATGTTCATGGCTGTATTTAATTTTTGTTATGTAATTAAATATTGTAATTGATGTTCCTTGAATTTAAATAGACTAGTATGTCTATTATACTAGATAGACCTCACCGCACACTGGGTGAATTGAAAATTGTTTATCCAAACAATATCTCTCTCGAATCCTCTTATTCCCCCTCTCAAGAATGAGAGACTTTCTTCAAGACTAGAGAACATGTGATCAATAACGACATATGCAAGACACTCTGTTCGATGCGCTAGCATCCGAAGAATGAGTGTTGTCTATCAGAGGCCATCAATGAATGTGTGGATCACTACTAGAGGGATTCGAGTTTGGATCCTCCAATGTGCAACGAGACAATTTAGAAGTTTCATTCTGAACTATCAACATCATCAATGAAGAAATTATCCAAGAACTATGAATTATTTTCTTTATTAAATTAATTTAACAATAATAAACAAGATGTGAATGATCCCTTTCTCTTGTGGTTTCAGATTCTTTCCTTTTGACCACTTCTTTGATTTTAATCCATAGATACTAGCATTTATCGTCATATAGATCTGGAATTGAAGATGTATTACTAAAAAAAATTAAATTTGGGCCCAACTAAATGATGTGCTTCTACTGTGTATGGTTTCTTCAGTTATAGTGTTACCCCCTCGATGGGAGATTGATATTAGTATTGAGATACAACCAGTAATGTCTCCTATCTCAATGTCTCCATATAGGATAGATCCTTCTATGTTGTGAGTTTTGATTAAATAATCAATGTTGTATTGCGGTGCGGTTTTGTTTGGGAATGTTTGTCACTATGTGGTGTAAAAATTTTGTCATGAATATGGCTGGTGATCTTTTGTGGTTTTTTATTTATTATTCTCAGTTGAACAATGTGAAAGTGGAGAACTGATATCATCATCCATTGATTGAAGATTTATTCGATCAATTGAAGGGTAAATGTTGGTTTTCAAAGAATGATTTGTGGTTATAATATCATCATATTCATGTAAAGAATGAGGATCTATAGCATAATATTTTCCATTTTCATCATGGCCTTTACAAGTTTGTTTTGATTCTGTTTGGTGTGATGAATTATTTATCTATTTTTTGTGGATATTGAACTCAGTAAATGATGTATTCATTGATAAATTCTTTGTGGTTTTCATAGATGAAATCCTTGTGTACCCCATGTTTGAGAATGAGCTTATATGTCATCTGTGTACTATTTTTGGTGTTCATCACCACAATAATTTGTTTGGGAAGTTTTTCAAGTTTTATTTTTGGACTTTTGACGTATGTTTCCTAGGGAGTGTTGTATACTAGTAGGGAGTAGCTATGGATCTATCAATCATAGAAGCAGTTGTGTCTTCAGAATCCCCAAATATAGTGGCAGAGCTGTGAAGCTTCCTTTTTCTCGTATGTAATTACATGAGGTTCATAGAAGATTTCCTTTGGTTTATGACTCATTTAATAAATTTTACCAAAAGGATCAGGTTTTATTATGTAGAGTTCAATATCTATAATCTTTTGATTTTCTAATAGAGAAGTTAGTCAGTGCTTTAGTTCATTATTTGCTGATAGAATGAGTTCACTTTGAGGTTTTATGTAACTCTTTACATATTGGGTTGAGATGTGTTTCAATGTTGTAGTTATTACTCATTTCTTATGTGTCTTGGATTTTATTTCCCCGTGAGTGGATCTATTCCACCAACAATCTTGAGTAGGTGGGTGTGGTGTTTTCCATGAAGTTGTAGAAACATTACCTCATTAGTGAGAACTGTGGGCTCTTAATCAATCATAAAATCATGAGGTATGTCATTCCCAGTGTGACTTGAAATTGATCATGTGTTAGGGGATGGAGTTCATAAATGATTACAACATTTATATTTCATATACACCTATAATAATTGAATTTTATTGTATATTCATTCAATAAGAAGACATGTAGGGATTCAGTGCATGAATCTTGTGATTCCTTGAGATTAATGTAATAGCTTATATCATTACATCTAGATATGGGAAAAATTTGGGGGATGAGGTTTTCTTTTTCAGATGATGGTTCGGTAATCTCTAGATCAGTAGGTGGAGGAATCACAATTGGGGGATCATGAGGATGAGGTCTGTAGAGAGCAAGTTGTATTTAGAGAGTCCCCTTAATGATGGTTTGAGGATGAACAAAAATGGGTGTTCTTTCTTGGAATGATTTTCATTAAATTATAATCACATAATATGGTTATCATAGAGTTCCATAGATCACCCTTAGATATACATCCTGATGTGACAAATATGTACTAATATTAGAGGAGTCTTTTTTGGTGGCTTAGGTTGAAGCATGTAGTTGTAGAAATTGTTTCACGATGCTTGGTCTGCCATAAGTTGAAGGTCGATGACCATATTATCGTTGGTTTTCTGTAGAAATTACATGTTCCCCAGTGAAAGTAGGAAGACATACTGATGAAATTTGTTACTAGTTTTCCTTGAGCTCAAGGTGGTTATGTTTCTATATTTGTATTAGTCAATATTCTGAACAGATCATCCCACCTCATAACAATTAAGGAGTCGAGCATGGTGGAGGTTTTGTCATGAAAATAGATAGAGGAAGTTGTGAGACTGCACATAATCCGATAATGATTATTTCTTATTGAGATCCTCATTTTACCTCCACGGTCCCAATATTTATTTAGTACTCTTTGGTTTATCATCTATACCTTATCACTTCTTTTTATCTGCATATGGACGATCATTAAGAACAGACAATCCATACTCTTGAAGACATGTTGTTCCCTTGTGTCATGGATTATGGAGGTTCATGGATGAGGCACCTAACCTAGGGTGAGTTCACATAAAACAATAATTTACATTCAACTATTAATATGTGATGTTTTAATCCTTGTATGTTTGAACATTCCATTCTCCATTGTGTTGGGTTGGGGTCATGTATTCATCTATTCTCTGAACAAAACAGGTACACAGTGTGATTAATATGGATCAGGTGATTCTAGCATAGATTAAGGCAGCACGTAATCGTCACAAATCCTATGTCGATCAAAAGAATAGACATATATACTTTAACTATGGGGATCACATGTTTCAAATGGTGACTCCCAATCATGTTATGTGAAGGTTTGTTCATTAGAGTAAGAATTACCCTAGGTTGTTGGTCCTTTCGAGGTGTTGTCTCATGTCCGAGAAGTGGTCTATCGGGTGGCACATACCCCATATATTATCTAGATAAATTATTCTTTTCATGTTTCAATGATCCTTTGTTATCTCCATGAAGACTATAAAGTCATCTATTGGGGTGAGATCGATGTTGAAGAATATTGGACCTTTGAGGAGCAACTTCTAGAGATCTAGGACAGCACGAAGAAGGTGTTACACAAGTATGTCATCCCCTTACTTCATGTCTTTTGGTGTCATGTTTTCATGGAGGATAGTACATGGTATCATGAATCAAAACTAAGTTCTCAATACCCTGAGTTGTTTGATGATTATCTCTTCTTTTGTAACATTGTTCATTTAGTTGTTTAGACCCTTTCCATTTAAGAGATAAGTTTATCTTTTTTCTTATTGTGTATTCCTATCTCATTAGATGTATATCCATTGGGAATGATATTTGGATGTAGTTTTGGTTGTCGTGTTTATTGTTCCTTTTATGAAGCGGTTAAGCTCATGTTGTGGCTATAGCCTTGAGAGGTATCTCACAAGGTGGATGATCGGATAAACCCTTCTTTGTTTCTTCTATGGATTGGTTTTGGATTCATGACGGTGAGAATATTTATAATGATATATAATGTAATGGCCCAAACCTCTTAGGTCCATTCCATTGTTGAAATATGTTGGTTTATGTGCTTAAGGAGGCAGTTGTGGATCATTTCCAGTGTTTTATAAAAATTAACTATTTTCAACTATGAGTCCGAAATTGTTGGTCGCTGATGGTAGGTCGTGAAGGTGAGTCCTGATGGTGAGTCTCAGTGGTGAATTGCACTTTTATCTCACCAATGATAACGCACAATGGTAGAATGCCAATAGGGACTCACACTGGTGAGTTGTCATGCTGTATCTCATCCAATAATGAGTCACCCAACAATGACTTGTCCATAGATAGCTCATGAACCAGTGACTCACAGTGGTGAGTCTTCCAGTAGCATCTCATCTAGTTATGAGTACCCCAAGAGTGACACATACATCAGTAGCTCATCCACCAATGACTCATAACATTTATTCAAAAAATGGTGAGTCATTTCCCATAGGTTTTCAAAATTTCATTATTCTCTAGTTTTCTAGTTTTCTCCAGTTTCTCCCCATTGAAAAATTCATTAAAGTAAATATCTTTTAATGTAGTGTTTATAGAGATTTAAAGTTGATTCAAAAACTTGAGCTCCAATCAAAAAATTACTAAGAGTCTGGGTACCGTTACATGGTCATACCAATTTTTTTTTGGAGAATCGTATTTAATGATAATTAATACCCATTTAATATCATGTGTGTTTTGATTCTAATACATCTATACAGGGGTGGCCTTCGCTACATTAAATCCTTCCCATTATCTTGGTACATGATGCCTAGAATTTTTTCATTACTGAGGAGTTGTAAAATCATGGTATGGAACCTGGATCATATATTCCACTGTGTTCTTCCTATTACTTACAAACCCACAATTTTGGTTCAACCAGGAAGTGTCGATCCATACTCAATATAAGGTATTTTCTTCCTTGACTGTTCTAGGTTCTTTGAAATATTTCCTCCCATTTCTCTTTTCTATGTGAAGGAATTTGATTTTCCTGTTTCTAATGGATCTTTCTTTGGTGTTGGTTGATGAAATTGTGTCGTGACATCCTTGGGTGGATAAACTTGTTGCAAAAGAGGTGATCATGATCTATTATGTGCACCTAATCTCATGAAAAGAATTTTAGAAACCGTTTGAGGTAGGGGATTGTTTCTTCTCTTTTTATTTACATGATATTTTTGTGATTTTATTATTTATCCCTTTGGATAATAATGACATAGACATTATAAATAATCGAAACATATTAATTAATTGGTATCAATAGTATATTGTTTGAATATACTAGGTAACAGTTCACATATTGACTTGAAAGATAGTTTGACATCTATTTTTTCTGGTTTAATAAGTTTTTCATGATGGAAATTTTTAAATAATGTAAAGTTGTAATTAATGGATAATTAATAGGGTAAAGGATTAATGAATAATTTTAATGAATCAGGTTTTATTTGTTATAATTTCATATTTATCAAATTGATGCCGATATGAATGTATAATGGAATTGGTTAATGATCATGAAGCAAGTTTACGGTTATTTACAAATGATTAAAGTCATGTTAAATTAATTTTCAAAATAAATTTTTATTTTTTTGATACCATGTTTCTTAGGTTTTCTATAGTTGGAACCTAAATAATCAATAATTTTATTCATGATGGAATAATGAAATGTTTGTATGATAAAAAAAATTCCTTTGAGGGGTATATGTTAATTTCTTTCTTATAATGGCCATTTTTCCTAATAATTTGGTTCCATGAGATATCATTTTGTGTATAGTATGAATGCATTTCTTTGAGGCTGAGAGCATGTTTCAATGTTGATCCAAATTCTCATGATCTAATTTGGATATGAGACATGTGGTTTATGGGGTAAGGAGGCCCGGATTTGACTTGACCCAAGGATGGATAAGCTTGGAGGGATGTTTTGGTATACAGGTCATAGAGGCCCAGTCTTTGTGGAAAACATTGATGCCTACAGAGGTGAGATGCATCAGTTTGTGCATTTTAGTTTTGGGGAGGACAAAATATATGATGGAATGGGTTGAAGCTATGATTACCCCTTGATATGAAAGTTAGATTCCTATTTAATATATTGTTTTTTATCTTCTTTATTGTACCCCCTGATGGAGGAATTAGGTTTTTCATAAACTCCATCCAATTTATGTGAAGACATGCTGGGTACGCCTTGTGATTTCGATTTTTTAGCTTCCCAAAGATGAATGGAACTATGATCTTACTATAGGTGGGAATGACTCAATGTGTAGCTCATATACTCACCCTATTGAGACCCTTGTATTTAGTAGTATATAATTATTTCTTATAATTCCTAAAAATATGGAATGTGGTAATTCTATTAAATAAAGGAATGTATAATGTTTAACCAGTGGGGTTGGATCCTCTTGGGATGAAATGATGAGGATATAATTATGAGAAACCATGGAATCAGTTGGGTTAGAACTGGAGGGCATGGATATTGGTTGGAATGGTAATTATATGTAATGGGGAAATTGATAATGGGTATTTTGTGGTTAAATAGTTATTTAATGTAATGTGAAGGAAATTAAAAAGGGTAAATGATGGTTCTCAAAGAATGATTTGTGGTTAGAAAATCATCATATGCATGTAAAGGATGAGGATCTACCGTATACTATTTTCCATTTTTGTCATGGATTTTACATGTTTTTTGTGATTATTTTTGGTGTGATGAATGATCTAGCCATATTTTGGGGATATTGAACTCTGTAAATGATGTCTTCATTAATAAATTCGTTGTGGTTTTCATAAATGAAATATTTGTGTACCACATGTTTGAGAAGGTGCTTATATGTCATCCATGTACTGTTTATGGTGTTCATCACCACAATAATTTGTTTGGGAAGTTTTTCAACATTGATTTTTGGTCATTAGACGTATGTTTCATGGAGAATGTTATATCCCAGTAGGGAGTAGCTACGGGTCTATCAATCATAGAAGCAGTTGTGTCTTCAGAATCCCCAAATATAGTGGCAGAGTTGTGAAGTTTCCTTTGTATCGTATAAAATTATAGGATGTTCATAGATAATTTCCTTTGGGTTATGACTCATATAATACTTTGACCAAATGGATCAGGTTTTATTGTGTACAGTTCAATATCTAGAATCTTTCGATTATCTAATATAGAAGTAACTCAATGCTGTAGTTATTTATTTGCTGATAGAATGAGTTCACTTTGAGGTTTTATGTAACTCTTTTCATATGGGGTTGAGATGTGTTTTAATGTTTTAGGGATCAGTCATTTCTTATGGGACTTAGATTTTATTTCCCCATGAGTGGATCTATTCCACCCACAATCTTCTGTAGGTGGGTGTGGTGTTTTCCCTAAAGTTGTAGAAACATTACCTCATTGGTGAGAACTGTGGGCTCTTAATAGATCATAAAATCATGAGGTATGTCTTTCCCAATGTGACTTGAACTTGATCATGTGTGAGGGGATGGAGTTCATAAATGATTACAACATTTATATTTAATATAAACCTATAATAATTGATTTTTATTGAATATTCATTCATCAAGAAGTTGTGTAGGGATTCAGTGCATGAATCTAGTGATTCCTTGATATTAATGTAATAGATTATAGCATTACATATAGATATGGGAAAAATTTTGGGGATGAGGTTTTCTTTTTCAGATGATAGTTCAGTAATCTCTAGATCAGTAGGTGGAGGAATCACAATTGGGGGATCATGAGGATGAGGTCTATAGAGAGCAAGTTATTTTTAGAGAGTCCCCTTAATGTTGTTTTGAGGATGAACGAAAATTGGTGTTCTTTCTTGGAATGATTTTCATTAAATTATAATAACGTAATATGGTTATCATAGAGTTCCATAGATCACCCTTAGAGATTCATCTTGATGTGACAAATATGTATTAATATTAGATGAGTCTTTTCTGGTGGCCAAGGTTGAAGCATGAAGTTGTAGAGATTGTGTCACGATGTTTGGTCTTCCATAAGATGAAGGTCGATGACCATGTTCTCATTGGTTTTCTATACAAATTAGATGTTCCCCAGTGGAAGTGAGAAGTCATACTGATGGAATTTTTTACTAGTTTTCCTTGAGATGAAGGAGGTTATGTTTCTATATTTGTATTATTCAATCTTATGTACAAATCAACCCACCTCATAACTATTAAGGAGTCGATCATGGTGGAAGTTATGTCATGAAAATATCTAGAGGAAGTGGTGAGACATTACATAGATCCGATAATGATAATTTCTTATTGAGATCCTCATTTTACCTCCAAGGTCCAAATAGTCATTTATTACTCTTTTTTTATCATCTATACCTTATCACTTAGTTTTATCTATAGATGGATTATCATACAGAACAGACAATCCAGAATCTTGAATACATGTTGTGCCCTTGTGTCATGGATTATGGAGGTTCCTGGATGAGTCACCTAACCTAGGGTGAGTTCACATAAAACAATAATTTACATTCAACCATCAATTTGGTGATGTTTTAATCCTTTTATGTTTGAACATTCCAATCTCCATTTTGTTGGGATGCGGTCATATATTCATCAATTCTCTGGAAAAAATGGGAATAGAGTATGATAGATATCATTCAGTTGATTCTAGCATAGATTAAGGCAGGATGTATTCGTCAAAAATCCTATGTCGATCACAAGAATAGACATCTATACTTTAACTATGGGGATCAAATATTTTGAATAGTGACTCCCCATCATGTTATGTAATGGTTTGTTCTTTGGAGTAGGCTTTCCCCTAGTAGTTGGGCCTTTCAAGGTGTTGTCTCATGTCTGAGAAGTGGTATATCGGGTACCACATCCCCCATAGATTATCTGGAAAAATGATGTTTTTTTGAAGTTTCATTGATCATTTTTTATCTCCATGAAGGCTATAATGTCATCTATTGAGGTGATATTGATGTTGTAGATGATTGTACCTTAGAGGATCTACCTCTAGAGATATAGGACCACAAGGAGAAGGTGTTACACGAGTATGTCACCCCCTTAATTCATGTCTTTTGGTGGCATGTTTTCATGGAAGAGATTACATGGTATCATGAATCATAACTAGGTGCTTAATACCCTGAGTTGTTTGATGATTAGATCTTTTATAGTAACATTGTTCATTTTTTAGTATTAGACCCTTTCAATTTAGGTGATAGATTTATCTTGATTCTTATTGTGTATTTCTATCTCATTAGATGTATATCTATTGGGAATGATATTTGGATGTAGTTTAGGTTGTTGTGTTTTTTTTTTCCTTTTATGAAGCGGTTAAGCTCATGTTGTGGCTATAGCCTTGAGAGGTATCTCACAAAGAGGATGATTGGATGGACCCTTATCTATTTCCTCTATGGATTGGTTTTGGATTAATGATGGTGATAATATTTTTAATGGTATCTAATGTATTATCCTAGACCACTTAGGTCCATTCATTTATTGAAATCTGTTGGTTAATGTGCTCAGGGAGGCAGTTGTGGATCATTTCCAGTGTTTCTTAAAAATAAACTATTTTCAACTGTGAGTCCAGAATGGTAGGTCGCGATGGTGAGTCCTGATGGTGAATCTCAATGGTGAATTTCACTTGTATCTCACCAATGATGATGCACAATGTTATAATTCCAATAGGTACTCACACTGGTGAGTCGTCATGATGTAGCTCATACAATAACGAGTCACCCAATAGTGACTTGTCCATTGATAGCTTATGAACCAGTGACTCACAGTGGTGAGTCTTCTAGCAGCATCTCATCCAATTATGAGTACCCCATGAGTGAAACATACATTAGTTTCTCATCCACTAATGACTCATAACAGTGATTCAAACAATGGTGATTCATTTCCAATAGTTTTTGAAAATTTTATTATTCTCCAGTTTTCTAGTTTTCTTCAGTTTCTACCCATTGAAAATTTCATTAATGTAAAAATCATTTATATCAATGTTTAAAGAGATTTAAGTTTGATTCGAAAACTAGATCTCCAATCAAAAAATTACTAAGGTTCTGGTTACAGTTACAAGGTCATACCACATTTTTTTGGAGAACCTTATTTAATGACAATTAATAACCATTTTATATCATGTGTGTTTTGATTCTAATCCTTCCATATAGGGGTGGCCTTCACTACATTAAATCCTTCCCCATTATCCAGGTACATGATGCCCAGTGTTTTTTCATTACGGAGGAGTTTTTAAATAACGGTATTGAACATGGATCATAAATTCGATTGTGTTTTTCATTTTACTTACGAACCCACCATTTTGGTGCAACCAGGAAGTGTCAATCCATACTCAATATAATTTATTTACTTCCTTGACTCTTCTAGGTTCCTTGATATATTTCCTCACATTTCTCTTTTCCATGTGAAGTAATTTGGTTTTCCAGTTTCTAATGGAGCTTTCTTGGGTGTTGGTTGATGCAATTGTGTCGTGACATCCTTGGGTGGATAAATTTGTTGCAGGAGAGGTGATCATGATCTATTATGTGCACCTAATCTCATGAAATGAATTTTAGAAACCATTTGAGTTAGGGGTTTGTTTCTTCTCTTTTTATTTACATGATATTTTAGTGATTTTATTATTTATCCCTTTGTATAATAATGACATAGACATTATAAATAATAGAAATATATTAATGAATTTGTATCAATTGTATGTTGTTTAAATATACAAGGTAACAGTTCACATCTTGATTTGAAAGATAGTTTGATATCAATTTTTTCTGGTTTAGTATGTTTTTCATGATTAAAATTTTTAAATAATTTAAAGATGGAATTAATTGATAATTAATAGGGTAAAGGATTTATGATTAATTTTAAGGAATCGGATTTTTTTTGTTGTAATTTGATATTGATAAAATTGATGCTGATATGAATGTATAATTGAATTGGTTAATGATCATGAAGAAAGATTATGATTATTTACAAATGATTAAAGTCATGTTAAATTAATTTTCAAAATAAATTTTTATAGTTGTGATACCATGTCTCTTAGTTTTACTATAGTTGGAACCTAAATAATCATTTATTTTATTCATGATGGAATAATGAAATGTTTGTATGATACAAAAAATTCCTTGGAGGGGTATATGTTAATTTCTTTCATATAATGGCCAATTTTCCTAAGAATTTGGTTCCATGAGATATCATATTGTGTATAGTATGAATGCTTTTCTTTGAGGCTGAAATCATGTTGCAATGTTGATCCAACTTCTCATGATCTACTTTGGATATGAGACATGTGGTTTATGGGGTAAGAGGGCCCGACTGTGACATGACCCTAGGATGTATAAGCTTACAGGGATGTTGTGGTATATAGGTCATGAAGGCCCGATCATTGTGGAAAACATCAATGCCTACAGTTGTGAGATGCATCAGTTTATGAATTTTGGTTTTGGGGAGGACAAAATAGATGATAGAATGGGTTAAAGCTATGCTTACCTGTTGATATGAATGTTAGGTTCCTATTGAATATATTGTTTTTATTTTCTTTATTTTACCCCCTGATGGAGGCAGTAGGTTTTTCATACTCTCCATCCAATGTATGTGAAGACGTGCTGGGTACGCCTTGTGATTTCGAATTATTAGTTTCCCGAAGATGAATGAGTCTATGATCTTTTTATAGGTGGGAATGACTCGAAGGGTAGCTCATATACTCACCCTATTGAGACCCTTGTATTTAGTAGCATATAATTATTTATTGAATTCCTAAAAATATGGAATGTGGTAATGCTGTTAAATAAATGAATGAATTATGATTAACCCATGGGGTTGGATCCTCTTGGGATGAAATGATGAGGATATAATTCCGAGAAACCATAGAATCAGTTGGGTTAGAACTGGAGGGCATGGATAATGGTTGGAATGGTAATTATATGTAATGGGGAAAATGATAATGGGTATTTAGTGGTTAAATATTTATTTAATGTAATGTGAAGAAAATTAAAAAGGGATATGATTATTTAATAAATCTTTTTAAATGGTTGTATTCTTATAGGACATCTAGTATTAGCAGTTGCAATTGGGAGTCTTGTTACATTATCTACAGTAGATTCTAATACTAGTTAATTCCCATAATGTGGTTGTGAGAAATATTATATCATGTAATGTTTATGTTTATATTCAATACTCAACTATTTTAGATAGGGTGACTATCACCTTGGTGATTCTGAGGTTTGGTGGAGTTTTCCCCAATATAATGGTGGTAGGATGGATTGTTGGCAACCCCAATTGACCATGCAATCATATTTTGATAGTTACTTGTTCTATTATATATGATGGGTTTTCCCCATATATGTGTGTAAAAGATTAATTGATTGTTTTTGTTTCACACAAATATTTTCCTGATATAGTTTCCTATGGACTACTATAGGTGTAATGTGTATAGGTTATTCTGGCTTTGGGATCCTTACATGGTGTAGGGGATGTGATAGCTTGAGGTATAATACCCAACCTATGATACACGTTATACAAGCTATGTTGGATCCTAGAGACTTCCTGATTACTTTTATTTATGTGGACGTGGTGGTTGTGATTCATGAAGTGAATGATTTGTTTTTTCACCAGGTTTTCTTCAGGATATCCTTTTTGGAGAGAGATTCTCAAGATGTGTGACCTTGGGGAAAATAGGAAAAACACTAGGGATGTGGTAGTGGGTACCCTAGATATTATATATTATATAATATTCTCTGTTATGTGATACTTATTGAGAGTATCCATGATGTGGGTGGGAACATTGTATACCAATTTATGTTAGAAGTTAGTATCAGTTGTTGTTCAATGTGCATTAGTATGTATTCCTTTCTTTTGAATGATAGTCTCCAAGAAGGATACTACTGATTATACTATTATACTCAACATACGTTATATAAACTATTATTTAACGTAGTTGGAGAAGGATGGAAGAAATGGTGGTTAGTGCCAACATATGTTTTTGTAGGAGCTGTTCAGGCTTGCTGATCACTTTTGTTTTACTTTATTTTTTTACTTACAGATTTCCCTTTCAGTTGGTGTAGTTCTTTCATGACATTACATATGTGAACATGAGATTATATTACTTCTCTAGTCTTAGTAGGACTTTGTTAGATTCCGTCTTATCTTTCTCATTCTTGTGCCTTCTTGTAGAGGGTAATTCCTCACATCTATGTGTTTACTATACCATTGGTGCTAGTTGCCAACCTGCAGCCTACTGGAGACAATAATTGTGTATCATTATCTCTATTCTCCAATTTCCATACCATGAGGGGCAAGCATTATAGAACTGGGTTTTAAAAATTATTAATATATTATTGAATATGTTATTATAATTATGGAATTATAGATTTCTATTTATCTTCTTTCCATAATGATCATAGTAAAATAAAAATGTTAATAATGTGAACGGATGACATATTGTCTCTATGATCATATCATATTTCATTTCTTATATACATTTTTAATGGATTGATTTATAATTATAATTTTTTTTAAAAAGAGATTATTATTTCATGTTTGATAATATAGTGATTATGGAATAATGAACACATTGACTATTGAAAAATATAAAAAATTTATTCTTCACTCATGTCATGAATATCATCAAAAAGTCTGACAAGAACATAAATAATTAAGTACTTGTAATTATATTATAATAATTTATATGAAATGAATAATAAAAATTATAAAGGTTCTCAAGAATGTAAATAATTAAAATATTTTTAATAGTTAGAGTTATAATGATTATACAAGATAATTCGAACTCAAGATAATCAAATTTATATTAAAAAATTCATATTTTAATGTTTCTCTTAAGTCAATATTTTCAAAATCATAATGGATTTTTTATATAAACATCATTAAAGACCTAAATATTTTATAATTATTTTATTCTAATTAATTTTTTCTTCATTATATTTTTCACATCAAGCAACATTGAATTTTGATTTTTTATAAAATCATTTTTTTATTCTATATACACAACAAAATGTTAATCATGCCCCACATGAAACACATAGATTATCATGTGGTAGATACATTACTATATTTGGAGTGTATTTCTCACAATACAAAGTCCCGTGGATATTTTTCATTACATGAAAGGCCATGTTTTAATGAACAACAATATATTATAAAAATGATTATTTAGATATTATAATAGTTACTGACTAGATGTTGGAATGAAATTTACGAATAATATTATATAAATTGAGGAAATATAATTCAAATATTTATATAAAATTAATCATTTTTTATCATTTATTATATGTTAATTTGAGATAAATTTGAAAATAAGGAAATTACCATTGTAATAAATCAATTTTTATATACCAACATATGTTTATCTAAATGAATTAATAATCCCACTTTATATTAATTCATTCAAATAAATTATATATTCAATCAATATATTGGATACTAGTCCAAAATATTTTTTATGTATACCTTAAGAATAAATCCAATATAATGAATTAGAATATATATATTTTCTTGAACGTAATTTTTACACCTTTTAATAAAGGAAAAATTTTAAATATGATTTTAGAAACTTTTTAAATTTTAATTTGAAAAAATAAAGAACAATTTTAAAATAAGAGTACTACAATTTATATTGAAATTTTTTTATCTAATTTTCAACAAAAATTTATTTTCATGATTAATATTGAAATACACATAATTTCAATTCAGAACTATTTTTTCATGTAAATTAAATGTAATGTTAAATTGAAGTTTTTTCATTGGATATAATATTTAATTACATAAATTGTATATCATTTAATAAAATTTTGGTAATTGGAGTCAAATTCACTTAAAAATGGGACAGAAAAGCATTGCAAACATTAGAACATTTTTATCTTGACAACCTGCTTTGTCTTCCCATATGTAAGATTAATTTTAAATTATTGTCAACCACATCCAAGATTGGAATCTAAAAAAATGGATTCAGTATTTCAAGTAATTATAATTATTAATTTATAATAATTTAAAATTTTTATTTTTCCAAAATAATTAGTGAATGTGGTTAAAATTAATTACAAAAATACGAGAAAAATTAATTTAACCGGGGACTAAAGATTAAATGTAATTATCATAATTACCAAGAAACCTAAAAAAAATCCATTAGATGTTTATATTACCACCCTATAATGAATATTATATAATTTTTAACATTATTGGAGACAAATGATATATGGAAAACATGGGTGAATTCCATTTTACAAAATTTACAATGCCACTACTCCTCCACTATAAAAGGAACTCAACCCTCCAATTTATTAACTCACCTAATCCCATTGGATTGTACATTTTAGGATCCCGTAATCTCAAAAAATTTATACCATCATCCTCTAGCATCCCATTAGCTGTAAATGCATCCAAGGAACCCCTCAAGTGAAAATCTAATGTAGTTACCCAAAGAAGAGGTAACATCCATCATCTAGCACATTTGTCTTATTTTAATTATCCACCCCATATATTCATATTATGTAATGATTATATAATTAAATAAATGTACTAAATATATTTATATGTATTTATTCTATCTGTTTGAATTACAGTTACACACACATCCATATAATGGGCAATGAACTTACTGTTCTTATGTATGGCGAATTACGACCTTATTAAATGATATTGTTTATTTTTTTTCATTTAGAACCTCTCATGGATGGTAATTTTGATGGAAACACTATTTTATATTATATATATATATATATTATATTTATTATTTAATATTTCTATTGGGATTATTATTTAAAATTTACCCTTATTATTTCCATTCTGGTAAATACAATAACTTCATTTGTGGACATGTCGAAAACAACAACTTAAAAGCGATGTGATCCATTCACACATTACAAGGAATGTATTACATATGGATTTAGTTAATTTATATAATAAATATGGATTAATGATTATAATTTAATGATATTATCTATATAAATATATGCCATTTAACTTATTTCCTTCAGTAAAACAATAAAATGGAAATATTGTTCACGCGTATGTATGGCCTACACATCCTTTGAATAGTGTAATACATTTCATATTTATATATTTTATATATTAATAAGAATAAACATATAAATAACATATATTATATTTATAACATTATTACATTTTATAAATAACTAAATCATGATCAATGTAACAGGGTCATGATTAATAATCCAAATCATAAATGAAAAAACAAAGTCGATATTACCCCAAATCTAACATTAACCAAGAGTTGATAATAAATGGGTAATATAAAGTCATAACCAAATATTTTTTTTTAATAAATATAAAAATATTATTTTTTGTTAGATTTAATTTAATTTTATATTTATTATACATGTGTTTTGGACGTGTACGAAGATAGTTAATGCATAAGGAAAGGGTTTTTTAATCTCAATTTTATTTTCTGTGAAACACAACTCATTTTCACCTAAAATTTCACATATGTTGTGTGTATAATGAATTTTGATTTCATATATTATATTAATACAGAAATATATGTTTACTTACAAATAAATTCATTATATTTATTTCATAGGATCTTTGTTTCAAAAGTTATTTAATTGGTATAGTAATTTTGTATAAATTTTCCTTTATTAAGGTGCATACCTTGATATGAACCAATATAATTATACGTGGTGTATATATGTATATTGACGTGTTATATCATGAATAAAAAAACTTCATGATATATTTACCTTAATTTATTCTTATTATTTCCTTTTTATGATTCAAATTTACCAATGTTGTAACGATATATTGGTATAATTTCATCATTTATTGAGATTGTTTATGATAATTCTTTCTTTAATGAAATATTATAATACATAACTCAATAACACAAATTATTTTTATTAAAATCTATCAATTAATGATTTATACAATTAATCGTACCATGTTTTCACCCTTTTGTAAATATGATAATTTAGATGTTATTTTTGTGGATATTTTAATTTTATTTCTCTTTTTGGACAGAAATCCACATTCTTTTAAAATAGGATATTCAGAAATTTTCCCAAAAAAGTTTTACTATTATCCTATTATGTTTAAGAATATTTTCACCCATGAATTACATTTTTACAAAGTATTTTTTAACGAAATCCGATATACCTATTTTTATTAAGGAACACTTCAAAATATTAATAGTGAAAAAAGAATGTTCATAATATTTGGACTTAATTGCCTTTTGGAACATCGTTTCCATGATGAATACTATTTATTATAACAAGATAATTTTCTAAAGAATGTATTTATATTAATATTACTGAAATTTTTTATTTTAAAATGGTTTTATATAAAGAAATTTTTCTTGAATTTTTTTTAAAGTGTTTTAAATGATTTTCAAATATTCCAATATATGACCTAAATAAATTGTTTTCAATAAAAATGAATTAAATGGTCTAAATTATTCAATTATAAGTTGTGAAATTATTTACAAAGAAAAAAATGAATTTTTTTCATTAATCATTTATATATTTTCAAGGAAAACGGTTTAGAAAATTTTATCATTCTTCTTTTTTGGTTTTCATAAACATTTAAAAAAAACCATCTTAAAAATGATTTATGTTTTAAATGAATTTTGGTTGTGAATTGTATATTTTACAATATATATGTTTTAATTTATTTTTCATGATTACATTTTATTTTTACAAGGTGAATTCAAGGAAGATTATTTTCAATATTTTATATGTTTTAAATTTTAATTTAAAAATTTATGTTCCATGTGATATGTTAAAATCATCCTCCATATAAAATGAAATTATTGGTTACATTTTATTATTTATTAGGGATATGATAAAAGAAAACCATTCATATTTTTTATTTTAATGGTCTATGTTAATATGGATTCATGTTTATGAAACCCATTTTTCTACAATAGGTTATACAATGATAAATTCTTATGAAACACAATTACCTTCAAGGGTTATTCTAGGACCAAGTGATTATGAAACCTATATATTTTACCTAGGATATGATATGATTAATTTTTTATGATAACAATTTAATTTTATGGGTTTTGATATGAGTTTTATGAAATCCATAACATTTTATGGGTCATTATAAGAAGAATTGATTATGGAAAATGTATATATGACTTCATTATGAGATAAGGGGAGAATATATTTCCCTCAAAGGAATTGGTTATAGATTATAATATCATTAGATAGTAATGAGATACATGTAAAAGTGATTCATCCAAAATGGAAAAAATTGTATTTGAATCAGCTATGGGAAACATGTGTGTCCAGATCTACTATGGGAAATACATGTGTCCTGGTAAACTACGGAAAATATGTGTGTCATAATCCACTGTACTGTTTATCTTTGTAGTTAAACATGACACATGAAATGGGGTTTTTAATGTATAATGGTTCCACACATATGTAAAATTATCTTATGATTCATGATTGATTTATGATTATTTATCATCATTATGATTCATGTATGTTAATATCAAATATTTATTCAATGATCCATGATTATAGTCATTGATATGAAGGGTATGGTATTCTAATGTAATTTTTATATTATCATACCACTATACTCATTATTAAATTTATATATGTCCCTTTCACCCTTAATTATAATCAATGATATCCCCTTTCTTATGTTAACTTTAACCATGTTATGACGAAACTATTTCAATAATATTATTGGGGGAAATAGTTATTTGAAACATTGAATATATTTCTATAAATTATAAGTTATCTTTCCATGATTCTAATTACATTAAACTATTTCAATCATCATTCATGATATTTTATAATGTGATAAATATTAATCTAAAATTATTTAATATTCCTATATGTGAACCTTGGGTTCATATTGTTGATATAATCAAATGGTTTAGAGAACCATTGGAAACTAAGAAGTGGTATCATTTGTGAGACACATTGGTATATATCAAAGGATATTACTATGTAAGTATCTAAGGATAACACTACGATGTTTTAGATTAAAGTATTATGTGTTATTATTTAGATAATATATGTAATTTATCATGTCTATTAGGATTCCTTCCATGCTTTGTGATACTCACCCCATTCTTGCTGGTTTTAGTCTACTGTTGGAACCCTAATTAACATTGTGGATGATGAATGAAATAGAAAATGCAATTATTTTCCTTATGACCATAAAAATAATACATGAGATAGAATGAAAATTCTTTTTTATATTATCTAACAAAATTCTCCATCTTTGAATCATTTTTCACACCCAAAAGAGTAAAGGAGGCAATGACATTCTGTTTAATCATTCACGAGGTAACATCCACTATCTATTAGGGGTTATAATAATATACTAGTATCTGAGAAATGGATCAGTATCAACAAAAATATATTTTCTATTCATCAATGGTTGGATCATGGAAAATCTATTTTGGATTATTATCATTTGTAAGGGTAAGATGAACTGTGGTGGAATCTTATTAAAAAACGAAATAAAAAAAATATTGAATATATGGAATGGGAAGAGATTTAGGGGATAATTTTCCATATGAACTTCTATAATATTAATCAAATTAAGTTTTATAGTGAATGAAATTATTTAAGGAAAAATTGTGATGAATCTATTTGTACCTATGTATCTAATTTTAAAACATATGAATGGAAGGCTTCTGGTTTGAACATTATCACTAAAATAGAAACAAATTGATTCTTTATTGTATTAAAACCAATAAATAAAAAAGAAAAAGTATATAATATTATCTAGTATTAATTTCGATTCCATTCAATTTGAACTCAATGTATAAACAAAAATTATAAATTCCCACCATTCCTATTGTTTTTATAGGAAAAGCATGGTCAAGTATACTGAAATATCAAATATTGGAATGAAATTCAAGATATATTTGTTTCATGAATGCGTTACAAATCATCAATGGCAGTTTATATTTGAAACATGGATGTTTTTTAAATATGGAAAATAATATCATAATTCTGTGAATAATGAAACAATAGAAATGGGATGGTTTATGTAATGGAAGAAAATATAATTACAACTAATACACCCCCAACACTAGAATTTTTCAACTACAAGGAGTTTGGGAATTATGTGAATCAATTATATAGTCCAAGGTCTTATCTAAATTATAATCCACAAAAAAAACTTATAGTAAATAGTTAAATGGTAATGAAAATGTAATTAAAATGGATTAAGTGAATCATGAAAATTAGGGAACACATAACCCCCAATGGTTGGGATGTTCAAGTTTTATTTTGTAAGAATAAGTCCTTGTAAATATTATTATTCATCATTATGTGAAATTTAATTTTATTATCTCCTTATGCATAGATTTTGTGACATTAAAAATGACATTGGTTCAATTATGGACCCATGTATCCAATAAAGTTTTTTTTATATAAGATAATTTCATATATAAGGAATAGAGGTTGAATTATATTTTGGAAGGGTTAAAAGGAAGACATTTATTGAATGGTTTAAGTTAAACATCATACGAGGTTTTATAAATTAATTCAAAATCACATCAGTTGATTATTTATGCATATTTAAAATATGTGACAAACATTTGGTATTGATGTAACTAGTAGAGATGAAATATCATTCTTTTAATGATTCAGTAATGACAAATTCTCCAAATTTTTTTGAATAAGAGATGAATTGGGAGTTGATAATAGAACAATAAAGGAGATCTTTGTCGTAAAATAGTGTAATTATATGTATTAATTAAATTATTAAACATTAGGAAATAGGGTGTTCAAATAAAATCTTGTTAAGTTGTCATCATATATTATGATATCAAGGTCCTTTTTCAAGCCTCTTTGGGTTACGGCTTTGTTATTAGTAACATTATTCTAACCATGTTATCTATCACCCTACATCAGAACCTGATAGTTATATTTCACATAATGATTCTATGTATTAACATTCCACATATTTTATACTATGTTGAAACCTAGATATGTGTCACTATGGGTAAAAGTTATATTTCAAACTATTTTTTAAAAGTATGTTTTAATATTCAGTTTAATGATGTGGTTTTTAGGGAAAGTAACACTCACATATTAATCATTTGATAACCCAAGTCATTTTTTTGTGGGAGAAATTAATTTTTAGTGGGATATATTATAGCACCCCAATATTTTTTATATGTTTTTTTGAGTTAAATTATTCTTTTTGATATTTTTTCACTTCACGCAACACTGCATATAATTTTTGTGTAAAGGAATTGTGTTTATATTGTGCGATATGAGTCAAAATGTTAATATTATGCCACATAAATCACATAAATTATCATTTGGAACATTAAAATCTATGTTTTAATAGTATGAAACACAATTTTGATTCCATTTGACTGCTCTCATTTCATTAATGGATGAGTTTTACTAAGCTAAAATATATTATTAAAATAATTTTTAAAATATTATAATTGCTACCACCTAGATGTTGGAAATTATGTAAGAAATAAAATAAAAAAACATATGAATATATAGTTTACACATATATATTAAATGATTACTTTTATTATCAATCATTACAAGTGAATTTAATATCCATTTCAAAATAATGAAATTAATTTTCTAAAAAACTGGTTTTCTGTGTACAAACACAATTTTATCTCAATATATTAAAAAACATAATGTATTTATTATTTTAGAATTTTTTTATATTAAATACATATTATAATGCACATCCAATAAGTAAGATAGGTATAAGATATGATGAAATCATATTTTGATGAATAAAAACAGTTATTTTTCATAAATGAAGTCGAACCACATATTAATGGTGAACAAATTTTAAATATGATTTTGGAAAATTTTATAATTTATATTTGATAAAATAAAAATTATTTTTGGAAGATTAATGCTAAAATTTACTTTGGTTGTTTTCTTTGTATTTCAATAAAAAATCTTTTATTTGATTAATATTTAAAAACACTTATTTTTATTTCCAAAATATCTTTTTATCTAAATTAATTATAATGTTAAATTAAATTTATATATTTGATTTAAAGTTTAATTATATATAATTTACATCATGTAATCCAATTTATTTTATTTTAAAAAAATTCTCTTAGAAATTGGTCAAAATATCTTTGCAATCTTTTGAACATTTTTACTTTAAAAACATTTATTATAGTCTCGTCCGCACGATTAATTTTAGATTAAGTTGTAACACTTTTCTGATTAAAATTTTAAAAAATTCATTGATTATTCTCCCTAAACACTTTTTATATGGTCTAATTATTTTTCGACCAAAAATATTAATGAATGTTATTAAAAATGATTTCAAAGATTAAGTGAAATACTAACAATACAAGGTAAACAACATTAATCATAATGCCAAAAATGACCTAGAAAAAAGTACAAAAGACATTGGATGATCATATTTATACCTGATAATCCATTGGATGGAATATTAGAAATTATTAGACCCCCATGATATAGGAATACAGGGGACAAATTCCATTTTAAATAATTTACATGAATTCAAATCCTCATCCATTAAAAAAGAACTCTCCCATACCACTTATTTACAAGTCTCATTCCTTTTAGATCATCCAAAATCTGATCCCACAAGCTACTAGAATTTATACCTACATCATAAAAGCATCATTTTTTAGAAAATACTACAATAAACCACTTTGGTGAAATATAAATGGAGTTACCCACAGAAGTGGTACCATCCGTCCTCAAACTCCTTTGTTTTCATCATTTTCCACCACAAAAATTATTCTTATTTCAAGATTTTATAATAAAATTAATACCCTAAATATTATATTATATTTTAATTCGTGTTTTAAGACATACACTTACACAAATATCATATAATGGGAAATGAACTTACTATTATTCTCGACGATGAACTACTGCCTCACAAAACGATGTTGTTCATTTTTACTTTACCACCTCTCATTGTTGATAATTAGGATAGATTATCATATTTTGTATTATATAAAAGATATTTTTGATTTATTTATGTTCATATAATAATTATATAAAACATACCTTCAATATTTACATTTTTTTAAATAAGATAATGTCATTTGTGGACATTTGGGGTACCGCCCCCATAAAGGGATACAATTCGTTTACACTTTACAAGGATTATATTGAGTATTGGATTATTAAATATATATTATATATTATAATTATCATGGAGTGATATTATATATATGAAAAAATGTATTCTATTTACATTCATTCTTTTTATATGATAACAAAATAAAAACATCGTTCACGCATAATTATGACATTCCATCTCCATTAACGTTGTATTCAATTTCATATATTCTTATTTTATATATTATTATAAAGTCATATATAATTAATATCTATGATATATATATATATATTTAATTTTTTAATTTTTTCAAATAATTAAAATCTTGATATTTGTAAGAGGATCAAGAATAACAAGCCAAAACATATATGGAAAACAATACAGATATGACCCAAAATGGATCATGAACAAGAATTTGTTAATAAATGTGAAATATTAAGTCAAAAAAATAAAATTTGGTATTCAATATAGTAATATTTTTTGAATATTAGTAAATAATTTATATTTATTATGAAGTGGTTTAAATTTGTATGATGAAATTCAAGACATAAGGTAAGGATTTTGTCATCTAACATTTATTTTTCATGAGACACAATCCTTTTTCACCACATATTTTTTATGTGTGGTCTGTATAATGACCATATATGTATTCTATGATTATTATACGTAATTTTAGGGATATTTAAATATCCATTTTATGATCTTTCTATCATGGGGTTTATGTTTCAAATGAAACCATATTGATAATGTAAATTTGACACAATTTGACTTCTTTGTGACACAAGTCATGTTATAAAATTATATTATGCAATGAGATTTATATAATTACATTAAAATTTTATACTACTAATAAAAATATTTTCATGATATTTTAGGCTTCAAATTAATATATTATTTCCAGTTTATTATTATTCAATGTTACCAAAGTGGTATCGATTTATTTCAATAATCTTATTTTGTATCGAAATTGTTTATAATTATGTTTCCATTGATGAAACATTATTATCCATATGTTAATAAATATTATGGATTTTTTTAATATATGGTTAATTATGTTATATCGATGTATTATAACATTTTCCACCATTTTTACTTCAAATAATTAAGATAAATTGACTATGAAAATATGACTTCAATTATAATTCCGGTTGGACATCTATTTTCATTCAAATTTGTGTTTTCTAAAAAAGATTTAGAAACGTTTTAATACTATAATATTATGTTTTAATGATTTTTTTAAACTTTTATTACCTTTTTATAAATAATTTTAAATTGGAATTATCTTTTTGTTTTCTGATCATGTCACTATTCTAAATATTAATTTGAAAATGTAATGTTCCGCTTATACAAACTTACCAACCATCATAAATGGTGTTTCTTCCATTCTTCAATTTTATGTTTACATGGATATTTTTTAAAGTAAATTTTTCCTAATATTATAGAATTTATTTGATTATAAAATTTTATCAATGAAAATGGCCATCAAAAATTGTTTTAGTTGTACAATTTGTTTTAAATTATTTACAGAGAATAATTTATTTTGTTCGAATGGTTGTTTTCAAAGAAATAAATTTCCATGAACTCAGATATTGTTTAATATTTATTCCAGGTAATATAAAAGTAAATGGATTTTAAAAAAATTGCATTAATAGTTTATATGTTTTTAAGGAAATAGTATTTCAAATCATTTTCAATATTCAATATTATATTTCAATGTTATTTTAATGTTAAATGGAAATCAAAATGTATTATCATTTCGAACTAAGATTTCAAAGGATATTCTCAATAATAAGTGTTCTAATTGATATTTAATTAATAAATTATATACTATAAATGGTGATTTAGTTAAAATGTTTTTAAAGATAATATATGTTTTAAAAAGTTATTTTCAAATAATGTTTTGTTACACATGATAGTTAGAAATACTTATATATATAAGAAGAAATTATTGGCTGATATTTATGATTTACTAGGTGGTGATATAAGGATACCATTCACAAATTTTCTATGATTTATCCATATTTTTATGGAATGATGTTTATGAAACTGAATTATATTCAATGAATTATACTATAATATATGATTAAGAAATTGGTTTCATTTCACGGGTTATTATATGATGAATTGATTAGAAATCCTAAAAATTATCCATAGGTTGTGATATGTTCAAATGTTTATGATACCCATTTCATTTCATCAGTAATGATATGATGATTATGAAACTATTGCCTTTTTAAGGGTCATGATAAAATGCATATTTTAGGGAACACTTATCTAAAACTTTAATATGAGATTTTTGGGACCTATATAGGCCAATAATACATTTGGAATGCATTCCCGGATCATTAGATACTAATGGGAGAATAGTATATGGGAATGATAAATAATATAAAATAGGTGTGTCCTGATCCACTCTGGGATATTGGTTTTTCTTGATCAACTATAGGAAAAAAGTGTGACCAGATACATTGAGGGAAATATGTATTCCTTAATGCACTATGTTGATGGACATGGAATTTATCATAGACTCATGAAATTGTTATATACATGAATGTTGGTTAAAAAAAACTATTACATGAAATTATCGTTCATTATTGATTTATGTTGATTTATAACAATTATGATTACTTCCATAAGAACATGCAATCATTATCTATTGATTTATTATTATGATCTATGATATGAAGGGTGTGATCTTATAATGTCATGATCATATTATCATACCCTTGTGATCATTTTAATGCATACATATCATCATTTATTATCACTAATATTCATCAGATCTTATCGCTTTCTTATGTTTCCTACCCCCACATTATGGATAAATGTTTTAAGTATAATCTCTAAAAGGGATGATATATATTTTTGAAATATAGAAGATATATCACCACGTTAGGAGATGTTTTTCTATGTTTTCAATGACACAAAAGTATTTCAGACCATGTGAATGTATATAGGTAATGTGCTGAATATTAAAAAAAACGATGTAATATCCATGTATGTTAAGCTTGGTTAATTATATTTTATGAACATAATTTCCCAATTCCATCATGTATTAATTTTTTTAAGCATCCTTTAAATTTTTATAATATTATTTCAGAATACAATATTTTCATTTATGATATTGAGAATTTATGAAAATGAAATGTGATTTTAAAATGGATAAGTTTTTTTCCTTAACAATTGTTCTTTTATTAATTTTATATGTGTTATTATTCGCTTATATTTAGTGGTAATTGTTAGTGAGGATGGGTGTTACCATTTTAAACTGAGGGTGGGTAATCATGTTATATCACTTTAATGAGTTTGGTAAAGTGATAGAGTTATTCAGTAGTGTTTATCTTAATAGAATAAGTGAATATACTGTGATGGTTATTAAAAATTTTAATATGAATGTTACACCCTACATATCCATGAGATCTACAATATGTTTACGATAAATATAGAAATGATTCCATAATTATAATTTATGACTTATTTTTTCTATGGATTTTTAGGAAATATTTATTTCATAAGGTAATCTAAAGAGCTTATGTATAATCTGTGAAAAGTATAACATGGTGAAAATGAATTCATATATTTTATACGTATCCAAGGGATACAGGTTTCCTTATTTATTTTTATCTCCATTAAAGATTTTTTTGTCATCAAATGTTTTAAACTGTTTTTTAGATGGTATAAGGATGGGTAAGAGAATGGGGGAAGTAAAATTTTATGTTATGAATATTTTTCATGAAAAACTCTGTTTTATATTAATTTTTTTATCTTATAGAAAAACAGAAACTATTTTAAAAGTATCCACTATTTAAATTTGGATTGTTATGTTGGAGTTATGAACTAATTCCCTTAAACTCTAAATATAAATGTTCCATGAAAATTTAGGAAAGCTAAATAGTCCTAAAAACTACAACATGTAATATTTAAGTTTGGGTCCTTAAAATAAAATCAGTATTCTTTTTAAACATAATCATGTTATAAAAATGCCAATTAAGTATAAGTATAACCCAATGAATGTGAACTGAGAAATGAGACACCTTAAATTGAGTTCCATATAGTAATGTATGCCTTTTCAATATATTATAATAAACAAATCATCATTATATTAACTTTTGAGTTTCTATTTATATTATTTTCCCCAATCCTATAAACATTTAGTTCATATTTTATAATGACTTAATTAATTAATTAGTTATGTCCATGTTAGTTTTTATGAGGATATTTAGTAAATAATTTGAAATTAATTTTGGTATATTTACCAGGTTAAAAGTCTTCTTGGTTCCATCATCTCAATAATATTATGTAACACCCCAAGCTTCTACGGTACACTTCTCTTTGAATAATGTGATAGCGTGTGTTGTACGCAACATCGGGTTCTAACACACCACAACCAATTAAACTAGCCGTTATGAATAGTAATACCTAATTTTTGAAATTATATATATTTTATATTTCAAAATGGACTTCATTTTAGGATTCGTAATATCGAAATTATCCTAAGATGATTTTTTGGTATTTTTCTGAGAACTTCCAATTTTTATGAATAGTGAAAAATACTTAAAAACAACTTTTTTAATCAAAATAATTCATAGTGATAAATTATATTATTTAGTGGTTTTAAAGTATAATTAGAGTATATTTTTACCATTTTATCCAATGGTGTTCATTATAATTAATTTCACCTTGAAATTGGACATAAACAATTGTCAATCTTTTGATATATATTGTTTCTTAAAAACACGCTATTTGTTGTAACAACGGGAATTAATTATAAAATTAATTAATGCAACTTATATGATTGGAATTTTGTAAAATAGACATCATTTTTAAATTCGGAATATCAATTATATCTTAGGGTGAAATTTTGGCATTGTTCTGAAAAACTTCGATTTTTGATGAATAGTGAAACCACTAAGTGGTAGTTAAAAAACTAAATTTTTCATAAAACATAATTTTACAGCCTCTGTGAATGGAATTTCAAAAATCCTAGAGACACGATTAATATCAAGTAGTAAAATGTGGTTCAATGAGATGAAAATAATTTTTTGTGAATAGTAACTTTTTACTTTTATTTACCACGGTTAAAAGTAAATAGGGAAATTAAGGGTAAAAATGATATTAATATTACCCTAACACATGTCCTAATCCTATTGGACAAGTTTATCTCGTCCAAAAACAACTTTAGTAATAAAATATTATCATTTAGGTCCACTTGGATTAGATTAGGACTTTTATTATTATTTAATTCAAAGAAGAGTTAAAAGAGTTAAAATCAAAGTTTATTTACTAAAACACTTTTCATATAGGGTTATACATAAGATAAATTATATTGTAAATATTCATTATAAATCTAAAAATATTTACTACATAATGATATTTTATTTGTAATTTTTAGATATTAAATAATTTAATTTATTTATGACACAATGATGATGAAGTAATTTCCATAATAGTGAAAACTTAAAATAATTGATATTATAAATACCCAAATAAATATAATTTTAGACTTTTTATAAATTACACTAATTTATAGGTTCATATGACATGTTAAGATTGACTTAAGTAACTTTTTTCTAAGTAATCATTCTGTTATGATTTTTACAAAAATAAATTATTGAATAGTGTCAAAATTGACATAAAAGAATTTTTAAAACAAATATTTAATTGATATTAAATTCCTAAAAATCTAAGGTTCGGAAAAGAGACTTATATCCTGATAGGTGTATCATTAATGGACCACTTGGGGGTCTCTTGGATTTATATAGTAAGTTTATTAACTATATAATATAAAAATACAAAGTGACATGGTAAATGTGAAACTAATTAACTAAGAGTTAAAACTAAACGATAAGGTTAATATAATGACCCAAACCAGTCTAAACTCTATTGGTTGAGTGGTTTTCGACCCATCCCCATCTTAACCTTTAAATAATACACTTTGGAGCTATTAGAAACCGAATATGAATTTATTATAAAATAATATTTCTAGCTTTTCCAAAGGTGCCCCTCACCCCTCTTATAAAAGAAAACTCCCCCTTCTCACTAATTCAAACATTCATAGCCTTTTGGATCGGCCAAAACCTGCCCAAATACTCTCTCAAATTCCCTCACTACAACCTAGAGGCCTTAGTTTGATCAGAAAACCAACCTAAGGAGCCCTTTTGTTCAAATCAAAAGGAAGAACCCGAAGAAGAGGTAATGTTTTCACCACCATTTTCAAATTCATTTCTTATTCCACTTCTTCTTTCTTTGTTAATCCCATTATAAAATAATGAATCCAGTATATACTATATACTGTAATATTATTATAAATATGGTACAACCATATTCAGTATTCTATCCATACTTTGAAAAACATGTCACCATACGTGCGTATGTACGGATTACCGTCTCCACGTCGTGGTGTAATTGTTATTCAATATATTATTATTTGGATGGGTATAATAATGATGTGTAATTCATGTAAATAATAAATATAACATGATAATTATTCTTTATATATGATATAACATCCAATTATATATTTTTTTAATATCAAATGAATGATATTGTCGCTCGTGCGTACGGACGGACTACCGTCTCCACGAACGCGATGAGATTCATTCTCCATCGTATCCATTGAAGTATAATTATCATTTGATGATTTAAAAATAATTTTTAAGAATTTGATATCATTCTATCTATGAATAACATACAACCTATCCCTGAAAAACATGGCTTATGTAACAAAACATATAAAAGAAAACAAGTAAGTTAACACCCGAAACAACGATAATACTAAGATATTATTAACAAATAAATGTTAAAAGATCATATATGATATCATATTAATATATATGATTCTTGTATAATTTAATAAAAATTATTTCACTATTATATAGGAGGTTAACCTACCCCCAACCAAGGAAAATTACAAGGTAAGGGTTTATTTCACAATCTCTTTATTTTCCGAGGTTGTTTATACGTAATAATCTACTGGGACATATTTATCATCCACGTCCATGTTTCTTAAAAATGTATTTCAAATATTTTTTAAATATTTACTAGAATATGGGGTAAAGTCATTTATACCCTAGTTTTACTTTTTATAAGAGGTTTATAATGGAACCTTTCTGTTGTTTTCCAAACAAGGTGTTTTTTAACCTTTTCGACAGAATTAAGGTAAGAATTTTTTTTAACTTATACGGCGGGTGCAGCTATATTACACCGTTATAAAATAGTCGAAGCTTCCCTTACAAGATTATAAGAATATTTTCAAAGTAAATTCTTTCTTTTATAATTATGTGACTTTTAAATGATTTAAAAAAAGAGATATTTCTCTCAAACAGTTTTGATTTCATCTATGTCAACATCATTTGATGGATTTTACGCTTATTTGAAGTTGATTTATTATGATAAAAAACTTCTATATTATATTGAAGGTTTAGTGATATGTTTGACTGTGGATGTTTTATTTTTATACCATTCATGATTTATGGATGAAGTATTTACATTTCGTATGCTATTTTTAATATGAATGTTTACGTTATGTTTAAACCTTTTCATATGGGAATGCATTGGAATTATTATGTGACGGGTGGAGCCCACTATAGCTTCTCGATGCATCGGTTGGTCTCATGAGACAAACTAATTTCTTGGCACAAGGCCTTGACAAAATCTTATTTGTAGTCTTGGCACGAGGCCTTGGCTATGTGGTTATGATAGTCTGGCATTATGTATTCCATCATTATGAAAGTGGTTATTGATAATGCATGTGATTATTTGATTAGTAGAATATCCATGTGAATAAGTAAATGGAATTATTTCATTTTATTTTTTCCATAATATGTTTAAGTTCAAGTTTAAAAGGCTTTTTTTAGTTATACATTGCATTAAATGTTTATTCTTATTTATGAAAGTTTCCGCTATATTTTTACCCTTATTGGGAATTTGAGCTCACCCCTTTCAATGTTTTATTATTCCCAGGATGTGAAGAAGTAATTTATGAATGACCTGCATGGATAGTATGTGGGGATATGAGTGTGGACTATGAAGAAAAGATGTTGTTGTAGTTTTCATTTTTATGATGTAATGTAAGACTTATGAATATATCTAGTGTTTCCAAGGCTACTAAACTAATCGGTCTTTGGAGATTTGATCTTTCTTGTGATCATGCCAATGTTATGTAATAATGCACCGACTCTGGGTAACTGGGGTCGGGGCGTTACAGTTGGTATCAGAGGAAGTTTAGTACAAACCCTGGAAGCTAGATTTAAATAAACTCTGATTAGATCACATAGACCTAAGATGGAATTTGAGGATTATTATAGAAGAACATCCTATAATTTTGGTATTGTAGAGATTTTGTGAGTTTTCCGAGAAATACATCCCTGTATGGATACAAGAAGGTATAGGCGGATCTGGCACAGATGTACCTAGGGGTAAACCCCGAAAACACCGCTTTGAGCTAGAGTCGAACATGAACTGGTGCACGACAACAGGCCTTGCTTCACTCTTGGTTACGAAACTCCTGGGGGATATGCTTAGGATAACTCCCATTTAATTTATAAATCATTATGAAAGGTTTATGAGTATATACTTTCTCAAAGAAAACGTTTTTATGATTATGGATTATATCCATAAATAGTTTAATTTATGTTAAGTCTTTTATAAGTATGGAATTATGTATTTTGATTCATAAACAGATCTAGTTTATGACATTGTTTAGAAATGGCACCTAGTGGAAGAAATGGAAACCGTATCAACGCACGCACTCCATGGAGGGATTTCCCTACTGCTCAAGATAATTATAGTGGATATGATGATGCAACTGGTGCTGATCAGCTAATCACCATACTGGGAGAACTCACTCAAGTTATGAATAATAACCTTACCCATATGGAGCACCCTGATCCGAATTGTGGAGGATCAATGTTAGATCGCTTCATGAGGCAACAACCACCAACGTTCAATGGGAGTACAAATCCCTTAGTATCTGAGAAATGGATAAATTCCCTAGAGAAAATATTTCAGGCTTTGGGGAGTAGTGAAAGGGAAAAAGTTATCATTAAAGTTTACTGCCTCACTGGAGATGCTGATCAATGGTGGTCATTGATTCAAAACACGAAGGAAGATGATGAATTATCAAATATGGAATGGAGGGAGTTCAAATATCTGCTTTTAGAAAAATACTTTCCTCGTGACCATCGAGAAGATATGGAAAGGCAATTTCTGAGTCTGGGACAAAAGTAGGATAAGAATGTCACAAAGTATGAGGCTAACTTTACAAGGTTAGCAAGGTATGCTGTAGATTATATACGTAACCCAATAAGTAATATTGATCGTTTCTTTGATGTGTTAAAACCATTTCTCCGTCGAGCATTAGTCTCACAATCCTTCTCGTCGTACGAAGACATTGTCTCATGTGATATCAAGACCGAAAAGGAATTCTCTAAGTCTTATGACTTTAAAGAAAAGCAAGAGAAGAAGAGATCTACTGATCAATCTGGGAATGGAAATAAGGGGAAGAAGGGGAAGGTTGAATATTCATCCTGTGGTAAATGTGGTAAGAAACACCCCGGTACTTGCTTGAAGGGAAAGGGTGTCTGTTATAAGTGTGGTGAAAAAGGCCACCAAGCTCGTGATTGCAAAGGGAAGAAGGAAGCTACCAATGTTCAGTGATATAATTACAGGGAGATGGGACATTATGCAAATGAATGTCCTAAGCGTCAGGGGAACTTACCTTAGAAAAGGCCAAGGGATCAAGGCTAAGCTTATGCTATCACTACTACTGAGGTAGAAGCTCCGAAAGACGTGATGGTAGGTAATTTAATGGTTTCCTCATGTTTAGCAAATGCATTATTTGATTATGGACCATCTCATTATTTCATATCTTCCTAGTTTACTAAGAAAATTAGATATTTCCAATTTGATTTAACAAGGGAGTTGTCAGTTAAAACTCCCAAGGGAAGTATCATTGCAATAAAGTTTTGTGAATCAGTCCCCATTAGAGCACATAAATGTTCTTTATCTTCTGATCTCATCGTCATACCTATGATTGAGTTTTATATAATCCTTGGTATGGACTAGCTTTCGGACTATGATGCGAAGATTTATTGTAAGAAGAAAGAGGTTACGATTCTTGATGATGATGATAAGGAACACCTTATCTTTAGAGCAGAATCGTCACCACTTAATTCTTATCTAGATCCACCCCCAGTAGCTCAACTAAATTCAATTATAGGGGAGGAAGATAATGAAATGACTATGGGTGAGTAAAGGAATGTTCAAATAGATGATGTACCAGTTGTGAAAGAATATATAGATGTGTTTCCGGACGATTTACCTGGACATCCTCCAGAACGAGAAGTTGTGTTTTCCATTGATTTAATTCCTGGATCAAGGCCTATATCGAAGACCCCTTATAGAATGGCCACTATAGAATTAGTTGAACTAAAGAAACAACTAGAGGAATTGAGTAATAAGGGATTTAATCGGCCTAGTGTTTCTCTATGGGGAGCCCCTGTTCTTTTTGTTAAAAAGAAAGATGGATCTATGTGGTTATGTATCAACTACATAGAGATCAATGCTATAACAATAAAGAAAAAGTATCCCCTACCTCGTATTGATGATTTATTTGACCAACTTCATGGATCTCAATACTTTTCAAAGATTTACCTTCGATCTGGATACGATCAGTTGTTTGTAAAGAAGGTAGATATTCCGAAGACAGCATTTCAAACCAGGTACGAGCATTACGAGTTTACAATAATGCCTTTTGGATTGACTAATGCACCCTCTGTATTCATGGATATGATGAATAGAGTTTTCAAGGAATATCTCGATGAATTTGTTGTGGTATTTATTGATGATATCTTGGTATACTTCAAAAGCTACGAAGATCATGAAAATCACTTGCGCATTATCCTGAAGACTCTAAGAAGACATGAATTATATGGGAAGTTTAGCAAGTGTGAAATCTGGCTTCAGAAGATTTATTTTCTTGGCCATATTGTCTCTAAAGATGGAATCTATGTTGATCCTTCTATGACCAAGGCAATCCATGAATGTCTAGCACCGACGAGTTTAACTGAGGTACATAGTTTTATTGGTTTAGCAGGTTATTATCAACGTTTCGTCCAGAATTTTTCCCGGTTGGGTAACCCATTAACAAAGCTCACATGAAAAGGGGTAAATTTGTTTAGAAAAAAGAGTGTGAAGAATGTTTTTAAGAACTTAAGAGAAGATTAGTCAATGCTCCTATATTGACTCTACCATCGGGGAATGATGAGTTCGTTATTTATAGTGATGCATAGAAGAAAGGACTTGGTTGTGTCCTTATACAAAATGATAGGGTTATTGCCTATGCCTCACGACAGTTGAAAATTCATGAACAAAACTATCCTACTCAGGATCTCGAGTTAGAAGCTGTGATCTTTTATTTGAAGATATGGAGGCACTACCTCTATGGTAAAAAATGTGAGATTTATACTGATCACAAGAGTTTGAAGTATATTTTCTCACAAAAAGAACTCAACTTGAGGCAAAGGATATGGATTGAATTACTCAAGGATTATTATTGTACGATACACTACCACCCGGGGAAAGCAAAGCAGGTGGAAGATGCTTTGAGCGGAAAAGACCATGGAGTTTTGAACGTGATGAGAATTGAAAGGGATCCAATTTTCATGGATCTAGTGAATATTGACATGGGAATAACCAGGGAAGGTGAAACATCAATGATTTTTTAAATGGTTGACAAACCATATTTACTAGAAAGGATTAAGAGTTCTCAGACCGATGATGAAGAATTTCAAAAGAAGATTAAAGCTGTGAATGATGGGAGATTTAGAGACTTTGTGTATGAAGAAGGAAATTTGAAATTCGGGAAGAGACTTTGTGTTCCCGATATACCTGATCTAAAAAGGGAATTGCTGGATGATGCTCATAGTTCCAATTTCTCTATACACCCTGGGAGCACCAAAATGTATAGAGATTTGAAGGAACATTTTTGGTGGGACAACATGAAGAGGTAGATTTCTGATTTTGTGTCAAGATGTATGGTTTGTCAACAAGTGAAAGTAGTAAGGAAATAGCCTAGAGGAGTCATGAAACCTCTTCCCATACCGGAGTGGAAATGGGACCATATTACAATGGACTTTGTCATGGGGCTACCAAAGACTCCTAGAAGGAACGATGTAATATGGGTTATTGTTGATCGTCTTACCAAGTCATCACATTGTTTTTATATAAGAGAAGATCTACCATTGGAACATCTAGCAAGACTATATATTGATGAAGTTGTGAGACTTCATGAAGTACCCCTATCGATTGTTTCTGATCTTGATCCCCGTTTTACTTCAAGATTCTGGAAGAGTCTTCAGAAATCTCTGGATACTGAACTTCATTTGAGCACTACCTACCACCCTCAGACAGACGGACAATCATAACGGACTATTCAAACCTTAGAAGACATGTTGAGATCTTGCTCACTTGACTTTCAGGGTATGTGGGATCAATATTTACCTTTGGTAGAATTTTCCTATAACAATAGCTTCCATTAGAGTATTTAGATGGCACCATATGAAGCATTATACGGGAAGAGATGTCGCACACCAACCTGTTGGGATGACGTTGGTGAAAGAAAACTTGTAGGTCCAGAACTAGTAGAGGAAACAATGGAAAAGGTGAAGGTAATCCAAAATCACATCAAAGCAGCTCAAAGTAGGCAGAAAAGCTATGCCGATAATCGAAGGAAGGATTTGGAATTTCAAGTCGGTGACCATGTTTTACTGAAGGTATCTCCTTGGAAGGGAGTCATACGTTTTGGTAAGAAAGGTAAATTGAGTCCTAGGTACATCAGACCTTTCGAAATTCTAGAATGAATTGGGGCTGAAGCTTACCGATTGGCAGTTCCCCCAAGTCTCTCCAAAGTTCACGATGTGTTCCACGTATCTCTATTGAGGAAATACATGCCTGACCCAACGCATGTACTCACCTATGAGGAATTAGAACTGGAACCCAATCTGTCTTATTGCGAAGAGCCCATCAAGATTCTTGATATGAGAGAACAAGTGCTGAGAAATCGGACGACGCGTCTCGTAAAAGTTTTGTGGAGAAACCATAAGATGGAAGAGGCAACATGGGAACCCGAGGAACTTATGATGAAGAACCACCCGAGTCTTTTCATGCGGTAGTATTCTAGAAATTTTGAGGACGAAATTATTTGAAGTAGGGGAGGATGTAACACCCCAAGCTTCTACGGTACGCTTCTCTTTGAATAATGTGATAACGTGTGTTGTACGCAACATCGAGTTCTAAAACACCACAACCAATCAAACTAGCCGTTATGAATAGTAATACCTACCTTTTGAAATTATATATATTTTATATTTCAAAATGGACTTAATTTTTGGATTCGTAATATCGAAATTATCCTAAGTTGAATTTTTGGTATTTTTCTGAGAACTTCCAATTTTTATGAATAGTGAAAAATACTTAAAAACAACCTTTTTAATCAAAATAATTTATAGTGATAAATTATATTATTTAGTGGTTTTAAAGTATAATTAGAATATATTTTTACCATTTTATCCAATGGTGTTAATTATAATTAATTTCACTTTGAAATTGGACATAAACAATTGTCAATCTTTTGATATATATTGTTTCCTAAAAACACGCTATTTGTTGTAACATCGAGAATTAATTATAAAATTAATTAATGAAACTTATATGTTTGTAATTTTTCAAAATAGACATCATTTTTGAATTCAGAATATCAATTATAGATTAGGGTGAAATTTTGGCATTGTTCTGAAAAACATCAATTTTTGATGAATAGTGAAATCACTAAGTGGTAGTTAAAAAACTGAATTTTTCATAAAACATAATTTTACCAGCACGGTGAATGGAATTTAGAAAATCCGAGAGACACGGTTAATATCAAGTAGTAAAATGTGGTTCAATGAGATGAAAATAATTTTTGGTGAATAGTAACTTTTTTACTTTTATTTACCACGGTTAAAAGTAAATAGGGTAATTAAGGGTAAAAATGATATTAATATTACCCTAACACATGTCCTAATCCTATTGGACAAGTTTATCTCGACTGAAAACAACCTTAGGAATAAAATATTATCATTTAGGTCTACTTGGATTAGATTAGGAAATTTATTATTATTTAATTCAAAGAAGAGTTAAAAGAGTTAAAATCAAAGTTTATTTACTACAACATTTTTAATATAGGGTTATACATAAGATAAATTATATTTTAAATATTCATTATAAAGATAAAAATCTTTCCTACATAATGATATTTTATTTGTAATTTTTAGACATTAAATAATTTAATTTATTTATGACACAATGATGATGCAGTAATTACCATAATAGTGAAAAATTAAAATAATTGATATTATAAATACCAAATAAATATAATTTGAGACTTTTTATGAATTAAACTACTTTTATAGGTTAATATGACATGTTAGAATTTAATTAATTAACTTTATTCGAAGTAATTGTTCTGTTATGATTTTCACAAAAAATCAATTATTGAATAGTGTCAAAATTGACATAAAAGAGTTTTTAAAACAAATATTATATTATTAATTGATATTAAATTTATAAAAATCTAAGGTTCGGCCAAAATACTTATATCATGATATATGTATCATTAATGGACCACTTGGGTGTCTCTTGGATGTATATAGTAAGTTTAGTAACTATATAATATAAAAATACAATGTGACATGGTAAATGTCAAACTAATTAACTAAGAGTTAAAACTAAAAGATAAGGTTAATATAATGACCCAAACCTGTCTAAATTCTATTGGTTGGGTGGTTTCCAACCAATCCCCGCATTAACCTTTAAATAATACACTTTGGATCCATTAGAAACCGAATATGAATTTATTATAAAATAATATTTCTAGCTTTTCCAAAGGTGCCCCTCACCCCTCTTATAAAAGGGCACTCCCCCTTCTCACTAATTCAAACAATCAAAGCCTTTTGGTTCATCCAAAACCTACCCAAATACTCTATCAACTTCCCTCACTACAACCTAGAGGCCTTAGTTTGATCATAAAGCCACTCTAAGGAGCCCTTTTGTTCAAATCAAAAGGAAGAACCTGAAGAAGAGGTAATGTTTCCACCACCCTTTTTCAAATTCATTTCTTCTTCCACTTATTATTTCTTTGTTAATCCCATTCTAAAATAATGAATCCCGTATCTCATATATACTGTAATATTATTATAAATATGGTACAACCATATTCATTATTCTATCCATCCTTTGAATAACATGTCACCATACGTGCGTACGTACGGCTTACCGTCTCCAGGTCGTGGTGTAATTGTTATTCAATATATTATTATTTGGATGGGTATAATAATGATGTGTAATTCATGTAAATAATAAATATAACATGATAATGATTCTGTATATATGATATAACATCCAATTATATATTTTTCTAATATCAAAAGAATGATATTGTCGCTCGGGCGTACGTACGAACTACCATCTCCACGAACGCGATGAGATTCATTCTCCATCGTATCCATTCAAGTATAATTATCATTTTATAATTCAAAAATAATTTTCAAGGACATGATATCATTCTGGATATTAATAAGATACATCCTATCCCTGAAAAACATGGCTTACGTAACAAAACATATAAAAGAAAATGAGTAAGTTAACACCCGAAACAACGATAATACTAAGATATTATTAACAAATTAATGTTAAAAGATCATATATGATATCATATTAATATATATGATTATTGTATAATTTAATAAAAATTATTTCACCATTATAAAGGAGGTTAACCTACCCCCAACCAAGGAAAAGTACAAGGTAAGGGTTTATTTCGCAATCTCTTCATTATCCGAGGTTGTTTATACGTAATAATCTACTGGGACTTCTTTATCATCCACACTTTTGTTTATTAAAAATGTATTTCAAACATGTTTTTTACTATTTACTAGAATATGGGTTAAAGTCATTTATAACCTTGTTTGTCTTTTTATAAGACATTTATAAAGGAATCTTTCTGTTGTTTTCCAAACAAGGTGCTTTTTAACCTTTTCGATAGAATTAAGGTAAGAATGTTTTTTTAACTTATACGGCGGGTGCGGCTATCTTCCGCCGTTATAAAATCTTCGAAGCTTCCCTTACAAGCTTATAAGAATATTTTCAAAGTAAATGTTTTCTTTTATAATTATGTGACTTTTAAATGATTTTAAAAAAAGAGATATTTCTCTCGAACAGTTTTGATTTCATCTATGTCAACATCCTTTGATGGATTTTATGCTTCTTTGAAGTTGATTTATTATGATACAAAACTTCTATATTGTATTGATGGTTTTGTGATATGTTTGACTATGGATGTGATATTTTTATACCATTCATGGTTTATGTATGAAATATTTACATCTTGTATGCTAGTTTTAATACGAATGTTTACGTTATGTTTAAACCTTTTCATATGGGAATGAATTGGACTTAATATGTGACAGGTGGAGCCCGCTATAGGTCCTCTATGAATCGGTAGGTCTCATGAGACAAACTAGTGTCTTGGCACAAGGCCTTGACAAAATCTTATTTGTAGTCTTGGCACGAGGCCTTGGCTATGTGGTTTTGATAGTCTGACATTATGCATTCCATCATTATGAAAGTTTTTATTGATATTGCATGTGATTATTCGATTAGTAGATTATCCATGTGAATAAGTAAATGAAATTATTTCATTTTATTTGTAACATACTATGTTTAAGTTCAAGTTTAAAAGGCTTTTGTTTTAGTTATACATTGCCTTAAATGTTTATTCTTATTTATGAATGTTTCCGCTATATTGTTATCCTTACTGGGCATTTGAGCTCACCCCTTTAAATGTTTTATTTTTCCCAGGATGTGAAGAAGTAATTTATGAATGACCTGCAGGGATAGTATGTGGGGATATGAGTGTGGACTATGAAGAAAATATGTTGTTGTAGTTTTCATTTTTATGATGTAATGTAAGACTTATGAATATATCTAGTGTTTCCAAGGCTACTAAACCAATCGGTCTTTCGAGATTTGATCTTTCTTGTGATCATGCCAATTTTATGTAATAATGCACCGAATCTAGGTAACTGGGGCCGGGGTGTTACATATTATCCATTAAATGACGATTTTTTTATACATATAATAATATTTTGTTTCAAAAATAAAAATTGGGGACAAAAAAATATAATAAATCATTTAATGAGGAAGTAATAAACACATATACACTAGTGATGTTTTAACATTTAATTGGGTTGAATAGAAATAAATAAAATAATGTATTATCATTAATTAATCAATTATTTGTTTCAAAAAAATATATAACATCATTAAATAAATCCACAATAACCTACATGAGAGCCGTAAATGAGAATAAATGTACATTAAAACATGGAGATGATAGTCCGTATGTACAAATAAGCCATGAATATACTTTTAATGATTGAAATCCTATGATGATAGATGATGTATTATATGTACATAATAATAATAATATCTTTAATATTATATATATATATATATTAAATATATCATAATTTAATTCCATAAATGGTTGTGATGATAAATGAAATACAAAAGTTGGTGAGGTAATCTTTTATCTGTAATAAGTAATGATTGTTTCATTTCTCTATTAATGGAAAATGAGATGAATAAATCAATTCCATTAATAAAATAACAACTCAGTATATTTTAGACACATATTTTAATAAACAATAATGGTTTATATATAATTTAATTAAATACAAAAATTAAATATAAAACACTATGTTGAGACATATACCTCTAATTTAAGGAACCTTATTTGAGTATATCTATAAGGACCCTCAGGGTGATCTATTAAGTGGAGAAAATATCAATATTGTATGTGATGAAGTTATGATGAATTATATTTATGTTTTTTCCATGATATGTGACTCATTAAGTTTGGGTAAATGATAGGGGATGATATTCATGCATATATAAAGAGAGAGGTATCCATATAATCACATTTAGTATGAAAATTATATAAAATAATATTATTCAAATTTTTTCATTTATTGATATATTATTATGATAAGATGATTATTATAATAAATATTACTATAAAATAAATTTTCAATATTTTTATGTGATGTTTAAACCCATATCTTCTATTCCCTTCCCCACTATTAATACATTTGACAATTATCATGATAGTAAATGTTTTTATGCTTAAGAGGTATGCCAATATAATATAACTTGAAAATTGATGAATAAGTGGAGTTTTTTATATAATAGTCTTATTATCATTCACATGGATAAAGATAAGCTTTTTTGAAATTGAAATCATTTAATAAAATATTAATTAACAAAAAATACCATTATTTTCGTTTTCTAGACTATGATCATAATTTTGATATAAAAATTTTGAATTGGGAAATTTCAATAGAATATAAATTTTTTATAATTATTAATTAATTATGTTATTAATATAAAATAATGGGATTCCATAATTCTACCAAAAATAGTTTTAAATTTTTTAAAATTATTTTCATAATTCATATATCGTTTGTATATGAACATTTTCATCGATGAATAAGAATTTAAGGTAATTTTTTCAACACTAAAAAAATAAATAAACTAAAATTATGTATAAGAATGTTTATGAATGATTATAATAATTATTTCAGGGTTTGATCTTGGGTATAATCATTTTACCCTTTTTGAGATAATACCATTTTTACCATGGTTATTATTAATTAGGATTTAATATAATTTTGAACTATTAAAAAATTTAAAGTAAGGAATCCATTTTATCATATTAAATCACTATAATTAGATGAATTTACCATTGAAATAATAATGTAAACTGTGACTATAGTTATTTTTATGGAAAAAAATTTATGTATAAAAATATATTTATAAAATAATAAAGAATAATTTAGATCATAATTACAATAATTGGATTATGTTTATTAGAAATGGAATAATAATTTTTTTAATCAAGTTAAAATAAAATTGTAATTTTAAAATACTTATAAATAAAAAACATTTCTCTATAAAATAATTATAATTATTTCTGTATTCATTGATTTTTTTAGAACATCCGTAAAAATATAACCTTATATATTTTTTATATGAAGAATTAAAATTTTAATCACTTTTATAAAATAATTTAGTTCTTATTTCATAAGAATTAATTGACACATTAATGATTAGAAAATGACTTTTAAATATGTTTTCTATTGTGGTTATGTCAATTATTTCATCCAATTTAATGACTAGGTTATCATGGCCTTGCATAATTAATAATATTTCATAGTTATTAAAGATTAATGTTGTGTACCCTATATGATTTCAATCATAGTATATTTTTTAAATATCAGGGTGTTATAGTAAAAAATCCATTCATCATTGAATTAAAAAAATAATTATTCATTTAATAAGAACATGAAATAAAATATTTAATCATCATATAATTAACCACTACAATGAAACAGGTTTCATGGTAACATTTATAATGCCTCATCTGCAAAAATCTAGAGAAAATGGCTAGATAGATGCATGAATAAATGTACCCACTGAAGAATAATTATCCTAATTTTTTTTGGACTAAATAGAAGTGTCCATTATATATCACATATATATATACATTAAAAAACAAAAGAAAACATAACTTATTTGGAATATTTAAATAAAATTAATTTAAAAAAATGAATATAGTATTTTAATTATAAATAAATAAAAACATATAATAAAATATAATTCATGATGAAATAAATTATTAAAAATTTTATTAAAATATAAATTTTTTAGAAAATAACTTTTGAAAAATTATATATGAATATAAAAATCATATATTTCTTAAAAATTATTGATCCACATAAAATGTTATTAAAATGTCCCAAATAATAGAATAAATATTGTGTAAAAATATTAAATTGTATAATAACATTAATTAATTAATTTTTAATAACATGGTTATTAAAGATAATGATTACAAAAAAAATAACAAATAAATAAAAATTTTAAAAAATACTTTTTCTTTTTTTTATTAACAAACAGTGGAAAATTATTTTTATTTCTTGAAAAAACATAAAAAAATATAGGAGATAAAAATATGTTGTGTTTATGAGATAATGAACATAAATATTATAATTATAGAAATTTAAACATAACCAATCCCAACTAAATTAGTGACTGTAACATAAATCCTTAAATTAAGTCCCAACACAATTTCTATTTTCTCTATCCTCATATATAATGACATTATATTATTTATAAATTGAAACCATTAATATATTTTCACATATAATTCTATATATTATCCCGTTATTATTTTTAATTTCATATGAATTAACAATTCTTCATTAAAACCAGCATTCAGTTGTAAACTTGTTTTTTTCAAGTATTTTTCTATTCAAAGATTGTTTTCATTTTACCATGTTCATAGTTTAATAATTTAATAAATCCTACAATTATTTTAGAAATAATATTTAATCACAAGATAATGTTATAAATATATTAATTTATGGATTTGATGAAAAACTAATTAAAATGCTTTATGAGGGAGGTAGTTTTCTCATATGTATGAGTAATGTTTCCATTAATAAATGGATATGAGGAAGTAAAGGTATATAATAATATATATTTTAGGAGTAATAAATATATCTACAAAATATTTATTTTTTAAATACATCTATATAACAATCTATGTTAGTTGGTAAGGAAAAACATAATATCTCACCTCACGTATATGGTTGTGTGTACCTATGCATTCATGATTTATTTCATTACATTTAAAAGAGATGTAAAATGGTCATAATAGTAATTAAATAATATTTTATTTAATTATAGAGACAAATTAATGTTTTTTAAAAACCCATAGGGGTTCTTCGATGAGACTTATAGGAAGACAAAAACAAATAAAAATGGGAAGTATTTTGGTATTTTATTTGGTTTTATATTCTTTGAGTTGTTGTGGTCATTTTTTGTCTATACAATTGTGGAGAATATTCTATTTAATATGTGAGGGGATTGGCACTATTTCATATATTAGAAATATTTAAATATAATAAAAATATTTCTCAAGGATAGTTTACTAGATTTAGTAATGGTTTTATGATAGTATTTAGGGAGTTCTATATATACTCAACTATTTTTATAATTGTATTCCTTATGTGATAGGATAATACTAACTTCAATTTTAAACCCTTTTATCCCATTTGATCTTTAACTATGGTTATATAATTTTTACCATGGTAATTATTCATTAAAGAAAAAATTATTAAGGCATTATTAAAAAAATTAAGTATTTAGATTGACAAGATAGAATTTATTTTTAAAAAATTTATTTGAATATTTGGTATAAAATAAATCTAATATCTATCCATAAAACCCCTTAATACATATTTTTAAAAAAATATATTTTTTAAATAAATAATAGTATTCAAATTCTATGCATAGAACTAAAATTAAATTAATGATAATACATATGTTTACAATATTATCATCAATATTCATATAAATATTTCATAAAAATTTATGAATTCATCTTTATGGTAAAATACATTACAATAAAAAACAATTTTTATGAAATGTATCATTTTTACCATATAATGATTTTCCAAGTATTTATATCCAAATGATAATAAATTTATATGTAATTATTCATTTTTATATAAATTTTTCTTTTAATTAATCATTTATAATTTTTTTAAAATATAACAAATAAATACAATACAATTATTGAAAAATTAAGTCTTATAGATTTTATTATAATCATTAGAATTATTATGTTGACATCATATGTATTAATCAATATATAAGAAATAAGAAAAAATATTTTTACATATATATTGAAATTTAGTAATTATTATTCATAAAGTCTAGTTTAACACCATGTTTATAATAATATCATTTAATAAAAAATAGTTAATATAACATTAGTCGTTCATGTAAAGGAACATGTAAAATACATTGAATTTTTTATAATAGAGATATATTAAAATAAATTACTTGTTATAGTTCCACAAACCAATAAATTATTTTATAGATAACAAGATAAGTGATTTCAATCTAGAATTTTTGTGTGAGCTACGTTCTAAGTTGATGAACCAATAGCGTGTTCCTGAAATAAGTTACCACATCTTCTATATACTGTAGTTCTGCATCATTTTATATTGGTGTTCATTCTATGTTTTTAGAAATATTCCTGAGTGGTGACACCATGATAAGTCATGTTCATTAGTCTATAATGTTCATCTGTACATTGATAATGATATATTTTCTAAAAAATAATTCATATTGTAGATGAGGCGTTATCTATGGATGTTTTGGTTATTGTTCTCTTTAGTTTTGGTATGTTTTATCTTTGGGACTCAGGTTAATATTGTTGATTTATTTTAATAGTTAAGAATATAAATTTTACATTGTTTTTAATTTGATTAAATTAATGAAGTGTTCTAGATATCAGTAGATAGTTGAGGTTAATTCATTTCTCTATATTCTATTCAATAACACCCTAGAAATTTCAAATAAAATAGAACTATTCAATCTTTGAGAATGGGTGAGATTCTTATATACATTAACATAGAGATGAAGGATTCACATGAATATAGTGTAGTTTTAATTATAATAGACCATTTTTTTCTTGATCAATGAGCTAATAACATTTCTTCTTATGCCATGTGTGCATGAGAAGACATAATAACTTATGTTGGTAAACATAATCATTCTTATTTGAAACTATTCTACTAGTAGTTTGTGTAAAAGTTTTAGTACTAATAGTATATTTTAAAATTTTAAGGGCACCACACTTATTTGAATGATTAATAATTTTATTTTAAATTTGAATAGTTAATATTTCCCATTAGTGATTTCATTTTTCATACTCAAATTTTTGATAAATTTCCTAGTTTTTTGGAATTTATTCATTTGATGAATTAGAAATACATTCAATTAGGAAAATTATTTCTTTATAGAGAATTTGATATAATATATGGGTGTGGATGTGTTATTATTTTGATTTCATACTATTAGTATAGTTATAGTATATAAATTCAGTGATAAGTGGGATATTAATATCTTATGTTATAATATACTATGTTCACATAGTGTTTGAATCATTAATGAATATGGTAGTATAACAACCCTTCTCATTATTACACACTTAAACTGGTTTATTACATAAAATTTACTTGATACAACTTATAAGACCGAGTGGTCTATTGTCTATGGGTATTAGGAACATTACATATCAAATTTGGACATAAAACATACAACATCATTATTGAAAACATCCTTTACATAACCACGAAATTCCCTAATACTTAGCATTGCATGGGATAAGCTATAAACATACATGTGAAAGGGGTGAGCTTATAAAGCCCAATTAGGGAGTCAACATGGAACAAAATTAATAATACAATACATTCTAGAATATAGGCATATCAATGGAGTATAAATGAACATGTACATAAAGGCATGATATATAATGATTATCATAATATGGAAATGTGGTAACATCACTTAACATGGAATTAGCATGAGCCAAGGCTCATTGCACACGGAGCATGAGTAAACCCACATTACAAATGAAGCACTTAAAAAACCTCGCTGCACATGAATTAGCATGAGTAAAAACCCTTTTCACATGAATTATCAAGATATTATACTCCACTCAATGCATTGGAGCACTATTAGGGAGAACCCTTCATAATCATTTCATTTCATGCATAAGTGTTCCAAATATATCATACAACATAGATTCATTACCATTATAATTAATTACATGAATAAAGAGATGTGTAATAGCTAAATTTAAGTCCTCAATCAACATGTACATGTTCATAAAGGTGAATATCATTGATTGATGAGTGGGTATGGTATTCACTACATGATGATTTTTCAATGCAAAGTTTGTTGTAATTTCAGCAGCATAACAATGTCAAATAAAAATTCGTAAAATGGGTTGATGAGAGTGAAATAGGTATCTCATAATTTATACATTAAATGGAGAGTAATGGGATCATGGGAAATAATATAACAACATATAAAATGTAATTTAGATGCATAATATAAAATAATTTCTTGAATTTAAATGAGGATAATGAAATTCCATACGTAATTTCAGTATTGTATTAGGTGTACATTGGAGTAATTAGTGAGAGAGAAAATGGGTCACACATCATTCAAACATAAAGAGGGATGTATGGGAGAGGTGAGAAATTATACCCAAATATTTCTAATTTAAAATAAAAGGGAATAACAACATAATGAATTTTGGACAAAAAGATAATGGAAGAAATCCCTTACTTCGATGTGTCATTCCAAAGGCTTGGGACGGGCTTGAGAGATTCTTATTGACAGCATGGGGCACCTTGGGAGGATTCAAAAGAGATGAGGGCAGATGTTGGACAAACTCCAAAGTAATTTACTGAAGAGGATGTTAGATCTTGGGTAGGTATATATAGGAAAGGATAGTATATTTATTAATATTTAGGTTTGGGACAACACACATTAAACAAATCAAACCCACAAACCTACATATGGTTTTTACCCATTTTATTCCAAAGGGGAGTGGAAAACAGTATTATATAAGTCAAATGGCCTAAAATATTAAAATAATAGGGTTTCATATGTGTAGGTGAGTCACACTGTCAATGAAATCAATTTAAAAAGATAAATTGTTTTATAAGACTAGGAGGGTCCACTATGGTTTTGTAAAATAATAAAAAAAACCCAGAAATCACTTTTTTAATGGTAAAACATATATTTGCCGAACATAATGTTTATAATATTTTATTACATAACTATTGGGTTATTATGATGTCAAAAAACACATTATATATTTAAACAATATTTAAATTTTTACCCAAAATTTCGACTATCTTAGAAAATTATAAAAAATTCAGCATTGGATAATTTCAACGTCCTGAATCCAAAAAAAATATTAATTTTATCTAAATATTTTTTCAAAATATGTGAATTTTTACTTTTAAAATAAAAACCAACATTTATCGAAAATTCATGGGTTTTGACAGAAACACCTTTCAATCCTTAATAAAAACTACAATTGTATTCATAAAAATTATATGATCATTTATACATTTTAAAAAGTAATTTTATAATAATAATAACTTATAAAAATATTATTTAATTACAGGATAAATTAATTTATCAAAATATATTTCTTATTTGAATATTAACTAAAAATACTATTTGTTCTTTAAAAACTATTTACAAAGTAACATTAATAAAATGAATGTATTTTATTTATTATATAAAAAAATGAACATAATAATAGTGATAAGATCTTGTTACATAACCCCTTATAACACTAAAATATGATAGAAGGGTATGGTGTGTGATGGTGATAGACTCTTGGGTGGCTCGGATAACATCGCTTGTATGGTAATCTCTATTAACTTCCACTTCTCCCTGAGACGGTTCTGCTCGAGTTTAACATGTTAAAGCATGGATTTAACTTGGTCATAATAGAATCCCAATGATTCCAACACCTTTCTGAGCTCCAACAAATGGGCTTCATACAAGGCAAGTCTACTGGATGAGGCCATCACTTCCATTGTCTAAGGAAATTGGAATTATTAAATCCTTATATATATACTAATCCTGTTATCACTGTTCAACGACTATATTAGCAATGATCAAAATTATTAATAGTATTTTAGAATCCAAAAACATAAATCCAATGAAGTTCAAATTTTATAAAACCATTTTAGATAACAAAAAATTTAATCATATTTAGAGGAATTTTCATTAATGAATGTTTGGGTGGTTACAATATTTCCCCTTAAGAAATTTTACCCTCAAAATTTCCATTTCCAACACTAAAACAGATGCGGGTAACTCTACTTCATCACTTCATCTATTTCCCATGTCGCTTCTTCAAACATGTGATTTCACCACAACACCATGACGAGGGGCATTGCCTTATTTCTTAGAACTTTTTCTCTATTATCTAAGATCTTCACTATTTTATCCTCGTAAGAACTATCACCATCTAAATGTACTACCTCTAAAGAGAGAACATGTGATGGGTCAGGTATGTACATAATTAAGTGGGATACATGAAAGACGTCATGCACAATGGACATGGTTGTTTGAAGGGATATTTTATAGTCCACTTCCCTGACACGATCAAATATGTGGAAGGGGTCGATGTACCAAGTACATAACATCCCTTTATTTCCAAACCTCATGACCTTATTCCACCGATATATACATTGAAATACCATGTCTCCAAATTTGAACTCAAGGTCTCATCAAGGGTTATCTACATAAATCTTCTGTTGACATTGAGCTTCCTTGATATGCTGCTGAATGGTTTTCACCTTCTCCACCCCATCATCAATCATTTTAGATCCTAGCATCTTACGCTCACCGAAATCATCCCAACACACCGATGTACTTCACCTTTTTTATCATAATGGTCTTTATATGGTCTCATTCATATTCTCAAGTGGAAACTGTTATTGTAGAAGAATTCAACCAGTGGTTGATATTGGTCACATCCTCCTTTAAAAGACATAGAACATGAACATAACATATCCTCGAGTGTCTGAATAGTTCATTTAGATTGGAAATCTGTTTGAGGATGATAGGCCATACTGAAGTTTAGTTCGGTGCTTTGAGAATATTATATAATTTTTCTCGAACATCATGATGGATAAAGGCTCATGATCAGATATAATAGATAGTGGTACTGCATTTATCCTTACCACTTCATTGATGTAAATTTGTACAAGTTGATCCAATGATAAGTCCTCCCTAATCAAGATAAAGTGAGTTGTTTTCATAAGTTAATGTGGCCTTAAAAACACATGTTTTTACACATCTTTTTAATTAATTTTTAATGATTTAATTGATTATTTTTTAATTTATACAATATATTAACACTTTTTTGTTTATATAAAAAAATTTATCAATTAATCATCTTTTATAATTAATTACTTATTTGAAGCCTTAAAATAATTAATATATATCTTAGTTATATTTTATAGTTAAATAAATTTTTTATTTAGTCTGGTATTTCTTTATGCATATTTAATGATTTAAAATTTATTATTTAATTAATTAGTTTGCTTTTGAACATAAATTATTTAATCTTAATCTATCATTTCATGTATTAAAAATTAATTAATATAACCTAATTAATTGATGTATTTTAATAATTCATTAATTACTAATTAAAGTTTTGAAAAAAAATCCAAACATTATAATTTTAAGTCATAACTCAATTCAATTATTGAATATGATGACAACTAAGTGTCTATTTTATTTAATTTAGTTTTTTATAGTAGTAATAATTTATCATTGTTTTTTAAATGATTATATTTAATAATAAATATTAATAATTTAATTGTTTTTTAATTAAGTTTTAGTTTACTAACAATTTATGTTTTATAAGTAAAATTTAATAATATTAAAATTTTATGTTTATAAATGTTTTTATATGTTTAGTAATGTTTATTATGATGTCAAATTTTCAATTATTTCAATTAATTTTTAGTTTCAAATTAATTATTTTGATAGCTTGGATTTTAGTTTTAATTTTGTTTTCATTTTTTGTTTGCTTTTCATTATTGCGGTGACATTGTATTCCTCTTTGGAGGTGCCTCCTTGACTCTCTTCTTGATATGGTATCACCGTACCATCTCTTGCTGAGAAAACGTTTATCTTTTATGGTGACACCATAACTCCACCTTTTCACTTTTTCACTGTTTCCTCCCACTGGCTCTCACTCCCTTATATGCCAGCGTAACCTCACACACTGTACCATCCCTTTGTCAATCTTCACTTACTTTCCCACCATTTCAAAACCCATGTCGTCAATACATTCCTAAAACCATATCCTTTACCATCAAAAAATACTTGTCACCCCTACTTGAATGAACTATTCTTCTCTCATTATAACTCGTTCTTATCATCTCTTACTCCTTGTGCTGCTATTGTAACCCACATACCATATACCTCAAATCCACAACAACATTTATTTGTACAATTTTTCATCCAAGAACTAATTAAACCCTTCCATATATTTCCAATCGTCGATGCCAAATTCCCTAACTTCGAGCCAAAATCAATTAAACACCAAAATCATGTGGGATTGAAGTCAATAAAGGTGTTTTCAGTGAAAATTAAAGCCAAAGCCACACAAGATATGGAGCCACAACTATTGAAGATCGGGAAGCCGCCGCTGCTTGCTGAGATCTGGGACCTACTATGGACGTAGTCCACTAATGGTTGTGGTAGCTCGAAGGAGGGTCCACCAGAGCGGAGAAAAGGAGGGGCCACACCTTGGTGATATGCTATCGTAGTTTCTCAATATCCAGTCAAGGAGACCCACTTTTCTTAAAGAAGCAGGTTTCCACTAAATTTCCATTTTTTCTACATTTGAGACTTATTATCACCATTGTACGAGATGGAGGAGGTTGTCCGAGCTGGTGTGATGTTGTCGCTTGAATTTCACACTGGTGCTGTATTGAAGGAGTATTCCTCATTACTAAAGGATGTCGGGCCTCCGGAGCTGTGCGAGGAAGCTGAGTCGTGCCGCCACTTCTTCTTACTGGAGAATGTACCGAAGACACCCCCCTGTGCAACATGATTGGGGGGGGGAGAGGAATAAGATAATACATAATAAAACATAAACTAAAATCTAACTAATTAAACATTAAATAATTTAAATAATAATAATAAAACATTTTAAATAAAAATTATAATAAAATATCAAATATAAAATTAAATAAATAAATAAAGTATTTAATAAACACTAAATTTAAAGAATATAATATTAATAAATAATAAATGAATAAAATAAATAAAAAATATAATATATATTAATTATAATTTATAAAAATTATAACTTAAATAAATAAGTTATAAAATAAAATTCAAGATAAATTAATAAGAATTAATTAAACTATTTTTTAAAATAATAATTTATAGTTAACATTAATTAATAACAAAAATTAATATATTAACACTTTAATTATAAATTAATTTCTAAAGAATAAATATAATAATTAAATTAATAAAATAATTGAAATTTATGTAATTTAATAATTCAATTATGTTTTAATGACTAATAATTAATAATATTTACACTAATTAAATAACTTAATTAGTAATAATAAATTACAAACATAATAATTTTATTTAATTAATGATTTAATAATAAATTTATAATCATAATATTAATATTTAATAATATGATTATAAATTTAAATATTTATTAATTAACTTTAACTTTTTAATATATAATATAACATTAAAACAAAAAAAATAACTACTTCTCTTTGCGTTTTCATTTATTAATTTTTATGGTCATACATAGAAGGTTCATTCGAGAGATGATAATGCATCTAGATTCACTTAACTAAATCACTAGGAGTTAGTAGCATGAGAAAAACTAGCACGACGTGTTGGTCACGAATAAACGCATTGTGTAGTGCATAAGTGAAGGAATTTTCGAAGTCGGTGAAAATGTGAATTGACATGCACTAGATGATGAAGGATAAAATAAATAGAGAAGAAACATAATTTGAGGGGGATACTAATTCATTCCATGAACACACATTTGGAGTGAAGATCTAAATACGCTCATTCACATTGGATGACCATCCATCTGAGAGCAGACTCCGAGGAGCAGCACTAGAGTAGAGCTGGAGACTGAGGAGCCCAAAGGTAGAACATCACATAGGGAGTTCTTCCTCCTAATTTATTTAATACTTGTACTCGGTTTAAAGTTGTTTTCAATGATATATTTCATTATGAACATAAGTTGAATTACTATCTCGAGAGCTTTAAGCTTCTTGGGTTTATCTATTAAATTTTTAACTTCCTCTTTCCTTGAAATCAGAATTAATCGGTGAGATCGGTTATGAAGTTAAATTAAACTATTCACACCTTCATGTTATAAAATTACTTAATTCAAGATAAATTGGTGAGATTTAACTTTATCATCATCTTGTTGAAGAGTTAATGTCATTAAAGATGTAGTTTTATGACGAGTTTTATTTCAATTGTATTCTTTTTCAAAAAATTTACAGTAGTTGATCCTTAGAGTAGTGAACTCTAATAGTTATACTTCTATTTGATCTGTCTTCTGGAGCATAAGATATATCAACCAAATTATAAGTTTTCATTCAATTAAATTTATTGGAGAGTTATACTTTTAACCATCATGTTTATAATTCTCAAGAAAATGGTTGATCTTAGCTCATTTACCTTTTATGCTTAATATTAGTTTGTTATATAACATTAGTTTATCATTACATAGTTTAAATTTTATTTTCATTGTAAAAAGTCATGTTTCCTCATCCTATTTATACTTCATCATTAAAAAAAATTAAATGTAATAAAAGATGTTCACTTCCTCTTCCACTTACAACAGTGGAGTTTATTTTTTAATAAAACCTTAGAGTACTCACATGCCTTCTTTATGGATCAACCCTACAACACTGCCCTAGTATAGGTTTAATAAATTTAATTTTGAGGGCTGTTATGACCTCTGGAAACATCAAAATTTGGCGTCGTTTTAGTGGAAGGCTTTCACTAATTAATCTAAGTGTTTTAAAAAAAATTAAACAAAATTTCATATAAAAATTTCAAAAAAAACATTTAACATTTTCTACTTGTGTTTTACATTAAAGTTATATTTGATTTTTTTGTGTGTTTAATAAGAATATTTAAAAAATGGATCATTATGATGGCTAAAATATTCATACCAGATGCTACTATGTTTGTTGTGGAGCTTTTGGACACACTGTATCACAATGTATCTATAACCCGCCATATCATATTTCTTTCATTGAAGGGAATGGGTATTTTGAGCCCATTCCTGACAGCCTAGAAAAAATTGACCTTATTGAATCTAAATTAGATTCTATGGTGGAACTATTGTACATCTGGTTAACTAAAACCCATTAAATTCAACTAAGATATTCTCAAGAGCAATGTAAAACAATGAAAATATTATAAAACGTGCTTTTGGAATTACAAAAAGGGTTAATGAACAAAAATAATTCGAATAAAATTAAAAAAATATGTTTATAATATATTTTAAAGTTAAATTGAATATGAATGTGACTCTAAAAGTGGGAAAAAAACCATTCTACTTGAAAAAATATGATTCTGTTGAACTAAATCAAGAAATAGTCAACTCATTAAACAAAGAACACCAAATTGAAAATACAATAAAGAACATTAATTTAGTTTAGTTTGAAAAATATGAAGATTAATTGAAATAGATTGAAATGGAATACCCATTTCTTTTCCTCATTCTATTACTGTTGAAAACTACTGATTTAGGAGTTTTGAAAATGAAGTCACTCAGGTAGAAGATATTTTTGAGAATGAAAATTTGAATGTTAAAAACTCTTCACCCAACTTTTCGGAATTTATAAACAATCATTTTCTACTTGGATTGGGGCATATATTGGAAGGGGACCTTAAACTAGAAGTTAAAGAATATGAAATATATGAACAACATTAGAAAACTTATCTTCCATATTTTGAACCTATAAACCCTATAATTTCTATAATATTGTTTGATGATGAGGATAACGTAATAATATTTGGATAAAGACTAACTGTTGAGTTTTTATTTCCCTATTCTCATTGTAATCACTTTTCTGAAACATTATGCAATGAAATTGAGAATAATGTTGATATATATGAGGGTAAATGTTTAAATGTGATCCATCATGAACCTGACATTATTGAAGCTGAATTGAACATTTCTCCCCCATAATTGAACTTATTAAAACACACTATAGATTTTCTTTTGGAATGTGAGCCTTTTGAACATGAACTTTATGTAGAACTTGATAACACACTAATTGATGGTTTTATAATTGATTTGATATAATAAGTATATGTTTAATGTCCATTCACTGATGAGGAAATATTGAAAGGTATTTACAACATTGTTAGACCTGAACCTATTTGTGATCAAATAAACTCTCTTCCCTATTTTCCACTTCCATCCTCAACTGAGTCGGGTGAAAAAGATTATCACGATGCTGATAATAGTTTAGAAGTGGACTTATTCTTGAGTTCCATTGTACATGATTTAGTTAAGAACGTTATTGAATCCCATTTTAAACCCTCTAATCAGAATATACCCATTTCACCCCTGAATTTAAATATAATTATGTTGATGTTGATAATGTCAGCTTTGACGACCATGCCACACCATTTGAAGCACCTAAGTTTCCATCCCATTGTACATGATACTGTATACATGATTGCGAACCTTCTAATAAGTTATTCATTGTGCCGAACAATATTTTTCAACTTTGAAGAGACCCTTTATACATGTCTTAAATCTATTAGATTGAAAATTAGTTTTTGAACCTTAATTGTTAAATTATTGTTCTTCACTTTAGAAGTCAACTTTTGGGACAAAGTTGGGTTTTAAGTGTGGGGGAGGGGTTCAAATTTTTACTATGCTAAAATGTGCATAATTTAAAGCCCATAAATTCCCAGTGAAAATTAATTTTTCTTTAGAAAAACTGGTTAAATTGATTCAAAATTCATTCATAATTTTAGGCTTTACATTATACTAATTTGGGTCATTCCTTGGGATGATAACTGATTGGTAGTTAAGAGCTGTTGTGAAACTAAAATGACTTTGGGTGGATGATTAATAAGTGAGTATACTTAATGATTTTATAGAAATTTGGATTAGGAACTATTGCTGAGAGTGATATGGGTAACCTTTTATTGGAACAATGATCATAAACCTTGGAACTAGAAGTTTGAATTGATTATAGGGGACCCAATTCATTGTTATTTATTAAAGTAATTACCTTAATGAGCCAATCTAAATGGTTTTCATTAAAATCCTTTGAAACTGGAGTAATTTTGGAATCTAGGATCTCGCGGTGAGTCAATGAGACCCTAGATGTTGGGTGCATTTATGTTTACTATAATCCCTTTGCACACTTGAAATAAGTGCATTGAATAGTGCTTACCACATGATACATGGATTGGGAAAAATAAAATACAGTGTCTAGGATAAAATATGAGTTTATTAACGTGAGAGGAATGAAGAACTATGAAAGAATAAGGGGTCAATTGGTTTAGATGGGAATCATTTAGGTTGTATCATTAAGTTCATTCACAAAATTTATTTATTTTTGGAATCTAGGTGATGTGTCAAAGTAAAAAGTTCCATTGGGTATGTTCTTAATTCCACATAAATTTAACCTATTGTAACTCTCATAACTAGATCTTGAGATTGGACTGAAATGAGACACTAAGTAGTTTTATATATGAGGCATGAATTTTCCATTTATTGATGAATCATTACTTTCGTGATTACATATTGAGTTTTTGATCTAGGAAAGAATTATTTTAAAAATATATCTCTTAGATCCTAATGACAGTCTTGAAGTCCAATAATTGAAAATTGATCAACATGCTATATTTTGACTAGAATCATAAACATACTTCCATTTTCAAGGATAATAATGAATGAGATTTTTTTAGGAAAAACAATGATTAAGTGTGGGTGAATTTGATGTGGCCTAAAAAACACATGTTTTTCCCAATCTTTTTAATTATTTTTTAATGATTTCATTTGTTATTTTTGTATTATATACTATATATTAACACAACGGTGTCTCTATAAATAAATGTATCAATTAAAAAAATTATAATTAATTGTTAATTTTAATACATAAAATAATTAACTTATATCTTACATATATTTTATTTTTTAATAAAATATTATTTATTTTGGTATTTTTGTCTACATAATCAATGATTTAACATTTTTTATTTAATTAATTAGTTTTATTTTTCATATAAATTATTTAGTCTTAATCTGACATTACATGTATTAAAAAATAATTAATATAACCTTATTATTAAATGTATTTTAATAATTCATTAATTACTAATTTAAGATTTGAAACATAATAAATTTATTAAAACATTATAATTTTATGTCTTAACTCAATTCAATTATTCAATAAGATGATAACTAATTGTCTATTTTAATTAATTTAGTTTGATATGACACCAATAATTTAACTTTGTTATTTAAATGCTTAAATATTATATTAACTAATAATAATTTAATTGTTTTTTAAATTTTGTTTTAGTTTTTTAACAATTTATGTTTTATAAATTAATTTTAATAGTATTAAAATTTATGTTTTTTAAAAAATTTATTATTTTATTGATGTTTATGATGAACTTAAATTATCATTTATTTTAAATAATTTATAGTTTCAAATTAATTAATTTGAAAGTTATAATTTGATTTATAATTTATTTATAATTTTTTATTTTTTGGTCTGTTTTGATGTGTTGTGATGACACTGTTTTTCTCTTTTGCGGTGACACCATGACTATCCTCTTAACAAAGTCTCAATATACCATCTCTTGCTGAGCAACCATTTCTCTTTTACAGTGACACCGTAACTCCACCTTTTCACTTTCTCCCTTTTTCCTCCCACTAGTTCTCACCCTGTCCATTGGCATAGTAACCTCACACACTGTTCCATCCCTTTGTCAATCCTCACTTATTTTCCACTGTTCCCCTGCCTCTGCTACTGTTTATTCAAAACCCGTGTGGTCATTTCATTTTTTACACCATATCCTTTACCATTGGAAAATCATTGGCACCCCTACTGGTAGGTACTATTCTTCTCTCATCATAACAAGTTCTTCTCATCTACAATTCCTTGAACTGTAGTTTCAACCCACTTACCATCTACCTCAAATCCACAACAACATATATTTGAACAAGTTTTTCAACTGAGAACCAATGAAAACCTTCCATCGATTTGAAATTGTCGATGCTAAAAACCCTAACTTCATGCTAGAATCCATTAAAAATAAAAATAAGGTGGGGTTTAAGTCAAAGAAGGATTTTTTGGTGAAAATTAAAGTCGAAGACACCCCAGATATGGAGCCATTGCATTTGAAGACCTAGCAGCCACCGCTGCTTGCTAAGATCTGGGACCTGCTATGGAAGTATGCCTCCAATGGTTGTGGTAGCTTGAAGGAGGGTCCACCATAGCTGAGCAAAGAAGGGTACACTCTCTGATGATATGCTGTCTTCGCTACTTAATATACAGTAGAGGATACCCTCTTTTCTTAAAGAAGAAGGTTACCGTTGAATTACCCTTTTTCCCACATTCGAGACCTTCTATCACTACTATACGAGATGGAGGAGGTTGTCTGAGCTGGTGTGATGTCATCATCTGAAGTTCACGCATGAGCTGGATTGAAGGAGCATTCATCTTGCCTAAAGGATGACGATCATCCAGAGTTGTGCGAGGTAGCTGAGTCATGCCACCGCTTCTCCTTCCTAGAGAAAGAACCGAAGACTCCGTCAACGCAGCATGATTGGGGGGGGGGGAAGAAGATAATACATAAAATCACTTAAAAAAATTCTAACAAATTAAAACATAACTAATTTAAATAATAATAATAAAACTATTTAAATAATAATTATAATAAAATAAAAAATATAAAATTATCTAATTAAATAAACAAATCAATAAACAATCAATTTTAAAAATTAATCATCATAAATAATAAATGAATACAACAAATAAAAAATATAATATATATTAATTATAATTTATAAAAGTTATTAATTAAATAAATAATTCATAAAATAAAATTGAAGATAATTTAATAAGTGTTAATCAAACTATTTGTTTACAATTGGAATATTTATATAAAATTAATTAACAACTAAAATAAATATATTAACACTTTAATAATAAATTAATTTCTATATAATAAATAAAATAATTAAATTAATATATTAATTGATATTAATTTAATTAAAAATTTTACTTATGTTTTACTAACTAATTAATAATAATAGTTACACAAGTTAAATAACTTAATTAGTAATAATAAATTAAAAACATAATAATTTTTTTAATTAATGATTTAATAAAAAATTAATAATCATAATATTAATATTTAATAATTATTATCATTTAAATATTTATTAATTGACTTTAACTTTTTAATAGGAAATATAACATTAAAACATAAAAAAATAACTATTTATCTTTGTTTTTTCATTTATTAATTTTTCTGTTCTAATATTTCTGGTTCATTTGAGAGATGGGAATACATCCAAATTCACTTAACTAACTCACTCGGAGTTAGGTGAGAAAAACTAGTGCGACCTATCGGTCATGAAAAAATGCAGTGTGCCTGGCATAAGTGAATGAATTTTCAATGTCGGTGAAAACGTGCATTGACATGCAGCAGATGAGGGTGGATAAAAAAATGAGCAACTAAATTTGATTGGGGGGGGATCATTCATTCCACAAACATACATTTGGAGTGAAGATCCAAACATGCTCATTCACATTAGATAAACATCTATCTGAGAACATACTCTGAGGAGCTACACAAGAGACGAGCCAGAGACTAAGGATCCCAATGGAAGAGCATCACTTAGGGAGTTATTCCTCTTAAATTATTTAATCATTGTACACTGTTTATGGTTATTTTCAAAGCTATAATTCATTATGAACATAAACTAAATTTCTATCTTGGGAGCTTTAAGCATCCTTGGTTAATCCGTTAAAATTTTCACTTCCACTTTGATTGACATCATAATTAATCGATGAGATTAGTTATGATGTTAAAATAATTTTTTCACACCTTACTGTAATAAAATTAATTTCTACAAGATCAATCAGAAATATTGAACTTTATAATCATCTTGTTGAAATGTTAATTTCATTACAGTTTGGAGTTTTTTGGTGATTTTTATTTCAACTGTATTCATTTTAAAATCTTAAACAGTCGATGATATTAGGAGTGGAAAACTCTAAAATTCATACCACTGTTTGATGTGTCTTCTGGTGAGGAAGATATATAAAAAAACTTCTAAGTTTTGATTCAATTAAATTTTGCAGAGAGTTATCCTTTTAACTATAATGTTTATAATTCTTCATAAAATTGTTGATCTTAGCTCCTATGCCTTTTCTTTTTAATATTAGTTTATTATATTTCTTTAGTTTGTCATTATATAGTGTAAATTTTAGTATCATTGTAAAAAATATTGTTTTCTCACCCTGTTTCTACTTCATCAATAAAAAATAATAAAAATTAACAAGTAAAAAATGTTCACTTTCTCTACTAATGACAACAGTGGTATTTATTTTTTAATAATACCGTAGATCAATCACCTACCTTCTCTGTTGATCGACCCTGCACCCCGATGCAAGTGTAGGTTTAATAAATTTAATTTTGATGGTCGTGAAGACCTCCAGCCTCATCACAATTAAATCCACAATGACCCATATAGCATTGTTTCCTCTTGATGTTTGGGGAAGTCCAGTAACAAAGTCCATTGTAATGTTGTACTACTTCAATATTGGTATGGGTAGTGGATTATTCATCCCCTAAGACTTTTTCCTCTCATCCTTCACTTGATGATATACCAGGAAATTTTATATATATTCCACAATCTCCCTTTTCATATTGTCCCACGATAAGTTTTATTAAGGATCTAAATACATATTTGATCATACCAGGTGAATAGAGAAGGTTGAGCTATGGGAATCATTCACAATCTCCTTCTTCATCTCTGGATCAGATGGTACACATAATGTTGACCAGAATCTCACAATTCCATCCTAGTCAACCACAAACTACAAGGATTTACCTTTTTAGAAAACTTCCACCATTTTCAGAATTGCCAATCTTTTCTTTGATAATCCATTATTTTCTCAATGAGGGATGGTTGAGAAATAAATTGACAAAGGATTGACGATGTTCCTCACTTAGTGATTCACATGTCCATATTCTAAAAATATAATAAGATTAGATCCTTTTCAATTCTCATCATTGATAAAGATGCATGATCCTTTCTACTTAGATCATCTTCCACCTTGTTTTCCTTATTGGGATGGTAGTAAATTGAGCAGTCATATTCCTTGACAAGATGTATCCATATTCACTTGTTCATATTATGATCTTTTAGTATGAATAAGTATTTGAGGATCTTGTGATCTGTATATATCTCACACTTCTCCCCAAAGTGGTAATTCTGCCAAATTTTGAATGAAAAGATCAAAGACACCAACTCTAGTTCATGCATGGGATAGTTTTTATCATGGATTTTCTGCTTCATTGAGGCTCAAGCTATCACTTTATCATTTTACATAAACAAAAAACTCATGCCCTAATTCAAAGAATCACTAAATATTACAAAACTATCTCCACTCTTTGGTAATGTGAGCATTGGTGCAGTGATATGTATATTTTTAAACTCCTCGAATATTTCTTCGCATTCGTCACTCCAAGAAAAATTGAATCCCTTCGGATTTATCTTGGTAATAGGGTTTTCTAATCGGGATAAATTTCTCATAAATCAATGATAATATCCACTAACCCAAATAAGCTATAGATATCTGTTACCGATGTTGTCCTTGGTCATCCCTCTATTGCAATTGTCTTCAAGGGATCCACATATATCCCATTTCTTGTGATGATATTACCCAAGAATGAGACCTACTTCAACAAGAACTCAAACTTTATGTACTTTTCATATAGTTTCTCCTTTCACAGGGTCTCTAGTATAGTTCTTAGATGCTCCTCATGATCATCCTGGATTTTGGATTATATTAGAATATAACCTATAAATACTACCCCATATTTGACTAGGTAATCCTTGAAGGCTCAATTCATCAAGTCAATGAATATTTTTGGGGAATTAGTGAGTCCTAAAGGAATTACAATGAATTCATATTGCACATATCTTGTACAAAAAATAGTCTTGGGATATCTCCATTCTTCACCCTTACAAGATAATATCCCAATCGAAAATCCACCTTAGAGAAGTATTTCAATCTACAGAGTTGATAGGACAAGACAAAAATTAATGGGAGAGGATACCTGTTATTTAACGTTATTTTGTTGATATCACAGTAATCAATGAAAAAGAATATTGAACCATCCTTCTTCTAGACGAATAGGATTGGATCACACTATGACGAAGCACTTGTGCATCTGAACACTTTAGCCATATTCTCCTATAGTTGTTTCTTAAGCTCCCCAATCTACATAAAATACAATATATACAGAGTCTAGGATATTTGTAATTCCCCAAGTATAAGTTAAACTGAGAATTCAACATCTCTTATAGGAGGAAGACCATGCAATTAATCAGAAAACAATCCAGATAATTCCCTCATAATATTCATGTCTTCAAGGATGGTTTATTCCTTCAACTCAATCATATGATCCAGATTCAGGTTTTTATAGGGCAGTAATATCCACACATGAGATGATGGAGGTAAACAAGATTCATCTTCTTCCTTGTACATGTTTATAATCGGGGGTCGATTCTCCATAAGGAGAGTGATTTCCATCTCATGGAAATTTATGTTGGATCTATATAGGGAATGCCACTCAATGAAAGAAATTGCATCAAATTCCACCATAGGGAGTAGGAAAAGGTTCTCCAGGAAGTCCAATCCACCGATTTTGATAGGGGAGGAGTTAAATTCAAGGGTTGTAATGATTTCCCCATTTCTTGTACTCACGGACATCTCTACATCCATGATCTGTGGTGGTTTGGGGATTATTCAACAAAACTTTTGGGATAAAAAAGATTGCATTAAACCAGAATAGAAAGGTATGTTCAAAATTATTGAATGAATAACTAGCACACCTGTCACCACATCATTGTCGGGGTTTACTTCAGCAGTAGTGAGGGAAAAAGATCCACCTTGCTACATTGGTGGTATTTGGTTGCCTCTTAAAACCCATGGTGTAGGGTACATATTTTCAAGATGATCTAGTTCTTTGTAGTTGAAGCAATGCACACCATGTTGAGAGTCGAATGGAGTGTTCATATCCTATTTTACATCCACTGGTTTTTCTTGTCTGTAGTTAATAGGTAGGTGCCTTTCTCTTCCACACCTAAATCATTTCCTCATCTCCTTTAGAAAATTTAAAAGGTACTTCTTTCCACACCATTGACATGTGGGGTTCTAGATTTTCATTGCACCATTGGATTAATCTATCAGACTATCAGAATTGAAGTCCACCTTACACTTATTATCCCCATGATACCCATGAGATTTCCCAATATCCATTTGAACCATGAGGGAACATCCACTATTGGAAATCAGATCTTTCCCAACACTTCTATACCAACGGTTTGAAAAAACCGTTGGTATAGGCACCCTTTCCCAAAGGTTCTCCCAAACCGTTGGGAAAGGGAGCTCAAAACACCCCTTTCCCAATGGTTTTGGAGAACCGTTGGGAAAGGGGTGGGTCTTTCCAAATGGTTCTCCCAAACCGTTGGGAAAGGGAGCTCAAAACACCCCTTTCCCAACGGTTTTGGAGAACCGTTGGTAAAGGGGTGGGTCTTTCCCAACGGTTCCCCCAAACCGTTGGTAAAGGGAGATCAAAACACCCCTTTCCCAACGGTTTTGGAGAACCGTTGGGAAAGGGGTGGGTCTTTCCCAACGGTTTGGGGAAAGGGAGCTCAAAACACCCCTTTCCCAACGGTTTTGGAGAACCATTGGGAAAGACCCAACCCTTTCCCAACGGTTCTCCAAAACCGTTGGGAAAGGGTGTCCCAAAATCCAGCATACACCCCGAAAAAAAATATGCACCTATCCCAACGGTTTTGCAAACCGTTGGGATAGGTTCTTCGATTTTTTTCCAGGTCTACTGACCGAGAACATTATATAAATCTAAATTTTAAATAATTATTATAATACATATATATATTTATGAAATTATGTTCAAAAAAGTCATATTAGGTTAGTGGTTAAGTCGTTCTATTATAAAGGAAGGGTTCAGGGATCAAATCACACCGAATGTATTTTTTTTGAAATACATATACCAACGGTTTTATAATCGTTGGAATAGATTTTCATATTACCTATGCCAACGGTTTTCAAAACTGTTGGGATAGGTCTATACCAACGGTTTTCCCAAAACCGTTGGTATAGACCTATCCCAACGGCTTACATCGCCACAGTTCTCCAAACCGTTGGTATAGGCTATACCAACGGTTTGGAGGCCTATACCAACGGTTCCAAACCGTTGGTATAGGTTAGTTTTCCAGTAGTGATCAGACAATTTCCTCAGAGCTTTTGAAGTCACTGACTATCGGGGTTCTCCATAGTCTATGTTTCAGCCACCCAAAGAAGCGGTAAACCATGAATTTGTGGGTAACGACCAAGCTAGAGGTGTATCCTGAAAGGCTTGTAAAGTTTTCCTTTTACTCTCCAATGGATTCTTCATCTTTTATCCTAAGGGAAATGAATTCCCATTCTATCTTTAGTCTGAGGGTTCACATAAAATAATTATCGAAAAACATATTTCAAAAATCTTTCTACTATAACGCCTCGATCTCCACCTCAGGTTTATCATTTTTTATTAGTGACCAGCATTGATCAGTTTCACCCACCATATGATAAGGATCCAGATGTACTTTCTCTTGTTCGTAACATTGAATTATGTAGAAGATCTTTTCAATGGAGTTTATCCATTGTTCAGTTATTGAAAGACCAGATGATCCATTAATAGTAGGATGCCTTTGTCTCATGATGCTCTCGATAGAGAATTGTTCTTTCTTAGGTGGGATAAACATTACTCTTGACCCATGTTTCTATTCAAATCATGAGTTAACTGAGAGAGTATCATGACAAGGTTCGTGATTCCATCTCCCATCAGAGTGGGAATCTCATTAGAATTTCCATAACACTGATCTTTGTATCTGTTGTCAGCCCAAGTCCTATTATAGGCCATTGTCTAGAATAAATGGAATTTCTAGGGTAACACATAAAGGGTAATCCATAGAAAAAACAGATGACTTATAAATATCTTTTATTTCATTAACATATGAATCTATATTCTTCAGACTATGTTATCCATGATCTACTTTCTATAATATATTCTTATGGAATTTTTTTATTCCCTTTATAATGGTTCATACTAAGATTTTAAATTTACAAAAGAATATCCCCCAGGAATATCTTAACCAAGAGTGCAGTAAGGCCCGTTGTCGTGTACCATGATACCCCGGGTCATGCCTAAAACTCATTGTCAGAGATTTCACTCCTAGGTACATCTATGGAAGAGCCACCTCTACCAACTCAAATCCATACAATGATGTATTTTCATGATAAAACACTTACTCAATACTAAAAAAACCTTGGTATGTTTTTATTATTATTAGTCTTATCCCTACAGATTTCAGTAGGTATTTAAAATCATATTCTAAAAAATAACTAAACCTCTCATCTAATACAAACTATAACAACCATGCTCTTTATTAAACACTTAAACATGTTTATTACATGAAATTAACTTCATACATATATATAATAAATAGTTATAGTGTATTTGTGGATTAGTAACATTACATAACAACTTTGGACATGAAAAACACAACATAATTATTGCAAACATCCTTTACATTACCACGACATTCCATCATACTTAGGATTTCTTGGGATAACATGAGGACATACATGTGAAAGGGGTGAGCTTATAAGGCCATGTAAGGGAGTAAAAAGGAATATAATTAATAATAAAATATATTTCAGGAAATAGGAATATTTTTGGAGCTTAATAGAACATGAACATAAAGGCATGTTATACCATGATTATCATAACATAGAAATGTGGCAACAATAATTAACATGGAAATAGCCCGAGCCAAGGATCATTGCACATAGAGCATGAGTAAACCCTCATTTCACAAGAAGCGTGAGTAAACCATAATTTCAATTGAGTTATCATGAGTTAACACCCATTTAACATGAAATATAATGAAACTATACTTTACCCAATGCATTAGAGCGCTATTAGGGTGCACCCTTCATAATCATTTCATTTCATGCATAAGTTTTCTACATAGATCATACAACATGGAATCATTAACATTATAATTCATTCATGAATGAGATATGTGGAATACATAAATGTTAGTACTCAAGAAACACGTACATGTTCATAAAGGTGCATACCCTTGATAGAGGAGTGGGTATGGTTTTCACTACACAATGATTTTGGCATAAATATTTTGGTGTTATTTCAATAGCATAATGACGTCAAATTGAAATTCATAAAAGGGGTAGATGAGAGTGAAAGGGGTACTTAATTATTTATATATTAAATGGATAGTATGAGGAACATGAGAATAATATACCAACATATGTAATTTAATTTAGATTCATAATATAAAATAATTTTTTGAATGTAAATGAGGAGAATGAAATTCCTTACGGAATTTCAGCATGGTAACAGGTGTACATGGGAGAATTAATGATAATGAAAAGGGGTCTATCATCATCCAATCATAATATGATATTTATAGGAGAGATGTTAAATCATACACTGAACTTTTTAATTTAAAATAAAAGGGAATAACAACATAATGAATTTTGGACAAAAGAGAATGGAAAAAATCCCTTAAATGGAAGTTTGATCCCAAAGCCTTGGGAGGGGCTTGAAAGATGCTTCATGGGAGATTGGGGAACCTTGGTAGGATTCTATTGAGAGGAGGAAATAGTTTGGACTAACTCCAATGGTGTTGAGTGAAAATAATGTGGTATATTGGGTGGGATTAATAGGAAAGAAGGGGAAAGTATTTAATATTTTTGTTTGGGACACCACACATTAAACTAATAAAAACAACAATGCTGCCCAAGGTTTTTTTCCAAAGGGGAGAGGAAAACAATATTTTATAAGGCTAATGGACTAATGTCTTAAAATAATAGGGTTTTATATGTGGAGATGAGTCACAATCTCAAGGAAATCAATTTAAAAAGCTAAAATGTTTTATATGACTTGGAGGGTCCACCATGGCTTTGTAAAATAAATCAAACAGACCAAAAAATGACATTATTTTAATGGTAAAACATATATTGGTAGAACATAATTTTAATAGTATTTTATTACATCACTATTGGGTCATTATGATGTCATAAAAAAATTATATATTTAAACGATATTTAATTTTTACCCAAAAAATTTGATTGTCTACGAAAATTATGAAAAATACACCGTTATATAATTTCAACATCCTGATTAAAAAAATAATATTACTTTTTTCCAAATAATTCAATAAATATGTGAATTTTCACTTTTAAAATAAAAACGGACATTTATTGAAAATTTAAGTGTTTTGACAAAACCAACTTTCAATCTATAATAATGATTATAATTTTATTCCTAAAAATTATACGATCCTTTATTCTTAATAAAAATTCACAGAATAATAATAATATTTAAATAAAATATATGTTGATACAAAAATAAATTAATTTATAAAAATAGATTTCTTAGTTGAATATTATCTAAAAATACTATTTGTGATTTACAAACTATTTATAGGGTGATAATAATAAAATGATTGTATATTATTTATTATATACAAAACAAATCACATAATAATATTGCTAAGGTCATGTTACATAAACCCTTACAATACCCACATAATACCGAAAGATAATGTGTGTGATGGTGACAGACTCTTGGGGTGGCTAGGATAACATCACTCAGGTGGTAATCTCTATTAACATCTACTTCTTGCGAAGGCGGTTCCGCTCAAGGTGAACGTGTTGATGCTCGACATGGTCTTGGTCAATAGAGATTACCAATGATGCTACCTACTTTCCAAGATCTGATAAATGGTCTTCATATGAGGAAAGTCTATTGGATGAGGTCATAGCTTCCTTTTTATGAGTAAATTGGACTTGTTAAAGCCCTATATTTATACTAATCTTGTGATCAATGTTTAACGACTATATTAGCAACGATCAAAATTCTTAATGGTATTTTAAAATTCAAAAACCAATAATCTATGATGTTAACATATTAAATAACCATTTTACAAAAAACAAATTTTAATTAGATCGAGAGGAATTTTAATTAATGAATATTTTGGTCGTTACCGGTAGTTTTTGAAAATGCATGTAGTTTTCCACATGATGTTGTTTTATGAGATTAAATATCGAGGATCCAAATTGTTTCTATTTTTATGCAATGTTTTAATGGTGTGGTGTACATAGTGACATGAATTTTTCATCATTTATAAATATCTTAATTATGACATTCTTTATCATGATAAATTTATTGAGGCAAATTGTTAAATTTACCCAAAAATATTACCTCAATAGAATTTTCTTATTATTTTAATTATCCAAAGGTGTAAAATTTTCCCTTATATGAGATGGTGTCGTGTTTCTATTTTTGTAGTGCCTTAAAAATAATATAGTATTTTTAATAAAATTATCTATATTATGAATGATCACTCACAAAAAAATATTAATTTTATTTGAAAAATAATCAAATAGGATAGAGGAAACCGTGACTGATTTTTAATGTTTTATTTTCACTAGGAGAATTATAATTTATGATTGATTTATCAATTTTAGGAACATAACAAAGTGACCACTATAATAATTAAACACCATGGATCCCTTTTTTATTAATTTAATCATCATTTTATGATATTCATTTGTCAGCCACCATAATCCCCTAGGATATAGGATGAGATATCTATATAGAAAACATGATATATTAAATATCTTGATAATCCATAAGGAAAAAGGAAAAAAATCATTTAATTTCCAATGAAACATCATGGTGATGAAATAATTCCCTATAAAGGACATAATCTCAAGTATAGAACATTATTCCAATTTATTGATGTTCCATTTTTATATATATTTATTTACTTCCTTGGAATGATTATATATAATGGTTTTATATTCTCTCACATGTATTCTTTGTGGATTTTTATTATTTTTATGTTGTCATCACGAATTTCATATCACTTTTCTGTATTGAATACACAATTTATGAATTGTTGAACCTTGATTATTATTCCATTTACAAATAGGTTATAAAATATAGTCTGTAAATTTTTAATATAGTTTATAATAATTTTGTTATTATATTGTTAGTGAATTATATTTTATTTATTCCATTATTAATCTAGAATCTCTCTCCATATAGTTTCTATCTCTCACCCTCTCTCTCTCTCACTGATAATTATTGAATTGTTTGTGGATCATTATGTGGTAATGATAACTATGTTTTTGGGTGGAATATGCTAAGTGAGAACAAATGGGAATGCATGGTTATTGTAATGGAATATTATAGAGTGACATTTTATCATTTATAATGAATTATTTAGTGACTCATATTAAGTGAGAGATGTATTTGGATAGGGATGGAAAGACAACACGAGAGTGGAATGAAATTCTTGTGGGAGAATGTTATATGGTTGATGGTGAGTGTAGTTGGAAAACAATGTGTATGGATTCCTAAAAAATGGTAATGAAACTATATAGTGTAAATATTAATTTATTTATTGGATAGTTCTACTAGTATACTATCATCTCTATGTCATTATCCATTTTCACCAAATACAACATGTTTATATAATAATAGTATTTACAAATGGATGGTGGTTTGTATCCATTTTTTTGGAATATGAAATAGATTATTACAATGGGATGAGTTATGTGTAGAGACTAGGCACCCATGAATATCATGTGGGGACAACCAAGGTTAAGCTTCTCATCATCAAGGATTCCTAGCCATTCAACTATGATGGAGACCAACCAAGGTTAAGACATCCAAATTAGGCCAGATGGGGAGATTCAAGACACACATCAAGAATGTGGTCTATTGTACCACATTATTACCATTATGTTTTCTATAATTAACTAAATTAGGCACACTAAACTCTCAAAATCATGCCACATTGAATGCCTTAGGGACACCATGTGGCCCACACCAACCAAATGTGGCATGGTCCCTATTTATTTACCCAGTTTATATTAAAGAAACCTATATTTGATAACTTTTCTATATATATAAATAATGTGTCCACTTTTCTAAATAAAATAAATTTTGGGAGTTTGGACACAATATTTTTAAAATTTTCTTGCTGAAGCGTTGTAATGTGCGCTCTCAAAAATATTTATAGCTAAGTGCAGCATAAGGGCTAACCTAGGTCGTTCTCTTGGTGAGATTTTGTGGTTAATAAATCACTACTTCTAATTCAATTTTTATATATTTTTATTATTTTTAATAAAAAAATAAATGTAATTGTTATTTAAGATATTATAATGCAAGATAAATAAAAGTAAACATGCAATGCATAATGCAGACAGAAAGAATGTAGACAAAATGATGTCAGAAAGAAAGGAGATATTCCCAAGAGAATCACCCAGATTAGAACTTCATCATCTCATTATTTGTTTCAAATTAAATTAATAAACACAATCCATATTATGTGTGGATATAATATTTTATATGTGGTTTTGAATATATAGTGCTCTAAACAATCATCGAGAGACCCAACATCCACCTCTTCGATCGAGGGAATATATTATTAAAGAGAAAGTTAAGTCTCGGGTGGAAAGTGGAGACACAAAAGCGCCTTACCCACTAAGATCCCCCTAGAACTAACTCTAATTAAATAAGAAACAATTATCATGAATGTTCAAAGACTTGGGTTCATCACTGGATTGATCCCCTGGGAAGTTCCTCGGGTTAGTTACTCATGATCACGAGTATAAAAGATCACAGTGGAGAAGGACGAGGTGGAAAACAAAAGATAAAAAATGGTAATGAGATGAAGAAGATAAAAATATATTAAAAATGCATAAAACTATTAAAATTGAAACAAACTTCATAACAATGGAAAATGGCCACACAGAAGTGCCAATTCTTTGAGAAGGGCTGAAGATACATATTTATAGGCATATGAGGTGAAGAATTCACCCCCAAAACATTTAATCCGAATGTTTTCATGTGAATCATCTACTAGATGACCGAATTTGTAATAGGTGTCTCATAAATGTTGTTCCATAATGTCCCCTCATTTTTCTCTAAAACATTCATCTTTATTGGACGTTGGATGTAGATGTTAGGGACGATTTAATATGAGCTTTTTAATCTGTCCATTTGACTTTCCGAATTAAAATTCATCAACTTCCCTAAACATTATGACCCATTAAAATGTCGTTTCATGTGTTGGATCCTTAATAAATGTTGTTCCCCCTTTGATATTTCGTATCTCCACAAAATATGGCCCAGTTTTGATGAATTTTCACGATGTTATGAATTTATTACCCAATGAAATCGTTTCTTCCTGGTGAGGGGCTTCATCTTCCACATGTTTGGAGCATTACAATAATGCCTTAATGAGGGTATTTTGACTTGAAATTCATCATTGACGCACCTTATTGAATCCTAGTTCCATTATAGCTGGAATAAATGCATATGAAGTTGGGTTATTTGAGTTATTCATACATTACATCGGTGGGGCCTATTTTGTCTGCTCGGAAAACTCTTCAACTTCATTAAATTTTTACAGCCACAAGATGATCAATTACACCACTGGTCCAGGAGATAAAAATTGTGGAAATTAAATAAGGATTCTAAAAAAAATTAATCATAAAATTTGGACATATATTTAATGAGAAATGACCACAATACCCCCGTGATAACAATCTGTTAAAATTGCTGAATTAGGCCATTTTTGCATTTATGCTCAAAATAACAATAAAACCTAAAAATATGACAATTACCCATATAGTAACACTATGTTGGGATTATAAACAATGATTTATAGTATAAAATATATGAAAATGTGAGCTTATTCAGTCCCCCACACTTAAAAATTTCACTCTTGGACAACCATCTTACATCCAAATCAAAATCCACACAATAATAAAAAATTATAAAATATCAATGATCTTATCTAAAATAGAATTTGGTCATGTATCATATATGAAAAACAAGACACTCCCATTTTCATTTCAATCATTAAAATTTTTTCAACCTCATAAATCAATATATGGCCCAATAACAACCTACCTCACATTGAATTTTATGTCACCTTTCACACAAGAGAAATTGAATCTAGAGTTATTCTCATACTTGAAAATCACATGTATCACCATAGGTTGGTTAAAATTATCATTTCTACACAGCGTGAAACATGAAAATGAATTTAATCATGAGGGATTTAATTAAGGGTTCAAATTATTCTGTGGATTAGGGTTGGTAGGAAAAATTATTGAAATGTTTTCAGGCTAGAAAGAGGAGGTTGGACTTTTAAGTACAATGCATGATTAAATCAAGAAAAAACATCGAAAATTTCTCTATCAATCCCACTTGAAAATGTGAAAAACAATAGCACCCCATTTTATGACATGGCACATGAGCCAATAAGTGATTATAATGAATGATATCATCTATGTTCTACCATTTTTTTACAAAGCTCCAGAATGGCACAACTTTATTTTTTTTATGGAGGATGAGCTAAAATTTGAATACAATGAATGAATTAAAATTCATGCCCTTGATTTTTGAGAGGGACATGAGTCATAAAAGAATGTATAATGAGTAATTCAATCTCATTTCCATTTTTTTCATTTTTTTGAAGGAGAAATGGATGAAACAAATAAAAACAATGAAATGACGACACATGCCCAATTCTCTTATTGTACACTACCCAAAATATTGAAACACTAATCACACCACCCATAAATTTTATGAATCCCAATGAACGCACATGAAAGACCCTTCCCCCACACTCAAACTTAAAATATACAAGAAAAAATACTAAAACTTCTGGTAGTTAAGGATAAATTGGCTTGTAATATGGATTAAACCTATAAGGAAATTCATGGAATCTAAGGGATTATAAAGGATAAATGTAAAGGTAGGTCTCAAGATAACAAGTGGCTTGCCAAATATATGCCTCAATAATTTAGAATACATTCCCTGAAATCCATTGCTTCGAAAGAGTCTATTCACAAATTATAGTTCTCACACAAAATTCAAGATTCCCTCAAGAATGTTTGGGTATTATGAAGAATATGTAAAAGTGGTTTAGAATACCTCATAGGATTGGAAAAATATTTTGAGTATGTGTTTCATAGGCATGGATTTCAAAATTCAGTAAAAATCATAAAAATGAATGAAAATTATTTTCAAGGGAAAAAAATTCATATCCACAATCATCTAAAATCCATTATTTAAAAAATCATTTCAACTATTTCAATGTCAATTGATGTTTGAAAAGTGATAAGAATGTTCATTTCATCTCCAAATTCCTAAAAATATAATAAACAGAAACAAAAAGAACACAAGAAGAACTAAGCATGTTGACACTCCCCCACACTTAAATTTTACTACCCCTCATTTCAACTCAAAAAAATTTAAATATAAAGGTAGAAAATCCAAAGGAAGTAAAGATAAAACCTGACATTATTTTTGAAGTGGATGCCTAGAGTTAAGCTCCAAGAAGCAACCAATTTAAGACTACAAGAATGTAATGAACATACATAACAAAAATAAATAAAAAGAATGATAAATGGAAAAGAAAATATATAATGCTTGGTTTAGACCCCCAAGCGAGTGCTAGGTTTTTACTGCCCATAGTTAGGCAGTTTCATTGGATTATCCTCAATTATAATGTGGGTGTGGTTTCATTAAGGTGAACCACCACATGTGAGTTTACCCGATATCCATGAGTAAAACCTAAATGTAACAAACCACAAAAAATAAGAATGTTCCCAAAATCTAAGATATAATAATGAATAAATTTGATGTTTGAAGTGGGAGGTAATAAAATATAAGGGTGCTCCCTATTATCTTCGGTGGTGTCCTCCTCTATATGTTATGAAAATTTTTGTTGAGGTGGTAGTCGCACCACCACCTTCTCCAGCTCTTCTTCTTCAATCTCCACCACTTGAATGGTCTCTTTTTTAACATCCACGATCTGCTCTATTTATGTTGTATCAGAAATTTCAAAGGAAGCGATGTCAGAATTTTTTTTTAGCTTGGATAAGATTAAAACAGGAAGAATTAATAAATAAATCATCCCTTTCAAGTAATTAATCTTGGTAATTGATCTCTCCAGGCATGACCATTGGAAACTCATTATCAGCAGGTGAATCTTCTTCATTATCTTCCAAAGAAAGAGAGAGGTTGAAAGTGTTTGATGTTTCATTGTCAAGTATGGGATGATTGTGTTTCAAGTTATCTTCAACAATGGTATTCCAAGATTCTTCCAAAAAATGTTGATCTCCCATTAGTGCATTAGTTGAAATGTGTACTTCTGGGACCTCCCTGGGAAGTGGTTGAGTGAGAGATGATGTAATCAAATCTTTTAGTAGTTCTTTTTCTCCCTACTCAAGTTGTTTATCATAAAAAATCATTAGTGAAATATCTTCTACCACTCATTCTGGTTCAGGTTCTAAATCAGGTTCGGGTTGCTCTTGGGATGCGCGTATATATTCAGAAATCCATTCTATTTGGATTTATAGTTTTTTAACATTATCACTTATCCAATGAAATTTAGCATCAAGTTAATTTCAAAAATTTTCCATAACCTGTGATTATTCATTCCATCAATAATAATCACAATTTGAATACATCATGAACAAAGTATATTTTTTTTACTTTTTGAAATTTATAATTTTTTTGTTGTTTTTTTAATCAAGGGAAATTTATTTACACAATGTTACTAAAAATAGTGAATTAAAACCACTTTGTTCCCCGTAAATGGTGCCAATTTGATGAATCGTTGTCATTCGCACTCTCAGAAATATTTATATCTAAGTGCAGCATAAGGGCTTACCTACGTCGTTCTCTTGAGGAGATTTTGTGGTTACTAAATCACTAATTCAAATTAATTTTTTTTATATTTTTATTATTTATAATAAAAAAAATGAAATTGTGATTTAAGAGATGATAATTCATGATAAATAAAATTAAACATCAAATGTATAATGCAGACCGAATGAATGCAGACAAAATGATGTCCGAAAGAAAGGAGATATTCCAAAGAAAATCACCCAGATTAAACCTTCATCGTCTAATTACTAGTTGAAAATTTAATTAATAAACACACTCCATAGTATGTGTAAATACCCTCTTTTATATGTGGTTGTGAATATACAGTTCTCTCAACGATCACTGAGAGACCAAAAAACCACCTCCTTGATCGAGGTAAAATATTATAAAAGAGAAAGTTAAGTCTCAGGTGGCATGTGGAGAAACAAAAGCGCCTTACCCACTAAGATCCCCCTCGACCTAACTATAATTAAATAAGAAATAATTATAATTAATGTGAAAAATAATTAGGTTCAACACTAGATTGATCCCCCCGGGAAGTTCCTCAGGTTAGGTACTCATGATCACGAGTATAAGAGATCGCAGTGGAGAATGATAGGGTGAAACACAAAAGATAAAAAATGAGAATGAGATGAAGAAGAGAAAAATATATTAAAAATGAATAATACTATTACAATGGAAAATAACTTCAAAAAAATGGAAAATGACGACACATAATTGTCAATGCTCTAGAAAGGGGTGAAGATACATATTTATAGGGATATGAGGTGAAAAATTCACACCCAAATCATTTAATCTGAATGTTTCCACGTGAATCTGCCACTATATTACCGAATTTGTAATTGGTGTCTTCATAAATGTTTTTTAATAATGACTCCTCCGCGTTCTCTCAAAATTTAAACTTAATTGTCCATTGTATGTAGAAGTTATGGCTGATTTAATACAAGATTTTTAATCTACCCATTTGACTGGGCAAATTCAAATTCTTCAAATTCCCTGGAATTATGACCATCTAAAATGCCATTTCACTCATGGTATCCTTAATAAAAGATGTTCCCCAGTTGATTTCGCGTCTCTACAGAAACTATGGCCTAGTTTGGATGAATTTTCATGATGTTATGAATTTATTACCCAATAAAAATGTTTTTCCCTGATGAGATGTTTCATCTTCCACATGTTTGGAGCATTCCAATAATGCCTTAATGAGGGTATTTTTACTTAAAATTCATCATGGACGCGCCTTATTGAATCAAATTTCCTTTACAATTGGAATCAATGAATTTTAAGGAGCTTTTGACGAGTTATTCATCCGTTACATCGCTGGGGCCCATTCTGTGCGCACAGAAAACTCTTCAAATTCATTGAATTTGTACAACTACTAGATGATCAATTCAGCCCCTGGTCGAGAAGATAAAAATAAAGGAAATTAAATAAGGATTCTAAAAAAATTTAATCATAAAATTTTGACATATATTTAATGATAAATGGCCAAAATACCACTGTGACAACAATCTGATAAAATTGCAAAATTAGGACATTTTTGCATTTAGGCTCAAAATAACATTAAAACATAAAAATGTGACAATTACCCATACAATAACAGTATGGTGGGATTATAAAAAATGATTTATAGTATAAAATATATGAAAATGTGACCTTCATAACTCCACCACACTTAAACATTGCACTCCTGGGCAATCATCATACATCCAAATCAAAATCCACAGAACAATCAAAATTGAGAAAAATATCAATGATCTTATCCAAAATAAAATTCCATCATGTATCATATATGAAAAACATTCCACTCTCATTTTCATTTCAATCATTAAAATTTTTTCATCCTCATAAATCAATCCATTTCCCAATCACAACCTACCTCACATTGATGTTTATGTCACCTTTCACTCAAGAGAAATTGAATCTAGAGTTATACTCATACTTGAAAATCGCATGTATCACCATAGGTTTGTGAAAATTATCATTTCTCCACAGTGTAAAACATGAAACTGAATTTATTCATGAGGTACTTAATTAATGGTTCGAATGATTTTGTGCCTTATGGTTGGTGAAAAAAATTATTGAAAAGGTTTCAGGCCAGAAAGGGGAGGGTGCACTTTTAATTACAATGCATGATTAAATCAACGAAAAAACACAGAAAATTCCTCTCTCAATCCCACTTAAAAAGGTGAAAAACAACACCACCCCTTTTATGACATGGTACATGAGCCACAGAGTGATTATAATGAATGATATCATCTATTTTCTCCCCCTTTTTTTTTCAAAGCTTCAAAAAGGCACCGCTTTAATTTTTTTTCATGGAGGATGAGTTGAAAATTGAATAAAATGAATGAATGACAATTCATGCCCTTGATTTTTGAGAGGGAAATGAGTTATAAAATAATGTACAATGAGGAAATCAATCTCATATCCATTTTTTCATTTTTTTGACGGAAAAATGGATGAAATAAATAATGTACAATGAAATGATGACACATGGCCAATTCTCATATTGTCCACAGACCAAAATATTGAAACACTCCTTACACCACCCATAAATGATACAAATCCCAATGAACACACATGAAAGGCCCTTCCACCACACTCAAACATGAAATATCCATGCACAAATACTGATATTCCGGGTAGGTAAGGAAAAATTGGCTTGTAATGTGGCTTAAACCTATTAGGAAATTCATGGAATCTAAGGGCTTACGAAGGATAAATGTAAAGGTGGGTCTCAAGATAAAACTTGGATAGCCAAAGATATTCCTCAATCATTTTGAATACATTCACTGAAATCCAATGCTTCGAAAGAGAATATTTTCATATTCTGGTTCTCACACAAAATTCATGTTTCCCTCAAGAAAGTGTGGGTATTAGGAATAATATGTAAAAGTGGTTTGGAATACCTCACAAGATTGGAAAAATATTTTGAGTCGGTGTTTCATAGGCATGGATTTCGAAAATAAGTCAAACTCATAAAAATGAATGAAAATCCTTTTCTAGGGAAGATAATTCATATCAAAAATCATTTAAAATCCATTATTTCAAAAATCATTTCAACTCTTCCAAAGTCAATTGATATGTGTAAATTGATAAGAATTTTCATTTAAGCTCAAAATTCCTAAAAATATAATAAACAGAAAAAAATCACACATGAAGAACTAAACATGTTGAAACTCCCCCACACATCAATTTTACTATCCCTCATTTCAACTCAACAAAATATAAATATAAAACTATAAAATACAAGGGAATGAAAGCTACAACCTGACATTATTTTTGAAGTGGATGCCTTGAGTTAATGTCATAGAAGCTACCACTTTAGGACTCCATGTAAGTAATGAAAACACATAAGAAAAATAAATAAAAAGAATGATAAATGGAAAATAAAATAGATAATGCTTCGTTTAGACCCCCAAGAGAGTGCTAGGTTTTTACTGCCCCTAGTCAGGCAGTTTCAGTTGATTATCCCCAATCAGAAGGTTGGTATGGTTTCATTGAGACGAACCAACACATGTGAGTTTTCCCGATATCCATGAGTAAACCTAAATGTAGAGTGTAAAGACCCGAGAAATTTCAAGGAATGTTTTTTTAATTTCTTTTGAATTTTATGAGTCTGTGGTTTCTCACGAAACTTGATTCCGAGGATCGGTGTGCCCGAAATCAATTTCCAGAGTTTAGATCGGGAATGTACAATGAACGAATGAGCGGGTTTTTCTATCTTTTGAACCGTTGCTCGGAATTGAAATCTGAGGGCACCGATGAACTCACAACATCGATAATTTCTTAAGGATACCTTTACCGTAGTTGCGTTTCGACGGGAGAAGAGTTTAATTTTTCAGTTTGTTTTTGAGTAATTAATAAAAATATGTGTTTATATTTTTATTTGTGGAGGGTGGTTATTAACCTATAAAAGGGGATTTAGAGGTGGGGCTCACACCCACCTAACCCCCATTGGTGGGTTTAGTGTGGGTGGGACCACACAAGACCCTAACTCCTGACCTCCCCCATAACTCTCATAAACCCCCCTTTTTAAGCTCCCTTATTAAATTTTGATAACTCACCTCATTTATGGGACCTCTTCACATTATCCTCTCCCATTAATTCATGAAAACACCTTAATTAATAATTTAATCCTCCAATTAAATTAATGTGGTGTTTGAATTTGAAATGGATGTGTTAATAAAAATATTAGCCAAGCCTAATATTTTATTAAGGGAGGAGCCTTTTGATGGGAGGGGGATCCGCTGGAGAACATCCTCTCCTTCCTTTCCTCCCTCTCCTTCCTCCATTATTTCACCACCACTGAGGTATCATATTCTCCGATGAGACACTAAGGAATGAGCAGGGATCAGTAGGGTGGTGCAGGAACAAAGAACTACATTGACCTCGACGTCTTCCCTGCGTCGGATCCAACGAATGACGCTCGAGCCGGGATCGAAGGCACTTTACGGAAGCGACGAACGCCAAAGACTGTCATCACCATCATCTATTACCTTGCGATGACGTCAACAAGCCGACGTCCGCCCTTTTGTGACACCGTCATCCACGATGCTCGGTTATCGCAGATCTTTATCGAGGTAGGGGTTGTTTTTTATAATTCTAATTATGTGAATTATACCCTCTATGTTGGGTGTTCTTATTTGTTGAACAATGGTATGAGCCTTTAACGCAGAGGGAACGAGCTAACGAACAAGCCCGTACCCTCCCCTGGTTTTTCGTTGTGTGTAGATTGACAGATGATGAAAAACGAGGCCAAAATGGTGATTTTAAGCCTCCGCAGTGAAGTTCGGGTCCTGAGGTGACTTTAGATGTAGATGGCGGGCGAAACGGATCACCGGAGTGCGTCCGGTAGTCCACGGAAAACAGTGGCAGCGCGCTACCAGAGAAGACCGTGGCGGCTTAGCCGCGGTGGGGGAAATTGAACCGGAACGGCTTTGCTGTTCCGGATTTGAGAAGCGTGGCATTAAGCCGCACCCCCCCCCGCTCCGCGCATTACGCTCGACCAAGCTGGACGAGCCATCTTCCCCGACCGGGATGGGGTGGGCCACGCGGGCTGGGCCGCACCAGCTGGGCTGGGTCGCACCAGCCGGGCCATGCCGCGCCCTACGAGGCCGGACCCAGACCTGGTTCGGGTCGACCCGGTTCGGGCCGACCCAGGGGGTGTTGGGACGGGTCAGACTAGGCCCAGACCCCATACTTTCAGACCATCTTCAATTAAACGAACATAACATGAGTTGTGGACCTCCGATCGATGCACCGTCAGTTGTGTAGGATTCCTTGGATTGGGATGGTCGTTTTGGTATATTACACTCAAGGTTTCAGTGAAGTTTGAGTACATTCGGGTTGGTTCGAACATGAAACCAACCGGGCCCTCGGAGCAGAAACGATTATAAATTGAGCTCCAGACGTCCGAATGATGTGCCGTAGACTTTGATGGATTCCTATTAATGAGACGGTTCTTTTTGGGCATAATTAACCTAAGGTTTGGACGTAGTTGGAGTATGGCCGGGTTGGTTTGGACCCGAAATCCAACCGGGCCCCTGGAACGGAAATGTTAAAAACTTTCAGACCGGATGTCCGTTTGACGAACCATCATCGACATTGGTAATCACATTGAGAAATGCTTCCTTTGAGTATACCCCATGGGAAATCGGGGTACAGTTGAGATACGGTCGGGTTGGTTCGTACACGAAACCAACCGGGCCCCCAGGGACTAAAAAGGCTTATAACTCACAGACCGAGCATCCGATTGACACGCCGTGTATTGCGTTGAGACCCCTATGATGAGGTGGTTCTTTGAGATACTTCTTCATTGGACTTAGTGACACTTGGTGTGTCGACCATTAGCTCGTGGAGCAGATCCTCTCAGAGACGAGCATACGGAGTACAATGACCTTGTAGCTGGATGAGACCTGATGACTGCTTGCCCAATTCAATTTGAAGTGACTAGTATAGCCAAGTGGGGAGCACTACATTGTGAGGTGGCAGAACCATTGCGGAGGAGAACTACTTTGTGGGGTGGAAGACCTACAGTACTCAACAGGAGGTGTACCTCTGCAGGCTAAGAGGGGGAGCACTACTGTGTGAGGTGGCAGACCCATGGCGGGGAGCACTACTTTGTGAGGTGGCAGACCCGGGGTACTCGACAGGAGGACTACATCAGCAGTCTAAGGTTTGGGAGTGGCACCTCGGAGTCATGACATAACTATTGTGCTCGACAGAGGAGGAGTTCTCCAGCAGCCGTGTTTTCTTCATCGTTAATGAAAATCCTCGTTTGAGCTGAGTCAATGACCATTGTATTTTCCTCATGATTGAGATGGGTTATTTGATAACTTATGTATAAGTATGGGCTTATACATAAGTAAGGGTTATATTTTTAGATCCTTATTTGTGGTTATCCTTGTTAGATTAAGGGAGACCTTGAGGGTCTCGGGGTCCCTACTGAGTATCGTTATACTCACCCCTGCACGGGCTATGCCCACACCTCGTTGTGTTGGATGTAGAAGACAGACAACGCTGACAGAGACCGAGTGTATGAGGACTGGACGGTACTCGGAGGTGGGCCACACGACGAGTCAGTACCCAGAGGTGGACATCACGATGAGACGGTACACAGAGGAGGTTGGCAGGCGAGAGTGGTGAGGAGGCTTTCTGCACCTACCCTTTAGGTAGGATCTGAGGTGGATGACCCAGGAGCTGCTTCTATCTTCCAACTATTTTTCTTTTCTATTGTAATTTCGTTCATTTGTAGCTGTACTTTTCAGTTGGGTTTGTATTTTGGCCCATTTACTTTTCAGCACTTTCTTTTATACTTAGTGTATTACTTCCTCTTGTACTCTGGTTGTATGTGTTTATGTTTTATAAAGGCAATGCCTTCCTAGTTAACGAGATTTATGCCTTTGGTGCTAGTCGCCACCCTCTGGACTATGAAAGACGGGATTGGGGTAGTCACGACATGGGCCCCGGGGACGGGTCATGAAAAATTGTTATCCGAGGAGTTGGTTCTACCACAGAACTCAGGACTCTGTTAATTATTTTATATGAAGTGATAATGTTAAGGGTACCGAGTATGGTCTTTAGTTCAGGGAGTCCAATGTTGGTGCGGTGGCCGACGTATCCATCCACCAGGATCCTGACTAAGGATTTCTGACCCAGTACATGAAAACACTGATTGCGTGTGTGTTTCCAAACATTTTCTTTATGTCATCTCAAACTAGGTCAGCTCACTAGGTTTAAATTGTTTGACCATGGCGCATCTATTCAGGATGTCTCCACGCAGATAGTCATTTGGAGTTTCGACAGATTACATGATGATGACCCATCGAGTGACGTGGCTCCAGTGTAGGGCCTCCTTTCTATGTTGGCACCTTCGAGTGGTGTACCAGCAGCACCACAACCCGTTGGGCAGTAAATTCCACCAGCCATACTAGTGGACTGTGCACACTGACAGAGTCCATTTCATGAGTTCCAACAGTAGAGGCCTCATAGGTTACGGGGCGAGACAAATTTCCAGGCAGCAGTGGACTGGCTAGAGGTGATTGCTAGAGTTCTACACCTATTTTAGATACTAGTAGAGGAGATGGTGATCTTGGGTACTAGTGTTTCCTAGTGAGTGACCATGAGGTTGGTCCGCATAGTGATGAGTCTTCGGTACGTGGACCGATGCCTGAGATAGTACCTTCGGGTAGTGTTCCAGCTATATCACTACCTGTTGGTAAGCAGTTTCAACTGGTGGTACCGGTAGATGACACATGTAGGCTTAGTTCCTTACACGTGTTTCTGCATCAGATACCCCTCAGGTTCCGAGGCGAGCCCAACTCATAGGCGGCTGAGGACTAACTTGAGGAGGTGGCTAAGAGTTTTCTAGAGCTTATACTGCTTCGGCAGGATGACATGTCGATAGCTGGGTAGTCATCGAGGCGTACCGATCGTTCATGGTACTTGATCACTATGATACGATCAGTGCTTTAGAGATTGGGCCTCATAGAGAGGTGTGTTTTAAGGACATCTGAGCCAGCACAATTCCTCTACGCATTTCTACTTATGTTAGTATGCTAGAGATAACCATTGGGGTTGCGTGATATTTGGCTGATCAGATACAGCCAGTGAATGTTAGCTGTGGGAAAGAAGGAAACCAGCACTAGTCTCAGAGACTTGGTCATGTAAAATGTTTCAAGAAGAAGAAGCATCAAGGATAGATGAATCTGCAGAGCATCAGACGTGGGAAGTAGAGCTATGAGATCAGCGTGAGGAGGTGAATATTTTTACATTTTACAACAACCTGCCTTTTTTTTTCCTGCCAGGCTCAGGGAGCTGGAGGGCAGGGGAATAATGTAGCTTCATGTGAACAAGAATTGTGACCCAATTCCTCTAAGAATGATTAGAGGTACGTTCTATTTCCATTACTAGATTCCGTATCAATATACATTGATACGAATCATTCTTTCCTTCCACGAATCTTCTCCCATACCTAGAGTTTCTGGTTAAAAACAATTGAATCGACCCTCATGTTTAGAGATACCTTGGTAGGAGACTCGATAATCAAACTTATGCCGACAGTGTGATCTGACCCTTGAGGTGAGAGTTTCGGTTGGATCTTCTTGGTGGCAGTGTCGAGGCCTTACGACGTTGGTCTGGGTATGGATTGGATTCACAGTTCATACTCAGATTTACTGTATTAGGCAAAAAGATGGTGGTTTATCTACAACGTTAGGATAGGGTTTTCCCTTGGTCGGCGAAAAGGGAAACCCAGGCAGCATAAGATAAACTCATGCATAGGAGGGTGCATCTGATCACTCTTGAGTCGAAAAACCTTAACCTCATGGCAGCAGGAGTTTTGAGTTTCAGTTCTAAATAGGAAACTGAGGCCTCTAGAGTTCGAGGATGGCGACCACATCCTTTACGGGTCTCACCTTGACGAGGTTTATGTTGATGTAGCCGAGGCGGAAAGTTATCTCTGAGGTTCAACAGACCTTTCTAGGTCCTCAGTAGGGTAGGCGAGGTGGTTTACCGCTTGACCTTCCCACCACAGTTTCACCGGGTGCACGACGTTTTCCACTTATCTCAGATGAGGAGATACTTGCATGACCGTTCACACATCATTGACCACAGGGAGATAGACATCGATGACAGGGAAACATTCATGGAGGTTACAGTGGAGATCGAGGTTCGACATGATCAGGTCCAACGTGGATGGTCGATTTATCAGGTGTGCTTTCACTGGCAGTATGGGAACCTCGAGGAGAGCACATGAGAGCGCAAGGCTTAGATGCGTGTTCTGTACCACTTTTGTTTTCCCTACTGTGTGTTGAAGAATTATGGGGACGTAAATCCCTAAGGTGGGAGTAATGTAAAGACCCAGAAATTTCAAGGATTTTTTTTTATTTTCTTTGGAATTTTACGAGTCTGTGGCTTCTGACAACACTTGATTACGAGGCCCGGTGTGCCCGGAATCAATTTTCTAAGTATAGATTGGGTACGTTCAGTGAACGAACGAGCGGGTTTTTCTATCATTTTAACCGGTGCTTGGAATTGAAATCCTAGGGCACCGATGAACTCGCAGCGCCGATAATTGCTTAAGGAGACCTTTACCGTAGTTGCGTTTTGACAGGAGAAGAGGTTAATTTTTCGGTTTGTTTTTGAGTTATTAATAAAAATATGTTTTTATATTTTTATTTGTGGAGGGTGGTTATTAACCTACAAAAGGAAAGTTAGAGGTGGGGCTCACACCCACCTAACTCCCATGGGAGGGTTTAGTGTGGTGGGGCCCACACGATACCCTAACTCTTCACCTCCCCCATAACTCTCATAAACCCCCTTTTAAAGCTCCCATACTAAATTTTGTTAACTCACCTAATTTATGGGACTTCTTCACATTCTCCTCTCCCATTAATTCATGACAACAACTTAATTAATAATTGAATCCTCCAATTTAATTAATGTGGTGTTTGAATTTGAAATGGATGTGTTAATAAAAATATTAGCCAAGTCTAATATTTTATTAAGGGAGGAGCATTTTGATGGGAGGGGGATCCAATGGAGAACATACTCTCCTTCCTTTCCACCCTATCCTTCCTCCATTGTTGCACCACCACCAAGGTTTCATCATCTCTGACGAGACACCGATGAACGAGCAGGGATCAGTAGCATGGGGTGGGCACAACGAACTATATTGACTTCGACGTCTTCCCCGTGTTGGATCCAACGAACGATGCTCAAGCCGGGATCAAAGACACTTTACGGAAGAGACAAAACTCCAACGACCGCCATCACTATAATATCTTACCTTGCAACGACGTCAACGAGCCGACTTTCGCCCTTTCGTGACACCGTCATCCATGATGCTCAGCTACAATGGATCTTTCTCGAGGTAGGGGTTATTTTTGTATAATTCTAATTATGTGAATTATACCCCTCTAAGTTGGGCGTTCTTATTTGTTGAACAATGGTATGAGCCTCTAATGCGGAGGGCACAGTCTAACGAACAAGCTCGGACACTCCTCTGGTTGTTCATTGCGTGCAGATTGACAGGTGACAACAAATGTGGCCGCAATGGCAATTTGAAGCCTTTCAGTGAAGTTTGGGTCCCAAGGTGACCTTAGACGTAGACAGTGGGCGAAATGGACCACCAGAATACATCCGGTGGTCCGCGGAAAACGACAGCGGCATGCCGCCGGAGAAGACCGCCGCGGCTGTGCCGCGGTGGTGAAAATTGAACCGGAATGGCTTTGTCGTTCTGGATGTGAGAGGCACAACATTAATTCAAGCCAGTTCCAATCATTAGGGGGAAGCCCCCCCCCCCCCCCCCCACTCCGCGCATTACGCTCGGCCAAGCTGGCCGAGCCAGCTTCCTCGGCCGCACCGGGGCGGGCCACGCGGGCCGGGCCGCGCCGGTCGGGCCGGACAGCACCGGCCGGGCCGGACCGCACTGGCGGGGCGGGGCCGCACCCTACCAGGTCGGACACGGACCCAGTTTGGGTCAACCTGGTTCGGGCCGACCCAGGGGGTGTTGGGCCGGGTCGGACCAAGCCCAGACCCCCTACTTTCGGACCATCATCAGTTAAACATCCATAACATGATTTGTGGACCTCCGATCGATGCAACATCAGTTGTGTAGTATTCCTTCGATCAAGAAAGGCATTTAGAATATTAAACTCAAGGTTTCAGTAAAGTTTGAGTATGGCCGGGTTGGTTTGAACCCGAAACCAACTGGGCCCTCGGAGCAGAAACACTTATAATTTGATCTCCAGACATCCGAATGATGTGCCGTCAACATTGTTGGATTCCTATTAATGAGACAGTTCTTTTGGAATACTTCACCTGAGGTTTGGACGCAATTGGTGTATGGCTGGGTTGGTTTGGACCCAAAATCCAACCGGGCCCCTAGAACGAAAATGCTAAAAACTCTCAAACTGGAAGTCCGTTTGACGAACCGTCAGCGACATTGGTAATCACGTTGAGAAATGATTCCTTTGAGTATAACCCATGGGAATTAGGGGTACATCTGAGATACGGTTAGGTTGGTTCGTACACGAAACCAACTGGGCCCCCGGGACTAAAAAGGCTTATAACTCATAGACCAGGAATCCGATTGACACACCGTCTGTTGCGTTGAGACCCCTATAACGAGTCGGTTCTTTAAGATTCTTTTTTGTGGGACTTCATGACACGTGGTGTGTCTACCAGTAGCTCATGGTGCATATCCTCCCGAAGACAAGCATATGAAGTACGGTGACCTTGTAGCTGGCTGAGACCTGATGACTGCTTGTCCGATTCAATTCTAAGTGACTAGTATAGCCCAGTGGGGAGCACTAATTTGTGAGGTGGTAGACCCATAATGGAGGAGCACTACTTTTTGAGGTGGAAAACCCACGGGACTCGACAGGAGGAGTACCTCTGTAGGCTATGAGGGGGAGCACCACTATGTGAGGTGGCAGACCCATGGGGAGGAGAACTACTTTGTGAGGTGGAAGACCCGCGGTACTCGATAGGAGGAGTACCTCAGCAGTCTAAGGCTAGTGAGTGGCACCTCGGAGTCATGTCAGGAATACTATGCTCGACAGAGGAGCCGTTCTCCAGCAGCCGTGTTTTCATCATCGTGAATGAAAATCCTGGTTTGAGCTGAGTCAATGGCCATTTTGTTTTCCCCATGATTGAGATGTGTCACTAGATAACTTAGGTATATGTATGAGAATATACCTAAGTAGTGGTTATCCGTTTATTTCATAACCTTTGTGTTTCCTCATGATTGAGATGGGTTATTTGATAACTTATGTATAAGTATGGGCTTATACCTAAGTAAGGGTTATCTATTGAGATCCTATTTTGTGGTTGTCCTTGTTGGATTTAGTGAGACATTGATGGTCTTGGGGTCCCTACTGAGTATCGTTATACTAACCCCTGCATGGGCTATGCCCGCACCTCGTTGTGTTGGATACAGATGATGGACAACGCTAACAGAGACCGAGTGTACGAGGACAGGACGGTACCCGGAGGTGGACCACATGACGAGTCAGTACCCAGAGGTGGACTTCACGACGAGATGGTACACGGAGGAGGTTTTTGGGAGAGCATTGAGGAGGCTATCTGTACTTACCCTTCAGGTAGGATCCGAGGTGGATGACCCAGGAGCTGCTTCTATCTTTCAGCTGTTTGTCTTTTCTATTTTACTTTCGTTCAATTGTAGCTGTACTTTTCAGTTGGGTTTGTATTCTAGCCCATTTACTTTTCTGCACTTTCTTTTGTACTTAGTATATTACTTCCACTTGTACTCTGGTTGTATGTGTTTATGTTTTATAAAGGCAATTCCCTCCCAGTTAACAGGATTTACGCCTTTGGTGCTAGTCGCCAACCCCTGGCCTATGGAAGGCGGGCTTGGGGTAGTCATGGTATGGCCCCCGAGGACGGGTCGTGATATAGAGAACCCAAAAAAAAAAAAATTTCCCAACCCCTGAGAAATAATAAAGAAGAAATTTGAGGTTCGAAGTGGGAGGGAATAAAAGATAAGGGTGATCCCCGTTAACATCAGTGGTGTCCTCCTCCATATGGTATGAATTTTTTTGTTGAGGTGGTAGTCGTACCACCATCATATCCAGCTCTTCTTCTTCAATCACCACCACTTGAGTGGTCTCTTTTTTAACATCCAAGGTCTTCTCTATTTTTGTTGTATCATAAATTTCGAAGGAAGAGATGTCAGAAAACAATTTAACTTGAATAAGACTAAAACATAAAGAATTAATAAAGAAATATTCCCTTTCAAGTAATTCATCTTGGTAATAGATCTCTTCAGTCATGACCATTGGAAACTCAATATCAGCTGGTGCATCTTCTTCATTATCTTCCAAATAAAGAGAGAGGTAGAATGTGTTTGCTGTTTCATTATCAAGTATGGGAAGATCATGTTTCTAGTTATCTTCAACAATGGTATTCCAAGATTCTTTGAAAAAATGTTGATTTCTGATTAGTGCATCAGTTGAAATGTGTTCTTCTGGGACCTCCACGAGGAATGGTTGAGTGCGAGATGATATAATTAATTATTTTGGTAATTCTTTCTCTCCCACATCAAGTTCTTTAGCATAAAAAATGATTAGTGAAATATGTTCCACCACTCGTTCTTGTTCAGGTTCTGGATCAGGTTTGGGTTACTCCTGGGATGTGGGTATATATTCAGCAAATCCATCCTATTTGGATCTCTAATTTTTGAACATTATCACTAATACTATGATATTTACCATCAAGTTCATGTAAAACAATTTCCGGAACCTGAGATTGTTCATTCCATGAATAATAATATCAATTTGAATACATCATGAACAAAGAATATTTTTTTAGTTATTGAAATTTATGTTTTTTTATTTTTTTAAAATGAAAGGAGATTTATTTACACAATGTGAATAAAAATAGTGAATTTAATCCACTTGGTTCCCCAAAGACATCGCCAATTTGATAAAGCATTGTCGTGCATGCTCTCAAAAATATTTATAGCTAATGCAACAAAAGGGCTGACCAAGGTCGTTCTCTTGAGAAGCTTTTGTGGTTAATAAATCACCACTTCTAATTCAATTTTTTATATTTTTATTATTTATAATACAAAACTAAATGAAATTTTGATTTATTAGATGATAATGTAAGAAAAAGAAAAGTAAACATTCAATGCATAATGCAGATAGAAAGAACGCAGACAAAATGATGTTAGAAAGAAAGGAGATATTCCCAAGAGAATCACCTAGATTAAACCTTCATCATATGATTATTAGATTAAAATTTAATTAATAAATACTCTCCACAATATGTGTTAATATCCTCTTTTATATGTGGTTTTCAATATACAGTGCTCTCAATGATCACTGAGAGACTGCACATCCACCTCCTCGATCGAGGGAAAATATTATAAAAGAGAAAGTTAAGTCTCGGGTGGCAAGTGGTGACACAAAGGCTCATTACCCACTAAGATACCCCTTAACCTAAATCTAATTAAATAAGAAAAAATTATCATGAATGTTCAAAGACATGTGTTGAACACTGGATTTATCCCCCAGGAAGTTCCTCGGGTTAGTTACTCATGATCACGAGTATAAGAGATCACAGTGGAGAAAGATGGCGTGTAAAACAAAAGATAAAAAATGAGAATGATATGAAGAAGAGAAAAATATATTAAAAATTCATAATACTATTACAGTGGAAACAAACTACAAAACAATTTAAAATGGCCACAAAGAAGTTCCAATGCATTGAGAAGGGGTGAAGATACATATTTATAGGGATATGAGGTGAAGAATTCACCCCCAAAACATTTAATCCGACAATATCCGCGTGAATCTGCCACTAAATGACCGAATATGTAATATTTGTATTCATAAATATTGTTCCATAATTTCTCCTCCGTTTTCTATCAAAATGTCAGATTTATTGGTAGTCAGATGTAGATGTTATGGCCGATTTAATACGAGCATTTTAATCAGTCCATTTGACTGGCCAAATTCAAATTTGTCTACTTTTCTGGAAATTATAACCCTCTAAACTTTCTTTTCGTGCGTTGGATCCTTAATAAAGGTTGTTCCCCACTTAATTTAACGTCTCTCCACAAAATATGGCTCCTTTTGGATTAATTTTCACGGTGTTATGAATTTATTACCCAATGGAAACGTTTCTGCCTGGTGTAGACATTTCATCTTCCACATGTTTGGAGCTTTCCAATAATGCCTTAATGAGGGTATTTTGACTTCAAATTAATCATGGAGGTGCCTTATTGAATCCTATTTCCTTTTAAACTAAAATCAATGCATTTTTAGGTGTGTTTTCCAAGTTATTCATCTATTACATCAGTGATACCCATTCTGCCAGCCCGAAAAACTCTTCATCTTCAATGAATTTTTACGGCCACTAGATGATCGATTCAGCCCCTGGACTAGAAGATATAAATTAAGGACATTAAATAATGATTCAAAAAACCTTTTAATAATAAAATATAGACTTATTTAATCGGAAATGACAAAAATTCCCATGTGATAACAATCTGTTAAAATTGCAGAATTATGCCATTTTTGCATTTAGGCTCAAAATAACACTAAAACCTAAAAAATGAGACATTTACCCATACAATAACACTATAGTGGGATTATAAACAATAATTTATAGTATAAAATATATGAAAATATGAGATTCATCAGTCTCCAAAATGAATAACAATTAGTTTCAGGAATAAAAATCATAATATTATTTTTTGTGAACTGTTGGGTTGGGTAAGGTTTTGGATCCCTCACATAATTGTAGATAGTCCATAAAATCTTCTATGAAACCCATGTCCAGTTATAATATATCTTTATTTTAATTTTTTAACATTACTATTAGATCAATATGGGTTATGTACATACACTCATACACAAATAGGGTGTGTATTACTATCATATACCAAGGAAAATGGATACTCTATTTATTGAGTTTGCTTCCATTTTCATAAATAATAATTCCTAATTAATGGAGACTGTCCTCTTAAAAATCACAACTAGTGGTGGTATAAACCATAAACATTCATTTTCAATCAATACCTTTATATTTGGATTCATTAACCACATCAAATAATACTTTTTCTTCAATGAACTGGTGGCCATACACTATAGATCCAGATATGATATATGGGTTTTTAATTCTGAAATCATTTATAGTAGGGATCAATTAATTCTCAATATATGTTTATATTTGGTTAAATAATGTGTCCCATAATTGGATTCAATATAATTTACATGAAAATTGTGGATTTTATTGTGAGTTACAACCTCTACAAGTATTTATAACTTAGTACGGAGATGATTCTTCTCAATGGATTTTAATGGATGATTGGATGAATTTTTGAGATGGTTTGGTACATTATGACATATGAATTATTGAGTACACATGGATAGAATTCAATATGTGACATAATTCAGGGATATTTCATATAGAAAATATTTTATATTGGGTTCTATTAGGATCCCTATATTCGTATGAGTTATGGCATTATAGAATTGGAGATGCAATTAACAAGACTTATCTATGTTCCATAGGATCATGATGGTTTATATAATCTATATTTTTTAATATATTGCGCATTGTTACCCCCATTACTATAGTTATAGTTTCTATATTACATGTTTCATTTCAATTCCATCGTGATATTAGGGTGTCCAACTGAGTATGTTTATTATAACCACTTCAGGGAACACATTCTTAAATGTGTAGTGTCTTTAAATGAAACTCGAGGTTTTAATATGGTCTTTGTGGATATAGAGATATTGTGGAATATTCAGAGATTACTCTAGGTGAAACTTAAAGGCATAATATTGTGATCGGTTATTCATGATTGGGTAAGTGATATATTTATTTATTGATTGATTCATGGGTATTTTTAATGAGGAATGTATTTAATGATCCATTATGTAGTAGATTTAGTATATTTTTTTATGTATAGTTCTTTTGAATTTGATTATTTTTTATGAAAATATATTTAATAAATTAAGAAGGGTTACTATATATTGCAGTTTTTATTATTTATGTACAATAAATGATATGTGTTATCTTATGAATTGAGTATATGTTCTTGTTATATGTTTTATAGGATAGTTAATCCCATATTGTAATATACGAATAATAAGTGCTAGTTCAGTGTCCTTTCCTTATAGGATTTTGATTGGTGTGGAGAATTCATCCTACCATAAGCTCTAGAATGACCATATTGGGATGGTTTGTATTATTCAGGGAATCCAATATAAATTAACATATTGTTAATGGTATGTGATGTTTCAAAGACTAAAAGATACACTAGAACAAAAATTACAAAGAATCGATATGAGTTGTATATCAGTGAAATGTGGTCTAATGATTTATATTTATAGGATGAATGATAACCTAAATAACGAATATAGGGCTTAAATAATCAATCATAGAAGATTCTTATTAGAAATATCATCAACAAAGACTAAATCAGAAGATATTAGTGGTTTAATACTAGGTTCCACTGTTTCAAATGAGTATTCTATTGTCGAATATGAATATTAATTTTAGTCACTATCGATGAAATATATTATGAATAATTATAAATCCAAAAATTTCATCATGATACATCTTGGCGAAAATGATACTCATAATATAATTGTAAAGGGTTATTTTTTCATCTGGAAAAACAATTAATGGTGTCTTATGTTTCACTATGTGTAGAAAATACCACGATTAAGTAAGAAAATATTTATGAATGGAAATAATAACCATGTGGTTTTCTAAATAATATTTTAGCGGGACATAGGGAGAATTACACTCAATCACCTGGTGGTGGAAAAAGAAATGAATGATGAAACATTATTACTAATGGTAATTATAGAACAGTCAATACATGGTAGAAAAATAACCTTTTTAAAATTATGAAATGATTCCCTAGGTGATATATTTTAGAAGTGTATAAGTTTTAATCCTTTAAAATGAATTTTGATTATTTTTATAATAAACTATAGAACATGATAAAAATATATAACTAGAATGTTGTGGAATAATTCATTAAAAAGTGAAGGTAACTTTCCAACTAATCAACTATTACATGAACATAATTTGGACATATAATTGTTTTATTTAGTCCCCCCAAAATTTCTCTCAATAATTTATTTCACACATAAATGATGCAATTCAGTAGGTGTGTTAATTATTTATCATCAATATTTACAAGGTATTAAAATCCCTTTTTTGATAGATGGACATGGTTATATGAAACAATATATTTCAAACAAGAAATATGACTTATTTTTAGATTAATATTGAATATATGACATTAATATCCAAAACATAATTCTATATGTCTTGTATAATTGAAAAATGAAAAAATAAGAAACATTTTTCATGGTATCTACATTATATCAATACCCTTCCTCACAATGGGAATTTTTTATAAAAACCATCAAACAATAAAAAATATATTATATCCATGAAGAGGGAAATATTAAAATTGGATCCCTCATATGCTCAGTAAGGGTAATCAAGGGATTTATCAATGATAAAATAATAATAACATCAGAATAAGGAAGTGAAAAAAATATTATAACCATTTAAAAACATACCTTTAATACTATAAATCATAAAATTGATTCATGGTATATGTCATAAATGTTCTTAAGAATTGAATCATAATAGAATAAAAGAATGTGATAAATGAGAGAATAACATTAATATATAAAATTTATTTTTGGATTGAATATAATCATTGAAAATTATTTCCATTGTAGTTATTGATTACACAAATAAAATCATAGTGGATTGTGTTCAGTACCCATTCCATTTCATTAGGAATGGTTCACTACCAGGATGATCATAATAGAAAGTTTCGATTGATGAACTAGGTCCACTCTCTATTCGAATTGTGTTTATCACATTGGATATCCATTTTTACCAAATTAATTGGTAGAATAAATTGTTATTATCACACACATTATAATATTGAAAATCATATAGATGTGTTACCTAATAAAAAAACTTATTCATTATATCCCATCTTTTCCAAAATAAATTAGTTTTATATAAATTTTATCATTGCATGACATGTGGAAATAAAATGGGAATCATATAAATTTCATCAATACATCATAGAACACATCATGTAAAAGAATTGGGTTTGAAAAATATAATTTATAATAATAATAAAACATATAATATAATAATAATAAGATAAGACGTTGATAATATCCTTATGAAATATTAAGTATTATTAATTTATTTTATCATAAAAGTATAGAATACTAAATCATAAATTGGAATAATTTTTGACTGAAAATGTAAAATTATTTTTAAACCAATAACATAAAATATAAAAATATACAAAATATTATAGAAATGATTTATTATAAAAGTAAATTGAATAAATTTAATAAAACCTTTAAATAATTTATTTGACATGATGGGGGAAATTATGTTCAGATCATATATATTAAAATAAATCATTTCATGAATTCATTTTTAAAAAGTCATAAAAAAATTCCAATTTCATAAAATTATTCAAAGATTCATTTTATTAATTTTAAAAATAATAATAGCCAAAATTTACTATAACTAATCATTTGATAATAAAAAATAATTTATTGAATTTTTTAGAAGACATAATCACTGATGAAACTGGGTTATCATCCCAAGAGTGGAAATAAGTTTATTTTATTAAACAAATTCATTCAGTGTCATGAGATTTTAAGGTAACACCCTAATATATTATAAGGGTAACATTATATTAGATAGTGTATATGAAATGAGACACTAATATGAGAAGATAATTTAATTACTAGAGGCATTATTATATATTTATGTTTAAATAAATTAAATCTCATTGATAGCCTACAATGCAAGCAACACCAAGTTTAAGCAATGCGTGATACTCTATTAAAATATTATATAAAGATGACTATTATAACATAATCATTATTTTTGAAGCTATGAATATGAATAAAAAAATTATGAAAATTATATGCTGCATATATATATAATGTTGATTGATTTTTTATTTATTTATTTATATAACATAAAAATCATTTGAATGAAAAAATATGATATTTTGAAAAACCAATTTTTTTGTGAAATGGTGAATTTTTAAGAATTTCACACATGGATTTTTATTAATTATTACAAAATATATTAAATTTAATTGAAAATAAAACATATTTTTTAAAATATACATATCAAAATTATCATTATGATAAATATGTATAATTTTATGAATGAAATAATTTTATTATGAATAGTGAAAATAATGATTTTTACTGATAATAGTATAATTTTTAAAGAAATTATAATGTTATGTTAGAAAATAATGCCAGTTTTATGAAAAATTAGATAAATTTTATTACAATTTGACAAATATTTACCATTAAAAAATTATTTTCATTTTCAATATAAAAACACTAACATCTTATGAGAATTTTTTTTGGAGGAGAACATTTTCATCTTGTCTTCATGTTTTATTTTAAATTTTATTCTGTAAAATATGTGAATTTAATTTGAAAAAATGGATTCCATTTTTTAGTCATCATAAATAATTTTGTCTAATAATATCTACTCATTATACTACCACAATTAATATTGGAAATAAAATAAATTATTTAATAAAGATAAGCTAAAAAATGATTTATATATTAGTGTTATTCCTAGAATATTACAGGTAAAATGACCTAAAACCTATCCAATTATCTCTTAATTTATTTATTTATACATTAAAATTTTCAATGATTGGAAAAAATCTATTTTTTGTCTTTTTGAATGATAAAAACTTGTGTTTCAATTTTATTTTAAAAAATTTCAATATGTTTCCTCCCTCCACTTATTAATTTACACCCATATCCTCCCTTATTAACATAACAAATACAATTTGGTATAACCAATCCCAATATAAATATCATCAAACTTTCCCTCCCAACATCATAGAGTCCATATTTTTATTATTAATCCCTCCAATAGCATCTTTAGGATCAAACCTAAAGAGCCTCTCTAAAGAAGAAAAAGAAACTTAACCATGTGTATTTGTTTTATTTATTCTTCAACATATATAAAATACGATTAATCTATGTGAACATATTTAAAAAATAATATAATATATATTAGGATTCTATTCTATTAATGTAATATATAATATGCATCATCACTTCTGTAAACTGGTAAACGAAACTATCAATCATGTTCTTTTTGTCACTATATTTTAATATAGTATATAATAATGGATATCAAAATTTTATATGATATTTATGAAATTAATAGTAATAAGTAATTATTATATCATATAAACCTTCATAACTTACATTTTATGGTGGATATGATCAAGTCCCTCGTGTGTATGTCAGAATAATACGACATGAAGCGATGATATCCAGATATCAGTTATGCATTAAAGAGAAGTTTTTAAGGGTAAAGTAAATGAGTATATTTGATATATATAACCTAAATATAATATTGGAAATACTATTTATCATAAAATTTCATACATTATTATATAGTAGAGAACAATAATGTCAATCATTTGTTCATTTTTACTACAACTTTTCACATAACTACGTAAAATATATTAATTTTATTCTTATATGGATGGTAATAAATATGGACTTAATTAGTAGAATTAATATATATATATATAATTACAATGATTAATTAAATTTGAATTAATATTTATTTTCCTTAAGTTCTAGACATTTTGAAAAATGGAAATAATTTTCCTACGTATGTATGGAATACTATCTCTATGAATAGTGTAATGAATTTTATATAATTTCAATTTAAGGATTACTATAAATATATATAGAATTAGAATACATAATATTTATTTCCCTTTTATCATTATAGATATTATTTTACCATGATTAATTTAGAACAAGTGAATTTAATGGACAAAATATTCCTAAAAAATTAAGTAAATATCAACAAATCTTGTGATTTTATCAATGATTTGTTAATAAATGGGTAAAAAATATGTAAATTATATATTATATATAATAAATAATTATTATATAATATATTTATAATAATCTTATATTTATAATACATGAGGTGGGTACACATCTAATGGAAATCAGATCAGAGGTATGGTTTCTCGTCTCACTTTTACTTTTGTGATAAATATGCCATATTCACCACTAATTCATTTTTATATTTTATTAGATAATTTTTTTTAGGGTTTATATCCTGAATTTATTTCCCCTCATGGTATTTAATGTATCATTAATTTTTTTTCATTTCATAGGACTTTTCATTCAAAAATTACAAAAATGGTATTAATGTATTTCACAGTCTCATCATTATCTATGACCATTCAGGTTTAATTCTCCCTTGGGGAAATTATACGATATTTATTAAACTTAATATATTTTACTTTCATATGTTTAACAATAATATTTTCCCAAATATAGTACAAATTTCCCCTTATATGTAAAATAAAATGTTTGAGAAAATGTTGTTATGAAAATGTGAATTTATTTCTCTATTCAAATGAAAATAATTTTCTCAAAAAACAATGATTTCTAAATATATTTAATAATATGATAAAAAAAATTTAAAAATCACTTATTAATGATATGTTTAATATTTTTTGGATTTTTTGAAAATATGTTTCATGGATTCATCATGTTTTTCCAAAGATGGCTAATTTGGATTTTACATAAAATATGAAATTATATTGGTTTTAAAGTGCACATGATGTACATTATTTATGAGGTCATGACAAATAAAAATATTAATGAATATTTTATATGTTTTATAGGTTATTTTAAATGAAAATAATTTTTAAAATATTATTTTAACATTTTGTTTGTAAAATATTTTCAGGGTAAAAAAAGGAATTTCTACTCAAGGCGATTTTTAACAAAATTATTATTGTATTTATATTGATAATTGTTGTAAAAAATTTATGGAATACATGATAAATTTGAGATATTTAATAATAATAAAAAATTATTATCTATCCTTATAGTTTTTGATCCTTTTGACTAGGTATGTACAAATTTATCCCATTAAAATTTGAAAGAGTTTGTTATTATTATTTTTATTGATTAGAGTAATTGTAAAAAATCATATTCTAGTTTTTGAATATTACTTTTTAGGTTGATTAACTTTGAAACCATTCATATTAAGAGTTCATTAGATATAATAAGTGGTGGGATTCCCTCTATTTCCCCTCAATGCATCGTTAGTTCTCATGAGACAAACTATCTTTGGGATTTGGCCATGGCCTTACCAATAATAAAAGATGTATTTCCACATGGCCTTGATATATTGGTTATGTTATGTAACATTAATAATTACCTCATTATGATTTTTGTTATTAAATTCCATGTGAGTTTTCTTCTATTTATAATATCCATGGATATTATTTCGACTCATGTGGTTATTTATACAGAATTATATGGTAATCATTTATTCGTGCCATATTAATCATCATGTTTATATTTTTAATTGAATGTAAAGTTGTTTAGTTATTAAAAACTATATAATAATTATTCTTTATATATTCATGATACAATCCACTATATACATACAACTACTAAGAATATAAACTCCCCCATGTCTAAAATTTCATTTTACATGGATTCAAGGAAGTATTATACTATAGATATAGATGGTTATACTAAAATGAATAATGGTCTACTCAACAGAAAAATGAATTGACATTTTATTTTTTCAATTATAAATTCATAATCAAGCATGCATCTAGTTTACTATGACTAATAAAAAATTCAGTGCATTGGGATATCCATTTTTAAATCTAGAGAGAATATAAGAATGTCACCACCGACTCAGGGTTCTAGTTTTGGGGTAATTATAATTTTTATTAGAGTAATACTAGAAGAATACATTGGAACGTGGTTTAGGAATCCATAGATTATTAGATATAAGAATATTTCATATTTTAAAGATAATTATATGTATTGGATAATATAAAACTGTTTTGGTGTGGTATGGATTTGGTGTTTTTATTATAAAAAATCCTTATAAAAAAAGTGGAAATGGATCTCAAATAGTTGTATATACGAGTAATAAATTTGAAAATGGTAGTTCATGATTGGAAGAAGCGTTACTGAGTAGACAATAAGTTCCTTACCCTGGACCTAGTTTCATAAAAAATGAATTATATTATTAGGTTAATTCATATTTAAATTACTACCCTTCATGAAGTATTAAACAATAATTTTATTATTTGAAAACATTTTCAACACAACCATTTTATTGATATTGAGATTATACATGAATAAAATTTTCAAATTATTATATATAGATCACATGATTTTTAATGACCAATTATGTTTCATAATATAATGTTCTTGTATTAGGCATTAAATTATTTATAAATGTATCCGATAAGAAGTAAAAGAAATTGTATCAATTCACATACCCCATGATTTGACATCGAATAACATAATTATAATGAATTTTCTGTTGGAGATACAATTGGAATAGATCAAACTATAACCACATTAGGGAAACTGAATCAGGTTATGAGCAACAAAATTTCCCAAATGGATAATATTACTGATCTAGCATGTGGTGAAACAATACTGGAAAACTAAATTAATAAATATCTTTAAAAATTTAATGGTAATATAAATAAATTTATATATGAGAAAATGATATATTCTATAGAGATGATATTTATCAATTTTGGATGAAATTAAAGGGTGAAATGTTTCATGGTATTTCATCAGGACATATATTATTTTTATCAATGGTGTTCATTTTTAAAAAAATTAAGTATGAATATGAAATAAAAAACATGGAATTAAAGGATTTTGGTATACTAAACATTTAATTGTGTTTTCCTTTAGAGAAATGAGTGGATTTTTTGAGACAATTTCTGAGTCTATGAAAAAATTATAGTTAAAATGTTATTAATTAGGAATCCAAACTTACACTATTATAATACAATATATATTCTATTTTTGTAATCCAGAATTCTTGATTTAAAATTTTTTGATGTATTGAAGCCAATTATGCGATGGGAACTAGTCTCTCACACTTATTCAAATTATGGGTGTATATTATAATGTGGTATGATGAAATAGAAATAATTATCTGTGTTTTTTCATTATAAGGGATGAATGATGATATGAAGATGTTAGAGAAAAAATAAATATCGGGGAGATGGGATTAAAGGATTTCACTACATGTGAGAATTGTGGAATTAAACACGCTAGTATATACAAAAATGTAATGTGAGTTTTCTTTGAGTTTGTTGAAAATGAACATCATGTGATTGAAGGAAATGTTATGAATTAACACACTAATGTTTATTGGTTTAAATTTAATGAAATTGGTATTTTTTAAAATGACTCTTCAAATCATCAACGTATTATTCCTCAGAAGAAGATCATGGATCAATTCCATGATTATGTTATTAATATATACATAGTAGAACGATTACATTACTTGATAATTTACATTCTTGATTTATATTATAGAATAATTATAAAAATTATATTCTCATTATAGGAACTATGGAATATATAAATATTTTACTATAGTATTATTTCATTACATATTTGGAAACACATAATAAATGGTACCATGAAAAGTGAAATAGTGGTAAGTTGATATTATTATGAAAACATCATTACTAAAAGATATACATTAATATATTCATGATTTTAACATAATTATGTTTAGTTTTGTCACGACCCATCCCTCGGGGCCCATGCCGTGACAACCCCAATCCCGACATCCATAGGCTAGGGGATGGAGACTAGCACCAAAGGAGTAATTCCCTAAAACAAGGAAGGAATTGCCTTTATAACCTAAAAACGAACACAAAAAAGTATGAGCTGGAAGAAAAACACCAAGTAAAACTGTATACAAAAGTGTAATGAAAGTAGAAGGGCCGAAATACAAGCCCAATAGGAAAGTAAAAGTAAAACTGAAAAGGAAAAAACAACTGAAAGGTGAAAAGATGCTCCTGGATCATCCACCACGAATCCTACTTGAAGGGTAGGTACAGGTAGCCTCATCATCACTCCACATTTTTTGGTCTCCTCCATGTACCAACATGTCGTATGGTCCACCTCAGGGTACCATCAAGTCTTCGTACACTCATCCTTGGTCAGCGATGTCCGTCGTCTGCATCCAACACAAAGAGGTGCATGCATACCCCGTGCATGGGTGAGTATAACGATACTAAGTAGGGACCCCGAGACCCTCTAGGTCTCACAAAAAATAACAAGAATTAACCAAAATGTTTGAAATCAATAGATAACCCCACTTAGTTATATGCCCATACATATACCTAAGGTATCAAGTAAACTATCTCAATCATGAGTTAAAAAAAAGTTACTGACTCAGCTCAACCAGGATTTTTATTATCGAAACCTAGAATACTGGAGAACTCCTTCTCTATCAAGTACAGTGGTCCTGCCGCGACACCAAGGCACTTCCCACTAACCTTGGACAACTGAGGTACTTCACCTGTCGAGTACCGTGGGTCTTCTATGTCACCAAGGTGCTCCCCACCATGGGTCTGTCATGTCACCAAGGCGCTCCCCCTCAAAGCCTGCTGAGGTATTCCTCCTGTTGAGTATCGTGGGTCTTCCATGAAACCAAGGTGCTCCCCACTGTGGGTCTACCGCGACCCCATGGCACTCCCTACTGGGCTAGTATAGTCACTCCGAGTCAAAAAGGTCAGCAGTAATCAGGTCTCAGCCAGCTACTAGGTCTCCGCACTCTGCTCGCTCGTCAACGAAAGGATATGCTCCATGAGCTATTTCTAGATACTCAAAATTTCACTAAGTACAATGAAGATGTATCTCAAAGGTCCCCCACATCACAGGGGTCTCAACGCAATAGACGGCAGGTCAATCAGACGCTAGGTCTATGAGTTATTAGCCTTTTAGTCCCAAGGGCCTGGTTGTATTCTTATACGATCCAACCTGACCATATCTCAACTATACCCCGAACTCAAGTGGGGTATACTAAAAGGGACCATCTCTCTTCATTATTATGAGCATCACTGATGGTTCATCAAATGTTCGTTCGGTACCAAAGATATGGACAAAGATTGTAAAGGGTCAGTAGTGGACCCGGGTTCGGTCTGACCTGGCCGGACCGACCCGGTCCGACCCAGTCTGGGCCGACCCAGTCTAGGTCACCCTAGTGAGACCTGTTGGGTCTGGAATGGCCCATTGGGTGGGAAAACCTATTAGGTTCGATCCGGTTCGTTGGGCCCCACCCAACAGACCACATGGGTGGTTTGGCCAGGGCTCTAGGCCAGTTCGACCCGGAGAATCGTGAGTGCGAGGCCCGACACGGCTCAGATGGAGGGAACTATTGGGACAGTTCAGCAAGGGAGCCGCGAGGGGGGCCATAGGCAGGCTCGTGAGGCCGACGTGGACTGGGAACCAGTTTGGTTGGGAGGCGACCTGTGGGCATGCCGGCAGGCGGGCTAGCGAGCAGTTGGGAAGGCCAGCAGGTGGTCGGGCAGGGTGCCAGGTGAGCCAGCGGGCGGCCGGGCATGCCAGAATGTAGCCGAGCGGGGCACTAGGGTGGTCGACGGGCGACCGGGTAGGGCGCGACCATCCCAGGAGGCATCCGGGTGCAGGGTGGCGTGGCCCGATGGTGGTGCGGCCAAGGTGGCTCGGACGGAGGGCCGTGGTTCGGCCCGAAGCACTAGAGCGTCGTGGGGGTGCCGTGGTTTGCAGAGGCCTCATGTACTGTGGCCTTTGTCGTCATCTCCTTCGTCGTTCTGTCTGCTCTTCACCATACTAAAGATCATCACAAACATGAAACGACAGAGGGGTTGGGACATGTTGGTTTGGACCTCACCCTCCGCATTTAGGGTGGTATCAATTGGCTCATCAAAAACTAAGAGGATGACCAACAACTCAACCGCATAAAATTACATTCCAACTATTGAAGAATATTCAAGGAATGAATCAACATGTAAAAACCCCTACCTTTTTTTGTAGTTCACCATTCGTTGATAGAGTACAAGAATGTAGAACAATAAGATCGTCATTCATCTCATCCGCTGCATGCTTCCAATCCCATGCTCTGTCGGCTCATTGACAACAATGAATAGGGTAGGTCAGTTGAAGACGTCCAACGTCAGTAGAAGCTCCGAGGAAGAACATGAATAAGGTCGGTGTTCTTCATTCTTCATTGGGAGAGTTCTTCCCTCTTCTCCCACGTCTCCACCAAGACGAAAAATAAAATAATAACATATAGGTTTCTCAATTATTTCATTGGCACATAATTCAAAATGTGAAAATAAATTAATTCACTCCACCTAATTAATGTGATGGATTGGCATAAGTTAATTAGGGGAGTTTGCACAATTTAATTAAAGGGAAGGTGGCACCAAAAAGGAGGGAGGGTGTGGAGAAACTCTCCCTCCTTAATGTTTGGAGTTGATAGGTTTTCCGCTCCCACCATTAATAGGGGAGTTTAGCACCGTGTGGTCCCCACGTCATAACCTCTCGCGGGAGGTTAGGTTTTGGTGGGTCCCACCACCATAACCACTCATGGGAGGTTATGGTGTGGTGGTCCTACCTCCAACTTCCATGAGGAGATTTTAATCATCAAATAAAAATAAAGACTCACACTTTATTTTTATTTAATTCAATCTCTAAAAACCCCAAAAACTATCTTTTATTCTCAACTCACTGACTTTGAAATAAAGTCTCTTTAAGAGAATACCAATGCTGCGAGTACAATGTTGCCCTCAGATTTCAATTCATAGCACCGGTTCAAAAGTTTTAAAAACCTACTTGTACGTTTACTGAATGTACCAAAAAAACATCATAAATTGATTCCAGGAACACCAGGTCTCGGAATCATTCGATATAATTTTTCGCGGACTCGTAAAAATTCTATGTATTTAAGAAAAACAATTTCCATAGAATTCCCAGTTATTTACATTCTACCCACCTCAGGGATTTAGGTCTACATAAACTAAAACTCGAACTAAGGGAAGATGTGGGGGTACTGAGCACGCATCTGAGCCTCCCTCTCCCATGTGCTCTTCGGGAGGTTCCCATGCTGCTAGTGAATGTGCACCAGAGGTATCGACCAACCATGTAGGACCGACTCTTGTCTATCCTCAATCCCTACTAGAACCTTGATAGAGCAAATATTTTCAATTAATTTATATTTAATATCATTGTTTTAAACCCATAAAATTGTTCCTATAAGATGAATTGTTTCATTTTTTTGATAATGGTTTATTTTGAGCTGAATAGTAAAAATTGGCCATTTTGGATTTTTTAACAGTTTTAAATTATTTCGGTAGTTTATCAATAACATTATCTACACTGATTCTAATTTCAAAATTCTTTCTTTTCCAGATTCTACACATCCAGGGCTTCATTTAATATATTTGGACTAAAATCTCAATCGGCCATATAGAAGCTCAAAAGAAGCTCACAAGTTGGCTCAAGAAAACTGTTTTGAGTTCTGCCTAGTTTTGATGTGGGATCCATAACTCATCCACTGTGGGCCCAAAGCTTGTGAAATTCGGTGGGTGGACGAAAAAGGAGTTTTGGAGAATCTTTTATGAAGGAAGAACCGAGTTAATTGGAAGTTTATGGTGTCATTAAAGCACCCTAATCTGGAGGATTGTGTTTTTTGAGAGTCTGACTGGACAAAATAAATTCGCATAGTAAAACGGCCATAACTCTCGGAATACATGTCCAAATCCACTGGAATATTGAGGGGACATGACCAAGGGAATTATGAACAACATTCAAGAAGGGCTCAATGCGTGAAGATGTCATGTAATGGGGATACAACGCGTCGACATTCGGGGGAAACATTCTGGCTATAAAAGGAGGAGAGCTCCACCCTCTCAAAGCATCCATTCTCCACCCCATTCCTTCAGGGACACCAAGAAGGAGAACTTTTCAGCTTTCTATTTTATTTATTTTCTTTTTCATAGTTTTTTAATGCCTTCTTCTTCCCCATTCAACTCGATTACCCTTACCATGGTGGGGTAAACATTTGGAGTGATTGGGGAAGGGTTGGTTTTCTACATTGTAATGCTTGAGTTCTTGGATGCAATTGAATAAATTTCTTTCTTCTTCAAAGTTTTTTTCAAATTCTTATAGCGGATTTTATTATCATGTTCGATCGTTCTTGAATATTAATTCCGTTATTTATTTTTGCCTTGGTAAAATAATCAATATCTCCCTCCACTAATTTCTGGTTTATATACGATGGAATAAACCAGGAATTAGTGGTGAAGTACTCGACGATCGTCAGTACATGTAAAAGGTGTAGTGAATGTTCTTGATTGTTTTGGATAAACAAAACCCGATCGGGTATTGTCCATTTAAATTAAGGATATTCAATACAACTATTTTACACATTGAAGGAGAGTTGACCAAACCAAGATCTTGGTAAGGTTTTCTCTCACAATAATAATTTCACCAAGGAAGTGAGAGGAAATGATTGTGGAAACTCACTTTAATCAACTAAGAAGAAGAGGTTTGAATTAAATTGAAAAAGGATAGCATTATAATTAGGAAACTGACCCCGACCTAATTACCCTTTTAATTTCATAGTTTTTCAATCATTTGAATTTCAAATTTCCTTTCACAACATTTTGCCCCAGTTTTAAAGTGACAAACTGTTTTGTGTGCACTCCTCTTCAGGAGACATCCTAGGTCAACCACATTACTACAATTTAACTTAGGAAATAATTGTTTTTCCACACCCTACGACAGGCGTGCGTCAAACTTGGCGCTGTTGCTGGGGAGGTAAGTGCCAGAAACTAATTGTAAAATATTTGACTTTTTCAATTTAAAAAAAAAATCTTTTGCCATGTTGTTTTAAAATGATTATTTCTTTAATTCATGGAATAATTACCCACCAGTTCAAGAACCAATTATTGAATCACCTTGGTCTATAGAGTATAAAGTTTCTTTCTTGTCTAAACAAATTCGAGGAGCTCGAATCCAAATCATCATAGAGAATGAATTCAAGGAACTCATTTAAAACCTTAAAGAGAACCTCGAATACCCAGTGTTGGAGGGTTTGGAAAGAGAATTAATTGAACTTCAAGAGTATTTTCCAGAATTTCATCAAGAAATGATAAAAGTGCAAAACCAAGAAGAAGAAGTTCACAAGGATATTGAATCCCAATTTGAAAGAATTAGTCAAACAGTTCATAACCTAGAGACCTCAATACAGTGGATTGCGGAACAAGTACATGCATCTCAGGATCAAAAAATGGATCCTGAACAAGAATCAGAACCAGAAAAATAGATGGAAGAAGTATCCCCACAAATCCTTCAAGTTGAAGAACCCATGTAGTCCTTGATGAAATTAAAAGAAGATGCATTGAGCCGAACTCAATCAATGTTAGAGGAGAGTGATGAAGAAGATTTAACTATTGAAATGCATATTGGAGATCAAAAAGATCTGGATAAGTTCTGGAATGAGTGTGAGGAACTTCTTGATCCAACTATTCCTCATAATGTAGATGATTCGGCAATATTGAAGGAAGAAACCAACCAAGCAGTGGAATTTGAAGAGAAGATAGAGGATTCTGACTACCTACCTCTATCTAGGGAAATTAAACTCCAAGAAGCACCTCCCTTTGAAGAAGCAATTGAAGACAAACAATATCAGGGAGCCAATCTTTTCATAAACTCATTACCTTTTGATTTTGGTGAAACAAAATTGATTATTAACTCCCCTTCTTTTAATTTTTCAGATTCATCCAACACATGTATTTCCTTGGAGGAAGATGATGAAAAACGATATTCATCCATGGAGGAACATCTAGAGCTCCCCAAACCTGTTGAAAAAATAATAGAGGGAGAACATGAGAAGATAAAAGTGGATTTTCTGGAGGAAAATGAGTCACAAGCTACATACTTTGAAAGGGAAGAATTTGATATTGATTCTTCATGCTTTAATTTTTTTCAAATAGAATTAAACTCTGACATTCCCTTTGATTTTTCCCCAGATTTATCATACCTTCAGCAACCATTGGATAATAAAGAAGATGTTTTTCATGTGGAACCCAAGAAAGAGGAGGACTCATTAATTGTCATAACCCCACCATACATGTTTTATATCATTACAATGAGGGTGGACTTGGTGAATTTTATCGATGGAGTCCTCAAGAAAAAGGAAGAAGTTCATCCTGGAAAGAAAAGTTTTTGTTGGTTCATGAGCAGGAAACCTCACCCACCATCAGATTGGGGATAACTTATTAGAACTTTCCCTCTGGAGGCAGTCAAAACCCAGGGCCCACTTGGGGGATTAAACCAAGTTTTATCCTTCTATTCTCATCCTATTTCTATTTTCATTTCTTTCAATAAATATCTTATGTTTTGTTTTGTTCTTTTATTTGTAGGTTTTTAGAGTGCAACACTTAGGAGGTTAACTCAATGTTGCACTGCAAATAAATCAGGTTGTACCTCTCCTTCACATTTTCTTGCTGTTGTGATTCAATCAAAAATCTACTTACATGTTAAATCCACTTGAATGCATCGATGACACTACATCATTTAAGTGTGGGAGAGGGAACCTTTGTAGTATAGGATTTTTATTTGATGTTTTTTTAAAAAAAAATTGTGTGTTTTCAAATTTTTGTGTGTTTATTTTTCAATTTTTGGTGTGTTTCTGAAACTTTTGAGCTGAAATGATTATCAATACCATTTTTGAAACCCAGGTCAATGACTGAACAAGTCTATTTCATGAAACCAATCTTAAATGAATGCTGAAATAACTTTGTTTCAAGTTCAATTTTTTTGGAATTTTATGAAAAGTACACTAATTTTTAAATCTCATGCCATATTTCACTGTCTATATCTTTGAAATAACTTTCCTGTGAGGCTTCTGAACCATTTTTGTCATATTCTTTTCATTCACCTCATTTCTTGAGAGAACCAGACCATGCTTGCTTTAACCCGAATTTGATTTATTCCTTTCAAAACTTGAGGGTTTGGGGTACGTGTGTTTTAAATGATTGAGGCATTTATTTGGTTTTAAGCACCCTTTTCAAAATAATCCTTTTCATTATGGGCCACCATTACATTTATCTTTCATTGTATCCCCTAGTAGCCATGAATTGCCTGTTAGGTTAGCCACATTACAAGCCAATTTTCCCTATCATACCTTCTCTTGAAGTAAAATTGCATGATCTAGTTGAACTTAAGTGTGGGGGAAGATGTCTTGTGGTGTACTACCTCATTTGGTTATACTTTGGGTGGAAAATAAATTGTGGAAGAGATGTGTGTGATGCTGAAAAATTATTCTGTTGAAAGCTGTGCCTTTTCTGGAGCTTTTATGACAAGAGAAGCTGTGCCTTTCTGGAGCTTCCAATGTAAAAAGAAAGTTGTGCCTATCTGGAGCTTTTAAAAAAATTATGTTTGAAAAGATTTAAATGCTTTCTGATGAGCTGATTGAATGATGATGGAGCCTATTTTCAACAAAGGGGAAGTGAAGGAGACCATATTTGAGTGAAAACTATAATCTTGCAATTTTGCTTCAATAAGAGCCATGCCTTCCTTTTTTGGCCTTAGAACTTTTAACATCTAAATCCTACCAACTGGAAGCCACAGAACAACCCTAAAAAGTCCTCATGAGAAACACATGTCCTTGACTCACATCGGGTGGAGAAGTAGGAATTTATCAAACCTATGGTGACTCTTGTGTGAGTTTGGATGAGAAAAGCCTTGTTCAGCCTTTACATTTGTGAGGTGAGAGAAAATTCATGTGAGGTAGGTGTTTTGTGTGCATGGGATAAGAAATGAAGTGGATATATATTAAAATCTTAAATGTAGAACTTGAAATAACAGTTTTTGATGAGGCATGATATCTTTTTGTTTCTTGAAATTGATTTGATTGATCTCATTGATATGTGTTTTGGATTTGATTTGATTTGATTTTTACTTGTCCAGGAGTCCAAGTTCTAAGTGTAGGGGAATTGATAGAGAAAATATTTTCAATTAATTTATATTTAATATCATTGTTTTAAACCCATAAAATTGTTCCTATAAGATGAATTGTTTCATTTTTTTGATAATGGTGTTATTTTGAGCTGAATAGTAAACATTGGCCATTTTGGATTTTTTAACAGTTTTAAATTATTTCGGTAGTTTAGCCATAACATTATCTAAACTGATCCAAATTTCATAATTATTTCTTTTTCAGATTCCACACATCCAGGGCTTAATTTAATATATTTTGACTAAAATCTTAATCGGCTATATAGAAGCTCAAAAGAAGCTCACAAGTTGGCTCAAGAAAACTGTTTTCAGTTCTGCCTAGTTTTGATGTGGGATCCATAACTGATCCACTGTGGGCCCAAAGCTTGTGACATTCGGTGGGGGGACTCAAAAGAAGTTTTGGAGCATCTTTTATGAAGGAAGCACCGAGTTAATTGGCCGTTTATGGTGTCATTAAAGCACCCTAATCCGGAGGATTTCGTTTTGGAGAGTCTGACTGGACAGAATAAATTCTCATAGTAAAACGGCCATAACTCTCGGAATACATGTCCAACTCCGCTGGAATTTTGAGGGGACACGGCCAAGATAATTAAGAACAACATTCAAGAAGGGATCAACGCGTGAAGATGTCATTTAATGGGGCTAAAACGCGTCGACATGCGGGAGAAACATTCTGGCTATAAAAGGAGGAGAGCTCCACCCTCTGAAAGCATCCATTCTCCACCCCATTCCTTCTGGGACACCAAGAAGGAGAACTTTTCAGCTTTCTCTTTTATTTATTTTCTTTTTCATAGTTTTTTAATGCTTTCTTCTTCCCCATTCAACTCGATTACCCTTACCATGGTGGGGTAAACATTTGGAGTGATTGGGGAAGGGTTGGTTTTCTACAATGTAATGCTTGAGTTCTTGGATGCAATTGAATAAATTTCTTTCTTCTTCAAAGTTGTTTTCAAATTCTTATAGAGGATTTTATTATCATGTTCGATCGTTCTTGAATATTAATTCCTTTATTTATTTTTTCCTTGGTAAAATAATCAATATCTCCCTCCACTAATTTCTGGTTTATATACGATGGAATAAACCAGGAATTAGTGGTGAAGTACTCGACGATCGTCAGTACATGTAAAAGGTGTAGTGAATGTTCTTGATTGTTTGGGATAAACAAAACCCGATCGGGTATTGTCCTTTTAATTTAAGGATATTCAATACAACTATTTTACACATTGAAAGAGAGTTGACCAAACCAAGATCTTGGTAAGGTTTTCTCTCACAATAATAATTTCACCAAGGAAGTGAGAGGAAACGATTGTGGATACTCAGTTTAATCAACTAAGAAGAAGAGGTTTGAATTAAATTGAACAAGGATAGAATTATAATTAGGAAACTGACCCCGACCTAATCACCCTTTTAATTTCATTGTTTTTCAATCATTTGAATTTCAAATTTCCTTTCACAACATTTTGCCCCCATTTTAAAGTGACAAACCGTTTTGTGTGCACTCCTCTTCGGGAGACATCCTAGGTCAACCACATTACTACATTTTAACTTAGGAAATAATTGTTTTTCCACGCCCTATGACAGGCATGCGTCAAACCTCCATAAAAGTTTCTCCATCATCAACATCCATCTCTCCAAGGTCGATGATTTGAGAAGGGGTGTGCACATATCTCTTTAGCTGGGATACATAGAAGATGTCGTGCACCCGGTGCAACTGAGGAGGAAGAGCTAAGTAGTAATCCACCTCGCCATCTCTGCTGTGGACCTGGAAAGGTCCAATGAATCTCTGAGATAACATTCTTCCTCAGCCAAATCTTCATTGTCCTCATCTAGGTGAGACCTATAAAAATATGTGGTAGCTATCCTCGAACTCTAGAGGCCTCTGTCTCCTATCATCATACGAATTCTGCTAGATCTGTGTAGTCTTCATCCTCTCCTGAATGATCTACACCTTCACTGTGGTATCCTATACCATCTCTGGTCTAACCAATGCTTACTCCCCTGGGTCTCTACAACAGAATAGTAATCAGCATGGTCACCCATATAATCCCTCAAAAGGTGCCATCCCTATGGTGTAGTGATAGATGTTGTTTTTTGAAAACTTCACCAATGGTAATTGGTCCTCCCAACTATGACCAAAGTCGAGGACACATGCACATAGCATGTCCTCGAGGGTCTGAAAGGTCCGCTCATTCAGACCATGCGTCTGAGGAAGGAAGGTGGTGCTCAAACTAAGTTGCGTCGCGAAAGCCTCCTATAACCCCTTCCAAAGCCAAGATGTAAACCATGTTTCATGATCATAAACAATAGAAGAAGGTACTCCATGTAGTCGCACAATCTCCTGCACGTAGAGCCATCCCATGCTCCCTACTGAACCATGATTTCTACTCGATAGGATGTGGCCCGACTTGGTGAGTAGGTAAACAATCAACCAATTCGAATCATGACCCCTGGATATAAGTGGAAGACCTGTCATGAAGTCTAGGGATATCCCATACCACTTCTATTTTGGAACTTCTAATGGATGAAGCAAGCCTACTGGTACCTGATGCTCTACCTTCACTTGCTAACAAGTGAGGCATCAAGAGACAAACTCTGCTACTTCCTTCTTCAAACCTAGACACCAGTGCTATCGCTGAAGGTCCTGGTACATCTTAGCCACTCCTAGACATACCACTAAATGTGATTTGTGGAACTCCCACAACACTCCACCTATAATGACACTGGAACCATAGTATATCCTTTGAAGAGGGGACGTGCTCCCAACCTTCATAAAATCCATCAGGTACCTACCGTATGGATATCTGAGAATGTCATGACTCGTAGTTAGCGTCTCCAAATTGTTCCTCCCTGACTCAATGAAGAAGTGATGGAGTGACTGTAAGAGACTATAGAAAGGATGCTATATCTCTATCCACAAAGGATATCTGTAAGGCTGCAAGCTACTCTATCGCCTCACCTAGTAGTTGAATACCAGATCTTCTACTGTGTGCTTCAACTACAACATTCCCCTTTCTGGGAGTACAAACTATCTCGAAGTCATATTTTTGGAGGAACTCAATCCATCATTTATCTCTCAGGTTCAGGTCCTTCGGAGAGAAGATATACCTGATACTCTTGTGATCAGAGTACAAAGTAAAACATTCTCCCACTAGATAGTGTCACCACATATTTAAGATGAAGTCCACTGCTGCTAACTCCAGGTCATGGGTAGCGTATTTCTTCTAGTTTTGTCTTTGTTACCAAGATCTATACATGATCCCTACTCGCTACTTCATCAGGACACACCTGAGTCCGGTCCCTATTGTGTCATAGTAGACTACGCACCCTATGGCTTCCTCTGGAAGCCTCAATATGGCTGAAATAGTCATCCTTTACCTCAGCTCTTGAATGCTCGGCTGGAATCTCTCCAACCACATGAATGGTTGCCCATTATTCTTCAAGGATGATAGTGGTTCTACAACTCTAGATAAGTCTGGAACGAACCTCCAGCAATATCCAACCAATCCCAGGAATCTCCATACATCCGTCACACTCCTTGGTGGATACCAAGATAGTTTCACCTCAATATTCACTAGATATACTACAACTCCAGCCTATGAGATGATGTGTCCCATGAAGTGAACCTCTCAGATCCAAAATTGGAACTTCGAGAGATTACCATAAATATGATGCTCTCGGAGTGTGTCCAGTAGTACCTGAAAATGGTAGGCATTATCCTCCTCAATAGTCGAGTAGATCAAAATGTTGTCGATGAAAACTACGACAAAGTGATCGAGCTAAGGCTGGAAAATACTGTTCATGAGTCCCATGAACTCTTCTAGAGCATTGGTTATGCCAAAAGGCATAACCAAGAACTCACAGTGGTGATACCGACATCTGAAGGCCGTTTTCTTCACATCCTCATCTCGAACTCTGAGCTGGTGATAGCCTGATATGAAGCCCATTTCTGAGAACCACCGTGCTCCCTTCAGCGGATCAATGAGGTCGTCAAACCTTGGGAGTGGGTACTTATTCTACACGGTCACCATGTTTAGGAAATGGTAGTCGACATAAAGCCTCAAGTTCCCATCTACCTTCATGGAAAACAGAATCAGGGCTGTATAGGTTGAAACACTGGGCTAGATGAATCCCTTACCCTGTAAGTCATCCAGTTATACCAGCAACTCACAATGCTCAGTGGGAGCCATATGATATGATGGTGTAGAGATATGTGTCGTCCTAGGGTACATGTCAATGTAGAAGTCCACCTCTCTACGAGGAGGTAGTCCAGGAACATCGTTAGGGAAAATATATGAATACTTGTCCACCACTACAGCATAGATCGTACTCTTCACATCAACTAGTTCCATGGTAAGGTAGGCTAACTGATGAGTGATTGGCTTCACCCTCCTCTGAGTAAGTCCTTCATGCACTTCAAAGGCTCCATTCTCACCGGTGAACATAAAACTGGTCCAATCCATATATACACACCACACTTTTCACCTAATATAGTCGATCTGAACATGGACTTTAGATAACAAGTCTATACCCTTGATGAAGTCATAAGGCCTCGACGCATCTACGAGAAGATCACATCCAAAGATCTAGACTCTTAGACTAATCTCACACAGCCGACACCGGTGCATAATTGCCGAGTCAGCTCCCGTAAGAGTCTCTAGACATAAAGATCGATCCAACGGCTCTGTCGGAATCACTGAGCTCTGAACGAGGGAAGTGGCGATGAAAGAGTGTATGGCATCTATGTCTATAAGTACTGCTGCTAAGGTGGTGTAGACACAGATCATACCTTGAATCATCTCTGGAGCTCCATGGTCGTATGCTTCAGCTTCCTAAAGATGAGATCCTTCCGGTCCACCTACTCCCTACAGTAGGATAGACATGAGCCATGTTACCTTGCCCGACGCATGAGAAACACTACCTACTCCTGGTATGTATGTCTCTGCTTCAGGTGCCCCGCACAAACGATCTGGAGTCATGCGGTCGTCCACCTATGGGTCTGGTCCTCTTGGACCTCTACGACATCTATCTACTACCTGCTACAGAAGACTCTGCTCTATGTCGACTAGTGGTGGGTCTCGCAGCTGGAGACTGCTCATCAAGGATACTCTACACTAAGAGGGCTTGATCCAACACCCCTGCCTGCGTCGGGATGCTGAGTGAGATCACTAAAGCTCTGATCTCTCGCCTGAGTCCCTACTCGAAGGTCTGGATATTGAAAAATGGGTACCATAACATATCTGTGGAGTAGGGTGAGAGGTCTACGAACCTCACTGAGTACTGATCTACAATCATGCTGCCCTCTTGCAGATGAAGTAAGTGATGTATCTTCATTGCACGTAGGGTGGCTGGGAAAAACTATGCCTGAAACATGCTCTCGAAGTCTGTTCAGAGAAGCGTCATCTCATCATGCACCTGGAGAATCAGGATCCACCATCTTCCGCTACTACCTGTAAAAGGCTGGCATCAAGTATCTCCATGAGGTCTACTGGTGTCCCTACCAGTCGGAAAACTATCACCACAACCTCCAGCCAATCCTTATCCACTTGTGAGTCTATCTCTCCCCTGAACCTGGGTGGCCTCTAGCGCTGGAACACGTGCAACGGGCTCAAATGACATGCATCACCTGTTGCTGGGGCTAGTGGCATTGGTGGCCCAATGGGGTGTGTTACCGCTGGTTCATCAGATGTGATATGGCCCTGCACTGAGGCCTCATCGCTCAATGGGATTTCTGCGTGTACAACTCTCAGGGATCTAGCCGGTCATCTACGGGGAAACATCTTGAAAGAAACAGATGAGACAAGGTCAAATATTATACTTGGTGAGCTGACCTGGTTGTGCTGAATTGAAGAATACTTTTGAAAACACACAAGCAATCAGTGTTTTCATGCACTGAGTTAGAAATCAGAAGTCATGGACCATGTGTATGGATACGTCAGGTGCCACACTGACTCTGAACTCCTTGAACTGAAAACCACACTCAGTACGCTTAACACTATTGCATCACAGAAAAGAAATATTAGTGTCCTATGTTATGTGGTAAAATAGACTCCTTTGATACCAATTTGTCACAACCCGTCCCCCAGTGCTCGTTCCTTTGACTAACCCAAGCCCGTCTTCCATAGTAATGTGGCTGGCGACTATCACCAAAGACGTAATTCTCTAAAACATGGAAGGCATTGCCTTTATAACCTGAAATAGCACACAACAGAGTACGAGATGGAAGAAAAACACTTTGTAAAACTGTATACAAATGTGTGCTGAAAGTAGAGGCGCCAGAATACAAGCCCAACTGAAAGTACAAGTACAACTGAAAAGGAAAAAACAACTAAAAGATGAAAAGCATCTCCTAGATCATCCACCACGGATCCTACCTGAAGGGTAGGTACATATACCCTCCTCTGCACTCCATGTCTGTCGGTCTCCTCCATGTACTGACACGTCGTATGGTCCACCTCTGGGTACCATCTAGTCTATGTACACTCATCCTTGGTCATCACTGTCTATTATCTGCATCCAACACAATGAGGTGCGAGCATTGCCCGTGTAGGGGTGAGTATAACGATACTCATTAGGGACCCGAAGACCCTCAAGTTCTCACAAAACCCAAAAAGGATAAACCAAAAAGATTGAAATCAACAGATAACCCCAAATAGGTATATACCCATACATATACCTATGTTATCAAGTAATCCATCTCAATCATGAGGTAAAAACAAAAGTTACTGACTCAGCTCAACCAAGATTTTTTATTATTGAAACCTCGGTTGTAGAAGAACTCGTTCTCTATCGAGTACAGTGGGCCTACTGCGACAATAAGGCGCTTCCCACCAACCTTGGACTATCGAGGTACTCCTCCTGTCGAGTACCGTGGGTCTGCTGCATCACCAAGGCGCTCCCCATCATGGGTCTTCCGCATCACCAATGCCCTCCCCCTCATAGCCTGATGAGGTAATTATCTTATCGAGTACCATGGGTCTTTCGCGACACCAAAGCGCTCCCCATTTTGGGTCTGCCGCGACACGATGGCGCTCCCCAAAGAGCTAGTAGAGTCACTCTGAGTCAAAACAGCCAATAGTCGTGAGGTATCATACAGCTACTAGGTCTCCGAACTCTGCTCACTCTTCACTAGAAGGATACACTCCACAAGATACTGGTCGATACTCCAACTATCACGAAGTAACACGATGAACTATCTCAATTTTCCGTCACATCATAGGGGCCTCAACGCAATAGATGGTCCGTCAATCAGACGTCCGGTTTATGAGTTATTAGCCTTTTAGTCTCGGGGGCCCAGTTGGATTTGTGTAAGACCCAACCTGAACGTATCTCTACTATACCCCGAACTCTTGTGGGGTATACTCAAAAGAACTTTCTCTCTTCAAGATTACCAGCGCGCATGACGGTTCTTCAAATGGTTGTCTGGTTCCAAAGATATGGCCAAAGAAAATAATGTGTTGGTAGTGGATCCATGTCCGGTCCGACCGAGTATGGGGCGACCCAGTCTAGGTCGACCTGATCAAACATGTTAGGTCCTGACTGACTCATTGTGTGGGATAGCCTATTAGGTTCGGTCTGGTCCGCAGAGCCCAACGCAGCGGACCACGTGGGTGGTTCGGCCCGGGCTTGGGGCCAGTTCGGCCCATAGTGTCACTAGGGCGCGGACCGGTGCGGCTCGGCCCAGAGGCCGAGGCCCTTCGTGGCTCGGACCATAGGGTGCGGCTGGTCCAGTTTGACCAGGGTGCCACGAGTGGGGCCGCAGGCCGACTCAGGAGGCCGGCACGGCCAGGGTGCTGATTTGGTCGGGTGGCAACAGGGCAGGCTGGCGGGCGGCCTGGAGGCTGTCGGGCATGTCGGGAGGCAGTCGGGTAGGCCAGAAGGTTGCCGATCAGGGCACTAGGGGGGCCACTGGGCGGCTAGGCTGGCCGGCAGGCAGTTGGGCAGGTCGCAGCCAGGTAGGCCGGCGGGCGGTAGGGAAGGGTGCAGCCATGCCAGGAGGCAGCCGGAATCCAAGTGGCATGGGCCGACGACGATGTGACCAGGGTGGCTCAGCCGGAGGGCCGTTGTATGGCATGAATCACCGGAGCTCCATGGGGGAAGTGTAGTTTACAGAGGCCACAGGTAGCACGACCATTTTTGTCACCGCCTTTGTCATTCTGTCGCCTCATCACCATGTCAAAGATCGTCACAAACAAGAACATCGGAGGGTTCCAGCCATGTTAGTTTGGCCCACACCATACACGTTTTGGGTGGTATCAATTGGATCCTCATGAAGTAAGAGGATAAACAAAAACACAACCGCAAAAAATTTCTTTCCAACCATTGAAGAATATTCAAGGAATGCATCAACATGTAAAAAACCCCTACCTTTGTTCATCGTTCGTCATTCGTTGATGGAGTCGTGGAAAGTAGACAAATAAGATTGTCATTCGTCGTGTCCGTTGCATACTTCCAATACCAAGCTTCGTCAGCTCGTTGACGACGATGTGGAGGGTATGTCGGTTGAAGGCTTCCCATGTCTGTAGAAGCTCCGAGGAAGAAGTCGAAGAAGGTCAGCGTTCTTCATTCTTAGTTTGGGAGAGTTCTTCCATCTTCTCCCATGTTTCCACCAAGATGAAAAGGAAAATAATAATTGATAGGTTTATCTATTATTTCATTGGCACATAATTCTAAATGGTGTAATAAATTATTTGGCTCCACCTAATTAATGTGAAGGATTGACACAAGTTAATTACGGGAGTTGGCACAATTTAATTAAAGGGAAGGTGGCACCATAATGGAGGGAGGGTGTTCAGAAACTCACCCTCTTTAATGAGTTTAGTTGAGAGGTTTTCTCCTCCCTCCATTAATATTGGATTTTATCCTTGTGTGGTCCCCACGTCATAACCTCTCGCAGGAGGTTAGGTTCGGGTGGGAACCACCAACATAACCTCTCATGGGAGGTTAAGGTGTGGTGGTCCCACCTCCAACTTCCATGAAGAGATTTCTACCATTAAATAAAAATAAATTCCCACACAAAATTTTTATTTAATTCAATATCTAAACACCCCAAAAACTATCATTTATTCTCGACTCACTGTCATCGAAGTAAAAGTCTCCTTAAGAGAAAACTGGTGTTGCGAGTTCAACGGTGCCCTTAGAGTTCAATTCCAAGCACTAGTTAAAATGTTATAATAACCCACTCGTATGTTTACTGAATGTACCCAAAAAAAACATCAGAAATTTATTCTGGGCACACTAGGCCTAGGAATCTTGCATCGTCAGTTTTCACAGACTCTAAAAATTCAATGTATTTAAGAAAAAAAATTCCACATAATTTCCGAGTCTTTACAAGATTGGTTAAAGAGATGATTAATACAAATAAATTAAATTGGAATGTATGGATATCATTGGGACTGATTACTGATATTAGGAAAATGTGGTTTATGATATCACCAATGTAGTTTACATATTTTTTGGATTTATTAAATATATTAAATATTCTTTATTTTATTTAAGGAATATGGGGGAAAATAATTTTTTCTAGAATTCATGTTTTCATTAAGGTTGTAATTTCTTCATGGTAATCTCATAATTGGTTTGTGACATTAATAACTACATTATATTTTTTGGGGTATCTAATGTTAAGTTGTATTTTGAAATTTAGGTACCTTACATAAATTTTTTTATAATTTCAATTTGGAATGATATATTTTTGACATTTATTGGTGTTAAATATTTATGGAATGGATTATGTTCTTCATTTTTATACATGATTTTTTATGAACATTTTACGTTTCACTCTTCTGTCATGTTACTGTAATTTTAAATGTATCTTTTAGAGCCTCATTAATAAATATATTCATTGTAGATATTCTTTTGTAGGAGTTAAATATTAATTAGAGAATTATAAAAACATAAATGGGATGAAATTTTCCTATAAAATATAATTATATAATGTGATTAAATGTTTTTATGATCATAGTTTTGATAGTAAAAGTAACCCTTAATGTTAGAAAAAATGGATCTTAAATAAATTTTCTCTTATTGAGTTCATATTCGATGAATCAAATGATAAATTAACTCGTCAAGAATTTTTTTTTTCTGTTTTATAAAATTATATTACTCATTCATTAATTCTGATTCTGGACCACTATTAGTCTATATTAATCATTTGGTATTTGATTTATGTTCCTTGTATATGTTATCATTTCCCATCAACGATCGATTACTTGGAAATATCAAAATTTGTTATTATGGATGAAATTTATAATTACATTTATTTAATACTATGATTTTTTTATTATTCTTATTGATGATGCAAGTCTAAATTAACGTTATTTTCAAACTTCAAACCCTTAGATAATGATATTTTCATTAATTTGTTAAGAATCGATTTATTTAAGGGGTTAGAATTTAATACCTAGATATAATAATAGAGGGAAACCATTTTTGATAGCATATAGGAAATATAAGAACAATATTATAATATAATGTATCACCTTGAGACCATTTGATATATTTATGTTTAACAAAATTCAACATCAATTATAATTTGTGATGCATACAACATTGAGTCAAAACAAAGTACGATAATATATTATAATATTATTTAAACATGGACATTATAACCAAGATGCTATGTTGGTGGGTATGAATAAGAATAAATAAATTAATAAAAAATATATTAATAACATATTTATAAAATAAATTAAATTGTCATATAATAATTACAACTAAATTAAATAACAATTGAAATAAAAATAAATGTTATCAAAAAATTTATATTTATAATGGATGGTCTAGTCACTTATATCACAAAAAAAAATTAAAATTTATTTTAAAAAAATTGATTAAATTTATTTGAAAAAATAAAAAATATTTTTAAAATCAACATTTAAAAAAACTATGAAAATTTGCGAATATTTTGAAAATAATATTTTACTAGATGAATATAAGAATATTTATTTTTATTCACAATATTATTTTCACATAAATTATTTTAAATGAAAAATTATATTTGGAAGAGGTTTTAAATAAAAATTATTTCAATAATATTCCAATTTAGGTAATTTATGTCATTTGGATCAATTTTAGGATCATCTTCAATATAAAACATTTACTACCTATGAGAACATTTCAAGAGAGTACTACTTTTTTGTTACATATATGTGTTTTCTATTAAATTTGTTACATCAAAATATATAAATTGAATTTGGAAAAAATATTAACTATATAGAATAATAATAATTAACATTATCTAATATAGTAAAATTATTTTTGAACAATCATCAATCGTGAAAATAGTATAAAAATAATTTATCTGGTTTAGGTATAAACTGATTATCTGAAGGGTTAATATATGAAAATAAGGGTTAAATATTTACTAAAACATGTAAATAATCATTTTATGGAAATATTACGACATTTTTACATCTAATTATGTATAATGTCTTATTGTTTTGGATTATATCATGATAAAATGTGGGAATTACTTTATCATTCGTAAAAATCAAAGTGTATTCCTCCCTCACATATAAAAGGTCACCTGGTCATCTCTCTAATTCACACAACCAATACCATTTGGATATAAAAAAACTATAAAAATATACTCCATAATTATGTTCTCATATCCAAGAAGTATTATTTATTTAGTAATACCCTATATGATGTAATTGGATATAAAACTAAAGAAGATCTCAAATGAAGAGGTAAATGTTTTCAACGCGCCATTTTTTCAATTTCTTCTTGATCGTAATTGCAATAAACAAAATAAATAATAAATTTATAAAAAATGTTTATCATATAAAGTGATATATTATTATGTTAATATAATATGTCATATTTAAATTTATTTCCCTCAAATTATAACTGAATTCAACAATTTTATATTTGGAAGACTACCAAATCATGAACTGATATCATTCAATTTCAATCAACACCTTTCATGGATGGAAATTGTCACAACCCGTCCTCGGGGCCCGTGTCGTGACTACCCCAAGCCCGCCTTCCATAGGACAGGGGCTGGTGACTAGCACCAAAGGCATAAATCCCGATAACTGGGAAGGAATTGACTTTATAAAAGTAAACAATCACCACAGAGTGCAAGAGGAAGTAAAACACTAAGTACAAGAAAGAGCTGAAAAGTAAATGGGCCAGAATACAAACCCAAAAAAAAGTACAAATACAACTGAACCAGTATAATAGGAAAAAGTCAACAGCTGGAAGAACGGAAGTGGCTCCTGGGTCGTCCTCCTCGGATCCTACCTGAAGGGTAGGTACAGATGGCGCAGCTCCTGGATCGTCCACCACAGATCCTACATGAAGGGTAGGTACATATAGCCTCCACAAGTCTCTCGCCCGTCAACCTCCTCCGAGTGTCGTCTCACCGTGAAGTCCACCTCCAGATACTGACTCGTCGTGTAGTCCACCTCCGGGCACTGACTTGTCGTGTCGTCCACCTCCGGGTACCGTCCAGTCCTTGAACACTCGACCTCCTTCAGCACTGCTCGTCATCTGCAACCAACACAACGAGGTGCGAGCATAGCCCGTGCAGGGGTGAGTATAACGATACTCAGTAGGTACCCCCGAGACCCTCAAGGTCTCACTAAAACCAACAAGGATAACCCCAAAGATGATCTCAACAGATAACCTCTACTAAGGTATATGCCCATACATATACCTAAGTAATCAAGTAACCCATTTCAATCATGAAAAAACACAGGGATTATGAAATCAACGGCTAACCACCACCCAGGTATATGCCCATACATTTACCCAAGTTATCAAGTAACCCATCTCAATCACGAGGAAACACAAAGGTCATAGACTCAGCTCAAACCAGGATATTCATTATCAAAACCATAACTACCGAAGAACCTCGTCTCTAGAGTGTACAGTGGTCCTGTCACGACTCCGAGGTGCTGCTCACTAACCTAAGACTGCTGAGGTACTCCTCCCATCGAGTACCGCGGGCCTGTCACCTCACACAGTAGTGCTTCCCGCCATGGGTCTGCCACCTCACACAGTAGTGCTCCCCCTCATAGCCTACAGAGGTACTCCTCCTGTCGAGTACCGCGGGTCTGCCACCTCACATAGTAGTGCTCCTTCGCCGTGGGTCTGCCACCTCACAAAGTAGTGCTCCCCACTGGGCTATGCAAGTCACTCTGAGTCGAATCGGACAAGCAGTCATCAAGTCTCAGCCGGCTACACGGTCTCCTTACTCCACACGCTCGTCTACGGGAGGGTCCACTCCATGAGCTACTGGTTGATACTCCAAAACATCACAAGCCCCATGAAGAAGTATCTCAAAGGACCTCCTCGTCACATGGGTCTCAACACAACAGACGGCGCGTCAATCAGACACCCGGTCTGTGAGTTATTAGCCTTTTCGTCCCAGGGGCCCGGTTGGTTTCATAAGTGAACCAACCCAGCCGTATCTCAAATTTACCCCAAACTCTCATAGGGTATACTCATAGGGACCGTTTCTCGACGAGGTCACCAACGCCGCTGACGGTTTGTCAAACGGACGTCTGGTCTGGAAGATATCATATTTTTCTGTTCCAGGGGTCCGATTGGATTTTCTGGTACAATCCAACCCGGCTATAACCCAACTGCATCCAAAACTCGGGCGGAGGATGCCAAAAAGTTCCGTATAGTCAACAGGAACACAACGCAACAGACGGCGCGTCAATCGGACGCCCGGTCTGGAAGTTATTGGCTTTTTTGTCCCGGGGGCCCGGTTGGTTTTTAAGTCAAAACCAAGCTGACCGTACTCCAACTGCGTCCAAACCTCTAGCGGAGTAAGCTAAAAGATCCGTCTCCCTTAGAGGAATCCATCAAAGTCGACAACACGTCAATCAGACGTCCCGAGCTCAAGATATGAGTGTTTCCGCTCCGAGGGCCCGGTTGGTTTTGTGGATGAGCCAACCCGGACGAACCCAAAGTATTCCAAAACATTGAGTGTAATATACCGAAATGACCGTCTCAATCCAAGGATCGCGTTGCCGTAGACGGAGTATCGTTTGGAGTCCTGCAGCTCAAGATATGAGCAAAAGACCGAAAAGGTCCGGAAACGGGGGGTCTGGGCCCGGGCTGACCCGGACCGACCCCCCTGGTTCGGCCGAACCGGGTCAACCCGACCCGGTCCGACCCGGCTGGACCCAGTCCGGCCAGGCCAGGGCGCGGCCCGTCTCGGCCAGCCGGTCAGGCTCGGCTCGGCCGAGCGGCCGAGTAACGCGGGGGGCGCGCATGGCCCCGCGTGACAACACCGCGCCGCCCGCGGGGGTCCGCCCTGGTCAACGGACGCGGCATCACCGCGTCCTGTGTGCGCCGGACCCGCGTGGCCGCAGGTCCGCTGCCGTTGCCGCAGCTTCGGCCGCGGCGGCTTCCTCCGGCGGCGCGCCGCCGCCTCCGACCGCCGGTTTCTTCCGCGGGCCACCAGAGTCGCTCCGGTGGTCCGATTCCGTTCCCATCTGCGCCGCTGCTCCTCCCGGGTCCCGTGCTTCACCGTGGAAACATAAAATCACCCTTGTAGCACGTTTTGTCGTTGCCCGTCAAATCCGCACAACAACGAAGAACTGCGGAGGGTAGTCGGGCCGTGTTCATTGGGCCCGCACCCTCCGCATTAGATGATAACAGTCAGGAGAAATAAATTATCGTATGAAAACGTAACAGGATACAATTTTAATAAATTAAAATTATAATTTTGATCCGGGTTCATTGTTTTGAAAGGAAACAACCACGGAATAAAATTATTCTTTCTCAAACAAAACACCTACCGATTTCCCACAATCAAGAATACTCATCCCATAACCAAACTTCCTGCGGATCAACTTAGTATTTAGTTGATCCACGTTATTTATTTTCAAAAGGAAACATCCGAGGAAAAAGGGTATTATTATTCTCAATTAAAAACCCTACCTCGTCGGACGTGCGTTCTTCGCAGAATTGACCATCTCGGAACAAGTGGAGTGTCGCGTCGCAGAAGGGCGTCGCGTCGTCGCGGAAGGGCGTCGCGTCGACGATCTTGTCGTTGTCGATCGGAGGTTGTTGCGGGGTTGGATCATCACGGAAGAAGCGTCGCAGAGGGAGAATTGTCAGCGTCGCGGTACATGGCATTGCGTCGATGATCTCCATGGGTTCGGCGTTCTTCGTCGGAGGCCGGCGTTCTTCGCGTTCTTCGCGAAGAAGGAGGAAGATACTTAGAGATTCTTCAAAGGTTTAACACAACCTTTCAAAAGGAAGGTGTGTTGGCCTTATTTTATTAACATGCCAACAAAATGAAAACGTGTTAAGAAACTAACGAAATTAATTCATAGAATTAATTTCAACGAATAAACCGCCCATTTATTAGGAGCGTTTAATTGTTTAAGAAAACTCTCCAGTTGACTTTTATTTAATAGGGGTTTTCGCGGGTGCGTTAATTAGCGGAAAGAAATGGTGGGGATCGTGTGGGACCCACCCCACAAATATCCTATCAATTGGATAAGATATTTTGGGTTGCACCCTATCCGTTTCAACTGAGCTTAAGCAGCTTAAAGTGGTCTTCAAGCAGCTTTAATTGAAATAAAAATAAAATTGTCGCACAACTTTATTTTATTTCATAACTTAAAACCAAAAAATTAAAAACCACAACTGAGCAAATGAAACTCTGGAAGAGGCGTTTCTAAGAAAGTATAGGTGCTGTGATTCCATCGGTGCCCTTAGAATTCGATTCCGGGCACCGGTTCAAAATTTAGAAAAACCCACTCCTCCGTTCACTGAACGTACCCGAGCCAAACTTTGGAAAATGATTCCGGGCACACCGGGCCTCGGAATCAGGTGCCGTCAGAAACTGCGCCCTTATAAAATTCCAAAGAAAATTTAGGAAAAAAAAAATTCCCTTGAAATTTCCGGGTCTTTACATTACTCCCACCACAGGGCTTTACGTCCCCGTAAAGCTTCAACATAAACTAGGGTCACAAAAGCGGTACAGAGCATGAATCCGAGCCTTCCACTACTATGTGATCACATGGAGGTTCCGGTACTCCCAAAGAAAGTGCACCCGAGGAATCGATCGTCCTCGTAGGATCCGCTCCTGTCGATCCTTGATCCCTACTGGAACCTCTGTGAAAGATACACCATCGCCATCGTCCAGCTTCTCTTGGTCAACGATATGCATCGGGTCGTGCACCCGGTGCAACTGAAGTGGTAGAGCCAGGCGTTAAGCCACCTCGCCAAATCTCTGTAATCCACGTCGAGGTTAGACACGCAAGAAGACGTGGTCTCCATCCTCAAACTCTAGTGGCCTCCGCCTCCTGTCAACATTAGACTTCTGCCGGCTCTGAACTGTCCTCATCCACTCCTGGATGACCTGGACCTTCTCTGTCGTGGCCTGGACCATCCCTAGTCCCACAAGAGCTGCTATGATTTCTTCTTTGCCGATAAGAGAAATCTAGTCTCATCCCCTGGATGAACCACGTTTATCACCTAATACAGTCAATCCTGACATGGATGATACTAATCCATACTAAGTACAACGTCTTAAGGCCTGGACACTACTACCAAGAGATCCAACCATTACTCTCACCTCCAAGGGTTGAGTCACACTGTTGGCATCAATGTGTGGTAACTGGGTCTCCTCCAGTAGAAAACTCAAAAGTGAGGGTCAAGTCAACAGTTTTAACTGGGACCTCTCAGTATCAACCCAACAAAAGGACATGGAAGCAAACATAAAAAAGATAAGAGTCTTTTTATTATTGCATCTCATAATACAAAGACACGAGGCATCTACAACAACATCAACAAAGCTAGAAGCAGCATAAACAAAAGTCTCCAGGTCTGGAGCTAGTCCCGCTCCAGTTCATCTGCTTCCGGAGCTCCATGATCGTAAGCCTCAACTGCCTAAAGCTGAGATCTCCCATGTCCACCAGTTCCCTATGGTCGGGGTGGACCTCCTGGTGGTGGTGGTGGCAACACCCCGAAGCGTCGTCCACCTCCAGCTACACGGTCAGCTCCTCTGCCATGGTCGCCTACTCCTAGTGGTCTGCCTTGATCGAACCTATACCTCTGCCTGGGAGCTTCTTCATTTAATTGCTGGTCATCTATATGGCGGGTCAGACAGTCACGTGCCGTGTGACCAATCCCGCCGCAGGAGTAACACTTCATGGCAGGTCTTGCTCTATCACTTCCCTTGGTGCCTCCCACTACCGAACCTGAGTCACACGGTCGACCACCTGTGGGTCTGGTCCTCTTGGACCTCTGCGTCATCTGTCTACTGCCTGCTGCAGAAGACTCTGGCACATGCCAGCTAGTGGTGTGTCCTGCTGCTGGAGACTGCTCAGCAAGGAAACTCTCCACTAAGAGGGCTCTCTCCAACACCCCTGTATGCGTCATAATGTTGTGCGATACAACCGAAGCACTGATCTCCCGCCTGAGCCCTTGCTCGAAGGTTCGGGACCTGAAGAATGGGTCTTGTACCATGTCTGTAGAGTAGCGCGAGAGGTATGTGAATCTCGCTGAGTACTGCGCCACTGACATGCTGCCCTACCGCAGCTGAAGTAGCTCCTGTATACGCACCGCTCGAATGGTGGCTGGTACAAACTCTGCCCAGAATAGGCTCTCGAATTCTGCCCATAGAAGTGTCACCTCATCATGCATATGAAGCATCAGGCTCCACCATCTGCCTGCTGCTGCCTAAAGAAGGCTGGCAGCAAGGATCACCATGAAATCTGTCAGCGTCCCCACTAGCCTGAAGACTCTCACCACAACCTCCAGCCAATCCTCAGCCGCCTGTGGGTCCGTCCCTCCCTGGAACCTGGGTGGCCTCTGGCGCTGGAACTCATGCAGTGCACTCAAGCGACGTGCATCCTCTGTTGCTAGGGCTGGTGGCATCGGTGGCCCAATGGGTAGTAGTACCACTGGTGCCTCCGCTAGTGCCTCAACTGGGATAGGGCCCTGTACTGAGGCCTCATCGCTCGACGGACTGTCAGTACGTACCACTCTCGGGGCTCTAGCTGGTCATCCACGGGGAGGCATCCTGAAAGAAACAACGTGGCACCGTCAAAAGATTATCCCTGGTGAGCTGACCTGGTTTGAGATGACATTTAAAAAAACTTCTGGAAACACACACGCAATCGGTATTTTCGTGCACAAAGTCGAAAACCATTTGTCAGGGTCCTGGTGTATGGATACGTCGGCTGCCCGCACCAACACTGGACCCCCTGAACTGAAAACCACACTCGGTACTCTTAACACTATTTCTTCATAGAAAGAAAAATATCAGAGTTATAATTTCTGCAGTAGAACCGAACTCCTATGATACCAATTTTTCACAACCCGTCCTCGGGTCCTGTGCCGTGACTACCCCATGCCCGCCTTCCATAGGCCAGGGGCTGGCGACTAGCACCAAAGGCGTAAATCCCGATAACTGGGAAGGCATTGCCTTTATAAAAGTAAACAATCACCACAGAGTGAAAGCGGAAGTAAAACACTAAGTACAAGAAAGAGCTGAAAAGTAAATGGGCAAGAATACAAACCCAAAAAAAAGTACAACTACAACTGAACCAGTACAACAGGAAAAAGTCAACAGTAGGAAGAACGGAAGTGGCTCCTGGGTCGTCCTCCTCGGATCCTACCTGAAGGGTAGGTACAGATGGTGCATCTCCTGGATCGTCCACCACATATCCTACATGAAGGGTAGGTACTGATTGCCTCCACAACTCTCTCGCCCGTCAACCTCCTCCGAGTGTCATCTCACCGTGAAGTCCACCTCCAGATACTGACTCGTCGTGTAGTCCACCTCCGGGCACTGACTCGTCGTGTCATCCACCTCCGGGTACCGTCCAGTCCTCGAACACTCGCCCTCCTTCAGCACTGCTCATCGTCTGCAGCCAACACAACGAGGTGCAGGCATAGCCCATGCAGGGGTGAGTATAACGATACTCATTAGGGACCCCGAGACCCTCAAGGTCTCACTAAAGACAACAAGGATAACCACAAAGAATATCTCAACAGATAACCTCTACTAAGGTATATGCCCATACATGTACCTAAGTTATCATGTAACCCATTTCAATCATGAAAAAACATAGGGATTATGAAATTAATGGATAACCACCACCTAGGTATATGCCCATACATATACCCAAGTTATCAAGTAACCCATCTCAATCATGAGGAAACACAAAGGCCATAGACTCAGCTCAAACCAGGATATTCATTATCGAAACCGTAACTACCAAAGAACCTCATCTCTAGAGTGTACAGTGGTCCTGTCACGACTCCGAGGTACTGCTCACTAACCTAAGACTACTGAGGTACTCCTCCCGTCGAGTACCGCAGGCCTGCCACCTCACACAGTAGTGCTTCCCGCCATGGGTCTGCCACCTCACACAGTAGTGCTCCCCCTCATAGCCTACAGAGGTACTCCTCCTATCGAGTACCGCGGGTTTTACACCTCACACAGTAGTGCTCCTCCGCCGTGGGTCTGCCACCTCACAAAGTAGTACTCCCCACTGGGCTATGCAAGTCACTCCGAGTCGAATCAGACAAGCAGTCATCAAGTCTCAGCCGGCTACACGGTCTCCGTACTCCGCACGCTCGTCTCCGGGAGGGTCCACTCCACGAGCTACTGGTCGATACTACAAAACATCACAAGCCCCACGAAGAAGTATCTCAAAGGACCTCCTCGTCACAGGGGTCTCAACACAACAGACGACGCGTCAATCAGACGCCCGGTCTGTGAGTTATTATCCTTTTCGTCCCAAGGGCCCGGTTGGTTTCATAAGCGAACCTACCCGGCCGTATCTCAACTGTACCCCGAAATATCATAGGGTATACTCATAGGGACTGTTTCTTGACGAGGTCACCAACGCCGCTGACGGTTTGTCAAACGGACGTCTGGTCTGGAAGATATCATCTTTTTCCGTTCCAGGGGCCCGGTTGGATTTTCGGGTACAATCCAACCCGGATATAACACAACTACATCCAAAACATGGGCGGAGGATGCCAAAAAGTTCCGTATAGTCAACAGGAACGCAACGCAACAGACGGCGCGTCAATCGGACGCCCGGTCTGGAAGTTATTGGCTTTTTCGTCCTGGGGGCCCGGTTGGTTTTTAAGTGAAAACCAACCCAACCGTACTCCAACTGCGTCCAAACCTCGAGCGGTGTAAGCTAAATGATCCGTCTCCCTTAGAAGAATCCATCAAAGTCGACTGCACGTCAATCAGACATCCGGAGCTCAAGATATGAGCGTTTCTGCTCCGAGGGCCCGGTTGGTTTCGTGGATGAACCAACCCGACCGAACCCAAAGTATTCTGAAACCTTGAGTGTAATATACCGAAACGACCGTCTCGATCCAAGGATCGCGTTTCCGCTGACGGCGCATAGTTTGGACCCCCGAAGCTCAAGAGATGTTCAAAAGACCGAAAAGGTCCGGAAACGGGGGGTCTGGGCCCGGGCCGACCCGGGCCGACCCCCCTGGTTCGGCCGAACCGGGTCAACCCGACCCGGTCCGACCCAGCTGGACCCGGTCCGGCCAGGCCAGGACGCAGCCCGGCTCGGCCAGCCGGTCAGGCTCGGCTCGGCCGAGCGGCCGAGCAACGCGGGGGGGCGCGCATGCCCCCACGTGACAACACCGCGCCCCCCACGGGGGGCCGCCCTGGTCAACGGACGCGACTTTGCCGCGTCCTGTGTGCGCCGTACCCACGCGGCCGCGAGTCCGCTGCCACCGCCACAGCTTCGGTCGCGGTGGCTTCCTCCAGCGGCGCGCTGCCGCCTCCGGCCGCCGGTAGCTTCCGCGGGCCACCAGAGTCGCTTCGGTGGTCTGATTCCGTTCCCGTCTCCGCCGCTGCTCCTCCCGGGTCCCGTGCTTCGCTGTGGAAACATCAAATCGCCCTTGTGGAACTTTTTTTCATCACCCGTCAAATCCGCACAACAACGAAGAACTGAGGAGGGTAGTCGGGCCGTGTTCGTTGGGCCCGCACCGTCCGCATTAGATGATAACAGTCGGGAGAAATAAATTATCATATGAAAACGTAACAGGATACAATTTTAATAAATTAAAATTGTACTTTTGATCCGGGTTCATTGTTTTGAAAGGAAACAACCACGGAATAAAATTATTCTTTCTCAAACAAAACCCCTACCAATTTCCCGCAATTAAGAATACTCATCCCATAACCAAACTTCCCGCGGATCAACTTAGTATTTAGTTGATCCACGTTCTTTATTTTCAAAAGGAAACATCCAAGGAAAAAGGGTATTATTATTCTCAATTAAAAACCCTACCTCGTCGGACGTGCGTTCTTCGCGGAATTGACCGTCGCAGAACAAGTGGAGCATCGCATCGTGGAAGGGCATCGCGTCGTCGCGGAAGGGTGTCGCGTCGACGATCTTGTCATTGTCGATCGAAGGTTGTCACGGGGTTGGATCGTCGTGGAAGAAGCGTCGTAGAGGGAGAATCGTCAGCGTCGCGGTACACGGTGTCGCATCACTGATCTCCACGGGTTCGGCGTTCTTCATCAGAGGCCGGCGTTTTCGCGTTCTTCGCGTTCTTCACGTTCTTCGCGAAGAAGGAGGAAGATACTTTGAGATTCTTCAAAGGTTTAACACAACCTTTCAAAAGGAAGGTGTGTTGGCCTTATTTTATTAACATGCCAAAAAAATGAAAACATGTTAAGAAACGAACGAAATTAATTCATAGAATTATTTTCAACGAATAAACCGCCCATTTAATAGGAGCGTTTAATTGTTTAAGAAAACTCCCCAGTTGACTTTTATTTAATAGGGGTTTTCGCGGGTGCGTTACTTAGCGGAAAGAAATGGTGGGGCTCGTGTGAGCCCCACCCCACAAATATACTATCAAGTGGATAAGATATTTTGGGTTGCACCCTATCCGTTTCTACTGAGCTTAAGCAGCTTAAAGTGGTCTTCAAGCGGCTTTAAGTGAAATAAAAATAAAATTGTCACACAACTTTATTTTATTTCATAACTTAAAACCCAAAAATTAAAAACCACAACCGAGAAAACGCAACTCCAGAAGAGGCATTTCTAAGCAAGTAGCGGTGCTGTGATTCCATTGGTGCCCTTAGAATTCGATTCCGGGCACCGGTTCAAAAGTTAGAAAAACCGGCTCGTCCGTTCACTGAACGTACCCGAGCCAAATTTTGGAAAATGATTCCGGGCACACCGGGCCTCAGAATCAGGTGCTTTCAGAAACTGCGCCCTTGTAAAATTCCAAAGAAAATTTAGGAAAAAAAAATTCTCTTGAAATTTCCGGGTCTTTATAGAAATAATTATATAAGTAACTATTTTATTTCATATATATGAAATTATTACAAATATGGAATTACTATATCACATAACCTTCTCACATTACATTCTATTTTGGGAAATAATATTGTCTCTCGTGTGTGTGTCAGACTACTTCCTCATAGAGTGATGTGATTTGTTGTTCAGTTATTCTTTACATGGATGTTAGTAAGGTAATAAAAAATGAATATATGTGATATTTATGGCTGAAAAATTATTATAAAATACTATATAAAATAAAACATCTTACATTCCTATCCATTTGGAAAAATATTGTTTCTCATGTATACTTGTGGACAACCTCCTCTACATAGAGATGTGAAGTTATTTTCCTTTTAATCCTACACAGATTATAATTAGTATGAATTTAATTAATTAAAATTATACATATAACATTAAAATGGATTTTTAATCATGATTTAATTTTATTTTCTTTTTTTCATCCATCAATAAAAGTGGAAACATTGTCCATGCACATGTAAGGCCTACCATCACCATGAAGAGTGTAATGTATTTTTTATCAGCAAAATTTATTGATTACTATTAATACTTACTTACTTAATATATATTATATTTATATCATTTTTATAATTTGTATGACTTAAAAATGAAAAATAACAATGAATCGAAATTACATAAATTATACATACATTAAAACAATGCAATAATCACCTGAAATATTAATTTTTTATTAAAAAAATTATATAACATTGTCATAAAATAATATAACCAAAGACTAAATCATATAAAATATATTCTCATGGTTATTTAAGGTCATTATAATAAATATATATTGATTATAATAGTTTTAAATACACGTATGATGGAAATTGGATTTGATGTAAGGGTATATGTGCTCACTTTTACATTAAAGAGATATATACCATTTCACAAGTTCTTCCTTTGAACTATGTATATAATTCCCAATTTATTATTTTATATATTGAATAAATTTTCATCATGGTTTTTAATGTTTCATTTTTTAAATTAATTTCATAGTTCATATTCATCAAATGTAACAAAAAATGAAATGGTGTATTTAACAATCTCATCATTATTTGTTATTTTTTATGTTAAAATAACCCTTTAGAGAAAATTTCTTATATTATGAAAAATAGAATCCTTATCTTCATATATGATAAGGTCTCTTGTGTGTCTGTCAGAATACTAACTCATGGAGCGATGTAATCGAGTTTTTAGTTACGCATTAAATATAAGGTTGTATGGTTAAACTAAATGAGTATATGTGATATATATCACCTAAATATAATATTGTAAATATTATTTCACATAAAATTTCATACATTATTATATATTATAGATCAATAATGTCACCCATGTGATCATTTTTACTACAAACTTTCACATAACAATATAAAATATATTAATATTATTTTTATATGGATGGTAATAAGTATTTATTTAATTAAAATAAATTATATATATAATATTATAATGATTCATTAAATTTGAATTAATATTTATTTTCCTTCTATTCCAGACATTTTTAAAAATGGAAATAATGTTCCTACATATGTATTGAATTCTGTCTCTATGAATAGTGTAATGTAATTTATATCATTTCCATTTAAGGATTAATATGAATATATATATATATATATAATTAAAATATATAATATTTATTTCCATTTTTTTATTATATATATTATTTTACCATGATTAATTTAGAACAAGTGAATTTAATGATTGAAATAATATCTGAAAAATGAGGAAAATATCAACCAATCTTGTGATTTATTCAATAATTTTTTAATAAATGGGTAAAAAAATATATGTAAATTATATATTGTATAAAATAAATAAATAAATTATAATATAGTGCTCATAAACTAATATTTATTATACTTGAGGTATGGAAGCATCTAATGGAAATCAGATCAGAGGTATGGTTTCTCATCCCATTTTTACTTTTGTGATACATATGTCATATTCATCACTAATTCATTTATATATTGTATTTGATCAAAATTCTAGGGTTTTATACCTTGTATATATTTCCCCTTATGGTTTTTAATGTTTCATTAAAGGTTTATCATTTATTTGGACTTTTCATTCAAAAATTACCAAAATGGTATTTATATATTTCACAATCTCAGCATTATCAATGACCATTCGTCTTTAAGTATCTGTTGGGGGAATTATATGATATTTATTAAACATAATATATTTTCTAATAATATGTTTAATAATATTATTTTTCCAAATATAGAAAAAGTTTCCCCTATATGTTGCACAAAATGTTTGGGCACATGTTTTTAAGAAAAGGTGAATTTATTTCTCTATTTAATCGAAAATAATTTTCTTTCAAAAAAGGATTCCTAAATATATTTTATAATATAATAAAAAAATTCTCAAATTCCCTTATTAATTACATTTATAATAATTTGTAAATATTTTGAAAATATTTTTCATGTAATCTTCATGTTTTTTCCAAAGACGACAATTTTGGATTTTATAGAAAATGTGAAAGGTATATTGGTTTTAAAGTGTACATAATGTACATTATTTATGAGGTCATGACCACTACAAATATTAATGACAATTTTATATGTTTCATTGGTTATTTTCAATGAAAACTGTTTCAAAATTTTATTTTAACATTTTGTTTCTAAAATATTTTCAATGTAAAAAAGGAATTTCTCCCCAAGGATATTTTTAATGAAATTTTTAATTGTATTTATATTGATAAATGTCCTCAGTAATTTATTTAATACATGATCTATTTGAGATAAATAACAATAAAACAAAAAATTATTATCTATCATTATAGTTTTTGATCATTTTGACTATGTATGTACAAATTTTTTTCCATTCAAATTTCACCAGGTGGTTTATTGTTTTGTTTATTGATTGGGGTAATTATTAAAATTTCATATTCTTGTTTTTTAAAATGAATTTTAATGTTTATAAGATATCAACCCATTTCTATTAAGAGTTAATTAGATATAATAAGTGGTGGGTTTCCCACTATATCCCCTCAATGCATCGTTAGTTCTCATGAAACAAACTCTCTTTGGGATTTGTCCGTGGCCTTACCAGTTAATATAAGATGTATTTACAAAAGGCCTTGATTTATTGGTTATGTTTTACGACATTATTAATTCAATCATTATTTTTTATTGAATTCCATGGGACTATTTTTCTATTTAGAATATCACTGGATAAGATATCGACTCATATGGTATTTATATGGAATTATATGATAATAATTTAATCATGCCATAATAATCATCATGTTTATGTTGTTAATTAAATGTAATGTTGTTTAGTTATTAAAAACTATATACTAATTATTCATTATTTATTCATTATAGAATCCACTATATACATACAATTACAAGGAATATAAACTCACCCATATCTAATATTTCATATTACATAGATTCAAGGAAGTATTATATCATATATATAAACGATTATGCTAAAATGTATAATTGTATACTCGTGCAAAAAATTCATTGATATTTTATTTTTACAATTATAAAGTTATATTCAATCATACATCTAGCTTACCATGACTAATAAACATTTCAGTGCATTGGGATATAATTTTTTTATATAGAGAGAATATAAGAATGTCACAACCGACTCTGGGCTACATGTTTTGGGGTTATTATAGTTATTATAAGAGTAATATGAAGAGAATCCATTGGAACATGTTTTAGGAATCCATATATTATTGAATATAATCATATTTATGATTTTATAGATAATTATATTTATTGGATAATATGATAATGATTTGGTATGGTATGGATTATGTGGTTTTATTATAAATAAACCGTTATATATAATCTAAAAGTGGAAATGGATGTCGAAGAGATGTATACATGAGTAATAAATGAAATAATGGTAGTTTAGACTTTGAATAAGAGTTTATAGTTACACAATAAGGGCCTTACCCTGAACCTAGTTTCATAAAAATTGAATTATATTATTAGGTTAAATAAATTTACATTAATTCCCTTATAGATGGATTCAACAATAATTTTATAATATGAAAACATTTGCAACATATCCATTTTTATGATATTCATATTATGCATGAAGAAAAGTTTCAAATATTATATATAGATCACGAGTTTTTGAAAGATCAATTATGTTTCATTATGTAATGTTCTTGTATAGGGTATTAAATTATTTAAAAATGTATCCTAGAAGCAGGAAATGAAATTGTATCAATTCCCATACCTCATGTTGGGACTTAAAATCACTGAATGATAATGAATTTTGCGTTGGAGATACAATTAAAATAGATAAAACTAAAACCACATTAAGGAAACTGAATTCGGTTAGGAGAAAAAAAATTTCCCATATGGATCGTATTACTGATCCACCAAGTGGTGTTACAATATTAGAAAACATATTTAATCAATATCCTTATTAATTTAATGGTAATATAAATGAATTTATAGATGAGAAATGGATATATTCTATTGAGATGTTATTTGTCACTTTTAGATGAAATTAAATGGAAAACCGTTTCATGGTATTTCATCATCACATATATTATTTTTATCAATGGTTTTCATTGTATAAAAAAATAAGCATGGATAAAAAATAAAAAATAAATAATGAAAGGATTTTGGTGTATTCATCATTGAATTGTGCTTTCCTTTTGAGAAATGTGTAGATATTTTGAGACCGTTTTTATGTCAATGAAATAAGTAAAATTAAAATGTTTTTAAGTATGAATCCAAACATACACAGTTATACTATCATTTATATTCTATTTATGTAATCCAGAATTATTTATTTAAATTTTTTCGATGCTTTAATGGAAATTCTATGATGGGTAGTAGTCTTTCACACTTATTCAGTAAATGGGTGTATATTATAATGTGTTATGGAGAAATAGAAAGAATTATCAGTATTATCAATATTATAAGGGATGAATTATAAAATGGAAAATTTTAGAGAAAAAATAAATATTGGGAAGAAGGGATTAAAGGGTTTCACCACAAGTGATGTAATGACCTGCCAATTCTCATTGGCTTGAGAGTACAGTGAATTGTTACTTGGCCTTAAGAGACATCCCCAAGATGCTAAAGGCTAGAAATAAATTCTGAAGGGTTTCAAATACAGGGGGGGGGACGATTTACCCTTTAATAAATAAACTAATAAACATACCAACGATAACCAAAATTCACTATATGATTCATGAACAAATTAAATACAACTCGAAAACTTCATGTATCTCAAAACTGCATCAAAGTAAGAAACATAAGAAGAATAACCAGGTATCAAAGTACACAGTGGGAAAACTACAGAAGACTCTCTCAAGACTCCATAATACATGATCTTCATGCTCCAAAATTGTAGAACAACCCAAACATAAAAAAGTAGTGCTAAACATGTGTGAAACATTGCCTTTTCCCTTGTCCCAGAAGATAACATCTGCAAAGGTACCAAAGTGCCAAAGAAGGGGTGAGTATAAAACTCAGTAGGTTTTCCCCATTGACCCCACAACTCACTCCACTTAGATAGAAGAGTTAGCAACATTTATATAAAATATTTTATATAAAACAATTTTCCAAAATAGTTTATAACTAGACATATAAAAGTTTCCAAAACCATTTCTCCCAAAAACCATACATGTGCGATTGAATCCAATTTTTTTCCATCAAGTTATTTTTCTAGAAAAATAACAAAACAATCTTTAAAACCATTTCAAAATATCCTTTTTTGGCATACCCAACAATTCCACAATCCTATTAAACCAACCATGTATGCTACATTATTACAGTTCCATACTCATGAGCGGTTTCTCATCGATCTACAAAGTCATCAAAAAGTAATTGTTTCCCATGTTTCATACTCAGCACAAGATCATATTTTAATGAATCCCCGTATATGAAATTCCAATGTTCCATTAAACCTTTGTACCTAAGAACAATGTCATATTTCATCCAAGCACTATATATGAAACATTAACACACACCACATATTACCAAAAACCATGCCAAAACAACCCTTTCAATAAAAACACATTTTTATTGAAAACCATTTCCATCATAACCATTTCAATGACAAATCATTTCAATTCCAAAACATTTCAATCAAAATTCATTTTTATTGAAATCCATTTCTATTGAAAATATCTTCTTCCATCAACCATTTAGAAATTCCATAAAATCCATAATATAAATTCATAATTTTAAATTCACTAAACTAAAACCTCTTTTCCACAACTATTTTCCAAGATCACGCAATTTACCAAAAACTATAAATAATCAAAAATGATGATTTTAAATACATTTCACAATAAAAAAACCAATTTAAAACTAAGACAATAAATTTTATCAAGAGGAGTTGAGAGAGAATCCTCCCACATCCATGGTTTGGAAGAAAACCACAATGAACGAAGAATGCACATGAAAAATGTGTTGATCCTTAAAGAACCCGCCTTATATATCTTTTCCTAGAAAGACTAAGACCAAATATCATCATATTTGGAATCCACACACTTAGATCTACCCTTAACAATAATAGATCTAAGAAACCAAGAGAAAAAAATAAGTAGATCTATGTAGATCTAAGAAACTGATCAAGAATGATGGCGAACAATCACATAACTCAAGAATTCGACTTTGATTCGCCATAGAAAGCCTTTTTATCACCTCCAAAATTATTGGGATAGGTTCTCCTACATTCAAGGGAGAGTGATCCAAAGTTATTTCCACGTAGTAGGAAAAATGATCCATTTTGAGGCAAAAACGTGCGAGATCCACTTTTTTAGGATCTCATTTTAAGTGCCTGTAAGGTTAGTTCGCACTGTTTGAAAACCTGTGCGCTAACCTTGTGTTAGCCACTACCTCAGTAGACCCTCACAGAACCTCCTCACATGGTCTCTTGAACCATGCCTCAATCGTGCAGGATCCACTACCTCAAAAGTGTCAACTAAGGACATTTTGGCTGCATGGTTAGACAAACCGTGCGTCGCTCGTGCGACTTCCCCTTTTCCTCAAAGCTTTATTTAAATTTCTACCGACTCTCTCATTAAACACCCATAAAATTATAAACATTAAATGAATTATGTAAGGGTTTCATACCATAAACCTGGGGTCCTACCTTCTCTCCACCATTGTTCTTTCCATCCAAGGAAAGTAGACAACCCTTGTTGGCTAAAAATAGTTCTGGCCACTTCTCTTTCATTTCCTTATCATGTTCCCAAGTCTCTTCCTGAATCATACCATGCTTCCATAAAACGCAAACTTGACTGATGCTTTTCCCCATAAAGGTATTCTATTTCCTATCCAAAATCCATAGCGGGATATGAATCAATGAAGCATCCATATCTAGGTCAACGCGATCCCATCTGATCACATGGTCAGGATCTGGGTGATACATTTTCAACTGGGATACATGGAACACATTATGCACCGAACTAAACAATGGTGGTAATTCCAACCGATTTTCCACCTCTCCAACCTATTATATTATCTCGAAAGGGCCAACGTATATATAGGATAACATTCCCTGCTTCCTGAAACGATGATGTACACGCCTTGGAGATATCCTAAAGAAGGCATGATCACCCACAATGAAAGACAATGGTCTTATACAGTGATATGCATAATATTTACGATGAATCTGAGCCATCTCCATCCTCTTTAAAATCAACTGGATCTTCTACATTGTTTATTGGACATGGAACGGCCCAACACGTGAAGTTTCACCTATTTCCACCCAACATAATGGAGAATGACAATGATTCCCATACAATAATTCAAACAGATCCATGCGTATCGAGGATTGATAGGTGTTATTATATGAGAACTCAAATAAGGGTATATGTTTCTCCAAGAAGCCACCAAAATCCATTAAACAATCCTGCAACATGTCTTCCAATGTTTGTATTGTCCGCTCAGATTTCCCATCCGTTTGAGGATGATAGTTGGTACTCATAGTCAGTTGAGTTCCAAGGGATTGATGTAATGATTTCCAAAAAAAAGATGTGAACCTAGAATCTCTATCTGAGACTATAGAAACTGGTACACCATGCCTCTTTACCACTTCTCAGATATAGATTATTGAAAGATCCTCCACCATACGAGTTTCATGAATAGGGATGAAATGGGACGACATGGTTAGACGATCCACTATCTCCAAAATGGAATCATTATTCCAGACCGTTCATAGAAGACCTGTAAAAAAATCCATTTTTATTTGATCACATTTCCATGCTAGGATGTGCAATGATTGTAACATACCAGCTGGTCTCTAATGATATGATTTAACCTGCTGACAAATTAAGCACCGTGAGACGAACTCGACCACCTTCCTTTTCAAGACACTACTCCAAAGATGCGCCTTCAATTCCTTATACATCTTCTGCATACTTGGATGTACAACCCATCTTGAATAGTGGTAAGCATGAGGAGTTGTTCCTGAAAAACCATTGGTAGAACCATCTGATCTCTGAAACACAAAACTGAACCCCCATCATGATTCCAACCATCAATGGTCTTTACACCATTGAGTTTTTAACTAAAAAGTAGACATTATTAATCATATGTTTGTGATTCTTTGATTATTTTTACTGAACCAGGAACAAGTGTAGCTAAATTGAAAACTTCAACATCACCTCAGTCTTCACATTACACATGCATGTCGGCTTAGACCAAAATCAACTACCATTCATCTGAAGATTCTTTCGCCAATTGAGAATATGATTTTATACTCATTGCATCCACCACCAAATTTATGTTCCCCGATGTGTATATCAAGTCAAATTCAAACATTTGTAGATACTCCATCCAACTCCTTAGCATCAGATTCAAATATCACTATGAGAAAATGTGTTTCAATCTTCTATGAACCGTATACATAGTGAATTTCTCAACAAAGAGATAATGTATCCATGTATTCAAAGTCTAGACGACTACAACTAACTCCAAATCATGTGTTGGGTAATTATTCTCATGCACCCTCAAATACCATGAACTATTAGCAACCACATGATCTCTTTTCTTGAGAACACAACCCAACCCTAATCCTAAAGCATCACAATACACCACATACCTCTGTCCTGATTCTAGTAAGGTCAAGACAGGTGTTGATGTAAGCTGAACGTTCAGTTCCTAGAATGACTTCTGACATTATTCTGTCCATTAGAATGGAGCACTCTTCTTGGTCAGAGCTGTCATTGGTGAAGCTAGTCATGAGAAAGCATGCACAAAGCATCGTTAGTAACCAGCTATACCATGAAAACATCGTATCTCGAACACATTCTTCGGTGGTTTCCAAGAGATAATAGATTCTATCATTACATGATCAACATAAAGGCCTTCCTTAGAAATGACATGGCCAAGGAAATTTTCTTCTGGTATCAGGAAATCAAAGTTTGAAAATATGGCATACAAATAATGATCTCTCATTATTTGTAACACTATTTCCAGGTGCACCTCATGATCAGACCTTGTCTTTGAATAGACCAAAATTTCGTCCACAAACACCACAACAAAAGAATCCAGATATTGTTTAAATATGTGATTCATCAATGCCATGAAGACTGCTAGTGCAATTGTTTGACCGAAAGGCATGACTACATATTCATTGTGGCCTCATATACTTTTGAAAGTAATCTTTGGAATATCCTCTTTCTAAACTCTCAATTGGTGATATCCTGATCAAAAGTAAATCTTGGAGAACCACTAAGCTCCCCTTAATTGATCGAATAGATCATCAGTGTGTGGAAGGGGATATCTTTTCATTATCGCAACATGGTTAAGCTTATGATAATCTACACATAGTCAAAGAGTTCCACATGGATTCTACACAAACAAAATAGGTGCTTCCCATGGAGACATACTAGGTCGAATAAAACCCTTGCTTTAAAACTCCTCTAACTAGACTTTCAATTCATGTAATTCTATTGGTGAAATACTATAAGATGGAAGGGAAATGGGACTGGTCCCCTGAATATAAGATGGAAGGGAAAAGGGACTAGTCCCCGGAAGGAGGTCAATCATAAAATCCACTTCTCTTAGAGGTGGTAACCCTGAGAAGTTCTTAGGAAAGGAATCTTGAAATTGATCCACAATAGATGGAAATATATTTTCAGTGATATCCTTCATTGATACCAATGTCAAAGCTTCCAATTGGTAATATATTGTTCCATCATTGGCGCCAACAATCTCTTTTTACCTTTCTTTACAGTCCTCTATCCTCTAAAGATATGCTCGATACCGTCCTCAGTCATGAAACAAACCATTCTCCTATAATAGTCGATTTGATCCTTGAATGTTGACATCCAATACATACCTAGGATTACATCATAGATATCCATATCCAACAACATGAATTCCCATTTTAACTCAGATGCATCAACAATTATAGCATGTGATCTACATACAATGTCCTGACATTTTCCTTCACCAAGAGGAGTTTCCTGTTTCAAAACAGAAGGAATCATTTCCAGTTTCATACATAGCAAGTCAAGAACATGAGAAGAAATGAAGGAATATGATTCACCAGTATCAAAAAACAATTTCCCAAAGGTATAATTCAAATTAATCGTACCTCTGACTGTAGATGGTCTATCCTAATCATGGAAAATTATCTGATCAGATACATACAATTTCTTCTTCACTATACTGTTCTCTTTGTTTCTTTGTAGAGGTTTCCCTGGTTGAGGAGTCATGGTATTTTTAGAATCACCATGGCCAACTCTGCTCTACTGATTTGACTGATTATGCTGTTCCCATCCAGTCAAAGCATACAATTCTTGCGACATATAAGAAGTGTCTTGAGCACCAGACCTCAGAGCACTGTGACAATAGGACTAATGATGTCCCATCTTGTTACAATTATGACATGCTCTGGGATGTTCCATACAATCTTATTTTATGTGGTCAAGTGAACCACATTGAAAACAATCTTCTTTGCTCTGGGGTCGTGGAAGAAGGTTTACTAATCTAGCCATCTAGTTTGGAATTCAACTTGCACCATAGAAATTGGTGTCCCTTTTCCTCTTGTTCCCAGTGGTTGAGTTCCCACCATTTCCTGTAGGTATCATCATTCCTCCTTCTATCGGTCCCGAGATATCACATTCAACAACCGTCATTTTTTCATCGTCTCTATATAATCTAGAATATATATCATCACAATCTTCGACCAAATATCCTATCGCAGCCCCAATTCGATGATGCATGCCTTCAAAGAAACACTTGCTGCAACCAATGGTGCAAAATAGACTAAATTATTGAACATAGACACATACTCTGTGACAGAGAGGCTCTCCAATTTCAGGCTGAATAAGTCCATCATTTTTTGGATTTTGAACATGCGAGGTTAGAATTGTTTGTTGAACAATTCTTCAAAATCCTCCCATTTAAGGCTTTCATCCAATTTAGCCTGCACCACTAAATCCCACCACTGACGTGCTATATACTCGAGCACATACATCACCAACATGACCTTTAGCTCTGATGGTGTGTCGATGAAATCGAAGATACAATACATCCTACTTAGCCAAACCTCCGCCACTCGGTTTCAGCATCAACCTGAATGTTCATAGGATTCTATATCATAAACTGGATGTTATGATACACATGACTTGGTTCATTCCTCTGGTTCCCCGTATCCACAATAAGAAAATCCTGAACAATACTCTGAACCAGCTATTGGTTCACCCGTGGTTTTGCTGCAACCACATTCTCCGCAGCTTCTTTGGGTTGGTTTCAACAACGCCTATGAGGTTCCATTTTCTAAACCAAAAACAAACATGGTCAAACCTACTCTCTAGCAACTGATGGCTTAGAATTTAAAATTAAATTACATCAACTATCATAACATTGTTTTCCAAAACATCCTTTTTCCAATGATCAGGTATTTTTGAAACAACTTCACATGATTTAGAAAATTAAACCATTTTAAAAATACGATAATCATTCACTTTTTCAAAATCATTCATTTGAAAACCAAATCTATAATTTTCAAAAAATGAACAACTTTTTTAACAACATGAATCATATCTCAAAACGATGTATGCACTCCTAGTGGAAAGTCATTCCTCTATAATACATGTCATGCTCGTCTCATTGGTGAATCCCATGACAATGAGATTTCAAAATCCTAGAAGTGTCTCCAAACAATTATTAAACCAACTCCTTGGTAACTTGTCGTTCAGCATAAATGGGTTATCTTCGCCCTTTTATGCTATACATTTAATAATATTACAAACCAACTAATTTCTATGATTCCTAACCAAGTAATAGACAAGAATGGGTTTCATCTACAAAACTAGGAACATTGATGACTACTTGTTATGCAAGTATCAAAAAAGCTGATAACATTTGTAATGACCTGCCAATTCTCATTGGCTTGAGAGTACAACGAGTCGTTACTAGACCTTAAAAGACATCCCCAAGATGCCAAAGGCTGGAAATAAATGCCGAAGGGTCTCAAATACAAGTTGGGGAATATTTACCGATTAAGAAATAAACCAATAAACCTACCAACCTTGACCAAAATTCATTATATGATGCATAAACAAATGAATCACAACTCAAGAACATCATGTATCTAAAAACTACATCAATGTAAGCAATAGGGGGAAAATGATTATATATTCTTACAAATATATATTTCGTTAGTTTTTATCTAATTCAATATATAATATTTTTTACAATATTTAATGTGTTTTGATTGGATAAATGATTATATATTTTTATTTACATAATCATTAGATTATATAATGAAAATTATTTACTTAATGGGGAAATTTTTTTGAAATTGTTTTATAACTATACCAATGAAATTAAAATTGGATAAATATTCACATTTATTTCTTGGAAAATAAAAAATAAAAAATAATATTAATTTTTAATATAATTAATTTTTTGACACATGATTTGAAGAATATTTATGAGTAATTTATTATAGATTATTGACTCTTTTATTAGTTTTTTTGTAATTCTAGAATTCTTCACACTATATCAGGTTACTATAATTACATATTATTATGTAAAACATCATTTGTATTAATGACTATTCAATTAATTTAGATTTCACATGATGAATTTTATGGTATTTTGTATTAAAAATATTGATTTTATTCTTTTTTGTTAAAAGGGTGCGACGATTGATGATAAGAGGAATAATGTATCTTATAATTATTGAAATTTTTTAATATTGTGGAAACAAATTTAACGGAGGTTGATAGGTCTAGGGTAAAAATAAAAAATAAGGATGAAAATATTTTAAATTATTTCATGTGACATAATTTCATGATTACATATTATTAATAAATGGAAAATAGTTTTTTGGTTCTTAATTATTTCTATCTTTCTCTATATAGACTGTAGAGTGTTATTATATCTCATTAAAAATCAGGGCCTTAGTTTTTCATTTAATTTTCCCTTGAAAATATACCATCTTACATTATGCCACTGTGATGAAAAATAATGTTTCCTGGTTGTTTCATGGTCTATGTATAGTTAGATTTTTATTTAATGTTTGAAAAATTCATTGTAAAATATTTTATCTCCTTTGAAAAGTCATCTATCTATTTCTGTCTGAACAAAACACTAACATTAAATGTTTGTTCATAAAATTTGTAATCACATATATTTATAATTAAAAAAAAATTCTATCTCTTAATTTTATATCCCACTATAAAATTACAAAACTATATTAATTATATATAATTTAAAAAAATTTCCAGCACCTAAATTTTAACCAACCCACTATCTTTCCTTACAAACCTAAAATGATATCAAATTTTTTTACATGGTTTGGATATTCTTTTATAAAATTAGAAAAGGAAAATAATCCAATGTTATTAGTTGTGGTAGTCGGAATGGTTTTGTATGTGTACATTGAACAAATATAATTTAATATAAAAATAAAGAATGAAATGTTTAAATAGATAAGAATAAACATATATAAAAACAGGTAAGAGTTCTTATACATAAAATATTCCAAATTATTATGTAAGGATAATATAAATGAAATATTAAAAAATAATAAGAAATTATATATATACATATGGTTTTATTTGTTTTGTCTATAACATGAATTTGTTATCACCCAAATATGTTTAGTTATTATAATCAGATTGGTATTAAAATAAATTTAAAATATACGGTTATAAATATCATAAATAATAGTGATATCAGCCCAAACAAAAACCAATATTTAGAGAATATTTAGAGTGTGGAACATGTCATCATACTAAGAGAACAATATGATTTAACTTCCCATAAAAAGACTATTCCTGGAAAAATATTAAATTAATATATCCCTTATACACATATCGACATATTGAAATTCATTTCAACCAACACACATTAGAAAATAAATATACATCATTGTTTACATTATTAATATCTCTACAAATATTCAATGTCAATTTATATTCTTAATTATTTTTCACCAATAAGTGTATGTATTTTATTTCTTCCATTAATGATAATCTTAGGAAAAGGGAAACATAAAAGCTATCTCAACTCATTATTGTTCAGCATAGAATCTGGGAAATATTCTTTATGTAATCACTAGTATTGAAAGAATATATGAATGGAGATCCATTAATTGGAATGGACTATTATATAACTGATAATACCAATATAGAAAATAATATTGTATAATCATGGTGTTCAATATTTTCCATAAAAAATAATTTAGAAAATAATTTTATCCAAAATATTTCATCATCATTATATTAGGGGAAATCTAAGTGATTCAGTCAAGATAAAAACATCAACCATATCATAAAACACATCATACGAGTTCATGATGTATAAACATAACTCTCACAACATATATGGTTTCTTAACTATTATTACACTACTTTTATGATAATATATATATAAACAAGGAATGTGTGATAGTTAGACATCAAAATTATATTTTATCTCCTTTAATATCTATAATACATCTATCATAATTGTTATCAAAATATTCCATGATTGATATCTATTCATATTGTATAGGTAAAATTAATATTATCCAACTCCTCAACATATTCTACAAAAAATCACTACTATTTTCTTCATATAAACATGAATTATGGGAATAAAGAGGAACCATTATGTTACATAGATGTAAAAATAATATAATTATTATTGTATCATACCACACATATTCTTCATCATTTAATACATTTCTTCGGTGTGGATTCCTCCTTCTTGTAGACATTCACATATTATGAATGCATTGATTCTCATCTATTGAGTATTAATTTAACAATTTCATTTAATACTATGTTTATGAAAAATATTCTTTTCTATGAGTTTGAAACATCATTTATATTTATCCATATAAGTATCTTAGGACGGTCATTCAATCTATAGAACCATGTATCATTTTCTCACACCTCTCACATGTCATCTAATTTATATAACCACAACCTATAATAAATGGTTGTCAATATTTTATTGATCCTCTAAATCACGTATCAATCCAATGTAATTAGAAGTAATTTACTCACTAACATGATTATAGAAATGGAACCCTATTCAGAATAAAAAAAGTATGAACATTTTCCTTCCAACATCAAATTTATTTAGTTCTAGAATACTCAATGGAAGAATTTTCATTTTTCACCCGCTGAACATTTTTCCCTCATATTTTATTCTTGAATAGTTATTTATTTCTTGAATATCATATGTACACCTTGTTTCATATCTCTTTTATAGTATAGAAATGTTTAACCAACATGAGTAGTTTTTGTGACCAAATATTCTACATTATGTAGTTAACTTTGAATCATGAAATTTAATTATAATAATAGTTATTATATGAAGATTTTGTTTTTCTTTATATTATTTTTAATTCAGCATCAAGGGTTACATATTACCGAAATATTCCACTAATTCATATAGAAGATGATTTCCCACTAACATTATTGGCCCTTTCTCATCATTCAATAATTCTTTGTCAATCCAGGCATATATATATATATATATAATTTTTTTTCAAAAATATTTAATCAACATATGAGAACCCTTAATTTCAATAAATGAGAATATTCACCAATAATGTAAACAACATCACTGAAATATACTCTAATAATCATTAACTCACATTGTAGTCTATGGAACATTAATTTTTTCTCAAGAAACTCTTCCACTATCTCAACTAATATTTCTTTAAAAACATTTATCAACTTCTCAAATTAATCCATCTTTAGTCTATTTTTATTACTTCACAAATCAAGTATTATTTCTTCCATATTGAGCTTCTCATGCCTGATTATTTTTTATTCTTAATCTTTTATCTTATTTTCATTCTCATTGTTTTTTACTTTATGTTATTTATTTTCCATGAGTTGTGTTAAATCCATTTTATAACACTCACTATAAGGCCATAGCCTTAAATATTACTTAATCTTGTGTTATTTCATGAATTCACATTCAGGATCTTTTCAGGTTTAGAGTTTTAGAAAATTAGATCATAAATCATGGATTACATTCCATATTTAAATAAGGTAGTTACATCAAAAATAGTATTCATTTTTTCCACCAAATAAAACATATTTAAAATAAAACATGGTTTATTTATTTACACTTCCTCAACATTATCATCACATCATTTACTTTTCCCTTGAACTGTGAAAAACATTTTAAAAACATGGGATGAGTATAAAAAGCTCAGTAAGGGATATAAAAAATCGGAAAGAAAACATTAGTCCATGTGTACATAAGAATCAATAAAATAATACTTTACTCATAAAACAAAATCACATTAACATACCTCCTGGAATCATAAGAATTATTAATAACACAGTGAAATTATAATACATAAAGGTAACTTGAGGCATTCATAACATTCTTACGTAGGGAGTAACCCTCATGGTTATGTTTGGAATACCCATCATAGTATATTCCCTAAATCTATTCAGAGAAACCTTAGAGTTTACCTCCTTTGCATTACCCAATGCATTGGAGAGAATTCTCTTGCTCACCCTCTTATAGTTTATCATGGAACCACCCGACTTCATAAACAATGCCCAAGAACCATAACATAATCGTATCACATAAAACATTCATAAATGAAACATAACATTTCCACATTTCAATCACAAGATATCAATACAAAAAATGATATAATAAAAAAATTATCAAAATCATTTTCAATACAAAAACAAGATAAAAGTAAAAAATGGTATTTATTTTTCATTTAAAAAAAGTTATGGCTTGTAGAGGAAACTGAAACTCAAATAATGGTCACGGCGGCCGAGAAGTCAGTGTTGCTGCATATGTAAGACAAAGAAATTCCCTTTTGTCGATTAGTAAAATGATTCATGTAAAAATATTCATTTTTAATTAAATTAAAAGTCAAAAGGGTTTATTATACAACTAATAAAAGAAGGTCGTATATAAATTGATGTATACCACAACAGAAGGAGATTGAGATGAAGTCCATTACCTCAAGTACGACTTGTTCTCCTTTGTTCATTATATTCCTGAATAATAAACATAGTTCAATTTATAATATCATAAGTAATTCCTTTAATTTTTAGTAATAAATTTAAATCACATATTATCATGTTATAATAATTAGATAATTATGTGAGTTCATATCATACGCTTTGTCGATGTTCGGTACATGAATCAAAAACGAACTTGTTTGAAAAGAATTTCCCATGTAGTTATAAGTACACCATCTCCAGAATGGTATTAATGATTTAAATATCATATATATCCAGTATATATTCATTTTATACAATTCCATAACATTTGGAGATGAAAAAGTAAATGCACAGTTCAAGGAGACGGTATGTCGTGCGTACGCATGAACACTACTTTCATTTCTTTGTCATATTAAAGGAATTAAAACTAAATGAGACATATATATTATAATTCATGTATAATATATATGTTATATGGGTAACATAAGTTCATTAATTACATTATTTATAAATTCCATGTTGGGCATGAATGTGTCACATCACTTGAGGGGGCAGTAGTCCACATTTCCTCAGATGAAATTATCGCAGTTCCACAACATGAAAAGCATAACGATGTGATTTTAAAATAATATTAAGAATAATATAGAAAAAATAAATACCATATATATCATATATAAATATAGTGACATCATAATGGCCACCATGAAAGGTTTTAAAAGAAGATTGAACAATCCTCGTTTCGTGAGGCAGTAATTCGCCACCCGCAGAAACAGTATATTTTTTAACCATTAGACGGAGGTGTGTGTAAGTGTAGGTAGAATCCTTATCATAACAACATAATTTTATATTTATGATACTGGTGTTATTATGGGATCAAATAATAAGAATATAGTGGTGAGTGAAGAAGGAAAATAAGAGGAAGAAACTCGAGAGAAGACATTACCTCTAAATCGGGAAACTCATTTTGATTTGAGCCAAGGCTACCTTGGTAAGCCTTCTGCCCAAAGTAAGGATTCTAAGAGTAAGAGAGGGATATGGAGAGATAAAATTATCATAGGTTGGATGAGACAAGGTCTTGAGAGGTGTGGGTAAGGGGGTAGAGTTGGGGCCTTTTATAAGAGGGTGGAGGGTCACTTTTGGAAAGTCTTGAATTGTTACTTTATTATAAAATGATATTCGGATATTAAAGGTCCCACAATGATATATATTGAGGATAAGGTGATAAGGGTTCGAAATCAACCCATCCAATAGGTTTTTGATGAGTTTATGTTTTAGATTTTACTTTATCTTTTTATTTTATTTAAATCGTTCATTAATGAGTTAATCACTGCATCATCATGGTGTCATAAATAAATTTATTTATTTAATGTATAAAAATTATAAAAAAAATACCATGATGTAGGAAATATTTTTAGATTTACAATGACTACTTATATTCTAATATATAATTTATTTAAACAAATTTAATGTTGTTTTACTTAGGATATACAAATCTTTGATATATTTCTCTTCTTTTTAAAAATAATGTCATAAATGTCACTATCACACCCATGTGACTCCATGGGACCTCAAGTTCAGTAAAACTCTTTACATGGTCAGAATTTTCTCAAGAAAAAGATTTGGACACATGTTGGGGTCATTTTCTATTATTAGGATATTATTTTATTACCCTTAACTACCAGATTACTAATTAATCACGATAATTGAAGATAATTACCGTAGTTACTATTCATAATTTCAAAAAACAAAAGAATCTTAATTACATAATTTGGACCATCTGATTACAAATATGGAATCCATTTTACCAAATTCCAATCATATAAATTACAGTTATTAATTTAAAAATAATTCCCATTATTAAAAAAATAGAATGTTTTTTATGAAACAATATCTATCAAAAGATTGACACTTGTCTATGTCCAATTTCAATATGAAATTAAATAAAATGACCAGCATTGAATTAAATGGTAAAAATATATTCTAATTACACATTAAAACCAATTAAATAAACAATATAACTATATAATTAAATTAGATGAAAAATTAGTTTGGAAGTAAAATGCAATATTTATCACCTTCGTTAATAATGAACATTGTCAGAAAAATACCAAAACATTTTCCAAAGTATATTTAAATGTCCCAATTGCAAATAGATTTTTTATTTTGACAAGTAGATCTTATAAAATTGTCAAAAGTAAGATTTAAAAATGGTTTTCCATCAAAAGGCGGTAAACAATATTTTAAAAATATTAGAGTATTCTATGCTTAAAATTGGATTTATTCTCATTTTAAGCCACTAAAACACTATCTAATTCATAAATAGGAATAAATTTAAAAATATATTATTCATTACTTACTTAGGATGTTACATCCATCCCCCCTTTTGGAAATTGTGTCCCTCTAATTTGTTTACTTTTCGAATAACTGGGGGTATTTATCCATAATTGCATTTTCAGATTCTCATGTTTCCTCTTCAACTATATGGGTTTTCCATAGAACCTTTACTTGATGAATCACCTTATTACACAACACTTTCTCCCTCTTGTCAAGAATTTGGACCTATTGTTCCTCATAGGATAGATTCTCTTCCAACTGAACTACCTCTGGAATCAAAACATAAGATGGATCTGGCATGTAATTCCTTAACATTGAAACATGAAAAATATTATGTACCAAGATAAACTCAGAGGTAAAGACACTCGGTATGAAACTGATCCAACTCTCCCCAAAATTTCATATGCTCCAATAAACCTTGGACTCAAATTTCATTTCTTACCAAATCACATCACACTTTTCCATGGTGAATCTTTGAGGAATACATGATCACCTACCTCAAAAGAGAGATCCTTCCTCCAGTTGTCTGCATAACTTTTCTGCCTGCTCTGATCTGTTCTCATGTTTTTCTATATCAGCTGAACTTTTTCTTCCAACTCCTCTACCAATTCTGGTCCCATCAACTTCCTTTCACCTACATCATCCAAAAAAGCTGGAGTTCTACACTGCTTTCCATATAATGCCTCAAATAGTGCCATCTGTATACTGGAATAAAAACTGTTATTATTAGAAAACTCAACCAATGAAAGATGTTGGTCCCAAAATCCCTGATAATCCATCCAACAAGAACGTAGCATATACTAAAAAGTCTGAATTGTTCGATCATACTACCCATCTGATTGAGGATGAAAAGCTGTACTAAAATTTAATTTAGTACCAAAGGACTTGTTAAGGCCTTTCCAATAGATAGATTTGAACATGGGATCACGATCAGATACAAATGGAGTGGGGAACTCTGTGTAACCTGACTATATCTTTATGATAAAATTGAGAAAGTTGATCTTGGAAAAAATTATCTCTTACAACAAGGAAATGAGCAGATTTAGTCAAGCGATCAACAGTAACTCACATTGCATTATTACCTCAAGGTGTCTTCAATAATAACACAATGAAGTCCGTGGATATATTATCCCATTTCCACTCTGGAACTAGTAAAGGCTGAAGCATCCCTTTTGGTAACTGCCGCATTGCTCCAACCTATTGATAAGTCGAACACTTCATAGTAAAATTAGCAATATCTCTTTTCCTTCCATCCCTCCAGTAATACTCCCGAAGATCTCTATACATCTTAGTACTGCCAGGATGAACGCAAAATGGAGAACTATGAGCTTCACATAACAGCTCTCTCTTCAACTGTGAATCACAAGGCACACACAAACTCTTCCCAAATCTCAAAACATAATCATTATCTAAGATGAATTCAGGTAACATACCCTTCTGAACCAGCCCTACGTTTTTCTTCAACTAACTGTCTTGCTTCTGTTCTTTCTTAATTCTGTCTGATAGAGAATATTTCATTTATACCTAAAACAAAATAGAACAATTTCATACAACAACAACTTCCAAACCAAAATTCATCAAATCCTTAACCAAAGGATCACATTCCAAACCAAACATGGTTAATGAAGAATTAATTTTTCGACTCAAATCATCTGCCACTTTATTTGCTTTTCCTGGGTGGTAGTGAATTGTGCAATCATAAACCTTGATTAATTCTAGCCATCTACTTTGTCTCACGATAAATTCTTTCTGAGTGAATATATACTTTAAAAATTTGTGATCTGTATATATTTCACACTTTACACCGTAGAAATGATTCCTCCAAATTTTAAAAGTGAAAACAAGAACAGCTAATTCCAAATCATGTGTAGGGTAATTTATCTCATGAGTTTTCAATGGACGTGAATCATAAGAAATTACCTGATCATTCTACATTAGGATGCAACCAAGCCCATTCAATGAAGCATCGCTGTAGATAACAAACTCACCATTCATGGAAGGTAGTTACAATACTGGAGCACTCACCAATATTCTTTTCAATTCTTGAAAACAATCATCACATTCTTTTGTCCAGATAAACATATCACCCTTCCGAGTTAGATTTGTAAATGGGATGGATAACCGTGCAAATTTTTTTAAAAAAATTTGGTAATAGCCTTCCAATCCAATAAAACTAAAAATCTCAGTTATATTTTTGGGTCTTGGACATTCATCAACAACATTTGTTTTTGCAGGATCAACAATAATTCCATCTTTAGAAACAATGTGACCAAGGAAAGAAATTTGTTGCAACCAAAACTGACACTTTCTGAATTTCCCATACTATTTATTTTCTCTTAAGGTTTTCAAAATAATCCTTAAATGACTTTCAAGATCTTATTTACTTTTAGAAAACACCAAAATATCATCAATGAAAACAACCAAAAACTTATCCAAGAACTCATGTAAAATTATAATCATAAGGTCCATGAATATAGCAGGTGCATTGGTTAACCCAAATGGAATATCTACAAATTATAATGGCAATATCTTGTACGGAACTTGGTCATCAAAATATATCCTTCCTTTACCTTCAACTGATGGTACCCTGATCACAAGTCAATCTTTTAAAAATACTGAGCTCCCTTTAGCTGATCAAACAAATCGTTGATATGAGGAAAAGGATATTTGTTCTTAACATTGATGTTATTAAAGGCTCTATAATCAATGGAAAGTCTCATTGAACCATCTTTCTTTTTGACAAACAAGACATGAGAACCCCTTGGTGATGTGCTAGTTTTAATGAAAACTTTCTATAATAAATCTTGTAATTTCTCCTTCAAATATAAAAGTTCAATTTGAGCCATTCGATAAGGGGTTTTGAAATTGGCTTACCATCAGGAACTATGTCAACAATAAATTCAACTTCCCGATCTGGTATTATTCTAGGAAACTAATCAGGAAAAACATCAGGATACTCATTTACCACTGGCACATCATTAATCTGAACAGTTCCATTGTTTTCAACAATATGTGCAAGGTAACATTAATTTCAATCTTTTACAAGTATCTCAACCTCTTGATATGTTATCAATAGTAAGGGTTCATTATTTTACATAAACTGACAGTCTTTCTGAACTGAAAATCATTTATCTCTACAGTAAATCTTAGCATGGTAAACAGAGAGCCAATCCATACCCATGATAACATCAAAATCTAATGAGGTAAAACAATAAGGTTTTCAAGAAGATTCTTTCCACGGATAAGTATAGGAAGATTCTTATAAATTATTTTTGCATCAATGCTTCCCCCATGTGTTTTTACCACAAGTTCCAGAGTCATTTCCTGAGATGGAATTCCCAATTTACAAGAAACGTTTTTAGAGATGAAAGAATGTGTAGACCCTGAATCAAACAAAACATTGGTACAATCTGAAAAAACAAATAAAGTACCTAATACCACTTCATTTTATTGCCCAAAAGCTGCTGATGTAGTTACAAAGGACTTCACCACACCTTTATGCTTGTAGTCCGACTTCTTCCCATCATTCAAACTCTTTGTCAAACACTCATTTTCATAATTACCCATCTCATTGCACTTGAAACATTTCAATAACTATAAATCAAATTTGGTCGTACCATTACTCAGAACGTTTCCAGTGTAATCACGAGCCTTATGTCCGATCTTAACACATCAGAAGAACTTTACAGAATTCAAAATACATTCCCCAGCATGCTTTTTACCACATTTATCACAAACTAAGAACTTAGTTTTCTTACCATCAAACATTTTTGAAGGATTCTTTCCTTTCTCCTACCACCGCGGTCTCTTCTTCTGTTGGTTGTCATAAAATAATTGCTCATCGGAAAAATCCATTTCCAACTTATCAGAACATCGAACAAGATTTTCATTATTTTTTAACTCACGAGAAGGTAATGTCCTTAAATATTTTGGATTTCATCCTTAGTAAAAACGATTTATTTTAATATCAAGGTCTCAGATAACATTTGGAGCATACCTTTCCAATCAAGTGAACTTTTCTTCATAATATTGCAATGAGTCATCCTCTTTCCTCAATTCCAAGAATTGTTTTTCCATCCTAAGTCACACACCCTTAAGGAAATATTTCTCAAGAAACATTTCCTTGAATTTTTACCAGTCAAGAGAATCAATCTTATCAGCATCCCTGATATTTTAACCATCGACCACCACTGACCTGCTTCACCCTCCGAACAGTAAACAACAAGACTAACCTTTTGATTGTCTAAACACCCCATGACATAGAAAATCTTCTCCAATGCTTTAATCCACCCGTCACCTAGCACAGGGTCAGATGATCCTATGAAATATGGGGGATGTTGCCTCATGAAATATGCCACCACTAGCATGTTCCTCTAAGGTTGATCAGGCTAATCTCGTGCATGGATAATATCACCGTTTATAGCGTGAGTCAACTGCACCATTACTACAACAAACTATTTAGTTCAAATTTTGACCATCTCAGGATGCTAATTTGGATGGTCATTTCCTTATGTATTCCTTCTTAGCACTGCTTCCCTATTTACTCTACAGAAAACCATTCTAAACAAACATATAATAGATGAAGCAACATGGTAATCTTCAAATGCATTATCATTTAAATTTGACCATAATGTAAAAAAATACTTTTGGATAATCATTTAATATAATTATAACTCCTAAAGTTATCTAAACCGACCATTGATACCAACTATAAGGCCCCATCCTTAAACATTACTTAATCTTGGGTTATTTTAAGAATTCACATTGTAGATATTTTCAGGTTTAGTGTTTTAGAGAATTAGATAATAAATCATGCATTACATTCCACATTTATACAAAGTGGTTACAACAAAGACAATATTAATTTTTCCCACCAAAGGAAACATATTTAAAATAAAACATGGTTTCTTTCTTAACACTTCCTTGACACTATCATCACATTATGTTCATTTCCCTTGACTTGTGAAAAACATTTCAAAAACACGGGATGAGAATAAAAAGCTCAGTAAGGGATATAGCAATACTGAAAGAAAAAATTAGTCCGTGTATACATAAAAATCAATGAAATTATAAATTACTCATAAAAATTAATCACATTAACATACCTCATGAAATCATAAGATTTATGAATAACTCATTGAAATCATAAGACAAAAAGGTAACTTGAGTCATTCATAACATTCTTACGTAGGGAGAAACCCTCATGGATACGTTTGGAATACCCATAACTGAATATTCCCAAAATGTCTTCAGAGAAACCTTAGAATTTAACTCCTTCACATTACCCAATGCATTGTAGAGATATATCGGGCTCACCCTCCCTAATAACATTATGTCTTGTAAAGGATGCTGACAGTCAAATAATGGTCCCGACTATAGAGAAGTCGTTGTCGCCGCATACGTAAGACAAAAACATTCCCTTTTGTCGTTTAGTAAAACGACTCATGTAAAAAGATTCTTGTTGAATGAAATTAAAATTCAAAAGGGTTTATTATACAAATAATAAAATAAGGTCGTATATAAATTGATGTATGCCTCAACAAATGGATATTGAGACGAAGTACCTTACCTCAAGTCCGACTTGTTCTCGTTCGTTCTTTATATTCCTGAATAATAAACAAAGGTCAATTTAAAATTTATTAATGACATCATTTAATGCTTATTATTCAATTAATATAACATATTATCAATGTTATAATAATTTCTTAATTATGTGAGTTCATATCATACGTTTTTTCAATGTTCGGTAGATGAGTCAAAAATGAACTTGTTGGAAAAGAATTTCCCATGTAGTTATAAGTACATCATATCCAGAATGGAATTAATGATTTAAATATCATATATATCTAGTATAAATTCATTTTATACTATTCAATAACATTTTGAGATAAAAAATTAAATGCACCATTCATGGAGATGGTAGGCCGTACGTACGCTTGAATTCTACTTTCATTTCATTGTCATATTAAAGAAATTAAAACTAAAAGATACATATATATATATATATATATATTATGATTCCAATATAATATATATGTTATATAGGTAAAATAAGTTCATTAATTAAATTCCTTATAAATTCCATGTTTGTCTTGTACGAGTCACATCACTTGAGGGGGCGGTAGTCCACACTTCCTCAAAAAAAATTATCGTAGTTCCACAACATGAAAAGCCTAACGATGTGATTTAAAAATTAAATTCATATGAATATAGAAAATATAAATACCCAATATAACATATATACATACATTGAAATCATAATGGCCACCATTAAAGGTGTTAAAAGATGATTGAGCATTCATCGTTTCGTGAGGCAGTAATTCGCCACCCACAGAAACAGCATGTTCTTTAACTATTAGACGGAGGTGTGTGTAAGTGTAGGTAGAATCCTTATCATAACAACATCCTAGTATATTGAGGATACTGGTGTTATTATGGGAGGAAATAATAAGATGATAGTGGTGAGTGAAGAAGGAAAATTATTGGAAGAAACTCGAGAGAAGACATTACCTCTAAATCGAGTAACGCTATTTGATTTCAGCCAAAGGATTCCATGGAAAGTCTTCTACAAAAAAGTGACACTTCTAGGAGTAATATAGTGATGTGTAAAGATAATATGAATAGAGGTTGGATGAGCCAAGGGCTTGAGAAGTGTGGGTAAGTGGTTAGAGGTGGGGGCCTTTTATAAGAGGGAAGAGGGTAGCTTTTGGAAAGTCTTGAAATATTAATTTATTATAAAATGATTTTTGGAATTCAAAGGTCCCACAATTATATATTTTGAGGATAAGGATATAAGTGTTTTAAATCCACCCATCCAATAGGTTTTTGACATGTATATGTCTTAGATGTTACCTTATCGTTTCATATTATTTAAATCATTCATTAATGAGGTAATCACTGCATTATCATGGTGTCATAAATAAATATATTTATTTAATGTCTAAAAATTATAAAACAAATACCATGATGTTGGAAATATTTTTAGATTTCCAATGAATTTTTATATTCTAAGATATCATTTATGTAAACAAAATTACAATTGTTTTACTTAGGATATACAAACCTTTGTTATATTTTTCTTCTTTTTAACAATAATGTCATAATTGTCCCTATCACATCAATGTGACTCCATGGGCCCTCAAGATCGGTAAAAAGATTCCCATGGTAGGACATGACTCAAAAAAGAAGATTTGGACACATTTTGTGGTCATTTTATATTATTATGATATTATTTTATTACCCTTAACTACCCGATTACTAATTGACCACGATAGTTAAAGGTAGTTACCATCATTACTATTCATAATGTCAAAAAACAAAAGATTCTTAATTACATAAATTTGACCTTATGATTAAAAATATGGCATCTATTTTACCAAATTTGAAACAAATAAATTGAAGTAATTAATTTAAAAATAATTCCCTTTTTCAAAACAAATAGCGTGTTTTTAAGAAACAATATCCATTAAAAGATTGACACTTGTTTATATCCAATTTCAAAGTGAAATTAATTACAATAACCACCATTGAATTAGATGGTAAAACTATATTCTAATTAAACTTTAAAACCAATTAAAAGGACAACCTATCTATATAATTAAATTATATGAAAAAGCAGTTTTGATGTAAAATGCAGTATTTTCCACTATTCATTAAAAATGAACATTGTCAGAAAAATACAAAAAATTTATCCAAAGTAAATTTCAATGTCCCAATTCTGAAGAAAATGTTTATGTTAACAAGTATATATTATAAAATTGTCACAAGATAGATTTAAAAATGGTTTTCCATCAAAAGGCGGTAAAACAATCTTCTAAAAATATTACAGTATTCTTTTCTTAAGATTTGATTTATTCTCATTTTAATCCTCTAAAACACTATATAATTCATAAATAGACATAGATATGAAAATCTATTATTCTTTACTTACTTGGGATGTTACACTCACAATACTAAAATATTATCTCTTAAGTTTCATTCCTTAATTTTATTTTATTTTGAAATAAATATTATTTTCTTCCATATGTGAAAACATGAGAAAATAATCTTCTTGGAAAACCCACACATAATCACACATCAAAGTAAATTATTTAAAAAATTATCAAATCTTAATCCTACTCCCCTAAAATGTTTAGTCACATAGTTGTACTAGTATGGGTCATTCATTATTTTAGTATAATTGAATAAAAATACATATTCCTACCAAAACAAATACATAACATCTTATTTTAGATGTTAGCACCGAATAAACAAAAAAAAATGAAGAAAAGACATAATAAGAATATGATCATTGTGAAGCCAAACCACATGATTTTAAAGAACCCAATATAGAAACATATAACCTTGTTAGTATAATATCACATGATTCCACCTTTTCCTGTGACAACCATAGAACTCTCCATATAATCTGTTTGTTCTTACTTCCCGGAATAGATCACACAATAGAGGTACCTGTGAGGAAATAAAACTGTTTAAACTCCAGAAACTAAGCATCTCTAGATGAAACCAATCTTTGTCAAACCAACATATTCATAATTCTCACCTATGATAACACCCATATTGATGATTGAAATCCACGAGATACCATAAGTATCCATTGAAAAATTGAAATAGATGAACCATAGGATGTTGAAAGACCATAATAAAAACCTACCATACCATCTAGTAACATCATTGATCTTCCCATAGTCAACCATCTACAAAAACTAAAATATGTTGAACATGTAAATGAAATATACCAACCAACCTCTCACACAACCTAGGAACTTGTAATAATCCATAAACCATATTGAAAATTTCAATGAAGCAAGACATCAGACCTCTCACACAAACCACAAAATTCCAATAATAAACACACCATCAACTCAATGGGTGGGCAAAGAAACCATAAATCTATATTAAAACTCTAATGATTATTGTACATTTACTGGCCAAAAATCCACATGATAAAAATTACAATAAAGATAGCATGAGAAAAATTCTCTCATATAATGGTATGAATTAATCAAGGGATGTAAAAAATAGATAAACTACTATAAATACAAGAAACCATTATTGAAAGGGGAAGCAGAAACTACATTCATTACAACATAAAAATAGTCTAATGTGAACAAAAAAAAATACTTTAGATGAAACACTAAAATGGATGTCTTTTTACAAAACATTGACAACCATGATTGGGATGCAATACATTTCACATCCCGAAGTATAGGTGAGAACCCTTAATAAATGCAATAAAGTGCTAGGGAATTTAGAAGCTACATCTGGGACCCCAATACAGCTACGAAATCTCTAAATATCCTTGAACTTAGTGTGGACAAAATGGATCCCTTAATTCTCAAGTTGCATTATCAAACATATAAATTTGAATTTCGATATATGATAAAAGAGGTAGTGGCCAAGGAATAAAAAATTAAATTTTCAAATGGTTTAAAATATGAAGTAATGAACTTAGCATTAGTATAGTACTTCAAAAAAGATTATAGAAATATCTCTCAGTTTCCAAAAAAGGAAATCAATGGGGGAGACATCATCGAAGGGGGATATTTGACACTTTATGACTAAACAAATTGAAGAAGATGATATTATTTTAGAACCCATTGAAGTTTTATTCTATTATTATTATAATACACACTTATTTATGAAGAAATTTCAACTTTTAATAAGAGCTATGAAGTTAACTTCACCATCATGTTCATTGTTTAATAATGAATTATAAACAACTTCACACTCATAAAAACAATTTTATTTTTATAAAAAAATTATAACACATCTTCAATATAATTTTTTGAGGCTTCATTTCGTCTTATTTTGAATATGAATAATCGATTTGGCTCATACAATAACTTCTTTTAAACTAGGAACAATCAATATAGTTCCAACAATTATGATATTTTTTAACTATTCCTTTCAAATCTCAATGTTTGTATCACTTATAAATTATATCAATAATTTCCGTGAATTCCTCTTCATCATCTTAATCATCTTAATTAAGTGAATACTCTTCTATTTGTTCAGAAATATACATCCCTTTTACCATAAAATCAAAAACACTTTCTTCATTATCTTTATTATTTACTAATTTTTTTCGCATTTGATATTACTTATTCCATTTATACCCCCTCTAATATCCATAAAAAAATATTTATACACCTTGCTACATAACCATACTTATTGAACATTTATCCAATAATTAGTGGTCTACTTCTTTATCTGACATTCACCCAAAAGAATATAATAAATTTTTTTTCTATCATGTGATAATTGGAAAAAAAATCACCCTAGACCTTACATTGTGTGAATGAGAGGTTAATTCACATGTTTATTGAAATTATATCTTGTGTGAGAATGATATTATTAAAAAGAAACCATTTATGTTTTGTGTAACAACTGTTAGGCTAATGGGAATTATGAAGATAAATTCTATGAATTCCAATGGAATATACATCATCAGAACACAAGGGACCAAGGTAAATATTATTATATTACACTATATTAATTGGAATGATTATTTTTCATGTATTTGGATTAAAGGATTATGTTATAAGTGTATTTAGTAGACAATAATTTTTTTATAGGAATCATGAACGATATAATGAATGTATTAAATTACCTTTTAATTAAATATTTGAAACCATATTAGGAATAATATAGATTATAATAAGTTTTATTATTTGTAAGGGGGATTTTTTTTCGAAAATAGATGATTTGAAGAAGATAAACCGTAATATGTTTTCGATGCAGAGACAGTAATGATAAATATATGTTTATGGGAAAATATTTTTATCTCGGAAATTTATTATAAATTTAAGGTATAATGGATTGTGTTTACAAATTATTTGGATTTATGAATCATATTTTACAACATGTAATTTTTTGGGAGATTTAATATTTAAATTAAGGTATATTGTGATCATGTAGTTCACATATATTGAATTTAAATTTAACAAACTCTTTATGTTATTTATGGAATATAAACTTGATTTTGTAAAATCTATATTAATATTTTTGGACATTGAATATTCTCCGACATATTTTGGAATAGTTATAATGTTAAACAATCATATAATGGATTATATATAAATATGGGTGTCATTAGATAACATTTTATAACCATTTTAATATTTGAGAATTTCCATAGATAATTGGAGTGTCTTATCATTCATTTAATGAGATATTGATCTAAATTTTTTTAATTTAAATGTTTCAGGAATATGGCTTCCTATTTGTTATTTATTTCATGGAGAAATAGAGGATGCATTTATCCTTAAAGTAATGGATGATGCATTAATCCTTGGTCATTATTAATTTTCATAATGCACATATCTTCACATTCTTCCAATGTAATCCTTCTTAGTATAATAGAATTTTTCATTATTGATTAACATCCTATATACCTTACTCTATTACCAAGGTGATGTTTTTTAACAAAAATTATTTTATGGGGTTTTGATAAGTGTATTCCCAAATGCCAAACCATTCATTTCCAAGATCATGATTCTATTTCTAGGTTACAATTTAATTATGGTGGTAGATTGTAACACCCCAAAATATTAAGACGAAAAATATATTTGATGGGGATATATTAGAAATAACACTAATTTTATATCACAATGGAACACAATAATAATTTATGATATATTTATTTTTAAAAAAATTCAATCTCATTAATATCATGCAATTCACAAAACAATTTGTCTGAAGGAAACACATTACTATATTAAAATATAATTATTTATACATGAACTTTATAACATACAATGTTAAGCTGGTGAGTATTAATATCAATAACTAAATTATGAAACATATATGGTTTAAAAATATAAAAAATAAATTCAATTTATATTTATTTATTATATTTAAAATAATATTCCTTGTAATGAAAATGATATGTCTTCCAAAAAAAAATTATTTTACGAAAATGTAGATTAGTCACAGATTATGATGAAATTTTAAAATAATTTTTCACTAATTTTATAAAATACCCAGATAAAAATAGATAATTTTTTAAAAAATATACATGTTAGAATTATCTTCACTTGAATTTTTTGTAATTTTCTGAAAATATGAATTTTATAATGAATAATTAAAAGGGCATATATGTTATCAACCAAACTATTTTCCATTAAATTACATACAATGTAAAATTACATTTTATATAGATACTAATGTTAAATTTCTTAATTTATGTTAAATTTTAACTAATTTAGTTTATTGGAATGAATTTTAGATTGAATTATATTATATTAATGTTTGAATAGTTTGAGAGTTTTCCTTTTGAAAATTAATTATTTCAACTCTCCCATGGGATTAATTTTAAATTAATTTATTCTAATTATGTAAATTGAATTCAGGAACAATGTATTATTTTTTAGTATTAATGAGAATTTATATTATATAATGAGTTGAAATTTTTTTAACATAATTATTAGTATAAACATTATAATTTTAATCTCCACAGCAAACAAAAGAGAGATACACATGGATAATATAAGAAAGAATTGATTCAAAATGAGAAAAATATTATCCAAATCCCATTTTATGTTCATATTTATATCTTAAAACTCTATGGTTATAATGTAACCCAATACAGAGTCTTGGTTCATGATAATAATTTGGGTATCACTTTTTCCCTTTAGAAAATTCTAGTGTGTCCCCTGCACAACTTATAAAAGGACTCCCCCTCCAATCCATTATTCCCACATGAAAAACCTATTATTTCATAATATAACAACAATTATAAAATCCATAACTATATAATATTATCATATAGTAATTATTTTTATTATCAAGAACCCTAATGGTGGACTTATTTATAAACCTAAATAGACTCTTTGAAGAAGGGTTATGTAACACCCCGAGATTTTATGAAAAATATTCTTTTTAATTTCATTAATGTATTGTGTTATACGTTACACCAAAAGGAGCTTTCACAACAAACATCTCTGACTTGGATTGAATTACACGCAATCACGACCTTCCACGATAGCGTGTGTTGTACTCAACACCAAGTTTCGCTAAACAACGATATGCTATTAAAATATTATTAAAACTAGCCGTTATGAATAGTAATAACCACTTTATGAAATTTTGTAATTTTTATTTTTTAAAATAGACATCATTTTTGGATTCGGAATATCGAAATTAGCTTAGGGTGAAATTTTGGTGATTTTCGGATTACTTTCATATTTTGATGAATAGTGAAAATTACTAAATTTTAATTAAAAACAACTTTTTCAATCGAAATAATTAATAGTGATAAATTGTTAATTTGAGTGGTTTTAAAGTATATTTAGAATATATTTTTACAATTTATTACAATGTTGGTCATTGGATGTAATTCTACACTTAAACCAGACATAAACAAGTGTCAATCTTTTGATAGTTATTATCTTTTAAAAACACGCTATTTGTTTTGACGACTAGAATTAATTTTTAATGCAACTGATATGTTTTGAATTTGGTAAAATAGACATGATTTTTGAGTTCATAATATCAAATATAGCTTAGGCCCAATTTTTGGTATTTTTCTGGAATCTTTCATTTTTTGATGAATAGTGAAACCACTAAGTGGTAGTTTAAAAAAATGAATTTTTCATAAAACATAATTTTACCGCTTCTGTGAGTGGAATTTCAAAACTCAGAGAGACACTATTGATGTCAGTAAGTAAAATGTGGTTCAATGAGATGAAAATAATTTTTGGTGAATAGTAACTTTTTACTTTTTTTTTACCACGGTTAAAAGTAAATAGGCTAATTAAGGGTAAAAATGATATTATTATTACCCAAAAACAAGTCCTAATTCTATTGGACAAGTGTAATTCGACCACAAACAACCTTAGGAATAAAATATGACCATTTAGGCCCACTTGGATTAGATTAGGACATTTATTATTAATTTATTTAAAGAAGGGTTAAAATAGTTAAAATCATAGTTTAATAAGTAAATCATTTTTAATATTGGGTTATACATAAGATAAATTAGACTATAAATAATCATTAGAAATCTAAAACGATTTCCTACATAATGGTATTTTATTTGTAATTTTTAGACATTATATAATTTAATTTATTTATGACACAATGATGACGCAGTAATTATCTTATTAATGAAATATTGACATAATTGATGTTATAAATACCCAAATAAATATAATTTGAGACTTTTTATGAATTCCACTAATTTTATAGGTTAATATTTCATGTTAGTATTTATTTAATTAACTTTTTTAGAACTTATCATTATTTTATGATTTTAACAAAAATCAATTACTAAATAGTGTCAAAATTGACATAAAATAGTTATTTAAAACAAATATTATATTACTAATTGTTATTTTATTCCTAAAAATCTAAGGTTCATCCAAATGACTTATATACGGTTATATATATTAATAATAAACAACTTGGGGTTCTTTTGGCTTGATATGGTATGTTTATTAACCTTATGGTATAAGAAAACAAGAAGACACGGTAAAAGTTAAATTATCTAACTTAAAGTTAAATCTAAAGGATAAGGTTAAAATTGATACCTAAACTTGTCTAAATTCTATTGTATGAGAGTATTTAGACCCATCCCCACCTTAGCCTCGAAATAAATCAATTTGGAGCTATTTAAAACCAAACATGACTTTATAATAAAATAATATTTTTAGTTATTCCAAAGGTGCCCCTCTCCTCCCTTATAAAAGGGCACCTCCTCCCTCTCTTCCTCACACCACATTGAGCCTTCAAGCTCGGCCAAACCCTGCCAATTTCTCCTCTTCACTTCCCTAGTATCATCCTAGAGGTCCTGGTATTCTTCAAAGACCATCCTTTGTTCTTTAAGTGGAGGTTAAGAAAAGGCGCGTCAAAAAGAGGTAATATCCATTACCGATCTTTTTCAATTTCTTTCTTCTTCAAATTCTTCTTATTTATTTGTTTCATGATAAAGTAATAACATCAGTATTTATTATATACTGATATGTTATTATAAATATGAAACAACTCTAACTAACCTTCTATCCATCCTACGGAAAAAGTAAATCACCGCGCGTGCGTACGTACGGAATATCGTCTCCACGACGCGATGAGATTCATTCTCCATGTTAACCATTTAAGAATGATTATAAAGTATATATAATAAATAATAATGAAATATATGACATTATAAAGCTACTGTATTTATGTATATATGTATGTCATCTACTTACTTTCATTCAAGACAATAAGGAAAGGAAAACAGTGTTCATGCGTACGTATGGACTACCGTCTCCATTAACGGTGTGTTTCATTTCATTTATCTATCTATTATATATATATATATATACTGAATATATATGATATATAAATCATGTTTTATATTCTGCAAGTATGTAAATCATGATATAAGTAATAATAATGTCAAGAACAACAAGTCCAAACACCTACGATAAATGAAACGATTTTTTCCAAAACGCTTCTTTAACATGGAATTTACAAAAGAACGGGTAATATAAAGTCATAAGTGCACCATATATGATATCATAACAATGAATATGATTCTGTAATAAGTTAATGACATTATTTAAATCATTATACAGTAGGTTCGGACACTTACGAAGAAAATCGGACTTAAGGTAAGGGAAATGTCACAATCTCATTTTTATCCGAGATTGTTTATACTTTGGTATTTACTGGGGTGTATTTTATCATACACATCCATGTTTCCTCAATATGTAATATTATTTCCATCCACCTAAAATTGTTTAAATCCAATTTTACCCTTCGATTAGTTTTTAGTAAAGGATATGAAAGGAATCTTTTGTTGTTTTTCGTACGAGGTACTTTTTGACTTTTCCGACAAAAGTACGAAGAATGTTTTTTTAACTTATACAGCATGAATGGATTTTAAAACATTATTTCCAAGAAGATTCCTTTACAAGTTTTCATGTTTATTTTTAATCGAATTATTTTAGTTTAAAATTGGATGACATGTTAAGAAAGGAAAATTGTTTTTGAAGTAGAAAGGATATTTTCCTCAAGAATGGAGTTCAGGTGTTTTATCAAAATTATTTTCCATCTAAGATAATAAAGGGTTCTATTTTTATCCCTATTATTAAATTGATTTGATTATGTTGTGATGGAATTATTTTTATGAATTCCTTTATCTTATATGAATTGTTTTATGATGTCATGATGTTTAAGATTCCCATTTTTATTGCATGGGTTATGCAATAATGTATGATTTATGATTTTGTGGCACACATAAGAATGGTATCATTATGAGATGGGTGGGACCTATATCTCCCTCCAATGCATTGGGTAAAGATTTTATATCTCATGAGATAGGCATGGCTGGAACGGTAGGTTATACCGGTTCAGTGAAACAGGACTGAAACGAGGGTGACTCGGTTCAGAAATGGACTTTGTCCACTAAGATAGTCTTGGAAACGAGTCTTGACTAATAAGATATGATTCTCTATGATTATGTGTGTATGCCACAATGTTTCATGTTTTAAGTTATGATTATTGGGATTACATTTCACTACTATGATTTATCCCATGTTATGAAATTATGATCTCTTTTGCTGGTTAAGATTTCCAAAAGATATGTTCTTATGAATATGACGTGATTGATATTTCTTTTGTTTACCCTTACTGAGAATTTGAGCTCAACCTTTTATGTTTTCTTTTCCCCAGGACATAAAAAAAGGATTTAGGTTTAGAAAAAAAGAATATCTTTATGGGAGATGTTGAAAATCTTTCACCACGATTAGAAGATTATATTCCGAGTTTCCAAAGACACTAAACTATTACGGTCCTTGTGTGTGTGTTTTTGTTATGTACTAAGTATTCTGAAAAAGTAATGTAATGTCCATGTACGTCAGGATTCGGGTCTCTACAGTTGGTATCAGAGGAAAGGTTTAGTCAACATTTGGAAACTAGGATGCGAGAACGTTAGTGAGATCCCTAGAGATAATTCTAAGGTATGTCTAGGGATGTCCCTAAGGATAAGTATACGTATAGGATATAGTCCTAGAACTATGGTAAAGATATTAGATTAAACTAAAGATGTTAGATATTTAAGTTACTCCCCCTTTATTATGATATTTTCCTCTCACACTATTCTTTTTGGGTTTTAGAAAATGGCTGGAAATAAGATGATTCACGATAATGGAGGATATGATGGACAATGAAATGATGAGAAACCAAATGAAATGGGATTTGGAAGTCCAAACATCATTATTATGACGAATCAGCAATCTCATAATATGATCAATAAACTCAAATTTTGTATGTTTCCTGACTCGGCTAATAAGAGAAAGATGGAGTTTCATGATGATCATAGAGGAAAGAAAGTTCAATTACCCCTATGCAAATCATAAGGGAAGAGGCATCGAGGAGAATGTTTCAAGGGAACTAAAAGATGCTTTGGGTGTAGAAAAGAAGGACACAAAGCCAATAAGTGCAAAGGAAAAGGTTCAGTTAACACCAGGGATGAGGATAATGGTATTTCTACGACACCAACAATGGTTAAATGTTTTAAATGTGGAATGTACGGGCATTATGCAAACCAATGCCGTAAGGGAATGTCTCATGAAGAGAATCAGTATGGTCGTATGGGTAGTATTTATGTTGATGATGATGAAGAGACTAAAAATGATATGTGAGATGAAAGAATTGTTGAAGCTTGGTAAATGGTTTAAGAATGTAGTGGAATGAGTACATGTTTATCATGTGTAATGTTGTATAAGTAATCTCATGGTACTATGGAATAAAGAGACATCTAAGGATTGTTACACAGTTGTCTTTCCTTGAGTTTCGAAAGTGTATGATTAATGGTACTAGTATCCATGAAAGTTTATTCAGATATTTTTGGAATATATTCTCATAATGAAGGGATAAGGATAAAATTAAATGTTTGATAGTATTCATGAGCTCATGACTGATATAAGGAGAAGGTTATGTAATGGACCAAGTATATAGAATTTTTGGATTTTGGTATGTGGAAAGAGTTAACTTTTGACAGCATTCATGTTTTCACTAAGGTTTAATGGGTATTCATTTTTCAAGAGAATACATGATTAATGTATTCACATGATTGGAATGTGACCAACAAGATATATAGGGGATAAATGATGGTATGCTTGGTTGATGACATTTCAAGTAATCATTTTCTTTATATTATGAGCTTGGACCGAAGTATTTCCTAAAGATTGGAATGGATTATGTTGGACATAAGTTAGTATTGTTTAAGGATATAAGTTTTTTTCGTTATTATTGATGGGATGTTATAGTAATATAGTTTTAGAAAAAGGAAAACATACAGGACGGGCGACAACCCCTCACTTCGGACAAGGCTGTGGGAATCGAACCCACAACCGAAGTGCGGCTGGCCTTTATCGCCTACCACTGGCCTACAGGAAGTCCCTGTTTAGTAGAAACTAGTTTTATTATATTAAGCAGTATGATATATGAAGTATAAGTCCATTTTAGGAACCATCTATGATTAATCCCACAATAGATCGACTTATGTATATTTAATAATTTTTTCTAACCTTTTGTTTGAGACAGATGGAATGAACCGTCATTCTATCACATGATCTGCTAACACATCACGAATAACAAATTCAACTTCATTTATTTAAGAGATGAAGTGGAAATTGTTCAAGGCACGAACAACAGTGAGATTGTACCAAAATAAAGTAAGTATTTATTCTAATTCAAATTCTTCAACTTTAGGGAAATCATCTTGAAAACCAAAAATGTTGTCCTAGTGCCCTTATATCCGATGAATCAGATGGTACCCTAGATCGTCACAAATTTATGGCTTTGTGATTGCTGGCTTTTCCATAGAAATGCTCTCTACCACTCTCCATCAGAACATGATGGTTAGATTTCTCTTCCATATCCATATTTTCACCTATGTGGAAACCCAGTGATTAGTTTATTTGGGTAACCATTACGTTTCATACTTTTGTTTTTAAAGATTGGTTTTGGTATTCCTTTTTACGATGTGGGTTTCTGTTAAAGAAACTTTCAAGTAGTAAACCATTTATAACCCCGACTAATTTCAAGGGCGAAATTCATTTTAAGGGGGGTAGAATGTAACACCCCGAGATTTTATGAAAAATATTCTTTTTAATTTCATTAATGTCTTGTGTTATATGCTACACCAAAATGAGCTTTCACAACACACATCTCTGACCTGGCTTGAATTACACACAATCGCGACCTTCCATGATAGCGTGTGTTGTACGCAACACCAAGTTTCTCTAAACAACGATATGCTATTAAAATATTATTAAAACTAGCCGTTATGAATAGTGATAACCACTTTATGAAATTTTGTAATTTTTATTTTTCAAAATAGACATCATTTTTGGATTCGGAATATCGAAATTAGCTTAGGGTGAAATTTTGGTGATTTTCGGATTACTTTCATATTTTGATGAATAGTGAAAATTACTAAATTTTAAAGAAAAACAAATTTTTCAATCGAAATAATTAATAGTGATAAATTGTTAATTTGAGTGCTTTTAAATTTTATTTAGAATATATTTTAACAATTTAATACAATGTCGGTCATTGGATGTAATTCTACACTTAAACCAGACATAAACAAGTGTCAATCTTGTGATAGTTATTATCTTTTAAAAACACGCTATTTGTTTTGAAGATGAGAATTAATTTTTAATGCAACTGATATGTTTTGAATTTGGTAAAATAGACATGATTTTTGAGTTCATAATATCAAATATAGCTTAGGCCTAATTTTCGGTATTTTTCTGGAATCTTTCATTTTTTGATGAATAGTGAAACCACTAAGTAGTAGTTTAAAAAAATGAATTTTTCATAAAACATAATTTTACCACTTCTGTGAGTGGAATTTCAAAAATCCCAGATACACGGTTGATGTTAGTAAGTAAAATGTGGTTCAATGAGATGAAAATAATTTTTGGTGAATAGTAACTTTTTACTTTTTTTTTACCACGGTTAAAAGTAAATAGGGTAATTAAGGGTACAAATGATATTATTATTACCCAAACACATGTCCTAATTCTATTGGACAAGTGTAATTCGACCAAAAACAACCTTAGGAATAAAATATGACCATTTAGGCCAACATGGATTAGATTAGGACATTTATTATTAATTTATTTAAAGAAGGGTTAAAATAGTTAAAATCAAAGTTTAATAAGTAAATCATTTTTAATATGGGGTTATAAATAAGATAAATACGACTATAAATATTCATTAGAAATCTAAAACGATTTCCTACATAATGGTATTTTATTTGTAATTTTTAGACATTATATAATTTATTTTATTTATGACACAACGATGATGCAGTAATTATCTTATTAATGAAATATTGACATAATTGATGTTATAAATACCCAAATAAATATAATTTGAGACTTTTTATGAATTACACTAATTTTATAGGTTAATATGTCATGTTATTATTGATTTAATTAACGTTTTTCGAACTTATCATTCTGTTATGATTTTCACAAAAAATCAATTACTAAATAGTGTCAAATTTGACATAAAATAGTTTTTTAAAACAAATATTATATTACTAATTGTTATTTTATTCCTAAAAATATAAGGTTTGGCAAAATGACTTAGATAAGGTTATATATATTAATAATAAACAACTTGGGGTTCGTTTGGCTTGATATGGTATGTTTATTAACCTTATGGCATAAGAAAACAAGAAGACACGGTAAAAGTTAAATTATCTAACTTAAAGTTAAATCTAAATGATAAGGTTAAAATTGATACCTAAACTTTTCTAAATTCTATTGGATGAGAGGATTTCGACCCATCCCCACCTTAGCCTCGAAATAAATCAATTTGGAGCTATTTAAAACCGAACATGACTTTATAATAAAATAATATTTTTTGTTATTCCAAAGGTGCCCCTCTCCTCCCTTATAAAAGGGCATATCCTCCCTCTCTTCCTCACACCACTTTGAGCCTTCAAGCTTGGCCAACCTTTGCCAATTTCTCCTCTCCACTTCCCTAGTATCATCCTAGAGGTCCTGGTCTTCTTCAAAGACCATCCTTAGATCTTTAAGTGGAGGTTAAGAAAAGGCGCGTCAAAAAGAGGTAATATCAATTACCGATCTTTTTCAATTTCTTTCTTCTTCAACTTCTTCTTCTTTAGCTGTTTCATGATAAAGTAATAACATCAGTATTTATTATATACTTATATGTTATTATAAATATGAAACAACTCTAATTAACCTTCTATCCATCCTACAGAAAAAGGAAATCACCGCGCGTGCGTACGTACGGAATACCATCTCCACGACGCGATGAGATTCATTCTCCATGTTAACCATTTTAGAATGATTATAAAGTATATATAAGAAATAATATTGAAATATATGACATTATAAATCTACTTGATTTATGTATATATGTATGTCATCTACTTACTTCTATTCAAGACAATAAGGAAAGGAAAACAGCGTTCATGCGTACGTACGGACTACCGTCTCCATGAACGGTGTGTTTAATTTCATTTATATATCTATTATATATATATATATACTGAATATATATGATATATAAATCATGTTTGATATTCTAGAATATGTAAATCATGATATAAGTAATAATAATGTCAAGAACAACAAGTCCAAACACCTACGATAAATGAAACGATTTTACCCAAAATGCTTCTTTAACATGGAATTTACAAAAGAACGGGTAATATAAAGCAATAAGTGAACCATATATGATATCATAACAATTAATATGATTCTGTAATAAGTTAATGACATTATGTAAATCATTATACAGGAGGTTCGGACACTTACGAAGCAAATTAGACTTATGGTAAGGGAAATGTCACAATCTCATTTTTATCCGAGATTGTTTATACTTTGGTATTTATTGGGGTGTATTTTATCATACACATCCATGTTTTCTCAATATGTAATTTTATTTCCATCCACCTACAATTGTTTAAATCCAATTTTACCCTTCGGTGAGTTTTTAGTAAAGGATATGACATGAATCTTTTGTCATTTTTCGTACGAGGTACTTTTTGACTTTTCCGACAAAAGTACGAAGAATGTTTTTTTAACTTATACGGCATGAATGGATTTTTAAAACATTATTTCCAAGAATATTCCTTTACATGTTTTCAATTTTATTTTTAATCAACTTATTTTAGTTTAAAATTGGATGACATGTTAAGAAAGGAAATTTTTTTTGAAGTAGAAATGATATTTTCCTCAAGAATGGAGTTCAAGTGTTTTATCAAAATTATTTTCCATCTAAGATAATAAATGGTTCTGTTTTTATCCCTATTATTACATTGATTTGATTATGTTGTGATGGAATTATTTTTATGAATTCCTTTATCTTATATGAATTGTTTTATGATGTCATGATGTTTAAGATTCCCATTTGTATTGCATGGGTTATGCAATAAAGTATGATTTATGATTTTGTGGCACACATAAGAATGGTATCATTATGAGATGGGTGGGACCTATATCTCCCTCCAATACATTGGGTAAAGATTTTATATCTCATGAGATAGACATGGCTGGAACGGTAGGTTATACCGGTTCAGTGAAACAGGATTGAAACGAGGGTGACTCGGTTCAGAAATGGAATTTGTCCACAAAGATAGTAATGGCAATGAGTCTTGACTAATAAGATATGATTCTCTATGATTATGTGTGTATGCCAAAAAGTTTCATGTTTTATGTTATGATTATTGGGATTACATTTCACTACTATGATTTATCCCATGTTATGAAATTATGATCTCTTTTGCAGGTTAAGATTTCCAAATGATATGTTCTTATGAATATGACGTGATTGATATTTCTTTTGTTTACCCTTACTGAGTATTTGAGCTCACCCTTTTATGTTTTCTTTTCCCCAGGACATAAAGAAAGGATTTAGGTTTAGAAAAAAAAGATCTTTATGGGAGATGTTGAAGATCTTTCACCACGATTAGAAGATTATATTTCGTGTTTCCAAAGACACTAAACTATTACGGTCCTTGTGTGTGTGTTTTTGTTATGTACTAAGTATTCCGCAAAAGTAATGTAATGTCCATGTACGTCAGGCTTCGGGTCTCTACAGGTTACATTCTTAATTGTGTATATTTATTTTATTCTTCATCAAACTAAATAAAATTGTATTAATCCATGATAAAATAATAACAATACAATTATATATATAATTAAACGTTATTATATTAATTTTATAACCCTAATCCATCTCCACATTCATCTAATGGTAAATGACACCATCAATCTTGTGTATAGCGCTGACTACTGCCTTGCAAGCTGATGATATACAGTTTCCATCACAACCATTTCAGGATGGATATAATAGTGGATGTAAAAGATTTGTATCATATTTATGATGTTCTTATGCTACTATAATAAGATTACAATATATTCCATCCTCATTCCCATTATACAGGGATATGATAACATCACATATATGTATATCATACTATATCCTCATGAAGTGATGTTATAGATTTTTTGCCTACATGTAACATGTAATGTATTGGGGATAAATTTAATTAATATATGAGATATTTGGTCAATAAAAATAAATCTGATTATATAATATCACCTATAAATTCATATCTTCCAATATATTATAAAATAATAACATCTCTTATGTGTACACATGGACTACCAACCTCCCATAGCGATGTGAAATAATTTTCATTTACACCTAACAAGGGTTATAATAATGAAAAATCTTATTAATATAAATGAAACATATATACGAACAATGGTTTTTAATAGTGATTTAACATTTATTTTCCTTTCATTCCATATGTCATGAAAAATGGAAATAGTGTTCTTGAGTCGGTACACCTTACCCTCTCCATTAATGGTATAGCACCACCAGTTTATGGTAAGAAAAAATTTAAATATTTTTTAATTATATAATGAATATGGGTGATTTTTAGAACATTAAATTTGTTTTTGGGTCTAAAGGGAGGGTGCATGGGTTGGAAATGATTTTTCAAAAACGTGTGACGGCCAATGGGAAAATGTGATCTTTGAAAATCACTTTGTTATTTTAAGAAAATAGATTTGGTATAGTTCATGCATGGTTATGGAGAAATTGCGAGGTAAACATTCAAGGGTCATACACAAAGAATTGTATAATTCATTTTTAATGCATGATTTGTCTAATAGTCCGACTAAATGGTGTGTAGGATCAAAGCTAGATCCTAAAATGCTGTATATTACACATATTGGCATTTAAGTATCTCATTTCCCTCTTATGTGGTGCTACCATGGTATTTTTCTTCCCTAAACGTCAAGAAATGTTATCACATATATCCTGAGGTGGTCCAAATGATTTACTTGGTGATTAGTAGCCTATTCATCACAGTAATTGTTTGTTCTTCACCATTCATGAAATTTTTTTAGATCTACTCTGTCCATATTCTAGTTTCATATAACTACACCCAACATGGGTAGATATATGTTTTTGGATGAAAACTATATTTAGATTTGTTATTTTTTTGCGATATGGGAAGAAATCTAAGGTGTGTATGTGAATATTTAACCCGTTTTCGTTGGTGTTCTTCATTCGTTTTTCGTTTTCACCATAAATCTCTTTGTAGGTGGATTTACTTCCGAATCCTATTTCTAGAATTATTTGTAATAGTTTAAAATTGATATAATTTATTGGTATTGATTGCAAAATCTAGACGAAAATAAAGATATGAATCCTATTTGTTGATGGTGAATGTGTTTTTGGTGAAATTGTAAAATATTGTTGACTTGTTGTAAAAAGTGATCTAGTTTCATGAATTTAAAATGGTGATTTTAAAATATTGATTTAATGTATTTTTTAAATATTTGGTTGGATAATGTTTTTCCGCAAAAATATTTTCTTCTTGAATTGGTTTTGGCTTTTGGAATATTGAAAATTGTTTTGGGCATACTTGGGTGTTTGTACATATTTCATTTACGGGACATGTCTGAAAGATATCCTTGTCCTTAGAGCCAAATATCTTATGGAATGTGGGAAATTATTACCTTATCATAAAATAGTATATCGATAAAAGAAAACTAATATGTATAGAACAATCATAACAAATCATGCATTTTTAGTGGAGTGACATTGTTTAGTGGAATCGTTATTCCAAATGGGACATGTAGAAAAGGATTTATTCATTTTATGGAGGATTTCATTTAACAATGGTTGTTGTTGGAAAATTGGTTAATATGGTACTTTTTTATATTTAGTTATATAATGTTTTATAAATTTATTATTTTTATTTATAAACAATTTCAGAAATTATTTTATATTCAAATGTTGCTAACTCATCTACCCTAGTTGCATGTGTAAGGATGTCATTGGGGAAAACCTTCTGAGTTTTCATACACACCCCTTCTTTGGAACTATAGGGCATTTGTTGAATTCATCTATCGAAACATGGGAAAATGGAATATATCACTTGTATTTAGGACTACTGTGTGATACTTGATCAATTTAGCGATGTTGGGTCATAGTGCTTGTGAAGCATGGAGTCCTATTGTACTTCTGGAGTTGTATTAATCATCTTTATCAATTTATATTAATGTTATATTGAATTCCATTATAGTAAAATGTGGTGGTGTTTGATATAAAATAAATGGTTTAGTGATTGTTATTTTTAACATTAATCATATAGTGATTTATTTGGTTATGTTTTATTGGATTAGTAGTTTTATTCATAAAGGGTAATCATCCACCAAATTTTTTTAATCCATATGACATTACATTATAGGCTTTGGAATCTTGTGGTTGATGCTTAAGGGATACTAATTCCTAAAATCCTTCATAATCCAATGATAAGGGGCATGAAGTTACAAATAGTTTCAATTTTATTTTTTAAAAAGTCATTTTGAGACAAGTGATTTCAGTTTGGTCCTTCCATATGGAAGAACAAGTCATCAGTTTTATTGGTTTTCGATTTGAATTAATTCTTGTCTATTACATGAATTGGGATTATAGAAATGAGTAATATTGTTTGAATATAAAATATGGATAATAAAAATATATAGCTATACTTTTTATATTGATCATAGTGTTACCTAGATTTTGTTACATAAGTGTTTTATATAAAAATTTATTATTTTGAAATCTCATTGTCATGGGTTTAGCAAATGAGATGAGCATGACATGAATTAGAGTAATAAAATCCCACTAGGATGGTATATTTTAATTGTGTTAACGATATATTAATGTTGCACTATAATAATTTCTTTAGATTGTTTCAATTAGTTCCAAATGATCTATTTTGAAAAGAGTATAGTTGATGTATTTAGTAAATGGTTTGATTTTCAATAGAATGGGGAAATTGTTTCAAAGATAGTTGATTGTAGAAAATGATAACTTGTAAAGAAATGTTCTGATAGTTAATGTGATATAATTTTAAATTTTAATAATTAGGTTGCTAGAGAGTGAAACTTATTGGGTTTTTATCTGTATATAATATGGTACCCAATAGGAATAGTTGAAACCACCATGAAGAAGCTTTATAGAATGTCATTCCACCTAAGCCACATGTTACCCAACAACTGGTTGAGAATATCATCAGTGAATTTTTGGATTTGGACAAAGTTAATTGGAGGGATGATTGAAGAATAATGGATTATTCCATCAAGTTAAAAAAAAATAATCCACCAATCTTCCAATGTTATTTGGAGCCCAAATAATATAGAGGTGTTGTAAACCTTGTTGAATCGTATATTCAATTTCATCAGCACCCCATACGAGAAAAAATTATAGATGGTGACATTTATGTAGGTCGATCTTGCACACTAGTGCATGGATCTAGCTGTATAGGCTATAGTCGATCATGGCCTTGGTTGAGAGGATTTCTAGTAATTGTTCAACAAACAAATCTACCCTCATACATTCAATATTCATGTATCAATATACATCAGTATTCATAAGCAGGAAAATCATTCTTTCAAAGTGTGTGCATCTAAATTGAATATCTAATTGAGGTTATCCCCCAAAGTTGTTTGTAGTTAATCATTGAAAGCATGAGTATTTGAATCAGGTATGAGAGAGGTGATTCACTTGGGGGTAACTATGATCTATATATTGGACTATATAGATATAGTGAATAGAGTGACTGTGGATGAACGAGACTTCCTATGAGCAATGGGAGGAGGAAGTATGCTTATACCCATTGGAACTTGTGGTAACACTAATGATGGGAGAATGAAAACGTCGGATACTTACATCTAACGTGGGGGAGAGAATTAGAATCAAATAGGTGGTTCAAAAAACATTCCTCCACAACCAAAGATCCAAGAGGGAAGTTTCTAATATTGTTCATTTTATAACATGAAGAGAGAGTGTAATGGAACACCAATAACATGCCATAATTTCAACAACATAGGACATCATAATCTCTAATGAAGTAGTTCTCTATGGTCATGTGATCGAGACCCTTATTAGGTGTCGCAAGCATGTTATTCATCGATGAGATGAGGATACTGGAAAAAATCTCATTAGTAAGACATTTCTATCTAAGGGGCTTCCAGGAATACCATGACACCATATGAATGAAAGTCTTCATAATGAAATATGGAGCATGGGGCAATGATGATGAAATTATTTGGATATGATAATATTATTGTAGATAATCAGGTGGGACCATTGATGGTGTGGCGTATGATTAATATGAATATTACCCTTATGAAATTGTTGTTTGATATCAGTGCATTGAATTAATTCATTATTATCATTCAATTTATTTAAAATATTAAAAATTGAGACGATTCCTTCTGTGATAAAACATTATACTCTTATTTTTTAATGATAATTTTGATCCTTTTTTTAGCATGTCATAGAATAGTTAATAGAGTTTAAAAGATATGGTATTAATCTATGATAGATATGAATGTCTTTTATTTAATCCATAGTATGGATAGGTTGACAACATTCAAGTCTAACATTGATTGTTATAGTTGAACATTCTGTTTCCCGAATCAGGATGGCGCTGTGAATCACTTTGAAGGAGAATGGGTTGTGAGGACAGGTAAAATGGGCTTGTTGGTACCAGTAGTGGGAATGATCTATTCCCATTTGGTGGTGTTGAATTTTTCATTTATATAATATATCAAGGGTAAGCGTTTCATAGAATTAATGGATCAATTTCTAAAACAAATTCCAAATAACTCCTCAGAGTTACCACCTTTAAAGAATTTGTAATTTTTGATTTATCTCCTTATATGTACCAGTCTTATTTCCCTTCAATAATATAGGATGGAATGGAAAAATTTAATGATGTCTAATTTGCAGTTGGAAGATCTAGAAACAAAGTGTTTCATATGATCGAGCACATCTCTATGGGAAACACCAATCTAGTTTGTAACGAAATAATATGTAACACATCAGCTATGTGTGGATTATCATAAGATTAACTATGTTACAATAAAGAATATATTTCCACTTCCACAAATCGATGAACTATTTGATCGATTATGTGGAGAAATGTGGTACTCTAAAGTTTACTTGTGATCACGAAATAACCAATTGCGAGTTCGTGTGGAAGATATTATGAAAATAACATTCATAACTAGATATGTCCTTTATGAATATGTGGTAATGACTTTCTTTCATACGAATGAACCTGAATTAATTATGGAATTCATGAACTAGATATTTCAGATATATCTTGATTCTTTTATTTTGGGTTTTGTGGATGAAATATTTGTGTATCCAATGAAAATGGATGAGCATGAACAACACATGGAGACCAAGTTGAAAATCATTTGAGACCATGGTATATATGCCAAATTATCAAAGTGTGATTTTTTATACAAGAAGTAAGCTTTATTCTCAATGTAATTTCTGAGAGAGGTGTTTTAGTGGATTCCAAGAAGATAAAAGATATTATCACTTGGAAACCACTGAAAATTTTCATTGATATATATTTTTTCTTGGTGTTATTAGATATTATCGAATCTTTGTTAATGAATTATCAAAATATAATAACCTATGACATCCACGAAGAAGAAGTACATTCAATTTCAAACGACTGAGGAATGCCAAAAATAATTCCACGATATGAAAGTATTACATATATCGACACCTATCTAGAGTTTTCCAGAATATTGACTGTGTATGTTTTGAAATATGATGATTCAGTATCTTGGTTAGGATTCATTTTCATGCAACAAAACCATGATTTTTCTTGTGTATAAAGGTGCTTGAGAGTGTTTGAAAATAATTACCCAAAACATAATATATAATTAGCTGATGTCGTCCATTCCATGATGACTTGGCATCATTACCTCTTTGGTGGGAAATTTATTGTGTTAACATTTAAGAATAGCATGAAACATATTTTTTCACGAATGGATTTGAATCTAAGGTAAATAATATGGATCACTTATCTCTAGATGTTTGACATTGACTTGATGTATTCACCAGGTAAAATAAATTCAGTGGACAATGTGTTATGCATAATTTTAAATGCTAATTTATCAAAAGAAGCTTCATATCAGTGACATTTTATGTTGGTCCTAGACGATATGCATGAAGAATATGAAGAAATATTAATGTTTGCGATGTTAATATCAATTGCGGTGGTTTCTGAGTTGATAGAAATTGTAAAGTATGAATAGACATATGATGTTGATTATATTAAAATTATATAGAAACTCCATGTGTGACATTAAGAGCTAGAGGCTATATGCTAGTTTATTGTTTTAAATTAGCAATAAGATGCGTGTACCTATGTATTTGAAGGAAATAAAATGTTCCTGTATACCACCATTAGAGATGGGTTGTTCATATATGAATACAACTGATATATAAGGCATTTAAAGAATATTTATGGTTAAATGGAATGAAATAGAAGGTGGATGCGTTTGTTTCAATGTTCATATCTTGTTAGAAATATATAGAAGAGCATTAGTGACCATCATGTATGTTATATTGATTACCTATCCCATTGTTAAAATGTGTGAAAAGTGTGATGTATTTTCTCAAATGTATCTGATGAAATGTTCTGAAACACTATGAAATAAGGGTGATAGTGGGTCGACACATAATGTCTGCCCATTTCATAGCAAATTATGAATATATTATGAGGGAGGATATATCAAAAATCAATATATATGAATTGGAAAAGTGAAATGGAATTCTAGTTTTAATAGTATCATACATAGATATAAGGTTCACATTTCATTTCCAGAAAGACTCACTTAAATACATTGGTACTCAACTATATTTGAGTATGATGTATCATCCTTAGACATATGGTCAATCTGAATGGATGAAAAAAATGTTGGAAGACATAATATGGGATTCTGTAATAGATTTTGGTGGCTCATGGGAAGAGCATGTTTTGTTGGTGAAATTATCATATAATAAAAATTATTAGGACTTGATACATATGGATCCTTTTTGTGTATTTTATGGGAATTTTTATCATTATCCACTTTTTTTGGTGGTAATAGGATATATGAAACTAGTTTGTATGAGTATTAAAAATGAAACAACAATGAATATTCTGTTGATTTGTAAAGAGATGGAGAAGGATTGGACATAAACTTTTGGGAGACATGGAGTGTTTTCACCTCGATATATTGGCACTTCTGAGATACTGAAATGGGTTGGAGAAGTGTCATATCAGTTTTCATTTCCACCACATTTTTACGTAGTACCGAATGTGTTCCATTTATCTTATTTGAAAATGTATCTGCGTGATTCTGACCATCTGATGAGATGGGATCACATTAACCTAGAGCTGGATGCCTTTTTGGTGTATATCTTAGTTATGAATGTGGACAAGAAAGTCAATATATTTCATGGAATAATAATCGGTCAAGATTAGTATTTTTTAAATATGATCACATTTTGTGAGAGACTTGGGAATGAAATTATGAGATAAAAGAGAAATGGTCAGAACACTTTCAAGAAACTTATGGTTTTCTAACTTATGAGGATTGAAAGTCCAATTATGGGGAGAATGTAGTATCCCCAGTTTCTTGTACGTAACCATTTATTTACGATTTTATGTATATAAATTATTTGTTAGATGTTTTTAGAACTTTAAATGTGTTTTTTGGGATAATGGGATGGCCCACGAGCTATGCACTGTTTTCCCAAACCATGTGATAGCCTAGGACAAACCATGAGGTTTGAAAATGGATTAGTTCATTTGAGGTGGTGGCTTCAGCAAGGTTGGTACATGGTTATGGAGATCATATAAGGTGATCATGTAATATTAATATTTGATTTAGTGGATAATGATTTCTTAGAAAATGTTTTCCCAAACCACGTGACTAACCCGTGCACAGGGTCAATGTTAGATCTCAACTATGTGGTTACAGAATATTTTCAACCTCAAGTGTCACTGTTTCCCACCCATGTGGGTCTAAGTTGATATTTTTGATACCCTAATTGTCATGTATGGTCATCCCATCAATATGACAATGTGTTGAATGCTCACTTGGTGATTATATGCTGATTACTCATGGCAAGTGGTTGTTCTTAATCATTCTTGAAATTTTTCTTAGATCAACTTCTCCCCTCCTCTCGGGGTTTTATATCTAAAAATAGTAGTGGAAGATATATTTTTATGGATGCAGTATATGTATGTATTATGTATTGGTTGTGATATGGGAATTTATCTATGGTGTGTTCCTGATGATTTAACACAGTTTCATTGGTTTTCTTCGTATGTTTATTGTTTTCAACAATACTCTTGAGGTATGTGGATCCACTCTCGACTCCACTTGCTAGAATTGATTGGATTAGATTCAAAATTGTGTTAAATGATTGAAATTTATTGTGAAATATTTATTCAAAGAATGATTTATTTTTTTGTGTGATGATTTATGGTTTTTGGTGAAATTGTAATATTTTTGTGAATTGTTCTGAAATGTGCTTTTGTTTCATGATTCTAAAATGGTGATTTTAAATTAATCCTTTTTGGATTATTTAAATGGTTTTTTGTAAAATGGTTTTCTACAAAAAGATAATTTTACTAAAATGGATTTGTCTTGTGGAATAATGGAATTGTTTTTTGGGCACACAAGGGTGTCGGTTCATATAGAATTTATGATGTTTGGTTGAAATATGACTTTTTTCACAGTTCTAATGGTGTAATGGAAGATGGGAAATAATTATCATTTTGAAAAAATGGTAGATCAATGAGAGTCTTCTCGTGAGTACTGAACTATCATAACGAAGTATGCTTCGTTAATGAAGTGGTCATGTGGAATGGAATAATTATTCCAAATGAGACTTGAGGAAAAGGTTTTATGAATTGTATGGATGATTTATTTGAATAAGGGTTGTTGTTGGAAAATTGATTACTATGGTAAATAATTGTATGTTGTTGTAAACGATTTTATAACATTATCATGTTTAGTTATAAATTTTTTAAGGAAATTGTATTTAATACACTTTTGATAACTCTACTATCCTTGTGGAAACAGGAGGGAAGTCATTGGGGAAAACCTATTGTGTATTAGCACTCACCTCTGATTTGGATCTTTGGTGATTTTTGAGATTTAAATTACCAGGACATTGGCACAGGTAATGTATCACACATCATAAATAGTAATTCATGATACTTGGCTTATTTAGTGATTTTGGATTATGGATCTTGTGAAGAATGGGGTTTCTATGTCGTGGTGTTTTATTAGTCATCTTCTAATATTTTCAATGATTTTTGTCAGGATTTGGTTTTAGTATACAATGGTGGGTTCTAATATAAAATAATTGGTTGTGTAGTTGTTCTTTTTAGTATGAACCATATTGTAGTTTATTTTTTTGGTTTTATTAGATTAATTGATTTATTAATTATGGTTAATTAATCCTCCAAATTTTTTGAAACACATAGGTATTTATTTCTATCCATTGGAAAAATGGGGAAGTTTCTTAATTGTCAGTAATTCCTCACCTCCTTCTCATGACAATAAGAATGGGTGTGACATTACGAAAGGCGTACCCCATTTTCCATATATAACATTTATAAAATATAATTAATATATATATTAAAAATATATTATTTTTAAATCATGTATTAGATTATGAATATTATGTAACCATGTTCAATGTAAATGGACCAAAATTTCTGACCAAATATATTAATGAAAAATGAAACAATTATCATAAGAAACTATTATTTTAACAAACAATTGTTAACACATTGGAGATAAATGACTGTAAGTAAATAATATTTTTTTATTAGATATATGATTATGGGTTGGGATAATATTTATAATAAAAATATTTTAGTTATATTTGAGGTTTATTCATATACTATTGAAGTTGAAAATGTGGTATGAAATTTTTCCCCAATTTCAATTTCATCGGGACATGTTTTTTTATATGAACCTTTTCACATATTTGTGCTGTATATACATCCCAATTTATTAATTAAATATGAATAAATTTTTATTCATTATTACTAATGTATATTTTTATATTTATTCATCAAGAGTATATAATTAAAATGTTACAAATGATGTAAAAATTATTATACAATCTCACATTCTTTAGATATTGTTTACATCCCCTTAAATAATATTTTTCTTATAACAATTATTCCATGGAAATGAAATCTATATAAAATAAATAAATAAATATATTCTTTCTGGTGGATATTTTTATTTCTTAAATTGTATACATTTTTTAAATATGGTTATTACCAGGAAATATATCTGATTAACTAGGAGAAATACTGATTAATTTATATCCTTTACTCAATACATAAATTTCTTGATATGGAATATTGATTCATTAAAAATATTGATTATATAATATATATATATATATATATATATCTGTGTGTGTGTGTGTGTTTGTAATTATGTTTTCATGATGATACAATTTGGGACCAGTTATAGAGAGCCCCTTGATGTATTTTCATTGTCTCATGAAACAAATAAATTATCCAAATAAAAATGGTTTCCACACAAAATTTTAAATTTTAATGACCAAAATATTTGATGTTTGATTGATATGTTAGAGATTATGCATTTCCTCACTATGATATTAGTTATTTATGTCCCTATTATTATTCAATTAGCTTTAATATATATGGATTTGTTTAAATCTCATGTGATATTGATATGGATATATTTGATAACTATTTATAACTTCCACATAATATTAATAATATTGTTTAGATGGTATGTGTTGTAGTTATTTAATTTTCAATATTTATCATACATATTTATTCATGATATCTTCTATTGTATTCAAACCCTTACAGGGCATCTGATCTCACCATTTTCTTAATTTCTATTATCTTTTATATATGTGTATGTATTTTTTGATGGATATAGAATTATAATAATATAGTTTCAATGGAAAAAACAATTGTTATTTTATTTTATAAAATAACAGAGAAATTCACGTATGTATCTAGTTAACCAAGACTACTAAACTATTCTATCTATTAGGATGTGGTTCTCTGTATCTCATTCAAATGTAATAAATGAACCACTAGATTCATTCTATTGGGGTAATTTTCATTACCACGTTAGTGATGATATATACAAATTGATCTCATGGTATACTGTATTACAACATTTTCTGCATATTTACTACATTATTGACGATGATGTGAAATCTGATATCAATATAATTTCACCTTTATTATAGGATTTTATTCTTTAATATTTTATTGGAATAATATTTTTACAATGTGTTATTTTAGGTTATTCATATTTTCCCCTAAAATATTAGAATTTCTCCTTTATGAAAATTATTTTACTTCATGAACATGTCATAATAATATATTATTCATTTATAATAATCTGTTCATATAGTTCCTCTTTATTGAAGTGAAATCTCACTAAAATACATTCCATGAGGAAAATTCAACAAAAGATGGAAATTCAATCCTCACAAACATCTAACCAATCCTCATCAAATATAAACCAGGAAAATTAATATTATTTTTGTTTTGATTTAGTAACACATAAATCACAATCCATTGGATATACAATATAATCATTTCACAATACATAAGATTTGACACATTTGGTTAATTATAATATATTTCAAAATGACTCAAATTATATATATATTTTTTTATATTTTGTGTGTTAATTATTATTGTCCTATTGAATCCCTATCTAAAAATATCAAGAGTTGTTGAATTGAGTTCCAAGAGAATCTATTTACATAAAGATAATATCATTGTGGAATGTGTGTTCAAATCATTACCTTGAAAATGATAGGGGAGAATTTAAATTTATCGAGGAAAAAGGATTTAAAACAACATATTTTTAGTGGTTCGGGGAACAGAAAACCCCTTGTCCACCCAACCAACACTCTCCTCAGTGATATTGGGAATTTTCACTATGACGTCCATTTTTCATGGGACTCCAAGATGAGTCCAAACATGTTTTATTTATTATAATAGTACAATATCATTCATACATTATCTCCCAGTTCAGAACATATATACATTCATAAAAAAATTACTTAAAATGTGGATAAATCAAATAGATATGTACAAAAATAAAAAAACAACTGCATTACATAGTTTCAAGACAAAAATAATAATGGATTAAGATAAATTGCAAGAATTTTATGATCATTAGTTCTTTTCTATCGGTAATCTTATATAGTGAATGATAGTATTTAATGTATTCCACATGATTTTTCTATATGATCTTGTCAATGTACATTAATTATATGTCACTATTAAAATAGTTTTTATGTACAAATGTTTCTTCATGTGTCTTGTTTTTCATATAACCATGCAACTTTTTACTCTACATTTTTAACTCTGCATTGATTTTGAACTTCTGAATATGATATAATCACAATGGGAGAGTGGATAATTCCTTAAAAATTTGATAATACAGGTTATTAATGGTATGTGTTCATTCCTTCCAAATATAGATTGACTTATGATATGGATATTTTAGAAATCTTATTAATCATATATTTCTATTCCTTCCATGGTGATACTTTATATAAATTTTTCATTCCTAAAATAGAAACAATTTTTCTGATACTCTTAAAATCATGAATGAAACATGTTAAGAGAATATTAATGTAATCATAACATTATCTATAAAATCAAGTTCTTCATAATATATCCAATTAAAAATAAAATTATCATAAGAAAAATTTATGTGAGGATTCATAATATGGAAAATTGTTTTTCTTATTCAAATTTTAATATTGATTGAATATTAATTTCAATGAAAAATTTTCATTTTATGAGTAATATTTTACAATACTTAACATTACTACCATTTTCCTATGATCATAATAAAATTTTATTATTATTATTTATAATAAGATAAAAATGTTTCATAACTAAATTTTTTCTAAAATAAATTATTTTAAAATGTCGAGGGATGTAAATTATTTTCATAAATCATTATATTAAAAAGTAAGACAAATAACCAACATTAAACTTTTATATTTTTCACAGAGAAATGATGCTATTAGAAAAAATATATTCTAGTTATAAAAAATAATTTACTAGTGATTGAACAAATTTTCTAGGTGTAAGATAGTCACTTATAAATATTTTATGATAAATTACTTTGATAAAAGATAATTTAAAGCACATAAGATAAAATTAGTATAATAAAAATATCGATATCGAGAACCCCAAAAAAAGATAAAAACTAAGATATATTGGAAAACCATATTTTTGTCCACCAATATTTCCTATTTTGATGATCCAAACCCCCATTGAATAGAAACATTATTTATCTAAAAATATATTCAATATAACATTTTCTTATAATAAACTTGATAACATCCTTTTTTCTTCTCCACTTTTTAGTTTATTAATCCCCTTCTTCTAATCCACCTTATTATGATATCAAAAAAAGTATAAATTATTACATAATTAAAAAACATCATTAATAGGAAGGAGATCATAAATAATTACCACTTAATAGATGAGACAAATAATGTAGATTTGTATTATAAATATAGTTATGAACATTCATTAAGAAACAATAATACAAATGGATGAAATAAAATCATTAAAAATACAATACTATAATAATTCAAGATCAAAAGTATTTTTTAGAATCATGGATCCAATGTTTTTGAAACACCCATTTTACCAATTATGAACATTATTAATGTGTCACATTTATGATACATCATACAAGTTTTCATAAAGAGGTTTTGAGTTATAGTGGATTTCCAAAAGGTTGTCATGATGTAGAAATGTAGAATGAACCATACCTCTAACGATACCACCTAATGTGAGTAATGATTCTTAACTTCCATCTAAATCACATCAGGCGATCCTTATTGAGTTGGTTTTGATTTGGATAATGGTTTCATGGTAACTTTCCATAACAAGTTTTATATGAAATGAAAAATAATAGCATATATTATTGTTCTGTTGACGTTATTGAAATATCATAAAAAATCATGATATGTTACTTTATATAGACATTGGATGGGATAAATATCTCAATGACCCTTTTAAAGGTAGATTAATAAAGATCGACAATAAAAGGTAATGGAATATATATCCCTCTATTTTTCAAAATCAGTTATGAACAATAATTTATTCTCCTCACCATTTATTTTTTGTAGTAAAATAGAAGCGATGTGAAACCATTCCAGGACCTCTAAATGAAATTTCAGAAAAAAAAGTTACATCTCATTTTTCAGAATGTCCAAGGAAAATCATATTTATAATGTCAAATAATATTTATGAAAAACTAACTATGTGATAAAAATATATTATTTATTTCCCCTTCATTGATACATGGTTCTTTGGTGGTTCACCAAATCCATCGGCCAATTATTTTTTTATTTATAGTATTTGGATTTCAAAATCCTTATTACCAGTTGTTGGAAATATTCAATAATCTTTTCTAAATACTTGAAACTATTTTCCATGTATCAATAAAATTATAACATTATAGTAATGATAATGGTATTATCCTTTTTCAATTGATATAATATCACCTTAATTTGTTATCCCTTTTTATTCAAATGTAGGATTATTTACATTTGAGATTGACTAATGGATGTAGTATAACTCTATAGAAAAGATTACCACCTTCTGAATTCTAAATATCATATTTCTTAATATAATGTTCAAATTTCTAAGAGTGAATTTAACATTTCATTGATGGAAATTATAGAAGTCATTGTTTTTATTTTTAGACTTACTCATTATAATATTCAATGTACATCCACATATTTTATAGCTTCTCTAGTATGTTTCATTGAAAACATTTCCAACACCAACTGGACCAAAAAATTCATATCATCAACATCACATTTAGTGACTATGTTATACTAGAGATTCTAATTCTCACTAATTAACTAAATTTAATAAAAGATCATTGATTCTAATTTAAAATTAATTTGGAGAATCTTTATAATATTCTATAACAAACTATATCAATTTATTATGATGAAATTCAATACCCTGTATGTGGTGCATGAATAGATAAAAAATTATCTTGTTTATCATCTATACATAATATTTCATGATTTTTTTTCTATTAACAATAGGTCTCTCATCCCTATTGGATGGTTATGAATCATCATATTATAATCTTATACATGAATAAATATGATTTTTATATACTTATTTTGATAATTATCCACCAACATATTCTTGATTAATAAATACAATAGATTTTATTTTTACTCTTCAACTAACACCCAAAAAACATAGGTATTTAATCCTAAGGTATGGCCAAATACTATATTGATATGTTCCTTCATTGACCAATATTAACTAACCATGTAATTGAGGATTCTAATTCATCCCTAACAAAAGATGTTAGTATAACATTAGGTTGAACTAATAAATATATAGTAGGACACTAATATTAGGAGTATGTCATTATTTAAAATGATTAGCTACAAGTACATGTATTCTCATTTAAGAAGGAGTTTTATTTTCAAGAATGTCTCTTATAAATACAATTAGTATTTTTCTTTCTATATAAACTGGTATAATTGTAATAGATTTAACATCAATAAAAATTTCCATTCGAGAACACTCCCCTATAGTGAAATTGGGATCAACCTCTATATCTTCTTCAAATATTGTAGAAAACATCTTATATAAAGTAAAATTGAAATAAAATCCAATTCATCATAAGGTATTTACAATCAACATAGTCATACCATGACAATGAGTTGTAATATTATCACACTGAAAACACCTAAATTATGAAATACTATAGTTAACATCCTTATAGTAAGATATAAATTAACTAAATAAATTCAAACATGGAATATATATCTAATAATATATCAATAAAAATTTATAAGATTCTCCATAAAAAATGAAATTTATTATGTTCGAATCATGTAAGTGAAAATTTTCAAACTCACAATTATGAACTGTGATGGAAGACTAAAATAATCTTATTAGAACCTTCCTTTTGAGAAAAGAATATTTTAAAATCATTTTCTCTGTATAGTTTGAACTAGTTATTAAATAATTTATAGTGAACCCACATACTATACAATGATTAAAGAGTTATTGATGTATGAATAACCTTCATGATGAAATTTAGATGATTCATCCAGGGCTACATATGTTATTAATAAACTCTTCTGGTTAATTGTTGTAAAAACCAAATAATAATTTCCACATAAATTAAAAACTATTACCTCATAAAACTCATTAAAATCATTTATAAAAATCATAATCATTTCATTTTCATCAATAATTTATTCCTATCCTGACGATTAATGTATTTATATATTATCATTTCTCTACCATGTCACCAATAAAAATTTATCAATCATTCACATAAAACATTCCCTAACATCCTTTAATGTTTGATTCTTCATGATGTAGTATCGATGGTTATCCTGTGTTTTTCAAATTTTAACAGGTTTTGTAATATTAATGAGATATGGAAGATTGGTTTGAATAGAAATATATTGAAGGAAAAGGGGTTTTGATGGTTTTCTAATATATAAATGACTTAAATTATATTTTTTTGTAATAATAGGCTTTAATAGTTTAAAGTGTAGGGTAATTATTATAAAAACTATATGAATTTTCCTTTAATTATGTGACTAATTATGACACTAAATAAAATATAAAATAATGGAAATAAAATATTTATTGAATCAAAATATCATCATACTATGTAAAAAATATAAAAAAACAAATTTATTTTTTAGCCTAATCAAATTTGATAAAATCAAATCAATAATAAATAAATGACATTTAAAAAATATATGAAAATTTATTTTCTATGCAATAGAATTATAGTGAGATGTCACATTTTTTTAAATGATATCCTAATAAATGATGTCATGGATTAGTGTAATTTTGATCTTTAATAATTTTTTGTTACTATTTGAAATTTTTTTAGAACACATGTTATCACATTTGATTGGAAAATATGATTCAAAAAATAAAATCAATTATAGTGTGTTTCATCAACAAAATTTTTTTTGAAAAAAACATCCTTCTACAATATAAATTTATTCAGTAGTTGATAAGGCTAAAAAGTGTTGTTTATTACATGACAATGATGTTATAGATCTATAATGAATATTATAGGTTCCCCTGGTGATTTCACTATAATGTATATATCCATAAAAACTGATATCCAAATATGATGTTAAATTAAAATATGTGGTTTTTAAAAAATTATTAATGAAGATATATTTCTCTTTAAATATTTATAAATTATTTGAGTAGTATATAAATCATATTATATAGGATTAGAATGAAATATTTCACAAATTTATATATAAAATAAATTTTATTATATATATTTTAGAAGATAATGTCATCATCCAATGATTCCACTCTACAACTTGTTATCATCTAGTTTACATGTCTCATGCATATGATGGTTAATATTGTATCTCATTGGAGTTTAGTTTTTTTCTATTGGGAAGTACAGACATCATTTTCAAATCATGTATGAATTTAATTTGGTTTAATACATTTCCAATATGTTATTAGTAAATTTGAAATACTATAATATAGTTTATCCTGAGAATTATATTAATTTAAATTTAGTTCAATATAAGCCATGAAATATAATTACACATTTATATATTTATTAAACCCAAAATAACGTCATCAACATACATTTTAACAAAAAAAATAGATTAGGATGATTTTTTCTTACAAAACTTAAGATATTCTTTTTATAGAAAACTCATTTGATAAATTAATAGAACATGGTCTTTCATTCATAGTCTTGTGGTCTCGTTTAAGTCCATATAAATATTTGGTATATTTAAAAAACACATTTTTGAAAATTAGTTTCATTAAATCCCATATGTTGTTCAAAAAAACAAAGTCCATTAAAAATCATTGGGATTTATTTATTTACATCTATCTGATATAATTTTTAATTGATATAATATGAATATTCCCTAATGATCATGATTACTTCAAATCTTTAAACAAGGGGGAATTCACCTTTAATGTCTATTCCATATTCATGATTGTACCATATTTAAAATAATCTAGATTTATTTATAGTGATTACACCATTTGAATATTTATTGATTTTAATTACAAATTTTGATCTAATAACATAATATTAAGAGGGTGTGTCGACAATTCCCATGCATTGTTGTACTTGAACAGATTTAACTCGTCAGGAATAGCTAAAAAATCTTCATGGTATAATACATATTCTATAGACATCAGTTAGAACAAAGATAAGAATTAATATAATTCTAATTGGGTTTTCCTATATTTCTTATAGTTCATACTCTATCATTTCATCCTATAAATGATTCTAAATGATGGAATTTGTGGTTTAAATGTATTATATTCAACAAAAATCTTAGTTTACAAGCCTCAAATCTTTCTCTATTTCATTCAAAAAACCATGTTTTGAATTATCATCAATATTGATGTTAAAGATAGGTTTAGCTATCATTAATTTTAGTAAATCACTCAACACATTAGATTAAATGAATTTTTGAAAATAATAGTACAATTTCATAAACAATCACATTAGTTGATTCAATAACAATTTATGTCTATTATTATAACAAAATAATCTTTGTATGTATAATAATAACCTCTGAATATTCCTTCATCATATTTAGGATAAATCATCACAATATTATACTTTTTCATCAAGACATAAACCTTGAATCCCAATACCTTATAGTAACATGCATTTTCTATTTTATTATTCCATAACAATAATGGTGTTTTCATTATGAGTTTCCTTATTGGAAATTTGTGATTGAAACAAAATTTTTTGTTGACAGGTTTATCCCGTCAATTATTTTGAAAGATATATTTATTTAACATTGTTCTAGAAAATTTCATGTAATTTCATATTCCTCATTTCAATGACACCATTCTCAAGAGGTGTTCTTAGGGTAGAAAAAATATGTTTAATACATTGTTTTGAAAAATATAAACTACATTTACTATTCTCAAATTCCTATCCATGGTCATCTATAAATTTTATTAAATTTAAAAAATTTTCAATTGTCACAAGTATATAAGTATTTATAAAAAAATTAAGATTCAATCTTATGTTTGAAAATGTAAAACCATGTAAATATTATTAAACTATCTACCAAATCCTAGATAATTGATTATCCCCCAAGAATTACATTTATAGTAGTTTTGAATAGATCCATAAGGATAATATCTATTGTTCATTACATGAAACCATCATTAATCAATTTAAAATATGAAATTTGTTTCATTCCCATTTGAAAAGCACCATGTGGTTTCTTTTTAATAATATTTAATGACAATAAAATCCTAAATTTAATGTCTCTTAGAAAACATTTTCAATGAGTGAACATTTGTAATGTCCAAGCATTCTATTTAAAATACATGATTCATAAACATCATTATTCAGAAAAATTTCAGTTTTCTACTAGAGTAATTAATATCTTATGTATAGACGTTATCATTTGATTATGGTTTAAACGTCAAAAATTAATCTTTGTACACAAAACAATCATTGAAGAAATTAAACTGAATTAAAATTTTAATGAATTTGGGAAATACTTATCTGTTTTTTCTTTAATCATTCAATTTAAATAAATTTTTTAATTATAATATATTTTGGATTTCTCATTAATCAAATTCCCAAAACAATCCATTATAATTATCTGCAAATGCGATATAACCTCAATCAATCATGGATTGTGAGTGAGAGTTTGATAAATATACACTCATATGTCGCGAAAAAACCATATAAATAAACCAATTTATTGTTTCATCATGTGTGTTTTTGCTAAAATTACATATAATAGAATACTATTTTTTGGTATATTTTTACTCTTAGGCCCAATAATGATATCTAAAAAATACACATTGATCCAAATATGTTTTCCCTAAAAAAGTAAAAATACATTTTCAGAATAATTTTTTAAGAAAATTTAATTTCATTTAAAATAATAAATGACTTACAATATTAAATATATTACTATATTTCTCTATATCCCAACAGTGAAACTATTAATCCTGGAAATGATTATATATTATCATCTTATGAAAAAATTTAAAAAAAAATTCACCAAAAATATTATTCCTAAATTTTATTTTTTATATTTAATTTGACAAATAAATTTATTTAGTTATTCATTACTTTTAGAAAAAAACTAAATGATTATTTAATGTTTTAATAATCCTATTATTAGTATTATATTGTCTTAGTCATTTTATTGTAGGATGCATATGACTATTCAAACTGATTTGTACAGTATAATGTTTTTTCCATATGGCTTAATATTCATTAAAAAATTATATGAATTTCACTGAGATTTGAGTTTCTTTTTGAATCATTCATATTTATTTGAGGCCCCATATGAGAAATTTAAATTTTTGATTCATAATCATGATTTTTAAAATAGTAACAAAGTATCTTATTAAAATTATCCCTAAGGTAGATGTTGGACTTTTGAATATAAGATTCATCTTAAATTTTATCACAGATCATAATAAGAGTTCAATTGATATATTTTATTTTAAATTTATAAATCTTATTATATTTTTTATGTCATCTATGAATCGAATCCACTTTGATAATAAATCTCTTAAAAAATTCATTTCATGTTAAGGCTTAGTAATTGGTGTTCAATGTGTGGAAAATATATTCACAATCTATGTGAATCTTACTTTCATATGGGAAATTGGAATCCTATTCATCCAATTCGAATGTGGAGAACATATGTTTAAAAGTATCTTATATAAGATCATTCACATTGTTTGTACCATCATACTAAAATCATATAGTAGTCCACATTAAATGAGTTGTTTTACATTGAGAATCATTATTAAACTCATTCAAACCTAGTCCATAAGTTACATGATTCAAAAATATAGACTTCAGATCATAGATTTCCTTTGAATTATATTTCTATATATCATTCTATTTCACGGAAATTTAATTTTTTTTCAATACTTAATGATAAACGATTAATCCATTGTTCATAAAATATATGGTCAATCATGCCTTAAAAAATAATAATTTTCTATATTGATGTATGGAGCTCTAACCATTTACATTCTTTATTCATTAATATAAATTGTATCCATTTGAAATAATATATTTGTAATCAACCATTAATAGATGTGAAATCTAGAGTCATGAGTTGGATTACCATAAATTGTCCAATATAATTGATAAATGAAAATTCAAGAGGGTGGTGCTGAATTGTGTTACAGGAAAACATTATTTACTATAAAACTCAGTATTTATGGTATGCGAGTTCAAATAATTCACAAAAAAATAATAGGTAGTTTAGATATAATCACATTGAAAAAAGAGATTTACCATGAGAGATTTATATTGGTTTAGGGAACAAATATCACACTGTCCACTCCACCAATGGTATACTCCATGAGTTTGGTGATTTTCACTCTCAAATCCATTTTCTGGGGGTCCCATCTACGTATAAGAAGATTTTACTTGCTATAATGATTCAAATAATTTCAAACATGCTCTCCTTATAATAGACATATGCACAACATTAAAGCACTCACTTACAATGTGTGTTTAAAAATAGATTTTCATGAAAATTAATAAAATATTGAAACACATAGTTGAAAGAAGAAACTGAATTTAGATGAAGATGTGTCATGAGAATATGATAACCACAAAAGATTAGCATGGGATGATATTAAATTGAAATTGATATATTTGATAATGCTGGACATGAGTGTTTTACAAGATAATGTCCATGTGCAATAATTCTTTGTTACAATAACCAAATTTTTAATATATACATGTCTATATCTTTCACTCTTTATTTTCATATATAAAATTAGAACCTAACTCATCCTTATAAATTACCTCATTGATTTTGATCTTATAAATATTATACAATCATAATTTCTGAGTTGATAATAAATATAAAAGTTTGTATGATATTTTATTAACGGATTGCGTTTGTTTCTTCCAAAAATGAAATATAATTCATTAGTGGTGATGTATGAAATCATCATCATCGTATCATTACATTCCTAAAAAATAGTAACTTCATAAAAATTGATAATTATATAAACAGTAAAATCTTATTATGATATTCATAAAGTCATAAATTATAATTATCAAGATATTAAGAATAGAATAATGAAATTATGCATAATAACTATGTATTCATAATATATATGATTGCTATTATTTTTTTAATAATAAAATTTTCACTGTCTTCATATGATAAAAAAATCATACTCTTTTTTTGGATCATAAGATAGAAATATTAAGTTTCTGTAGATTAATTTTTATTGAATGATATATACATTACAAAATCATGATAGATAACATTCAAAATTTATTATGGCTCTTTAGAGATAATCATTTCTGAATATTTGTTTTTGTATGGTAAAAACTATTCATAACTACATTCTATCAAAAATAACTTACTTGTATATGTGTTAGCTAACCCATTCTCTTCGTATGATAATATCATGTGGTAAATTATTTTATTTCAACATGGATTATTCTAATTTTTATTAGAAAAAACCTAATCCTTTAAATAATCAATTCTCTCATAATAAAAAAGTATTTCATAGATTTAACACATTACTAAAAAATAGATAGTCATTCATAGTTAGAAAAAGATATATTCCATTGATAAAATGTAATAGGAAATTGTTACGATAAGATAATTTAAACACCGGTGTTTTGTGAATGATCAAAATATACGAAAATAGAGTTATGATGGAACAACACAATTATATCCAACACCGATAACTCTTAATAAATCCCCTAAAGTATCTATGATTAATATTCTAAATAAATGATTATTATAAAACTACATTCCTAATTGAATTTTTTTCGATTATCTCATTGATTCAATTATTTGAAATTTATTTAATATTTCCATAGAATACAATTTTTATAATAAAAAAATTATGTTATATTCATGGGATACTTGTTACCCAAATAAGAATCATTGTTTTCCCATCATATAATTCCCAATTTGTATCATTATTTAATTAGGAAACTATTGAAATTCATTCAAATGACCACCTGAAATAAATTATATATGAAATATTTATAATTATAATTAGTATATAGAATATAATATTTTTTATTTATTGGTCGGAGCCCATTTTTCCATTGTTAAATTTTAAAACATCTAAGCAATTCGCTACTCATTAGTGATATTCCCATCGACCCTTTTTCATTATTATAGATCCTTCTAAAATATACACACCATTTTCCAATAAATATTATTAAAAATATCATTATAATGATCAATGTTAACCTCTTATTCGAGACCATAATTTCTTAATGTATATTCAATGTTTGTTTCAAGAAAATTATACTTCCATTATTCTTTAGCAAAAAAATTTCCAGAGTCCAAATCAAAATGAAATTGGTTTAAACATATAATTGAATAAAATAACACCTTATGGAGAATACTATTTGGTATCATTTGTGTCATAATTATCAACCCATTTTCTTTGTAAATATTATTATTCTAGAAAATCAACATGGTCTTAAGAATATTTATTTATCATGTTTTGGTTAACAATTCATTTTTCAATTAATTCGTATCTTATTAATATAAAAATTCATCTACATAATCAATTACACAGGTCCATAAGTCTAATTAAATTAATGTGGTGAAACTTCATTGATGAGGGAATTGGGATTTTCAAACCATTGTTTTATTCTAGTTATACATTCTATAATATTACATTATCATAGATTTATTCAAGTCTACATTAGTGAATTATGTTATGCAATTATATTATATATTTAAAAATGATTAATTAGCCTATGAAATATGATTTTATTAAAAATAATTCATCATCACTTGTGTCACGACCCGTCCTCGTGGCCCGTGCCGTGACTACCCCAAGCCCACCTTCCATAGGCCAGGGGCTGTCGACTAGCACCAAGGCGTAATTCCCGGTAAAAAGGGAAGGCATTTCCTTTGTAAAGTAAACAAACACCACAGAGTAAGCAAGCAGAAGTTAACACTAAGTAAAAACTGGGTACAATAGAAAGTGAGGTAAAGTAAGTGGTCCAGAATACAAACCCAAACTGAAAGTAAAGTTCAACTGAAATGGAAAACAACAACTGAAAGTAAAGCCGCAGCCTCGAGCTGTCCACTGGAAGTCCCACATGAAGGGTGCGTACAAATATCCTCCACAGCTCCTCGGGTCCTGCCGTCCGCTCCGAGTACGCCCCACCCAGTGATCCACCTCCGAGTACTGACCTTCTCCTCGTGCCTCAACCACGATCAGCGGTGTACGTCGTCTACAACCAACAGAACGTAGGACGGGCATAGCCCATGCAGGGGTGAGTATAAGCTACTCAGTAGGGACCCCGAGACCCCCGTAGGTCTCCCAGAATCCACAAAGGATAATCCACAAAGGAAGATATAATCACGAATTAACATCCGACTCTACTTAGGTATATGCCCAAACATATACCTAAGTCATCAATTCTCGTTCGACTCCAACATCCGAAATCATGTACAACCGATTCCACACAGGAAAACACATCCCAAACCACACAGGAAAGAAAAACGTAATCCACACAGGATATCAAGACAAACTTATCGAAGATAAGGATTCAAAGTCAAGATTCAGCTCACACGGTTATACTTCTTCGTAAGATAATAGAGATGATCGGATGTAGCCACTGATTCATCTAAGCTGTCAGACCCACAAAAGATCGATAGGTACTAACCCAACGCAATGACCCACAATGGATCAATAGGTAACTTACCCCCGCAATGACCCACAAAGGATCAATAGGTAACTAACCCCCAGAATGACACACAAAGGATCGATAGGTAACTAACCCCCGCAATGACCCACACAGGATCAGACCCACACAGGATCTGTAGGCGCTGGCCCACACAGGACCGCAGAGCACTGACCCATAAAGGATAGGACCCACACAGGATTGGTAGCACTGATCCACGTAGGATCGCTGAGTGTTGTAGTCGTCGCCGTTGAATCCACGGAGGATTTCTGTACAGTCGTCGTCGTCATCGTCGCAGTCGCAGCCAGCTCTAGGGTTGCCGCACACAGCAAGCTCGTTCCAGAGGGTCCACTCCACGAGCCTAAGGGCTGATACATCAACTAACACATAGTCCAGAGTTGATGTATCCAAAAGTTCCGTATCGTCAATAGGAACTCAGCGTCACAGACGACGCGTCAATCGGACGCCCGGTCTGAGAGTTATTGGCTTTTTCGTCCTATGGTCCCAGTTGGTTTTTAAGTCAAATCCAACCCGACCGTACTCCACCTATTTCCAAACCTCGAGCGGAGTAAGCCAGAAGGTCTGTCTCACTTTGGGTAATCCAACAAAGTCGACGGCACGTCAATCAGACATCCGGAGCTCAAGTTATAAGCGGTTCCGCTCCGAGGGCCCGGTTGGTTTTGTGTATGAACCAACCTGGCCAAACCCAAAGTACTCCGGAACCTTGAGTGTAATAAACCGAAACGTCTGTCTCGATCCAAAGATCGCATCACAGCTGGCGGTGCGTCGATCGGAGGTCCGCAGCCCATATTATGGGCAAAAGACCGTGAGATGTCCGGTAATAGGGGGTTCGGGCGCGGTCCGACCCGGCCCGATACCCTCTGGGTCGGCCCACACCGGGTCGACCCGTCCTGGGTCCGGGTCCGGCCCGCTTGAGCCAGGCCCGGCCAGGGCACGTCCCGACCCGGTCTGGGCGTGGCCCGACCTGGCGGTCCAGCCTGGGGAGCCGACCCGGTGCGCTGGCGCTAGCCAGGTGGCTCGGCCTTTTCGGACGAGCGAAGAGGCGCAGGGGGGGGGGGGGGGGGCTGCCCCCCGCTTTTTGTAACCATGGCCCCACATGGGGGCCGCTTTTTTGGCCAACCGGGGGTTACGGACCCTCGGATTTCCCCCTGATCGGCCGGCCCGCTCCGGCCGGCCGACTGCTGCCGCCATGGGACCGACAAGGGCTGGTCCCCCTGCTCCGACGACGGCAGCCCGGAACCGGCCGCCGGTTCCCCTGCTCCGCCGCGACCTTGGACCGTCCGGCGCAGCCCCACTCCGGCCGCGGTGTCTTCGAGGTTCTTTGGCGCGGTGCGGCGACACCACAGATTAGTTTGTTTCCAATGGCGCGGCGCGACGGCGCCTCGCTTCTCCGCCCTTCCTTCAACATTTTCCGCGCGGTGCTTCGGCACCGTGCCGCCTTACACGAGCCACAACATAAATCAACCAACAAGGGGGAGGAGGGTCGGCCGTGTTTTTTCGGTCCGACCTCCTCCCGTTATTGCGATTACAGGCGGTTCAAATTGGAAGGAAGAAAGTGACGAAAATAATCACCAAATAGAAACGCATAAAACCCCTACCTCGAGTGTAGTTTGAATGGAGGTTCGTCGCGGAAATAACCATCATGGAAGAAGACATCGCGGAAAGAGAATCGTTGCGTCGCGGAGAAATGATTCTTCAGCGTCGCGTCGTCGAACTCCGAGGATCTGGCGTTCTTCGCGTTTTTCGCGTTCTTCGTTGAGGAGGAAGAACTTCAAGAGATTTTCCTTTTTCTCCCAAATCCTCCCAACGCAAAAAGTTCCAACCAAAATAAAATAAGAACTTCCCTTATTTTATTAACATGACTTAATTTGAAATTCAAAAGTTGCATTAACCCTCTTAAATTAAACTCACCTAATTAATTAACATAAGTTATCAACTTTAATGGTGAGTTGAAGGAGTTTGGGAATATGAAGGGGTGGGGTTTTTGTGGGCCCCACTGCCCTCATAACCTCTCAAGGGAAGTTGGGTGGTTTCCCAACTTCCACCCAAAGGTTTTAATTACCAAGTAAAAATAAAAATTGAAGCTCAATTTTTATTTTAACTTCCACAGTTTTTAACAACTTCTCTTGTGAAAATGCAACTCTAGAAAAGGTGTTCCTAAGCAAATACCGGTGCTGCAAATTCATCGGTGCCCTCAGAATTCGATTCTGAGCACTAGTTCAAAAGTTAGAAAAACCAGCTCATTCGTTCACTGAACGTACCCGAGCTAATCTTCGGTTAGAAATTCCGGGCACACCGGGCCTCGGAATCAAGTGCCGTCAGAAACCACGTTCTTGTAAAATCCCAAAGAAAATTAAGAAAAATTTTCCCTTGAATTTTATGGGTCTTTATATTACTCCCACCTCAGGGCTTGACGTCCCCGTAAAGATACATAAAAAACTAGGAGAACAAATGTGGGTACTGTGCACGCATCTGAGCCTCCCACTCCCAAGTGATCTCCTAGAGGTTCTCGTGCTGCCATCTGATGCACACTAGAGGAATCAACCATCCCCGTAGGACCCGCTCCTGTCGATCCTCGATCTCCACTGGGACCTCTGCAAAAGTCGCCCCATCATCAACATCCAGCTCCCCATGGTCAATGATATGCGTCAGGACATGCACGTATCTCCTCAGCTAGGATACGTGGAAGACGTCATACACCCGATGCAACTGAGGTGGTAGAGCCATGCGATAATCCACCTCGCCAATCCTGCTGAGGACCTGGAATGGTCCAATGAAGCGTGGAGACAACTTTCCACCTCGGACAAATCTCCGTAATCCACGTCGAGGTGAGACTCGCAAGAAAATGTGGTCGCCATCCTCGAACTCTAGTGGCCTCCACCTCTTGTCAGCATAAGACTTTTGCCGGCTCTGAGCTGTCCTCATCTGCTCCTGGATGATCTGGACCTTCTCTGTCGTGGCCTGGACCATCTCCGGTCCCACAAGTGCTGACTCCCCAGGGTCTGTCCAGCACGGAGGAGATCTGCAAGGTCGGCTGTACAACGCCTCGTATGGTTCCATCCCGATGGTGGAGTGGTAGCTGTTGTTGTACGCGAACTCCACCAAGGGTAGGTGGTCCTCCCAACTGTGACCAAAGTCGAGAACACATGCGCAGAGCATTTCCTCGAGAGTATGAATGGTCATCTCTGTCTGACCATCTGTCTTAGGGTGAAAGGCTGTGCTAAGATGTAGCTACGTCCCGAACGCCTCCTACAACCTCTTCCAAAGCTGGGAAGTAAAGCGAGCATCTCGATCAGAGACGATGGATGATGGCACACCATGAAGCCGTACAATCTCCTGAACGTAGAGATGTCCCAAGCTCTCCACTGAGCCCTGCTCTCTGATGGGTAAGAAGTGAACCGACTTGGTGAGTTGGTCGACAATCACCCAAATGGAGTCGTGACCTCTGGAAGTGCGTGGAAGTCCAGTCACGAAGTCCATAGATATGCCGTCCCACTTCCACTCTGGGACCTCCAAGGGTTGTACCAAGCCTACTGGTACCTGGTGCTCTGCCTTCACCTGCTGGCAGGTGAGGCATCGAGAAACGAACTCTGCCATAGCCTTCTTCATGCCCGGCCACCAGTGCTGTCGTCTGAGATCCTGGTACATCTTCGCCACTCCAGGATGTACCGCCAAAGGGGAAGTGTGAAACTCTCTCAGCACCTTCTCTCGTAAAGCAGTTGGTACCAAGGTACATCATCTGAAAAGGACATCATGCTCTCCTACCATGGAGAATCCATCAGGTGCCTGTCCTGAGCATATCTGTGCATGCTGCGTCTCACAGTCGGAGTCCCCACGCTATGCCTCTTTGACCCGCTGGAGTACTGGAGGAGTGACTGTGAGTGACTGAAGGAAGACTACTCCATCTTTATCCACGAATGATATCTGCAAAGCGGCTAGCTGCTATGTCACCTCCCCAAGTAGCGGAATTCCCATCCTCCTGCTGAGTGCATCGGCTACTACGTTCCCCTTTCCAGGAGTATAGACTATCTCAAAGTCATAGTCCTGGAGGAACTCAAGCCATCGCCGCTATCTCAGGTTCTGGTCCTTCTGCGAGAAGATGTACTTGAGATTCTGGTGGTCAGAATAGACTGTAAAGCGCTCGCCCATCAGATAGTGTCACCACATATTCAGTGCGAAAACCACTGCCACTAACTCCAGGTCATGGGTAGCGTAGTTATGCTCATTCTGCCTCAACTGACGTGATCCATAGGTGATCATGACCCGCTACTGAATCAGGACACATCCGAGTATAGTCCCTGATGCATCACAGTAAACTACGTATCCAACTCCCTCCTTCGGTAACCTCAAGATAGGTGCACTAGTCAATCTCTGTCTCAGCTCCTAGAAGCTCTGCTAACTTATGTCTGACCACAAAAAGGGTTTCCTCTTCTTTGTCAAGGCTGAGAGTGGTGCTGCAACTCTGATGAAGTCTGGAAAAAATCTCTGGTAGTACCCATCTAGTCCCAAGAAACTCCGCACCTCCGTCACGCTCCTAGGTGGCTCCCAAGCTATCACTACCTCGATCTTCGCAGGATCCACTGCAACTCCCACCTCAAAGATGACGTGTCCCAAGAAGTGGACCTCACGTATCCAAAACTGACACTTTGAGAGCTTTGAATAAAGCTGGTGCTCTCAGAGTGTGTCTAGTACAACCCGCAAGTGGTAGGCGTGTTCCTCATCAGGGGTCGAGTATATCAAAATGTCGTCGATGAAGAACACAACAAATCAATCAAGTTATGGTGGAAAGATTCTGTTCATGAGGGCCATGAACACTGCTGGAGCATTGGTTATGCCGAATGGTACAACCAAGAACTCATAGTGGCCATACCGACACCTGAAGTCCGTCTTCTACATGTCCTCATCCCGAAATCTGAGCTGGTGATAGCCTGACCCGTGGTCTATTTGCAAGAACCACCGTGATCCCTTGAGATGATCGAAGAGGTCTTCAATCCTCGGTAGAAAATACTTGTTCCTCATGGTCACCTAGTTCAGGCGATGATAGTCAACACGAAGTCACAAGCTCCTATCCTCCTTCTTGGCAAACAATATCGGGGAAGCCCAGGGTGAAACACTGGGTCAGATGAATCTCTTGCCCTGCAAGTCCTCCAACTGTACCCGTAGCTCTCGAAGCTCAGCAGGGGCCATCCGATATGCTGGAGTGGATATCGGGGCTGTCCTGAGGTACAATTCAATATAAAACTCTACCTCTCTGCGAGGAGGTAGTCCTGGAACGTCGTCAGGGAAAATGTCCACATACTGATCCACCACTGCAGGAAAACTCGGAATTCGCACGTCAACTGCTCCTAGGATGAGTCTATCCAACTGATGAGTGATGGGCTATCCTCTCCTCTATGAGAGTCCATCATGTACTGTGAAGGCTCCCTTCTCTCCGGTGAAGGTGAACATGCTCCCGTCGGTGCGTACACATCGCACCTTGTGCCTAATACAGTCCATCTGAGAATGGACTGTAGGTATCCAATCCATGCCCAAGATGACGTTGTAAGGCTACGACACCGCTACAAGAAGAACCCAGCCGAAGCTCTCGCCTCCTAGAGAAAGCTCACATTGCCGGAATGACTGCCTAATCATCGAGTCTGCTCCCGTAGGAGTCTCTAGCCGTAAGGATCGAGCCAACGGATCTTTTAGAATCTCTGAGCTCCGAAAAAGGGTAGTGGCTATGAAATAATGACTCGCTCCTATGTCTATAAGAACTGCAGCAAGGGTGGAATAGACACAGATAGTACCTCGAATCATCTCGGGTGTGTCGTGGTCATAGGCCTCCGCTGCCTGATGCTGTGGCTGTCTCTGCCCGCCAGCTCCCTATGGTCGGGGTGGACCTCCTGGTGGTGGTGGTGGTGGTAGAGGCTCAAAGCGTCGCCCACCACCTACTGCTCGGCCAGCTCCTCTGCCTCGTCTGCCTGCTCCATGCAGACCACCATGGTCGACCCTCTGCCTCTGCCTGGGTAGTCCCTTAACCGTCTGCTGCTCGTTTGCATGGTGGGTTGGGAAGTCATGTGCCATGTGGCCCTGCCTGCCGCATGCGTAACACTATCTACCTCTCAAAAGACTGGCTCCACACTGTGTGCCCCGCACTGCTGAGCCAGTGTCCTGAGGTCATCTGCCTAAGGGTATGGTCTGCCTGGACCCATGAGTCATCCGTCGACTGCCTACTGCAGAAGACTATGCTACAGGCCGCCCTGCGGTGGGTCTCGCCACTGATGTAGGCTCAGCAAGGAAGATCTCGATCAGAAGAGCTCGCTCCAGTACCCCTGCCTATGTCGGAATGCTGAGGGAGATCAGTGATACCCTGATCTCATGCCTCAATCCATGCTCAAAGGTCCGGGCCCGAAAGAATGGGTCCCGTACCATGTCTTTCGAGTAGCGCGAAGGATCGGTAAGTCTCACCGAGTACTGGGCGACCGTCAAGCTGCCCTGCCGCAGTTGAAGAAGCTCTTGGATGCGCACCGCACAGAGGGTGGCTGGGACAAACTCCGAGCAGAAGAGGCTCTCAAAGTCTATCCATAGGAGAGATTCCTCGCCGTGCACCTAGAGCATCAATCTCCACCATATGTCTGCTGCCGCGTGCAGTAGGCTTGCTGTGAGGTTCACCATGAGGTTCGCTGGTGTCCTTACTAACCTGAAAACCCATACAACTGCCTCCAGCCAATCATTGGCTCCCTGAGGGTCCGTCTCCCCGCGGAACCTGGGCGGTCGCTGATGCTGAAACTTGTGCAGTGCACTAGGGCGACGTGCATCGTCAGTGGCTGGGGCTGGTAGAATTGGTGGCTCGGCAGGTAGCAGTACCGCCGGTGCCTCTGCTGTCAAAGGGCCATGTACCAAGGCCTAGTCGCTCAGTGGGCTGTCGTCACGCACAACTCTCGGAACCCTAGCTGGCTGCCATCATGGGGCCATCCTGAATAGAAACAGGTGTGCCATGGTCAAATAGTATACCCTGTGAGCTGACAAAAAGTAATCACAATGAAAACATGAAACACACATGTAATCAATGTTTTCGTGTTTTATGTCAGAAATCCGATGTCAGGATCCTGGTGTACGGATACATCAGCCGCCACACCAACACTGGACATACAGGACTGATAACCACACTCAATACTCTTAACACTATTGATTCACATAGAAAAACATCAAATTCCTGAGTTCTGCGGTAGAAACGAACTTTTCTGATACCAATTTGTCACGACCCATCCTCGGGGCCCGTGCCGTGACTACCCCAACCTCGCCTTCCATAGGCCAGGGGCTGGCAACTAGCACCAAGGCATAATTCCTGGTAAAAAGGTAAGGCATTGCCTTTGTAAAGTAAATAAACACCACACAGTATGCAAGCAAAAGTAAACACTAAGTAAAAATTGGGTACAATAGAAAGTGCGGTAATGTATGTGGGCCAGAATACAAACCCAAACTAAAAGTAAAGTACAACTGAAAGGGAAAACAATAACTGAAAGTAAAGCCACAGCCTCGAGCCGTCCACTGGAAGTCCCACCTGAAGGGTGGGTACAGATAGCCTCCACAGCTCCTCGGGTCCAGCCTTCCTCTCCGAGTGCGCCCCACCCAGTGATCCACCTCCGGGTACCGACCTGCTCCTCGTGCCTCAACCACGATCAGCGCTCTACGTCGTCTGCAACCAACACAACGTAGTGCAGGAATAGCCCATGTAGGGGTGAGTGTAAGCTACTCAGTAGGGACCCCGAGACCCCCGTAGGTCTCCCAGAATCCACAAAGGATAATCCACAAAGGAAGATATAATCACGAAGTAACATATAACTCTACTTAGGTATATTCCCATAAATATACCTAAGTCATCAATTCTCGTTCGACTCCAACATACGAGCTCAAGTATAACCCAGTCCACACAGGAAAACACATCCCAATCCACACATAAAAGGAAAACGTAATCCACACAGGATATCAAGACAAACTTATCGAAGATAAGGATTGAAAGTCACGATTCACCTCACATAGGTATACTTCTTCGTAAGACGATAGAGATGATCAGATGTAGCCACTGATTCATCTAAGCCGTCAGACCCACACAGGATCGATAGGTACTAACCCTCGCAATGAACAACAAAGGATTGATAGGTAACTAATCTCTACAATGACCCACAAAGGATCGATAGGTAACTAATCCCCGCAATGACCCACAAAGGATCGATAGGTAACTAACCCCCGCAATGACCCACACAGGATCAGACTCACACAGGATCTGTAGGCACTGGCCCACACAGGACCGCTGCGCGCTGACCCACACAGGATCATACCCACACAGGATCAGTAGCACTGATCCACGTTGGATTGCTGAGTGCTGTAGTCGTCGCCATCAAATCCACAGAGGATTTCTGTACAGTCGTCGTCGTCGTCACAGTCGCAGCCAGCTCTAGGGTTCCCACACACAACAATATCGTTCAGGAGGGTCCGCTCCATGAGCCGAAGGGCTGATACATCAACTGACACATAGTCTGAAGTTGATGTATCCAAAAGTTTCGTATCGTCAACAGGAACTCAATGTCACAGATAGCGCGTCAATCAGACGTCCGGTCTGAGAGTTATTGGCTTTTTCTTCTCAGGGGCCGGTTGGTTTTTAAGTCAAATCCATCCTGACCATACTCCACCTGCATCCAAAACTCGAGTGGAGTAAGCCAAAAGGTCCATCTCACTTAGAGGAATCCAACAAAGTCGATGGCACATCAATCAGACGTCCAGAGCTCAAGTTATAAGCATTTCCGCTCCGAGGGCCCGGTTGGTTTCGTGTACGAACCAACCCGGCCGAACCCAAAGTACTCCTAAACCTTGAGTGTAATATACTGAAATGTCCATCTCGATCCAAGGATGGAATCGCAGCTGGAGGTACGTCGATCGGAGGTCTGCAACCCAAGTTATGGGAAAAAGACCATGAGAGATCCAGTAATAGGGGGGTCGGGCCCGATCCGACCCGGCCCGATACCCTCTGGGTCGGCCCGAACAGGGCGACCCGTCCCGGGTCCGGGTCCGGCCTGCTTGGGCACGGCCCGACCCGGCTGACCCGGCCCGGCCCGGCTGGTGCGGCCCGGCTGGCACGGGGCGACCCGGCCTGGGCGCGACCCGACCCGGTCTGGGCACGGCCCGACCTGGCGGTCCGGCCTGGGCAGCCAGCCCAGCGTTCTGGCGCCAGCCAGGTGGCTCGGCCGTTTCGGCCGAGCGAAGAGGCGCGGGGGGCACTGCCCCTCGCTTGTTGTAACCGCGGCCCCACATGGGGGCCGCTTTGCTGGCCAACCGGGGGTTACGGACCCCCGGATTTCCCCCTGTCCGGCCGGCCTGCTCCGGCCGGCCGGCTGCTGCCGCCATGGGACCGGCAAGGGCCGGTCCCCCTGCTCCAACGCCGGTGGCCCAGAATTGGCCACCAGTTCCCCTACTCCGTCGTGGCCTTGGACCGTCCGGCGCGGCGTGACGGCGCCACGCCCCTCCACAGCGGCCCCTCTACGGCCGTAGTGTCTTCAAGGTTCTTTGGCGCGGCGCGACGGCGCCACGGATTAGTTTGTTTCCAACAGCGCGGCGCGACGATGCCACACTTCACCACCCTTCCTTCAACATTTTCCGCGTGGTGCTTCGGCACCACGCCGCCTTATACGAGCCACAACATAAATCAACCAACAAGGTGGAGGAGGGTCAGCCGTGTTTGTGCGGTCCGACCTCCTCCCGTTATTGCGATAACTGGAGGTTCAAATTGGATGGAATAAAGAGACAGAAGTAATCACGAAATAGAAATGCATAAAACCCCTACCTCGAGTTTAGTTTGAATAGAGGTTCGTCGCGGAAATAACAGTCACGGAAGAAGACATCGCGAAAGGAGAATCGTTGCGTCGCGGAGAAATGATTCATCGGCGTCGCGTCGTCGATCTCCGAGGATCCAGCGTTCTTCGCGTTGTTCGCGTTCTTCGTCGAGGAGGAAGAACTTCAAGAGCTTTTCCTTTTTCTCCCAAATCCTCCCAATGCAACAAGTTTCAACAAAAATAAAATAAGAACTTCCCTTATTTTATTTTCATGACTTAAGTTGAAATTCAAAAGTTTCATTAACCCTCTCAAATTAAACTCACCTAATTAATTAACATAAGTTATCAACTTTAATGGTGAGTTGAAGGGGTTTGGGAATATGAAGGGGTGGGGTTCGTGTAGGCCCCACCACCCTCATAACCTCTCAAGGGAAGTTGGGTGGTTTCCCAACTTCTACCCAAAGGTTTTAATTACCAGGTAAAAATAAAAATTGAAGCTCAATTTTTATTTTAACTTCCATAGTTTTTAACAACTTCTCTCATGAAAACGCAACTCCGGAAAAGGTGTTCCTAAGAAAATACTGACACTGCTAATTCATCGGTGCCCTCAGAATTCTATTCCGAGCACCGGTTCAAAAGTTAGAAAAACCCGCTCGTTCGTTCACTGAACGTACCCGAGCTAATATTCGGTTAGAAATTCCGGGCACACCGGGCCTCAGAATCAAGTGCCGTCAGAAACCGTGTTCTTGTAAAATCCCAAAGAAAATTAAGAAAAAATTTCCCTTGAATTTTACGGGTCTTTACAACTTGATGGATTAGATTCATCATCAAATTCAAATGGATCCACATCATTGTGTTTTAACTATTATATCCAAGAGTATCCCCATTAGATCCGTGACATTATACAAATACCACTGTAGAAGGATTATTTATTACCAGTTGGTTATAATAAATCGTAACATTATAAAAAAATTATTTTTTAATCATATTTTTCTATTATAAATATAAATTCTTATTTGTTATTTACCCAAGAATATCCCAATAGAAATTTAATCATATTTTACATAATTGATGTGTTTAATTTTATATATGCAAGGACTGAAAAATACTATAATGTACCGCTACATTGTATTATAATTATTCACAAACATACTAGATTTTATTATTCAAGTACAGTATTATAAAGCGTAAATTTTTAATATAAACTGATGTTAAGACAACTTTAATCAACAATATTTATGACCATTCAAACTCTACACGAATAATTATCCCACTAATGAATGTTCTATTATTTCTTTGAGCATCCCAATTCAACATGGTTATATATGGGGAGTTTTATTAATGTTAAATCTCCTACATACCAATTTTTCATAAAATTATATTATTATATTATCCACATTATCATTAATTGACTTTGGAATTTTAATTTTGTGATCTCAGTTATATTCAATTATATTAATGATAAATATATCTATATTTTAAGAAAATACTTACATAAATAAAACATTTCTCATTATTGAATAGTCACCATTGAATTTGATAAATTCCATCTACCCTTTTTATATTTATATCTGAATTGACAATAGAAATATTGATTAGAAAATTGTGAAGGGCAAGTTAACTATCTCTATGATGTTTGTGTCTCCATTTAACAAGTTGTCATTTTGTTAAAGGACGGAAAAACCTGATTGTTATCTTGATTAAACTACGCAATATCATTCTAAAAATTTTATTTTGATATTATATTAGTATTTATAGAGAATATTTTTCCATATATTATATGAAAATATTTATTTTCACTATAGCCTTGTGATTGTAGAAGTTATTAGGATCTGAAATAAGAATCAAACACCCACAAGGTTATTCACCACTTTTTTGGATCATCCCAAACATAAAAAATATAATAAAATTATTTTCTTCAAATATCACAAAATTAATGTCATATAAAATTTGAAAACACTTACTTTTTTCTGATTTTTCTAACAAAATGCATCTTCGTTGGAATTTATTCTTCTAATTTCCATCACAACGTAACAGACTAAATATATTTTTAAAGACCATTAGTTTGGTAAGTAACAACAACCCCATTATGTTCTTCCTTTAATTTATGGATATTGATTCCCCTCATATTGTTTGATGAGAATCCATTATCATAAATATTTAGATTTTCCCTCCATCGAGAATTTTAATAACCCTAAAAAATCAATTAATTTTCAATCTAATTGTTGTTTAATAATATCTATCCTTTTGAATGTAGTTGTATTTCTTATTGAAATAAAGTTATACATCATTCAACATAATTAATATATTGGTCACAACATCAAATATTTTCTTCATGATGCTGATATTCTTTTAAGTAGAAATAGTTGTTGTTCTTCAAAATTCATTTTATGTCAAACTTGATCTATAGAACTTATTTTTAAAATAAATCCCTAGTAATTGATGTTCTATTTTATTCCAAGTGATTGGAATATTATAAAAGATTCCATACTCATTATTTCTATATGATAATAAATAAAATGAATATCCCCTAATGTAATATATTTTATAAAATAAAATAATCTATATTTTTAAATTGTATTCTTTTTTTTGGAAGAAGATGAACCTTATTTAGAATAATTTTTTTTATTTATTGGTTAAAATAATTATACACCATAACATGTATTTAAAATTTAAAATTGAATGAATCTCTAGAAACCAAGTTTTGTATGGAATTATTTAGGGTGCCTACAATTTCATACTATAATGAAAAAAATTATAATCTTTATTATATATAGAGTTTACCCAAATTTATGAAAATGAATTATAAAACTTATATGATAACTGATTCCTCACATAACAATCATATTCAAATTCAGAATTCGTAATTCTAATATTTTATTGCGAATCGATCTCCTTGATTTATCTTTAATTTTATTATCTTCATGAGAATATAGATTCAAATACAATTTATAGTGCCTACACTCTCATATCTATGAATAATATATTAAAATTCATCATCCCATCAAATTCAGTAATAAATTTTTTATCATTCTTATTTATTTTTTAGTTAATTACAATAATAACTTAATGGTATTTATTCAATATATGATTCTGGTAAGATTAATATAGTTCAAATTCACTACCATCAAAACCATATTCTTTTCCATCAACTTGTGAAATGAAAATATTATTATTTCCAACATATTCTTATTATGTGTCATCACTTAAACAATAGATTTATTCCCCCACATTACTCAACATTCAGGAATTTGTTATTTTGAAGTTAATTTTTGTGTCATATTTGTTAAATCATTTGTATGTTATAATATTGATAAAAATTATTATTTTATTCTTATTATTCATAATATGAATCCATATCCAATTTATTCATTTGAAAATATAAAAAATTAACACTTTTAAAAAATATATAAAATACTTAATTTGAAGCATTCGTAGATATTTTCATTTTCTAATTTTTATATTTTTATATTTTTGAACCATGATTTTCTTATGATTATTTTTTCTTTCAGTATATATATTCATGGTAGAAATGGGATATAATAGTTCTTCCACCACAAACATCACTTGTTTGAGGTATTTAAATGGATTTCATTTATATTAATTTTTTTAGAATATGTTCTTTTGTAATATAGTAATTTAAGAGGGGTGATGTGAAATTTATACAAAAATATTTAGAAATTTATTCTTTTCAAGGAATATTTCTTTTAAATATAGTATGAATCAACTTCAATAATTTTTATTAATAGCTGATTCATTCATATTATCCTCTAAAAATTAATATTAGTAACTATTTCACTCACTCTTGTAAATTAGGAATCACATAATCAACTTTACCCATTAAAATTTCATTAAATTTATCAATCCCAATTTATAGCATTACTTATTCTATATTTTAATTTCCCTCAAACATTATTTCTAGAATATCCCATATTCCCTTAGATGTAATCATCTACATTAACATATTCAGAACATTACAATAAATGTGTAATAATATTTTAATTATTTCTTTTACACCAATCTCAAAATTCATACTATATGTAAATTACATTGAAAAATCACTATCATATTATCAATAAACCATAACAACAAATACCATACATGAAGTCATATTCAATATTCAAATAGAATAATTGGATTCTTCCACCCCTAATTTTCTCTCTCATTGAAGTCTCTCACACATTTCACCTTTAATTAATTCATATTCACCATGATGAACCTTAGATAAAATAATGTCATTGGAAATTAGTTTTATCTAATTCTAATTGAGTATCCAAATAAAAGTTGAAAACCAATAGCTTAAGGGATTAATAATTTGATTAATCCTTTTATAAAATTATTTTATTGAATGTTAACCATGATGATAGGTTAACTTCATGATTCACTTTCATTAGTAAATATCTTTAACCATATGTAATAAAAAGAATTAATATCAAATAGAATTCACATTTACAATGGTTTTACAATGTCATGAGAGAATATTCAATTTATTGATAAAACATTGGTTGGGACACATATTATATTAACAAAATAATTGTACATTATTACAATTGTAGAAACATTTTACATATATTTGATTAGGTTTTATCCACTTATCTCTATATACATGGTTCTTAAATTTCCCACTGTAATTAACATGGTTATATTTAGACGAAAACCATCAATAGAAAAATTTAATTCTTAAGAAATTAGTTTTGAAAAAGTTAATATTATAATAAATATTTGTTTCATTACCAAATAATGGATCATCTTTAGGAATGAATTGGAAAAGAATATTGTAATTATATTACAACATCATGTCGATCATCCAGTCAAATATTTAGAATAATGATATCATTTAAAGGATCATCCATACTTAGGATAACACTATTCCTCATTTTCAATTGGTATAATTTTTTTAATTTTATACATTCCCTGAAAATATCTAGAACAAAATGATATTAAAATTTGATCTTAATCATTCTCACTGACTTTGTTAAAATAATGAAATATATTCACACATAAAAATATCTAATAACTTATATTCTAATTATCATGAAATTAATGTTCAATAACTGTATGTATCAAATTTTCTAATAGTAAAATATAATAATTTGTACTTAATTATAATTCAAAAATATTCTATAAATCGTAATTTTATTGATGTATTATTGTGAAATCTTTTACAAGAAATTTAATAATACAATGGCTTACACATAATTTTTCATCATCATTAATTATAATCATGGATTTATTGTATTCAAAAATTTTAATAAGAATATTTTTAATGTGGTTTCTTGGAAAAGACCAATGTATAATTATATAAAAATATGGGAGATTACATGAGTCTAAATGGAAGAATAATATTACACTTCATTTCATAAAGAGAATGTTAATAAGTGGGGAGATCAAACATCATGGTAAGGATTTTATTTAGTCCCTCACTAGATAGGCCATACAAAACCATGGTTTCATCATGAAAAATAATTGTGATGATGTAGTTGATGTTGAGGATCGAGCACAGGAAATCCATAAAATGGGCTGTAAGCAGCAACGAAAGATGATTCACAGCATTCCAAATTGGGTTGACAATTGCAGTAGGTGGGGAGATCAACCAACCAGGTAATGATTTTATTAACTCCCTCAATAGAGAGGCCATCCAAAACCATGTTTCCGACATGAAAAATATGTGTGATGATGTAGTTGATGTCATGGAACAAGCACAAGAAATGCATCCAATGGGTTGTAAGCAACCATGAAAGATGATTCACAATATTACAAATCAGTTTGAAAATTCTTGTCAAATCACTTTCAATATAGAGAGTGTTACAACCATAGTGATTTGAGAAATAAATGGCAAGAATAATACCCATCATTTTAGAATCCATAAAAGAGGCAACGAAAAAGCTTCAAAAAATGAATATGCGGATCTGACCATAATGATTCCTGAATAAAGCACTACAACCTGTGGGACTTGGATTTCCTTTTGTGGAACCATCCACATATTAAATAATCCAACTAGAAAAAAGTTCTCACTAGAACACGTCAATAGCTCATCGAGGTTGTAATAATTTTCATCAATCCGAAGGCACTACAGAATCTGAAAGTCATGCATATTGTTACTACAATGGCCCTTTTGCAACAATGCAGCTTCATCGATAGAAAAAAGGGTCCACATTTGGCCTGAAATAAGGATTAATGATAAATTCTTATAAAGAATAGAAATTATATTATTACATATCACATAATGTATGTCAGAAACACAATCAAGGATAATTTTATTACTTTTATTAGAGCTTTCCATATCTACACCTCTCATTAGTTGAGAGTTTACATAGTCATGAATCAACCATAAATAATCAAAAAGGTAAAAAATATAGTTCTAAAGATAAAATGTAGTATCATAGTAAATGAGAATATTCTTAAAATCTTCTCTATGTTGATTACATGGAGACATTTAGACAAGAGTTGAATTCAAAATGATTGGAGGAACCTGTCAGTGGGAACCCTGTTGGGAAGAAGACTCCAAATAAGAGTGAATCTTTAATCATTGATCCATGGTTTGTGAAAAAAAAATTATCCAAACAAACTCGTTTTCAGGTTTATGAATTTTATTTTTATAAAAAATATTTATAGTTTATAATAACATTTTTAGCAGGCTACCAAATTAAAACTCATATTTGTTTGAAAAGAGTTAGCTGTAAATGACATGTGAAATGGTATCATGGAGATAATCATTTTGAAAATTTATAATATATATAATTGAATAATTTCTACATTCAAGTATTGTACCAAAAAAAATAATAGATATTAAAAGAGTACCAATCATGTTATCCATCAAGAAATTCATGGATTAATCTCTAGAAACCATCTATATAGAGTTGTTCTTAATCATGGATTATGAGTGTTTAGTGGATGGCCAGATAGATGAGCTGAAACTATTTGATTTTCCGTTAGTTATCTTATCAAAAAATAATTTTTTCATAAAATTGATAGAATCCGATAAATGGTGAAAAAAATTCTAGGTGATCATTTCTTGAACGGATGCATAAAAAATTTATGATTTTTATACCAATACAACATATATGGATATGTTTGCAACAATTTGACCATGGGGAAATTACGATTTTCCTTTAAAGACAATTGTTTTGTTTTTAGTATTCATTTCATTTATAAGACAACCAGGACATTTATAAACCATCTAAGAATAAATCATTTTGGAAATAATAGAATATTTTATAATATAGATTCTTCCTACCATATAAATAGTTTAAACATTTAAAAAGGATTTTTGATTGAGAACATGTTTATCTATTATGGGAAGGTGACATGATTTGGTTCTACCCCAAAAAATGGGAACACCAAGATAAGTAACCAAATAAAATAACCATCTATTATGCCTAAATCACGGATGACATTACATTTCCTACATGGAGTAATGTTTCTCCAAAATAATATAAAAGATTTTATAAAATTATTTTCTTGAACCAAAACATCTTCATAATGAGAGAGACAATATTTGAGTTTTCAAATATTCCATTTATCACCTTGTATGAAATGGATGATGTCATCTACATATAATATGTGAATGGAAAAATTCGTATTCATAGAGGCATGTGTGGGATTAAGATTGTTTTGGTCCACAAGATGAGTGAACAATTGACTAAGATATTATTACTCAATATAAATAATAACGGAAATGAGAAGGTCACCTAGTCTAACAGATTTGGTACATTTGAAATTTTCCATGGGAGAGCGATGAACCAACATAAAAATAGAGACCAAGTTGGATATGGGATTGAATGCAATGATAAATGAATCATTAAAACCAAACCATTTATGAACCATGAAAGTAAAACTCTTGTCAGTGGTATCAAAAGCTTTTCTTATTTCATGTTTAATGTAAATATTACCTCCACAATAATCTTTTTATAAGCTGTTGACGAACTCAGATCCATGATAAATGGAGTCTTGGATGGATCAACCCTTGACATGCCCAAATTTATTCTAGGAGATAATTTCATCCATAATAGTTGAAGGCCTATGAAAACTAAGTTTAGTGATGATTTTATAAATGGTGTTAGTGATAGAAATTGTCCGAAATCGATTAATCTTAGAATAATTTTGCATTTTTAGGATTGAGGATAGAAATTGATAATTTAGAATATAGGGAAGGACACCATTGGAAAAGAATGATTTGAAATTTTTTCAACCATCAAATTGGATAACATCCCAATAATACAGATTAAAACAATAACTAAAGCCATTAGGACCAGGAGAACTATCACGATTCATCCGAAACATAGTGTCATTAAACTCATGATCAAGAGGAATTCATAATATAATGGTTTTATCATCCTCATTGAACACCACCAAAATAAACTTAGGTAAAAGGTATTTATTGATTACATGGCCATTGAAAATATATTTAAATTAATATAACATATTATTAGAAATATCATCATAATTTTCTAAGAGGTTTCCCCTTCTTTTAAAAAGGATAATAGTCTGCAATCTTTCATGAATCAATGCATATATTTATAAAACAAAGTAGTCATGTCACCATTTGATAAACATTTTATATTGAAATCTTGTTTTAACATGTTATCTTTAAAGGTGAGTGAGTATGTAAGAATTACAAAAATGTTGATTTCATGATTCAGATCAATGGTCAAATTGGATCTAGAGTTATTTTTTGGATTTTAGATAAGATCATCCTGAAGATGAAGGTTTTTGATTTTCAATATTTTTGGATTTAGAACTACATCAACATTTGAGATTCTCCATAAGTTATTTTAGCTTAACATATTAAAAAAGCATCATTACAGTGCATCATGGAAGTTCAATAACATTTTATGATACAAGTACAATCATATTTAGTGAATAATTCCTTGCTGAACCAAAAAGGGACATGTTGTTTCATATTTCTAGGGGATTTATAGACAATAATATAATTATTATTATAGTTATTCTTATTAATGGTGGTGCTAGAGATGTTGTTCCATTTATCTAAAGCAAGGAAATTTTTAAATGATCTATGCAACTTGCCGGAGACCACCATATTTTAGTGCCTACTATACCATGAATATTTTCCACCAGTAAGATTAATTTCAACAAGGTTTTAGTCTTCAATAGAATACTTGAATTCCTTAATGGAAATACCATCATTAGAATGAACTATGTTGTCACTAGAGGAATGATTTTCACTAAAGTCCCCATTCAAAACCCAAGGGATTGAATACTAGTACATAAATAGTTCAAGTCATTACAAAGAGTCCTCCTATATTGGTATCTATTCATTTCATAAAAAAAAGAAAAATATAAAACAGAACCATCAATACAAAAATCATAAGTAAATCCTTTCTCAATGACATACAAAACATTAACATTCTGAACATTGGAGTGTGAGAAGTTCCCGAGGGATTAAAAATAGGAGTATTTCTTTCTCACTCCTTTTACAGAATAATAATACTGACACAAGTGAGAGTACATAGATGAAAAATTAATTTTCAGCTCAGCAATAGAAAAAAGGAATTTCAATGAGTGTTAACCATTCTTTTTTAAAACAGTAAACATTTTAGAGTTTGGTATATCCTAACAACTACAAAATAAGAATCTTCATTTTGACATGAATTGGGAGTTATAACTCCTTTTTTTCTTGTTCATGTAGAGTTTTTTGAATAAAGATATTATAAAATTATTTGTAGTGTTTGGGATAGTATTATTCACCAGCAAATTTGAAAAAGAAGCAGAGGTTCTGTACGAGGTACCTGCATTAGCTGTGTTCTTGGTAGGATTTTGCATAAATTATTTTACAGGTGAATCCATATGACTCTTATTTATAGATACACTATGTTCTACATTATAAATAGAATTTGGATTTATAGAATTTGAAGAAAAAAATTGTTGGTAATAATGTGAGAACCTACTGTAGGTTGAATTTCAAACTAATGATGGGAAGGTGTACCTGATTCATTCATATATGTTTCATCCTATTGTAAGATAATGTCCATACATTAAATATATTGATATACATTCTTCCAAATATTTGATGGGACTATATTTAGTTTATTATCCACACATAGTTGGTCATGAGCAGTCATATAATGATTTTCCTACTTCTTGATAGTACACATCATCGAAGGTGTGATTGTATTAGTGATTTTCATCAAGTTATCCTCCACACCATGTGTTACATGGGATGTCATAAATCTATTATACTACTTCGTGACATTTCCTACAACCGATGGTGTGGTTACATCCTGATTAGTGACTGAAACCACTTCATTTTGTTTACGTACAATTAATTCAGTGTAGATCAAAGGGCCTTCATCCTTGCAACCTTAATCAGTATAATTGTTACAATAAGAGCATGACACCATCACAGAAGGTATCATAGTGTCCTGGTAGATATTTTGTCCCACAACTTCAAAATCATGTAATCTTTTTTTAATTACATCCATGAATATATATTCTATTTCATCTAAAAGATATTTGTACTCTATTACATATTATTCATCTATAGAAATATCCACACAAGATTTAACTTAATTATTCACTAAGATTATTGAACTGTTTTCTTTTGTAACCAAATTTTCTTTTTCTACTTTGATGGTTCAGGCATGTCCACAATGGGGGTATTATCATTCTTAGTTTTTTCACACATCGTTTTATTCATTTTCAATTGGCTCGTTAGCTTGTTTCCTAACCACCCTACATTTTGAAATTGTATTCCCAACGATCATACAATGATCACATAAGGGTGGTTTTCTCTCATATTCATTTATGATTTTAGTTTTATAATCATTAGCATTGATGTCGACTATATTAGGTGTCGTTCAATCCTAATTAACATCAACCATCACTCTCGCAATGTGACACAATTCATCATTTTATGTTCTTTGGTCTAATTGAATAGGTGTCCCAATTCAAGAAATAATGTCATATAATATTTTTGGATGCCAAGAAAACCAATTGAGACCTTGTAATTTAACCCATATATGCACCATTGGGTTCAAATTAGTGTGGGGGTTAAATGCATAGTCAAAATTAGATAATATAAGGAAATATAGTTTAATATTAATATTTCAAGTCTTACACACCTTATTGAGGACCTCCTGTTATTTCAACAGTATATAAAAATATTCTCTACCTATTGATACAAATTTCCAATATGAAAAACCCAAGAAGTGTGCAATACAAGGATTTAATTCAAGTAGAGGCCAAGGATTCTCACCTTTAAAAGAGATATATTCCTCATTATATAATATTTACACATTTTCACACGTTGTTTTAGGGAGTCAAGATCATCCTCCACTATGAATCATCCATCATAATTTTTCTTGAAGGGGGGATTCATTGTAGTTGATTTCGGTAGATCGGTACCATTAAGCGATTCCTGGAAATAAAATCCTTAAGATATGTCTACATGATTTTGATAAGGGTCTCCACCATAGGGTATTATTTCACTTTCACCTTAGAACCATAGTTTATAATGTAGCCCTAAAAATTTTAGGTGAAAAGATTCCATTATTTGAAGAGAGAGTTTTAGGAAAATATATGATCACGAAGCAATTCGTGGCATAGGGTTCATAGGATTCATGTTTAGAGCATCCACCAAGGAATATCTATCTATCTCCTCAATGTATGTATGCGAATATTCATGACTATTGAACATATCATATCTCTCTCCAAATATTATATACATGGAATATTCAATTATAATGTTCTTAATTATCAAATATTCCATAGTGTTCTACTTCTCAAGATATTTATATACATTAAATAATAATTGTATATAAATATCAATATATTTTATATATAATTGACTTATGCATACTATCTCTAAAGGAAACCACATTTTCTACATAACTAGTCCTTCATTTTTTACCACTCATATCATAGTGTACAAATCATAGTATATTCCCATTACATGGAATAAAAAATTACATTCATACACAAAACATTAGTTCAATTCTAGTCAGTAACTTGGATTTATTAATGTGGATTTTATTATACTACTATATTATGTTAGAATCTCACATAGAATCTTATAATTCATGTTTTAGAAATCATTTCTTCATGTGTTCGATACATAGATTATTGATTCAAAGATCATAAGATCTATATATTTAGAAATGTGGTAGTGATATCAAATATTCATGAATTATGTTGTTGTGTTCATCAAGATGTCTCTTAAGAATAATTATGGTAATATCATGTTACCAATCTAGCTGGATAAAAGAAAATGTGGATTAATAAGTTAAATATAAGCTTCTCTTTCATGTGGTCACTTCTGAATCCTCATAATTCATATTCATCGAATGTGTAGAATCCCTAACATATGGTATGTTTAAGACAACAATGTTGAATCATAAGATGAAATTGGCCATTAATGATTATATAAAACAAATTTTTTCCATTTTATTTTAACATGATTCTACATTATGAAAATTTGAAGAGTCCCACATTAGATTTGTGATTCTACATCCACCAGTAAATAACCATCAACACTACATCTACAACATAGTAATGGAAATCGGGTTTTTCCAATGATACAGTCACAAAATCAATAGATAAATAATTCCAACCTATTTACATCAATTCCTCCTACGTGCTCTTATAAACCTCCCACTATTCTACCATCCCAGTCACATTTTTTACACGTACTATAACCCTCTAGATTCTACTACTAGCTATACACTATCGATATGGTTCCAATTGATACCCTGTGTCACTGGATTAATAAACATCCACAGATGTCCTATGTTGGAAATATTGATTATTAAATCTCATTAAAATACATATCAAAAATTAATAGTTCTAAAAAAACATTAAAAACAAAATTTCACAGCATCCTTAAATAATCTCATCAAATACTCATTATGAATTAATTTACTATTTTAGCATGGAATTCTCAATAAATCATAAATAAATACCATAAAATTAATAAAATTTAGGATTATTTCCACCATTATTTTTATTATTAATTTATTAAAAATTAATATTAGGAGTTTTCATTGACTACTGAGAATTTTTGGAAGATTGTGGGACAATGAATGGTTTGATTATGGTCAGGAAAAACCATTTTGTTAGGATTAGCAAACTGTGTTCCATTTTTTGGTAATCTAGAGGTAGAACATGGTTTTTTTCCAAATAGTTCAGTCTCACCCATCAAATTTCATTTCCTTGTACTGAGTGATTATCATAGATTCAAATAGTTATATAAATCATGTGGTTAAATAGTGAACCATTTATAGAGTGCTAGTATGTTTGTATATATAAGGTGAAACATTAATGTCAACAATTTATCCTAATAGGGGAAACATGCATGCGGGTCATTAAAACATAAAAAATTAAATTACAATCCAAACACCCACGGTTTTGCTACAAATCACTCTATTTACCACGTACTATATTTCCTTGGATTTTAAATGATCTATATAGGATTTCATAGATCCTACAAAATATTAATTTATGAATTGATGTGATGGGCGAAGATCTCTATCCCTAATCATTATGAGATATCTACATTTGTTTGGGTTTTATCCACACATTATTTCTCTCTATATTAAGATCAGTGAATGCTTACATTGTTAATGGATTATATATCACTAATGAAGGATATATTTTTGTAGTTATATGTAATTTTCCTAGATCATATTCATCATCATTCATCAGTGGAGGATCTCATTTTTTGTTGCGATTTGATTAATGATATGATAAACCATAGAAATTAATTTTGGTATTTACACTAAAATACAAACCCAAATCATTGTTATTGAATTGGAATGTGTTTTTAATCTATTTATAAAACTATTATTTGAGAGGATATTATGTTTGATAAAAAAATTTATCTGAATTATGAAAAATATGTATTTCAATGGAAATAAAATTGTAGAGGATATTATGAAAAAATATATATTTTCGTTAAATGAAAATATATTTGGTGAAATGAATTGATGTTTATTAAATATAATTTTTTTAAAATATTAATATTAATATATATACGATGAATTTTATGAGAACCATGATTCGGTTTTGAAATAGAAATGTCGTGATGAACATATAATTTTAAATTAAATCTGATTATGTAGAATAGAAATTAAATATTTGATTTTCCCATGATTTATTGATTAATCGATTAAAGAACATGTGATACTATGCTGTTAATTAATTATTATGATATCCACTCTAATACTATATCTATATATAAATGTATTAACAAGGAAAAAATAACTACTCGATGTTTGACATGATATACCATAATTTGATATAGATTTATTAGTCCCTTTGGAATGATCCAAGGTAAATATAAAACCATATAATATATTTTATTGATGATTTAGTAGAATGTGGCTATGTGAGAGTAAAACTAATTCAACTCAAGGAATATGACCATATCTCTTTATTTTGACATGATTATTCATTCGATTCATTATAAAACAATTTTTTTCACTATAGTATATATATATATATTTGATAAAATTATCATTAAATATTATTTTTTATATATCATCCATTTACATGATTTGAAGTCATGTTTTTATTGAAATATTTAATTAACTTGTTATGCCTTGTTTTATTTAAATTGAATTCATGAATGGTTTATTGTTTTTGGAAAATATTATGGAACACTATGTGATACAATAATATGTTTTTTATCTCACAAAATACATTTTCATTAAATATTTCGTTGATATTATCAATCTAGGACCATGTAAAGGGAAATAACCTCTTATAGGTGGTCAATTTTCTGGATATGTGAGACTACAGAGTGATAGTGGTAACTTATGGATCTATGGTACTATTATCTCATATAGATTGTGATAATTTTCCAAGGTGTATATTGTTATTAATTTAGGTTATGTTTTAATTTGGTACCATTATCAACCTCATTATATTAATTTCTCATTTAGTAGTATTTTGAATGGTAATTATGTATTATTTTATGGTCTATAATTTATTCATTCTTGGGGACAAATATTCCCCTCATATTTAACGAAGATTCTAGGTGTATGTCAAAAACCCATGGATGTTAGGAATACCCTTCATAATCTACGATAAATGGAATAGGTATTAGTGTACCACCGTACATGGGTTCATATATGGTACTGTAGAGTTGGTGTGGGAATTAATTTCATTCCTTTATGTTGTTAATGAGATTATGGTTGTACTTGAGGGTGTGATATATTATTGTGGGATATATAAGGTATTTTTTATTGAGTTTTTGGTTTGATCTCATTAGAGTAAGCCTCAATCCACCATGGCTGATTGGGAATGTGTCTTCGTGAGATAATTTGATCATATTGCACTTTTTTTCAATGTGATCTAGGCATATTGAATTCCATAGAAATCACAAATATCTTGAGTGAATTTATTATATATGAAATATTACTGGTGTTTTCATGTTTTCTATTGATGTATTATAACAATATTTCTTTGAGAATATGTTTTAACATTACATGATAGGAATTGTTGTATAAAATATATTATATGAATATTCCAGTTGATCGAAATATTTTATAAATAGTGGTTCATGTTTTCCATGCATTAGGACTGGTACCCATTCCCATCTATGCTCCGATACTAGAACATAGATGATATGAAACTATGGATCATATTGAAGAGTTTAATTTATATAAAAAACCATATTTTGAAGGCTCATATAATCCTAAAGAGGCTGAGGATATTTTTAAAAACATTGGAATTATTTTTGAGTTCATTGATACACTTGATTTGATAAATGTGATGTGTGATACCCTAAAATTGAAAGTAAATAACAACATATAGTGGGATTTTATGGTTATAATGAAGAAATAAATAACTAAAGGATTGAAATTTATTATGAGATATTTTTATACAGAACATAAATAAAAAATCCATAGTTTTGGAGTTTCCCTTAGATTTTCATAGTATATAGCAGTGTTAATAAACCATTACTCAATTTGAAAACAATTTTTTAATCATGTTCATTTTCCTCTGAGGTAGTGAAAAATTGGATGTTGAATACAGTATTATTTATTATGTTCATTTGATAAAATATTCAACTATATTTTTTCATGATTAATACCACCTATTATGAGTATGTTCTAGTAACATCATTGATAGTTGATCTTGTACAGGATAGTAGTACATTTTTTATAGGAGTATGTATTAATATATGTGGTTTTCTGATTTCTTCAAATAGTGTAATGAGAATTAATAGAGAGGCTCTATTTTGTTTTATATATAATATTTCATCTGAACGTTCTATAGTGCATATAAGAGTTCCATTGAATTTATTCCATTGTTGAAAGGATGGACATTTAAAATGTGACTATTCTAAGGAAACCATGATCTATTGTGCATGTGGCCACTCAGGAACATTGAAGATTCTCTTCCATACCTCTTCCACCCATATCATAGGAATGGGATCATTATCAAAAAAATTTATAGTGTTGATGCTAAATACTTCAATATCTAAAGGATTATATCCACACGCATCTGGAATGAAGGTCAATTTTGTAGTGGAATATTTTATAGAGGAAGTTGATGTGGGTCCAGTGATAGTGATAGGTACAATTTAAATATATTAATTATAGGTTAATATTTTATGTTATACACGTACATTCCATTTGATCAGATAGACTATTGTTGTTAATTTTATAAATCATCACGAAGAAGATATTTATTATGTCATGGAGATTACTATGAAACTCTATCAAATGATATAAAAGGGTCTATTATGTCCTTATTGATTTTTATACATATTAGTGGTTAATATCAAATGACTTTTTTTTTGTTCTGAATATGGAAAATATTGACATAATTTTGTGGAAGAAATCAATGATTCCCCATAAGGTTCTAATTTAATTTTTTCATTGATGGGTATCCATAAATACATCAAATGGGGTGTGCCATATTTCTTAGGTATATAGGTTTTTTTTGTTATTTTTGATTTGGATATTCATTTACAATGTCGGGAAGGTAAATATCAGTATTTTATTTTGACTGTAAGAAAGAATCAATTATTGGGGGTCTCTATCCAGCTTCCGTAGAACATCCCAACATGTTTTTTTTTGAATTTTTTATTCTTCTAAAAATAATGGTTCTGGATTTTTTTGCTATATTTTTTACATCACACTAAAACAATGATTATTCCTTCTTACCAAATATCATAAAATGAATTGAAATAGTATAATTTTTTTTAAAATCTTATATGAAAATTTTATATATTCCATACAATTTCACCTTTGGTGGAACATATTTTTTATTTTCTGATAAGGCTGATGAAACACTTCTCCTTTGTGGTGATTACAGAAAAAAAATTGTTAAGGAAAAAAAATTTATGTCAACTAAAATTGGTGATTTTTAACAATTAATAGCGTATAAGTGGTTTTCAATGGTCAACATTTTTTATCAATAACATAGAAATAGTAAATATGGTATTTAAATTACCACATTCTGGAGAAGGAATTGGAATGTCGAGTACATTATTATATATGTTGTTTTATCAAATTTTCATGTAGTTTTTATGGAAATGAAGGATATGATATTCCACAAGTAACATGATATATTCTTTGTGGTCTTTTTTATTATATATTTTTTATTTGAAATTAGTGGTTGAAAATGTATTTCATATGAGATATTTTCTGTAGTAGATGATAACTTAAAGAATTAATAAAAATCATTTGAAATGAAATTTATAGAAAAATTATACAATTTTCATAGGTAAAATGGTCTCAATATATGTCATTTCACTTGATCCTATAAAAGAGAACGATGTTATCAAATGGGATAATCTATTAAATGTTTTCAATAATTTGAGATTCTTGGGTTTATATGGGTATTAATGTTGGTTCTTTAATAATTTCGTTATGGTCGCTTATTTGATGACATTTGTCACATAGTGAATTTTCATATTTTTAAGAGTGTAAATTGTTATAAATCTTTTGATACGTTATATATTATTTCTATATAGGAATTAATGATTTCTAATCTAGAGATTCGGTTGTTCTATTTTTTATTTTGTGACACATCTGTTCAATTAAATAGTATTTTTCTCTTTTAGGGTGATATTATTGTGTACTATTATTCCAAACACATTATTCTGCATAAAAGGAACTATTTGACTAATGAACTTGATCTCACTACAAGTATGAATTCTATTTAGACTTTATAGTAGTATCTTGTTTGATAAATGGTTACCATTTATTCCAACCACAAAATCATGTGAAATGTATTTTCTAAAAAAGAATTAAATCATTGAAATAGATGGTGTCTAAAGTAAAAACAATCTAAAAACATCTATATTTCATTTACCCATGGTGAGTGGGATATCATTTCTAATATATTTAAAATTTCATTTCTAACCAATATTGTGAATTATTCATTAAAAGAGGTTAATCTTGTACCTATATTTTATTAGTTTAATTTTTGAGTATGGGAGGATGTGGTTTAAATTATTTTGGAAAACTTTTATCCCACATCCTATTCACATTAGTTGATTCATCAATAGTAGTAGAATGAAGATGCATTTTGAGGAATTATTGATTAAAATTTTGGTAGGTAGAACATTGATTAAAGGTTACTATCATTAGAGAGTTCCCTATTTATATAGAATCATTATGTTGTACCATTAATAGTTTGAAAATATTAAATGAGTGATTTCCATAATTTCATATTGGTATTACAACCTAGTACTAATATTTTGTTCTATAATATGATGTGATTTTACTAGTTTCAGAATATCATATGATGCATCAATAAAAGTGATTCTTGTTTCTTTTGATGATAACAACTCATGTTAGATCATAAAAACTAGAAGGATTTCTTCAAACCCTTCATATGGAATCATGGAGGTGGAATGATATTGATATGGATATCATGATTAGGTTGCTGAGTACCCCTCAATGGAATAATTTTATATGGGTTATGAGTGATAATATTTCCAAATTGGATCAATTTATAATGTTTTTAGATATAGATATGATAGTTATTTTCGATAACATTATGTTAAATAGATATTAATATTGCATAAAATTACATCTGTTATAGTCACAGATAGGGATCCACATTATTATTCCAATTTTTGGAGAGTCCTCTAGGTGGTAATGAAATGTATATATATTTAGATAATCGTATATAAATATTATATTGGTGAAAAAAATAAATGATATATAATCATTCTTGAAAAAATAATATGTTCTTGTGTTCTCAAATATGGTGTATCATGGGGTAACAACATGGGAATATGTGAGTTTTCCTAAAAATATATTTATCAGTCTTCCATCCAAATTACACTAATTGAGAACATGTTTTGATATTCATGTAAATTAAAATTGTATTGGTTGGATGTTAGTGTATCTTTATTAATTAGACTAGGGATTTTCCACGAGATGGTAGTGATGATCCAGATGATTTTCATAGGATTGTGATGACACATTTCCAGAATATATCCATTGTTAATCATTGATGTAGACTTTTGGATTTTTAAATGGTTGATAAGTGGTTTTTGAGAGTGTAACGTCAATTTGGTCAGTAATGTGTTAAATAGTAAGAATGTTTTTCCTTTTATGATTGTTTTGAAGGAGGAAAATATTTATTATTATTTATACTTGTCCTCTACAAGAAACATCCATCATAATTATTTTCATGTATCACAGATCTGAATATTTCTTTTTGAAATTTTCATGTCTCGTTATTAGATGAACATGATATGAAAGCTAATTTATATATTACTAAAAAAATAAGATATTTTATTCTGACACAATTATTATTCATGGGAAGCCTATATTTAAAATATTAGTAATAAAGTATTCCCTTTTAATGATTATGAGTTTTATTTTGGGTTTGATTAGAATTTTTTTTGGTTTTGGGATTATCATCAGAACCTATTTTGAACCCTACATATTGTAAACATTCTAATTGTGAACAAGTTATATTATGGGTATCTATTTCCAATATGATTGAATGAAATTGGTTCAAATCATGACTATTTTACAGGGCATGAAACATGTTCACATGATGAGATGACGGAAATCATTTCATTAGGGATAGGTGAATCATTTTTCCTCAACGGTTTTACTAAAGGATAAATTATATGAATATTAATTTTAGTTCACAAATATTTCTCCACCTATAAAATTTATACAGAAAATATATAACCTATAATCATAATTATATGTACAAGCGTCATCCTAAAACTATAGGGTTATTAAAAAGGATTTTGTTTCTCTATAGTAAATATCGATCATATAGTTATTGGATTAAACCCGATAGTGATTATTCTACATCTTTCAGGGTATGTTATATATTTGTTTCATCATCATTTCCAATGGTCACATTAGTTACATTTCGCATCATTTTTGAATCAATTTCCCTTCTGATTATGTTCCCCATTATCATTTCAAGATTCATTTTAAGAAATTATATTGGGTTCTTTTCTTTGTTTATTATGCTGTGGAGGGTTCATGTCCTTTAATGTATCTTATGATTACCACCATAATTCATCATTTCTATTTGAGGAATGTGATATCATGATGTGGGAATAAATTCCAAAACCATTGTTATTATCTATGATTTCTTTTTGGTTTTGGGAGAACCGTTTGTAGGAATCTACACCCCAATATTTATGTAGGTTGTTAGGTCTTTATCAAATGATGGATGACATTGACCAGTATATTATTCTATATTTCCTCTAATTTTGGTAAAATAGAATATATATTCAATTCCTTATGAAATGGTTTTATGAAAGTTTTTCAAATAATTGTTTAAATGAAATGATTTTGAAAATGCCTCACATGGGGTGTCTTGGGTAATTTGGTGGAATGTGTGGAAATATGCATTTACATTTGTTACTATTATGGGTTCTACTCATGTGGTGTTCAACATATCCCATTTTTATGTATCTTAGGAACATGTTAGCTTTTGATGGGGGGTAACTTTTTTGTGTGTTCCTCTTCATCTATGATTTTTTACATTTTTCTTGTGGATTAATGTGCAAAGAGTTTTTATTTTTAGGAATGATTATTCTCTATAGACTGAAATGTAATGGTCCCCATAATAATATATGATTTTCATAAATTTTTACTTGTTAGGATTCAATTACCAACATTGATATATGTTATATGCTCTGAATGGTTTTCAAATATGTTGTTTAGAACTATGTATAATGATAACTTTATTAATGTTTTGTCAAAATAAATATTGAATAGTTGATCATCATGAATTATTTTCATTATAATTAATCATGTTCAAAATATTATATAGGGAAATTTTATGGAACTCTTGGGTGGGATCCAAGTGAACCTCTTTAGCTAACACCCTACACACCCCTTCAGTGGTGTGTCACCCTAGTTAGGTATAATAATTTAGGTAAATGAAAGGTAATAATGTGTAGAGGTTTGAATTTAGGTATCAATTTTTGGGGTCTCATGGTGATATAGTGGGATGTAATTATCTTATAACATGGAGTAGAAGTTTCAAATTTTGGGGGTTTTCCGTGTGGATTATCTCATACTGTGGAGTTTTTTAGCATTCAAGTTGTATTATTTCGTCTATTTTATTTTACATTATAGAATTTATATTTTATTATTTTTTCATTTAACAAAATATATTTACATTAAAAAATATATGTCTTCTATTTATGGTTTGTAGAACTTGTTCCCTATAGTTATTGTTGATTCCTAGGTGAAAGTAGAAATCTGTTCATGATTTTGAATTCCATTTGTTTATGTTGAAATCTAGATCATGTGCCTATTTGTGAGGTTATACAGAGTTTTTTGATTATATATTGGAATAATATCATGGTTATTCTCAGACATGGGTTGTTTTTATACAAGATATTGTATTTTTGCGAAATGGGAGGTAGGTTAAATTGAGTGACTGGATAGCTCTTTCAATGAAGATACTCATGTTACATAGGGATATTGGGATGTTTGTCTCATTTTTTTAGTTCTTGATTTAATATTAATTATTTTTTATGGGTTTGCATCTTTAAAAGAGATTAAACATTCATCTAATTATTTCTTATATTTTTGGTGAATAATGATATGCCTTCAAGACACCTTCCCTGGGTTCTATAATAGGTTGAAATGGATAATTCATATGGGATTCCATATTTGGATTATATTCTTATATAGTATTTGCAATGATTATTTTATTCAATGGACCATAATGAACTACAGGAAGAGAATGAAATTTTTGAGTCACATACCAAAGTTGGAGGACCAGGGGCTCAGTATCAAGAGTTTTCAACTGATAAAACGCTGTCTTCTCTAGGTAAAAAGGATACCAAATAGGCGTATAACTGGATGGAAAGTATTGTAAAATCATTTAATTTTTGCATACACCTATTTATTTCATGATAATGTTTATAGAGTTCAAACATGAGGGTCCCAAGAGATGATGATGGAAATCAATGGTATCAAGAAATAGGCATGTGGTGTTCGTATAGAATGGTTTCAATAACCTCTTATTCTAGTATTTCATTTCAAAGTCACTGATTTTGGAAAATTCAATGGAGTTCCTATATTTATATGGGGGATAACTTAATGTTTATGTATACTAATATATTTAGATGTAATGTTATATTTTTCTCCATTTGTTGTATTGTACGATCATTTGATGTCTCATTAGTAACAGAAGTGTTTTTGACAAGATATTGTATTGCATATAATCCTAATAAATTTTTCTACCTATGTAGGAATGGTAAACAGATCTATAATAGAAGAAAATTTCATAACATTATGGGTTTGACATTCCTACACATAACATCAAAATTTTTTATGCGTTAATGGTGGAAAAGGAATGAATACTTTGTTTCATTATAATCACATGAGTGGTGGTAATTATTCTTAACAACATGCCTACTCTTCATCATCTGTTATAGCAAGGAGTGTTCCCATGAATAGCTAATAGTGTGTCAAGGATGGCTGCACATGGTGTTCTTAATCACCACCAAGGATGATGTGTAAGGGTTGTGGAAGCAATAACCATTTATAATTATTATATCAGAATATTTATATACCTTCATATTGTTAATGAAAGTAGGATCCAAAGGGCTTTGTAGTACAATTATATAGATAAATTTTCAAAGGGTTACAACCATAGGCATTAAAAGTGAACCACATTAACTCAGTGAATTTGTTTATCTTGATGATTAATGTATGTCTTGTGATTTTATGAGGTAAAATATGTATTTAATATTCATTTGTGTTGGATTTATTGGATACTTGTGTCTCCCAATCATTCAGATCAACCCTTTTTTGATGTGATAACACTTCCAAGAGAGCTCAAATCATTTATTATTGAGTTATTTAAGCCTCATGGAATGATAAAAATTTTGGGGTTTACATCTAATTATTTTTCAATATAGATATATAAAACATAATTAGTATATGAATTCCTTGTTTTCGATATAGATCAATTTTATTTCATCATCAGGATGGATTCTCTTTTCAATAATCATGAAGATGTTGATTGTTATCATCAATGTGTCTTGTTTCATGCTATTAATAGGAACTATAAGGTGTTTTCAGGAGAGTGGGATCCATGATATGATCATATATAACCATTATGGCTAGATATCATTATTTCATAAATTTATATTACAGTTTTTATGAGGAGGATTCATTAATTTGTAATAATCCCTTTGTTATAATTTTTTCCCCAATGACCTTCCAATGAATTATCGAATCTTACTCTAGCAAGGGAGGCCGAGTTTTCAATTGATATGGTTTTAGGTATGTATCTGATGCCGATACACTACAAATAGTAATAAACTAGAATAACTAAATGATATATTTATTTAGCTTAACGGTCTAATAGAGAATATTTTATTCACCTAGGGTTTCCCCATGGGAATCCCCGGTGTTGATTATAAAGAAGGATAATGGATCACTTCATTTTTTCATGGAATAATGAATTGAATCTGATATATTAATAAATATATCCATTATTTACCAATATTTATGGATTTTAAAATTTGTTAAAATGGATAAAGTGGTATTCATTATCGATCATTGATAGATTTATCATCATCATACCGATGAATAATCTGATATAACAATGTGACATTTAATGACTTGGTATAGAAATTAAAAATAACATGTGATTATTCATGGCCTAAAAAATGATCAAAATGTTGGTATAGCTCTGATGAACCAGATATTCAATCAATATATCGAGACCATTATCATTGTATTTGTTGACAATATTCCAATTTAAATGAGATATGAACATTAGAAATATCACAATATGAATATTTTTGTTCGAATATATATGAATCACCATATATATGGAAATAATAAAAAATATTTTTTGATATATCAAACATTTCATGCTCTTGTGGAATGATTCTTAAAATTTTTTCTTATATGTTGGTTCTGAGAAGGTGAACGCTCTCTAGTCATGGTAGGATATAAAAAATGACTTTAAGATTCATATATTCATTAGAATTTCTTGATACTGTCAAATAATCAATAAGAATGTTTGGATGATGGATTCATCCTTGAGTAATCATACAATTTAGTGTTTGAGGTTCACCTCGAATATGAAATTTTAGTGTTCTTTTGATGAACTAAAATAACATCTAACAAAGGATTTAATTTGGATCATTCATTATCCAGATAGAGGTTATATGGTATATCATGGATGTTCACATGTATTTTATGTTGTTTAGATTTATGGGACTTTCTTGCTATGTCATATGGATCTATTCAGATTCTTCAACATGATATAAACTACACCATTAATTAATTATAATTTTTTTTGGTATGTATGTGTTTAAATTTTGGAGGAACTATCTCATTAAGAAGCGGTTCAACATCATTTGTTACTATAAGTGTCTATATTATTTGAATTCCTGGAAACTCTTGAATATAAAAAATCTCGTTAAGGTATATTACCTTTTACAATTTTAGTACAACCTTACCAACACCTTAGGGAATGTGATTGTACTTTTAGATACTCTTTGTAGAAAATTGACATTGCATACTGTTTTTCATAGATGGAAGAGTGAAACCTTATGAGAAAATTGACTAAATTGAATATGGATTATTCGAAGGATGTATCAGATATGGTTATGATCCATGAAAAATATCATCATCTATACTAATGATTATTTTTCTGGGTCAACACTAGCATTATTAGTTATGAGAAATCTGAGAAAACCATTACAGTGGGAAGACAGTTTCTGGTTGGTCTCCCCATTTAGATGGTAATATATATTTTTGGGATTGATATGTTTTCCCAACATATATGAGTAGTTATATTTTATGACTATCATATTTATTCATATTTCATTCATATGGGCACCATAAATGTTTATTTGGACAATGGATAATGATTCTTTTGGCCATGTTTGAATTTTGACATTGTAGATTATGATTTCAACTGTTACACATACCCACTAATAAAGTGTATATATATATATATATTCATTCCTCATATGATGGTGGTTTTGATTAGGTATGTGGTTTCCAAATAATGTTTTTTATTACCCTGTTCTCCCAAAATGATGAATGATATCAAGTGCGGTGATTTATCAGTCGACGAAGTCATTCCATTTTATTCCATTTAGGAATAGTACATATGTTGATAATATATGTATTATGTTTATGTAAGATACAATATGATTAAATTGAGTTCACATATCTATTGTTTTGTAATGGTTTACAAGGATTACTAATAGATTATGGATGAGCCTCCAAGATATAATGAGAACTTAGACCAGGTTTATTAAAACATACCATCTACATAGAGACAATGAGATATAGAATGCTATTATTATCCGAGAGGATATTTTATGGTATTTTTTCATGGATTTTAGTGGATAATGGGATATATATATATAAATATATATTATTACTATAGTAAATGTTATATATCATCGATCTGAATAGATTCCATCATTGATTTTTATAATCACCCATTTTGATAAATAACTTTATTTTGAAAAGGCATGTGATTCAATTCATCTGGGATGTGTACCATTCAAGAGGTTATTACTAAGGATTCTATATTTATTTTGATATTTGGATACTAATAATGTTTTGAATAAAACATATTCTGATAGTCTACATTACTCTTGTAAATTTTCAATTATAGACTGTGTTTTCATAATTTATTATCCATGCCCATGTCAATGCCATATTGGAAAATAGAGAATGATGGATCCAATATTTGTTATACCATTTATGGAAAGTAATAATGTTGTAAAGGTTCTATGTAATTTTTTATCATTAGCTAATTTAATAGTAAGTTATAATTTTTCAAACTTATCTTATCATTGGAAGTACCATCTTTATCCGTAGAATGATCTGACATTGCAAGTGATTGTGATAGATCCAGAAATTTCATTCATATAGAATCATATGGTGATAATTTATTTGATGGTGATAAAATTAAAAGGTATTTCTATCCCATTATTAAATATTTTATATAAGAACATATCAAATTATCATGGGTCATTGGAGTGTGAATCATCAATGAGAGAATAGTGACGTCACCTATTTTGGAATAATCATTACGAAACCTTAATTCCCTAGGATAAAATTTATTATATTGGCAATAATGTAACCACCCCTTAAAAAAGTAAATTATATTTAATGTTTAATTTAGTGATTTCGGTTTTTGAGGGTGTTAGAGTTATTTTTGAGATTTTTCTGAACATGGATTTTACAATACATATTGAACACCAGGATTTCAAGAACTCGTTACATGATGTGAATCCATTTCTTGGATGATTTTATTCGTCTTTTATGTAGTGAGAAAAGTTTTCAGACTATGAATCATGTTCACATTATTAAAATAGGTAACAATTGTTTTTATTTCTAGGTTACTCATTTTTTATCATAGTTGGAACTAGAATGATTAACAACACAAATCTAAAAATAACATCATGAATTGTGAATGGTATATATAGTTTCTTCTTTTAATTCATAACATATATTATCTCTGTTGATCATAATTAATCCCACTTGAAGCCTAAGCATATTTAAAAATATTTATTATGACACCACTCATTATATATGAAATCCACTAGTACTTGATCTATGTGGTGGATATTCCCCATCTCTTTAAAGGGACCTTTCTACTTATTCATTTCCTTTGTTAATGGGAAATCCATTTTAATTGTTTGGTTATTAGTTTGTTCTATTGGTCATACTCTCCTTTATCCTTTTTAGATTGGTTTTGAGGTCTTTTTTTTGTTCTGATACTTTTTTAAGAACAATGTTATAGTTTCATGAACTTTAAGGTATGTTATGAACAACCCCATCCACCATATGCTATCTTTGTTCATAATGTGATTAAATGGTGTGTTAAGTGATTCTATAGCCTTTGTACCTATAACATAGAAATTTTATTTGTTGGTAGATCCTATTTTGTGAGTGTGTGACCCGAGTCATGGGTAAGTTTTTCTATCACAAACCTATTTTCTACGAACCATTAATTATCTTTTTTTATAAGTTTTCTAATATTAAATATTTGAGATTTATTAATTATTCGTGTAAATAGTTATGTAGGATAATATAGTTTTCCAATTTATATATTCTAGGAATTGGTATTTTTAAATCATTGTGAAATGGTTCTTTGAAATAATTTTCAAATAATTGTTTTTATGAAATTATTTTGAAAATTTATCTCATTGAAAGGCTTGTGTACTTAGGTAAAAGGTGTAACAATATTCCCTATTCACTGTTATAATCTCAGGGTTTAAAAATGGGTTGTTTCTCTATTCTATAATCCATTCATACAAGTTTCTTTTTATACACTTTTGTTGTTCACTTTATGGGTTATTCTACGAAACCCAAATCCAGTGCATATATCTAGGGGATTGATTTACACAATTGCAAGTGTTTTGGTATGATTATTCTAGATAAAATGAACTTTATTGATATTTTTAGTTTTTTTCAATCTTTTATTTTTAATTTTTTGGATTTTATTACCATATTGGATATTTATTAAACTCTTTGAAACCGGTTTACCTCAACTATAGAGAATTATAGAGAATGGAAAATGTTTTACAATTATTTTAATGTGAAAATGTTTAAGAAAATATCAGGATTTTCTTTCTTTATTATTGATATTTATTAGACTTTAATATAGATACATGATTTGGAAAATTTGTATGGGATCGTAGGGAGCCTGGTTTTCTCACCCCAAATACACCCCATTGGTGGTGTGTATACCTTGTAATAGATTTTTTGTTTTAAGGATAAGAAATGAGACAACGCGAGTTGAAAAGTTATAGAGAACTAGTCTTTGGTATATATGGATGACATAGTGGGATATCCTCTACATATCACAAAGATTGTATATCTTTCATTTTTGGGTTTACCCTAATATTGGAATCATACAATTGAATTTTATCTGCATTCATTGAATATAATTTTTGTAGTTTTTTATCTATGGTAGCTATATTTATTATAGATTTAATCAGTTAAGTATTTCTAATATATATACTCCATTTTATCTCATTACGGTTGGGTGAGAATATTATGTCATTTTTATTGATTATTAGGGGTAATTAGATAGCTTATGGGGACTGAGAATTCCCACAGGTTATATAGAATACTCGGATGGGTTCCTGTTTTTGTGGCTATTATGAACCATTTCATCACACTATTCCATTGTTCTGTGTGCTCTGAATTTATGGATCTGATTCAAATTAAAAAAGAAATTATAGTGGAAAAACTTTATGGGTAGTGACCACATCTCTTTGAAATAGGGGTTTTCATTTCCAGAATATTAGGGATAGAATGTTTTTTTGAGGTTTCATTTTGGGAAATAATGTTTATTAGTGATTGAATGTTTTTAACAAAAATAATATTTTATGGGGATTGAATATTTATATTATTATAACTTTTTCTATGGTTATTTTTGTGAATTTAGAGAAATTTTGTTTTTTATGGGAATGTTCATGGTAGGTGAACATAGAGGGGTTTCTATGTTGTTTTAACCTTCAAGATTGTTACTTTTATTGGTGATCTGGAGGGGGACATGATTTTCCTAAATTGTGTTTCCTAAAAACCCAAAATATGTACTATTGGACAAAGAGATTTTTATGGTTGGTTCATGGATAGATTACTTTTTCCATAAAATGATGCACCCTCTCTATAAACCTTGTATGGACACATGATTTAGGTGCATAGTTATTATTATACTAACATCCTACCGAGGCAACCACACACACTTGTTTAAAAAAAAAATTAAAATTAACTAGACCATTCTTTAACCCTTAATCAATTCCTTCCTACAATAGTCAATTTCTAAGGATTTTAGAATATCTCAATAGTATTTCATACCACTAATAGAATAATATATTACCAATTCTTATGTTTGTGGATGATTCCCAACACTCTCTGTTATGTGTATCTTCCATTGGTTTCATCTTACACTCTTCCTTCTATATCACCCTTTTAAGATAAGTGATCCTTCATTTTGATAATGGATTATCTCCTAGTTCTGATGGAATGTTTCTTTGGTTTTTAATTCTAGGTATTATTACTATATACTATATACCATCATTCTTCATAAGTAGTTATTATTAGTGTGGTTTATTTTTTTTATCTCATGATAAATGTTATGTGGTTATGTAAGTATTTAATCAACAAATAATCCCTTAATTTTGATGTCTGAATTGATATTAGTATTCATTTGATTTATAAATCCTTTTTATGAGTTTATTTGACTATTGATTCAGAAATGACAAGGAAATTTTGAATTGTCCCAATTTCAATGGGATTGATATATTTGGATTGATTTTTGATAAAAAATATGTTTTGGAATGACAAATCATTTATGATATGATTTTTTATTGAATATTGAGACAAAAATTTAAAATATAAAATCATTTTAATGGTATTAAAATTATGATATCCAATGATTTGGTTTTGTAATTGAAATGAATGATTTTCATGAAAATAGGAATATGAACTATGAAAGATGAGAAATGATGAAATGATTATTATTTCATTGATTGATTGATCAATTTATTGAATCACATGTCACACTATATTGTGTGTTGGTGATTAGGATACTCTTGTGAGGACCTCGATGATATAGAAATATATTGATGATGAAATATAAAACTATATCTAGTTCCTCATTATCATTCAAGATGATTTGTTGACTGATTGGCCTTCTTGGCCTATGCAAGAGATTTAGTAAGTCATACATGATCTGTGACATGTTATATAGTATTCTTAGTATTTTTTGTGTCCTAAATAACATAAACACATTATTAAATTACACATTATTAATCATGCCATTATTTATAGAACAATTTTATTCATGCAAGTTTATTTATATAAATGTTTTATATAAAGTGTTCTTTATGTCTATATTTAATATATATACCGTATACATGATTTGAATAACTATTTTTATTAAATATATATACATTAATATCCATGTCTGGATTCATTAAATTTAATAAATAAATAGTTTAATTGTTATGGAATTGATTATAAAAAATTGTTGAGACTTTATTTTTTAAGCTCATGGGAAAAAATTCATTGGGGAATTATTATATTATGTTATTAAAAATCCATGGAGTGCTAATGATCCACCTGTAGGTGGTGGGTGTTGCTGATCTGTGGGACTATAGTGTGATATTGGTAACCCGCGAAGCTATGATCTACTTTTTTCATTATGATTTTTAGATTTTACCATGATGTATGTTTTATTATTAATTAGTGATTAATTATTTTGGTCTATGTATTTTGGTGATGTTCTATTATGGTATTTTTCCTCTTTACTTTTTCTACTAGTTACATGTGGAGTTTTTGTCCTACTAACTATGTAAATTGTTTCCTTCCACTATTTAATAACTCTAATTTAATCATCATTCCATCATATTTCATATTGATTCCATATGAATGTCACTAATCCATGGGGATCAAAAATCTGATTTTAGAAATATGCGGATCGTCTCATGTATCAGTATACCAGCGTAGTTGGGTTGGTTCATAAATAAATCTAGAAAACCATTGTAATTTAGAAATTCATTTATCATCAATTACATATTCACGTGATTAGATAATTGTTTCTAGATAATCGTTAATTATATATTTTTTAATTTTTATAAAAACACCTTCTTTAGTAAACGGCACAACCGAATTTGCTGCTAAAAATTATCTAAATTTGTAGATATAAAACTATGAAATATTTTAGAATGGATGTATAGTTATAATGTTAACTAAATTAAAATAAATTCACCATGTCATAAAAAACACTAAATGAATGAGTTGAATAAAAGTATACATTATATTAAATCAATCATATTAATACTAGAACACATAAGAATATTTTGAACCACATAAACCTATATAATGAAACAAGTATAATCCAATAATATATATAGTATTTTGGTATAATTTGAAAAAAAATATAATTAATTATTGAAAAACATGTTTTTTATCCATTTAAATAAATGGAATTATTCCCCAATTTTATGACACAATATACCAAATGGCTACAACCATTTATTTAATATTTATTACATTTTCCCACAGTAAGACCAATATTTTTTATTCTTGTTTCATTATTGATTGTGGGATGTTTAAGTATGGATGCATAATAATTCCTAGGGTTATATCATTTTGATGTTTCTTAAACATTACAATCACTTCCCACATCCATGTCACACTATAAACCATCCTTTCAAATGATTTTAGTCATTTGGGGATTCATAAAAAAAGATAGTTAGGAACATAAATTAAACGACATGATGGGATTTCTAGATTATCAGACCCTTTTTAGGCAATTATTTTATATCATGGGACGTAGTAATATATTTAAGATATGATCCTGAATCAATTTTAAATAATTATTCATGACTGCTTACCCAATAAATGATCTGGTGTAGAATCATCATTCATGAAAGTAGGGGTTCTATTAATGACTCCAACTATATGTATCCACAGATCTCAACCCATTTCACATTATTTCATAGCCATTGTTAGATGCATATATTTAGATTCCATATAACCAAACACTCTAGAGTTCATAGCCATATAGGAAGGTGATTAGTGTTTTGAGGATGGTATATAACCTAAATGAGGTGTCATACATGTCTAGTTTATAACATGATTCGATGGCCACATAGGTCATTTATGTCCATGTTTTCTGGACATTCATCATATAGAAATGTCACGTAAGGGGAACATACACATATAATATATAGTTAGAGAATTTTAAATCCACCATGTGTATTCACAATATAGTAGAAATTAAAATCGTCATTTATCAATATTTTCTCATCCAACTGATGGGAAGTGAAAAGTAATTTATTCCCATGTGTGTTACTTCCAATGGATTTAACCATAAGGTAATTTATATTATTATTAAACTGAGGTATATTCCATTATATTTGTGAAATTATATCCTTTCACAAAATGGTGGATACACAATGATGTTTACCAAGATGTTGGAGTTTATTATATGACTGATAAAATCATTGAAAATCACTAAACCCGTGTGAGTAATGTTTTCTATGAGAAACAACTATAGAAAGTGATCAGAATCATCACATTTCGATATGAGAGATATAAACTGGGGTGGATCTAAAATTGTGGATTATATGGAACTCAAACTTTAGGAAGGTATCCTATGTATCCAAAATATGTAAGGAATTATAGTCAGCATACATTAATAATAATCTCTATCCACTGATGTATGAGGATGAACAAGGTGACTACAAGAGATTTTTGTTCCCATTGGTTAGAGTATTTGAGAAATTTATGGGATTATAACAATTTTTATGAACAATTATATCAGGTTACATAATAAGGAATTCTATGTATCCATTTTGGATAGGATTCCAAATCATAGTAGTTAAAAATAGTGAATGCCCATGTTTATCTCCCAGATAATATTATCATGACCTAGGATTCCTACATACCAGGAATGATAGGTCATCGATGTGTATTGTAAATGTATGATATTTTTTCATGACATGTTTGAGGATATCATGACATTCCTTTATGTGTCTTTTGTGTGAACTAGCTAGTTTCTATATGCAATGCGCATGACAAGGAAATAATTTCTATGTTGCTTCACATGATAGAGGCAGTCATGTCTGATGACTATCTCATCATTCAAATGACATTTTTGAGGCCTTTTAAAGATAAAATATTACATATATATGGGGTATTAAGTGATTTAAATAATCATTATATGGGCAGTCATGTGATCGATGATTACCTGTCCAAGGGTGCTGGGTCATCAGAGATTTCATGCCATTGGTCTTCTACATGATGTACCGGTCATGTATGGAGTAATTCCAATGGATTGGCTAAGTTGTTTGGAGTAAATCACTTGAATTAGAGGAAATTCAACGAGGACATATAATGACATATATAGGTTGTTAAACAAACATTTATTCTACAGATAAAAATCAGTGTATAAATAGTCACATACAAATTCTTTATTTTTTAATAATTCTTCAAAAAATGCCTCAATTTTGGTCTCGGAATGGCCTGTTGATACCAATTGTGACCACGCCAACAAAAACACTCATTCTCATAATACAAATGATGAACCGGAAGTCCATCAAATAGTCAATGATTATTATTCAATGTTTATATAAGTAAAACTTAATCTTTTTGGTCATTCATTAAGATTACCGAGTCGAAGAACTTTCTGATTGCATGCTTTTCTCTGTAAGAAATATTATCCCCCATACATGCTCTCAAATGTGTCTCATGTGTGTGTATTTTTTGAGTATATATTTAATAAGTTATAAATATTTCTTCTTTGGATCTATGAATCCTTGTATGTTTTATATATCATAGTAATATCATTGATTTGGGGACTTTCATGCATTTATGAAGAACCTAACATGGGTAGTTCATTGAATCATCTATACAAGACATAGAGAATATTGACACGAGATCATTAAATATTTTCCACATTTATTATAAATGTTTCCTAGAAAATGGAATTAACCTAATCAGTTCTTCATGTCTAATATACATCACAAGATCATGCTACTATATTGGGGAGACATTACAAGGCCATGATTCATGTCAAATATGCTTTGTATTGATCATGTGTGACAATTTTGGGGTCCTTCATAGTATCTATTCATCTCATTTTATGTCCTTAGAATGAAAATAAATTTAACTCTCCATTTAATAATATTTATACATTTTTAATCTATTTATTGTATATTTTTAATGCCTACCAATTAAGTGTTTTTCAAGGCATTTTAAGGTAAAAAATGGATCTCATAATGATATGTGTCCATTGACTTTCATGGTCATTATACTTTTATATGGGGCATCACCTATTCAATTATTGATCCTTCAAGGTCATGAGATCATTTGTGTATGATCGATCCAACTTTCTATTGTTTTTCATGTGAAAAATTCATGATATTACAATAGTGTGAGTGTATTTTCTTACATTACCCCTCCACATTTATATAAGGTATCTTGGAATCAGTAATGGATAGTGTGATGGAATGATAGAGTTTTTATGGGAATATTATCCACTTTTATGTGGTTTTTATGGTGTTTCAAATTATACAATAAAAATATATAATAGAGTTCCCATGACGAATGTGGAATACCAAAATAATATCAGGAAGCCTGTTTAACATGAATCTAAGGATATCACATTATGGTTAAACTAGTCACAAGAGCATCCCAATTCAATTTTCAAGAAAATATGTAACATTCATCATGCGATCTATAAAATTTTTATATTTGTGATCTTATAAATATATTTGAATTAACTTTAGGTTATTGTTGTTTGACATGTAACATGATCGGATAAAATTATTTGGTACCCTTTTCATGATCATAATGGAATGTTATAATGACATTAAAATATGAAGCATACCAAATGAGGTGGCATTGTATGAGAAAATAGAATCACCAAGGGATTTAGACTAATAATTATGAGATTATATATATAAAAAAATCTATCCATATAATGTTCATTGGATCATATTATATCATGAATTTCTAGGGGTCACACAATAATCTTAACCCATCTGTGTATTCTTCATGTAGAATTATTTATCCTTCCTCCTTTTATATATGAAATAATACCTATTATGTTTTTAATTAAAATATTATAAAATTGTTGAATCCCATTTGTTACGTGTCATTAAATTCCCCTTCATGAGTGAGGTAGGTAGGGACATGGACATAGTACTGAAGAGCATAAGTTCCCACACTATTCATTATTACTATAACAAATCATTATATCAAGTGGAATTCGGTCCAACATTACATATTTGGAATTCCAATGGAAATCCATGAAATTGATTATTGGTGGAGCTAGTCATTTCTTCCAAAGATCTAATTTGAACATCTATTGTGAACTCAGGTCTCATGTTTGAGCATCATAATACCACTCCATAGGACACCTATTCCGAGATTTGTCAACGAGATCTGATCTCATCATTTCATTTCATGAACTCCTAATAATAGTTAATTTATTAATTGATATATGACTTATTATATAGTGTTTTGGTTGATCTACAATATATTAATTAGTTACATGGTTGATTTAAATGATTCATGTGACTGAAATGATTTTCACATGATTGCATGATAATTAGAAAATTCATGTAACCATATTATGGTCACATGATAATAATAATATCCATGGTTCATGCGACTGAAATATTCATTGTGGTTCAAATTATTCCAGATATATATATCAGTACCTGAAATAAAAAACCCTTATGTGGTTCATGAGATGAACATGATGATGTCAAGGTTATGAACTTGTTTTAGAATGGTTCCTTACATATAAGACATATACTCATTTCCATGTGTATATGTATTCTTCTTCATGTATGATTATTAGAGGATGGTGATGAAATAGATTCAGTAAATATCAAATGGTAATTATTGTTGTAGACCTTTGAAATTGTAAATTTTTGATAGGGTTTTTTGAGTGACTCACCTATTTTTAGTCACCAATGCCTTGAATAGTAGGAAAACATTGTGATTATATTGATATTTTTTAGAGGGTGGGAAATATTTATTTCTATTATTATTTATGATTTATACTATAATTAACATCAATCCTCGTATTCATTCGTCTATCACATCTCAGATAGTTTATTTTTAACCTTTTTAATGTATTGGGATGTGGTGAAATAGATATGGAAGAAAAATTTTCTATGACTATGAATCCAAATAGTATTTTCTATTTTTAGACAATTGAATTTCATGGGAAGAATATATGTAAAATATTTGAATAATGTTATAACACTTTTAATGTTTATGAGTGTGATTTTCGATTTGGAGGGAATTGTAGTGGGTTTTTGAATATTATTCAAAACATGTATTGCACACAACCTATGGTAATATATTTTAATTTTTAACTAAAAAAATAATTGTAATATGGTTTCAATTATATTTAATGGCTTTGGTTCGAAGCATGAAATGTTTCTAGAATGTAAAACATGTTCACACCCTGAAATGGATGATATAAAATCATTAAGATTACTTGATTAAATTTTCATAAAACATTTACTAGAAGGATAAAATATATGAATATTTTTTTAGTTCATGAATATTGATCCACATGTAGGTTTTATAAAAAACATTATTAACCACTCTTCATTATTTAGCATACATGACTCCTCCTTAAACCATAGGTTTATACTAAAGTATTTTGTTTGCCCACACTACATCTGGATCATATCACATTTGTATTAAACACCACAATTATCATTCTAATCTCTCAAGGTAGGCAATATTTTCATCATCAAAATTTCAAATGTTCACAAAAGATCCCTTGCAAAATATTTTTTGATCCATTTATCTTCTGATGATGTTCCACTTTATCATATCTATATTCATGTTGAGATATTCATTTGGGTGTGGTCCTTTTTTATTGGAATATGGTTAGTTAATTTCTTATAATGTATCTTATGATGAACCCACTCATCCATTTTTTCTATTTGAGGAATTAGTTTCAATGATGTGGGAATAAATTAAAAACCCTTTTTTATTTTCTCTAATTTATTTCTAGTGTTGTATAATTTCATTAGGGGCATCTAAACCCCGAGTTTGAGGTAGGTGGTTTCATCTCTAGACAATGTCAGATAATCGAGACTAGTCTAGTATTATAGGTAGTTTTATAAATAAATTTTCAATATTTATCAATTTGTGTTTGTAAATAATCTTTTGAGAAAAAAATTCCCCTTATTTTAGTAAATGATATTATATATTCAAGGCATTGTGAAATGGATTTATGAATTTTTTTCATGTAATTGTTTCTGTAACAACCCAATTATTTATAGAATAATACATTTACATTTATATAAATATTTATTAATACAATATTAATTTTTGTTAAAGAGGACACTATTTCCGATATCATACTCAACACACAACAACATGTTTCATTGAAATCCTAAATTGAACACAACATTGAGTTATACAAAAAATAATGTTATATTATTTTTAATTTAAATGGTAGTTAATGCATTGCCTTTTTATTTGAAGTAATGAAAATAATTAACTATATTATGATTTTGTATATTTATTATATGATTTTACATTTATCCAATGAATATGAAAGGCTTCAAATATGAATGAATCAAATTTTAAGCATGAAATACTCTAATATTTTTAAAAGGATGTCTCACCGCATTTAGATGGTGATCCCATTTTAAATCAATTTTTTTTCACTTTTATATATTTTATTTGAATAAAATATATTTCTTATTTAGAATCATAACATCAAAATTTACATCAATGAATTTTTTGTATTATTCTGATAATGTTCATTTTTTTAATGAATAGTGAAATATATGACATTTTAATACAAAACTACATTTTTTTAATTCCCCAACCCCAGTTACCTAGAGTCGGTGCATTATTACATAAAATTGGCATTATACAAGGAAATCATGTCCTAGAAGACTGATTATTTTATTAACCTTGGAAATACTAGATACGTTCATATGTTTTACATTACATTATAAAATTAAAAACGACAACAACATTGTTTCCATATGCCACACTCATATACCCTCAGACTATCCTGAATGTCAGCCATAAAATAATTCTTCATATCCTAGGAAAAATAAAATATACAAAGGGGTGAGCTCAGATGCTCAGTAAGGATAACAATCTAGCAAAAACATCCATAAATAATCACAAACATTTAAGGCAATGTATTACACTAATAAAAGCCTTTTAAACTCGAACTTCTGTATAATATGTCAAAGATAAAATCAAATAATTCAATTTTCTTATTCACATGGATATTCTACTAGTCAAATAATCACATTAAATGTCAATATCCACTTTCATAATGATGGAATGCATAAAGCAAGACTTCATAACGACACTGTCAAGGCCTTCTGCGATGTCTACAAATACGATTTTGTCAAGTCCTTGTCCCAAGATAATAGTTTTTCTCATGAGACCCACTAATTAATCAATGAGCTATAGAGGGCTCCACCCATCACTTACTAAGTCCAATGTATTCCTCATATGAAATGGTTTACACATAACATACACATTTTTATTAAAACTAGCATATGAAATGTCAATACATTATCCATAAACCACTAATGGTGTGAAAATAACACATCCATAGTGAAAAATATCACAAAACATTTTATAATACATGTAAGTTTTGTATCATAATAATTCAACTTCAAAAAAGATTAAAATCAATCGATGGTTGTTGACATAGATTAAATCAAAACATTTTTTAGAGAAATATCTATTTCTATGATGAAATTATTTATAAGTCATATAATATAAAAAGAATAGATTTAATTTGAAAACATTATTATAATATTGTAAGGGAATCTTAGATGATGCTATAATGGCATAAAATAGCCACACCCGCCGTATAAGTTAAAAAACATACTTACCTTAATTTTGTTGAAAAGGTCATAAAGTACCTTGTTTTGAAAAAAAAAACAGAATGATTCCATTATTAAAATCTTATAAAAAGTAAAAAAAAACGGATTAAATGACTTTATCCCATAGTCTTGTAAATATGAAACATGTTTTGAAATTCATTTTTGAGAAAACACGGATGTGGATTATAAAGAGGTCCCAGTAGAAACCTACGAAAAAACAACCTCAGATAATAAAGAGATTGTGAAATTAACCCTTAGCTTATACTTTTCCTTGGTCGAGGGTACGTTAACCTCCTATATAATAGTTAAATAATTTTTATTAAAATTTAAACGAGACATATAGATAATTATGATATCATATATTATTTTCTAATATTTTATTGTTAATAATATTTTAGTATTATCGTTGTTTCGGGTGTAAACTTATTCATTTTCCTTTGTATTATTTGATATGTGAGTCATATTTGTTATGGATGGGATGTATATTATTCATATCCAGAATTATATCAAATATTTTAAATATTACTTTTAATCATCCAATGAAAGTTTGTCTTGAATGGATACAATGGGGAATGAATCTCATCGCATTCGTGGAGATGGTATGTCGTACGTACGCACGAGCAACAATATCATTTTTTTTAAATTAAAATCGTATATAAATGGATGTAATATCATATATAAAGAATCATTATCATTTTATATTTGTTCTTTGGATCATTTAAACTCATTATTATACCCATCCAAATGATGAAGTGTTTGAATAACAAACTACACCACAACATGGAGACGGTAAGCTGTACGTACGCACGTATAGAGACATGTCATTCATATGATTGATAAAATAAGGAATATGGTTGTACCATTTTAATAATAACATCACAGTGTATATAATATTCTGGATTTATTATTTTAAAATGGAAACAACAAAGAAAGAGGAAGTGGAAGAAGAAAAGAACGTGAAAGAGGTGATGAAATATATACATTTTTTTTCAGGTTCTTCCTTTTGATTTGATAAAAAGGGCTCCTTAGGATGGTATTTTGAAAAAATTAAAGACTCCAGGATGAAGGGATGATTGTTGAGAGAATATTTTTTAAGGGGTTGTCTGAGCCAAATGGCTTTGAATTTGTGAATTTTAGAGAAGGGTAAGTTCCCCTGTATAGGAGGAGTGAGGGGCAACATAAAAAAAAGATGAAAATATTATTTTATAATAAAATAATTTTATATTTCTAACGGCTCCAAAATGATTGATTTAGAGGATAAGGTGGGGAGGGGTCTAAAACCACTCAACCAATAGGTTTTATACAGGTTTAGATCAATATATTAACCTTATCATCTAGATTTAACTCTTAGTTAATTAGTTTGACATGTATCATGTGTCTTGGTATTTTAATATTATATGGTTAATAAACCTTATATAAACATCCAAAAGAATATAAAGTGGTTCATTAATGACATATATAATATTATTTAAGACATTTGTCCAATCCTTCGATTTTTAGTAATAGAATATCAATTAATAATATAATATTTGTTTCAAAAACTCTTTTTTGTCAATTTTGACACTATTTTCTATTTTGTTTTTATTAAACTCCTAAAAGCATTATCACTTCGTTCAAAATTCATTTAATAAAACCTAACATGACATATTAACCTATAATAATTATTTTAATCCATAAAAAGTCTGAAATTACATTTATTTGGATATTTATAAGATCAATTATTTTAATATTTCATTAATAAATTAATTACTGCATCATCATTGTGTCATAAATAAAATAAATTATTTAATGTTTAAAAATTATAAATAAAATACCATTATTTAGGAAATTTTTTTAGATTTATAATGAATATTTATAGTCTAATTTATCTTATGTGTAAACCCATATTAAAAATGTTTTAGTTATTAAACACTGATGTTAACACTTTAAACTCTTCATTGAATTACATAATAATAAATGTACTAATCTAATACAAGTGAATCTAAAGGATCATATTTTATTCCTAAGGTTGTTTGTGGCCGAAGTACACTTATCCAATTGAATTAGGACATGTGTTAGGGTAATAATAATATCATTTTTACCTTTAATTACCCTATTCTCTTTTAACTACGTTAAATAAAAGTCAAAAGTTACTATTCACAAAAAAATTTCATCTCATTGAACTGAAATTTATTTACTGATATCAAGTGTGTATCTTAGATTTTTGAAATTCCACTCACAGAAGTGGTAAAATTATGTTTTATTTAAATTTTAAAATGCTCCTAGGAGGTCGGTAAAAGACTGTAATAAAATTCGATAAAATTTTTATATATCTAAAATTTTTATAAACTAACTCTAATGAATTACGTTGAAATTATGTTGGTATTATGTAACTATTTTGACCTAAATTAAATTTAAATAAAATAAATAATCTACTATCTATACTAAACTTGGCTTCCCCTTTCTTATGCGTCACCTTACAATGCTTCCACGTCACCCCTATTTTTCTATTCCTCCCTCCATACCCTAAAAAAAATGCTATCCACCCCACGCTCGGGATTTTCTGTCGACCCGCGCTCTAATACTCGAAACCCCTCCCCAAATCCCCTATCACGCTCTCAGGTTCTCGATCTCCTCCCCAAATCCCCTATCATGCTCTATGGTTCTCAATATCGTCCCCAAATCTACTAGGTTTCTCTATCCCCTCCCGGATTCCCCTCTACCACTCCCCTTCCAAATTATCCCCCAGCCCGCACCGCTCCTGCTCACATTTTTCATCACATACTCCTACACTTCCCGGTTGATTTTGTCTCCTCGAAGCGCTCCTAAGTGCAATGCCTCTGATTCGGTCTACATCTTTTCATATTCCCAGCTTCAGTTTTCAAAGCCCAACTTGGCTCCGTCGGCTTCATATGTTTTTCATTGTCGGAACCCAAACCCATACAAAGGCGTCTGAAGCGACAACCCAATTAAATCGAATTATTCCTCTGATTCGAAGCTCAGAATGGGTTCGAATAGTACTTCCATCATTAATTTCTTTCCCTATGTTCATATTTGGTTGAAATATCTCCTATAACCCTATCCTCCTGATCTGATTTGTTTTTCAAAAAAATAATTCTAAGGTCAATATTTTTTTGATTGTTGCCTTAGTAATTTCCCCTATTTTTCTCGATGTTTTCTTTGTCTGGATATTTATGTGTGGATTGTTTTGATTTCATAAGATGGAATTACATCTAAAAATAGGTTTTTATGGGAAGGTATTGGATCAAATGAAATCAGTACCTAGAAATTCAGACTATCACTACTTCATATGTATGCTCCTTCAATCTTCCAGACTCAATATTAGTTTATGAATTTTTTTGGTAGAAACCTCTCTCTACTTACTTCCTGGTTTTATGTGTAAATGCATACTAGATTTTTTTTTTTGGTTCTCAGATGCCTACTTATTGGTATTTTTTTTTATTTTTTTGGATACATTGCAGATATCTTTTGAGATTAAATTTGTAGATTGTATTCAAACTTACTTACTTGAGTGATTTTGTTATAAATTTGATAAAGTTTGATATGTTAGAGAAGATGGAACAATAGCATGTACAAAATTAAGTTCATAAACAATATATTTTTTCAACCTATATCTTTATGGGGCCATAAATTATATAGAAAGTAATGATTTCATTGTTTTAATAATGTTAAAATTTTCCATATCAATATGATTGCTCAAACAATTATCACATGTTCATTGCGATTTATTAAATATTATCTTATTTTTCTTGGTTCAAGTTCCTAATTCGAATTGGGTAGGGGAATGAGGGTGAAGGACCAAAGTAAAATAAGGAATGCGTGAGGATGGAAATGATCAGATCTAGGATGAGAATTAAGAGTACAGTAAGGACGATGATTACAATCAGGTTCTCAGTGAATATAAATTGATCTTCCTCTAAGCCTTTGTATTGGTCCAATCCTTTGATTTGGTTTATGATTGTTTTTTTGGATATATTTTAGATATCTTTTGAGATTAAATTTGTAGATTGTTTTCAAATTTACTTACTTGAGTGATTGTGTTATAAATCTGATAAAGTTTGATATGTTTTAGAAGATGGAACAAAAACATCTACAAAATTAAGTTCACAAAAAATATATTTTTTAAACCTATATGTGTGGATTTTTTTGATTTCAGGAGATGGAATTGCATCTAAAAATAGGTTTTTTTAAGTGAAGGTATAGGATCAAATGAAATCAGTACCTGGAAATTCAGACTATCACTGCTTCATATGTATGCTCCTTCAATCTTCCAGACTCAATATTAGTTTATTATTTTTTGGGTAGAAACATCTCTTCTCATACTTCCTGGTTTTATGTGTAAATGCATACTGTATTTTTCATTTGTTTGTTCTCAGATGTCTACTTACTAGTATTTTTTTAATTTTTTTGATACATTGAAGATATATTTTGAGATTAAATTTGTATATTGTATTCAAATTTACTTACATGAGTGATTGTGTTATAAATCTGATAAAGTTTGATATGTTTGAGAAGATGGAACAAAAGAATCTACAAAATTAAGTTCACAAACAATATATTTTTTCAACCTATATATTTATGGGGCCATAAATTATATAGGAAGTAACGATTTCATTGTTTTAATAATGTTAAACTATGCCATATCTATATGCTTTCTCAAAAAATTATTATAAGTTCATTTAGATTTATTAAATATTATCTTATTTTCCTTGGTTCAAGTTCCTAATTCCAATTGGGTAGGGGCATGAGGGTGAAGGACCAAAGTAAAAGAAGGCATGCATGAGGATGGAAATGATCAGATCCAGGATGAGAATTATGAGCATAGTAAGGATGATGATTACAATCATGTTCTCAGTGAATATGAATCGATCTTTCTCCAAGCCTTGGTTTTGGGCCAAACCTTTGATTTGGTTTCTGATTGCTTTTTGGATACATTGCAGATATCTTTTGAGATTAAATTTGTAGATTGTATTCAAATTTACTTACTTGAGTGATTGTGTTATAAATCTGATAAAGTTTGATATGTTTGAGAATATGGAAAAAAAGTATCTACAAAATTAAGTTCACAAACAATATATTTTCTCAAACTATATGTGTGGATTGTTTTGATTTCAGGTGATGGAATTACATCTAAAAATAGGTTTTTTAGGGGAAGGTATTGGATCAAATGAAATCAGTACCTAGATATTAAGACTATAACTGCTTCATATGTATGCTCCTTCAATCTTCCAGACTCAATATTAGTTTATCAATGTTTTTGGTAGAAACCTCTATTTCCTTACTTCTTGGTTTTATGTGTAAATGTATTCTGAATTTTTTATTTGTTTGTTCTCAGATGTCTACTTACTGGTATTTTTTTTATTTTTTGGATATATTGCAGATATCTTTTGAGATTAAATTTCTAGATTGTATTCAAATTTACTTACATGAGTTATTGTGTTATAAATATAATATAGTTTGATATGTTTGAGAAGATGGAACAAAAGCATCTACAAAATTAAGTTCTTAAACAATATATTTTTTCAACCTATATCTTTATGCGGCCATAAATCATATAAGAAGTAATGAATTCATTATTTTAAAAGGTTAAACTATGCCATATCAATATGCTTGCTCAAACAATTATCATAAGTTTATTTCGATTTATTAAATATTATCTTATTTTTCTTGGTTCAAGTTCATAATTCCAATTGGGTAGGGGAATGAGGGTGAAGGACCAAAGTAAAAGAAGGCATGCATGAGGATGGAAATGATCAGATCTAGGATGATAATTAAGAGCACAGTAAGGAAGATGATTACAATCAGGTTCTCAGTGAATATGAATCAATATTTCTCCAAGCCTTGGTATTGGTCCAAAACTTTGATTTGGTTTCTGATTGTTTTTTGGATACATTGCAGATATCATTTGAGATTAAATTTGTATATTGTATTCAAATTTACTTACCTGAGTGATTGTGTTATAAATTTGAAAAAGTTGATATGTTTGAGAATATGGAACAAAATCATCTAAAAAATTAAGTTCACAAACAATATATTTTTTCAACCTATATCTTTATGGAGCCATAAATTATATAGGAAGTAATGATTTCATTGTTTTAATAATGTTAAACTATGACATATCAATATTCTTGCCCAAAATATTATCATAAGTTCATTTCAATTTATTAAATATTATCTTATTTTTCTTCATTCAAGTTCCTAATTCCAATTGGGTAGGGGAAGGAGGGTGATGGACCAAAGTAAAAGAAGGCATGCATGAGGATGGAAATGATCAGATCCAAGATGAGAATTAAGAGCACAGTAAGGACGATGATTACAATCAGGTTCTCAGTGAATATGAATCGATCTTTCTCCAAGACTTGGTATTGGGCCAAACCTTTGATTTGGTTTCTGATTATTTTTCTATAGAATATTGATTTTGATGATGAAGATGATTATAATGTTGAGGAGAATGATGGTATGTAAATAATTTAGAACTTTGTAGTTACAATCTTTTTAAATGAATTACAATAACAATTTTTCACTGGATGATGCTGATCATTGGTTATTGTAGATGAGTTGTTCTATAATTGATCTCACCAACTTGAGTTCTGTTCATTGGATGATGTTGATAATTGGTTATTCTACCATGGAGGTTTATTTGTTCTCTTTATCCACACATTGTTATTTTTAATTTGATTAGGTGTGAGTTTTGATTTTTGAAGTAGACTTCATTATAATAGAAGATGCTTTCTATTTTTGGTTTGTCCTTTAAATTGAAAATATCTTTTCATTTTATTATGATTAGTAGAAATGTTACATTGTTTTGTATTTATGAAGTTTTTATTTATAGATAATAAACACTTGTTCTGCTTCAATTTTTTAGTTGATAAACACAACAGATATTCTGTTATGATTTTGTTGTTTCAAACTAAATATCAGTTGTTATTTTTTATTAGTATTTAATGTTTTTTTGTTAATGAAGTCATTTGAATCTGTGTTGCTAGATTTTCAACGAAAAATTCCTTGTTAGTTTTTTATTAATAATTAAATTTTTATATTTTATTTTTAATTCAGTTGTTTAAATTTATGTTACTTTGATTTTTATTCTCTGTAATAGAATTATATGGTTATCTATGAGAGAATATGTTTTTTGTTTCATGTTTTTAAATAATGAATATTTAGTTTTTCATCAATTATATATACTAAAGCTATGTGATTCTTATCCTGCAGCTATTACCAGATTCTCTTTAGCTTATCTAGCACATCCACTATCTTTCAACATTATATGTTTCTATTATATTGAATAAATTGTGACGGGCCATTCAGAATACAGTAATTTCTTTTTTATATACATGTATATAATTTTAATATTATGATTTATTTTAGTTTGGTCCCCAATATTTTTCATCTTTCTATAGTAATTTATTCTTCCATTTTTCTATGATTATGATTATTAAATAGGATAAATATTATAATTATTAATCAATATTATATCTTTTAATTTTATGATCGATGATCTGATTAAGCATAATAATAAATAAATCTACATATAATTACGTAGGTTCAACAAAAATGAAGATTATATAACATTGAATTTATTTAATGTTGCAATACGAATAACATATAAATGGATTGAGTTCACTTTTTGGTTAACTATATAATGATTAAATATAATTTAAGAGAAACATAAAGACAATGATTACAATTAGGTTCTCAGTGAATATGAATCGATCTTTCTCCAAGCCTTTGTATTGGGACAAACCTTTGATTTGGTTTCTGATTGTTTTTCTATATAATATTGATTTCGATGATGAAGGTGATTATAATTATGAGGAGAATGATAGTATGCGAATAATTTAGAACTTTGTAGTTATAGTATTTGTAAATGAATTCCAATAACTATTGTTCACTAGATGATGCTGATCATTGGTCATTGTAGATGAGTTGTTCTATGATTGATCTCACCAACTTGAGTTCTGTTCACTGGATGATGTTGATCATTGGTTATTCTAACATAGAAGTTTATTTTTTCTGTTTATCCACACATTTTTATTTTTCATTTGATTAGGTGTAAGTTTTTATATTTGAATTTGACTTCATTATAATTGAAGATTCTTTCTATGTTAATATATATTATACACTTTTAGTTTGTTCACCGTTGATATGTTGTATTCACTGTTATTTTGTATTCACTATTAATTTTTTCATTATATTCCCTCTAAGTTTGTTCGTGGTTTTGTCTTTTTGTGTGGAATAATGAGTCTTTAAGGATTGATTCAAAAACTATAATGCTATATGACTGTTGAGATTCACTGTTATTGATCTCAAATAATTTGTGCGGTTAATGGAGAATGATGAAAGTACTGAATGATTTCCATAAAACTGCACTGATAAGAGCTGTGATTGAGGTAAATCCTACACCAATCAGAGCCTCAAATGATGAGGTAATCTCGACACTGGTCAGAGACCTGAATATTTATCCATACTATTATTATGATGTTATATATGCCACTGCTGGTTGTAGGTGTCTCCATTATTAGGGAGGATATAGTATGCTTTCCTGGTAAGTTGCAGTAACCAGGTTGTTGCTGACTGTAGAACATATATCCAGGTACGTAATGTTGTTCAAGATTAATTTTTTATTTCTGACTACATGGTGTATGCTACACAGATTTAAGATGATGGTGAGGCCTCACGGATCTCCAATGCTTTAGATCAGGCATGGAGTAGATTTAATTGGACATGATTTATAAAATGCCTCAGTGAACTTAGGTTGTGAACCCATTTTTTGTCATTGTATATATGTTTCCATTCAATATTGTCATGTTATGCACTTTTCAAATCATTTTCCTATGATTACATTGATCTAATCCAAAATATTTTATATTTCAATTACGGTTTCCAGTTTTTTTTTCTATCATACATCCCTGCTCATGGGTGTCAAAACCCCATACTTCCTGTGGTTTTTTCAATTACCGGTTACAAGTAGGGTTAACCCCCTAATGATTTCGGTTTTTCCCGTAGATTTAACCCCCAACTGCCTAGCTTTCGACACCCCCCTACTACCTGCTGTTTTGCAATTACATGTTGAACCAACCCCCTACTGCTCCTGGGAGTCAAAAACCCCTACTTATCCTGTTTGGCAATTACCGGTTCCCATTAGGTTTTGCATATTTCTCATATTTTATGTTTCAATTATCTATCAAATCTTCCAAACCCCTACTGTCTACGATTACAGTGGACTATTCGTGAGTTTTTTTGGTTTCAAAATTCGGTTGCCAGTAGGTTCTGCCCTCTGGAATCTGCTTTGCACCTCAAGCATGATGCAATTTACCTTTTCAGAAACCTATATTCATGAATCTACAATAGTCAAATGATTTTATTTCTATATTACTCAAGGTTCATATTACACTGTATGTTCTATCATGTTATGTTTGAAACAATTTTCAAATTTTTTATTTATAATTTACTGGTATGACATTAATTACATATTCTATGTATGCTGTAGCTAACTTCCTGGCAATTAACTTCTTAGGTTTTGAATTCCAGTTTCCAGTCAGTTATTCGCTTCCGCGTCATCTTCAAAGGATAGGTATGACATTAATTACCTATTCATAAGCCTAATTCCTTGCATCTATAGTAGTTATATCATTTAACTAATCTATAACTATAGGTTAAAATTATAGTCTCTGTTCTTTCATTTTGTTGTAGCGAATTTCCGGTCAATTAACTTCTTGGATTTTGAATTCCACTTGCCAGTGTGTATTTGGATTCCATGAGATCTTCAATGGACAAGTTTGACATTAATTACCTGGTATAAACATAACTCATTGCTACAACAGTAGTGATATCATTTCACTTATCTATAAATTCAGGTTCAAATTACGGTGTCTGATAAGCCAAGTAATTTATTAAAAAAACATCCGTATATTATGGAAATTTTTAGGCGATGCATTGAAAGTTCATGTAGTTTCTTTTTTTATGTTGCATGTTAGTATCCAACTGTTCCCCGTGCTAAACGGTTGTTGCATACTCTCAGAGTCTCCCAGAAATTTACCACTTACAAATTTTCTTACAGACTTAGGAAACAGGTTAGGTTTTTCTGTAAAAAAAAATTCCCTTACTTTGATGCCTTTGTCATCCAACGTCACTAGTCCTTCTACAGCCCATGAATGGTCAACTAAGTCTGCCAAACACAACCTTCACCTTGCAGCATCACTAATATTTTAGGCTTTCTTTAATAACTAAATGTATTATAAAACCTTGGTACGCAAACATTAGTTGACTCAAGGACCTGCCTTTCTTTATGTAGGTATAGGTTTCTAGGATGCTGACATAAGGATGTTCTCGGATAAGAACGAGCTGAAGAAAGAACAAGGCTGGGTAAGGTTTCCTTCCGTATTATTTAGAGCTCAGAAAGGACAACTTTCCTCTTGAACTGTGAGCATTCATCTCTGAATGCTTCATTTTTTCTTTCAATTATGAATTAACTGAATCTTTCTTTACTTAAAACCATGAGTAAGGACCTGTCTTTATTTTTGATTTCTTCTATGGAAAAAGGATGAAGAACACAAAAAACCATTTTGGAGGGGAGGGGAGAGGAAGGGCTGGGAAGGATGGAGAGGAGGGGAGGGGAGGGGAGGGGAGAGGATGGTTAGGGGGAGGGGGATGCTGGGGGAAAATGATGGCTAGGGGGGAGGGGAGGGGAGGGGCAGGTTGGAGGGGAGGGGAGGGGAGGGTGATGGAATGGGGGAGGGGGCTGCTGGGGGAAATGTTGGGCAGGGGGGAGGGGAGGGGAGGGGCTGGGGCTGGGCAGGATGGAGGGGAGGGGAGGGGGGGAGAGGAGGGGCAGGGGGGAGGGGGATGCTGGGGGAAAATGTTGGGCAGGGGGGAGGGGAGGGGAGGGGTAGGATGGAGGGGAGGGGAGAGGAGGATTATGGCAGGGCGGAGGGGGTGCTGGGGGAAAAAGTTGTCCAAGAGGGGGGGGAGGGGAGGGGAGGATGAGGACGGGGGGGGGGGGGGGGGTGCTACTTTTAATGTTATTTTCAGTCATGTCCATTTATATATTATGATGTATAAACTTTTGTTGTGTGATTCATGTCCATTTGAATGTGATATTCCATTCATGTCCATTTCTCGGTGACATTAATACTTAATTATGCATATTCAGGTATTCTTATGCTGTATAATAATGTTGTATATATTCTTATGTTGTATGATTATGCTGCATATTCAGGTACTCTTATGATGTGTTAGACAAGGAAGATTCCAACCAATCTTATATTAGTGAGGTAAAGATGAAATGAATTGGGAATGTCTTATACTTGCTGGAAAATTACTACATGTCTAAACATCACAACATCTCTGTTTGTGGACAACAATTTTTTTAGTATTATAATTATTCCTCTTCACATCTTAGTTTTTTTGTTAGATAAAAAATTCTTTACGTAACTCCTCTTCAACTTTGTCTTTCATAGTATGCTATATTTTTTTCCTAAATGCAGTTTATATTGAAGTCAGGTTTACGTCCTTGACTATTCCAAACTGTTTCACATTACAATTGATGTATCTTAATTTAACATTTTATATTGATGTCTTCTTAATAGATTCACTTATAATTCATAATTATTCACCACTTATTTGTGACTAAAATATGTTAAACGTTACTATTTCTTCATATCTATTACAAATAGTACTCTTAAGAAGACAGATAATAAACTATTATGTTTTATAAATAGTAACATATAGTTAATAATAATAATTATTTTACAGTGCCGTGCATCGCACATGCGGAGTACTAGTTATTTAAATAAAAAGCTGGTTTTAAACAATTACTTTTTGCTTTTCACTATTCATAAAAAATTGAATGTTTTCATAAAAATTCTAAAAATTCACCCTAATCCAATTTCGATATTCCGAACCCAAAAATAAATTCCATTTTGAATGATAAAATTGAAAAAATGGGTATTAATATTCATAACGGGTAGTTTGATTGGTCGTGATGTGTTAGAATCTGGATGTTGCGTACAATGCAAGCTATTGGATTATTCAAAGGGAAATGTACCATGGAATCTTGGGGGGTTACATTCTCCCCTCTTTCTAATAATTTCTTTCTCAAATATTCTAGATTATTACTGCATAAAATGATTTGTCTGGTTCTTCATCATATGTTCTTCAGGTTCCCATGTTGTCTCTTCTATATTATGGTTTATCCATTTAACTTTTACCAGACGAGACATCAAGTTTCTCAACACTTGTTCTCTTGAATCAAGAACCTTGATAGGCTCTTCGCAATAAGACAGATCGGGTTCCAGTTCTAATTCCTCATAGGTAAGTACATGCGTTTGGGTTAGGCATGTCTTTTTTCAATAGTGATACGTGGAACACATCTTGAACTTTGGAGAGACATCACAACATTGCCAAATGGTATGATACAGCCCCAACTCGTTCTAGAATTTTTAAAGATTTAATGTACTTATGTCTCAATTTACCCTTCGTACCAAATCATTTTATTCCTGTCCATGGAGATAACATCAAGAAAACATGATCTCCAACCTGAAATTCCAAATCCATCCTTTGGTTATCAACATATCTCTTCTACCTACATTGAGATGCTTTGATGTTGGTTTGGATTACCTTCACATTTTCCATCGTTTCCTCAACAAGTTCTGTTCCTACTAGTTTTAATTCACAACATCATCCCAACAAGATGGTGTACGCCATCTCTTTTCATATAATGCTTTATATGGTGCCATCTGAATACTAGAATGGAAGCTATTGTTATAGGAAAATTCTACTAGAGGTTAATATTGATCCCCCATACCTTGAATGTCTAGCGAGCAAGATCTCAACATTTCTTCTAAGGTTTGAATAGTCTGTTCAAATTGTCCATTAGTTTGAGGGTGGTATGCAGTGGTCAAACGATGTTCAGTATCTAGGTATTTCTAAAGACTTTTCTAGAAACATGATGTAAAATGGGTATAATGATCAGAAACAATCAATAGGGGTACTCCATGAATCCTTACAACTTCATTAATATACAGTCATACTAAACGTTCATGTGGTAAATATTCTCTTATAGAATGAAAATGTGATGACTTTGTAAGACGATCAACAATGACCCATATTGCATTTTTCCATCTAGGAGTCTTTTGTAGTCACATGAAAAAATCCATCATAATATTATCTCATTTGCACTCAGGTATGGGAAGAGGTTGCGTGACTCTTCTAGGCTATTGCCTTCCAGCTTTCACTTGTTGACAAACCATACATCATGAAACAAAATCAGCAATTTCCTCATCATGTTGTCCGACTAAAAATATTCCTTCAAATCTCTATTCATCTTAGTGATAGTTTGTTGTATAGTGAAATTGGAGCTATGAGCATCATCCAAAAATTATTTTTTTAGATCAGTTATTTTGGGAACCAAAAGTATTTTCCCAAATTTCAAAATTCCATATTCATATACGAAGTTACTCAATCTCCCGTTATACCCATCTTTATTCTTTTTTTCAAACTCCTCATCATCATCCTGAGAGCTATTAATCCTTTCTAGTAAAGAAGGTTTGGAAACATTTTGAAAAATCATTGATGTTTCACCTTCCATTATTATTCCCATATCCATCATTACTAGATCCATGTATATAGGATCCATTTCAACTCTCATCTTGTTCAAATCTCTACGATCCTTTCAACTCAAAGCATCTTCCACCTTATTTTCCTTCCCTGGATGGTAGTGTATAGTGCATTCATATTCCTTGAGTAGTTCAAGCCATAGCGTTTTCCTCATTTTGAGTTCTTTTTGAGATAAAATATAATTCAAACTCTTGTGATCAGTATAAATATCACATAATTCACCATATAGATAGTGTCTCCATATCTTCAAAGAAACGATTACAGCTACAAACTCATGATCATGATTAGGATAGTTTTGTTCATGAATTTTTAGGTGTCGTCATGCCTAGGAAATTACCCTATCATTCTACATAAGGATACAACCAAGTTATTTATTTGAATCATCACTATCAATAAAAACCCGTCATTATATGATGGTAGAGTCAATATAGAAGAATTGAATAATCTTCTATTAAATTCTTCAAAACATTCTTCACACACTTTTTTCCTATCAAATTTAACCCCTTTACCTATGAGCTTGGTAAATGGGTTTGACAATCGGGCTAAATTATGGATGAAACTACCATAATAACCTACTAAACAAATAAAACTCAATACCTCAGTTATACTCATCGGTGCTATCCATTTCACAGATAGTTATTTTCATAGAAGAATCAACATAGATTCCATCCTTAGAGATAATATGTCCCAGAAAAGAAATTTCCTGAAGCCAGAATTCAAACTTTCTAAACATCCCGTATAATTATTTTCTTCTTAGAGTCTTCAAGATAATACAAAAGTGATTTTCTTGATCATCGTAGATTTTGTAGTATACCAATATATCATCAATAAATAACACTACAAAGTCATCAAGATATTTCTTGAAAACCCTATCCATCAGATCCATTAAAACAGAGGGTTTATTAGTCCGACCAAAATACATTACTGTAAACTCGTAATTCCCTTACCTGGTTCGAAATTCTATCATAAAAATGCCTTACTTCTTCATGAACAACTGATGGTATCCATATTTAAGTTCAACCTTTGAATGATATTGTTCTCTATGAAGTTGGACAAATAAGTCACAAATGTGAGGTAGGGGATACTTGTTCTTTATTTTTATAGGATTGATCTCCCTGTAGTCAATTCACAACCTCATAGATCCATCTTTCTGCTTAACAAAAAGGATAGGGGATCCCCATGGAGAAAAACTACGGTGAATAAATCCCTTGTTACTCAATTTTTATAGTGGTTTCTTTAGTTATACTAATTCCACAGTTGTCATTCTATAAGGGGTCTTCGATATGAGCATTGAAACTAGAATTAAATCAATGGAAAACTCAATTTATATTTCTAGAGGATCTCTAGGTAAATCCTCTATAAACAAATCATCATATTATTACACAATAGGTACATCCTCTATTTGAACATTCATTTCCTAACCCATGGTTATTTCATTCTATTCCCCCCAACAATTGAATTTATTTGAGCTACTAGTGGTGGATCTAGATAAGAATCAGGTGGTGTTGATTTTTCTCTAATGATAAGGTATTCATTATCATCATCATCAAAAATCATAACCTCATTCTTCTTACTATAAATTTTTGCATCATGGTCTGAAAGTCAATCCATACAGATAATTATATCCAAATCAATAATGGGTTTGTCAATGATATCAATAGATAAATAACATTTATGTGCCTAAATGAAACTAATTCACAATTTTTTTTTGCAATGATACTCCCCTTAGTGGTTTTTACTGACAACTCCCTTGTTAAATCAAATTGGAAATTTCCAATTTTCTTAGCAAAATTGGAAGATATGAAATAATGAGATGATCCAAAATGAAACAAATCATTGGATAAACATGAGGAAACCATTAAATTACCTTCCCCCACATCTTTCAGAGCTTCAAGCTCAACAGTAGTGATGGCATAAGATTGACCATGATCCCTGGGCCATTTCTGAGGTTAGTTACCTTGGCTCTTAGGACATTCATTTTCATAATTCAACCTTTCTCTACCATTGTAGCATTAATCATTGACAACCTCTTTCTTCCCCATGGAATCACGACCTTGGTGGCCTTTTTCACGACACTTGTAATAGACTCCCATTCCCTTCAGACAAGTACCGGGGTGCTTCTTCCCACATTTACATCCTGATGGATATTATACTTTCCCTTCATCCCCATATTTCCATTTATAGAGTGTTCATCATATCTCTTATTCTCTTTCTTTTCTTTAAAGTCGTAAGAATTTGAGAATTAATTTTCTATCTTTATAGCACATGAGACAATGTCTATATATGACGTGAAGGATTGTGAGAAGAATGATCGATGGAGAAACGGTTTTAACACATCAATGAAACAATAAATTTTACTTATTGGGTTACGTATTTAATAAATTGAATTCCTTTATAACCTTGTAATGTTAGCATCATAATTTGCAACATTCTCATCCTCTTTTTACCTCAGACTTAGAAATTGCCTTTCCACATCTGCCTGATGGTCATGAGGAAAGTAATTTTCGAAGAAAATATCTTTAAACTCCCTCCATTCCATATTTTATACTTCATCAACTTTCTTTTGTGTTTTGAATCAATGACCACCATTGATCAACATCTCTAGTGAGGTGGTAAACGTCCATGTCAACTTTTCCCTTTCACTACTCCCCATGGCGTGAAATATTTTCTCTAAGTAATTTATCAATTGCTCAGAAACTAATGGATTTGTACTCCCAAGGAATGTTGGTGTTTTTTTCCTCATGAAGCGATCAAACATTGATCCTCCATGCTGAGGATCAGGGTTCTCCTGATGGGTATGGTTATTATTCATTACCTGAGTGAGTTGTCCCAGTATGGTGATAAGATAATCAGCACTAGTTGCTTCAACAGCTCCACAATGATTATATTGTGTAGGAGTAAAATCCCTACAAGGATTATGTGTGTTTCTATAGTTTCCAATCTTTCCACTTGGTCCCATTTCTATACATTGGCATAAACTAGAGTAGTTTATGAATTGAAATACATAATTCCAAACTTGTATTACACTTAACATAAACTAGATAATTTATGGATATAACCCATAACCATAAACATGTATTCTTTGAGGAAGTATATACTCATAAACCCTTCATAATTATTTGTAATGAAATTGAGAATTTTGCTAAGCATATCTCCTAGGAGTGTCGTAACTAAGAGTGCATCATGACCCGTTGTCATGCACTAGTTCTAGTTTGAGTCTAGCTCGAAGTGGTTTTTTGGGATTTACCCCTTGGTATATCTATGCCAGATCCGCCTCTACCTGCTCGTATCTAGATATTGATTCATTTGTTCAAGGACTCACAAAATCTCTACAATACAAATATTCTATAATGTTCTTCTATACTAATTCTCAAAGTCTATCTTTGGGTAATGTGCTATAATTAGAGTTTATCTAAATCTAGATTCCATGGTTTGTCATAAACTTCCTTTGATACAAATTGTAACGCCCCTACCCCAGTTAACCAAAGTTGGTGCATTATTACATAACATAGGCATGATTCAAGGAAATCATTTCCGGGAAGACCGATCGGTTTAGTAGCCTTGGAAATACTAGATACATTCATAAGTTTAACATTAAATTATAAAATGAAAAACTACAACAACATTGTTTCCATAGACCACACTTATATCCGTTCATAATATCCCCACAGGTCAGACATAAAATACTTTTTCACATCTTGGGAAAATTTAACATAGAAAGGTGTGAGGTTAGATTCTCAGTAATGAAAACAATATAGTTGAAACTTTCATAAATACGCATGAACATTTGAGGAAATGTATAAGAATAACACAAAAGCCTTTTAAAATTTAACTTAAACATAATATGGAAAAGATAAAATAAAATAATTCCATTTAGTTATTAACATGGATATTCTACTTGTCGAATAATCACATGAAATATCGATATCCACTTTCATAATTATGGAATGCATTATCACAGACTTCATAATGACATAGTCAAGGCCTTGTGCCAGACTACAACTACAATTTTCTTTAGGCCTTTTGATAAGACACTAGTTTTTCTAATGAGACCTACTGATTCATCGAGGAGATGTTGCGGGCTCCACCCATCTCTCACTAAGTACAATTCATTCCTCATATGAAATGGTTTAAACATAACATAAACATTCATATTAAAACTAGAATAATAAATGTCAATACATTATCCATAAACCATGAATTGTGTGAAAATAAAACATCCACAGTCAAACATATCACAAAAACATCAATACAATATGGAAGATTTGTATAATAATAAATTAACTTTAAATAAGCTTAAAATCCATCAAAGGATGTTGAAATAGATGAAATCAAAACTTTTTTTAGAGAAATATATTTTTCTATTTTGAAAAAATTTAAAAGAAATATAATTATAAAATAATACATTTCTTTTTAAAATTTCTTATAATCTCTTAAGGGAATCTTCAATGATGTTATAACAGGGGAAAATAGCTACATTCGTCGTATAAGTTAACAAAAACATTCTCACCTTAAATTTTTCAAATGGTCATAAAGTATCTTGTTTGGAAAACAACGAAAATATTCCTTTATAAACATATTATAAAAAGTCAAAAAAGGGTATAAATGACTTTATCACATAGTCTAGTAAATAGTAAAAATGTTTTGAAATACATTTTTAAGAAAACAAAGATGTGGATTATAACGAGGCCCCATTAGATACTTTCGTAAAAACAACCCCGAATATTAAAGTGGTTGTGAAATTAACCCTTACCTTGTACTTTTCCTTGGTAGAGGGTACGTTAAACACTTGTAAAATAGTTAAATAATTGTTATTAAACTATATTAGAACCATATACATAATTATGATATTAAATATGATCTTCTAATATTTCATTGTTATTAATATTTTAGTATTATCAAAGTTTCAGGTGTTAACTGAATCGTATTTCTTTTTATTCATTATTATGAGAGCCATATTTGTTATAGATGGGATGTATCTTATCCATATCAGGAATGATATAATGTATTTAAACATTATCATTAATCATCTAATGAAAATTAGTCTTGAATGGATACAATGGAGAATCAATCTCATCACATTCGTGGAGACGATAAGCCATAAGTACGCACGAGCGAAAATATCATTCTTTTGATATTAAAATCGTATATAATTGGATGGAATATCATATATACATAATCATTACCATGTTATATTTATTTTTTGAATAATTTATACTCATTATTTTAACCATCCAAATGATAAAGTGTTTGAATAACAAACTACACCACGACGTGGAGACAATATGCCGTACGTAAGCACGTATGGTGACATTTCATTCATAGGATGGATAAAATAATGAATATGGTTGTAATATTCTTATAATAACATAAAATTATATGTAAGATACAGGATTTATTATTTTATAATGGAAACAACAATGAAAGTGGAAGTGGAAGAAGAAAAGTACCTGAAAGAGGTGATGAAATATTTACCGCTTCTTCGGTTCTTCCTTTTGATTTGATCAAAAGGGATCTTAGGATGACATTATGACAATTTTAAGGAATATAGGATGATGGGAGGATAGTTTATAGGATATTTTATAAGTTTTTGGCCGAGAAAAATGGCTTTTAAGGTGTGAATTTGAGAGAAGGGGAAATGCCCTTTTATAGGAGGGGTGAGGGGAACCTTATGAAAAGATTGAAATATTATTTTATAATAAAATAATTTTAGGTTTCTAATGCCTCCAAAATAATTTATTACGAGTATAAGGTGGTTATGGGTTCAAAACCACACATAAAATAGGTTTTATATAGGTTTGGGTCTCAATATTAACCTTATCTTCTATATTTAACTCTTAGTTAATTAGTTTAACATTTACGAGGTCTCTTTGTTTTTTATATATTATGGTTAATGAACTTACTATAAATGTCCAAGAGAACCTAAATTTGTTCATTAATTACAAATATAATATTATTTATGATCTTTGGTAGAAAAATATATTTTTAGGAATAGAATATCAATTAATAATATAATATTTGTTTTAAAAACTCTTTTATGTCAATTTTGACACTATTTGATATTTTGTGTTTTTTAAATTCATAAATGTTCTATTACTTCGACAAAAATTCCATTAATCAAACCTAACATGTCCTATTAATCTATAAAGTTCTTAGAATTCATAAAAAGTCTCAAATTGCATTTATTTGGATATTTATAATGTGATTTATTCTAATATTTCATTAATAAGGTAATTACTACATCATCATTGTGTCCTTAATAAATTAAATTATTCAATGTCTAAAAATTATAAATAAAATAAAATTATGTAGGAAATATTTTTAACTTTCTAGTTAATAATTATAGTTGTATTTATCCTATGTGTAACCCTACATTAAAAATGGTTTAGATATTAAACATTGAATTTAACACTTTTAACTCTTCTTTGAATTAAATAATTATAAATGTCCTAATCTAATCCTAGTGGACCTAAAGGATCATATTTTATTTCGGTGATTGTTTTTGTTCTAATTACACATATCCAATAGAATTACGACAGGTGTTAGGGTAATAATTTTATCAATTTTACCTTTAATTACCATATTTACTTTTATCCATTGTAAATAAATTCAAAAGTTACTATTCACCAAAAAATATTTTCATCTCATTGAACCACATTTTACTTAATGAAATCAATTGTGTCTCTCTTATTCTCTAAATTGAAGTCATAGAATTAGTAAAATTATGTTTTATGTAAATTTGCAAATGCTAATAGGAGGTGGGTAAAAGACGATAAAATGTTCGATAAAATATTTTTATATTTAAAATTATTATAAACTGACTCCAATGAATTAAATTGAACTTATATTGGTATTATGTATCTATTTTGACCTAAAATAAATTTAAATAAAATATATAATTATTTAAATAAAAAGTTGATTTTAAACAATATATCACTGTTTTTCACTATTCATCAAAAATTGAATTTTTTCAAAAAAATACCAAAACATCTCCCTAAGCTAATTTCGATATTCTGATCCCAAAAATGAACTCCATTTTGAAAGATAAAATTGATAAAATTTAAAAAAGCGGGTATTACAATTCATAACGGCTAGTTTGTAAGGTCGTGATGTGTTAGAATCTTGATCTTGCGTACAACACAAGATATTGAATTATTCAATGGGAAACGCACCGTGGAAGATTGGGGTGTTACATTCTCCCCTCCTTCATATAATTTCACCATCAAAATTTCTAGAAAATTACTACATTAATAGATTCTGGTGGTTCTTTATCATAAGTTCCTCAGGTTCTCATGTTTCCTCTTCCATCTTATGTTTCTCTATAGAACATTTTCTAGACAAGTCGTCCAATTTCTCAACAATTTTTCTCTTTCGTCAAGAACCTTGATAGACTCTTTGCAATAAGAAAGATTGGGTACTAGTTCTAATTTCTCATAGGTAAGTACATGTCTTTGGGTCAGGCATGTATTTTCTCAAAAGTGATACATTGAACACATCATGAACATTGGAGAGACTTGGTGGCATTTCCAAACGTTAATCTACATCCCCAATTAGTTTTAGAATTTCAAAAGGCCCGATGTACCTGAGACTCAATTTACCCTTCTTACCAAATTTTATAATTCACTTCCATGTCGATACCTTCATGAAAACACGATCTCCTACTTGAAATTCGAAATCCTTCCTTCTGTTATCAGCATAGCTCTTCTACCTACTTTGACTTGCTTTGATTTGGGTTTGGATTACCTTCAGCTTTTCCATCATTTCCTCAATAGGTTCTGGGCCTACGAGTTTTCTTTCACCAACATCATCCCAACAAGTAGGTGTATGACATCTCGTTCCGTATAATGATTCATATGGTGCCATCTGAATACTTGAATGGAAGCTATTTTTATAGGAAAATTCTACTATAGATAAATATCAATCCCACATACCTTGAAAGTCATGTGATCAAGATCTCAATATGTATTATAAGGTTTGAATAGTCCATTATGATTTTCCATCAATTTGAGGGTGGTAGGAAGTGGTCAAACGAAGTTTAGTATCCAGGGTTTTCTGAACAATTTTCCAGAATCAAGATGTAAAACGGGTATCATGATCAGAAACTCTCGATAGGGGTACTCCATGAAGTCTTAAAACTTCATTAATATATAGTCTTAATAAACGTTCAAGTGGTAGATCTTCTATTATAGCAGGAAAATGTGATTACTTGGTAAGATGATCAACAATGAGCCATATTACATCATTCCTTCTAGGAGTGTTTGGTAGTCTCAGGATAATGTACATCATAATATTATCCCCTTTCCACTCACGTATGGAAAGAGGATGCATGACTCCTCTAGGTTGTTGCCTTCCAACATTCACATGTTGACAAACTATACAGCGTGACACTAAATCAGCAATCTCCTCTTCATGTTGTCCCACAAAAATGTTCATTAAAATCACTATACATCTTAGTGCTACCGAGGTGTATAGAGAATTTGGAGCTATGAGCATCATCCAACAATTCTCTTTTTAGATTAGTTAAATCAAGAACATAAATTCTATTCCCGAATTTCAAAATTCCATCTTCATATACGAAGTCACTCAATCTCTCATTATTCACAACTTTAATCTTCTTTTTAAACTCCTCATCATCAACATGAGAACATTTTATTCTTTCAAGTAAATATGGTTTGGAAAACATTTGAAAAAGCATTGATGTTTCACATTCCATGGTTATTCCCTTATCCATATTCACTAGATCCATGTATATCGGATTCTTTTAAACTCTCATCTTTTTCAAAACTCCATGATCACTTCTACTAAAATCATATTCCTCCTAATTTACCTTCCCTAGGTGGTATGTTATAGTTCAATCATAATCCTTGAGCAGTTCAAGCCATCGTATTTGCCTCATGTTGAGTTCTTTTTATGAGAAAATATACATCAAACTCTTTTGATCAGTATACATCTCACATTTAATACCTTATTGATAGTGTCTCCAAATCTTCAAAAAAAATATTACAACTGCTAACTTAAGATCATGAGTATTATAGTTTTGTTCAAAAAAATTTAGTTATCGTGATGCATAGGCAATAACTCTGTCATTCTGCATAAGGACTCAACAATGTCCTTTCTTTGAAGAATCACTATAAATAATAAAACCTTCATTCCCTAATTGTTGATTCGATGTTGGATCATTGACTAATCTTCTCTTCAATTCTTCAAAAAATTCTTCACACTCATTTGTCCAAACAAATTTAACCCCTTTACCTGTGAGCTTGGTTAATGGGTTTTCCAATCGGGAAACATTTTGGATGAAACGTTGACAATAACTTGCTAAACCAATAAAAATGCATACCTGAGTTATCCTCATTGGTACTGGAAATTTTTGGATTTCTCTTGTCTTAGAAGGATCAATGGAGATTCCATCCTTAGAGATAGTATGTCCTAGAAAAGAAATCACCTGAAGCTAGAATTGACACTTGCTAAACTACTCATATAATTCATTTCTTCTAAGAGTCTTTTGGATAATGTGCAAGTGATTTTCATGATCTTCATAGATTTTGGAGTATGCCAATATATCGTCAATAAATACCACTAAAAATTAATTAAGATATTCTTTGAAAACCATATTCATTAGATCCATGAAAAAAAAGGGTGCATTAGTTATCCCAAAAGGAATTACTGTAAACTAATAACGCCTATAACTGGTTTGAAATGTTGTCTTTAGAATTTTTCCTTCTTCACGCACAACTAATGGTATCCATATCAAAGGTCGATATTTGAAAAATATTGATCTCCAAGAAGTTGTTTAAATAAATCATCAATGCGAGGTAGGGGATACTAGTTCGTTATTATTATAGCATTGATCTCCCTGTAGTCAATGCACAACCTCATAGATCCATATTTTTTCTTAACAAAAAGTACATGGGATCCCCATGGAGAAACAATAGGGTGAATAAATCACTCATTAATCAATTCATCTAGTTGTTTATTTAGTTCCAATAATTCCACAGTGGACATTCTATAAGTGGTCTTTGATATGGGCCTTGAACCATGAATTAAATCAATTGAAAACTCAATTTCTTGTTCTGGAGGACGTCCGTGTAAATCTTATGGAAGCACATCGACATATTCTTTCACAATAGGTACATCCTCTATTTGAACATTATTTTTATCGCCCATAGTTATTTCATTTTATTCCCCCCAATAATTTAATTTAGTTGAGCTATTGGGGGTGGATCTAGATAAGAATCAGGTGGTGAGGATTCTTCTATAAAGATAAGGTATTCTTTATCATCTTCATAAAAAATAGTAACCTCCTTATTGCATCAATAAATTTTTATATCATGGTCCGAAAGCCAATCCATAAAAATAATTATATCAAATTCAATCATGAGTATGCCGATGAGATCAATTGATAAATAACATTTATGTGACTTAATGGGAACTGGTGCAAAAAACATTGTTGTAATGATACTTCCCTTCAGAGTTTTAACAGATAACTCCCTTGTTAAATCAAGTTGGAAATACATAATTTTATATGAAAAATGGGATCATATGAAACAATGTGATGATCCAGAATCAAATAAAGCATTGTCTAAACTTGAGGAAACCATTAAATTACCTACCACCATGTCTTTCAGAGCTTCATGCTTAGAATTAGTGATCACATAATCTTTGCCTTGATCCATTGGCATTTTATGAAGTAAGTTCCCTTGGAACATCATACATTCATTTGAATAATTACCCATTTCTCTACAATTGTATCATTCAACATTGACAGCCTATTTCTTCCCTTTGCAATCACGAGATTTGTGGCATTTTTCACTAGACTTGTAATAGACTCTCATTCCCTTCAGACATGTACTAGGGTGTTTCTTCCCATATTTACTGCAGGATGGATATTAAAATTTTCCCTTCTTCCCCTTTTTCCATTTCCAGAGTGTTTAGTAGATATCTTCCTCTCTTACTTTTATTTAATGTCGTAAGACTTTGAGAATTATTTTTATGTCTTGATATCACATGATACAATGTCTTCGTATGACGATACAGATTGTGAGACTAATTCTTGATGATGAAATGATTTCAACCCAACAATGAAATGATCAATATTACTTATTTGGTTAGGTATATAATCTGCTGCATTCCTTTATAACCTTGTAATGTTATATTCATACTTTTTGACATTCTCATCCTCTTTTTTCCTCAGACTCAGAAATTACCTTTCAATAACTTCTTGATGGTTATGAGGAAAGTACTTTTCTAAGAAAATCTATTTAAACTCCATCAATTCAATATTTGATACTTTATCATCTTCCTTTGTGTTTTGAGTCAATGACCACCACTAATCAGCATCTCCAGTGAGGCGGTATACTACGATGACAACGTTTTCCCTTTCACTACAACCCAAGGCGTGGAATATTTTCTGTAAGGAATTTATCAGTTGCTCAGAAACTTGTGTATTTGTACTCCCAATTAATGTTAATGGTTGTTACCACATGAAGAGATATAACATTGATCCTCCACACAGTGTATTAGGGTGCTCCATATGGGTAAGGTAATTATTCCTAACCTGAGTGAGTTGTCCTAGTATAGTGATAAGCTGACCAGCACTAGTTGCTTCACCAGCTCTAGTTTAATTATCTCAAGTAGGAGGGAAATCCCTACATGGATTACATGTGTTTATAAGGTTTACATTCCTTACACTATGCACCATTTCTAAAAAATTGAATAAAATAGATTAGTTTATGAATCGAAATACATAATTCCAAACATGTAATAAATTTTACATAAACTGAACAATTTAATGATATAATCCATAATCATAACAATGTTTTATTTGAGAATTATTTAATCATAAACCCTTCATAATTATGTTTAATGAAAATTATAATTTTCAAAATCATATCCCCCAGGAGTGTCGTAACCAAGAGTGCAACAAGACCCATTGTCGTGCACCAGTTCTCATTTGAGTCTAGCTTAAATCATTGTTTTTGGGTTTTTACCCTTGCTACATCCGAGCCACATCATCCTCTACCAGCTCGTATCCAGATAGGGATTTATTTCATGGAAAACTCACAAAATATCTACAATACCAAAATTCTAGGAAGTTATTCTATAATAATCCTCAAAGTCTATCTTAGGGTAATTTTCTCTAATCAGAATTTATCTAAATCTATATTCCAAGGTTTGTACTAAACTTCCTCTGATACCAACTATAACTCCCTGACCCCAGTTACCCAGAGTCAGTGAATTATTACATAACATTGGAATGATATAAGGAAATCATTTCCTAGAAGACCAGTCAGTTTTGTAGCCTTGGAGATACTAGATACATTCATAATTTTTACATTACCTAATAAAATGAAAAATTACAACAACATTGTTTCCATAGACCACAATCATATCCCCTTAGACTATCCATGATAGTTAGTCATCAAATACTTCTTCACATCTTGGGAAAAATAAAACATAGAATTTGGTGAGCTCGTATGCTTAGTAAGGATAAAAATATAGAGAAAACTTTCATAAATAAGCATAAACATGTAAGGGAATTTATAAGACTAAAACAAAAGCCTTATAAACTTGAAGTTCCTCATAATATGGAAAATATAATATCAAATAATACCATTTACTTATTCACATGGATATTTTACTAGTCGAATAATCACATGCAATATCAATAGCCACATTCATAATGATGGAATGCATAATTTCTGATATAATAACTACATAGTAAAGGCCTTGTTCGAAGACAACAAATAAGATTTTCATGTATTTGTTATAGGACACTATCTTGTCTCATGATACCTAACGATTCATCTAGGAGCTATAGCAGGCTCCACTCGTCACTTACTAAGTCCAATGCATTCCTCATATGAAAAGGTTTAAACATAACATAAACAATCGTATTAAAACTAGCATATGAAATGTCAATACATTATCCATAAACCATGAATGGGGTGAAAATAACACATCCATAGTCAAAAATATCACAAAACCTTTAATATAATATGGAAGTTTAGTATCATAATAAATCCACTTCAAATAATCTTAAAATCCATCAAAGGAAGAAGACATCGATGAAATCAGAACTTTTTTTAGAAAAATTTCTCTATCAATGTTGAAATCATATAAAAGTAATATAATTATAAAAGAAAACATTTATTTTTAAAATATTCAAATAATAATGTAAGGGAAGCTTTGATGATGTTTTAATGGCATAAAATAGCCACACCTTCCGTATAAGTTAAAAAACATCTTACCTTAATTTTGAAGAAAAGGTCATAAAGTACCTTGTTTGGAAAACAAAGGAAAGATTCCTTTATAAACATCTTATAAAATGTAAAAAAAAGGTTATAAATGACTTTAAACCATAGTATAGTAGTTATTAATAATTTTTTTAAATATATTTTTACAAAAACACTGATGTGGATGATAAAGAGGTCCGAGTAGATACTTAAGTAAAAACAACCTCTGATAATAAAGAGATTGTGAAATTAACCCTTACCTTGTACTTTTCATTGTTTAAGGGTAAGTTAACCTCATGTATAATAGTTAAATAAATGTTATTAAATTATAATATGAACCATATAAATAATTAGTATATCATATAAGTTCTTCTAATTTTGAATTGTTAATAATATTTTAGTATTATCGATTTTTCAGGTGTTAACTGATTCACACTCATTTATATTATTTGTTATGCGAGTCATAATATTTATGGATGGTATGTATGTTATTTATATAAAGAATGATATCAAGTCTATAAACATTATTTTTAATCATAAAATGAAATTTAGTCTTCAATGGATACGATGTGGAATGAATCTCATCGTGTTCGTGGAGACGGTAAGCCGTACGTACGCACGAGCGACAATATCATTATTTTAATATTAAAATCATACATAAATGGATGTAATATCACATATAAAGAATACTTATCATGATATATTTATTATTTTTATCATTTATACTCATTATTATACCCATAAAAATGATAAAGTGTTTGAATAACAAACTATATCACGACGTGGAGACAGTAAGCCCTACGTACGCACGTATGGTGACATGTCATTCATTGGATGGATAAAACAATGAATATGGTTGTACCATTTTTATAATAAAATAAAGTTATATATACGATAATTTAGTTATTATTTTATAATGGAAACAACATTGAAAGAGGAAGTGGAAGAAGAAATGAATTTGAAAGAGGTGATGAAATATTAACCTATTTTTCAGGTTCTTCCTTGTGATTTGATAAAAAGGGATATATAGAATAGATTTATGACTAATAGAAGGCCTCTAGGAAGAATTTAAGATATATTAGAGGATATTTTGTCTGGTATTTCCCATTACTAATGGCTTTTATGTTGGGAATTTTGGATAAGGGGAAGTGCCCTTTTATAAGAGGGGTGAGGGAAACCTTGGGAAGAGAATGAAATATTATTTTATAATAATTGTTTTTCGGTTTATAATGGCTCAAAAATTATTTATTTATAGTTTATGGTGGGTATGGGTCTAACACCACTCAACCAATAGTTCTTATATATTTTAGGGTCACTATATTAACCTTATCTTCTAGATTTAACTCTTAATTTACTAGTTTGACATTTACCATGTCACTTTGTATTTTTATATTATATGGTTAATAAACTTACCATAAACATCCAACCGAAACTCAAGTGGTTAATTAATGACATATATAATATTATTTAATACATTTGTCTAAAAATTATATTTTAAGGAATATAATATCATTTAATAATACAATATTTTTTTAAAACTATTTTATGTCAATTTTGACACTATTTGATATTTTGTTTTTGTTAAATTTAAAACAACATTATTACATAGAAAAAAAATCATTTAATAAAACCTAACATATATTAATAACCTATAAAATTAGTTAAATTCCTAAAAATTCTAAAATTACATTTATTTGGATATTTTTAATATCAATTATTTTAATATTTCATTAATAAAGTAATTACTGCATCATCATTTTGTCATAAATGAATTAGATTATTTAATGTATAAAAATTTTACCTAAAATTCCATTATGTTGGAAATATTTTTAGCATTCTAATGAATATTTATAGTCAAAATTATCTTATATGTAACCCTATGTTAACAATGTTATTGTTATTAAACACTGAATTTAACATGTTTAACTCATCTTTGAATTAAATAATAATACATGTCCTAGTCTAATCCAAGTTGATCTAAAGGATAATATTTTATTCCTAATTTTGTTTTTTGTCGAATTACACTTATCCAATAGAATTAGGACATATGTTAGGGTAATTATAATATAATTGTTTCCATAAATTATCATATTTACTTTTAACTGTGGTAAATAAAAGTCAAAAGTTATTATTCACCAAAAATTATTTTCCTCTCATTGAACCACATTTTACTTATTGATATCAACCATATATCTCATATTTTCTAAATTATTCTAATATATGTTGTAAAATTATGTTTTATGTAAATTTGAAAATGCTCCTAAGAGGTGGGTAAAAGATAGTAAAATTTTCGATAAACTTTTTATATATCTAAAATTATTATAAACTGACTCTAATGAATTACATTGGACAAATATAGGTATTATTTATCAATTTTGACATAAAATAAATAATTATTTAAATAAAAAATCGGTTTTAAATAAAAACACACTGTTTTCACTATTCATCAAAAATTGAATGTTTCAGAAATATAACAAAATTACACCATAAGCTAATTTCGATATTCTGAACCCAAAAATGATGTCCATTTTGAAAAATAAAATTGATAAAATTTCAAAATGTGGGTATTAGTATTCATAACAGCTAGTTTGATTTGTCACGATGTGTTAGAATTTCAAAGTTGTGTACAAAACAAGCTATTGCATTATTCAAAGGGAAATGTATCATGGAAGCTTGGGGTGTTACAATTTTCTTCTAAATTATTTATATAGTTATGTTGTAATTTTAATCGGTTTTAAAGTGTAATGGGATTATTTTTTAACATTTAATTCATTTTTATTACTTTGAAGTAATTTCATTTTGAAGTTTGATATAAACACATGTCAATAATTTGATAGTTATTACTTATTAAAAATCAACATTTTGATTTTGACAAGGAGAAAAAATTTTAAATTAATTACTGTAAATTTTTTGTTTTGAATTTGGAATAATGGATTCAATATTTTTAATCATAAGTTAAAATTTTTTTAAATATATATATTTTATTTTTTGACATTTTGAATTGTAACTTCACCAATTACATTATTTAACAAGGTTAATGGGTAAATATGGTAAATATAGGTAAAGATATTATTATAATAATATTAAAATATCCTAAAATGTGTTTTAATCCAAATGGATGAGATATTTATGCACTTGGTCATCCTTGGGTCGATTTTTGGATCTAATGGAGCTAGATGGATGTGAAAATGAAATTGTACAAGAATTAATTTAATGTAATTTTTTTTCATAAACAAGTCTCTTTTAGTAAAACAATTTTCATATGAGGTCATATAATTGATCACTTCAACTGTAAGTAGTAATTAAAAAAAATATATATGCATATTATAAATCATGGTATATTTTTTATAATTTTTATACATCAAATAAATAAAAATATTTATGACCCAATGATGATGTTGAGGTTACCATATTAATGAATGATTTAATAAATGAGATTATAAATATTAAAATAAATTTATATTGAAACTATTTTTGCCATCACAGAATTTAATGGATGATTATTCCATTTTATCATTGGAATAATTATGTTTTCTTTCAAATAATCAATTTTTTTTGTGAATTTTTAAAAAGTCATGATATGAATAGTATAAAATTTGACATAAATGCGTTTTTAAAATAAATACTATTTTATTAATTGATATAATTGTCCTAAAAATCTATCATTCTTCTAAATGACATAGATAAGTTTGAAAATTTCATTATTGAACCACTGTAGGTTCTATTTTAATTTTATTATAATAAAACTAACCATATAATATGAATATACAAGAAGATATGGTAAGAGATTAATTAGTTGTCTAATTTTTAATGCTAAAATACAAGGTTAATTTTTTTACATAGAATTATCTAAAATCTATTGGTTGATATTTTATCAACCCAAAAGCATATTATCTTTTCACAAATTAACTTTTGGAACATTTGAAACCAAAAATCATTCTATAATAAAATAATATTTCAATACATTTCTAAAGTGACCCTCCTATCTCTTACTAAAGGGAATCACCTCTACCCATTTAATCACACAATTAAATCCTTCTTGGCCCACCAAAACATCCCAAATAAGATACCAATATCCATATATTCCTCCTAGAATTCATACCTTCTGAATAGAGCATTTCACAAAATCATTTTGGCTCAAATCAAAGGGAGATATACGTTTTAAGAGGTAGTGTCTTCTATAAGATCCTTTCCATTATTTTCATTTATCACCCTATATTCTATTATTATTATTTGATTATACACCAATAAGTTTATCCTCAAAATAATAGGATTATTTATGATATCGATTATAATAATAATTACACACACCTCCATCTAATGGATGCAAACATACTTTTTCTCTGTACGATGAACTACATTCTCACGAAACGATGATTGTTTAATTTTACCCTACCATATATCATGGTGGAAAATATTATGGAACTATATTTATATATGATATATATTATGTTTTTATTTTATTTATGATTCTGTAAATTTTATTTACAACATACATATATTCATTCCATAATTTATAAATATGATACATTCATTTGAGAAAAATGAGGACTACCGCCCCCTCAATGTGATATGACTCGTTCATGACATAAACGAAACTTATAAAGGATTGAGGTAATAAACACATGTGACATATATAAAATATTATACTATACTGGAATTATAGTAGAACAATGTATCATTTAATTTTCATTCCATTAAATGTGAAAAAGAAAGGAATGTAGCGTTCTTGCATATGTATGGCGTACTGTCTCTCTAAATGGTGAATTTCATTTACTATCTCTAAATATTAGGTAATATTATAAATAAATATATACTAGATATTAATGATATATATGATATTTAAATCATGATTAACATTCTGGATACAATTTTATTTTTACCACATGCATAACGTATAATTAATACAAGATCATATTTGACTCAAGTACCCAATATCGATAAAACGAATTATATTAACTTAAAAAATAATGTATCTTTTATAATGTGGTAATAAGTGATATAAAAAGAATAATAAAATTGAAAATGTTTCTTAAGAAAGTAAAAAATATCTTATGTTTGTTATTCAAGAAGAACAAGGAACATGCGTGATGAATCTGACTCAAGGTAAGGGACTTCATATCAACCCCATTTATTTAAGGCTTATCTTGATGTTATGTTTAATTATTATACTATAAGGTGTATATAAAACCCTTTTGAAACATTATTACAATGATATTTTATTTTTTTAATGATATTCTATAATTATTCTTTTTCATGGGTTTCTCAAGTGTAAATGGACTTTTAATGAAACACACCATTTAATATTTTGTTGATTTATTATAATAAAATCATATATTTTCTATCAATAATTTAAAAATGGGTTTCTGGATTTATTTTTATGGAAATAAATGATTTAAAATCTAAATTATCATATTTATTGTAAAATTTTCAATGTGTTATAGGACATATTGATTCAAAAATATCTGTAATAAATTTCTTACATAGTTTTTGAAAAGTAATGAGTATTTCAATATCATCAAATTATTTCTTGTGATTGAAAATGAAATTTTATTATTGAAATGTCTATATTTTTAATATTTTATGTGTTATAGCTATATAATTTTAATTTTATATTTGATGGGTGGTTACGTGATAGACCAATGATGAGTGGTTACATGATAAATCAAATGACGGGTGGTTTCGTGATAAACGAAGCACATGTGGTTATATTATAACCTCCAATTCATTAGGTATGGTATTCAATCGTATCGAAATTACATTTAGTGATATGTATGGAATTCATCTATATTTGTTTCCACTTATGTTTTTTTTATGTCCCAATATACTTTCATATGTTTTGTTTTTCTTTCTATGGGAATTATGGAAATATTTTGGTTACGAAAATTGCAAGCAATCATCTTATTTTCAGTGATGTTTTTTTTCTTATTAAAAGTGAAAAGTATTACTTTAGAATATTTTTTCATTGTTTACATATTTATTTAAGGACAATATTTTTCATTCATTATGTATATAATATTGATCTTATTATGATCATCTCACGTGTAGAAAGTTTTCCATACGACAAAATGATGAATAATGTCAAAAATTGGATCAATGAAAATTTATGATGTTGAAACACGAAATGAAGTTATATTTTGTTTTAAAGAAATTTTGTATTATAAAAAAATATTTATTAGAAGTGTATACTTGTAATATTCAAGATGATATGTATAAGTTATGACATAATTCTCTGAACATATAAACCTAGAAAGATCATATATGTGAATTAAAGTCATATTATCAACATATCTCTTGATTAAGAAATATTTAAGGTACCAGGATTATAGTTTGTATCAGTGGTTGGATTAGATAAATTCAGATGGTAGGGTGATATTTAAGAATAAGTGACAGTTTTTATATAACCACATTTCATAGAAAATTATAAAGTGTCATATTTATTTTAGACAAATTAAATGAGTTTAAGATAACATGAATATGTATATATTAGTGTTTAACCTCTTAATAAGATAGTATATGATAATTTTAGTTATATACTCACACTGAACATATTTATTTTAGTAGATGACTGGATCTAGTTGGAACTAATGTAAAAATGGATGTGATGCAAACTGTGGGGGTTTTATGAATGTGAAATAGAATGAAATGGGAGTTTCAATGATAAATCTTGTGGGTATATTTAACGAACTATCTATATTCATGACTAACCACTCGAACCATGGTGATTTTTTCTAATGAATCATATATATGAGAAAGTAATCCTTATGGATGTTTCGGAAATAACCATAAATGTATGTTTATTAAAAAAACATTTGTTTCAAGGATGTGTAAATAAATATCTTGGAAAATATTTCAAAGGGGCGGGAAGATGTTATAAATATAGTAAGGAAGGTCATAAAGCAATTACATACAATGGAAAAAGGAACCATTTAGTTGTCTCTAGGAAAGATATTGAAGTTATTTCAGAGGGATCAATTGAATTTTTTAAATTTTGTGTGCATGGTCATTACGAAAATAGAGGACCTATGAATAAGGTTCAAGAGTGGGATCAACAGGACCATACAAATATTAGTTTACTAATTCCTAATTCCATTTAAATTGGATATGAGGAAACACAAAATGACTTATGAAAGCTATGGATCATTTCATTACACATGTTTTGAAATTATTGAAATATCAAGACATTATTCACAATTTTTCTTTTATGAAAATGTATAAAATAAGAATTTGGAAAAAAGGACAAAAGAACCTAAATAATGTTTGAATATTATGATTTCTAAATTTTATGAATTGATGAGTTATGTTCGATCAATGGATGATGTATTTTTTAAATGTATTAATAATGGGATTACTTTGGAAGAATTATAGTCATGTTAAAACTTATGTATTTTATATAAATATTTTAATTGAGGAAGATTAATCCTTTCTTTTTTGGATATAGTTATAAAGAACCATTAGTGTTTATATGACACATGAATTTGAGGCAATTACGGGTTATTAGTTTTTGGGATGAAAAATGTGAGGGATGAAATAACCTTTGAAGTGAAAACATGGTATGAACATTTTTAAGTATATTATCTAATTTTTTAATGTTATTATAATTCTATTGTTTTTTAAAAGGAAAAAATGAAGTCTGTGTGACAACCCGTAATGTCGGAAAATCCTGCATGACTTGAACCCACAACTTAATACAGATAAGCATGCATCGCCTACCACTGGCCTACGCGAAGTCCCTGGTTAGTATGAATTTTTATTTTAGTTAAATTATTTTATGGATAAAGAATAAGTATATTTTTGGAACTTATGTTTTATCATATGTATATCATTAGTATAGGAAAATGGTTTGGTGATTATGTGATTAAGGTTATTTTGGAAGATGTTTTCTCTTTTGGGAATATATATTCCAAAAGAAAATAGAATACTATGGGATTTAATTTGAGGAGTAAGGGTTGATATTTTTAGAATAATCTATGATATTTTTACTGACATATTGAAATTTGAGTTAGTTATGGAAATTATTAACCTTTCTTTGAGAATATGTGATTAGGTTAATTATATTTATGTATGATACTTTAAGTGTAGTCGATGTTATTTGGAGATAAATGTTATGATTTATCGTGGAAGACTATGTGATCAAATAATTCTGAATTTTGGGTTTCAATCATTGTTTGGATTATTTAGAATAATTTTTTGTAAAATTTGGTATTGAAAGGTCATTGTTGAACTTTGGTACTTCTTTTTGAATTTTGGAGATCAAGAGTAGTAATACTTTTACTAAATGATTATCCTTTTTTGGGATTATCTAATATCATACAAACCATTTTGGTAATGCTTAATGTATAAAGAAAGGTGAAATACATACTTAATCTTTTGGGGATTATTTGATTCTATAGAAGTATATTCTAGCACTTCACATGTGACCATGTAATCATGAATACTCATTTTATGGAAAAAATACGAGTTTTTCGTATAAATTTATTAAAGGATGAAACTCTAATTGAAATGTTTTAATATATCTTTATGATATAATAAATCATATAAATAAATTACTAAATATTATTAAATGTGACTTAAAACAAAAATATTTTCAGTTAACTTTTCATACTGGGAAATCAAATACTGCTTAACCCATCACATGTTTGTGGTTTTCAATTTGTTATATTTCTCCTTGTCATGTTTTCTATCTCTTTCCATTAGAACATTACACTTAGTTTCTCTTTAGTATACATTATTCCTATATGGAATCCAAGAATGGGTTATATCAAGTGACCTTTGTGTTTCTCTTTCATTTATTATATGTTATTTTATTATTGACTCTATTTCTGATGTGGGATTTTCAATGATGTTTCGGAGTCGATTTTCAAAATTGTGAGGACGCAATTTCCAAATTAGAGAAGGTGGTAACGACCCAAGTATTTGTACAATAATATATTTTTTACTATTAATATTTATAATTAAGATATTAATTTAATGTAAAAGATGAATTTTTTTTGATAGCGTACTCAACATGCAACAATGGATTTTTTTAAATTCTTATGTTGAACAAAACATTAAGTTATATAGAAAATTATATAATATTATTATTATTTTAAATTTTAGTTAATTCCTTGTTGTTGTATTGTAGGGAATGAATGAAATTAATTATTTTATAATTTTACATATTTATTAAATGTTATTACATTTATCCAATAAATATTTTAGGCATCAAAAAATGAATGAATCTGGTTTTATGCACGAAATAGTCTAATATTTTTAATTGTTCATTTTACCTAATTTTGAGGGTGAACACATTATAAAACATGTTTTTGTCAATTTTATTTGTTCTATATGAAAAAATAATCTTATTCTTTATAATTGTAACATTATAATTTATTTTGGATGATATTTTTGTATTATTCTCATAATGTTCATTTTTTAATGAATAGTGAAAAATAATATATTTTAATTAAAAACTAAATTTTAATCTAATTTTTTATATAAATGTATTTTCATTTTAATTGGGTTTAAACAATAATTGGATTATGTGTTTATAATTTTATTCAATTTTTTTCATTTTAAGAAATTTAACTTTGAAATTGGACATAAAAACATGTCAATATTTTGATTGTTATTACTTATTAAAAACCATCTTTTTGGTTTTGATAACCTAAATTAATTTTACATTAAAAACTGAATCTTATGTGTTTTGAATTTTGAAAAATAGACTCTATATTTGTAATCAAAATGATCAAATTGTTTATATATATACCTTTCATTTTTAGACATTATGAATTGTAACTTCAGTAATTATTTTATTTAGCATGGTTAAAGTGTAAATCTAGTAATTAAGGGGGAAAATATATTAATAATAATAATAATCTACCCTAACATATTTCCTAATCCTATTGGTTGTGAAATGTACGACCAATGTCATCCTTGGATATATTTGGGGACCCCCTTGAGCCACTTGAATGTGATAATGACATTTTATAAGAATTAATTTAAATTGGTGAAAAATTTAACATAAACTTTAATCCTTTAGTAATAATTCTAATATATGGTTATATAAGTAGTCTCTTCAACTATAAATATTATTTTGAAATAGAAAATGATTTCTGACATTGTGGAATTTTATTAATAATTTCTATACATCATATAAATAATTTTTTTATGAAACAATGATGATGTAGTGATTAACTTGTTAATGAAGAATTTTAATAAATGGGATTATAAAAATTAAAAGATATTCATATTAGAGTTTTTAGGCAATCCACGAATCTTATATATGATTATGACTTGTTATAATTGGTTTTATGATGTTTTTTAGAAACAATAAATTTGATTTGTATTTTTAAAAAGACATGACATGAATAGTATACAATTTAACGTAAATGAGTTTTCAAAACAAGGAAAATTTTACTAAATTATATAATAGTGCTAATAATAATAGATCCAAATAAATGACTTAGATAATGTATCACATTTCATTAATGATCCACTTGAGGTTCTATTGGAAATTTATAAAAACTATATTAACCAAATTTTATAAAAATACATAATACATGTTAAGAGTTAATTTAGTTAACTAAGGGTTAAAGATAAACGATAAGGCTAAATTTGAGACCTAAACTAGTATAAAACCTTTTGGTTCAGTTATTTTCAACCCGAAATCATCTTATTTTTGAAATTATTGACGTTGGTACCATTTGAAACCAGAATGAATACTATAATAAAATAATATTTCAATGAATTCCTAATGTGTCCATCCTCCCTCTTATAAATGGGAATCACCTATACCCATTTAGTCACACCTATCAAGACCCTTTGCTCATCCAAACTCTACCAAAATAACCTCATAATATCCTTATCTTCCTCCTACAGGCCAAACCTTAGACATAAGGAAATTTAAGAAAGCCTTTTGGATCAAATCAATGGGAGTATCATGTTTCATGAGGTGTCGTCTTCTTTAAGTGACTTTCCATTATTTTATTTCTTCACTCTCAATTATATTATTATACTTTGATTCCATAACATCACAAGTATACTCAATATAATACTATATTTTTATAAGAATCATTCTATCTAAATCTATATGATCTAAATAGTATATGTACATGATCAATTACAGGAGGGGGTGAATTGTAATTCGAAAAACATTCAATGTAAACCATAAGGAATCCTATGATTAACAATGTTAAAGAAGGTAAATTTACAACCCCTAAAGTCTTTCTATGAGATAAACACGCTTTTGGTCTATAAATATAGTTCCATAATTGAAACAAAAGAAATGTTTTCTTAGGAAAAGATTATACAATAAAGAATATAAAATCTTACTTATCAGAGTAAATAAAAGTATAAAAAAGTATAAGGAATTCATACTCTATTCATTTATCAAAATAAAACAGAAATAATACATGAAAAAAACAAGTAATATATAAGAAATCATTTCACCAAAGAGTAGGGTGTCCAACAATCTTGGATAATGGTCCCTTTATTTATACTTTTAAAAAAGTCTGTCCAACCCACACTGGGGTATGCCCTAAAAAGGAAAATCAGAATTTGTCTTCCAATCCCCGAAAGACATCATTCATTAAGGTAGTTGATACCTCTTTCATCCTATCATTGGAAGTTCTCAAACATTAATGAAGTTGGAAACTATGTCTTCCAATCCCTAGAATCCCTCAGTTGTACTCACCAAAAATCGGAGTCACACAAAGCGAGCTGAACAAGGTGAAAGGTGGGCACAATTCATGAGGGCCTATTTCTCTAGAAACAACATCGGAGAATGTACTCTATAGATTGATGGAACTATTATAAGCTCATTCATATGGTCTCATGTTTATAGAATAAACTATAATGGACGACACCTTCCTCCAATGGTCATATTATTCCATGAATATCGAAGGGACCTGCACATGTGTCACACAACCAACGGTTGGTTCAAAATAGATAGAATGATATAGTATCATTACAATAACATGTATAAGAAAAATGTATTGGCTTAACCAAATATGAATATCTAGATTCTAAGGAAAAAATATAATTCAGTGTCTAATCAAATAAATAATCTGTGTATAGAAAAAATGGATATTCATATTAAGTTTTACATAGAATTCGGAATATGAATTCTATAGATTAAAAAGTCTAAATTCCAACAAATTTGGCATCTGAATTCTGAGGAATTCAGTGTCAGAATTCATAGGAATTCAAAGACTGAATTCGGGGGAATTCAGTGTCTAAATTTCTGTGAATTAGGAGTCTGAATTTCAAAGAATTCGGAGTCTGAATTTTATGTAACTTGGAGTCTGAATTTTAGAGAATTCAGTGTTTGAAAGCAGAACACTCTATATCTAGGATACTGTAATATTCCAAGGATTTAGATATGAATCCACAATTTTTAATTATTAATAATGTTTGTTTAATTATGAGAAATTATAAAATGAGACAATGAAATTGAAGTTAAGGGTATAAAATTTCCACATGAAAAGTAAATTTTCCATAATAAAATAGTCCATCCAGAAAGACAATCTTTCCATAATATAAAGTCATTATGATTTTCAAAACATAGAGTAATTAAAAAATCATATTGAAACCTTATTGACTCAAAAATATCCCACTTTTGTGAAGCACAAAAAACTCTAAGAAAAAAATATAAGGACTATGAATTTTCCTTATAAATATTAGAAGAAAAAAGAGATCTCCCTTTACTTATGAACCATGATGAATACATATAAAACCCTATTACATTTTGAAATCCATATGTACTGTATTCTTTACTTCCTTTGAGAAAATATTCATTATATAAACTCCCCTTAACTAAAATCCCATTTACTTAGGGAATTCTAGTCTTTATAATTAGTATTATTTTTATCATCCATTTCTCCACTTTTTTGATTTTCACAATGTAATAGAGAGAATAAAAAATTTACTGTACATTAAATATTAGGGATATAAACAAATCAAATGAAGATAAATAATAATTTTCAATAATATTGGAACTATTTAGACAAGGAAGAAATCAAAAAACACTCAGAATTGATGAAAAAATTATTCATCCGTATTTTTAATAGGAATGATCTTCTTCCTTGTAGTTTTGATCTTTTTTAGGTCCTTATGATCTTAGACAATCCATTTTAGTGGCTATTCTAGATATTGATGTTTCATTTCTAAATCCTTGATTTCCACTTCTTGATATTTAAGGATTTATGCCTCAGACTTCAGAAACTCATCTTGCTGATTGAACTTATCTTAGAACTCTATCTTTTGATCCCTTTCATTCTTCAAATTTAAGGAAATTGAATTCATCTTCGCATTCAGATATTTATCTTCATGCTTCCATGATACTAGTTCAATGTTCAGATTCTCTATAAAACATGTTTCACAGTTTTTTATCCAGTCATATAGCTTATCGAAGTGATCATTCACTAAGTCTTGGTAGTCATCAAATATTCTCAGGTCGTCAATTGTTCTTTTAAACCACATTATAATATACTTAAATGATGTCATGATAACATCATAATAGATATTAAAGCATTTCAAATCATCCTCATGCATGATGATTTTGTATCTGGATGCTTATAGAATCTGACTTCAGATTAAAGTATTGTTGAAGCAATTGACCTCTCAAGTCAATACATGGAAACAAGGAATGTTGTCTACTATGTTCTTCTGAGACTACAGAAAAAAGCCACAACCCATAGAAAATGATTCTGAATCTGATTTCTTTGAAGTTGAAGATTCATTTTCTAGCTTTACTGCCTTCCACATAGATGTTCCATCAATATCCTTCTTAAACATCACAACCTTCTTAGGTGTATCAGTAAACACATATATTCCTTTTTCATATTTGTAAATTTTCATTGTATCCTTTGTATATTGATTCTCACTATCTGAGCCTTGGAAGATTTAATCTTCATCGATCTTTTCGTTTTCAGCATCTCCCTTAAGATCATGAGGTTGAATGAATTCATGATTTCTACTTTCATCATTACAATTTTTATTAACCTCTTCCTAACCCTCATTCTATTTTCCTTGAGAATAATTTTTTATTGATTCAGTTTGGGAATTCTGAATAGAGCTCTTTTCAGAATTTCTTTCCTTCTCATGATACTCTTCGATGTGAATTATCACATCATCACTCTCATCTCCTTATTCATATTCTTCTTCTTCTACATCATATTCCTACACCATCTCTTCTTTTACATTGTCTTACAGAATTAATATCATCTTTCCCATTATCACTAGAACAGATTCTTGTAGAAACAATTCTCATACCTGAATCTATTCAGATTCATTCTCAGTATCCTTGAGAAGAGCTCGAACAATTTCTACCTCAAATATTTTCTTATTTTTCATTATTTGCATGTCATGCCTTTTGAATTATTCATCAATCTAAATTTTCAATGCCTTTTTCTCGGAGTGATCTAGGCCAAAACTAGGATATCCTTCATTCTTATTTTTATTTTGTCCCCTCTACATAGTTACAACTTCATCAGGATTTTTTTTCATCATTTTAGGAGGTGCTGACTGACATTTATTATTTGTAGGATTCTATTTGATTGTTGTTTATTTATATTATCTCATCTTCTATGTTTTCTTGGATGTACCCACTTCCTATTCCTCCATTACATAAGTGTCAATTTCACTTTCAGATAGATCATATAAATATCTGTATTTTCTAGTAAAACCAACTTTCATCCTCTTCAAAGTTTCATCAGTTATCGAAACAATATTGATGGTTTTGGCCTCAGATTTATAAGGGATTTTTAATGAATCTATCCATATCACTATGATAATAGATATAATATCTAAATACATGCTGATTTTCAATATTAGTGTTCTATTATTTATATTGGTAATATCTACTAATATATACTTCACAATATTTATCTACTTCAAGTTGAACATAAAATCCATAACTTAGATGTCACCATCCTTTATGTAGTTATTATCTCCTTTTATTGGAATTAGAAAACAATTCACCCATAATTATGGTATTCGAAAATTCAGTGAGAGATGGTTGATCTTAGGTCTTTTCACTCATTTGAGTCTATGGTACTCTACTACCTTTTCTTTCTCAAAGAATCCAGAATGATATGGAAGCTTATGGGTGAAAAATATTGCTTCAACTTCATTGGTAATAAAATGATACATTATTCCATGTTGAAGGATGGTTAATAGGTTTTCCATAACTCTTAAAAGAAAACATATGTATTCATGCGTCATTAAGAAACATAATTTCACATAAAATTTAATAAGTATCTTTGTATAAACTAGATCCTGACTTTTCCATTTTGCTACACAGAGGCACTCCCATCCATTCACATTCATATTTAGAGAAATCAAGGAATTATTCTTATTGAATAATATCAGATCAAATAACTTTTCTCTTAATATTTTTAATTCATTTTATTTTCTTAGCTCAAGACATTTGCTTCTGTGGTGAGGCTTACAAATACAACCTCGTATAAAAAAACTCGGAAAATAGTAACATGCTTTTGGAATAGAGGAAGAGATTTGACACAAATCCAATGGATGAAACAAGACTGATCTAATCTAATGTTTGTGATAACATCTGATTAGAGATTTGGTAGGTTCATTTAGTATGAGTTTTTAAAATAACAATTGGTATTTAAGGAAAAGTTAATCCGAAAAAAATTCCATAAAACATGATAAAAATATGAACAAATAAAAAAATTCCAATTATAAAAACCTATGTAAGGAAACATACCTTCTATATTGCTAGAAAAATTGTTAGTAATGGAGAAATATATTCTAATTGAACAATTTATTACAAAAAAACTAAATAATAATTTTATTAAGGAAAAATATTTTTGTTAAAAATTAAATAATTTTGAAAAAAATTAGTTATGAAAAATTTGATCATGGAAATTTTTTTTTGCAAAAAATTGATTAACGAATAACAATTTAGGTTCTAGAATTGTGAATTCTAAAAAATTTGATTACAAAAAAATTGATTTAGAGGGAATTTTTTTTGGTTAACCAGAAATGTACACCCCCTGAAAAAGATTTATTTAATGTAAGGATGTAGGTTTCAACAGAATGTTAATATGCAGTATTACCTTATATTTATCATTCCTAACTTTTATTTAAGTTATTCAAATCTATCAGAGGGTAAATATTTTGTAAAATTATCAGCAAGTTGACCTTGCATTCCGAAAAATTAAAAAATGATATCTTTTTTCATTGTGTGATCCCCAAGATTGCGATCCCTAATATCTTTGTGTTTTACACGAGTGTGATGTGAAATTGTTTTTCTTAGGGAAATGTTATTAGTGTTATCAAAGAATATTTTTGTTTAGTTAAAACTCTTTCCATAGTCTGTGAATATGAGTTGCATCCACAACACTTGAGCGTGACCACATCCACATACTACATATTTAGCTTCAGCAGTGGAAAGTTCTTCTGAGGTTCTCTTCTTACATTACCAAGAATCCAATGAATCTCATAAAAAATGGAATGATCTGGAGATATGTTTTCTATCCATTCTACATAAACTAAAAACATCATCTAAAATTAATTTTAAAATGAAATCATTTTCAAAATTATAGAAAATTGCTAAATCCATGGTTCCTTTTAAATAGGGAAAAATTAATTTCATTGTTTTTAAATGAGATTCCTTTGGATTAGATTGATTACATGGGCATAAGTATACTGAAACATTATGTCTAGATGAGTAGCTCTCACATATAGTAATATTCCAATCATTCCTCTAAATTATATTTGATCTATAGGTTTCCTAGCTTCCTCAAGATCGATAGAATTTGATATATTGATTGGTGTTCTTAAACATAGCATTTTCATATCCATAATTTTTAAGAATATCATTAATATACCTATGTTGTGATATATAAGATCTGTTTGGTTTTTGAGAAATTTTAAAACCTAGGAAAAATGTTAACTCTCCCTTCATACTCATTTCAAAGACATATTTCATTAGATTCACAAACAAATCATTTAAATATTTCTTATATGAACCATATATAATGTCATCAACATAAATTTGAACAATAAAAACATTTTTCTTATCTTTCATACAAATATATTTGGATATTTAGTTCCCTTAACATAATTATTTTGTACTAAAAATAGTCCATGTCAATCATATCAGGCTCTAGGGGCTTGTTTAAGTCTATAAAAAGATTTTATAATATTTAAAACTTGATCAGGATGTTTTGTATCTTCAAAAACAGTAGGTTATTCAACATGAACATCCTCTTGAACATATCTGTTATGGAAATCACATTTCACATCAATTAGAAAAACTTTAAAATTAATGAAATTTACAACGGCAAGTAAAATTCGAATAGAATCAAGCCAAGATACGAGAGCCTATGTTTATTTATATTCAATTCCTTATTGTTGATTATAGCCTTTAGAAACTAATCTAATATCTTCTATTTAGATGATTCCATTTTCATAAAACTTATTTCTAAAGACCAATTTTACATCAATTACCGAAGTTTCTTTAGGTATTTCAATCACGGAACATATTAAGTTTCATTTAAATTCAATTATCTAATCTTGAATGACTTTAATAAAATCATCATCACCTAAAGCTTCCTCAGTCCATTTTTGTTATAATTTGGAATGAAATGCTAGATGTTATAAATAATTTATCAAATAAACTATAGTTGTTATAGGTTGTTTTACAACACCAATGATACTATCACTGTGATGATTCTTAAGAAACAACTGATTTGGGTGTTGAAAAAACAAGTTCATCAACATATGATAGGAAATCATCCAGGGTAAATGCTTCAGAAATATTTAATTAATAATTTTCCTTATTAGATGTATATTCTATCTCGGGTTGATAATATGTTTTTTAAAACACAACCTAAGTTATTGGTTATATTTTTTAAGAACAAAAGGATCACTTTCATTGAATTTAACATGTACTGATTCATCAATACTACAAGTATTTTTATTAACAACTCTATAAGACTTAGAAGTAGTTGAATAGCTTAGGAATATTCCTTCATTAGATTTAGGTTCAAATTGATGTATTATATCTTTAGTATTCAAGTCTAATACTTTGCAACCAAATAATTTGATATAATACTGTCACAGTTTTCTACCAGTCCATAATTCATAAGGAGTTTTTTTTAAGAAATGGTCTGATTAAAACTCAATTTATAATATAACAACTTTTACTAAAATCATAGCACAACTGTTTTTAGAAATAGAACATTCACTCAACATGGTTCTGGTTATCTTTTGAAGAATTTGATTTCATCTTTCAATAACACCATTATGTTGAGGATTTGATGGAGATGAGATGTTATGAGAAAGGAATTTCTTACTATAAAATGATTCAAAATCTGAATTTTGAAATTCTCCTCCATGATCACTATGAATATTTCTCAATGGATGGTTTTTCTCATTTTTATCTTGGTCTCTAAAAATTTTAAATATGAAAAAGCTTCATATTTCATTGTTATAAAATATACCAACATAAATCTAGTGTAATCATATACTAATAAAAATATATAATATTTTCCTCCAATAACTCTAGTTTTTGTTAAACCAATGTGAACCATAAGCCATACCTTTAATGCATCAGAATTTGAGACTTCACTGACTGATTTCAAACATGATTTATTTTTATTTTCATATTTACAAGGATCACAATATTTTTATGAATCATATCTATCATCCAATAGATCCTTAACAACTATTTTCTTTGAGATTTTTCACAGGTCCCGTAGATTACAGTGTCCTACCCTGCAATTCTGTAACCATGATTGATCTTACATTACATTAAGGTAAAATAAATCATGGCACCTAAGGTCTTCTAATTTTAGTGATTACACATTCTATTGCCTATGGGCAGAAAGAATAAACTCTTCTATGGAATTACATACCTAGAATTTATGATTCTTAATATTCAAAAGGCAACCTTCCTCAAACAATTGACTTATGATAATGAGGTTGTCCTTATGTCCATTAATGAATAAAACATTAGAAATTGAAGTTTTTACAAGATGAACAATGTTACATGTTCCAAAAATTTCTCCCTGAGCATTATGTCCGCATGTTACTTTTCCTCTATTCATCTTGATAATATTTTCAAAGAAGTTTTTGTTACCAGTAATATTTTGGGAACATCCAATATCCAGGTACCATGTATTACTGTTGGTACTTTATTTATTTTCTTGAAAATATAAGATATGTGATTTTAGAATACAAACATTCATGGATCCAAAAATTTCAGTATGTAAGATTTTTGGAATCCACATTTTCATAAAAAAATAATCTTTATGAAACCATAAATAATGGGTTTTATTTAAGGAACAATTTTTATACCAATGTCTACCACACTGACATTTTGTACAAAATGGATCACCATTGGGAGAAAAATAATTTTTACTAAAAAAATGTTTAGAATGAGTATAACAAAATCCAGAACTATACCTTAGTCGAAATATTTGAGAATAAATCTTGTAAAAGTTTTCCTTACTTGATTTAATGTTTTATAGTCATTTCCTCAAGGAAAATATTTCTAAAATCAGTTTAATAACCAAGTTATTATCATTAATGTCATTAGATTTATAACAAGAGTTAGCCTATAAAATATTTTTCTTATAAATAACATTTTCGAGATCCATAGAATGTTTATCCTTCTCATAATTATCATCCTAATATTTTTTCGAAACACTTTAAAAAAATTCTGATCAATATCATTATAAAGATCTGATACTTCTTTGGTTAAAATATAAATTCTAGAATTTTAATTTTATAACGTCTTTTTTATGTCCCAATTTTCAATCTCAATAGGTTTTGAAAACCAAGAAACTTCTTCATAAGTAGGTGATGAGTTATATTCATCAGAATTTGATTTTTCGTATGAATACTTATATTTTTATCATTAGTATGATTTTCATTTAAATATACATTAGTGACTGATTTGGAATTTTGTTCCTTGTCCATTAGATAATGATTTTCAATGGGTAGTTCTTATAGAAGAACATGATTTATCTGACTTGAAGTTTTATACTATGAAGATTCATCAGATGAGTCACCACAGCTAGAACTACTTTTAACATTATACTTCAAGATATTATTACTCTTAGACATGTAATACTTCTTTTTTTCCACTTAGAATGCTTTTCATTTCTATCCTTTCTTTTAATCATGGTACAATCTGGCCTGATGTGTCCGACTATTATGCATTCATATCGAGTGAATTCTGATTCTTCCTTTTATTTTATACGTTTTACCATATATATATAATAACAATCATTATTTCCGACAATCTTGTTCATCCTTTGAGCAAGATTAGATTACCCATTTTTAGAATGTTCACATTCACTAGAATACGATTGATCAACAAGTTTCTTATACTTAGATCTTGTAACCCATTCTCGTATCATGACTTTGGTATGAGTAAAGGCTACAATTCCATTTCATTTCTTCTTCATATTCATATGAGCATATTTTTTCATTTTGGTTTCATGTAAAATAAGAGATCTAAAATGTTCATCAAGATTAATATTGGAAACATTCATGTTCTCATCAATAGTTGTCCTTTTTGATTCCCACTCATTGGGCATGATATCAATAATCTTGTCCACAAGAGCTTCATAATAAAGAACCTTCTCTCCCATTGATTGATGATGGTCAAAAATGGTCATAAATCATTGTATTACATTGCAATCTGGATCTCCATATAGAAATAAAAATACATGTTATTCTTCCATCAACATGGTTCTTTTTCTCTCTAAAATTTTAGATGTCCCTAAATGTGTAACTTCAGGTATCTTCTAAATTTTTTTTATGCTTCACAAGAGGATATTTTTCTATTTATATTCTTATTCATAGAACACAAGAAATTATTGTTTACCTTGTAATTTAGTTGATATTCTAATTTTTCATTGGTGGTGAAGGTTTTGACTTCCATGTCAACAATTTTTTTGTCACCGATACGAATAAAAAAATTATTTACTCTAGTTTTGATAACAAATGTATTCATTATATATCTTCATAACTCATAATAATTACCATAAAAAATAGGCTGTTTGGTATGATTTATATTTTGAATGGAAAAAACAATAATTCATGACATTAGATTATGAAATAAGTTTCCACAAAATGTTTAAATAGAAATAGTTTATAAAAAAATATAAAAATATCTATGAAAAACATGAACATGAAAATATATGAAATAAAGATTAGAAAAAGGAATATTTGTGCAGGAAAACTTATATGCTTGAAGAAGTATTTCATAGACCTCCTTTGATACCATTTTTAGGATTGAAATAGTATAGGTAGATTCTGAATTACAAGTGGGGGTGAATTGTATTTTTAAAAACATTAATTTTTAATTGTAAGGAAAAATATGTGAAAAAATGTGAAACATGGTAAATTCACAAACCCTAATGTAGTTCTATGAGAGAAACTTGCTTAGGTTTCAGAAATAAGGTTTCAGAAATGAATCTTAAGAAATGTTTACTATGGAAAAGATTATACCATAAATCATATAATATCATAGTTATCTGAGTAAATAAAATTATAAGAATGTATAATAAATTTAAACTTTCTTCCTTTATCAACATACAACTGAAATTAAACATGAATCAAAACAAGTAACAAGTATTAAATATTTAAACAGAAAGAGTATGGTATCCAAAATCAATGGATAAAGGTCAGTTGATTAATACATTCATGAAATTATTTCTTACCAACACCAGGGTAAGCCCTCAATAGATATATCAGAATCTTTCTTTCTTCCTAGTAAGCCCTTAATATTAATGTTACTGGACACCTCTATCATCATATCCCAAAACATTCTTGAATTTTAGGGTAGTTAGCTCCTCTGTCTTCTTATCCCTGACTGATTAAAAATAATCGTTTTATTAATTTTGGAGTAGAAAAGAACATCAGTATCATGGGGATCTGAAAAAGTGCAGTCCAAGAGCATCATTAACCACATGTTTGAGGCCCTCCCAAGGGAAGGACCCTAAACTAGTGAAAAAAGACATACTTTGATTTGGTGAAGCCGTGTATTCCAAGGATTCTAAAGCCTTGTTCCCCTACCACCTTGTGTGAGTGAACTCGATGTGATTTCCCCAAAGTTGTTTTCACATCCTGATGATGTACTCTATTTTCCATGGAGATGGTCCTGAGTTGAATAATGCTTTATATAGGATGACAGAATCTGTTTCCACAATGTTGTGTAGAATTTGTATCTGATTATACATCTCCAAACTGGTAGCCATCGCATGTACCTTCGCCTAATGTGAATCACCCCTATCATAGAAAGCTGAAAAGGCTGCAACAACAGCACCCTCATGGTTCCTTATTACACCTCCTCCCCGTATCTACCCCCCAAATGACCCATATGTGTTATGTTTCAGTCCACTATGTAGAGGATTCCACTGAAACTAGTTCCCATGCCTCGAGCCATTGGTCTTATTGAGAAAAGAAAAATTCATAGACAGGGAACTTACTGATGCTCTGCTATGACATGTATTACACAGCCGAACTAGGTCCTGTAGTAAATTACACATTTTGAAGATGATGCAAGTGTGAGAATCACGCAAGTCCTTATACGTTGCCTCATTCCTGGCCTTCCACAAGGTCCAACACCCACTAGAATAAAGATGGCTCAATCCTTTCTCTCAGCACTATTGTCCTCGGTTCCGTTAAACCTGCCCTAAGAAAAACCTCCTGCGACCCTCCCTGCCTACACCATCCCGCACATTCCCCGAAGGCCGACCACACCCAAGAAGCCCATTCACTATCAAAAAAGATATTCCCCACAGATTCTAGTGTTGGATTGCAACAACACCAACACTTGGAGGCAATACTCACTCCCATGGGCTGAATATTTTCCTCAGTGGGAAAATCTTGATTCCTCACTCTCCATAGCTAGAAATAGAATTTTGAAGGTACCTCCTTGCACCATAGTAGGACTCCACAGGTGTCTTCAGTTGAATTACCCCTCCTCACATGATAAAAATCCATAATGTAAAACATACATGAATTACTGCTTGTAAAGATAAGTCTATCCATATAATCATTGAACACAATTTTATTAAAGGGCACATGATGATTCTCTTGTATAATGGTCGAGTGAAAGTCAGGATGATCACTTGCCTCTTTGAGGGAGAGATCAAAGGTGGGGAAGCCTGGAAACCATAGCTTTCTAGACCCACAGTTTTGAATCGAAATGTTAAGGTACCCCCTACCCACCATCAATTTTAAATGTTGTTTGAGGAGTTCTATGTACGGGTAAATCGGCTTCCAAATATTAGAAGGCCTCACCCTCTCATTGCTGACATTCATCCCATATCTGCCCTGCATAATTCTTCTCTAAAATCTTCTTCCATTCATTGCCACCCAAAAAGTTTTATCATGAAACCCTTTCATGGTCAGAGTGACAATACGCATGTTTATGCCCCCTATGAAAAATGTTTTCCAAGGAGCTTCCCTGATGCCCAATGATGTCAGCCTTCCATTTTCCCGTCCAAAATAAAAGATACCATAATCCTTTCTAGTGTTCTAACCATAGTTTTTGGAAACCTAAATATGGAAAAAAATGTGCATGGGAATGGACACAAGAACACTATTCATGAGAGTAATGTGACCTCCAATGGAAAGGAAAATGTTTTTCCAGTTGAAAATGTACTTAGTGATGTTGCTAACAAGTTTTTCAAAGTTGTGGATTCTAATAGAATTAGGACTCACCGGGGCCCCGAGGTACTACTTTGGGAATAAACCCTTTCTCATATTCATTCTATTTTCTATATCCCTTGCCCATCAATCAGAAACATTCCTGATAGTATAATAAAGGCTTTTGTATCTATTCACCTCCTGCCTAATCCACTTGCAGTAATCCTCTAGGTTCCCAATCATCCCCTACACCGATATCCGACAACCATTTATAAACAAAACTTTTTCATCTCCAAAAATTAAATGTGAAATAATTCTTATATCATACTGATTTTGGAAAGGTAGGACCTTACCTATATGAAGAAATTAATTGATTTGATGGCTAAGAGCATTTTGGGAGAGAATGAAGAGAGTATGGGAGAAGGGATCCCCCTTCCTGAGACCACGACATGCCTTAAAGAACCCAAACTGTTTACCCATAAATGAGGTTGAGATCCATGCCAAGCTAAAACAATAGAAAAGGATCTCACGAGTCTAATTGGGGATCCCCATACAGGCCGACACCCTATGTATGAAGCCCCACTCCATCCTGTCATAACCCTTACTCATATCCAGCTTGATCTCCAAATTACACCAAAAGGACTTATTGTTGATTTCACTGATCAATTCTTGCACCACACCAATTTACCCTGAATGGACCTCCCTTTAATAAACCCGTGCAGCACAGAAAGCATGAGAGTCTCTCTCTAGAAATCACTTCACAACATGTAATCTCTATATTGATGGTACTATTATAAACACGTTCATATGAGCTATAATTTACAGAAAAAACTACAAAAAACAACTCCACCATCAAGCTATCAAATTTTTTTCTTTTAATCTCATAGGTAGTTATACACGGTTCACTCATGGAACAGTTAGATAGAAATAGACTGCATGACATCATTTCATAATAATAACTTGTGTAAAGAAAATGGATTGGTTTAACCAAATATGAATACCTAGAGTATTAGAAAAAAATAGAATTCTATGTCTAATCATATAAAAAATATGATTCATTGTAACATTGATATTCATATTCTATTATATAAATAATTAAGAATACAAATTCTATATATTCTAGAGTCTAACTTCCAAAGAATTCAGATTCCGAATTCTGAGGAATGCGGAGTTAGATTTCAAAGGAATTAATTGTCTGAATTCTGAGGAACTAGTAGTATGAATTTTCAATAATTCATAGTCCGATTAATAAGGAATTCATAGGCCAAATATGAGGAATTCAGAGTCTGAAATCTACGGAATTTGGAGTCAGAATTTTAGATAATTCAGAGTCTTAATTTCTAGGAAATTAGTGTCTGAAAACAAAACACTCTATATCCACGAAATTATAGGATTCTAAGGTTTTAGATATGAATCCAAATTTTTGACATAGTATTAAAATGAGGTTTATTATAAGAAATTATAAAATTAGGCAATTAAAAAGGTAAGGATAATAATTTCCTTAGAGAAGGGAAATTTTCCAGAATAAAATAGTACTTAGGGAAATAAAATTTTCTTTGAGATAGAGTGTTTGGGATTTTAAAAATATAGATGAATGGAAAATTCATAAGTAAACCTTATTTAATCAACAAAACTTATACATAAATCCATCTAATGGATACAAACATAATGTTTCTATATATGGAGAACAACTCTCTCACGAAATGATGACTGTTCAATTTTCCCCTAAAACCTCTCATGGAAGACATTTATTATGGAAATGTATTTATATTTGATATATATATTTTATTTTTATAGTCTATAGGATTGTTTAATTTTTATTTAAATCATACCTTTATGCTTTACATAATGTGTAAAAACTATCTTTTCATTTGAGGAACTACACAATATCGCCCCCTCAAAGTGATATGACTCATTAATGCCATATATTGAACAGATAAAGGATGTAATTAATGAAAATGTGCATCATATATAAGAAATTATATTATAATTAGATTATATTATACATATGTATCATTAATTGTTCATTCAGTAAAATATGAAAAGGATATGAATGTAACATTCATGCGTACATACGACTTACCGTCTCTATGAGCGGTGCATTAACTTTCATATCTCCAAATGTTCTGGACCATTATAAATACATATATAATGGATATTTATGATATATATTATACTTAAATGATGAATTATATTCTGGAGATAATGGAATTTTGACCACATGGACAATTTTTAATTTTAACAAGATGATTTTCGACTCAAGTACATCATATCGACAAAACAAACGATATTAACTTAAATAATTAAGTATTTTTTTAAAATGTGGTAATAAAAGATATAAAAGTAATAATAAACATGAAAATGGTTCTTAAGAAAGTATAAATTAACTTGAGTTTTTTATTCAGGAAGAACAAGGAACTTATGTGAAGAATAAGACTCAAGGTAGGAGACTTCATCTCAATCTCCCTTCTTTGAAACATATATTGACTTTATGCATCTTTATTATCTTATAAGGTGTATATATATCTATTTTTACTCACCATATCATGAATTAAATTATTCTCCAGATATTATAAATGTTGTTTACTGATATTCTTTAAAGATTCTTAATAATTTGTTTCTCAAGTGGTATTGAACTTTTTAACTAAAACCCTCATTTTAATTTTATGATTCATTATTGTTATTAAATCATTATATTTTCTGTCCATGTTTTCAAAATGATTTATGTATTTATTTTTATGGACATAAATGTTTTAAAATTTTAATTATCAATTTGTTTTAAAAAGTTAAAATGTTGTATGTGATATTTGGACTCAAAAATCTCATTATTAAATATTTTAAATGGTTTTTGAAAAGGATTGAGTATTTAAATATATCAAAATAATTTCTTGTGATTAGAAATGAAACTTTATTAGTGAAATGTGGATATTTGAAATATTTTATGTTTTATGATTATATAATGGTACTTGGATATTTTACGGGTTGTTACGTGATAAAACAATGATGGGTGGTTGCGTGATAATCCAAAAGACAGGGGTTCCGTGATAAACCCAGGATGGGTGGTTATGTGATAACATCCAATGTATTGGGTATGGAAGTCATCATATGTATTATCCATTTAGTGATATGTGTTGAAGTCGCCCATATTGTTATTCCATTTTTGAATGTTTATGTACCATGCTACATTTATATGTTATGTGTTGATTTATTTGGGATTTATGGTAATCTTTTGTTTACAAATGATGTTATGTAATGAGCTTATATTCAGTGAACTATTTTGGAAACTTCTTAATGGGAACAAGTATTACTTTATGATAAATTTTTCATAGCTTACATGTTTTTTAGACTAATAGTTTTCTTTCATTATATATCCCATACTAAGATTTTTTATGCTCATCCCATGTATTGAAATATTTTTCAAATGACATAATGAAGAATAGAGTCAAGGATGGGATCACATAAAATTGATGCTATTAAAACATGAAATGATGCCATATTTCTTTTTAATGAGTTTTCATTTTATTAAAAAAATGATAGGGAGTAGAATTGTCTACATGTAATATTCAATATGTTATGTATATGTTATGAACTAATTCTCTAAATATCTAAAAATGACAATATCTGCAATGTGAATTAATGTCAACTTATCAACTAAAAACTGGATTAAGTAATGTTTAAGGATGGGGCTATATAGTTTCATTGAAATGACTTGAAAAATGTGTCACATGGGGTGCCCAGGGTACTTTGTTGGAATGTGCAATAATATTCCATGTCTATTGTAACTATCATGGTGTCTACTTAGAGAGTGTTCCACTTCTCCCTCGGTTATGTGTCTTGGGGACATGATATTTTATTCGAGTACCATTTTAGGGAGTTTCTTTTTACAATATATTTGTTACATTTTCATTTGGGCTTGATGTGGATGATTTTTTATTTTGGTTATGATTTTTCTAGATATTCATAATTGTAGCGATCATTGGGATTATTTTTTTGTTCATTGATTTTTAGTATTTTGTATTTCATTACTGACATTTATATATGTGATATGATTAAAAAATGTTTTATCTATTTTATATACATCTAGGAAAATTGGAATTTTTTTACATTTGTATTGAAATAAAAATTTTCTTTTTGATTATCATGATGTATTTTCATTATAATTGATCATGTTTATAATTTTATATTGATATAGGTTTTGGAACACTTGGGTGGGATCCAAATGATCCGACCATACACACCCCTATTATAGCATGCATCTGTGTCTATGTATTTTAATTTATGGAATGGAAAGGCAGTGTATTGAGGTAGTGAGAATTTAGTTAGATATTTTTGGGTTCTCTGGGTGATATAATGGGATTTCATGTTCTAATCTTGTAACACCCCAAGCATCCATGATACACTTCTCCTTGAATAATACAGTAGCATGTGTTGTACGCAACTTCGTGATCTAACACACACCACAACCAATCAAACTAGCAGTTATGAATAGTAATACCCACTTTTTGAAATTTTATAAATTTTATCTTTCAAAATGGACTTCATTTTTGGATTCAGAATTTTGAAATTAGCTTACGGTGAATTGTTGGTACTTTTTGGATAACTTTCATATTTTGATGAATAGTGAAAATTATTTAATTTTAATTAAAAAACAACTTTTTTAATCGAAATAATTAATAGTGATAACTTATTAATATGTCTGATTTTAGAGTATAATTAGATTATATTTTTACCATTTAATCCAATAATGGTCATTGGACATAATTTCACATTTAAACTGGACATAAGCAAGTGCCAATCTTTTGATAGTTATTATCTCTTAAAAACACGCTTTTTGTTTTAACAACGAGAATTAATTTTAAATAATTTTCTACCACTTTTTTGTTTTGAATTTAGAAAAATGGATTCCATATTTATAATCAGGAGGTCCAAATTGTGTAAATAGGTAACTATTTTTTTTAGACATTTTGCATAATTACTTAGGTAAGTATTTTATTTACCATGGTTAAAAGGTAAATCTATAAAATAAGGGTAAATAAATAATATTATAATAATAATAATTTACCCTAAAATGTATCCTAACCTTATTTGTTGATAAATATCTGACCATGGGCATCTTGGGGTCGATTTTGGGACCCCATTGATCAAATTTTAAGTGATAATGACACATTACATTAATTAAGATAAAGTAAATAAAAAAATGACATAAGCATATATCCTTTAGAAAAATAATTTTTACATAAGAGTATATATGTTATATTTTCGACTATAAATTTTCATTAGAAATATAAAACGATTTCCTACTTAATTTTATTTTATTTATCATTTTTAGACATTGTATAATTAAATATATTTATGAAAAAATATTGATGCAGTATTTTCTTTATTAATGAACGAATCAAATAATTGGTATTATAAATGTTGAAATAAATATAATTTGAAAGTTTTTATGACATAGAATAATTTTATTTGTTGATATTACTTGTTATTATTTCTTAAATGAATTTTATTCGAATTAATAATCTTTTTAAGACTTTAAAAAAATGAATTATTAAATAGCGTCAAAATTGATATAAATGAGTTTAAAACAAATATTATATTATTAATTGATATTCTATTCCTAAAAATCTATGGTTCGGAAAAAGGACAAATATAATGATATTTGTATTATTTATGGAAAACTTTTAGGGATATTGGAATTTTAAAGTATGTTTATTAACTATGTAATAAAAAAATACAAAGAGACATGGTAAATGTCAAACTATTTAACTAAGCGTTAAATCAAAAAGATAAAGTTAATATAGTAACCCAAATCTGTCAAAAACCTATTAGTTGAGTTGTTTGCGACCTATCCACTCCTAATCCTTTAAATAATCCATTTTGGAGCCATTAGAAACCAAATATGAATTTATTATAAAATAATATTTCTAGCTTTTCCTAAGGTGCCCCTCACCCCTCTTAAAAAAGGGCACTCCCCCTTCTCTCTAATTAACACCATAAAAGCTTTTTGGCTCAGGAAAACGCTGACCAAATATTATCTCAACTTCCCTCACTTAAATCTAGAGGCATTAGTTTGATCAGAAATCCAACCTATGGAGCCCTTTTGATCAAATCAAATGTAAGAACCCAAAAAAGAGGTAATGTTTTCACCACCCACTTTCACGTTCCTTTCTTCGTCAACATATTCATTATTTGTTATTTACGTTCTAAAATAATAACTCCATTATCTTATATATAGTGTAATGGTATTATAAATATGGTACAACCATATTAAGTAATCTATCAATCATTTGATTGACATGTCACCATACGTGCGTACGTACGACTTACCGTCTCCACGTCGTGGTGTAATTGTTATTCAAAACATTATTATTTGGATGGGTATGATAATGATGTTTAATTGAAGTAAATAATAAATATAAAATTATAATGATTCTGTATATATGATATAACATCCAATTATATATTATTTTAATATGAAAATAAAGATATTGTCACTCGTGCGTACGTACAAATTACCGTCTCCACGAACACGGTGAGATTCATTCCACATCATATCCATTCAAGAATAATTTTCATTTGATGATTAAAAGTAATGTTTAAGGACTTGATATCATTATCCATAAGAATAATATAAAACCTATCCATAAAAAACACGGCTTACGTAACAAAGCATATAATGGAAAACGAATCAGTTAACACCTGAAATGACGATAATACTATAATATTATTAAAAAATCAATATTAAAATATCATATATGATATCATATTTATGTATATGATTATTGTTTATTTTAATAACAATGATTTAACTATTATACAAGAGGTTAACCAACCCTCGACCAAGGAAAAGTACAAGGTAAGGGTTTATTTCACAATCTCTTCATTATCTGAAGTTATTTATACGTAATTATCTAGTGGGACCTCTTTATCATCCACATCCATGTTTCATAAAAATGTAATTAAAATAATTCTTAACATTCTATAGAATATGTATTAATTTCATTTATACCCTTTTTGACTTTTTATAAAGGAATATTTCCGTCGTTTTCCAAACAAGGTCCTTCTTAACCTTTTTGACAGAATTAAGGTAAGAATGTATTTTTTAACTTATACGGCATGTGCGGCCTTTTTCCTCCATTATAAAATCGTCGAAGCATCCCTTACATGATTTTAAGAATATTTTCAAAGTAAATGTTTTATTTTATAATTATGTGACTTTAAAATGATTTCAAAAAATAGATATTTCTCTCAAATAGTTTTGATTTCATCTATGTCAATATCCTTGGATGGATTTTAAGCTTATTCGATGTTGATTTATTATGATACAAATATTTCATATTGTATTGAAGGTTTTGTGATATTATTTAATGTGGATGTGTTATTTTTATACAATTCATGGTTTATAGAGAAAGTATTGACATTTTGTATTATAGTATTAATACGAATGTTTATGTTATGGTTAAACCTATTCATATGAGGAATGAACTAGACTTAATTATTGAAGGGTGGCGCCTGATATAGCTCCTCGATGCATCGATAGGTATCATGAGACAAACTAGTGTCTTGGTACAAGGCCTTGACAAAATATTATTTATAGTCTTTCCACAAGGCCTTGACTACGTGGTTATGATAGTCTGGCATTATGCATTCCGTCATTATGAAAGTGGTTGTTGATATTGCATGTGATTATTCGACTAATAGAATATACATGTGAATTGGTAAATGGAATTATTTCAATTTATTTCTGCCATATTATGCTGAAGTTAAAGTTGAAAAGGATTTTTTAGTTATATATTGCCTTAAATGTTTATGTTTATTTGTGAATGTTTCTGCTATATTGTTATCCTTACTGAGCATCTGAGCTCACCCCTTTCAATGTTTTAATTTTTACCAGGATGTGAAGAATTATTTTAAGAATGACCTGTAGGGAATGTATGAGGGGATATGAAGACAAGATGTTGTTGTAAATCTATTTCACTTTATGATGTAATGTAATACTTATGAATATATATTTTGTTTCCAAGACTATTAAACTAATCAGTCTTTTGAGACATGATCTTTTATTATCATTCCAATATAATATAATAATGCACCAACTCTGGGTAACCGGGTTCGGGGCGTTACAATTGGTATTCGAGGAAGTTTAGTACAAACCTTGGAAGCTATATTTAGATAAACTCTGATTAGAGTACATAAAACTTAGATGGACTTTGAGGATTAGTATAGAAGAACATCCTTGAATTTTGGTATTGTATAGATTATGTGAGTTTTCCGAGCTATACATCCCTATCTGGATACGAGCAAGTAGAGGCGGCTCTTGCACAGATGTACCTAGGGATAAACCCGAAAACACCGCTTTGAGCTAGACTCGAACAGGAACTGGTGTATGAAAACGGGCCTTGCTGGACTCTTGGTTTCGACACTCCTGGGGGATATGCTTAGAATAATTCCCATTTTCATTTAAAACCATTATGAAGGGTTTATGAGTATATACTTCCTTAAAGAAAACATTTTTATGATTATGGATTGTATCTATAAACTGTTCAATTTACGTTAGGTATTTTACAAGTTTGGAATTATAAATTGCAATTCATAAACTGAACTAGTGTATGCCATTGTATAGAAATGTCACCCGGTAGAAGGAATGGGAACTCTAGCAATACATATGATCCAAAGAGTAATAAGGATCATATCTTCCATAGTATTAAGAAAAAATTTAGTAGTGAAATAGTCTCTCATGTTTTCTCAACATATGAAGAAATATTATCATGTGTGAATAAGATAAGTAAAGAATTCTATGAGTCTTATTGATTTGATGAGAATTAAGAGAAGAAAAGTATGGAAGAGAGAAAGATGGATAAAGGGAAGAGGGAAACGAAGAATTTTACCATATGTGATAATTTTCAGAAGAAACACCCTAAAACTTGCCTGAATTGAATTAGATTTTTTTATAAGTGTGGAGAAAAAGGACACCATGTACGTGACAACAAGGGAAAGAAAAAGGTTTCAAATGTACAAAGCTTCATCTACAAGGAGTTGGGACACTATCTGAACCAATGTCCAAATCATAAGAGTATACCGCAAATGATGTTATTGGATTATAATCATGTTATGATACTACCTCAGATGAGGATTAATGACTGGTATTATTATGTTTTTATTTCATTTGAGTGTTGTATCCATAGTATACCAGTTACATGAATTATGGAGATAAATAAGGATTGTACTGCAGTACTATTTTATTGAGGATTTTAGATTATATGTTTCTAAGAAAAGTGAATTAACAGTGAGATAAACTTTTTGTAAAATACATGGTTGAAGGAAAGGTAATCCTTAATATGGTCTCGATAATGATGTAGTGATTTGGGAATAAGATATGGTTGATTTGAATAAATTATATTGGATATTCTTGACTACCTTGAATCTGATTAATTATTTTTCATTGTCAGAGTTCACAAAATTTTTGGATAGAAGCAGTAGATCCATTATTCTATAAGGAATAAGGGATCATTAATTTAATCAATTAGGTTTATAGTAATTCAGGATATTGCAGTGTTTTAATAGAATACATGATGAAGGTGTTCTAATGTTATTATGCGGAAAAAAAGAACTTCATTATTTTTACCTTCCTTATAAATTTGGACTATGAGTTTGGACAGAAGTATTCTGGATAATTCTAGTTTGATATTACTTTTGGATTGTCATAAAAGGACATCCCGGAGGTCTGTCGGCGACCCGTCACATCCGGTAAGGCTGTGAGACTTTAACCTGCAACCGAAGGGCGACAAGGGTATATCACCTACCACTAGCCCACTTGTTGTCCTGGATTGAATAATGTAGTTTTTTAAAAAAAGTTCTGGAAGATGAATTATAAATTCCTTTTTTTCATCCTCATACGAATAGGATAAATAGAATATTTTTTAAGTTCTATTATCTTTTAGAGTGAAAGAAGGGTTTGTGGTAGAAATTAGTTAAAAGATGAAACCCTACTTTTCAAGCATATATTTTTCCTCTACTCTTATTCTACGAAGAAATTAATTATTATACATTATTTGAGGGATAATAAACTCAAAAATGGGTTATCTTAATACCTTATGTTTTGTTGAACCAATGGTATTTTAAATCATCATAGATTGATGAATTTATGGCCCTCAATTTTACACATGTTTGTGATTGATGAACTAAATCACTACTTATAAATATTAATGTTTTCCCTCCAATTATATGTATTTAATTTACACCAATTTTCCCCTAATCATGATCATAATTTGGTGGTGACCCTTTCATTTATCTTTTCCTCCTATTAATACTAAATTGTTTTAACCTAATTTTTGATGTGGGTTTTCCCAAAGGTATGTTCTATTTTAAACATTTTATTTTCAATAAACAATTCCAAATTTTGAGGATTAAATTATTTGACGGAGGGGAGAACGTATCACCCCAAGCTTCCATAGTATTCTTCTCTTTGAATAATACAGTATCATGTGTTGTACGCAACATCAAGTTCTAACACAGACCGCAACCAATCAAACTAGCCGTTATGAATAGTAATACCCATATTTTTAAATTTTATAAATTTTATCATTCAAAATGGACTTCATTTTTAGATTCAGAATATCGAAATTAGTTATGGGTGAATTTTTGGTACTTTTCAGATAACTTTAATATTTTGATGAATAGTGAAAATTACAAAATTTTAATTAAAAACAACTTTTTAATCGAAATAATTAATACTGATTAATTATGAATTTGAGTGATTTTAGAGCATAATTAGATTATATTTTTACCATTTAATCCAATGTTGGTCATTGTACATAATTTCACATTTAAACTGGACAAAAGTAAGTGCCAATCTTTTGATACTTATTATCTCTTAAAAACAGGCTTTTTTGTTTTAACAATGAGAATTAATTTTAAATTAATTTCTGCCACTTCTATGTTCTGAATTTAGAAAAATGGATTTCATATTTATAATCATGAGCACCAAATTGTGTAAATATGTAACTTTTATTTTTAGAAATTTTGAATAATTATTTCGGTAAATATTTTATTTACCACGGTTAAAGGATAAATCCAGTAAATAAGGGTAACAAAATATTATTATAATAATAATAATTTACCCTAAAATGTGTCCTAACGTTATTGGTTGATACATGTCCTACCTTGGGCATCTTTGGGTCGACTTTTGGACCCCATGGATCCAATTTTAAGTGATAATGACACATTACATTAATTAAGATATAGTAAATACAAAAATGACATAAGCATATATATTTTAGAAAAACAATTTTTAGATAAAGTTATATAAGTTATATTTTAGACTATAAATATTCATTATAAATATATAAATATTTAATACATAATGGAATTTTATTTATATTTTTTAGACATTGAATAATTAAATATATTAATGACACAATAATGATATAGTATTTTTGTTATTAATGAAAGAATCAAATAATTGGTATTATAAATGTAAAAATAAAAATAATTTTAACGTTTTGAGTTTCTTAAAATAATTTTTTTTAGAATTAATAGAGTTGTTAATACTTTAACAAAATTAAATTATTAAATAGTATCAAAATTTACAAAAATGAGTTTTTAAAAAAAATATTATATTATTAATTGATATTCTATTTCTAAAAATATATGGTTAGGCCAAAAGACATATATAATGATAGGTGTATTATTAATGGAATTCTTGGAGGTCTCTTTGAAGTTTATATTATGTTTATTAACTATATAATATAAAAATACAAAGAGTCATGGTAAATGTAAAACTATTTAACTAAGAGTTAAATCTTAAAGACAAAGCTAATATAGTGACCCAAAACTATATAAAACCTATTGGATGAGTTTTTTTCAACCTATAACCTCATTATCCATTAAATAATCCATTTTTGAGAAATTATAAAGCGAATATTAATTTAGTATAAAATAATATTTCTAGCTTTTCCTAAGGTTCCCCTCACCCGACTTATAAAAGGGTACCCCCCCTTCTCTCTAATTCAAACCTTCAAATCATTTTGGATCGACCAAACACTACCCAAATATTCTCCCAACTTCCCTCACTTCAACTAAGATGTGTTAGTTTGATCAAAACACCAACCTATGGAGTTATTTTGATCAAATCAAAAGGAAGAACCTGAAGAAGAGGTAATGCTTTCACCACCATCTTTCATGTTCCTTTCTTCTTCAACTTTTTCTTTCTTTATTATTTCCATTATAAAATAATATCTCTAGTATATTCTATATACTATGATTTTATTATAAATATGGTACAACCATATTCATTATTCTATCCATCCTTTGAATGAAATGTCACCATACGTACGTACGTATGGCATACCGTCTCCACGTCATGGTGTAATTGTTATTCAAAACATTATTATTTGGATGGGTATGATAATGATGTGTAATTGAATTAAATAATAAATATAACATTATAATGATTATTTATATATGATATACCATACAATTATATATTATTTTAATATCAAAAGAATGATATTGTCGCTCGTGCGTACGTACGGACTACCGTCTCCACGAACGCGATGAGATTCATTACCCATTGTATCCATTCAAGAATAATTCACATTTGATGATTACATGTAATGTTTAAGGATTTAATATCATTCTCGATATGAATAAGATACAACCTATCCATAACAAACATGGCTTATATGACAAAGCATATAAAGGAAAACGAATCAGTTAACACCTAAAATAATGATAATACTAAAATATTATTAACAAAGAAATATTAAAAGATCATATATGATTTCATATTTATTTATATGATTATTGTATATTTTAATAACAATGATTTAACTATCATATATGAGGTTAACCTACCCTCGACCAAGTAAAAGTAAAATGTAAGGGTTTATTTCACAATCTCTTCATTATCCAAGGTTGTTTATATGCAATTATCTATTGAGACCTCTTTATCATCCACATCCATGTTTCGTAAAAATGTATTTAAAATCATTCTTAATAATTTATAGAATATGCGTTAAAATCATTTATACCCTTGTTTGACTTTTTATAAAGTAATCTTTCCATCATTTTCCAAACAAGGTCCTTTTTAGCCTCTTCGACATAATTACGGTATGAATGTCCATTTTATCTTATACAGCATGTGCGGCTGTTTTCTGCCATTATAAAATCATCGAATATTCCCTTACAATCTTATAGAAATATTTTCAAAGTAAATGTTGTATTTTTTAATTATGTGACTTTTAAATGATTTCAATAAAAGATATATTTCTCTCAAATAGTTTTGATCTCATCTATGTCAATATCCTTTGATGAATTTTAATCTTATTCAAAGTCGATTTATTATGATACAAAACATCCATATTTTATTGAAGTTTTTGTGATATGATTGACTGTGGATGTGTAATTTATATACCATTCATGGTTTATAGAGAAAGTATTGAAATTTTGTATGCTAGTTTTAAAACGAATGTTTATGTTATGGTTAAACTTATTCATATGAGGAATGAATTGGACTTAATAAGTGGTGGGTGGAGCCCACTATAGATCCTCGATGCATCAGTAGGTCTCATTTGAAAAACTAGTGTCTTGGAACAAGGCCTTGACAATGTGGTTATGATAGTATATCATTATGCATTCCATCATTATGAAAGTGGTTATTGATATTTCATGTGATTATTCGACTAGTAGAATATCCATGTCAATAATTAAATGGACTTATTGCATTTTATTTCCTCCATATTATGCTGAAGTTCATGTTTAAAAGGCGTTTGTTTTAGTTATACATTAATGTTTATGTTTATTTATTAAAGTTTCCGCTATATTGCTATCCTTACAGAGCATATGAGCTCACCCCTTTCAATGTTTGAATTTTTCCCAGGATGCGAAGAAGTATTTTATCAATGACCTACAGGGAATGTATGAGGGGATATGAAGACAAGATGTTGTTGTAGTTTTTTTTCACTTTATGATGTAATGTAAGACTTATGAATATATCTAGTGTTTCCAAGGCTACTAAATTAATCGATCTTTAGAGACTTGATCTTTTATGATCATGCTAATATTATATAATAATGTACCGACTCTAGGTAACTGGGGTCGGGGAGTTACATATCACATGGTGTACCTATATCAAATTTTGGGTTTTTCCTTTCCTATTGGACTCATACCATGGTGTTTTTAGTATCATTTGAGTTTTATCATTTATAATATTTTAATTTTGTTATAGAATCTTTATTTTTTATGTTTTAATTCGAAAGTATCATTATTTTACATATATATTACTTCTTTTCCTTCTATTTCATGTAGGAAGAGCATCTTAACTCTAGTTTTTTTATTCGTATTTGCAAGTTGCATGCTAGATATGATTATTAATTCCATTTGGTTATGAGTAGAACTGGGTCACGTGCATGTTTTTGAGTGAATCCCAGGTTGTCCTATTATATATTGGTATCATATATTTGATATTCCTAGTTATATGACGTTTTATATTAGATATTGTATAAATGGGACATGAGAGGTAGGTTGCATTTAGATAATGCCTATCCCTTTCTATGATGATACTCATGATACATAGTGATATTGGGATGTTTTTCTACTTTGTCAAGTTCTTAATTTTAATCTTAAATTTTCTTCTAGTTTTCTATCATTATTATAGATTATCTATTCCTATTATTATTTATTCTTTTATTGGTTTTTAATGATATTACATGAAGATATATTTCATGTGTTCAATAATTGGTTGAAATGGATAATCCTTAGGGGAATCCACATTTGGATCAGATTCTTATAAAGTCTATTTAATGAGTAGTTTATTCCATGATATATAATTTATTTCATGAAGAGAAAGATAATTTTGAGTCCTATAGAGCAGCTATTAGAAAAATTGGGTGATCCAAGAGTTGAAAAACAGGAAAACAAAAACCTCTAACGGTCAAAAGGATCCCTAAAAGGTGTACAACTAGATGGAAAATATTGGAAAGATCATTGAATTTATGTATACACCTAATAATATAATGATAATGTATGTAGAGTTCAAACATGAGTGTCCTAGGGGATGATGATGCGATTCCATGGTATAAAAAGATAGGCATTTGGTCTATGAATAGACGTGATTCAAGACCCTCTTATTCAGGAATTTGTTCATAGGGTCACTGATTATAGAAAATTATATGGATTTACTCTCTTTATAGGGGGACAACATAAATTGTTTGTGTATGCCAATATATTTAGATGTCATGTTATTTTTTACATTTGTGGTTGTGATGTATGTTCATTTAAAGACATAAAAGTACATGAAGTGTTTATGAAATGATATTATATAACATGTAACCATAGTAATGATTTCTACCTATGAGGATATGTTAGATAGAGATATGATGGAAAAAATGGAACAACATGAATGGTTGGACATTCATCTCCTTCACATCCACCATGTTTAAGATTTAGTGGATGTCAAGGAAAGAATAGTGAATTTCATAATCATCATAGGAGTGGTCGAGGTTGTTCATAACAACGGGCATCATGTTCACCATTAATATTATCCAATAGTGTTCCCATGACCTAATACCATTTTGTTACGTATGGATACTCTTGGTGTTCCTATTAAAAACAATAGATGATGTGTAATGGTTTGGGATGCTACCACCATTTATATTTATTATATTGGTATATTTTAATACCTAGGTATGGTTAAGGATACTCATCACTAAAGGACACTGTTGAACAATTTTACACATCCATGATTGTAGTGTTTCAACCATATGAATTAAATGTTAACCACATTCACCCAGTAAATGTGTTTCTATTTTATATTTTTATAAGTATAGTGTTTGTGTGAGGTACAATTTATATATCATATTATTTTGTGATGTATTTATTTTATACTTTCATCTACTACTCATTTATATCCACCCAATTGGTAGAGGAGATAAAACATTCCATGGATCTAATGTCCTTTATTATGGAGTTAGTTACATCTCATGGAATAATAAAAAAATTAGGTTTTTCATACTACTTATTTTTATGTATTGATATTTTAAATTTATCTAGAATATTAATTCCTTGTTCATAGTCTATATCTAACTAACATCATCATCAGGTTGGATTATATTACTAATAATCATTATGACGTTTACTTTTATCATTATTGTGTCATGATTCTTGATATTAATGTGAACTATCATGTGTTTTGGAAATACTAGGACCCATGTTCTAGTCCTATATCAAAATTATTGTCAAAGCTCATTATTTTTTTAAATATTTCTCAGTTTATTTTGATTATGAATTTTTTTTAATCATCCAATGGTTTTATCTTATTATCTTGATGACATCCCAAATTAATTCAGTAGTCTTACTCTATGTAGGAAGGTTGAGTATTCAATTGATATAATGTCGAGTATGTAGCTGATCACAGTACTTGGAAGTTGTATTGAACTAGAAGTAAAAAATGATATCTTGATTATGTTTTATTGTATATTAGAGAATTCTTTTCCCTAGTATTTCTCCCTATGAAGTCCTTGTGTTGTTTACGAAGAAAGATAAGGACTCACTTTGATTGTTCATGGAAAATTATAAGTTAATTTGAATGATGAATAAATATATCTATCATTTCCTCATTTTGATGGATCTTATTATTATTAAATGGCGATGAAGTGGTTTTTACGATCGATCATCGGTTAGGTTATCATCATCCTATAGTTCAGGATTCTGATATACCAAAGAAACATTTAATGATGATGTATAGAAATTAAAAATATCATTAGATTTTTATTTGTCTAAGAAATAATCCTACATGTTTTGTATCTATGATGAACATGATTTTAAATCGGTATCTCGACACCATTATCATTATATTTGTCAACAATATTCAAATTTAAATGAGATGTGGACATAGGAAGGATCACAATATGAATCAATTTTTGGAATAATTAAGAATCACAATATATATGGAATCAATTAAAAATATAATTTATATATCCAAAATTTGATAAATCAATTTATACAAATCCAGGAGTATAATGTGATTTAAATAAACATTTTTTTCCTTCATGTGATCGATGGAGAGATGTACAAGGGTGTCTTCTGTTTAAGGATGACATGTCAAAGGCCTTCCACAGGATGTATCTGGATTATATGTAGGACTTATCATGGATTGGGTGACATGACTAGTGGAAGAAGTTAACTAGGTTGACATCACTTCAAATCATTTAGTGTCTTATATAGGTCAATAAAATCATATTTCAACTTCCTATGATAATCAGTGTATCAATATTCATATAAGGATTATTTATTTTTTATCAATTATATAATAAATGCATCAATGGTAGTCTTGGAATAGCCGGTTGAGAACTCATGTGATCTAATCGACATTAGAAAATCATTCACATAATATGGATGATGCACTAAAAGTCTATAATGTATTCAAATTATTTCATGAAATGTGTATATACAATAAATTTAATCTACTTGGTCGTTCTCTGGGGTTTCTTGGTGGAAGACCATTTTAATTGTATGTTTTCTCTCTTTGAGAATTCTACTCTCTCCATCATTCCCAATGTGTGTGTCATGTGTGTTTTGTTTGAGTCCAGAGGTATGAAATTATAAATCATTATTCCCTAGATCTATGATGGCCCGCATGGTGTATATATAATAGATATATGCTTTAATTAGTGGATCTTAAAACATTTATGAAGAACCTAACGTGGTTAATTCATGGAGGCATCGATACATCACATGGAAAAGTTTGACCATGAGATCAATAAATCATATCCCCATTTATTATACATGTTTCATGTAAAATGTAACAATCATAATCAGTTGATCATAACAAATATCCCTCACAAGATCTGGATGGCATGTTGGGGATTCTTCATGAGACCGTGACGAATGAAAAATGGCCTTTCTCGTGATCAAGTGAGAATTGTTTGGGGTACATCATGATATATAATGTTCTCATCTCAGGGTCTTAAATTGAATATAAACATAACTCAACATTTGATTAAGGTTGTCCATTTTTCATCTTTTTATTGGTTATTTTTCGATGCCTTCCCATTGAGAGTTTTTCAGGGCATGACATGATAAAAAATAGATCTCATGAAGATATGTGTCCATTGTCCTGCATAGAATCACTTCTTGTATATTTTCCATCATATAGAAAATTATATATCATTGATGAGAATGTGATCATTTTCAAGGATGACTGACCCACTTCTCTATGGTCTGTCTTGTGATCAATTATTGATATTGCGATAGTTTGTGATTGTTTTCTTAGTTGATCCCTCTGCATGTCTATTGTGCATCTTTAATTTATGATGGATATCATGATATAATGATTTAATTTTAATTATAAGTATATCCACTTTTAAGTGGTTATTATGGTGTTCCAAATGATCAAATAACGGAATCTAAGGGATTTTATATGATTAATGTGCTAGACCTAAATAATCTTGGGTATCATGTATGACATGCCTCTAAGGATCTTACATGATGGTTAAACTTATCAAATGAGATGCATAATTCATTTTCAGTAAAATCAATATATCATTCATCAAATGAATTTTATAAATTTTGTATCTTTTATCTTACTGGGGTATTTACATGATTTTTAGGATCTATTTTTTTAACATGTAGCATTATTATATAAGTCATTTGGTTGAATTTACATGATAATAATGGAATGTTACAAGGGATTGACATTATGATGCCAGAATTGTTTTTGAGTATTTGTATGATCAAATAGAATCTCCAAGTATTTCAAATTCATATTATCAGATTACATATACCATAAAAACTTTCCATGTAATGTCATTAGGGTCATACGATATCATGTCATTCTAGGGGTCACTCAATCAGGGTAAAACATATGCATAATCTTAAAGAATAAATTTGGATCCTCCCTTTCTTTTATATATGAAATAATACCTTTTATTTATGTATTTCAAAAATTCTAAAATTTTTAATTCCTATTTGGAATGAGTCATTAAATACATTCTCATGAGTGAGGCCAGTAGGGACAATGAATTAGTAATGAGTAATGTGAATTCACACAATAGTCCATATGGATTTCACATATTATAATCGTAATATTTTTCAATTGTCTTAGAAATGATATTTTGTATTCCACTATGTATCCATTAGATTTTTGATTGAGGGATCCAATCATTTAATTGTAAGATCTAATTTCTAGATCCCTTGCAACCTCTTGTTCCTGTTCTAGCTTCGTAAGACCAATCTATAAATTTATTAATTGATATATGAATAAATTTATTAATTGATATATGACTTATTATATGGTGTAATGGTTGATCCTAACTATATTTATTAGTTCCATGGTCAGTTTACATGGTTTTCATGACCTTAAGGATTGTCATATGATTTATTGATCATTACACAAATTCTACGAAAACTGTATGGTCATAAAAAAGAAATACATTCAATTGTTCACGAGATTTAATTATTCATTTTGGTTCACATGATCCTCAAGATCTGTAACAATTCATAAAATCAAGAATCCTTATGTGGTTCCTGTTATTCACCAAAATGATATACAAGTGATGAATTGTTTCAAAATGGTTCCTCTCTTATCCGAGATATACTTCTTTTCCTGTGTATTTGAATTCGAGTTGACAGACACCTCCCATCATGGTCTTATAAATTAATATAATTTATAGGAATCATAATAAAAACCCACGTAACCATTTATTCATTGATAATGAGGTTTTTAATAATTTTCTCTCAACTAAAAATCAAAATAACCCAATACTACACACAATAACTTTTTATATATTCAGTCTCCTATATTATTCTACCATTCATTCATCGAGTTGTAGCCTTCTTCCATAAATGTGGTCATATTCAATTAATTACATTCAAATATAGTTTTATGATGGTGTTAAATATACTTTGGAACCAATCCAGTGGCTATCACATATTTTTGATGACTCCAATCATGGTCTAGATGGTAATAATACTAAGAATCTATCAATATAATATAGATACTAAAAATTATGTTTATCATCATAAAAAAATCTGATATGTGGATGGAAAGCATGGGACTTATAACATAGTGGGATCTTCTCTGATGAATGGGAATGTCCGTTCTGGGTTAGTCATAGTTTCATAGAATTCCCTGATATGTTACATGATATTCATCAATATTAGGAGGTATTTTCTTCTTTGTTTTTCATACTGCATCAAATAGAACTCATCATAGAGATGATTAGACATTGGTATCCACGAACTAACTCATATCACCTATCCAATTCAAAAGTAGGGATAATCCTCATTAATATTTTACAATTTTTAGGAATACATCCTTTCCTCATGTTGTATGATTTTTTACCGCTATATACATGTGAGTTAACCCCACATAAATTACAATGTTGTATTAGGATTTTCTAATTATTGAGAAGGAGAAGATAAAAAAAAAGCTAAACAAATACATTCCCATTCTGTTCATGGATTTTTCATCATTTTCCTTTATCATAGAAGTATTGTGAAAAATTATGTAAACCATCAGGGAATTCGATGTAATAAATTTCAATATTTATAGGATCTTATCGGACCATTCCATAAGATGGGGAGAAAAACTAATGGGGATACAAGGTAAGTCAAGTGGTTTCCACAATCTTGTAGTTAGGAGTGATTTTAGCCATTATATTTAATAGATTGATTTCCCATATGAGGATGAACTATTGGGAATTATAATAAGTACATTAGTGATGGTATCTCAATTCAAATTGAGGAGGACACTTAATCTATTCGTTCCAACTATTTCCCATTTTTTCCATGTCCATGATTATATCCAGCAAGCCTACATTCCCTACCAGATTAGAATCTCATTATAGTTCATATTTTTATAGATATTATTGATTTTAAAATATTATAAATAGAAAAAAAACTGTGAATATTCATCATGCTTTCTTCCATCCTAGGATATTGAACGTTGTTGGGGTCCTGGTGTTGTAATTATGTCCCAATGAGGTTATTAATATGTTGATATGACAAGATCATTTCATATTTATTCCCTTTCTTACACTGAAAAATCAAATTTATGAGAATGGAAGTGTCTCTCTCATATAAAGGTGATCTAAAATTTCTTATAGGGATGGGGTTCTTGTAGCTTTATTGATTGAGAATATTTTTAACAAACAATAAAAACCTCAAAAAAATTTTGTTTTTCTATAATCAAATGATATCTCATTATCAATTTGGAAGGAATATGGGGAAAATGATATCAAAGTCGCATCTAGAAATTTTATATTATATAGTACCACCATGATAAAAATGATATGATTATTGTTCCATCTATTAATGCCATTACTTTATTGTTTTTTTGACTATGACCTGGATTGGGTGGAATCTTAACCGAGTTGTTCGTTGATTTGACAAGTATATTATGTGGATAATACCTAAACCTAATTGATCCCCTTATATATTGACAAAATGAAGCAGATTGGGGAATTATTGGATCATCTATGGACATTATGTCTTCATTATGGTGAACTAGCCACTAAAAGGATAGTAATTTTAAGAGTTTTACCCTTAAATTCCAATAAAACATTACAAACTAGTTTAGTAATGAATTCATAAGACTCCTTCTATTAATTAATAATCATCTCAGACAATTCCTCATTCAATATAACAAATACAAAGATGTAAAATTTTAAATAAAATAAAATCCCTGATTACGAATACTCCTTGGTAGAATAGTTATGTCCATGAAGAACATCTTCACCAGATCATTCGGGTGTAGGGATCTAGTGGGTTCAACTATCAGTGATTATATTATATCATGCTATAGTATGATATGAATCAAGAAATAGGCCACTAACAAAGGTTATTTGTGTTTTTTTATGATGATAGTCCTATAATTGAATTAATAATTAAAAAATAGATGTTCATTAATAGAGACATCATGAGGAATCCTAGTTGCGCATCTGGATAGATGAAATGACTATGTAGATATCAAAAAATGAAAAGATTATATGTTACTGAAAGTCCCAAAATTCCATATCATCATTCTAAATATAAACTACATTGAAAGAATTAAAATATTCAAACTATTCTATTGGGACTCTTCATCCTATTGTGGCAGCTGTATAAATGGGGCATATGGTACTTTGTTTATCAATTGAGTACATGAAAATAAGTTGCAAGATTTAATATTGAACTGAAAATGAATGATAATTTCATAAATGTTTTATATACTTAGATAGAACCTAGAATATGGACACTCCACCTTCCCCGATACATTATCATTGCACAAATAATTTGATATTTAAATTTTATATTCTTTATTTCTTTTACTCATCATCTGAATGGAATTTTGTTCCCTTGTTATATAATGGATCATCAAAAATACATAGCATTTTTATAATAAAATTTTTACTAGTGGTATTGGATTTATATTTTTAAATAATAAAATAATACTCTTCAGAATTTTTCATGATATCATATCGACATTAGATTCATTGTTCATGTATATACATTGACATTTCTATCGTCAACTTGTTTTAAAAATATAATTTGATTGAAATATATGTCATAGAATAAGGGAGATTTTTTAATTACTCACGGTGATTAACAATCATTGCTTTTTATTTTAGGGATAAATTTTTTTACCAAAAATATTTATATCTATTTTTCCATTTTCCAAAAAAAATCAATGATTTATATGTGGAATACATAGAATTTATGTAATTTTCAATTTCATAGGCACATCTCACAAAATATTTCAACATGATATGGTTTATGCGTTTTCTATGTTATAAGTGCTCAATATTTCCTAGATCGCATGAAGTTCATGTATTGTGATCAGTGTCCAAACATTCTCATAGGGTTACCTATTCGGTTTTTCAAAATGGTGAGACTTGTGTCTCTATTTATTGGTTTTTAATGGTCCTAGATACCAACCCAATGTTGTAAATTGTGGTCTTTTCACTAGGAAAATATATTTTTGTAGTTATGGGAAATTTAACCCGAACATTATATTACTATATATTAGATACAGTTATCTTGGATAGTATACTGTTCTAGTTTATTTTGATTTAACTTAGACCCCATAATTATTATGTTACAGGTCTTTTAGGTCGGGTCATATATTAACGTTACTGAAGGGTGTGTACACATGGAGGTTTTGAGAGCCTTATTCTAAATATATAGTTTCCAAAAATTGGTTTAACTCCATAAATTCATAATTGATATTTGGAATAACGAATGTTCATGAAGGGTTTGGGAGCCATGGGTTATAATTGAAAAAAGGAAGGGTGAATGTCAATGATGGGTTTTTTCAACCTACATTCTTAGTATATATTTCGATATATGGTGAGTTCTTAGTGATGCCGAGTCTACATGGATAGTTTAATGATGCAATGGGTATTTCATAACCAATATGTATATACTAATGAATATAGAATTAGACAAAAATGTTGGGGTCCACTGCAAAACAACATAGGTTGTTGAGTTTCAATGGAGAATTGCTTGTATTATTGAGAAATGGTGTTATTTTCTTAGAATTTGAGACATATCAAGTTGGTTGTTCATAGGTCCTTATGTCTTGGTCCATAGGGCTTACTTGCATGGTCAATAAAAGGGTCACCATAATTTTCCAAGGGCCACAAAATATTTTTCCTGATTCTAATGTATTTAAGATGAATTCTGATGTGCGAAAAATTACATAATTGAAGGCTCCTAGAACCATATTGTAGTTTAGATTTTCGTTTGAGAATCAATACCTACACCTTGTGATTTTTATTGATGTGTTGTGGGCCTTCAAATATTTTTTAATGGAATGTCACATTCCTACATTGATAATGGGTACAATACATAGTTATGTAACATCAAGGTGGTCAAATAATATTGAATTGTGTTTTTATAGATAATGAAAATCATTGTCTAAGAATATTTCAGTTGACTATATATTGAACCAATGGGTACATGTGAAAAATTTATAATTTATGTATACCATATTTTACATAGTAATGATAATAAATTCTATATTTAAGGGGGGAACTCTTTTGTGAACATGTATCCTCTAGGGACATGTTCTTTGGAAGTGTGTCAATTCACGATTGATTCCTATTAGGGTCCTAAAGGATTATCCCATCTGTGTTACCATTTTTCTATAGTAGGAACTCAGAGATAGGTTACATACAGTCCATGAGGTTCAGTTTGATGGATTCGAACTTGAGTAATTATATGTGTCATCTCAAAAATCAATTTCATTAAGGTTATTTATTGAAATTGTATTATTGAATTAGTGTTTTACCACCAAATTTTTTTCCCTCACATAAAATTTTTTTTTGTCGTGAGGGGATTCAAAAAATCAATTGTCTACATTTTTCCTTGAGCAGAGGGTCCAATGAGAATGGATTAGATTATAATTAGTAAAAAAAGTTTTACCTATCAATATATATTTTTTATTTATGCACTATATTTTCCAAAACTAAAGATATAAATATTTTAATGAGTGGAGACTTGAATTTTTCTCATGAAACCCTTTTTAATTTTTTCACCCTAAAAATTTTAATGCCCCCTTCAGTTGAAGTTTAAGATCATGCGATTATGACCAACAAAGGATAATTATTAAGCTCATACAGATCTTACCAATGATCATGAAATACGTGTTAATGATGTAGAATGAACTATAATGTGTGGTGTGATATAGAGAAGCATAATTTTTAAACCCACAGTCAAAATTACTCCAACATCATTTTTAGAGGGAGATTAAAATATTTTTAATCACTGATCACGGTTCTAAGATTATGATTAATGGTTTGGGAAAATATTTTAGAAAATTATTATAAATAACTCTATGGTGATGAGATCTACTGTAGTGACGTTATAGATCACATGGATTGTAATTACATTCCTATAGTTCCTATATTCATATAGTATTTTCCATAAGTCCATTCTGAAGACCCACCTCTATCATGGTCATGCATACATATCATTTCTCATTTTAAGGGGGAGTGAAATGTTTTGGAAGACATATGTGCTAGGTAAAATAATCCTAATTTATTGGATAAGGTGCTTAAAATATGATAGAGTCCCACCATAATCTAGATGACCATGGTAATTTTTTTAATCCATTGACTAGGAATGATGATGGGCGATTGAATTGATATTTTAACATCATGTAATGGGTATCTATCAATTATGTGGTCTTGATTTCATGTTGGGATGGAATTTTCCTATCAAATTAATGTCATGAAGGATTTTAGTAGCAATGTGAAATTTTTCATGATATCCCTGTGGACACATTTTTATAGTTAGGGGAATTATGATGTTAAATGAAACATTTATCCATTATCATTATTGTTGGTGGGTAGAAATATGATGGATCCCTTTTTTAGTAGATTAATTTAATACACAAGAAATATATACATAGATTATACTCATACATAAGGAGAGTGATTCTTTATTAAATTCCCCTATTTGAGCAGAGGAATATGATACTCTTATTGAAGGTCTTCAATAGGACTCCCTATAAATATTTCAATGACATGAATCATTTCATATCAATATCATGTAGGAAGATCACATTGTACAGAAATGACTCATATGAAAGGGGTGGGGTACATTTTTTTTTTACCCTACAGAGTCTCAATATCATGGTTTGTTAAGGGGTCATCTTGATTGATTAGGATCATAAGTTGGGATATGTCATTTAAATATTTAATAATGGAATGGAGGTGACCAATTCATCTCTACCACATATTTGTGGATTATAATTCCTGCTCAAAGAAATTTTTTTCATTTCATATGGACAATATAGAATAATTAATAATATCATGAAACTAGGATGTTTCGATTGAATTTAACATAAATTGAAAAGGGCATGGTAATGTAGTTTAAAATCATTCAACAAAGACATGGTTATATATCCATGAAATTTCTTAGTTACACCTTCCACAATATCATGATTTGTTCCCAATGCAACATGAACCATGCTCGGTGTGAGAATGAATGGATAACTTAGTAGTTGATATTTCCACATTGGAGTAGGTTAGAGGTTTAACATAGCATTGTTCATGTACATATATAAGGAGAGGGGACCTTTTTTCATTATATATGTTGCGTTTGAATAATATATTGGTGATATGTGTGTCACAATATGTCTAATAGTATTAGGAATAAAATAGAAAAATGGTTTTTATACCGATATATATATATATATATATCGGTGTGACTTGTATGCATAAAGGTGCATTTTTTCTTGATATTTCTTATAAAAAATGTATTTAAAAATTGGGAATAAAAAAAACTCATGTGATAGTTGGAATAATGTCACAGATAAATATTTAATGGAAAACAACCCACAACAATCTAACCCAAATATAGAGGTGGGAATTGTTTGTAAATATATTTCATATGGACATAAGAGATGATAATACGAGAATCACTACATATCCTATGATTAAATTAATAAATATACAATTAGTTATTTAATGTAAAAAATCCGCATAGGTTTGGGCCACACATCGAAGTGGAATTTTTCAATTGATATTGTGGCTAGTCCTAAGATTAGAGATCTACGGATCACTACATATCTAATGATGGCATGAATCATGATAATTATAGCTCTAAAATGGAATAATCTCCCCATTATCATGAACTGTACATGATGGTAGAAATTTGTTTACAGTAATATTAATTCTGGATTTAGGATTTGATATCTGGGTGTTACTGTATATCCTTCGATCAATGAAATAAATCCATATGTAGTTACTTAGTGAAAAATCTCCATTTTCCTCTTCTATATGTAGAGGGGTGTATTGTTTTCATTTATATTGTTGTTGGATGCATTATTTGACATGTGAACATCAGAATGTATCCTATTATATCCTGAGTAATGTCGTACAATGTTCTTGAGTGGAAAACAATCCATGTGGGTATGACCCAATCATAAATGGAGAATTTTATTGTTTTTATTTTGGTTGGACAATGGATTTTAGATCAAGGAAACATTATATATCATTTGATGGTATAAATCATGAAAAAATAGTTCTTCAATGAAAAACTATCCGTGTAGGTATGTTCCATATATAGATTAGATAATGTGTTATGTTTATATTCGTTCTAGACCTAAGATATTTTATATGTGAATCATTATGCATAACATGATATTAGAAATCATGAAACACTTAGTTATTCAGTGAAAAAACACTCCATGAAGGTCCAAACCATACACATATGGGGGTGAATTTTTTCAATTGATATAGCAGATAGATCTAGGATATGAGATATTTGAATAACTATGTATCATATGATGATAGATATCAAGACAAACATCCCTCTTAAAAATCCTAAATCATGTTGTTCTGATCCATATGAATTTTGGGGAATATTTTTTGTTAACATTTTTGATAGACTATGGATTTAGGACCCATGAATGACTACAAAACCTACAATGGATAGAATCAAGACACATTTTGTTCTGGAATAAAAATATTCTCTTTGTGGATATGACTAACACACAAGGAAATAAATAATTCAATTTTCATTCACATATATCTAGAACATTTATAGAGAAACATTCATTATTTAACATTATCTATTCAATTTAAAATCATTTTGTGAGGTTCACATCATTTTTAGTTTAATTTTATGCGTTAAGGATGAAATGTTTGATGTTTAAAATCATGTGGTAAATGAAAAAATATGGGGTAAATTATAATATCTATCCTACATGATTTGGGATGATGTGATGTTAAAAGTCTTTATATGAGGTTATATGATTTTGTGTAGCTTAGAGCCCTTCAGTTCAAAAATCATATGTGATATTTAGCATGATGAAAAAATAAATAAAAATATATGTAGTTTAAATTATTCCATTCAAGAAATATTACATATAGTTTTTCATCATGTGGTAAGGATATAAGATACATGATGGAGGATATGAAAAGTACTTCTGGAAAAAACATGAATTGGTATGGGGAATTAAAATATTTATATCCATTGTGGATAATGAGTAAGCACCACAATAATAGACCTTATATGTGATGTAAGCCCCTTCCAATTCACATTCAATATTTGGATGTTTCTTTATAGGTTTCATTAGGGTTAAGAGATAAAATATTGGTTCTCCTATGTTTAAAGAGTAGAGAGAACCACATTAATTGATGGTATGTGTAATTAGATTCTAAAAAAATATATGTTTTTCAATTAAAGAAAATATTTCTCAATTAGATGTTAAAACTCATCAAGTTATTTTTTAAATTTTTTGACATCTATTAGTTTTCAATATATGTCCATATGAAGTGATGGAAATAGGACTATAGTGGAAAACACTATCACAGTTTTTTACACCAATGAATATATTATATCTTTTGGGGATGTGTACATGGGGGTATGGTAGGACCATAATGTGTGATTTAGATTTTATGTCTATGGGTTTATTTTATTGTCCAACAATTTCTATTTTATATTTGAAAACATCTTATTGAAGGACTCCATTTATCAATTTTATACATCATTATAGTAGTATGGATGATTATATTCGATGTTGAACTCCTATAATAATTTATGGAATTTGGTATAAAATAATTTGGTTTCATTTTCCATTAATATCATGGGTATCACTCTGAATCTTGTGATGATATTAGTATTTATGATGTTTATAATACCCGTTATACAAACTTTCAGGAAAGGTATTTCCACATCAAATTTGGAAAATAAATTTGTATCTGTAATGATGTTGTTAAACTAAATAACTATGGATTAGGTATATGTTCCTTTAATATCATGTCCCTATATGGAAAAAGTCCTAGAATATATATATTTATATAAAAACTCTGGGGAATAATGGATAATTTTTCCATAAATATGTAATTCATGAAACAAAAATTTTAATTCTATATAGTTTGGTATAATTTGTATTCATTAGTAACCAATCCTCCTAATTTTTTGGGAGAACCTAGTCCGAGACTTATTAATGTTATAATAGTCTATATATAATTTTTCAATTAATTTATGAAATTATCCTTCTACTTTGGATCTATGGGGAATTCAATCGAATCCTTATTTGTAGAGCACATTTAACTTCATCATCCTATATCAATGGGTATAGTTCATTTATTAGAATTGAGACTCTTCCCACTCAAATAAATCAGAAATGAGGGCCCAATTTTAGAGGTAATCAACTATGGTATCCATATATTTAGTTGTATATATTGATTCATCCTACTCTAGGGATGTATTGATCTAAATAATTATTTAAAATTCACAAATAACGACTTATGGGAATAACATTGAGCTGATAATGAGAAAAACATGGTCATTATGATCTATTTTCTATAATAAAATGGATACATTTGAATGTGATTCAAATATATCATTTTCAGATTGATAAACATGATTTACAATTGATTGTAAAGGGAATTCTTCGACCAGTCCTCTAAAATAAATTCTGAGGGGGGATAATTCATCATTCATGGTGAAATAAAAAATATTAATTGGTTGATCACTTGATATGAATTCATTTTCATGTGAATGTAACATATCTATAACTGTAGGGATATTTCCATGTTGGTAAAGAGTTATTAGAGTTATGCCTCATAAATAGTTCATCCCCCAAACAATGAGAAAGACTAGGTAAAATTTATTTTTCTAAGGAAACAAACATAATCATTAGAACAACCTGATTGACCATATGGGTTTCCATAACATTATATAATATGAATTTGGGAAGAACCATTTAAATTTATCTCCCATGTTCAGGTAGTGTTATAGGTATTCAACCAATTTATATGGATTTCTAGTGTCCACTTGTCTTCTTTCTGAGGAAAAATGTTCCTCACCGAAATAAAATAGGGCATATCCATTAATATACCATGTGTTACCTAAACTAGACGTCATATTATTCCATAATAAACAAAAATATTTCTAAATGATTGGGAGACGTAGTGAATCCAAGGATATACTTCAGTAGATAAATAAAATAGAACAGTGGATTTCATGATGATAGATGTAATGCTTCTACTTTTTCACTTGAATGATGAGTGAGAGATATTACTTCTTGGTATCAGGATACTAGGTATTAGAACATATAATCATTAAACATATGTATTAGAGGATATTTTAAATCCCTTTATCTTTTTTTTGTTTTGTGTAGTATGTACTAATTAAGATTTTGAAAGGATTCATGGTTGTCCTCATCCCATCAATAGGTTGATAAATTATTTAATATATAATGGACAAGGGATATTTTCTCCAAGGTTAGCTATGATATTCCACATGTAAGATAGTTTCCCTTAGATAACCATTGATTCATTATGATGTTTAGGTGGTTACCTTGACAGTATTGTAAATGAATTTTGAAGGATGATTGTGATTCCATATTTTTGTACCATATGACCATAAATATACTCAATTTTACCCTTATATTGAACATTTTTGGTATATATCTTAATACTGTGAATAAGTATATTTCCAATGATTTAATGAACATACATGAGGTGAGCATATTTCTATCGATATTTAAATACATTTTCATCAATAAAAAATATATTCTATTATTAAATTTTTTGGATTAACAATATGATGCATGGGAAATTGGTATGTAGTACTACAATTCCTTATTCTAAATGGATTGAACAAAATGAAAAAGATCCCTGAATGGGATCTGATGGCAGTGGCTTCCTCATCTTAAGGCGCCATAATGATCTTCTAAAACACTAATTACATGTCCTTGATGGAATTTTATTAGAATCCAAATTTTTCACCAATAAAAATATGTTTATTGGAAATGGAATATCATCATTAATATAGTGTATATCATGCTATGTGAAATCAAAACAGACTCTAATTTCTTAGTTCTTTTTCTTGACTGGGATGACATTTGGGATCCATTTAGGGTACTTCGCAACTTAGAAAATGTTGTTTTTGAAAAACATTTTGACATACTATACTATATTAGTGTTATGGGATGGATAATCCTTCAATATAACTTACTAAATCCTATATGGTCATCAGGTAAGCCTAAGTAGTGTGTATCCACGTCAGGTTTCATCTTGATAATTTATATATAATTCCAATAGAAAATGTATCGTTGTAACATTATAAATTTAATTTACTTCTATATATTAATTATAGTAATGAAATCACTATTCCACATAGGTTATATGTCTTCTTTTGTTCTGTGATTCACTTATGGGATCTAAATTATGGTGGTTTTGATAATGCCATTTGATGGGGGAGGGTCAAACTCATGTATATCATCTTCTTTATATATATATAACATTACGGGGGAATTCTTAGGAATGGTTTTTAATTTGATGGAATCCCTATCAAAATCAAGGTAATAGAGTCAATGGAAAGATATAATTTTATCCAAAAACTGTTAGATTCATTTCATTGATATAAGGAAGATACTTGATTTTCATTAAGATTCCACCAACGGTAGGAGGATCCAGGACAACTGGGATAAAGCCTTCAACAACAATCAGGTTTATAGGTAGCATGTAATTTTTGTTGATCATGATCTAGGGATTCATGAGGATTTTCTCTAATATATTGGGGGATGAAACATTAATATCATCATTCAATGGAAGTCTTTTACTTCTTCCTTGTAGAAGCATACCTTATCATATATGCCCTAAAAAGATTTAATGGAGGAATTTTAACTATGTACTATGATGAACTTCCCATCGATGTGTTATTTCAATAATAGATTAAAGAGGGAAGATAATTCTACATGGATATGAATTATGTGTCATATATGTGGGACCTTATATGTTGCAACATGATGGATAACAATGAACTCAATGATATCCTTGTGATCTCCAAAAAAGGTTCCATGAGATTTGTATTCTATATATGTATTTTCTATCTCTTATTGAACAATTTAATATTTACCTTGTTCAAGTATATGTCCCCACCATTATATCACAAATGTAGGAGGTTACAATTAGTTTTAGGATTATACAAACAATATTTTCAACTAGATCACATGACATGTCATAATTTTCTTATTTAAAAGAAAACTTTTATGGTCTAAATTGTCCCTAGAAAACTTCTCCATAAAAAATTCGTTAAAATAGATAGTTATATTAAATTTAAATGTTATATTTCCCTATCAATAATACTGAACAATATAAACTTATTTGACAATCCCCATTGGTCTTTGGTGGTCCTCCTTGAGTTCATCATTACGTTTTTTTTGAATTTTGGAGAGCATCTAGGATTGAGATATTTTATAGGAAAAATAAAAAATATTTCAAAAAGACTGTTTTTGTCACATAAATGACTTATTTTAATGTTAAATTCCATTTAATTTCCATTCATGCTTTGTTTTGAGGGTTTCCCAAGCTTTTATGGCATAATGGTTGAGTTTTCATGAATTGGGCCAAAATGTGAACCCAATTCCAGATTTAAAATTAAATTTTTATTCCATTATAACTACTTCATTGTTCAAAATTTTTCATCCATTACAATTCCTAATTGTCACCCCTTGACCTATTAACACTACCATATTAATTTGGACCATTTATGAATCCATAATCATGATGGATATGAGTTTTTATTTAAGGGATTGGGCTTGCCCGAAAGCCCATTTTCTCCATTAAAAATAAATTTTAATTATTTAATATCTCCTTCACTATTATCGTTTTCTCGGTGATTCAAACTCTCACCCGAGACCACCTACATAAGGCGCGCCCTCATTACCACCTACCTCAATTTGGAACTCAATAGAGTCGCTAAAGTGGTCGAAACATCTCTGGATTTCAAAAATCACCCAGATTTGGAGAGGTAAATTAATCCTTTGATAACTCTTTCTATTTTAAATATTTTCCCCCATTATAGTTCCTAAATGATCTCTTAATCCTTTTTCTAACTCCACATGAATGGTTGGATGTTTTCAAATTCAGATACTGGTGGATTTTGGGTCGTTTTCTTCAATATGGTTTTAGGTAAGTGTTTCTCTATTCAATTCCTCCCTTCTCCTTAGGGTTTCCTCCCTATTTAATGAATTTATAGAATGTCCAGAAGTTAAGGTTAGAACCTAGGGTTTGATTTGGTGTATTTTTTGGTTAGTTAGTGTGTTCTAGGGCAGGATTTGGATTCCTTGTGGTACAGCGGTGGTGTGGTTGATGTTTCACACCAAGTTTTGAGGGATTCAACACTTTCTATAGGTGGTTCCATGTGTAAACAATTATTGATGAGTTAGCCTACTGTATTTATTCTTTTTTCATATTTCTCATATGTTAGGTGTGGTGCGGAAACAGTTCATGATTAATTTGGGTAAGTGTTTAATTTTATAGTTTCTTTTTAACTTGAAATTTGGTGTTTTCATGTGTAACTCATGGGGTATTATTTGGGTGTATTTTATAATATATGGAATTGGTTTACTAAATATTTTTTGGAATTAAAACTCAGGTTTGGTAATGTATTAGTGTCATGTGGGCCTAAAAATAGGGGTTTTGAATAGTTTTTATGTGTAAAACATTGTTACACTTCTTGAGAGTATTTTATGAAAATGTGTGTTTTCATTTGGATCGTTTGTAGTATTATTCAAGGTTATTTTATAAAACTTCAAATTGGTTTTATAAATGTCTCTAGGGATTCCAATTCTATTTTAGATAGGAAATGGTATGGTTGTTGGTCTTAAATTGGGGTTTTGAAATGAGTTTTGGGTGAAAGACATATTTACAACACTTGGGGTTCTTTTTATGAAAATTGTAAATGTTTTAGTTGGTTAAAAAAGTGGGAAAAGGGTGAATATGTACTGTTTGGTATGTTTTTTCACCTATTATGGTGTTTTGAAAGGGGAATTGATATTTTAATATTTCAAAAAAATTTAGAATGTTTTGTAAATTTCTGAAATGTTTTATTAAATTGTGATGTTGGAGCGAAACTTGTTTGTGGGCTGTTTCATGTAAGTTTGATGATAAAATGATTTTGAAGGTAAATAGGGTAATATGTAAAAAGTGAGTGGGATGTTATGGGAGTTTTAATATTTTGTAATGGTTTTATAAAATTGTTTTATGGATTTGTGAAAGTGTTAAAGAAATGTGAAAAGTGTTTTGGGCTATTTTGGAGTGAGTCAGATTTCAAAATCAATTTGAATGAAAAGTGGATTTTTGTGACATGTGTAGTATACATGTGGGATGTTTGGTGAATTTATGATATGGAAATGATATTTTCATTTGAAAACTATATTCATTTTCTTTTTGAACTTGTTTGAGCAAAAATGATAACCTGGGTATCTAAGTAGGTGGACGTGTACTAGTATGCTAGTGAATCCATGGGGGTTGGCCTCAGTTTCACTTAGCAGGATTTCTGCTTACATCTCTAACTAAACTATGATTATAATGATGATTGGGGACCACTAGGTTATGGGTATGTTCCCTAATAGTGGCTTGTGCACGAGAACAAATATTTGTGATGATTACTCTCACCGAGATATGAGGTACCTGGGACCCACAACTAGCTAGTGCCTAGGGGTTATTTCCCATTGCTTATGCTCACTAGATATTTTGTGATTACTATCGGTATAAGGTATGAGTGTCAATAAAATTCAGTAGCTTTGTTATTTATTTTAAAAGTGTTTATTCTTTAAATTAGCCCACGTGAAAACTGTTTTTATTTAATGTTGCATCTTTTAGAAATTGTATCTAGCATTTCATGTTTTTGAAAACTTGCTTGATTTTTGTATTTAAATGTTTATCACATGGAATATCTTAGTGGTGGTATCATACTAGGCATTGGATCACAGCCTACTTACACCCTTGGGTTTAAGTAGACTTGGTTATTTTTGTTTTCGCAGGTTGGGTACTGTTTTTAGTGCTAGTGGTTTGGGTTTCTAGTAGGTCCTTGGTGGTGAAGTCTTATTGGGATGGCTTGAGGGAGGTTCCTCTTGCCATATTGAGGTTCCTGGGCCGTCCTTATTTGGTTTTGTAACTTTGTAATGGTCTTTAAACATAGTTTTAACCTATGTAATTTAGTTCTGAAATTGTGTAAAAGACATTTTAGTTGAAAAATCAAGATTAGTTTTATTGAGTTTGTTTTTTGTTTAATGTTTATAAAATAGGGTAAATCATTCCCAATTTTCATTATACAATACCCAGGAACTTGTGCTAGCCTGTGGAGATCTGGAACGCCCTTCGGGCCTAGTCACGGGCTGGGTTTGGGCCCGAGTTTGGTGGCGACCAGATTTGTTCATGACAAAATGGTATCAAAGGAAGGTCTAGGTTAACTCTTTGGGTTATGTTATTTGGGGAAGAGTCAGGATATTATGGAGTTAGGATTGTAGGGACTTGGTATTATAGTTATGGGTAGTGTGCCTAATCACCGCACCTCATGACAGAATTAATGTTTCCAGGGGAATTCAGGATTTATCTAAGTCCTTTGGTTTTCTTGGTTTGATGATGGTTAGGGGAAATGAAAAGAGAGTTGTGTTAATGGTCTCAGTGAGCTCGCAGGGCCTAGAAAGTCATGTGGAGCCAATTATATTCCCTAGAAAACACTCTAGGAAAGTGAAGTTATTGGAATATGGTCACCAACCATCTGTCCAAGTCACCCAATGAAACTAGTTTCCTCTCGTATTGTCTTGTGTTTTTTAGTTTTGAAATCATAGAACATTGGTTTTATGAAGTGTAAAGGTTTTGAGAATTGATATTAAAATAAAGATGGAATGGTTTGATTTATGAAATGCTGGAACTGAATTTTCATATTTATATTTAAATAAAAAATGGTGTTCTTACAACTCTTTTTAAATGTTGAAACTATACTGAAGTTGGTTTTGAAAAAGTGTTTCCAATAGAGTTTTATAAACAATAAAATGGTGTTTTAATGGGTTAAGATGATATGAAATTGAAGTGAATAACATGAAAGTGAGTTCTTGTCTAAATGGTTGTGCCTTTATGAAACATTTAGTAAGATTTGAATTACGATTTTGATCTCCTTGTTAGTGGTTTTGAGAAAAAGGATGTGCGGGTTGACCATTTTGGTTTTGAAAAGTGGAAAGAATATTTGTTTTAACCTTTAGTATTTTCATGAGATACCACATGCATGTGCTTATATGGGATGATGGATGGTTGATGGCATGACTGGATGAGTGTCGGAACGGAGATGAGGAGGGTGCCTGGTGTGGCACAAAAACATGCATGTGTGAGGCCCATGGGGTACCATCGATGGATTCACTTACCACTGAACAGTTGGTTTTCAATGAAATGGATTTAATGAAAATCATGATGTCTTGATAAATAGTTTAGGATGGTGTGTATTAGGTGTTTTTTAAAAATTGTATGTTGTGGGATGATTGGATTCCAAGAACCCCTCCTGTTGGAACTGTGTTTTGGGTTTGGGTTTGGTCCATAAGTAGTGTTGTAGGGACGGTTAGTGGTCTCTATTTGAAAATGTTTTGGGATGACTTTACGGTGGTTCCCTTCATGTGTTTGGATCTAGTTTGTGGTATATCTTGACAAATGGTCCATCTTTTTTGGGACTTTGTGTTCAATCATTGGATAAGGTACACCCCATTAAAGGTTAGTGCACAACTAAAGTGAAACCCGGATTGTTTCTCCATTTTAAAATCCTTCAGTTGATCAATATAAGTAATATTTTATCAATCTCTGTTGATTGAGTATACACCCATTCCAGGATTTTATTTTCAGATCCTCTTGTAGCGGGAGAGTTCTAGTGGAAGGTTGAAAGATTCCTTAGTTTCTTAAGTTTCCTAAATCGTCGAAGTTGGAAGTGGTCTAGGGTTGTTAGTGGGGATGAGTGTCTTAATAGTGTCTATGAGGGCCTCTGGTTTCATCATAGTTTCATAGAATCATGAGTTCATGTTAAACCACAGGTGTGGGAGATATGGTCATGATAGGATGTTTTGGCCACTTTCTAGAATTGTGTGTTGTTTGGGGATGTTGTATAAGGTCCCTCACCATTCCTTGTTTATATCAGTCTCAATGGTCTTGTTGGGTGATGCCTTATGATGTCCTGTGCTCGATTGACCGTAATGGTGAAAGTTAGGAAATAATCTGAGAGTATCTATTATGTTGGGAGAATGTCTCCCCTGAAAAAACATAAAAACATTCCTTTTTTGAGGAAGGTGAGTATAGGTTTTCCTTAATTCTATTTTTTCTCACCCGATCAAACAATGTATTATGTGTGTGCATCTTCTAAGCCCTTTTTTCATTAAAATATCAAGTTAGGGTAAAGTGTGTTTTGAATGTGTTATGTCTTGGAAAAAATATCTAGAAATTAATTGTAGTTGTTGGTTGAACCGAAAGAAGAATTCTCATTCATGGGGTTTCCAAATCCTAACTATGAGGCCGAAGATGCTTCAATTATTTGAGTTCCATCCATAGGTCTCGGAGAGAAGCTGGCTCCTAGTCAGGGGAAATCACAGGGTCGTTTAAACCCTTGTACAATGTCCTATCCTCAGTATGAAAGTTAGGAAGAGTTTAATCCTATGGTGTCATCATCTTTCTTCTGTTGTTCATGTTCGGTGGAAATAGATGGAGGATCATGTACCCATTTCATCGCCCAATGTTATTCCCTCCCCCTTTGGTTTCTGCTGAGTCTTTAGAGAAAGGTTTGATGTTTTGTTAGACTAGTTGAGAACACAGTTTTCACTTGGTTAATAGTGACCAAGCCCTAGAAAACTGTATGGATAGAAGGATCCACACTGTTATCGCATGCTTTCCAAAATCATGCGGACTAACAATGTGACCTTCCCAACTCATCAAATTTTGGGGTCTTTCTATATCAGCCCATGCTTGTCGGTTAAGATGGTTGGATATTATGTTGGGGAGACTCACTATGCGTCTTATATATGTTCTTTAATAAAGGTCCGATGGAAGTATACCCATTGTACTGGAGAGTCTGTTTAAGCCTCCCCCTTTTAGTGTCCTGATTCTACCTCGGGAAAAATATTGGTTGTCTCTTATGGTGGGGAGCCTATTTTTGTTCCCTCATACCAGTAACTCAAATTTATCCATGATCTTGGCATGGTGGTAGGTAGTCTCATTTGAAGATATCAAGATACCTATATATTCCTTGGGTAAACGTTGAGATTGGAGAGTGCCCAATGGTTTAGTCATAGCAAGGTAAGTGTAACCTTGTTCGATGTTGTTGTTCGTTTGGGTGAATTGATTGAGTCTTGTTCGGTTAGTGTTTAAGGAGTATTATTTTGGGATAATGGATTAATGAGATTGATCATTTCAGGAAAGTGGTTTATGTTTTGGTTGTGAGAGTAATCCTTCATTAATTGATCACTGGAGGTGTTTTGGCCTTTTGGGGTGAAACCTGACAAGGGAGTACATCTTGGTTTCTCAGTTGGGTTTGGAGTTTAATTTCGCCTTGATGTGACTTTCTAGGGTGGAATGTTTTCATAGTGGGGAGAATTGTCACATACATGACTTATTTTAATGTTAAATTCCATTTAATTTCCATTCATTCTTTGTTTTGAGGGTTTACCAAGCTTTTATGGAGGAATGGGTGAGTTTTCATGAATTGGGCCAAACCGTGAGCCCAATTCCAGATTTAAAATTAAATTTTTATTCCTTTATAACTCCTTCATTTTTGAACATTTTTCATCCATTACAATTACTAATTTCCACCCCCTGACCTATTAACACAACCATATTAATTTGGACCATTTAAGAATCCATAATCATGGTGAATATGGGTTTTTATTAACGTGATTGGGCCTTCCCGAAAGCTCATTTTCTACATTAAAAATAAATATTAATTATTTAATAACTCCTTCACTATTTTTGTTTATTCTATGATTCAAACTCTCACCCAAGACCACTTACCTAGGGAGAGCCCCCATTCCCTCCTACCTCAATTTGGAACTAAATAGAGTCACGAAAGTGGTCAAAACTTCACTAGATTTCAGAAATCTCCCATATTTGGAGAGGTAAATTAATCCTTTCATAACTCCTCCTATTTTTACTTTTACCCCCATTCAAATTCCTACATGATCTATTAATCCTTTTTTTGATCCTCAAATGAATGGTTGGATGTTTTCAATTTCATATACTGGTGGATTTTGGGTCATTTTCTTCAAGATTGTTTTAGGTAAGTGTTTTTCTCTTCAATTCCTCCCTTCTCCTTAGGGTTTCCTCCCTATTTCATGAATTTATTGAATGTCCATAAGTTAGGATTCGAACCTAGGGTTTGATTTGGTGTATGTTTGGTCAAATATTTTGTTCTAGGGTTGGATTTATCTTCCTTGTGGTGCGGCAGTGGTGCGGTTGATGTTTCACACCATGTTTTGGGTGATTCGTCACATTTGATAGGTGGTTCCATGTGTAAACAATTATTGATAAGTTATATTGCTATATTTATTCATTTTTAATATTCCTCACATGTTAGGTGTGGTTCTAAAACTATTTATGATTAATTTGGATAAGCGTTTAGTTTTATAGTTGGATTTTAACTTGAAATTGGGTGTTTTCGTGTGTAACTCATGGGGTATTATTTGGGTGTATTTTATAACATATGGAATTGGTTTTCTAAATTTTTTTTGGCCTTCAAATTCCAGTTTTGAAATGTATTAGTGGCATGTGGGCCTAAAAATAGGGTTTTTGAATATGGATTATGTGTAAAACATTGTTATACTTCTTGACAGTATTTGATGAAAATTTGTGTTTTCATTTGGATCGTCTATAGTATTATTCAAGGTGATTTTATAAAACATGAAATTGGTTTTATAAATGTCTCTAGGGCTTCCAATTATGATTTTTATAGGAATTGGTATGGATTTTGGTCTTAAATTGGGGTTTTGAAATGAGTTTTGTTTGCAAGACATATTTACAACACCTGGGTTATTTTTATGAAAATTGTAAATGTTTTAGTAGGTTAAAAAATTGTGAAAAGGGTGAACATGTACTGTTTGGTATGTATGTTCACCTATTATGGGGTTTTGAAAGGTGAAGTGGTGTTTTAAGATGTCAACCATTTTTAGAATGTGTTGAAAATTTATAAAATGTTTTATTAAAATGTGATGTTGGAGCGAAACTTGTTTGTGGGTTGTTTCGTGTATGTTTGATGATAAAATGATTTTGAAGGTAAAAATGGTATTATGATACAAGTGAGTGGTCTGTTATGAGAGTTTTAATATATTGTAATGGTTTTATAAAATTTTTTTATGGATTTGTGGAAGTATTAAAGAAATGTGAAAAGTGTTGGGGGCAATTTTGCTGTGAGTCAGATTTCAAAATCAATTTGAATAAAAAGTGGAATTTTGTGACTTGTGATGTATACATGTGGAATTATTGGTGAATTTTTGATATGGAAATGATATTTTCGTGTGAAAATTATATTCATCGACTTGTTGAACTTGTTTGAGCACAAAGGGAAAACCTGGTAATCTAGGTGGGTGGACGTGTAATAATATGCTAGTGAATCCATGGGGTTTGGCCTCAGTTTCACTTAGCATGATTGACGCTTACAACTCTAAATAACTATGATGATGATGATGATTGGGGACCAATAGGTTATGGGTATGTTCCCTACTAGTGGCGCGTTCACGAGAATAGATATTTGTGATGGTTACTCTCACAGAGATACGAGGTACCTGGGACCCACAACTAACTAGTGCCTAGGGGTTATATCACATTCCTTATGCTCACTAGATATTTTGTGCTTACCATTGGCATATGGTATGAGTGGCTGGAAAATTCAGTAGATTTTTTTATTTATTTTAAAAGTGTTTATTCTTTAAATTACCCCACATGAAAACTGTATTTATTTAATGTTTCATCTTTTATAAATTGTAACTAGCATTTCATGTTTTTTAAAACTTGCTTGATTTTCGTCTTTAAATGTTTACCACATGGATCTATTAGTGGTGTTATCCTTATGGGAATTTTCTTACACCCTACTTACACCCTTGGGTGTAATTAGACTTGGTTATTTTTTTTGTCGCAGGTTGGGTAATGTTTTTAGTGCCAGTGGTTCGGGTTTCTAGCAGGTCCTTGGTGGTGATGTCATGTGGGGATGGCTTGAGGGAGGTTCCTCTTACCATGTGGAGTTTCTTGGGCTATCCTTATTTGGTTTTTTAACTTTGTAATGGTCTCTAAAAATGGTTTTAACTTATGTAATTCAGTTCTTAAATTTTGTAAAAGATAGTTTTAGATGAAAATTCAAGATTTGTTTTATTGAGTTTGTTTGTTGTTTACTATTTATAAAATAAGGTAAATCATTCCCAATTCTCATTATATGATACTCGGGACTTGTGTCAGCCTATGGAGATCCGGACGACCCTTCAGGACTTGTCACGGGGTGGGTTTGGGGACGGGTTTGGTGGCGACCAGATTTGGTTCATGACAAAATGGTATCAGAGGAAGGTTCAGGTTAACTATTTGGTTCATCTTATTTGGGGAAGATTCAGGATAATATGGAGTTAGTATTATAGGGACATGGTATTCTAGATATGGGTAGTGTGCCTGATCACCACACCTCATGATAGGATTCATGTTTCCTGGAGAAGTCAGGATTTATCAAAGTCTTTTGGTTTTCTTGGTTTGATGATGGTTAGGGGAAATGAAAAGAGAGTTGGGTTAATGGTCTCAGTGAGCTCTTAGGGCCTAGAATTCCATGTGGAGCCGGGGATCTTCCTTAGAACACTATCTGTGATAGTGATGTGATTGGAATATGGTATCCAACCATATGTCCAAGTAACCCAGTAAAACTTGTTTCCTCTCGCATTGTCTTGTGTTCTTTAGTTTTGAAATCATGGAACTTTTTTTAAGAAGTGTAAAGTTTTTTTGAATTTATTTTCAAATAAATATGGAATGGTTTGATTTTTGAAATGGTGGAACAAAATTTTCATAATTAAATTGTAATTTAAAATGGTGTTCTTACACCTCTTTTTAAAATTAGAAACAATACTGAAGTTGGTTTTGAGAATGTGTTTCAAATAGATTTTTCTAAACAATCAAATGGTGTTTGAATGGGATAAGATGATTTGAAATTGATGTGAATAACATGAAAGTGAGTTCTTTTCTAAATCATTGTTTCTTTTGGAAATGTTTAGTAAAATTTGAATAGGGATTTTGATCTCCTGGTTAGTGATTTTGAGATAAAGGATGTGCTGGTTGACCATTTTGGTTTTGAAAAGTGAAAAAAATATTTGTTTTAACTATCAGTATTTTCATAAGAAACCACATTCATGTGGTTATATGGGATGATGGATGGTTGATGGAATGACTAGATGAGTTCCAGAATGGAGACAAGGAGGGTGCCCGATGTGGCACAAAAACATGCATGTGTGAGGCTCATGGGGTACCATCGATGGACACGCTTACCACTGAACTGTTTGTTTTCAAAGAAATGGTTTTAATGATAAACATGATGTCTTGATAAATATTTTGGGATGGTTTGTATTATTTGTTTTTTAAAAAGTTGATGTTGTGGGATGATTTGAGTCCAAGAAACCCTCCTGTTTGAACTGTGTTTTGGGTTTGGGTTTGGTCAGTAAGTTGTGTAGTAGGGACGGTTAGTGGTCTCTTTTGAAAAATGTTTTGGGACACCTTTACGGTGGTTCCCTTCATGTGTTTGTATCTCGTTTGTGGTATATCTGAACCAATGGAACATCTTGGTTGGGTATTTGGGTTCAATCGTTGGATAAGGTACACACCATTAAAGGTGAGTGCACAACTGAAGTGAAACCCAGATTGTTTCTCCATTGGAAAATCCTCCAGTTGATATATATAAGGAATCTTTTATCAATCTTTATTGATTGAGTCTACACCCATGACTGTATTTGATTTTTATACCCTCTTTTAGCAGCATAGTTCTAGTGGAAGATTGAAAGAGACCTTAGTTTCTTATATTTACTAAGTCATCGAAGCTGGAAGTGGTCTAGGTTTGTTAGTGGGGTTGAGTGTCTCAATGGTGTCTAAGAGGGCCTTTAGTTTCTTCACAGTTTCTTTAAATCATGAGTTCATGTTAAACCACAAGTGTGAAAAATATGGTCACTATAGGATGTTTTGTCCACTTTCTAGAATTGTGTGTTGTTTGGGGATGTTGTAAAAGGTCCCTCTCCATGCATTGTTTATATCAGTCACAATGGTCATGTTCGGTGATGGCTTATGATGTCCTGTGCTCGATTGACAGTAATAGTGAATGTTGGGAAATCATCTGAGAGTATCTGTTTTGTTGGGATAATGTCTCTATATGAAAAACATAAAAATATTCAATTTTAGAGGAAGGTGAGTATAGGTTTTCTCTACTTCTATTGTTTATCACCCGAACAAACAAGGTGTGATTTGTGTGCATCTTCTAAGCACTTGTTTCAGTGAAATAACGAGTTTGGGTAATGTATGTTTGGAATGTGTTATGTTTTGGAAAACTTATCGGGGATTGAGTTGTAGTTGTTGGTTGTACCGAAAGAATAATTCTCGTTCATGGGGTTTCCAAAGCCTAACTACAAGGCCGAAGATGCTTCAATCATTTGAGTTCTAGCCATAAGTCTCAGAGAGAAGCTAGATCGTAGTCAGGGGAAATCACATGGCCGTTTAAACCTTTGTAAAAAGTTCTATTCTCAGTATGAAAGTTATGAAGAGTTTAAACCTATGGATTCATCATGTTTCTTCTGTTTTTCATGTATGGTGGAAATAGATGGAGGGCCGTGTAACCATTTCATCACCCAATGTTATTCCCTCCCACGTTGGTTTCCACTGAGTCTTTGGAGAAAGGTTTGAAGATTGTCTAGACTGGTAGACAACACGGGTTTAACATGTTTAATAGTGACCATTCCTAGAAAATCGTATGGAGAGAAGGTTCCACACTCTTAGCGTGTGGTTTACCAAATCGTGTAGACTAACCATGTGACCTTCCCAACTCTTCAAATTTTGGGGTCTTTTTGTATCGGCCCATGCTGGTCCGTTAAGATGGTTGGTTATATGGTGGGGAGACCCACTATGGGTCTTATATAAGTTCTTTTATAAAGATCCGATGGAAATATACCCATTGTACAAGGGAGTCTGTTCAGGTCTCCCCCTATTGGGGTCCTGATTCTGTCTCGGGAAAAATATAGATTGCCTCTTATGGTGGGGAGCCTATTTTTGTTCCCCCATACCAGTAACTCAGATTTATCCATGATCTTGGCCTGGTGGTAGGTAGTCTCGTTTTGAGCAATAAAACTACCTATATCTTACTTGGGTAAATGTTGAGATTGGAGAGTGCCCAATGGTTTAGTTATAGCAAGGGAAGTGTGACATTGTTCGATATTGTTCTTCGTTTGGGTGAATATCTTGAGTCTTGTTTAGTTGGTGTTTAAGGAGTTTTGTTTTGGGATAATGTTTGAATGTGATTGATAATTTCAGGAAGGTTGTGTAAGTTTTTTTTATGAGAGAAATCCTTCATTAATTGATCACTAGAGGTGTTTTGGCCTTTGGGGGTGAAACCTGACAAGGGAGCACCTCTTGGTTTCTCAGTTGGGTTTGGTTGTTACTTTGGCATTGATGTGACTTTCCAGGGTGGAATGTTTTCATGGTGGTGAGAATTGTCACATAAATGACTTATTTTAATGTTAAATTCCATTTAATTTCCATTCATTCTTTTTTAGGGTTTCCCAAGCTTTTATGGAGGAATGGCCGAGTTTTCATGATTGGGCCAAACCATGGGCCCAATTCCAGATTTAAAATTAAATATTTATTCCTTTATAACTCCTAAATTTTTCAACATTTTTCATCCATTCCAATACCTAATTGTCACCCCCTGACCTATTAACACTACCATATTAATTTGGACCGTTTAGAAATCCATAATCATGGTGGATATGGGTTTTTATATAAGGGATTTGGCCTGCCCGAAATCCCATTTTCTGCATTAAAAATAAATTTTAATGCTTTAATATCTCCTTAACTATTTTCATGTTTTTGGTTATTCCAACTCTCAAACAATACCACTTACCTAAGGCACGCCCACATTACCTCCTCCCTCAATTTGAAACTCAATAGTGTCTCGATGGTGGTCGAAACACCTCTGGATTTTAGAAATATCTTATATTTGGGTAGGTAAATTAATCCTTTCATAACTCCTTCTATTTTTACTCTCTTTCTCTCGTTACAGTTCCTACATGATCTCTTAATCCTTGTTCGCACTTCCCATGAATGGTTGGATGTTTTCAAATTCTGATACTGGTGGAGTTTGGGTCGTTTTCTTCAAGATTGTTTTAGGTAAGTGTTTCTATCTTCAATTCCACCCTTCTCTTTAGGGTTTCCTCCCTATTTCATGAATTTATAGAATGTATAGAAGTTAGGGTTCGAACATAGGGTTTGATTTGGTGTATTTGTAGTCAAATATTGTGTTCTAGGGCTAGATTTATCTTCCTTGTGGTGCGGCGGCGGTGCGGTTGATGTTTCGCACCATGTTTTCAGGGATTCCACACTTTCAGTAGCTGGTTCCATGTGTAAACAAGTATTGATGAGTTAAATTGATGTATTTATTCATTTTTCATATTCCTCATATTTTAGGTGTGGTGTCAAAACTGTTCATGATTAATTTGGATAAGTGTTTAATTTTATAGTTGCATTTTAACAAGAAATTGGGTGTTTTCGTGTGTAACTCATGGGGTATTGTTTGGGTGTATTCTATAACATATGGAATTGGATTACAAAATATTTTTTGGACTTCCAATTCTGGTTTGGTAATGTATTAGGGTCTTTTCTGCCTAAAAAGAGGGTTTTTGAATAGGTTGTATGTGTAAAACATTGTTATACTTCTTGAGAGTATTTTTTAAAAATGTGTGTTTTCATTTGGATCATTTGTAGTATTATTCAAGGTGATTTTATAAAACCTGAAATTTGATTTATAAATGTCTATAGGGATTCCAATTCTGTTTTGGATAGTAATTTGTATGGTTTTTGGTATTAAATTGGGGTTTTGAAATGCGTTTTGTGTGCAAGACATATTTACAACACTTGGGTTCTTTTTAGGAAAATTGTAAATGTTTTAGTCGGTTAAACAAAGTGGGAAAAGGGTGAATATGTACTATTTGGTATGTGTATTCACCTATTATGGGGTTTTTAAAGGAGAAGTGATTTTTTAAGATGTCAAAAAATTTTAGAATGTTTTTTAAATATATGAAATGTTTTATTAAATTGTGATGTTGGAGGGAAACTTGTTTATGGGATGTTTCATGTAAGTTTGATGATAAAATAATTTTGGAGGTAAAAAGGGTATTATGTAACAAGTGAGTGGGCTGTTCTGATAGTTTTAATATATTTTAATGGTTTTATAATTTTTTTATGGATTTGTGCAAGTGTTAATGAAATGTGAAAAGTGTTGTGGTCTATTTTGGTGTGAGTCAGATTTCAAAATCAATTTGAATGAAAAGTGGAATTTTGTGACTTGTGTTGTATACATGTGGGATGTTTGGTGAATTCATGATATGGAAATGATATTTTCATTTGAAAATTATATTCATTGACTTGTTGAAATTTTTTGAGCACAAAGGGAAAACCTGGGTATCTTGTTGGGTTGATGTGTACTAGTATGCTAGTTAATCCATGGGGTTTGCCCTCAGTTTCACTTAGAAAGATTGATGCATACAACTCTAACAAAACTATGATGACGATGATGATGATTGGGGACCACTAGGTTATGAGTATGTTCCCTACTAGTGGATCGTGCACAAGAACAAATATTTGTGATGGTTACTCTCACCGAGATACGAGGTACCTGGGACCCTCAACTAGCTAGTGTCTAGGGGTTATTTCCCATTGATTATGCTCACTAGATATTTTCTGCTTACTGTCGGCATACGGTATGAGTGGCTAGAAAAATCAGTAGCATTGTTATTTTTTTAAATGTTTTTATTCTTTAAATTATCCCACATGAAAACTATTTTTATTTAATGTTGCATCTTTTAGAAATTGTAACTAGCATTTCATGTTTTTGAAACCTTTCTTGCTTTTCGTCTTTAAATGTTTATCAATGGAATCTCTTAGTGGTGGTATCCTAGTGGTAATTTGATCACACCCTAATTACACCCTTGGGTGTAAGTAGACTTGGTTATTTGTTTTGTCGCAGGTTGGGTACTGTTTTTAGTGCCAGTGATTTGGGTTTCAAGAAGGTCCTTGGTGGTGAAGTCTTATGGGATGGCTTGGGGGAGGTTCCTCTTTCCATGTGGATGTTCTTGGGCAATCCTTATCTGGTTTTGTAACTTTGTAATGGTCTTTAAACATAGTTTTAACTTATGTAATTCAGTTCTGAAATTTTGAAAAAAAAACAGTTTTTGTTGTAAAATCCTGATTAGTTTTATTGAGTTTGTTTGTTTTTTAATGCTTATAAAATTGGGTAAATCGTTCCCAATTCTCATTATATGATACCTGGGAACTTGTGCTAGCCTATGGGGATCGGGAACACCCTTCAAGCCTTGTCACGGTCTAGGTTTGGGGTCGGGATTGGTGGCGACTAGATTTGGTTCGTGACAGTTTTTACCAGAGGTCAATGCTTCTAAAGGGTTGGTTTCTATATATTCTATGTCCTATGAAAAAATATGTTCTAGTTGAACATATCTGATTCTTGGGAAGAGGTATTTAGCTGATACTTCACGTGGTGTAGTTTGTGCCAACCCTCATCTTTGACTGTGATGATTTGGAAATCACACCCCCTATAGTATGTCATGTATGATAACTGGACTTGGAGGGACACTATAGGAATAAGAAGAATCACTGTGTTTCTATTAGACTTTCTATAATATTTACCCATAGGACCTAGAAACATATATATTATCTCATGGGATGTGGCCAAATTCTTATGTTCCACCTTTCCATTCGTGATCTCATTAGCTTCTATGACCTCAGTCATTATATACCAATTATAGTTTGAGTAACTCATACATAGATGTATATTAATCATCAAATAATGGATATGTATAGTGAAATAATTTATTAGGACAAAAAATTTCCTTTTTATGAGATGAGGGTTCAATTTGGTTGGGTAATTCACATTCTCCAGATGTTGATGAAAAGTATTCCATATGTGTTATAACCTATGTGAGAGCGAGATATGACACTTTCTATTTTGTAATTTCCATTGTTTTGTGATTATTGTTTTCCTCCAGAAGGTGCATGAAATTTAACCAATAGAAGTGATGGGTTTTTTTTTTGTTTGATATGATTTCCTATTAGGGTGGCAAGATACTGGTAAACTATCGTTCGAGCCATCTAGTTATAAATCATTTTATCCACACCTAGACGGATCATCCTTTAAGTGACTCACATATTATCATTGATTGACGGTAACATAGGTCTTATTTAATGGGACTATATCTAGTATCACCAATCTATAATCAACCATGCTCTGAATGTTTAATTTAAATTCAATGTAGCCATGTATAGTGTGATATAGACTATAGTTGAAATGGATTTTGTTAAATGATTAGTGAGATTGACTATGTTGGGTTTTTTAGGAGTCAGTTTCATAGGTAGGTTATTTTTATTGGTTAAATGGAAATAATCGGGGACCTACTCATTTCAAAATGAACACGATTTATTCATTGGTTCTATAATTTATCCAGGAAACTATTAACCTTTTGTTTTTGATAAGGGTGATTTTATTGTTTCTCCCACTCAGTGGGAGGTGCCAAATGATTCCAAGACAACCCAGATTCCTTGCTATGTATTTACAATGGATTGAGTGCAAATATAGTAGTATCTACCAAATAATTCCACTTACACATTTTGGATTGAATGTGAAGAAATTTTTCATTGGTATAATGGATGAAATGATCTAGGTCTTGTTCAATTTCACCAAACATAGAGAATATTACAAGATACATCACTGGGTTAAATTCTATCTCTATCAAATCATGAATATTTCCAGAAAATAGATCCATCATATTATTTTATGAGAGATGGTAATGGATTGAATTGTTTTTTCCAATATATCGATTGATGAGTTGTGAAATCATATGATTTACATGGTGTTTCTATTTTTGAAAACAATTTCAAATTATCATAGGGTTGATATGAGATAATAATGTAATTGGAAGTGGTTGTTTTCCAATCCAAACATATATCATATTTGTCGAAATATGTAACAAATGAAGGATGGAACTATCAGATTTTGTACAAATCACTATATACAATTCACCTCCTATTGGTATTGAGGGCCCATCATTGAGCCACATCAAGATAAAAAGTGAATGAGATGATATTCTAGATCCTTAGAACCTCCAGTGGATGAGAATTAGTTTTTCTGATATTGGGTGGTTGGAAATGTGACATCCATTCATTCATGAGATGAATTCTTCTCAATATTCATGGGCTCATACTGCAATTCCATGGTTTTCATTTGAGGTGCCTTTTATTCAATGGAATTAAGTTTTTTGGATGTACCACTATCTGGATCATATATCATTTGAGGGGAGCGTTTAATCATCCTAAGGTGTCACCATTTTCATTTATCATTGATTCTAGATCTACTATTATATATAATGATTTCCCTAATATGAAATATGTTATCTCTTCAATGTAGGGAAGTTTTTATTATCCATGACTTCATAAACTATGTATATGAGCTTCCAAGATCCAGAGATGGAATGATGCTCAGATTCCGATCATGTAGGAATATTATCTCTGCCTCTTGATATGTGGGAGGAGGAATATTCATCTTGGTTTGATGATGATACTCAAGAAGAATCTTTTATATGAGTTGTTAATCATTGATATAACATATATTTTTATCTGAGTCTCATATAATGTGTATAGTTCCTCTATAGAGTGAATTTCATATCCATTATGTTTTGAGAGGGATGCTTATAGACATTTGACTTTATAAATGGTAGTGTTCTATCATAGAGGATGTAATTCATCATTGAAAGGATCCATGTTCTAGTTCCTTATATAATTCCAAATACATAAAACCTTAGTCAATTAATCCATATCACCCTCCTCTCACAATATGGTTCTTTCATTTTTTACATTAGAATATTCTTCCATGTAAAAATAATTAATCCTACTGATGTTAATGAAATTCATTGTAGTGTTTTGGGAAGTGTTAGTTATCCCAATAATCTCAATACAATAGGGTTAATCTACCCCATATACTCTACATTAGATCATTTCATCTTGGTTACTTATATGATCCCTTGACATATTTAGTAAATTTAGATTACAAACCTTTTGGTGTTTTATGTAATTTTTTATTTTTTCTATAATCATTGGAATTCATAATAAACATAATGGAGTTTCCAATTATTCTAGAATAATTTTACCCAAATAGAAATTGTGTTCCCTTTTTCAATGGATTTAATGGGTTGTTGGACATCAATATTTAATTTCACTCTAGGAGAAAATTGGCTACTCCCTTAGTGATTGTAATGATGGAAATTCCAATTCAACAATAAGATGAGTGTGACCTTGGGTCACTATTGGAACATATAGATACTATTGTTGATGAATTTATTATTATAATCATTATTTGATAGCTACTATGAATGATATTTAGATTTAAATTCCATCTATTCATATAGGAAGAGAAAGATCATGAACCACTACTGACTTCTATTGGATATGCATGGGGTGTGATGAACCTTTCCATATGGATGATGAAAAAAATACACTAATATTTATGATACAGGGTTGGTTTGTAGTTGTTGAGGATTTTTTTATTCTATTAGGACATGATCACTCGAGGTGTAGAGGATTTGAAAAAAATTCACCCAACCATATGGGATCAGGTTTCTCCTAGACATCTACCGTAGAGGCATCTGTTTTGATCTATTTTATTTCTCTCAATTGTACTCAAGCACTATCTAGAATCAATGGATACCAATTATAAGATTCATTTTCTACGGAAATATATCAAGAAACCCACAATAATGAATTCCATGCCTGAAATAAATTCCCTTTTTTTGAATGAGTCTATCATAAGGGTATTTTTGAATCCCTCTCCATTTGATGGAAATATCATTTCCCATTAAAATCAAGGGAGTTCATTCTATTGACCAACTTTAATTTTCCTTTCTCGGTCCACATATTTATCAAGTAGTTTTTAAATTATATTTTTTTTGTTATTTTAGGTGTTATTCTATTTTTGGGATTCCGTTAAGTGTAACATTCTATACATATCCCATCATCAGATACAAATATCTAAAGAGGATTTGATATTTAGTTCTCAAAGAGTTTTGGTAAAATGAAATCAAGCATGATGTATATTTTTAATGAGATTTTTTGGTATTTGTTCTTAGTTCTTGCATATAGAATCTGTGACAAAGACAAAAATCAAGTATATGTATGGTTTGATGGTGACCCATAGACTCTAGATAAGGTATTTATCTATCCTTTAATTACTGATGATTTCCCCACATGTTCTAGAGTATGTACGGAAATAAACCTTCAATAGAAATCTTTGGATCCCATAATCATATGTACCAGTTTTCCAAAATATGATTGAGAGAATTTATATTGATATATTTATAAATATATCTATGTTGGCCTCATCTTATAAATATTATTATGCCTCCACCAAGCGATACAACATTGGTTTCTTCTTTTGGTCACCTATTTTTTTTCAGTGAATTTCTATTGATAGTTTTTGGGAAACAATGTATGATAAACACCAATTTTTATAGCATACCTATATAAGGTGGTGCCCGATTTTTGACTACCACACTGTTTGAAGATTTCAGGGAAAGGGGAGGATTTACATGTCTTTGATAGAAATCACAATGGGGAGGTTTACCATAGTGAATATCAATAGTAGAGTCACTAAGATTCAACACTCCACTATACTAAGGAGGATTGTATATGAATTGGTCTATTTCTAATTTGGTTTATGGTTAAATAAAACCTTTTTGTGGCATGTTTATTCATCAAAAAGAGTCATGGACACTAGCGTTATTAAATTGGGGATATGAGCTGCATTATGCATTATGGATGGAATATGGCAACTATAATTTTAGGGTCAATGTGATATACAATCATTTTACATGATGGTGGATAGAAAATATTGATAACCATCAAATACTACAGATATATGATCCCTCTATTGATAGTTTGATAGAGTATCCTCATTAGCTTCTCTATTAGAGGATGGAATTTGCGCCAACATGTGGGTGGATTTCAGATTATTTCTATAAATCCTGGAAGAAGAAGTGGTGTCATCTATGTTCACATAAGTATTCCTTATTTAAAATACCAATATAAATTTTGATTAGGTTATTGGATACGAGCAACTTATTATGTATCCTCAAAAGTATTCCGTAGATAGCTTTTTATGTAGATGAAAGAATATGTCCCTAGATTTTATGAGATTATAGAATATGTTTAATAGCTCCCCTGATTGGGATATGATACTGATTTGTGTATATTTTTATTTTATACTAACATACATTGGTTGGGGATGATATATGTGAATGTTCATGCTCTTTTGAAGTTATCCACTGCATTTTTCTGAAATATCATGAACTTATCATGAAGCATTTTCCAAACTGAGTGGGGGTGAACCTGTTGGATTGTGGTTATTATCCCAGTTCAATAACTATAGAGTATTATGATTCTCTATTTTGAAAGGGATGCGTGAAGGTCCTACAAAAGATTCAAAACTGAGGTTGGGTTCCCCAGTTGGAATGAGAATATAATTACTTTCATGTTCCTCGTCTATGATTAAAATATGATGATAATACCCCTATAAAGATGATTGAATGTTATCTTGTTCATGATTATCCACTTGTTGACACTCATCATGGTGATATGATATTATGTCTTTTGATATAGGAATATCATAATATGTTTTTTTCTCGACCATTTTTGAAATATTATAATGAATCTATTCTAATATTTATAAAATGTAATGGATCTATAGTGAAGTGAGTTCATGAAAATATCTCTCCACATTTTTAATATCCATGTTATAATAAAAAATGATATTTTTTGTATTGAGGATATCATGTAACTCCTATCATCCATGTTCCATCTGAATATACTGATGGGGATCATGTATGAGGGAAGGGATATGTACCTCCCTGATGATTTCTAAAGGAATATGCTTGAAGAATTGATCTAACTAATCATGGTTATGATCCTTCCCACTATTAAATTACATCATACAATGATATTCTTATTGAGTGAAAGATGGTATACGATCCCACATCTATTTTTTCTAAAGAATTATCTTCTTGTAGAGACCACTTTGGTATCTATAAATGATTTTCCAGGGTGTAAATTGGTCACTTAGTTCTCTTTGCATGAAATTGAGGGATACTAGGGAGATGAAGCCAGTGAGGGATGTTAATTGGATCTCTCTTTGCGATCCCCATAACTCGGATTGAGCTATATTTAATTCATCGATCAACCTTCTTATGATATTGATGGTTATGATTTCCACACTCCTAGGAAAATATGGAGAATTAATTTTATGGTGGAGACATGTTCCACTGGATTCATTGTAGTATTCCATGAATGATATGCATGTTTTGGCATTAGTATTTGGATACGCATAAATGGAGCCTCAATGGTTGGGATCACTCAATGATGGTGTATTTTTGATGAATCTTGTTTTCCAGCCAAAGATAATGGTGTCAGGTTGTTGATAATATTTGATGATGTGAAGTTGTTAATAACATACATGATGTTCCATTACATTCATTTTATTAACACATGATCTTAGTTGAATGAATTTTTTTAGATTAGTATCTATAGTTAAAAATACATCAATAAATAAGGCATTTTATTAGTGAATTGTCACATTTCTGAAGCATTCTCAATAAACTATGCACTAGTATCATATTTTTTCTTTCATGTTCCATTTTAAGCTAATTTTCTCATGATTAATTTTAATAGGGAGATTAAACAATTTCATGGGTTCTGTCATTATATATTTTTATTAAAGAACATCACATCAAAAAATTTATTTTCATTTATATTGGTGATTTAAATCTAAATGGCCTAGCTCAAGGTCAATAGATTGGTTTCATTCTATAGAGATTCCTGTCAACATCACCATTTTTTCTTCTTTTGAATGATGTGGAATGGTTATCTTATTTAAAATAAAGGATTTCCAAATCCTATAAAAGTTATTGTATATATCATTATATATATTCATCTATGGTTATCCATGGTTATTTTAATATTTTGGATTAATTGTTGGATTATGATATATAGTTTCATAGCCACCCATATGAGGATTTCAATTTTCATCTTTCATATGGACTCCCAACTATAACCATATCCAATAAAGGTACAGAGGTACTTCCCAAGGGCATGTGGTATTTTGGAGATTCATAAAATGTTCAGGAACTCACATTCATATATAATAGTGTATCACTACTAGATATCTGACATATAATAAAGATTCTATACTAATGGTTTAAAAAAACTATTTGTATAGGTCCCCATTTCCAATGGTTTTTCCAAAACCATTGGGAAAGGGTACTTTGATATGATAGGATATAGCGTATCATATATAGAGGGGACAATGAAAACATGGATTACCAATTGGATCTCATGCATTAATAATGCATCCAATGTATCCTTTCTGGAGGGGAATTTTATTCTATATAGTCAAATAAAGTGTTTTACTATGTGTATCTTCCATACAGGTTATAATTTCACATGATACCTTAATGACATGCTTGACATGTAAGGTATTCTAGCTAGACATGTCTTGGGTTTCTTCTAGAGATGTTAAAGGATGAGTGGACATGTCCTAGGGTGATTATTGTGTGATCCAGTTGGCTTTTCTAAGGGTCACTACATGAAAAAGATGGAATGTCTAAGTTGATTCTCATTATTTAAGCATACATGTCATAAGACTATTTTATGAATCAAATAAGTTGTATATGGACTTAATGTGATTGACAAAGAGACATCTAGAGTTGTCTAATGATTAAAATTACTTGTTCAAGGACATTCACAAGATTTACACAGACACATCCAATGTTTTCACATGATCAGGGCTAACATGTTATTTGGATTACATATGATCATGTTGGAATTTCTAGAGGTCTTCACTAAGGATATATAAATACAAAAAAAATTAACAATAAACCCAAAATTTCACAAAATACTATAAATAAATATATATTCATATAAATTGTATGTCATAATTTTAAATTTAGGCATTACTGTATATATTACTAATAAACTAAATTTCAATTTAAAATGTGAAATAGTTAACCCATTCTCATTTTATCTAAAACAGTTTATCTGGATGATAAGTGATAGGGTCATCATAAAGCTACAAATTAAGAAAAAGGTATGTGAAATTTATCCTAAATATAATAATAAGTCAAATTAAATAAAATATTATTATAAAAACCACCATGTGGAATATTTAAAATATTCGAGTTAAAACTATTTCAAATATAAATCATATAACATATCACCCATCTTCAATTTTTCTTTCATGATTATGAAAATTATGTTTCAAAATAATATCAAAATTTAAAATAAAAGTTTATCAAATTGATTACAAATTGTACTAATTAAAAATTTGAAGTCCCCCATGATGTTACATATTTGATATATCTGATCATCATCATTATTGTGTCTCTATTGTAATTCCATTCCAAATTTTAGAAACATATATATGAGTTAAGATTAGATATAATTATTATATAGAATTATTTTAATATCAAATATTAAATGTTTATTATTTTCTAAAAGAAATCACAAATCAATATGTAAAGAACAAAACCAGTAAGATATATTATGTCATGAGAAAATAAATTCAACACAGGGACACTAATAGAATGAAATATAATGTGTTGGTTACTCGGTGAAGATAAATGGAATTGTTTTAGTAATTTTCTCATAACCATAAAAATAAGGAAACATCGATCAGTAAATTTCATAATTTTTAAATATTTTAGATATTTATATTGTTCACTCAGCATATTTAAATATCATGTCAATTGAGGGAACACATTTTGTGACCAAAAACCGATATATTTATTTACCATCATGATGAATATAAACTGTATAATAATTCCTATCATAAATCAAACATATTTTTTTTATCATCAATGAATTAAATATAATCATCTTACATGGAAATACATTCAGTAAAATGATTCAAAAAATTACTTTTACAATATCTGAGATACCTCTCATTAAAATAATCAGGGTCATTTAGAGAATAGAAATGTAAAAATTTATTTTAATGTAGTATATATATGATAACAAGGATGATTATATTGATAATATATGAAGTGTATAAGAATAAATTTCTTAAGTCATAGAAGCATGTAATTATTATTCTATATAAAATATGTCTTCAGTAGTCACATATTCATATCAAATAATAGATAAATATATAAATTTTTATATGTTAAAATTTTTAACACCACATTGAAATACAGTCAAATATATACATATCTCTATGGTCAATTTCTGAAATGCCTACATGGAGTTACAAAAAAATGTATGGTACACTTTCCTATTATATTGACCTCATCTATAGGATGAGGTTGAGGATATGGATATAGAGGAAGACGTAAATGATTATAATATGGAACCTAATAATGTTTTTTCATGTCTACAAGTATTAATTGAACCAAATCTCTAATCATATCCTTAATCATCTCACAAGTATTGTAAAATTTAGCTTCCAAATATTTTATTATTATTTTATATAAATAATGGATAATTATTCTCTAAAATGGGAAAATACATTTTTTAAATATAAATATCATGTATCCTTTTACAAGAACCCTATGCTTGGAATTTTTCAATTAAATGTAAAAAATAACATTCTAACAGTAAATTATAATGGCCCTTTTTTCCCTACACCTCAATGACTTTATATAGAAATTAATTGAAAATATCATTAGTGAATCATAATATATCATCATTTTAATTACCTTACATAAAATAAAAAACATAAACTCTACTAATCTACACCCCTTAGGAAACAAACACTATATTTACTATTTTTTATCATTAATGAGTTCTTTAATTTTTCATATCTACCCAGGGTGGATGACTACCCTCCATGGAACCAGAAGACTCAACTATAAATTTATTAAAATTTTCAAAAATGAAATTTTATTCTAAAAACGTATACCATACACATGATAAAGTACACCATTATAAATTTTTAGATGTTATTTCATAATGATATTTTCAAATTACATGAAAATTAAGAATAAAATATCATTAACATGATCATTTTTGTAAAATATTATACATAAAGATAAAATATCACTTAAAAATGTGATTATATCCATCTAAATTGAATAAAATAATTCACAATTTCTAAATCTAGATAACAATACATATCTCATTGATTTATAATTTTCCTTTCCCTGAAAATGAAATCTCTTGTTAGGGTTGATTTAAAAATAACCCAACACCTAGAGTCCAATGATAAATATTCCATATCCACATCCATAGTTCTAATTATATCATATTTTATGTCATAAAATTATTAAAAAAATTATATTAGTGAAATAATTTCATGTTATGTAAAGTAATAAAAAATTAGACTACAAAAATATTATATGATAATTAATATATTGCATCTTTTTAATCAATTTTAAAATAAAAAATAGAAAATTACTATGGTTTGATTATTTATTTAAAAAAATCCTTAAATTATTTTGAATTTTTACCCCAATGAATATCATTATCGTTAAAATAAATTAATATAATCTAGTACCAACTATTAGAAACTGATTATTTTTGTAAACATGTGTAACCACATTTTCTAGTCTGGGATGTCTTTTATACCCCTACTAGTAGTACATCGAACATGTTTAAAATAATGGGGTCTCCTTATTTGAATTTTTATGAAGCTACCAATAAGCCTAATTTGAATCCAATGCTCGATATCATGTATTCCTATAAATTTAATTAACAAAAAATTTGTACACAAATAAAAAACTCAATATAAAATAAAAATTTAAATAGATAAAAATTATGAATAATAATTTAACTACACATACCAAATATTTATTCTTATTTTCTCAATCATCTTAATAAAATGATAATATAATTAATTAGTAGTGGGTGAAATTGCACAAATGAATGAAAAATAATTCTACTATTAGATAATCATGAAAATAATTATTTTCAATATTTTAAAAAAATCATACATAAAAAATATTATGCATAAATTATTAAAAATACATCAGTTATATATAATAATGAGTAATTGAAAAATGAAAAACAAACTATACTAATCTAAGGAAAAAAATACATATATTTTTTATAATATGTGTTTCATGTATTAAATGTAGTCAAAAAATTCTAATGTCAACTCATTCATTCAGATAAAAAATTCAAGAATATCTAATAATTGATTTTTTTTTCAAATATATTTTAAGATTTAAATTAATAAATAAAAATAAAAAATACATAAAATACATTAAAAATAAACAAAATTGGTAACCAAAAGTATCCCGTTGATCCTATTGAATTATAATTCTTTAAAAAAAATCAAAATCTATCTTCAATTATGAAAAATAATCTAATCACTCATTCTCAATCATATAAAAAACAATATCATTGACACACACTAATTTTTATAATGACATAATTTATGAGACCAATTCATCAAATTATCATTATATATCCCCTTGATCATATTGAGACCAGTTGGTGAGGACTCATAAGTGCATCCAAGAGACCTGGTATCAAATCCAGATAGTGGCTAATTTTTGGTACTATAGCATGTACTGGAGCAGGTACTGTAGCAGGTACTGTTGCTGGAAATGTAGCGGGAACTGTAGTAGGCACTATTTGGCATAGTAGAAGCCAAGAATATTCCCCCGTTTGGGCCTTCAGGCCATTGATTTGGTCCCCAAGTCCTATAAGGCCTTCAGGACACCCAGGCCTTCGGGTTAGTAAGGCTTTTGTGCCACTTCAAAGCCTTTGGGCCACCTTAATTGTAGATGCAAACCAGACATCCTACAAGGATCCCACTTCAGAAAGATGAGGAGCAAGGAGGATTCATGATAAAAAAATATAATCAAATTGAAAGAATGAAAGGGTATGGATGTAACACCCCGAGATTTTATAAAAAATAATATTTTTAATTTAATTAATGTCTTGTGTTGTACGCTACACCAAAATGATCTTTCTCAACATGCATCCTTGACTTGCATTGTATTACACGCAATCGCGACCTTCCTCGATAGCGTGTGTAGTACGCAATACCGAGTTTCACTAAACAACGATATGCTATTAAAATATTATTAAAACTAGCCGTTATGAATAGTAATAACCACTTTTTGAAATTATGTAATTTCTATTTTTCAAAATGGACTTCATTTCTGGATTCGGAATATCGAAATTAGCTTAGGGTGAAATTTTGGTACTTTTTGGATAACTTTCATTTTCTGATAAATAGTGAAAATTACTAAATTTTAATTAAAAACAAAATTTTTAATCGAAATAATTAATAGTGATAAATTATTAATTTGATTGGTTTTAAAGTATATTTAGAATATATTTTTACAATTTAATACAATGTTGGTTATTGGATATAATTTCACATTTAAACCAGACATAAACAACTGTCAATCTTTTGATAGTTATTATCTCTTAAGAACACACTATTTGTTTTGACGACGGGAATTATTTTTTAAATTAATCAATGCAACTGATATGTATTCAATTAGGTTAAATAGACATCACTTTTGAGTTCATAAAATCAAATATAGCTTAGGCCTAATTTTTGGTATTTTTCTGAAAACATTCAATTTTTGATGAATAGTGAAACCACTAAGTGGTAGTTAAAAAAACTGAATTTTTCATAAAATTTAATTTTACCGCTTCTGTGAGTGGAATTTCGAAAATCCGAGAGACACGGTTGATGTGAGTAAGTAAAATGTGGTTCAATGAGATGAAAATAATTTTTTTGTGAATAGTAACTTTTTACTTTTTTTTACCACAGTTAAAAATAAATAGGGTAATTAAGGGTAAAAATATTATTATTATTACCCTAAAACATGTCCTAATTCTATTGGATAAGTGTAATTCTACCAAAAACAACCTTAGGAATAAAATATGACCATTTAGGCCCACATGGATTAGATTAGGACATTTACTATTAATTTATTTAAAGAAGGGTTAAAATAGTTAAAATCAAAGTTTAATAAGTAAATCATTTTTTAATATGGGGTTATACATAAGATAAATTCGACTATAAATATTCATTAGAAAGGTAAAAATATTTCCTACATAATGGTATTTTAGTTATAATTTTTAGATGTTAAATAATTTAATTTATTAATGATACAACGATGATGCAGTAATTATCTTATTGATGAAATATTGACATAACTGATGTTATAAATGCCCAAATAAATATAATTTGAGACTTTTTATGAATTAAAATAATTTTCTAGGTTAATATGACATATTAGTATTGATTAAATTATCTTTTTTAGAACTTATCATTCTGTTATGAGTTTCAAAAAAATAAATTACTAAATAGTGTCAAAATTGACATAAAATAGTTTTTAAAACAAATATTATATTATTAATTGTTATTTTATTCCTAAAAATCTAATGTTAGGCCAAATAACTTATATAAGGTTATATATATTAATAATAAACAACTTGGGGTTCGTTTGGCATCATATAGTAAGTTAATTAACCTTATAGTATAAGAACACAAGAAGACACGGTAAAAGTAAAATTATTTAACATAATGTTAAATCTACATGATAAGGTTAAAATAGGAAACTAAACTTGTCTAAATACTATTGAATGAGAGTATTTCGACCCATACCCACCTTATCTTCGAAATAAATCAATTTTGAGCTATTTAAAACCGAACTTGACTTTATAATAAAATAATATTTTTAGTTATTCCAAAGGTGCCCCTCTCCTCCCTTATAAAAGGGCACCCCCTCCCCTATTCCTCACACCACTTTGAGCCTTCAAGCTTGGCCAAACCCTGCCAAGTTATTCTCTCCACTTCCCTAGAAACATCCTAGAGGTTATGGTCTTCCTCAAAGACCAATTTTAGTGCCCTAAAAGGAGGTCTCAAAGAGGCACTTCAAAGAAGAGGTAATGCCCGTTAACGATTTTTCCATCTTTATTTCTTCTTCCACTTCTTCTTATTTAGTTGTTTCATAATGAATTAATAACATTAGTATCACTCATATACTGACATGTTATTATAAGTATTAAACAACCCTATTTCACCATCTATCCATCCTACGGAAAAAGAAATCACCGCGCGTGCGTACGTACGGAATACCGTCTCCACGCCGTGGTGTAATCTATTTTCGACCACCACCTTACTTGGATGGGTATAATGGTGTAAATAATAACTATATTTGATTATTGTAAAGTGATATTGATTCTGAAATAATATACATACACTCCAATACAATTCCACGATCATGAGAACGATATCATCGCTCGTGCGTACGTACGGACTACCGTCTCCACGACGTGATGAGATTCATTCTCCACGTTAACCATTCACGAATGATTATAAAGTATATATAATAATTAATAATGAAATATATGACATAATAATGATTCTGGATTTATGTGTATATATATGTATGTCATCTACTTAATTCCATTCAACTCAATAAGGAAAAGAAAACAGCGTTCATGCGTACGTACGGTCTACCGTCTCCATGAACAGTGTATTTCTTTCCATTTACTGATCTATTATATATATATATATATATTCTGAATATATATTATATATAAATCATGTTTTATATTCTGGAATTAAGTAATCATGATCTATGTAATCATATGAATAATTACAAGTCAAAACACGGACGACAAATGAAACGATTATACCCAAAACGCTCTTTAACATGGAATTTACAAAATAATGGGTAATATAAAGCCATAAGTGAACCATATATGATATCATAACAATGAGTATGATTCTGGAATAAGTCAATGACATTATTTAAATCATTATACAGGAGGTTCGGACACATACGAAGCAAATCGGACCTAAGGTAAGGGTAATATCACAATCTCATTTTTATCCGAGATTGTTTATACTTTAGTATTTACTATGGTGTATTTTATCATCCACATCCATGTTTCCTCAATATGTCATATTATTTCCATTCACCTACAATTTTTTAAATCGAATTTTACCCTTCGGTGAGTTTTTAGTGAAGGATATGAAAGGAATATTTTGTCGTTTTTCGTACGAGGTACTTTTTGACTGTTCCCACAAAAGTACAAAGAATGTTTTTTTCACTTATACGACATGAATGGATTTTTAAAAAATTATTTCCAAGAAGAATACTTTACAAGTTTTCAAGTTCATTTTTAATCATCTTATTTTAGATTAAAATTCTATGACATGTTAAGAAAGGAAAAATGTTTTTGAAGTAGAAAGGATATTTTCCTCAAGAATGGAGTTCAAGTGTTTTATCAAAATTATTTTCCATCTAAGATAATAAAAGGGTTCTGTTTTTATTCCTATTATTACATTGATTTGATTTTGTTGGGATGGAATTATTTTTATGAATTCCTTTATCTTATATTAATTGTTTTATGATGTCATGATGTTTAAGATTCCCATTTTTATTACATGGGTTATGCAAAGATGTATGATTTATGATTTTGTGGCACACATAAGAGTGGTATCATTATGAGATGGGTGGGACCTATATCTCCCTCCAATGCATTGGGTAAAGATTTTATATCTCATGAGATAGAAATGGCTGGAACGGTAGGTTATACCGGTTCAGTGAAACATGACTGAAATGAGGGTGACTCGGTTCAGAAAGGGACTTTGTCCACTAAGATAGTCTTGGCAATGAGTCTTGACTAACAAGAAATGATTTTATACGATTATGTGTGTATGCCACAAAGTTTCATGTTTTAAGTTATGATTATTGAGATTTCATTTCACTACTATGATTTATCCCGTGTTATGAAATTATGCTCTCTTTTGCAGGTTAAGATTTCCAAAATGTTATGTTCTTATGAATATGATGTGATTGATATTTCTTTTGTTTACCCTTACTGAGCATTTGAGCTCACCCTTTTATGTTTTATTTTCCCCAGGATATAAAGAAAGGTTTTAGGTTAAAAAAAGGAAGATCTTTATGGGAGATGTTTAAGATCTTTCACCACAATTAGAATATTATATTCCGAGTTTCCAAAGACACTAAACTATTACGATCCTTGTGTGTGTTTTTGTTAGGTACTAAGTATTCTGCAAAAGTAATGTAATGTCCATGTACTTTAAGCTTAGGGTCTCCACAGTTGGTATCAGAGGAAAGGTATAGTCAACCTTTGGAAAATAGGATGCGAAAACGTTAGTGAGATCCCTAGAGATATTTCTAAGGTATGTCTAGGGATGTCCCTAAGGATAAGTATACGTATAGGATATAGTCCTAGAACTACGGTAACTATCTTAGAATTTAACCTACGAAGTTAGATATTAAGGGTACTCCCCCTTTACTATGTTGTTTTCGCTAGCATTATTTTGCCTCTCACACTATTCTTTTTGGGTTTTAGACGAGGGCTGGAACCCAAAGGAACCGTGTTGATCACTGTAATGGACAACACAATGATTGTCCTCCTGAACAAACAAGTGTTATGGGAGATGGAGTGCAAAATATTATTGCTATACTTACACAAGCTATGAATCATTCTGGACTTCCAAATGAGCAGAGAAGGGAACAATATTCTATTGAGTCCTTAATGAGGCAACGCCCACCTTCTTTCAGTGGGTCTTCCGATCCACTTGTTGCTAAACAATGGATCAGTACCACTAAAAAGATATTTTCAGTTCTTCAATGTTCTGAACATGATAAATTCATCTTAGCAGTATATCGTTTGGAAGGTGAAGCTGATCAATGGTGGAATCTTATCAAGAATACGAGGCCAAGAGATGAAATTGAGTCCATGGAATGGGATGGGTTCATGAACTTGTTTTTCAGTAAGTACTTCCCTCGTATTCTTCGAACAAAGATGGAAAAGGAGTTTCTTGAGCTGAAGCAGAAGGATGATGAATCTGTTGGTATATACGAAGCGAATTTTACAAGACTTGCAAGGTATGCATCTGGCATTATCATCCAACCTGAAAGTAAAGTTGATCGATTTTTCAGTGGCTTAAAACCAAGTCTTCGAAGGGCATTAGCTATAAGAGACTTCAATGGCTATGAAGAAATTATGCATTGTGCTATCAAGGTAGAAATGGAAGTTGGTGTTACATATCCATCTCATGGTTTTGACAAGAAACGAAAGATGGAGTTCAAGGAGAAATCTCAGAATAATGGTGAAAAGAAGATGAATGTTTCCTTATGCTCAATGTGTGGAAAGAAACATGGTGGAGATTGTCTTAAAGGGACTAGAAAATGTTTTAAGTGTGGAAAATAAGGTAATCGAGAAGCTGAGTGTCGAAGTAATGGAAAAAGGGTTTCTAATGATGTGAATAAAGACAAGACTGCAGAGAACGCACCAACAACACTTCAATGCTTCAAGTGCAAGGAAATGGGGCATTATGCTAATAAATGACCTAATCCAAGGGTTAGTGATGATCGACATGAGCAACCACTTAAGGCAAAGGACAAAGGGAAGTCACATGCGATCACTATTGGCGATGTTGAATATGACAACGACGTGGTGGAATGATTAAGTGTTTATGTAATGGGATTCCCGAATAATGTTGTATATAGTATCGTGGAATATTAGAATATTTATGTTTTGGTCTATTATGGTTTTCAATAATTTTATGGCATCGGTAACCATGAAAAGTGATTGAAATATTTTTGGAAAGAAGATGATATGCACATAATGAGGGGATAAAGAGAATCTAATATGTTTGATAGTATTCATGAGCTCATGATTGATATAAGGACTAAGTGATATCATGGTTTGAGACAGATGGAATGACCCATCATTCTATCACATGATCTGCTAACACATCACGAATGACAAATTCAACTTCATTTTTTTAAGAGATGAAGTGGAAATTGTCCAAAGAACGACCAATGGTGAGACTATACCAAAATCACGAAAGTATTTCTTCTAATTCCAATTTCACCAACTTTAGGGAAACGATCTTGAAAACCAAAAATGTGGTCCTAGTGCTCTTATATCTGATAAATCAGATGGTACCTTAGATCATCACAAATTTATGGCTTTGTGATTGCTGGATTTTCCATAGCCATGTTCTCTACCACTCTCCATCAGAACATGATGGTTAGATTTCTCTTCCATATCCATATTTTCACCTATGTGGAAACCTAGTGATTAGTTCATTTAGGTAACCGTTACATTTCATACTTTTGTTTTTAAATATTGGTTTTGGTATTCCTTTTTACGATGTGGGTTTCTATTAAAGAAACTTTTGAATAGTAAACAATTTATAACCCCGACGAATTTCGAGGGATAAATTCATTTTAAGGGGGGTAGAATGTAACACCCCGAGATTTTATGAAAAATATTCTTTTTAATTTAATTAATGGCTTGTGTTGTAGGCTACACCAAAAGGAGCTTTTTCAACACGCATCCTTGAATTTCCTTGTATTACACGCAATCACGACCTTCCTCGATAGCGTGTGTAGTACGCAATACCGAGTTTCACTCAACAATGATATGCTATTAAAATATTATTAAAACTAGCCATTATGAATAGTAATAACCACTTTTTGAAATTTTGTATTTTTTATTTTTCAAAATGGACTTCATTTCTGGATTCGTAATATTGAAATTATCTTAGGGTGAAATTTTGGTACTTTTCAGATAACTTTCATTTTCTGATGAATAGTGATAATTACTAAATTCTAATTAAAAAAAACTTTTTTAATCGAAATAATCAACAGTGATAAATTATTAATTTGATTGGTTTTAAAGTATATTTAGAATATATTTTTACAATTTAATATAATGTTGGTTATTGTATGTAATTTCACATTTAAACCAGACATAAACAACTGTCAATCTTTTGATAGTTATTATCTCTTAAGAACACGCTATTTGTTTTGACGACGGGAATTATTTTTTAAATTAATTAATGAAACTGATATGTATTGAATTTGGTAAAATAGATATCATTTTTGAGTTCATAATATCAAATATAGATTAGGCCTAATTTTTGGTATTTTTCTGAAAACTTTCAATTTTTGATGAATAGTGAAACCACTAAGTGGTAGTTAAAAAAACTGAATTTTTCATAAAACTTAATTTTACCGCTTCTGTGAGTGGAATTTTGAAAATCCGAGAGACACGGTTGATGTCAGTAAGTAAAATGTGGTTCAATGAGATGAAAATAATTTTTTGGTGAATAGTAAATTTTTACTTTTTTTACCACAGTTAAAAATAAATAGGGTAATTAAGGGTAAAAATATTATTATTATTACCCTAACACATGTCATAATTCTATTGGATAAGTGTAATTCGACCAAAAACAACTTTAGGAATAAAATATGACCATTTAGGCCCACTTGGATTAGATTAGGACATTTATTATTAATTTATTTAAAGAAGGGTTAAAATAGTTAAAATCAAAGTTTAATAAGTAAATCATTTTTTAATATGGGGTTATACATAAGATAAATTCGACTATAAATATTCATTAGAAAGATAAGAATATTTCCTACATAATGGTATTTTAGTTATAATTTTTAGACATTAAATAATTTAATTTATTTATGATACAACGATGATGCAGTAATTATCTTATTAACGAAATATTGACATAATTGATGTTATAAATTCCCAAATAAATATATTTTTAGACTTTTTATGAATTCCACTAATTTTCTAGGTTAATATGACATGTTAGTATTGATTTAATTAACTTTGTTCTAACTTATCATTCTGTTATGATTTTCAAAAAAATCAATTACTAAATAGTGTCAAAATTGACAAAAAATAGTTTTTAAAACAAATATTATATTATTAATTGTTATTTTATTCCTAAAAATCTAAGGTTCTGCAAAATAACTTAGATAAGGTTATATATATTAATAATAAACAACTTGGGGTTCGTTTGGCTTGATATAGTATGTTTATTAACCTTATAGTATAAGAACACAAGAAGACACGGTAAAAGTAAAATTATTTAACTTAATGTTAAATCTACATGATAAGGTTAAAATAGGAACCTAAACTTGTATAAATTCTATTGGATAAGATTATTTCGACCCATCCCCACCTTAGTCTCGAAATAAATCGATTTGGAGCTATTTAAAACCGAACTCGACTTTATAATAAAATAATATTTTTAGTTATTCCAAAGGTTCTCCTCTCCTCCCTTATAAAAGGGCACCCCCTCCCCTCTTCCTCACACCACTTTGAGCCTTCAATCTCGGCCAACCCCTGCCAATTTCTTCTCTGAACTTCCTTAGAAACATCCTAGAAGTTCTGGTCTTCCTCAAAGACCAATTTTAGTGCCCTAAAAGGAGGTCTCAAAGAGGCGCTTCAAAGAAGAGGTAATGCCCGTTACCGATTCTTTCATCTTTATTTCTTCTTCCACTTCTTCTTCTTTAGTTGTTTCATCATGAAGTAATAACATCAGTATCACTCATATACTGACATGTTATTATAAGTATGAAACAACCCTATTTCACCATCTATCCATCCTACGGAAAAAGAAATCACCGCGCATGCATACGTACGGAATACCGTCTCCACGCCGTGGTGTAATCTATTTTCCACCACCACCTTACTTGGATGAGTATAATGGTGTACATAAAAACTATATATGATTATTGTAAAGTTATATTTATTCTAAAATAGTATACATACACCCCAATACAATTCCACGTTCATGAGAACGATATCATTGCTCATGCATACGTACGGACTACCGTCTCCACGACGCGATGAGATTCATTCTCCACGTTAACCATTCATGAATGATTATAAAGTATATATAACAATTAACAATGAAATATATGACATAATAATGATTCTGGATTTATGTGTATATATATGTATGTCATCTACTTAATTCCATTCAACTCAATAAGGAAAAGAAAACAACGTTCATGCGTACGTACGGTCTACCGTCTCCATAAACAGTGTATTTCTTTCCATTTACTGATCTATTATATATATATATATATTCTGAATATATATTATATATAAATCATGTTTTATATTCTGAAATTAAGTAATCATTATCTATGTAATCATATGAATAATTACAAGTCAAAACACGGACGACAAATGAAACGATTTTACCCAAAACGCTCTTTAACATGGAATTTACAAAAGAACGGGTAATATAAAGCCATAAGTGAACCATATATGATATCATAACAATGAGTATGATTCTGGAAGAAGTCAATGACATTATTTAAATCATTATACAGGAGGTTCGGACACATACGAAGCAAATCAGACCTAAGGTAAGGGAAATATCACAATCTCATTTTTATCCGAGATAGTTTATACTTTAGTATTTACTGGGGTGTATTTTATCATCCACATCCATGTTTCCTCAATATGTAATATTATTTCCATTCACCTATAATTTTTTAAATATAATTTTACCCTTTTTTGAGTTTTTAGTAAAGGATATGAAAGGAATCTTTTGTCGTTTTTCGTATGAGATACTTTTTGACTTTTCCGACAAAAGTACGAAGAATGTTTTTTTAACTTATACAGCATGAATGGATTTTTAAAAAATTATTTCCAAGAAGCATACTTTACAAGTTTTCAAGTTCATTTTTAATCAACTTCTTTTAGTTTAAAATTCTATGACATTTTAAGAAAGTAAAAATGTTTTTGAAGTAGAAAGGATATTTTCCTCAAGAATGGAGTTCAAGTGTTTTATCAAAATTATTTTCCATCTAAGATAATAAAAGGGTTATGTTTTTATCACTATTATTACATTGATTTGATTATGTTGGGATGGAATTATTTTTATGAATTCCTTTATCTTATATGAATTGTTTTATGATGTCATGATGTTTAAGATTCCCATTTTTATTACATGGGTTATGAAAAGATGTATGATTTATGATTTTGTGGCACACAAAATCCTGTGCATTCATGGGAAAGCCTAGCTGAATAGCCATGCGAAGGTGGAGAGCTGATTTCACAATTAAGATACTGTGGAGGAGCAGTTCCAAGTATTTTGTCTGGGTTGTATGTAATGTTTGAATCTTACAGTCAATGAATTCCACTAAATCCTATGGGCCTTGTAATACATACACCTATGGGCCTTGTAAGGGTTCTGTCTCACCCCTTTAAAGGAATATTATCAAAATCAATATAAATGAAGGTCTTTAGACCATTGGAGGTGGAGAATGTTTCATCAATTAAAAAAAATACCTTATGCTTGTGAATAATCCACACTACAAAAAATATTGATTATAAGGACATGTTAATGGAAAATTGTACATGAATAAAAAAATTAAAATACCATGATTTTAAAGAAAATAAAAACAATAATCAAATATTATAAGTTGTGGTTAGAAGGTTCATTAATGAAAATTTGGCACAAAATGGATTATCTTATAGTGGCACAAAATGTGATATTAAGTGGTGGGTGATAATAGAAGATGAATGAGGATTCCAATAGAAATATATTTAAAGAAATATAATTAATAAATGAAGACATATAGGGATATTCTATAAAATATTGAAAATTCTGGGTTTTCTATTTAAGGAAAAACCAAAAGTTTTTATTTGAAATAATGGAACCCCAACAAAAAGTCCCACAATTTATTTTTATTTTTTTGGTTATCTTGCATTAATTATATAATAAAAACATCCAAATATGATTTTTTTCATCAGTTATTCAATAACCGACATGAAAAATGAGTTCATTTTTTACAACATATGTAATTTAATTCCTGACGTTAAACCCATGTTTAACATTTGTTAAAAATAATATAATTTTTGATAGAAATATCCATATAAAAATTTATTAATATTTAATTAAAAGATATTCATTTTTTGGTAGACATGTAGTACTTATACATTAGACATAACCATAGTTAATATATTTTACCCTAACTAAGGTGAAAGGTATTTACGATGATTACAAATCATAATTGATAAAAATATAGGGGACCCTTTTAAAAAATTTAAACCACATAATTTAAAATATGTAATATGTTTTCAAAGATTAAATTTCTATACGATGATGAAACAAATGTAATCATAAATGTTTAGTAGGACATTATAATTTATTAACATAATGAAAATAAATATTAGGAATAGAAGAATCTAAATTTTAATTATTCACTAAAAATTGAATCATATTTAAATATTCCAAATAAATGAACCCTATAGAAATATATATACATTATTTTAAAAAATATATTATTATCCTAATATTTAATTTCTAAAAATAGCTCATTAAATTATAATTTTAGTCCACAATTTGAAATTAAAAAATGTTTATATGGAATATATATTTTGAAGAATACAATTATATTCTAAAAAATTGTAAACTCATTTATATACATAAATATTTGAAATTGATTTATATAAAAATATTATTCTTTTTTTACGTAATTATTTTATTCTTACAAATAATATAAATTTAACATCTACATTACTGAGTTGGCATTTAATTTATTATATTTATTTGTATATCTCAGTTCTTTTATGGAACAGTGTTATGTGTTATATATGTTAAAGTGAATAATATTATATTAAATTAATCTCTCAGGGATATATAATATGACCATCCATTCTAATTCATTTTCATTCTAAAATCCATAGAATATGGAAAGAGCACCTACCTCTCCTTAGGAAGGCTTCCAATAGTGATTTTACACATTATAAATTGGGATGGAGTTTTCCATTGGTTTCCAAGAATGTTTTTGGTATATTATGACAGTTAGTTAAGGAGTGAAGTGAAACATGGACTTCATTAACCATAACTACGAAAATGAGATCATAAAGAGCAATTAGAAAATAATTTTCTGAAAATTTAACTCAATTTTATTGTATGGATTTCTGAGAACTCCATGATTTAAATATTTGTATATGGAGATTTTTTAATCTATATTCATGTTAAAATATTTTTCATTTTCTACCACCATTATTATTTAATAGAGATACATGAATAAAAAAAAGATGTATCAGATCATATTGTTGATAATAAATATATAATTGAGGATATTTTTTTGTGACTGTAAAATTTATGTTTCAAGGAGACCTGATTCAAGATTTAAAAAGTTTATATCCTTGTGATCATAACATGAAACTCTCTTAAAAAAACATCCAAACAAAATCATCCATGACATAGTTAAATTTTTTCTCAATGATCAAGGTGCTATAATACATCATTATTGGAGAATATGTAATTATTCCAACAATAAAGGCATTAATAGTGTGATTCTTATAGATTCTCTAACGTGAATCATCAGAGCCCCATCATCGCATCATTTCTACACTATATTACCCATTTCAATAGTTAATATTTGTCATTGACAATGATTTTATCATATAACAATCAAATATTTTTCAATTTTGATGATCTAAGAGTTGAATTGTCTATTTGTTTATTGTTCGAGATATAATTGGTAGAATTTTTTTAATATTTTATTAAAAAATATTTAAGGAATTTAATTTAATTAGAAGGACCATCTATTTTTTAGATGATTATATTTTATTCATTGATCAAACCCATTATATTTAGGGAATTGATGAAATCTACAATTAAAATGGTACTTTGATCCCATTTAGAAGAAGGTATTCTATGTCGCTTCCATTAACCTATCAAAATTAATGAATCCAAACATAAAGATAATTATTCATGTCTACAAATGGATCAATGATAGTTTCTACAGTAATGATTTTTTATGAATATTTAGTAAAAAATACATATAATGTTAATGAATTTATATTTCTCATGGAATACTCGAAACACGAATAACATATTTTTCTGATTAATGGATATTTTAATACTAACTGGATTTACATTATCAAAACACACTATTCTATTCTAAATTTTTGTTAATAAATTTTCTTCTATAGTAAATACTATCAAATAAAAGTATTAGGTGACCATATACTATACACACTCCATATTTATTGGGATACAATAATGGTCTCTATTCTATATTCAGACAATTATAGAATGAAATAAAATGGAAATGACAGTGGATTCACTATTCAATGAATATGATACAAGGAACAAAAAAAGATACAATATAAAGTGGGAACTTTTTCTAATAAAGTGAGGTTTCCAAGAAGTCGTAACTAAAGGTTTGGGAAAGATATGTATAATAAAGTGTATATAATGTTCTATATTTTTAATGAGATAAAATACATATAAAAATATGTTGTATTGGAGGGGTATATGAAGAAGATAATAATATTTTTTCTACAATAAATGTTAAAGTTAAGGATCCGTGAAAGATGAAATAGATATGTCCACATGAACATTTCCATAGAAGCTATGATTTGACCAACACCAAAAGAATATAAACCCATTTATACATCGTTTCAGGACATAGAGTGCATTGATGAAACTAAAACATCATACCACATTAATTCATATCATATATATTTCATCAATTATCTAGTAAGTCACATTGTAGTAATCAATATGGGGAATACCAGTTCAATAGAGAACATTATAATTAGTGATATTGATGTAATGATGAAATTTTGATAAAAAATCACCCAAAATAATTTTTGATATGTTTCAACTCATTTAATTGATCATTTATTAGGGGTTAACATTATTTTACACGTGTATGAAACTTTTTCTATAATAGATAATGAAATATTAAGAAATGTGATGTCATCATCATCTAATGATATATAAGTGAGATTTTATAGAAATAGTATTTAAAGATTCTAAAAAACCTCAACACCCAGGATCATTATATGTCATCAAATCAATGGAATAATATATCACCTAAATATGTAAACGATAACAATATACCCTAGTGAAAATTAATTACATCAGTCTTGGAAGTTATCCATCAACAAATATTTGAAAATAATACTTTTATGGAAAGAAGTAGCTAGTTTCCTTTATAACTATTATATTAAAGAGATAAGAGGATTATGATCATGTTACTAATAATAATTGTACTCCCATAGATGTGGATTTACAATGAGGTAAAAATTATTTTTTTCCCCTGCATTTATGATGAATCTCCCAAGGTCTAACTATAAATCTTATGGACAAAGGACCTATTTCTATAACTGTAAAGGATATTCCATGCCATGGTTGTATTTTATACTGGAATAAAGTTCATGTTTCGTAATTCTACCAAATGTAGTGATTAAGCATCCATGGAACATGATGACTATTGAAAGATTAAATGGCATCTGAAATGAGATGATTATTACAAAGACAATAAAAAATAATATATTTATGTAAACTTAGATTAAAACGAACCTAGTTTAATATAGGAATATAATGAGTTTGAATATGACACCAAATAAATTATAATTGAAATATATTTTATAATGATACTATTACATCAATAGATCAAAAATATTCCCTAAAATTTTGAGATTCCAAAGAATACATGGTCTGGTAGACCTACAAAATTCTCTCATTTATATGTATTTTGATACTTGGAAAAAAATATCCAAAAATAAAATTAATATTCTACAAAATAGTTCTACTATATGAGTCTTCACTTGCTATATTGGTGAGGATATTAGATTCAATCAATTGAATGAGAATATAAAATATTGTAATTATATGTAGTAATGTTATATTCCAAGAGAACTATATAGTCTAGAATATTAAAAATAATTTAATGTTTAAAAATAAAATTAATGTAGAATACATTTCAGATCTAAAAAATAGCACATATACCAAAATCAAATATTGTAGTTGATGGGAATGGTGAATTGTCAGCAACTGAAACTGAAATATTAGAAGCATATATTGTTCTCGAGGGACTAGAACCACTCCACCCAATGACCAAAAATCATAATATTAGACAAATGATTGTGTATCTCTTAATCCTACCATTTCATAGGTCAGAATATTATCATAATTAAGTGACCCATCAATAAAATATCATATGATAATGTTATAATCAAATAATGATGATGTATATCAAGAAGAAAATCACAAAAAATATTTAATTTTTCTATCATTGTATTTTCATTGTGATTGATCCTTAGCTACTAAAACCAATGGTGATCCACATGAAGGATAAACCAATTAATATGGTGATATGTGTGGTAACATAGGATATTCTATAACATTTAAAACAATTACACAGATTAATACAATAAGTGGAAAGATGATGCAGTTCATTACATCTACATTGGTTGGAGGATGGTGTATTAGCTTCACCAAAATATTCCCTCAATAATTTATGCTACAAATTCTACATGAGTAGTAACATTCCTTCAAGTTGATATTAATTTTAATTGGAATTCATTAGTATTGGTTATGTAGTATATTGAACCCTTTACTCCTCCATAATGAATATTATAGGATTCAATGTAGAGTCATTATATAAAAAAATAAATATATTTTAGTTCAATTCTATTGGATATAGCTGATAGCGTTCCATGCATTTGAGCTAGATATTTATATATTGAAGTTTTATATAATTATCCGTTCAGAACTATTCATCACTTAAACAAACCATTTATATCTATCAATGATTAGAAAATATTAACATGTACTAATATTTTTTTCATAGCAATACTCTATTTCTATATTTAAAAATTGTTTTTATTGAAATACTATTAGTTTTGTTGGATTTAGAGCTTCATTAAAATGAACTATGTTATTATAAATTCCTATTCACTTATATGATGGATTTCATCTTATACATAATTTCCCCTCAAAAAAATTAATCTTTTTAAATTGAAATCATAATTATGTGTTATCATTTTCGATCCTCATATTTTCCATCTACTATTTTAATAATAATATTTACATTTATTTTTACATTTTATTATTTAATTAATGGATATTGAAAGCATAAAAAGGGGTCTTCCAAACCAACCTCATTACATTTCTATTACAAGAAATATATCTTTGTAAAAATTATTATAAAATAAAATTCTCATTAAATTTTATAATTTTTTTATTAAATAAGTCACATATATAGATAATAAGAAAAAGAAAATTTTCATTTTTTGTAAAATAAATTTTAATTTCACATTGAAATTCCAAATTTAATATAAAATAAATTTAGGGGGACATTCTTATTTCAAGTTTCATGAAAAGACTCACCCTGATACAATGTTTTTAAAACATGAATGGCTTAAAAACCCTTCTTTTTTAGATAACCCTCTAGGTTTATTTGTTGTTTCTTTGAAATAAATAATCAATTTTCTTTTTTAATATATCACATAGTCATCTAATAAATTTATTACTTGAGTTTTTCACCTATATTATTTCATATAATAGTTATTTATAATGAAATATATATCTTTTATCTCAAGTATCAAGATCTACATATCAATTAAATATACATAGATCCAAATTATTTAATTATTACATCACTTATGAATCCATAAAATTTAATATTTTCTTGTGAATTAAATCAAAACTATGAATCTATGTACTTATCATTGGATTAATTTTGATTTTTATATAGTAAATTATCTTCATCTGAAATAATATGTTTGGTTATCATTTATTTTGTGGGATGGAAAATAATAATATGTACATCTAATGAATATGTTAATACATTATATCTTATCATAATTTATTTATGTAAAAAGGATTGTGCCGAATCCACCATGGTTCTTTTTATAATTTTATATTATGGTCTTGGAAGTAATATATGACTTGTTTTCATCATATAGTTTTATATGTTTGGTACACATGTCTATGAACATATGATACAATTTTCTTTTTCTATGTCTCTATGATTATCTTCTTATTCTTTATGATATAATTTTATGACTATTCACTCTCATGCTTTTGATCATTTATATTTCTATCCACATACTAGGATTCATAGATCACCCATTTCTTAATATATTTTCATTAGTATATATTTTTTAGTTTTAAAATTTTATTGATATTACTTATAAATTCGTGGAGTAATTATTTAAATATATTGTTTTTGACTAAGATGATGTTTTTTTAAGTGTGATCTTCTCACCAAAAATGTACAATAAATCCCCATATTTGTTTTTGAATTGAATGTTATAAACTATATAGTATATCATGTTTAAAGATTTTATCAATATAAATTTCAAGTACTTTTCTGCCATTTCTCAAGGATTTGGTCATGTATGATCATCACACTATGAATTATATGATTATAACTAATGATTTATTCATGGAATTAATTATTATATTAATATATGAGTAGTATATAAATAATTTTAGTGGATTTTATTGGGAATATTGACTCATGTTGATGGATGAATTCCATCTAGGCTTGGATGAGGTTTTGTTATGGAGGATTATTGTATACATTATGAAGTAGTCCATTTACGATTTGATCTCTAATTAAATAAATTCCATATTTTCCATGTTTTTGAATATCATGTGTGTACATTGGGTTTTCCATGTGAATATATGAAAGGGATGATTGAGTCAGGGATTATGAGATTGGATAAGCTCATTCAATTTACAGATTATTTTTGGGTGGATCACATGATTTAGGATATCAGATACCCAAGAAAACAACGTTCACTATTGTATTTATGTCTATAAAGGTTTGATTAATTAATTATAAATAATGGAAAATGTTATTTACTTTTTGGTATTACGATAACCCATGAAATAATTTTCCTGAAAATAATTATCACAACTATCATAAAAGATCAACAAATTTAACATTTTAAATAAATAAATCATTTTAATCAAAATTACAAAAACCTATGTAATGATATTCCTGATGATTTTATTATGACCGAGTAGATATACATTAATATTTTTAATAATTTCATTTTTAAAATTATTATTTAAATCCTTTTATGAAAAAAAATTATAAAATAAGTACCTTATCCATTGAATTGTCCTGGAAATTTCTTTATTCATGAAATATTGTTTACATCAAATAAATTTCTGGTTCATTTAATTATTAATATAGAATAAGTAGATTGTCCATATAGAAATAATGGTAAATTATATAATTTATCACCCTCAAAAACATTCCTTACAAATGGAATAACCGTGAAATATATTCCAATAATGATCAATTGAATAACCATAAACAATACTTCCATCAACTCTAATGAATAAATGATTACTAAAATTAATTGGAGTAATAAATCCTTGGCTCACAAATCATCTTTTTCAATGAAAAGGTACCATTATAATGAAAATATTTATAACATATCATTTTTAATTTAAATGATAATATAAATTTTATATCACGTGTAATAACGCAAACATTTAATCCAAATTGTTTTTATTTTTCTGATAAAAATAATAACTAATTTACATGGATTTATTTTTAAAAAATATAGAAAAATATGTTAACAATTTAAGAATATAATTTTAATGTAAAATTATATACTTACAATAATTTCTTTGTATCTTTGATTCAAAGATTAGGATAAAATCAAAACCAATGTCATTCAAGAAAATGTAAATTGGAAATTGGGTACCAGATGATAAGATAATGGATAAGTATAGAGTAGTGAGTAAACTAAATGATAGATGTTTCTAAATGTAAAGGTCACATTACTTTCTATATATAACCCTAAAATTATTTATATATAATCAACTATATATAAATTCTTAAATTGATAATTGATATTAAAATAGATATATATTCAAATCTTCAAGATACCACAAAACATTTCATAAATTCTCAATTAAAATGGATTGGATAAAATAAAATGGATAACTATTATTATTATCCTACATTGTAGTGCATTAAACATAGATATCATATTGTAAAATATATAAAATGATGTGTTTGTACCTACATGTATTAACTAATCCAAATATATAATTATCATGTAATAAAGAAAGAGATACTTGTATGAGAAAACTCAATATAATTCAAAAAAATACGTTAGGAAAATATATATCGATTAAGAATGGGATCCTGTTTTTTAATTGAAGGATTAAAAATAAATAATATAGTTTATATATTCCTTTAATAATATTCATATCGTTCTATTTTTTATCTCCCATTACAATCAATATTAATTGTAGTGGAAAACATATCATATTTTCAAAACACTTTTACAATGAATATGTTATAAAAACATTTAAGAAATCCATTTATCTTTTATCCATATAAGATCATTATCTTCATTTCGACACATATATATTAAGATATATATTTAATAAATAATTATGTTAATTTTTAATGGGTATGTTGATTTTAAGAAAATAGATGCAGTTACCCTAGTTTTAGGTAAATATCCCATCATTTATGTATTTTAAGTACATTGAAAAATTGGGTTGTTCTAAGAATGATTTAGAGTATGCTTGGAATAATTTGGGTGGTTTCTTGGTGGTTTATGGTTTGATAATGGATAGTATAATTCGTTAATCAACTCTACGTAGCCTTACAATTTTAAATAGTGGGCTCTGGGTAGGATCAGGGATTAATGCATAGTTTGGCCAAATTGTGTTTCCACCTTAGAGTAACATTTCATGATATTGATAGAGGAAAAATTAGGGTTTGTTCACATTTGTTCATACAATTTGAGGTAACCATATGAGGCGTGGTTTTGGGTAGTGTATGGTGAAAATTTTTCACATGTTTTCATGTCCGTTCACACAAAGTATGAACCGTTAAAATAAAAGATATTATAATTATGAACTAAATTAATATTTTCCTCTAAAAATATATTTTTCCACTAAATACACCATAACTCAATTCAATATCCCTCTAATGGATGTGGAGACCTTTCCACTTTATCCAATAGTTTTCCTTTGGAGATTTTATCTTTGTTGGAGGCTTATAATCCATGAAATAAGCCCATTATTGTTTGTATTCCTTAGTTTCCTCCATCATTCCTAACATTGATTCATGGATTTTATCCACATGGGATGGATATTTGTTTTTCAATTCCATTCATAAATATATATATGGTAGTTTTTTATTTTAGTAAGAACAGACTAAGGTAGTTTTTTGGAGTTTCAAACCACATATGTTGTTTAATTTGTTTCATTATTAATATTAACCTAATTTTCCAAGGAATAGTGATTCCCTGTTGACATCTATCATTAGAACATATAGGATTGGATTTTTTTTTTAAATTTCCTGAAATTTAATGTGAAATTTATTTGGAAATATTGTTATAAACCATCTTTATTGATGTTATGAAAATTTGGGAAAATTTATTATTATTCAATGTAGATTATTTCTTGATTTTAAAATAATGATTTAAAATATTTCATATTTGTTATTCATTAAAGTGGTTTGAAATAATGGTTTTAAATAAATTAATATTTTTATTATAATGTACACAAATGATTGGATTGGCATTACCTTTATCTTACATGGTTGTCATGTGTTCATCTTCATTGATCTGACATTATGGGAGGGATTTTTTCCAATAGGAACTAGATATATGGTTAAATTCTGAAAACATGGTAGGTCAAAGAGATACTACTCATGAATATTTAACATTCACATGGGAAAAATATGTGGTTGTGTTGAATTTTGAACTACAAAATAGGCATGTTGATGGAGTAAAAATGGTTAAAATAATTTTTTTCTTTCCTGGGAAATGTTTTTTTGGAAAACTATTTTTGTATGAAAAATATTTTTAATGAAATAAATTTCATTTTATTAAATCTATTTAATGTTTTTAATATATATTTTTATTGAAATCTTGGAACATGTTCTATAATAGTGTCTTGAGTATTGATTTCATTTGGGGAAATCCTACTATGTCTAATAATCACACATGGATGGGTAAAATGGTGTGTTTTGATATTTTTAATTCGGGATGAAGAAAAGTAAATGTATCTTATTTTCCTAGTAATGTTCCATGATATCTTTGGAATTAATTTTGGAATTTGATCATGGGTTTTTTTAGTTCCATAGTTATGTATTTGGAGTCTTTATTCCCTGTTAGGCTTGTCATCATCATTTTACTTTTATATGGTTATTTTTTTATTGATATTATTTTTGTCTTTGTATTACTGTAATTTTTATTGCATTGTTCTCTTGCATCATATAGTTCCTATTTTCTTCATTTTATTCACAGGTTATATGTATTGTTTTCAAAGTGAAAATATTCCTCAGATTATAAATGAATCCCTTGTAATTTAATTACTACTTTTGGTATCTGGGGAATGTCACCAATGGTCTACCACTTCCACCACCTATTCTTAATCCAATAGTTGAGGGTTGTGATGTTAGAAATAGGGTTATATTTTTTGATCCTTGGGTATTAGTTTTCTTAGACAAAGATTTAGAAAATTAGTATGGCTTAGTACTCGAGTTTGAATGGTATCATAGAGTAGGATTAAAATTAATTAAAATTTATATAACAAAAGGTATCTGTAAACAATTTTTTTTGAACATCATGTGATCAATGTCTTTGCGTTACTGATTCTTTTGAGGAACTTATAGTATTATTACTTCATTTTCGTGGTTTTAGAAAATGAGAATAGAATTACATGGATTGATTGAGATGACTACCCACTAGTGTTTCCTATCTTAGTTTTTATAATGAATTAGGATGATTTAAAAAAATTTATTTTTAAATAAATTTAAACTATTTTGAATTTTATGATTATGAAAATGAGATAGTATATTTATATATATAAATTTAATTATTTTTAAATGTAGTGTTGAATTTTAAAGAATGATTTGAAAATTGAAAATATGCAATTTTGGGAAATCCATTCTATGATTGTTGAGATGTGGTAAATTTGATATTATTAAGCATTAATTTTCAATTGTGTGAGACCCAATTAAATTTTTTCATTATATATACAGTACTTGTAAGGAATAAAAGAATCAAACAAGAAGAATATGTTATAAATGTGGTTTCACCTTAACTAGAGCTGATCCAACAAATGGTTATATATATATTCAATGATTTTCAAGAAATGGATAGAGTGAATTTAATGGATGAGCCCAAATAAGTGCATCATTCTGTTTAGTTCTAGAAGAAGAATACACCCATCATTCAGGGAGATTAAGAACCCATGAAATTAAAGGATGACCTCAATAGGATGAATCAAATTACTGATTTATTAGAAACAAAAAAATTTATTAATGTATATTTTTCAATGTACATACTGATTGACATATTCTGTTAGTTGTGGGATTAATCAGTTCATTCAAAATATGAAAAATGAATTTGTTGGGAGGATTTTGAATAATTGTTAAAAAAAATTCCATCCTTTCAATTTCATATATGAAAGAACTGTGATCATTTCCAACTTAATTAAATAGAATATCTATATGATAAAGTACTCGACTAAATTTATGAATTTTATCAACATTTCACATGAAGATTCTAATATTTCTCCCTTAAAGGAATACATTTTGTAATTACTGTTAAGGCTGGAGATTCAATTTATGATTTTCATTCCATTGTATAACTTATTATGTAGAGACGATCAATAGAGAGATAGTGGGGAAAGAGACATCATGGAAAAAATGGTGGGATGGAGCATGATGATACCTATAGGAACCCTGAAAAAATATAACATTTTTAAAATTTAGAATAAGGAATCATATTTCCAATGTTGTGGTATGACTTAGAATTATACAACTGGATCATTAAATATTTCTCCAAAACAAAAGTGAAATATTTGCTATTTTGAGTGTGGATTTTTTTATCACATGAAGAAATATTTTATGGAACCACCTAGATCAAGCCAATATTTAAATATTTATTGGCATGCTATGTAATATTGTCACATTTCCCCTTGTTTAGATTCTTGAGACACATATCATGTTTTATAGATGTCGTATGATTCATTGAGACAAGCACAATAGAAAATATATAGTCAACAGAACCGAGTTAGACATGGTGATTTTAGGAACACCATGAATCCTCAAAAAATGAAATCATAATAGGGTAAAAACATAACTTTATATAACCAAGTGTAAATTCAGTTTTCACGAGTCAATTGATCTTAGGTGTATCAAACAAGGTGAGGATGGTGTAACCAATTGCTCTGCCTCATAGCCCGAAAGACCAAGATATCTTTTGCAGATTGTCAGATGATATCAATAGAGTGGGAAGGACAACCATATTGCTGATTGGTAATGTAGTTGGTAGGATCAGTCAGTATAATCTTGCAGGTGAATCAAAATCTAAAATCAATGAGGAAGATACTACTATTCAAACAGCTTGTGAAAACCAAGGGTGGTTTTATAGGACACTAAAAAAGGGACTCAGTTCCTGGGGTGTGGCTTCTTACATCCCGGTCATGCTAAGGAAATAGCGAAGATCTCGCTGGATTAGGGGGGTGGCATGGGTTCACAGAAAACTCCATTGGGTGGAAGTGGTTATATATCTGGAAGGGAGTTACAAATGATGGGTGAGGAAAGGGGTCCAGACATGATTCATACAATAATCACCTTGTGTAATAGCTTTTATGGATTTTTTGAGGCTGATGTGAATTCAGATTCCATTCCCCTAGTAAGAGAGATGAGGTCTGCATGAAAGAATCCAATGGGACTGAACATAGTCAATCAGCAGATGAGGATTCAAGTCAAAAGAGTAATATGGTTCTTAGAAAATGGAAGGGGAGGAATGACTACTCTTCGCAACCCCCACCCCCCTTGGAGACTTTCTCTGCAAATATGATGAACGACAATAAGATGATCATGGAATCTCCAAGCCATCACAAGCCTGAGTAACATGATGATCAAAACATGGTTCTTTTTTTAAGATCCAAAGAAGAATGTATTGACAAGGACTTCATGATCAATTAATTTGAGGAGGAGTCATCCAAAATTATGGGTATTTTCATGGAGGTGTCTCTCAATGAGGAACAATTTTCATGGATTGAAAGACATGAATAAATTCTAGTAGGGGGTTTCGACAGAGGGAAAATCAGCATTGAGGAGTAAATTTAGTCTTGGGACCAACTTTCTTCTGAGTTTGAGAAGAGGATACTAGAGCTACCTAACCGACATGTTTCATCTTTATCCTGGAAACATTTTAGGGAGAGTGATTTGGGTAATATTAATTTTCTACTTAATGATTCAGTTTGTACTGGTGTTTTTGGACGGTCTGTTTGAGAGGATTATTTGCGAGTGATGTGCAGTCCTTTGGATCTTCCTATTGTATTTCTTTTTTTTTGGATATTTGGGGATTGTTTCCAACTCCTTTCTTGGATCATGCCATAAGGGTACCGGAGAAATCCGTCTTTATTGGTGCATGCCTTTTGTTTTGGGATTAATGAGAGGGTATGTCTTTTCCATCGGTACCATGATTGTGCACTTCTGCAGGTACTTCTTTCCAAATATTCCTATGTTGGTAGAGTCTTATTGTCATGGACCAATTTATGTGGTTGGTCATTTCCAATATTTTGTTCTAGTTTTTAATTTTATTCTTGTGTTATGCTTTAGTTCAAACTGATTTTGTGGTTTCTCACAATTTATTCAAATGTTTTTAATAATAAAAAAGTAATTTTCAGCTATGAGAATCTCATTCCTCTATTTCTTCACGTGTTGTTTTTCTTCAGGATCTATATGTTGGGATGATTCCATTTATTTTAAAATTTCAAAATCCCCTAGGCTAATGACAATTTTGATCCACTATATGAAAATCATTTTCTATAATGATTTATGGATATGAATTGATATGTGGTTTTTAAATGATTTATATGTATATATTTTAAATATTCATGAATATCATTTAGTAAACAATTTTCAAATTTCAATTCGATTTTTATACCCAAAGGGTTAGTATTATGACCAATGATGGGGTTGAGAATCTCATTAGATAATACCGAAATTTAAATATAGGTGAAAAATTCTTGTTGAAACCAGTAGTGGGAATTATCATGTACTATATGGAAACATTAACCATAGAATTGTTGCATAAGATAGAGAATAGTAGTTTCAAAGATGTTGTTGATCATTTTATGGATTCTTTTCATCAATATTTATTAGGGCTTCCACACACATGTGAATTTATGAATATGAGTAATCTTCGCATATAGAATAGTCTTATTTCCATTCCATAATTAATTATAGAACCATAAAAATTGTCAGAATGGAAGTTATATTTGGAAGAGTTTTAAATGAAATTGTTCATTCAGTCTAGTTCATTTTTGTGGTAAAAATAATCATATCATGGAAATGGTGGATGGAAATATCCACCTCTATGTTGATTATCCGAAGATTAATCATGTTATGAGAACTATACTATATCAACATCCATTCATTGATGATATTCTAGATCAATTTAAGGGATCTCATTGGTTCTATAAAATTTACATGAGAACATTATATCACCAATTAAGGGTTAAGAGGGATTTAATTATACAGTTAGATTTAATGAGTTGATATGGACAATTCAATTTTGTAGTTATGCCTTTTAGTCTTACGAATGGACCAGCGGTAATTATCTAATTGATGAATAAGATATTTAAAAGGTATCTATAAACTATTTTGTTGTTGTTTTGGGATGGAATATTGGTGTATTCTAGGATAAGGTATGATCATGAGAAACACGTGAAGACAATGTTGGATATTTTATAGGACTATCCTCGGTATGATATACTATCAAAGTGTGATTTTTTTTTGATACAAGATGAATGTTTTCCAGGACATGTATGTTCATAAAATGTTTTTTCTATGGATCGATAATACATAGAGGTGTTTATATCTTGGGAACACACAATGATTTTCTATGACAAATGACGTTTCCTTGGATTAGCTGGTTTTGACCGAATGTTTTCATAAAATTTCACGACTAGTATCACCAATCACATATTTGCAAGGGAACATTTTCCAATTCAATAGAATGAGTAAGTTCCGAAGACTTTTGTAGAGATTATGTTCCCCCTTACATCATAAAAATTCAAGGTATTTATGGAAATATGAAAAGGATATATAGTTTATTATTTGGCTTCAAGATGTGGGCTTGGAGATGTTCTCTTATAGAGATATTGTGTTATTTCTTCTAAATCACCTTTGACTATTTGTTTCATCACGAGGATGAAAAGGCGAAAAGGGTAATTCCTTAGATAAATTGGGATAAGATAGATGATGAAATCCATTATTTTCAAATCCATAGAATGTTTTTCCCCTAGGGTTCCCTAATCACCATCTCCATAGAACCACTTGTGTGCAACCCCAAATGCGTGACTAGACAACATTCACCAAAGGTCTAATTTTAGCCTATAAGTACACGCTTTGGTCCTTAATTTGAAAGGAAGAATTTCCATAATGTCCTATCATTCATCTGATTTCTATATTACATTGCTCAGGACCTCTAAAAAATTCATGGTAGTTTCCTAACGCCTACCAAGAGGGAATCAAAGAAGGATAATGAGACATAATTACATGTAGTGTTAAAATTAAATAAAACATTAGGAACTAATTTTACAAACCCCCTGAATTAAGAATAATAGTTCTTTCATATTTCCTCAAATAATAACATTCACTCCTCACTTCATAGAATGCCTATAAAGATCCTTGAAATCTTCATCCATGTCTCTCCCATTTTTAGTCATCCAATTTTTTTTGTTACCTATGAGCCTATAGTTCTCCCATGCCAACATTCATGGAGGACCCTTACATGACCCTCCTTGGTTCACCCTACCCCCTACCCATTGTGATACTTGCATTTATAATTATACAAAGACACCCACACAAAGTATTATCCTTCAATGGATCCCTTACATAAAAGAGACCATGTGGAATCCTAAACCAAGACCTCATAATTTACAGAACCCTAAGGAAGGCACATCATCATGTCTCCCATTTGGATTTAGAGTTTTATGGTAAGTGGGTTCATACACATTTCATTAGAGATTTCTGGGATAGTCGAGGTGTATGTATATTTGGATATCAATTGTCCCACAGACCCTTACCCTAAGGAGAATGTTGTGTAATTCCCAGTCATAGATTCCGGGGATAGGACATTGTCTACACCTTATCATCTCTAAGACTTGCGCCCTCTTGTTCCTAATAAGAATGGTAAGGATCACACTTGTTTTTTCCTTAAAACTGTAATGATATCATACTTCTGATGTAGAACAAATTTTAGTGGAATCATCACATCGTAATCCCCTATCCTTTAAAGAAGGAGGTCTGAATATTTATTCTCTATAATTCCTTCACCTTCATACCTTCTATACCATGAACTATAATCCAATGTAATAAAAATATAAGGATGTTTTATATCCCAACCACTTCTACTATAGACATATCCTCTTCAACCATGTCCCTAGAATCTTTCATAATTGATGTAGGAAATGTGTTTGGTTTGTCAAATCTTTCACATAATCTTGTTTCTCACACCGAGCATGACACACAAGATCTAAGAGTTTGAAATGATCACGCCACCCACACAATCTACCTAATAGATTGAACTACAAGAACCCTAATTATTATTTTCTAGGACACATAGGATACCTACATAGAGCTTGATATCAATAGAAATATCCTTAGGAATAATCCCCAAACATAATCCCCTTAATATGGGTGCCCTACATAGGATTAAAAATCATTTTATAAAAAAATTCCCTTATTTAAAACATCCTTCATGGTCCCTTGAAAAAGAATATACATCTAAGTAATAATCCCTAACATATCATCTCAAATGAAAATACTTATCTATGAGACATACACATGAGAACCTCGATAGGAGTGCATCCTCACCAACTAAATACATGGGATTTGATTCCCAACCAAATGGGATATGTAGGAATCCCCCATGAGGTTCATACCCATCACCCAATACTAACCATGTTTTTTAGGCCATATCACTAGCATGGGATAATTCAACATTGAAACACATATAACATCCATTTTACTTGTCTTTCATAGGTATAAGTCAAACAATAATATTTTAATAGGAATATTCCCCCTAAAAATCCATTCCACATGATGTCAAACTAAATGGTTTGGTCCTTATCAAATGACCTTAAAAGGAATGATGTGTCCCATTAAGTGATAGTGAACTATATGGGTTGTGATTACTTGCACAATAATATGTTGGAAGACCATCTATGTGTTCTATCCCAACATCATAACAACATAGATCTACTAATAGAATGACTAAATCTAGAGTGACACTCATTTACCTAGAATACCTTATAATCTACAGTAAAAAACTACATGGATTGAAAACCAACATCATCGTAATAACATCCAAATAATATTGAAGTAGTATATAATAGGACTCTATCTTTGGAGAATATCTTATATGTACAGATATTACCATTAAATAAGAACCTAAAATGAATTATAATTAATATAAATTTCATACATGCTAATAATTTTTTTCTAATATTGAGCTAACTCATGGTATAAATGGTAACTAATGAATTAGTCATGAACATATCTTAAATCAATAGTAGAGTCTTATAGTAGGAGATAATTCCTACTAAAAGGGTGTGATTAGCCTAGCATCCCATCCTCTAAACCAATGTGAGTTCATTACAATAGTTGGTCAAAATTCGAAATGAGTGTCTGCCTTTGGAAAGAAGGTCCCTATGCTTATAAAACCATTGGGTGATTCTAGTTCATTGAAAAAACACAATGGAAACGGTTCAAAAATAATTATTTTCCCATAGAAGTCATTTTCCAAGGGAAAGAATCGCGAAAATTATGTTTTTATTAAATTAACTACCAAAAACAAGATTTACAGGGAGCTAGAATAGTCCATTCTTTGAATACATGTTGTCATTTACTATTGGGTGAAACATTTATGGTGTTTATGGATAATAAAATCATGGAATATATGTTCTAACTGAGTTAAAAAAACATTATACAAATAATATATATTTTTTATCTATAAATTTGTAACTATTACTATAGTACACATAGAGTTAATTTAATTTAGTGTAAGATACACTACGAAGAATGTAATATGGTCAAGTTTGAGAAAGAGGCTTTATATCAGTGGCGGTTGATGTTAGGATTAGTCAATAGGAACTTGGGATGTGAATAATGAGGTACAGTATCAGTTTTCATTCTAGTTACATTATCTCTAATTAGGTTGATGTAGTTAAATAAGAAAAAAATATAATTCAAAATGGGTTTTAATTAAGTCAAAACTCAATGATGGGGAGGCCGTTGTCGGATGGAAGATATATGTGATTTTAGTTGTAAGGTTCCAAAATTAGAGGGTTGTACATCTGGATTTTCATGGAAAACTTCTTCTCGTTTTCCATCATCCATGATTGTTTGTTCATCCTAGAATAAAAGTTATCTATAAAGCATTGAATGCACAATATTATTTGGTTGGAAGAAAAATAATGGTTGATTCATTTTTAAAGAGATTCCTTACATATAATTATGTTATGGAATAACACCAAATACTAGTGGTTATGTTGAATTATTTAACTATTCATGTTTGAAAATGGTAAAAGATAGATAATGAATTTTTTACCGGTCTCCCATGGATGGTTCAGATCCACTATTCCTTAACGGTGACTATGGATCAGCTCACAATGTTGGTAAATTTCATATATATTTTTAAATCTCATATGGTTGAGGAGTTATCTAAAACAAATATATTTTAAGTATTAATGAGGCATGGAATACCATTTTTAATAGTATATGATTTATATTCAAGGTTTACATATCATTTACATATATCATTACATAAAAATCTTGGGACGAAGTTAACTATGAGTATTGCATATCATCCTATGAAATATGCAATATCAAAAAGGATGATTTAAATTTTATAATACATTATTATGTCATGTGAAATGGATTTTGGTGATTCATAGAAGGATAACATACCGCAAGTGGAGTTCACATATAATAATTGTTATCATTACTAGGTAGATATGGCTCTTTTGGATGCATCGATCGGTAATCCATTTTTTTACCCATGTTTAGGGTATAAATGGTGGAGACATAAATATTTAGATGGGGAAATATTTAATAGATAATAAATAATATTTATTCCATCATGAAAATGATGGATATGTCTTAGTGTCATTAGAAATGATATTTGGATCATCATTGATGGTTATTTTCATTCAAGGTGATATATCATGTGTTCTTTATAATTTCTCCATGTCTTCGACATCGTTGTTTTGGAATGTAAGGAATGATACCTCCTTGAAATATAGGCCCTTTTGAGATTCATGAATGAGTTAGTGAGTTGAAATATGGGATTGATTTTCCACTATGGTTTAATTAATTAAATAATTTGATTTAAATATATTTGTTGAAAAAGTATCATCTGGAACCTTACTATTTAATTAAATGGGATCACATTGATCTAGATACATATTCATAATTTTTTCATGTGCTATTAAGGATTGGTGATCGGCAAGAGAAATTATGTTTTTTTAAAAAATTGATCTACTGTGTATTTTAAAAAAATTGGTTGGATTCATGAAGAATAACGGAAAGGTTAAAAGAAAAAGTTAGAGAAATGAATGGATATAATTTAATCCAATAGTGGATTTCAACATTCTTTGTGGAGAAAGGCCTATTGTGGTAAAATGGAACACTCACATTTTCAGGTAAATAATTCTTTAATTATTTATTTTTTTATATTAAACAATTGTTATATGATTGGGAGGTTTTTAAAGAGTTTTTGAATGATTAAAATGATTCTTTATTAGTTAACTATCTCAGAATGGTTAGTAGAAACCATGAAAACCTCTAGAATTCATGAAAAGAGAAATAGTGGGCTCTTGGCAGGCACACGACTAGGAACATGGTTTGGTCAAATTTTGAGTACATCTAGGAGTAATGTTTCATGCTATAGATAGAGTTAAATCATTATTGGAATATTGTTTCTCTAACCATATGATACAAATATATATGGGGTATTTTCAGGATGTGGTTGGTGCATGATTTTCCTAACAATTCACCAAAACCTTTTAGAGTTGAAAATAAGTGATAAAACTTGTGGATCCAGTTCATATTTTCCTCTAAACAACTATTGTTTTTACATAAATAGAACCTAAACCAATTTATTCATATCTAAAAGGCTTTAGAGACATATCCCATTGACCCTAGAGAAATATTCTTGTGATTCATTCTTTATTGGAGACCTAAATTCATTGGCATGTTAATGTTCATATTGGTTTTTCATTGTTTCATTTTTCACCACTACCATAGATTCATGGATATAACTAGTTTTTAAGTGTTCAATGCTTTGTAATTCCATTCATTACTAAATAAGGCTATATTGATGATATAGAATGAGATCAATGATGAGTTTTTGGAGTTTCATTCCATGATTGTTGAATAATTTGTGTCTATATTTATTTTCAACTATGATTGTGAGGTATTTGTATTTAATCATGACGCCAATTTTTTGAAAATGAGGGCTTGAATTTTAATTTAATTAATTTTTTTCGTTATTTATTGGGGAATTTATTATGAAAATATTAGTATAAAACCTCTTTTTATGGTTTTTTAAAATTTATTAAATTTGTTAATGTGAAGAGTAATTTTTTTCATGATTATAAAATGATGTATTAATATAATTAATTGTTTTTATTCATGGAAATTTCTTGATATAATGTATATAAATAAAAGATATATTTTAATGAAACTGAATTAAAGGATTGGTTTGACATGGAATTTGGCATAGTTGGTTTCCATGTGTTCATTTTCAATTATTTGGCCCTATGTAATGTGAATGTCTCAATTGGAAATTTAGTATATGATTAGCTTGTGATGACTTGATATACATGACGATAGAGAGCTCGTGAGTATGGAACTGTCATCTAGGAATTCCGGGGTTATTCTGTGTAATCATTGAACAATGTAATTGGTATTATAATGGATTGAGAAATGATTTAATGGAATTAATTTTTTTCTTTCATGGAAATAGTTTTGGTTTTGAAAAATGTTTGGTTATGAAATCTAGTGTTTTTCGATATGGTTTGGATTTTATATAATCTATTTTAGAGTGTTTTATATGAAACATTTATATAAAATTTCTTACATTTATTATCATATTGGCATGAGTATGTATGTAATTTTGGTCAATTCTAATGATTATTATACTCACCCCAACATTCTACATTAATATTTTTTAGATATTGTAATTGAGACACATATAAAGGAATTATAAATCATTTCCATAGTGAAGAATCACGATACATTGGGAATGGATTGTGTAGTTGGATCTTGGAGAATGATGGATGTAACGACCCAAAGTTTTTCAATGGAAATTCCCTTCTTATAATTATGTCATAAAATCACATGAAAACACAACATAATGAACTAATAAGTGCAAAGTGACCTATAAACATAATTTTTTCACTTATGTGTTTTGAATTTCGAAAATATGACATACATTGTTGTGTTCAACATGATTTTTTGAGTCTAATGAAACAAAAAACGTTTCGGTAAATAGTAACGTACCCTTGAAAATAGTAACACAACCTTATGAATAGTAAATCATCCAACATAAGAGTAACCTTACCCATGAATAATTAAATAAAATTGAGACATCTTAGAAAGTGACAATTTGACCATAGTAAATGTTTTTGTATTTTTAAGTCATAAATGAATAATTATAATTAATTTATTTATTTAAAAGTAAATGTATTTTCCTAAAATTCTTTCATAAATTATAGAATCAATGCCTTATAGTTTTTAGGTAACTTTATAAGACCCTACATAATTTTTGAAAGCACTATAAAATCAGTTTTATGTTTTAAAAACTGTTTTTAAGTAAATTTTTATTTTTATTAAATATTAAATTAATAATATTTAGAAAATTATTTTTGAAAAATCGACTTAATTTTTGGATTTTAAACGTCGATAAATGGTTGGGGTGAATTTTTGGTATTTTTCTGAAATACTCGATTTTTTAATGAATTTTGAAATACCATAATTTACAAAATAAGATAAATAATCTAATTATAGAGTAATATGTGATGTTCTGCTGATGTGAGCCCACTTTGATCGGGATCACATGATAACATTTCTATTATTGGTCATGGAATACTAAATATTATTTTTCATAGGGGAAATTAATAAACTAATGAATTTTATATTAATAAAACCCCTCTCCCCTCCACTATAAATACCACCCTTCCCACCCACATTTCCTCACCCCTCTCAAGCTCCAAGACTTCTCTAATTTCTTCCCAAACATCTTCCCTATCCCCTCTCCCACGTGAATGAGTTGTGGTGTCCTCAAAAGGCCTAGCCTAGCTTCCTTAAGAAGGATCTCAAGAGGAGGATTTAAGAGGTAATTTCTCTCCCTCTTCTCCTTTAATTTCTATTCAAGTTCATGTTCATTTCTTGATCTCTCCCCACTAATATTCATCCAAATGGTATTTTAACTCCAGTATTATAAATATATTGTAATTTTATGATGCTAATGTGATATTATATAATCATACCCCTTTCCCTCTTAGTTTTATTTTATTAAAGAGAATGTTGTTTGTGGGGTGTTACTTTGTCCCCTTGAAGAACAACATGTTTTATTCATCCATTTATACCTTTATATCTGGTCATGAAACAATTTTTACTGTTTAAAAATAATTTATTATATGTATTATTACCTATTTAAATTTCTATAACTAACTTATGACCATATTTCTAGTGATTAAATAAAACAAGTTCATTATGATTGAAAAATCTCTCAAATTATCCCAAAAAATAATCAGTTAATTCTTATCTAATGATTCATAAACATGTATATAATATGATTAATTTTAAGATAATTAAATATAATATAATATCATTAATAACATTTAATATTATTTATGGATGTTTACCCTCGTTCTTCCCAAACTTCAATTTAAGAATAAAAGTGAACCACTCAAGAAAACCATAAAAACAAACATTCCCAAATAATGTCTTCAAACTCTATAACTCGTCCAAAGGAAAATAAAATCACATAATTAAACCATAAATAACCATATTCATGTAAACAAGGTTATTTATTTCTAATTAATTAATATAATGTCATTATATAGGACACTAAACAGATGGAAGCATTCAGATTCTAGGAAAAAGGAAATTCTCAAACCAAACTTTCATCCTCTGGGTTCTCCCTCTTTCACTCTATTTTAGATATGGTAACTCCATAAAGATCATTCATTCATCTTTATTATATCCTTTTCTGGGATATACATGTTTTACCTGGTATTTATGTTAAATTTCTTTTTCCAAAAGAACACTTATTTTAAGAAGACATCTTTTACTTCTCACTCAAAGTGGACGGTTCTGGAAACATGTATGTTATTCCATATTTCTTTTGGGAACCCAAAGATTATGAATGTATTCTTATGAGATGTAACCCATTCCTTTACATGTGTTATTTATGTTCAATTTTGATATATTTTTCATTTGGCATGCATGATAATGATAATTTTATGATGTGATCGGTGCGCCCAGAATTATATAGCACAATATGAATGTTTCAATGTGACGGGTGCGCCTAGAATTATACAGTTCTCCAATGAATTGGGTAAAGTGGTGAATAATATGAGTAAATGTGAAATGATTTGTGAACAATATGCTATCTTGGTTCACAATTATGTGTGGTAATTAACTACTAAGACATGATGTTTCATTTTTTTATGAATTGCCACAATTCAAATCTTATATTTATACTTCCTCTCATGTTCATGATTTCCTTACCTATGTCATAATTATGCTCATCCCATGCTATAGTCTTCTTATCTATCCTCTTACTGGTATTTTATCTCACCCCATTTGATGTATATCTTGATGTGGCTACATGTACTAAGGGGAGAAATGGTTCCAATAAGAAGCTAGAGAAGAAGAAATAAAATAAATGTTTATGCTTGATGTTGTAAAAGTTTTGAATGGTCTTAGATTTCCCAAGATACTAAACCTTTGGATCCTCTATGTTTAATTATATTATGTTTTTCACATTAAAATTATGTAATAGTAATTTAAGAAAAGGAAGGGTCTCTATAGTTGGTATCAGAGGTAGGGTTTAGTTAATTTGGGAATTACGATTAGTGAACACTAGAGAAAACCTCTAGCGTGAGACTAAGTACAAATATGCACACAAGATTATTTACATAGGGATCCCATAAGCTATGTTTTTGGTACAATTTTTTTAAATGAATAAGTTATCCACAACTTGTTTACTAATGTTTTGTTCTAACGTTTTCTATATTAGAAAATGGTGGGAACCAGGAGAAATCAGGCCAACAACTCGTGCGAGGGCCAATGCAAGGATTTCCTAAACGAAATCCCCAATTATTTGGGAGGTGGAGTTCAAAACATCATGGCTATGCATACCCAATTATCTGAGGTTATGAGCAATAACCATAATAATGGGAAACATCCACCTTCACAAAAGAGGAAGAATATGGCTATCAAATGTTTTATGCGGCAATGACCACCGACGTTTAATGGATCTTCTAATCCCCTATTTCCGGAATAGTGGTTCAACTCTATGGAGAAGGTCTTTTCTATGCTTCACTATTTTGAGATAGAAAAGGTGACTCTAGCCTTTTATCATCTAGATGGAGAAGCTGATCAATGGTGGGCTTTGATTAAGAATACCAAGACAATGGATGAAATTGAAGAGATGGAATGGGAATACATCAAGATAATTTTTCTTAATAAGTACTTCCCACGAACTCTTCGCACATTGATGGAGAGAGAATTCATAGAGCTCAAGAAAAAAGAAGGAGAATCTGTCACAACCTATGAAGCGAATTTCACACAGCATTCAAGGTACAATTCGGGTTTTGTTATCAATAATGATATCAAAGTTGATAGACTCTTTAGTGTATTAAAACAACACCTTTTAAAGGCTCTTGCAATTTGAGACTTTGGGAGATATGTAGAAGTTGTTTGATGTTCTATCAAATTGGAGATAGAGTTTTTAGAATGGTCTCATGGATGTGGTGATAAGAAACGAAATATGGAGTTTCAGGCTTGTGGATCGAATGAAAATTGTGGGAAGAAAACTCAATGACCCACATGTCCAAAATGTGGGAAGTTGCACCATGGGAACTACCTCAAAGGGACGGGGAAGTGCTTCATGTGTGGAAAAGAAGGCCACCATGCACAAGATTTTCGGAAAGACATGAAAAGGAAGGATAATGTAGCTGAAGAAAAGCGAGAACCACTCATGGTTCAATGCTACAACTGTAGGGAGCTAGGTCACTATTCCAGTTAGTGCACTATTCTGCGAGTTCTCGAGGGTAATCAACGTCAGCAACCACCAAAGCCAAAGGAACAAGGGAAGGATTATGCCATCACTACTGCAGAAGTGGAGAAAGATAATGAAGTCGTACAAGGTACACTTCATATTCACTAAAGAATGTAAAATGTCTTATTTTATTCTAGTTCTACGAATTCCATTATATCTTGCAAGTTTTCTAGAACTAGAGAATTGAGGCCATGAAACATTGATGTAGAGATATCTGAAAAAACATCAAGTGGTGAAATAAATTCATCCCAAGTGTTTGACTCTTATCTTATAGGCGTATGTGGGAAAAATTATCCTACGAATCTTGTAATACTTATTTTGGTGGAATTTTACGCTCTAATGGGAATGGATTGGCTCTCGTTATATAGAGCACATATCAACTGTCGGGAAAATGAAATATCTTTTCATATTCTGAACCATCCTATGCTTCTCTACAAATTCAAGGAAGATCATAAATATCCTTTGAAAAGTCCTTTATTGGTGTGGGTGTTGATTCCCTATGACGAAGCATACCTCACCCAAATTGTTGAGTCGAAGGATAGTGCCAACCTTGAGGAAATTCCCATCATGAGGGAATGTAGAGATGTATTTCCTGAAGAGTTACCCAGATTTCCCCTGGATCGGGAGGCAGAGTTCTCAATTGATCTCTTTCCTAAAGCTACTCTTATCTCGAAGTGTCTCTATAGGATGGCACCTATTGAACTAGAGGATTGAAAGAAGCAGCTGCAAGATCATCTGGATAAAGGGTTCATACGCCCTAGTGCATCACCTTGGGGTGCGCTAGTGCACTTTGTGAAGAAGAAGGATGGAACAATGCGGCTGTGTATTGATTAATGGGAACTCAACAAGATCACAATAAAGAAGAAGTATCCTCCTCCAAGGATTGATAACTTTTTCTATCTATAAAGAGGTTCTCAATACTTCTCAAAGGTGGATATTCATTCTATAAATCATCATGTAAAGGTGAAGAATGAAGATATTCAGAAGAATGATTTCCGAACAAGGTATGGGCACTCTGTATTTTTGGTGATGCCCTTTGGAATTTCTAACTCTCCTACAATATTCATGGATTTGATGAATAGAGTCTTTATACATTACCTTGAAATTTTTTTGTTAGTTTTATTGATGATATTCACATCTACTCCAAGAAAAAGGAGGAGCATTACGAACATATAGGACTTGTGTTGGTGACATTGAGAAAGGAGAAGTTGTACGCCATGTTCAGAAAGTGTGACTTTTGGATGAAAGAAGTCATGTTCTTGGGACATGTGAACACAAGTGATGGAATTTCATTGGATCATTCAAAGATAAAGGCGATTGAAGAATGGCCTAGGCCCTCTGGTTTGATAGAAATCCATAGTTTTCTTGAATTAGTTGGGTACTATAGACGCTTTGTGAGGAACTTCCCATGATTTTCAAGCCCGCTAACTAAGTTAACTAGGAATGGGGTAATGGATGTATGGATGGAATAATGTGAGGGAAGCTTCTAGGAGATAAAGAGAAGGCTGATCACTGCACCTGTACTCACAGTACTGAAAAGTGGATAATTTTTTTTGATATAAAGTGATTCTTCAAAGAAAGGCTTGGGTTGTGTTCTCAAGAAAAATGACAATGTGATTGCCTACGCCTCAAGACAGTTGAAGATCCATGAGAAGAACTACCGGACCCATGATCTAGAGTTGGAAGCCGTGATTTTTTACTTGAAAATCTTGCGGCACTACCTTTTGGAGAGAAATGTGACATATACACTGACAACAAGAGCCTAAAGTATATATTCACACAAAAGGATCTCAACATGCGTCAAAGGAGATGGTTAGAGCTAATTAGGGAGTATGATTTCTTTATTCACTATCATCCTAGAAAGGCGAACAAGGTAGATGATCCTATAAGCAGAAAAGAACCTGCTACTCTATCCATGCTACAGATTGATAAAGACCATATCTTCTTGGATATGTGAAGAATGGATTTGGAAATCATAAGGGCAGGGGATACATCTTACATTACCCAAATTATTGTGAAACCATCCATCCAGGAGAAGATTGATGAAGCACAAAGGGATGATGTGGGGATAAAAAAGAGGTTGAATGCAGTAAATAAAGGGAAGTTACAATAGTTCCATATCAACGAATATGGTGTGATTCAGGTTAGAACGTGGCTTTGTATAACTTAATCACCTTGGTTAAATAACGAGCTATATGATAATGAGCATAGCTCAACTTTCTCTATACATCCTGGGAGTTAAATGATGTACCGTGATCTCCGAGAACACTTTTGGTGGGATAACATGAAGAAGGATATTGCAGAATATATATCAAGGTGCTTGGTATATCAGCAAGTTAAAGCTGAGTGACCAAAGTCCAAAGGTATGATGCAGCCATTTCCTATACCAATGTGGAAATCGAAAAATGATACTATGGACTTTGTCATGGGTCTCTCAAAGTCTTCAAAGGGAAATAGTGCGATATGTGTTGTGGTAGAACGACTCACCCAGATTGCCCATTTTATTTCTATTCAGGAAGATCTCTCACTTTATTAACTGGCAAAGGTATATGTGAAAGAAGTGGTGAGACTGCATGGTGTTCCACTCTCAATTGTCTACGACTGTGATACAAGGTTCACTTCTAAATTCTGCATGAGCCTTCAACGTGCTTTGAGTACTAAATTAAATTTCAGCACAACCTATCACCCCCAAACTAATGTCCAATCTGAAAGGACTATTCAGACGATTGAAGATATGCTAAGATCCAACTATCATGAATTCAATGGTTGTTGGGATCAGTATCTCCCATTGTTTGAGTTATTATACAACAATAGCTTCCACTCGAGTATTCATATGGCTCTATTTGAAGCTCTGTATGGAAATCGATGTAGAACTCCAACCTGTTGGGATGATGTTGGAGAAAGAAAGCTACATGGACCCGATCTTGTTCAAGAGATGACTGAGAAAGTTCAAGTCATCCAAAAACACATCAAAGCTTCTCAAAGTTGGAAAAAGAGCCATGCTGACAACCCTCAATGGGATTTGTAGTTCGAGGTTGGAGATAAAGTCTTCCTTCGAATATCTCCATGAAGAGATTCATGTTATTTGAGCAGAAATGGAAGCTATGCCCAAGGTATATTGGCCCCTTTGAGAACCTTGAAGGCATAGGAGTTGTGGACTATCATCTTGCACTTACACCAAATATGGATCATGTTCATGATGTGTTTCATGTATCACTACTGAGAATGTACATACCATACCCCACGCATGTACTAAACATAGAGGTGGTGCATCTGGAAGCTGATATCTCCTATGAGGAGCAGTCAGTAGAGATTATCAATCAGTGGGATAAAGTTCTACGCAACAAGACAACCCATATTGTCAAATAGTTGTGGAGGAACCATAAGTTTGAAGAAGAAAATTGGGAACTAGAAGATGGAATGATGGAGAAAGACCCTCACCTATTTGTGTAAAGTGAAATTTTGGGGGTGAAATTTCTTAATGGGGTAAGAAGGTAACGACCCAAAGTTTTTCAATGGAAATACCCATATTATAATTATGTCATAAAATCACATGGAAACACAACATAATGAACTACTAAGTGCTAAGTGACCTTTAAACATACGTTTTTCACTTCTGTTTTTTGAATTTCAAAAATCTGACACATACAGAGTTGTATTCAAGATGATTTTTGGAGTCTAATGAAACAATAATAATTTTCATTGAATAGTAATGTACCCTTGAGAATAGTAACATACCCTTATGAATTGTATTATGACCCTTATGAATAGTAAATCATCCAACATAAGAGTAACCTTACCCATGAATAATTAAATAAAATCGAGACATCTTAAAATGTGACAATTTGACCTTAGTAAACGTTTTGGTATTTTGTAAGTCATAAATAATTATTTATAATTAATTAATTAATTTAAAAGAAACATTATTTTCCTTAAATATTTTCATAAATTATATAATCAATGTCTTTTAGTTTTTAGATAATTTTATAAGAACCTACGTAATTTTTGAATGCACTATAAAATCAGTTTTAATTATTAAAACCTGTTTTAATGTAAATTATGATTTTCATTAAATATTGAATTAATAATATTTATAAAGATTATTTTTAAAAATAGACTTTATTTTTGGATTCTATACGTCGATAAATTTTGGGGTGGAATTTATTTTTTTGTTCTGAAATACTTGAATTTTTTATGAATAGTGAAATACCATAATTTACAAAGTAAGCTATATAAGCTAATTATAGAGTCATGTGTGATGTTCTGCTGATGTAAGCCCACTTGGTTCGGGATAACATGATTAAATTAATATTATTGGACATGGAATAATCACTATTCCATTTTCTTAGGGGAAATTAATAAACTAATTAATTTTATATTAAGGAAACCCATCTCCCCTCCATTATAAATACCATCCTTCACACCCTTATTTCCTCACACCTCTGAAGCTCCAGGCCTTCTCTACACTCTTTCCAAGCATCTTCCCTAGCCCCCCTCTAACTTCCCTGAGATTATGGTCTCATAAATAGACCATGCCTAGCATCTTTAAGGAGGATCTCAAGAGGAGGATTTAAGAGGTAATTTCTCTTCCTCTTTATCATTTAATTTCATTTCATGTTCATGTCCATTTCATTATTTCTCCCCACCTATATTCATTCAAATGGTATTTTAACTCTATTATTATACATGTATTGTAATGTTATGATGATATTGGGATATTATATCATCCAACCCCCTTCCCATCTTCCTTCTATTTTATTAAAGGGAACGTAGTTCGTGAGGTGTTAATTTTTTACCTTCAAGAATGACAGGTTTTCTTCATCCATTTATACATTCAGATAAGGTAATTAAAACATTTTTATTGTTTAAAAAGAATTTTTTATATGTATTATTCCATTTTTAATGTTCCGGAACTATCTTAATTGTTGGCGCCAAAATATGGCACGAAAGGAAGGGACGAAAAAGCCAGCTGGCGTGCTACCTCGCGAAGCACCAACGCGAAGCACCGACACGAAGCGCCCCGATCATTGCGGCCTCGCGAAGCTCCAGTGGCGGTAACGCTCCGTGAACACATTTGACGTTGACGAGCCCGCCGCGAAGCTCCGGAGGTGGTAACCCTCCATGGATGACATTGACGTTCGCGAGCGTTCCGTGAAGCACCTGAGGCGGCGCACGAGTTCTGCTTCGCGGCGCCCCTTCCCTATAAATACTGGACTCCCCCTGAGTCCCAGGGACGGACAATCCGACCTTTCGGCTTCTCTTCTCACGAATCGCGAAGCACTCTTTTCCATGAGAATCATGAGCTCCGCGAGGTACTTCTACTTCACGAGACGTCTTTTCTTTGTCTCGTTTTGAGCCCCTCTTCCGAGAGGGATGCCCTTCACGAAGCTCAAGGGCGCTCGCGAAGGAAGGGGATTCCCAAGGGAACCTGGGCAGCTGCGGAGCGTTTATGCTTTGTGAAACACCCAACCTATACTAGTGATCTCTAGGCTAAGGCGGGATCGCTACACATCGCGAAGCACACTGCTTCACAGGACCCTGCTTCACAAGGCACCTCTTCTTCGCGAGGCAGTGCTCCGCGAACACCGTTCCACTTCGTGAAGCACCTTCCACCCACACCTATGCCCCATGCTAAGGCCAAGGCACTCCACTTCGCGAATCACACTCCTTTTCTTAGCAATTCCTCCTCCTGTATGACCCTCCAGGTTTGCACGATGTGATTTCAAAGTACCAAGGACAACACCTCCCATAGGGTTGCTTCACCTAATGCTTCTTCACATTGGTACGCTAACGGCTATTTCTTCCTCACATAGCCACGCTAACGTGGACCCCTTGATGGTTCGTTCCACAACCCCCCTTGATGATGGCCTTACTGGTACCTTCCCTTCCTGAAGGACCAGAGGGTACCGGTTATGTAAGTCCTAGGGGTGCGGAGTGAACCCACCTCGTCCGAGCTGCAGAACGTTAAACTACCAAGCACCACGTCCTCAACACATTACGTTAAACTGTGACCCGACCTCGTGCCCCTCACAAAGGGTCCCCCAAGCTCGAACATTTTTTACGCCACTCGTCTCCACGGGAGTGGAATCACCCATCCACAAGGGGTGATATCCTCCTTATTGGAGTGGCGTATGTTCTTAGGAGAAGGGCAACCCTAGTTCCCCAACGGATGGCTGCACCTCTGCATCTCCGTACTTCCCCACTACCAAGGTCAGTGGAGGGCGTGATAGGGAACGAGGCACCTCCCATCATTGGTCCCAAATCCCTCTTTCCCTGCGTTTTGTTGCACTTCGGGCCTCTATCTTGGAGTAAGTCCCAACACCATGGGCCGCCTAACGCGTAAGCCCCTCTTCACTTCTCACGGACGCATCCTTCGCGACGTGATCGTCAGGTCCTTGCAACCTCTTGTTTCTCACACCGAGCATGACTCACGTGGGCCTAGAGTGAGCACCGACCCTGACCCCCACCCAAAGAGAACCCCGAGGACTTTGATCCATGTCAAGGCACGGTACTTAGGAAGCCTCCAAGAGGTTCAAGCCACATTGCTCGGTCGCTCATTCACGTCGAGTTTCGCCATCGTCCAGCATGACGTTAAACTGTATGCCCCCCTTGTCCCGTATGACATTAAACTGCACACCAATTTGAACTACGAGGTCTTTGATCCATATCAAGGTGTGGTACGTAGGAAGCCTTCCTGAGGTTCATGCCCACCCATCATCATTTACGTCGAGTTCTACCTTCGTCCAGCATGACTTTAAACTGCATTCTAGTCCGACAGCAAGCCATTGTGACTAACCCGAACTACGAGTTCATTGGTCCATGTCAAGGCATGGTATGTAGGAAGCCTCTACGAGGTTCAAACCCACCATCCGGTCGTTCTGACCTCATTCACGTCGGTTCACCCTCGTCCCCCATGACGTTAAACTATATTCCACAACCCGAACTATGAGGACTTTGATCTGTGTCAAGTCATGGTACGTAGGAATCCTCCTAGAGGTTCAAGCCCATCTCCCATCAGACCAAGGTCCCTCATTTACGTTGGTTCTCTGACACCCACCGCCCGTCGTTTATTCACATCAGGGTTCACTACTGCCCCGCATGACGTTAAACTGTGTTCTATAAATCCTTTAAACTACGAGGACTTTGATCCATGTCAAGCCATGGTACGTAGGAAACCTTCCCAAGGTTCAAGCCCACCACTAGTGGACCCACGGGTCTACTTTCACGTCGGTTCATCGATGAAACCCTTTGAACTACGAGGTCTTTAATCCATGTCAAGGCGTGGTACGTAGGAAGCCTTACTGAGGTTCAAGACCATCTCTCATTGGACCAAGGTCCACCTTCACGTTGGTATGCGGACGATGCCCATTGGACCAAGGTCCTCCTTCACGTTGGTTCGCTGACGACATTCATCGGACCAAGGTCCACCTTCACGTTGGTTCACCGACGATACCCATCGGACCAAGGTACACCTTCACGTTGGTTCGCTGATGACATTCATCGGGACAAGGTCCACCTTTACGTCGGTTTACCGGCACCATCCCGAACTACGCAGACTTTGATTCCCTGCCACGGGGATACGTAGGAAGCTTCTTCAAGGCTCAAGCCCAACTTCACTGTCCCCCCTGCGATGGTCCCATTTCACTCCCCCTCCACTCCATTCATCCACCTATCACCCATCCCGATTCTCGCCCGTACCATCATATCTCGGTGAGATCATGTCAGTACGCTGCTCTTCATGGCCGCCCATGGGCTGGCCCTGGTATTGGCATCCCTTCAATGGAAATCCCCTCAATCCGATCTATCCAAGCTAATGCTCCGGTTGGGTTGATCCATCTCTGATGGACGTTAAACTCGCGGCGTACCCTGTGTTAAACACGGGAAGCTGAGGAAAACCTCAGATATGTGTCTATGACATATAATTCCCCGCGCTCGATGTGGGATGCCTCGGGCTTCCATTCCCTCGAGAAGCCCTGTGACCAGGGATAATAGACACACATGCCAGGTTCCCCAGCATCCAGACACGCTACTGATGCCTCAACGTGACTACGCCCCCGACTGAAGGTTTCCGCCCTGCCCAGACCCTTTGTAATGTCCCGAGAGAAGCAGTGTAATTAACCGGAATCCATGGAAACATGGCACTGGAAAGAGTTTCACGAACTACGTATTTAATCTATGAGGGAGACACGGACTAGGTGATGAGTTCTAAGGTGGAATCCACAAATGGAAGAACCGACATCCCATCATCCCGTTTTGATCAAGGAGCAGATGTCCCGGAATAAGGAGTGAATGCCTCCCGCCTTTGGAAAGCGTAAATGCGGGGCAACAGCTGCGCGTCCTCCATGGACGGATGCGCACGCCCCGGCAAAAGCGTCGGAAACAGAAATGGTGAACCTGATGTGAAATTCTTCTCCTCAATATGGAGATTAGTAGTGTTCGAGACACCAATAGATTGACATGTCACCAGATCCTGATATCCAGCGCCTGGTCCCACCAAGCAAATAGCGGGCCTGTCGTGAAACTCACTGGAAGTCAGGGCAGTAGAACGTGGGGCACTCCGTTCTGCTGCGTGTTTGAGAGGATCCTTCTTACAGACGTGGAGAATGGAAGGACGCTGGGGCACTGGTTGTCAATCCTTTTCCCTCTCAGTGCTGATGAGTTGATCCCTTCATTTCTTAGGAACCAGGTTGCTATTATAGAGACGCGATCACCGCCCGCTAGCCTGTGCAGGGGTAGGGGCAACATCGCCATAGCCACCCCACATGGCGCCGCTACTGCCACGCTGGCTGCCACATCGCGGAATACGGGGCGCCCACGCCCCCTTTCCCCATCAGAGGTCATCCAGCGAAGGTTGATCAACAACCTCATGCACAGGTACGAGGAGGAAGGGGTCATCCCAACTCTGGATATGGCCCGCTTGGACCTGGAGGCCTCCAGGCCCTACTGTCAACGCCGCCCTAACAGGCTGCACAGGGATCCCCTGCTCCCCACCCCAACGTTCAACCATTTCGGGAGCCTATCCCCGGAATGCCTTTACGACTCCTGGCCCTACGCTGATGAGGCGGGCGCCGTCCGGCTCAGCCCGCTCAGGGTCCCGACCAAAGGGCTCCAAGAAAGAGCTCACTCCCGGCCGCGTCAGCGCCGCCGTCCGGCTCCGTAGGAAGAGCAGGCGTGCCCTGCACCTGCACCAGCTCGCCTGACCCGACGTCAGTGCCGGGCCCGAGCTGAGGACGCTCGCCCAGGCGCATCGACGTCGACATCTACAGTGGCCCGAGCCACCACCGACGTGCATCATGAAGCCCCTGCATACACTGAGCAGGGCCACTCCTTCACCCAACTAGGATCGATACCCCAACCCCCCACGGGCAGGCTGGGTTGACTCTCCAGGTTGCAGGCCCAAGTGGTGATCGTCGCGAACTAACCCGCAGTGATGTCACCCCGTACGGAGGTCCTCCCCATACCACTACTCCACAGATCGTGGGCCTTCCCCGCTCTGAATTTCGTCATGGAGGTATGCCTCGTGCTACCCCCATCCCGAAGGAAGACCTGCCCCGCGGTAGTGACGCTCGGCGCAGAAACCTTCCCCGCGCCCACTATACAAGGTATGTAGTCCATCCTTCTGCCCCCGACCGCCGATCTGAAGGCACCGTCCATCCGGTCCTTCTCCAATGTGGGGGCCCTCCCTACGTCCTCTATGAAACCAGCGATGGTCCTCCTCACCCGAGCAACTCGAGGAGTGAAGATCAGCCTCGCTCCTCCCGCATCGACCATGGAGGTCCTCCCCATGCTCCTGCCGATTCCGACAGAGGCTCCGCCTACATCAGTGCTGTCCATGGAGGTCCTCCCCATGTACCCTTTGACATTTGCCCTGGTTCCCCTCGCACCTTGGCTATCTCGAGTGGGGGCCCTCTCCGCCACAGCGCCACAGCCGCCCCGAGACTCCATGATAGGGATCAGCCCTGTCCCGAAGAGCCACCCCAGGGCAGGAGAGCGGGTCGTCACCGCCATAAGAAGAATCCTGGGAAGGCCCAGGTGGAGATCAAACATGCCTGCTTCTCCGACTCTGAAGCGGAATGAGACTCAACGATGAAACATTCTCCCCGCTCCTCCATATCAAGGACTGGGGCAGGAACCAGACGCATTAGCCTCATTCTCCCGGAATATGAGGTCCACCAGATTCCCATCTCTCTTCGCAGGTACATCCAAGAGGAAGAAATCTTGGGAATTCCACAGGTCTCGACCGTGCAATCGCCGCCATTTTCACCAGAAGCGCCCTCTACCTCTACCAGAGATCACAGAGAGCTATTTTGGAGGCCAACGATGGTAGATTGACGAGATGACTGGTCACCGATAGCTGCGACTCCTGTGCTGGAATCTGTGGCTGTCAGCCCATCATATCATGACATCGGGGCCAAGTCACAATGCTCTTTGGTGGATGGCCCGGAATTCGGCGGCCAGTCAGCCCGTTCACCGTATTCTCTGCCGCCGAGTTTGTTATCCCATAGGTCCGCCTCGGTACCGCTACTGGTCCCTTAGCCGCCCTGGTTGATGAGTGGGGCAATACAGGGCCAGACCCCGAGTCTGGACCCAGGAGCTTATAGAGTATTCTTGCAGCCGATTACTTCCCGGAGAAGTTCTGGCTGACGGAAGCGCTGAATTTTCGGGTACCAGAGTCTCTTACCCCTGAAGAAGTGGGGTTATTTTGTCGAACCCTATGGGAGACACACATCCGCCTTCATTACGAACGGGTGGTGTACCCCATAAGTCGAGAGAACTTCGAAGAAATCGGGGAGCAATGTCGCCTGATCGATTCAGCCGCACTCCTTGTGGCCCAGCACCCTAAGTCGCCAGGCCGCCAGAGCGCCCTTCAATGGAAATGTGTTAAGAGTTTTAAAGCACTCCGCAGAATCGTCAGGGATGCTACCCCCCATTTGAAATTCCATGGTTGGGGACACTATGCCGCTCTCATCTTCTATCCTATCTGACGGCATCCCGATTCGCTATGCGACATCGAGGACATGCCCTCGAGAGGGGTCGCGGTCCACATGGCTGATGTAGTGGACAAGGAAGATGAGATTGAATTCCTTGATGGAGACTTACCCCTCGAGGGTGTACCGCCAATGCTGGACCCATCAGGGAGGGTTACCCGTCAGCAGAGGAACCTGCTAGGCCTCCCTGTACCCACCGAGTAACTGGTAGTCGGTCGAAACACCGACAAGGGTATGGAGCACGTCAGAACTGTCAAGCACTCCGACCCGTCCGCCTCTGTGCAAAAAACGTATGAAGATCCTGAGAAGGCCACATTACGCCAGCATCTTGCTGAGCAGATGAGGCTGGTTGACGAACTCTTGGCTGAGCGCGCCGCAGAGCGGCGACCCGACTATGGTGATCCCAGGCCGGGGCAGCAGGGGCAAGAACAATCCCCCCCGGTGAGATGCCTCCAGGAAACCCTGATCATGCTACTGCCGCAGACAGGGAAGAAGCCGGAACGTATGGCAAGAGGGCGCGATACGTCTCACCAACCCCCCCCCCCCCCCAGCGACGGGGCAATCTGAAGAACCCAGTCCCGGTTCCCCTAGTCGCCCCGCAGGTCGTTCCGCTAGTTGATCCACGAGAGGCCGAAGCCATCTACCGTGTTGAAAAACCTGGAAATGCACTTGTGGTTAGGGATCCCCGTCAAGACAAGGACCCCCACCCAGATGATCTTATTGCGGCGCTCACAGCCCGCCTCAAAGCATTGGAAACGCGGCAGGTGGTGGTCCCACCGGATGGCAAGCCGTATCCCGCATGGGTAGATGATATGCCCGTACCCCCGAGTTTTGGGAACCCCACTTTCTTGCCTTTCAACGGGACAAGGGACCCGCCACAGCACTTGGCACATTTTTCTTCCAGGTGTGGCCCCATGCTGGGGACCCCGGCTCAGCAAGAATCTGCCAAACTCCAGTGTTTCATACAGAAATTGGAAGGTCCAGCATTCGTCTGGTACAACCAGCTCCATATCGGATCGGTGACCGGTTGGGAGGACCTCCGCCGGCAGTTCCTGTACCAGTTCAGCTCCACCACGCGGAAGACCAGCATTGCAGACCTCTTCAAGTGCAAGCAAAGGCCTGATGAGCGGGTTGCAGATTTCATCGCCCGGTGGAAGGGACTTACATATTACCTCAATATGCCACTGACTCAGGAGAAATTACTGAAGATGTGTGTGGGGAATGTCAAAACGGAGCTGGTACCCTGCCTGATTACCCAGAACTACCCTGGTGGGTTTAGAGATTTCTCAGATAAGGCTCAGTGCCTTGAAAAAGCCATGCAACAGGCTAGTCAGGCACGTTTGTTGCCCCCAATGATCCCAGCCAGGAGGACCGCCAGGGCTAAACCCGCCGCGGTGGCCCAAATAGAAGCCCCGAGGTAGCTGGAGTTACTTCCGGTGGCACCATCCCCACAACCCCGTAGAGGTCGTCCACCTCAAGCATAGGCTCCTACCCAGCAGCGACCGCCTCAGAACCGACAGGTTCCCCCGTGGAATGCGCCACCGCCACCTAGGCGAGAAAATCAGGTGCCGCCTCCTCGGCAGGCCCCTCCGGACCCTCGTCAGGGCCAGGCCCCCAGGGCCCCCTACCTGGAAAGTAGGCACCATACTTATTCGTTCAACGAAAATCAGGTCCCTGGCTACTTCCAAAGCGCTCTAGAGCAAGGTATTGTGCGTCTGCCCGAGTGCAGAAGGCCAGCAGAGGCGAATCTCACTGATCACCCCAACTACTGCCCTTATCATCGGATTCTGGGGCACACCCTCAAGCAATGCTATGTGTTTAAATACAAGCTTCAAGACCAGGTCAACAACAACATAGTCAAGTTGGGCTCGACACCAGCACAAGTGGTGAGTGTATTTGCAGGATCAGAGATCGGCAGCGACAACGAAGGCGAGTGGCAGCAGGTCCCCAGTCGCGGATCCCAGAAATACGACGACTGGATGGCTCGAAAAACCGTCGTCCGTGCCCATGGTATCATCTGGGCGCACCTGAAGCAGTCAGAACCTTCTGAAGAAGTAGCTGGTGCCTCCGCATCGTCTTCACAGTCGACCTCTTACCAAAAGGGAAAGCAGCCGCGACGCAAGAAGAAGCAACGCGCACCACCGGTGCCGTCGTCATCCCACCCTCTCGGCAACTTTATGCCCCCTGAAATGGGGATTCCTCCCAGAATCCGCCCAGCGGAGGATGACTCCTCGAGTGACATCCAGGGGTATGCTTCGGTTAACACCGTGGAGATGGTAAAGCCCTATATGACCCCCGACGAGGGGGAACACTTGGAGAACCTCCCCAATGTTTCTAGCCGATGTCAACGTCAGTGGAATCACAACGGCGCCAGTCATCAAGGTACGTCAGCGGGAACTTTTGGCCAAGCCGTGCATGCTACTAAGACCAGACAGCAGGCTCAGCGCAGAGCTCAGCACGCGCAACCCCATCTAACGCCCTCAGCTCTACCTCCACCACCGTTTGTGCTATTAGATCAGGTAGAGATGCCTCGTTCATATCACAGTCAGTCTTGCCCAGATATAGGACAGCCTCCGCTGTCCAATCCTAGTCCGATGACTACTCTCCAGGCTTCAACTAATAGGCAGCAGGATGTACCCCGTACTAGTCGATCACCGGTTCAACAGGCAGGACCCGCTATGCCTCTAAATGCCGAACGACCTCCTTTAAGCAGAGGTTCGCGTTTGGCACAAAAGTATGATGTCCTGAAGCACCTGGGTGACATTACAGCGAGGATTTCTATCCTTGAGGCCCTTCGCCTGTCATCTGAAATGCGCGAGGCACATTACGAGGCCCTAAGGAGCCTCCTTCAGTTTGAGACGGAGGTAGAAGCTGCAGAAGCCTTCCATACCGAGACAATTGAAAACGCCGAATGTCAGGCGATTATCTCATTCTCCGGTGAAGATGAGGACCCTCCTATACAGGGGCACATTCGCCCGTTGTACATCACTGGCCACTTCAATGGCGTGGAAGTTCGCTGCTGCCTCGTTGACACGGGTTCCGGAATCAATCTAATTTCGACCCGGACGTTGCGAATGTTGGGTCTGTCTGAAGGTGATTTAACTCCCTCTGACCTCAGAATCCAAGGGTACGACAGAACTGAGCAAACCCCAATCGGAAAGATCCTCCTGAAGACTCAGTTTGGTGGCTTAATTTCCAGCACCGAGTTAATGGTCGTCTCTCAGAACACCGCCTACAACACGTTTATGGGTAGGCCATGTATCCATCGGCATGCAGCGGTCCCTTCTTCGTATCACCAGTGCGTCAAATACTCACTCAACGGTTGAGTAGGCGTGCTCCAAGGAGATGCGTCCCCTTTCGCTTCTTGTGAGGCCCGCTATCTGGATGTGGGTTATTAAAAAAGTAAGGATAAGCAAATCCTAGTAAGTGAGGATTAACCCGCCCCGATCACACGTGATCCCTGGGCAAGCATGGATGACGCCTACATCCTCCCGATCCACCGGTTGGAGGCCACGACCCCCGACATGGGGCAATGTTTTGTTGTTTCGGGTACGCAAGGAAGGCATGTTCATGTGTCCAAGCGACGGTGGAAAATCACCTCATACTCCTACATCAACCAGGATCAGGTCATCCCGGAACCTCCTACCCCTGTATGGTACTGGAATGTCAAGCTTATAACAACGACAGTCCACCATACGTGTCTCTTCCGCCGGGCTGGAATCCACCGACTCAGGCCGACACATCACTACTGCTTTGATATCACCAAACATGGCCCCTTAGGCTGAAGGCCAGATGGGATAGGGTCGACTGCCTTCATTGCTATGGTCTCAATGGCAAGTGAGTCTCCCGATGTGATGACTGCTGCTGCCCAAGACGACACAAGCTGCCCCTCAGATTTTGATAGCCCAGAAGTATCTCCCATCACGGGAAGTTCCCCCACGGGTGGGGAGGAAGACCTGGAGGATGCTCCCCCCATCTTTGAAGAAGACGTCTCTACCACGGTTGATGAACTGGTATAGGTGAACCTTGGTAGCGAGGTAGATCTGAAACCCACATTGATCAGTGCAGCCATGTCCCCCGAGGAGCGGCAACAGTACGTATACTTCCTCAAACAACACTGTGACGTGTTTTCCTGGAGTTACAACGAGATTCCAGGACTAGATCCCCAGGTAGCCGTTCACTGTCTAGGCCTCCCGGCGAAACATCATGGGTTGAAGCAGCCCCCCAGGAAAATTCACCCTTCTCATGGTGCTATGGTTAAGGACGAAGTTGATAAGCTTATCAAATCCAACTTCATTAAGGAAGTCCAGTACCCCAAGTGTCTTGCCAAAATTGTGCCAGTCAGGATGAAGAATGGGCAGATCAGAGTCTGCATCGACTTCTGTGATCTTAATCGCCACTGCCCAAAGGATGACTTCCCACTTCCGGTGACAGAGTTATTGATTGATGCCATGGCCGGGTTCCAAGCCCTCTCTTTCATGGATGGATATTCTAGGTACAACCAGATCCGGATGGCCCCCAAAGATGAGGAGTCCACTGCCTTCAGGGATCCCCAAGGTACCTTTTTCTACCGGGTTATGCCATTCGGTTTGAAGAATGCAGGTGCCACTTATCAGAGGGACATGAATCGCATATTCAAACTGATCCTCGAAACATTGGTGGAATGCTATGTGGATGACCTCGTAGTCAAATCATGTCAGTGCCAGGACCATCTCAAAGACCTCGAGAAAGTGTTCGGTTTCCTCCGTTCCCGTCACCTAAAGATGAAACCGTTGAAGTGTGCCTTCAGGGTCACCTATGGGAAGTTTCTGGGCTTTGTTGTCAGATACCGAGGTATCAAGATCGACCCGGAGTAGATCAAGGCCATCAGCCAAATGCCTCCCCCGAGAAACATTTTGGAGCTTCGAGGCCTTCAAGGCCACTTAGCCTATATACGCCGATTCATCATGAATCTGGCAGGCAAGTGTAATCCCTTTTCCCAGATCATGAAGAAGGGCACCGCCTACGAATGGGATGAGGAGTGTCAGACCAACTTCAAGGAAATCAACCAGTATCTGCTCCAACCTCCAGTCTTGATGCCATCCATCTCTGGAAAGCCACCGGTCCTTTATGTGACCGCCCTGGAAAGATCCCTCGATGCGCTGCTCGCCCAGAAGAATAACGAGGGTATTGAGAACAGTCTCTACTTTCTCAGTCGCATGCTTCTCGATATGGAGGGTAGATACTCCCCTATAGAAAAGAGTTGCCTTGTGCTCGTCTTCGCCGTGCAGAAGTTGCGACATTACCTGCAGCACCATGAGGTGCAATTGGTCTCCTGGGTAGTCCCACTGAAGTACATCCTGAACCGCCCCATGCTAACTGGCCGACTAGCACGGTGGGCAGTGATTCTCTAGCAGTTTGATATCTGGTTCGTACCTCAGAAGGCCATTAAGGGACAGGCGTTGGCAGACTTTTTAGCTGCCCATCCAACCTCCGCGGATAAATCCCTGGACCTGGATTTCCCTGATGAGATGATCCTCTCAGTCGATCATGCTGTCCTGTGTTGGCAAATGCATTTCGACGGCACCTCCCGGAGCCCCACCGGTAGGAGGCTCAACGATCCCAAGCTCAACAGAGTGGGCCTGAGTATTGTCTTCATTACCCCGACACAGGCCGTCCGGACATACTCGTTCCTGTTGTCATAAGGATGTACGAACAACGAGGAAGAGTACCAGGCTCTCATCACCGGCCTTGAGTTGGCCCTTGAGATCCATGTTCCCCATCTACATGTGAATGGAGATTCCGAGCTGGTAATCAAACAGGTTAATGGCGACTATATTGTCAGGAAGCCTGAGCTTGCACCGTTGCTGGAGTACACCCTCCGCCTAATGGCCCAGTTCTCTTCTCGACCAGAGGTTACCCATGTCCCACGGTCGCAGAACGGTCAAGCAGACGCCTTGGCTGGGTTGGCCGCATCGCTCGCAGAACCCGAGCAAGATGATTTAATCATACATGTGGCACACCGGAGAGTCATTACCTCCGTAACCCAAGAGGACAATGATGGCCTGTGGGTAGGTCATCTCACTACCGAACCCTCCACGACAGGGGTCCCGGGTTCGTCAGGCACAGTGGTTGAAGTCACTCCCGACTGGAGGGCACCTTTTGTCGAGTACCTCCAAAATGGTTGCCTCCCGGACGACTGGGCCGAGCACGAGCGAATCTGACGCCGCGCGCTGCAATTTACCCTTTGGAGCGGCCCTAGTCTTGAACAGATCCTTTATAAGTGGAGTTTCGATGGTGTCCTCCTCCGTTGCATCCACGGAGTAGAGATACCTCAAGTTATGCAAGAGGTTCACGCCGGTTCCTATGGCGCCCATCAAGCTGGGCCAAAGCTATCCCATCAGATACGGAGGTTGGGGTACTTTTGGCCTTCTATGATCCACGATTATATTGGATATGCCAAGAGATGCCACGCGTTCCAAGTTCACGCCAACTTCCTGCATCGGCCACCGGAGCCCCTCCACCCCACCAAGTACTCTTGGCCATTTGTGGTATGGGGACTTGATGTAGTGGGACCGTATCCACCAACAACAGCCCGCTGGTGTAGGTTCATCCTGACTACTACAGATTTCTTCTCCAAGTGGGCAGAGGCCGTTCCACTCAAATAGGTCAAGGCCCGTTCCATCGTTGACTTTGTGAGCTCCAATATTATCTACCGGTTTGGGGTCCATCACGCCCTCCTCACCGATAATGGAACCAACTTCCGAGAAGCTGAATTAATAAAATTGTATGCCAAGTACGATATCCAGTTGAACCATACCTCCCGCTACTACGCGCAGGCAAATGGGAAGATCGAGGCATTCAACAAAACCCTGTCTAACATTCTGCAGAAGATGGTTCTTCAGAACAAGAAAAGTTGGACGGACAAGCTCCCCAACGCCCTCTGGTCTTACCGGACGATGACTCGCAACTCTACCCAGGTGAACCCATATTCCCTGGTGTATGGAGCTGAGGTCGTCCTACCTTTTGAGATCCATCTGCCATTGTTACACACTGCAGTTTATGATCACCAGACATCAGATGAGGTGGCCGAGATCTGTCTAGCTGAATTAGAAGCACTGGACGAGAACCGACTTCATGCCCTGCACAATCTAGAAAGGCATCAGGATAAGATAGCGAGGGCCTTCAACAAGAGGGTTCGTCTCCGCTCATTTCTATAGGGCGACCTGGTACTATCCCTTCGAGCGCCAATGATTTCCGGTAGGAAACCGCCGAAATTAGAACCCAAATGGGAAGGGCCTTATATCATCCATAAGGTTTACCCCAATGAAGCATACTCCTTGGTGACCATGGATGGAGAGCGTATAACCCCTCCCACCAATGCCAAGTTCCTTAAGCGATACTTTGCCTAGGGAAAAAGGGTCCTGCACGACCCTAAACTGCAAGTTGGTCCCGCACGACCTTAAACAGCATCTTCGTCCGGTAAGACGATAAACTGTGAAACGGTCCCGCATGACCTTAAACTGCACATTATGGTCCAACACGACCCTAAACTGTAAAGTCCTGCACGACCTTAAACTGCATCTTCATCTTGAAAGACAATAAACTACAAAATAGTCTGAGCTCTATGACTTTAAACTAAGATCTCCCCCCGTCCTTACTGCAAGACGTTAAACTGCAAGCCAGTCAGGCCTTCCTGACCAAGGCCCAGCCTTAGGCCCCTTGGCCTCCTTGGGCCCCAAGGCCCCCGTCCTTACTGCAGGATGTTAAACTGCAAGCCAGTCAGGCCTTCCTGACTAAGGCCCAACCTTAGGCCCCTTGGCCTCCTCGGGCCCCAATGCCCCCGTCCTTACTGCAAGACGTTAAACTGCAAGCCATTCAGGCCTTATTGACTGAGGCTCAGCCTCAAGCCCCTTGGCCTCCTCGGGCTCACGGCCCCGTCTTCATCGCGAGACGTTAAACCGCAAGTTGGTCAGGTCTCCCTGACTGCGGTCCGGCCCCAGGCCCCTTTGTTTTTCCCCGACTTACCCTCTTACGGGATTGTATGGTATAGTGTGGGATTACGTCCTCATTCACATCGGATTACTTGTCGTACCTTACATATCCCCAAATGAGATGCGCCTCGTCCCGCATGATGTTAAACTGTATTTCAAGAACTATGTGTGGCTTGATTCCCATCTTCATGGGATACGTAGGAACGCTCGGACACCTCGTCTTTATCCCAGCCCCAAGCTTTTCTCTTCCACTATTCCCCTGGGGAATAGTTTCCTCGGAGGTTCCTTGTGTAGCGAAGGGAAGGCTTTCTTATCCCCGCTCATATAACCCCACTCGCACAAGGATTGTAAGGGTCGCACCTTGTTCCCACTCCCATTCTTCTATCCCCCCATGTCTTCACCACATGACACTAAACTGCATGGCCCTCAAGAACTACGTATGGCTTGATTCCCGTCCTAATGGGATACGTAGGAACGACCGGGAATTTCGTCTGTTGGCCTATCCCAAAAGCCAAAATCTTCCCCTCGGGTCAAGATATGGCAGGGTGCACACTTTTTCCCCAACTCACATCGAGAAAGCCTCGACCCGGCTGCACATCCCCCCTGGAGATGTTTGCCTCTTTCGTGGATGGATACAACTATGCTTCACCCACTCCTTGACTGGGATTCCATCATTTTTTCACACCCAGAGGGACCCCCAAGAACGGCCTGGATACCACGCCCAAGGGCTCTCCTACTGATACGGGCCGATGCCCCCGAGGGTTTTCAAGCAACAAGCCGATACAAGTCTCACGTGGCGAATTTGGTCAGCAGTCGACACTCATTTGTTTCTCCCATATCGGGTCACCATAGGAACACTGTATTTGGAACATGGTCAATAGTGTCCTGGATCTTCGGGTGCACCCCGAGATGTCCCAGACATCGAGTGCAATGATTCGTTCTGCCCCATTCCGAAGTGACAAACTTCCCCCTGGGGGGTGCTAGCAATCGGGCCCACGACCCTGATCCCCCATAGGGGTGTACGGTGTGGTGTGGGACTATGTCCTCATTCACGCTGGGATCATGTACCCTGCCGTACGCCTCCTCTTAGGAGGCCCAGCCTCAAGCCCCTTGGCCTTCTCGGGTCCCCAACCCTCATCCTCATTGCAAGAGGTTAAACTGCAAGCATGTCAGGTATTCCTGACCAATGCCTAACCATAAGGCCCCTTGGCCTTTCCAGGCCACGGCCCAGGTCCTCCCTTATAGGAGTGTATGGTGTGTCGTGAGGTTATTTTCTCATTCACGTCGATCTCGTAAAGACCACACCATGTACCTCTCCCTCCTAAGCTGTTTCGTCGATCCCTTTTTGCCAGTTCACCGATGTGCCTAAGAGTACTCTAGTTTATTACCTGGAATGCCAAGCTTTACTCGGACACGTCCACACCCGCTTTCCAGGCTTTGGGTATCCCTGCATCAGGGCTTTAATCATCTTTCACACCCAGAGGGACCCCCAAGAACGGCCTGGATACTAGGCCCAATGGCTCTCCTACCGTTACGGGCCAACGCCCCCGAGGGTTTTGGACAACAAATCGATAAAATCCCGCGTTGCGAATATGGTCAGCGGTCGATGCTCGTTTGTTGTTCCCACCTTAGGCTAACGTGATATGGACACTGCGTCTCCACCATGGTTAACAGTTTTCCTCTATCACCACGCCAACCCATTAGGCCCAAAATATCGGGTGCACAATTCACACCCTTCATCACTTCACCGTGTCCAAGTGGAGTCTCGAATATTTTTGAACTTTTCCTCCATGCACGTCCGCGCGTTGGGCGAACAAGCCTTGTCAAATGTTTCCTTTGGGGCTCTACCAACTCCCGTTTGACTCGCCCCAAGTATTGAGATGAGGATACCCCCCTTGTTTCCCACACCAAGTTTAACTCACGTGGGCTTAGGAATCGGGTTGACATATGTGCTTACTCGGGAAGTTGTCACCATTCACGGTCCGAGATCTAAGAACATAAACTAAGATTCTCATCTAGAACTACATTCAGCTTTATTCCTATCTTGATAGGATACGTAGGAATGCCTAGACCCCTTGTCTTTGGGTCCATCTTGAGTTCAGCAAATTCACCTCTCTAGTCCTGCCTTCAGGACCCCGACTACGGGACCGCGTGGCGTAGTGCGGGATTATGTCCTCATTCACGTCGGGTTTGCAATGGCTGCACCACGCACACCACCATTATGAGATTTATACCTCCTATTCCTTGTCCAGCATGACATTAAAAGGCACCCTTCAGAACTACGTGTGGCTTGATTCCCATCTTCATGGGATACGTAGGACCGCTCGGACGCCCTGTCTTTGGGTACAACCCATTTAGGAAACCAGTCTCTCCCCCTGTTTCACCTCTTACCTCTATATAGGCCCCTTGGCCTAAGGTCTCCCTCTCTGATTGGCGTAAAATTTGATGTGGGATCATGTCTCCGTCAATTGTGTTTTATAACACTGCGCACATTTCCCGCCTAGCATCGTCTCTGCTACATCTGCGCTGCATGACGATAAAATGCATGCTTGGTCCTATCATACGACCCTAAACTGTGACATTATCGTCCTAGCCGCATGATGAAAAACATCACTGCATTGTGGTGACCTCGTTGTAGAGGACATCACGCTGGGTATTGGTCATGTGCCAGGCCATTTGTCAACGCCCATCACGGCTTGATCCTTGTGGCGACATCACTGCCTACTATTCTAGGCCTGTCGCTTCACAAAACAAAACAACCATTCACCTTAATGAACAAACAAGATTAATCAAATTCCGCTTCTTTTAGTGCAAGGGCCACGCCCGCAGTCCCCTTTTCCCCCGGCACTGGTATCTTACCATGTCACCTTCCAGAACTACGTATGGCTTGATTCTCATTCTTATGAGATATGTAGGAGCACTCGGGAACTTCCCCGCGGGCCCATCCTAACCTTTCTGTTCGGTCCCTTGACTCGAGCATTACCTCAGAGAACGCATGGTAAGTAGGGATTAGGTCCTCCTTCACATTGGGTCTTGATGCCATGCATCCCCTGCTCCTTTTACCCATTTATGGTCTAAGGTCCATCAAGAACTGCATGAGGCCTGATTCTCATCCTTATGAGATACGCAGGAGCGCCCAGACACTTCCCCCCGGGCCCGGCCTAACATTCGCTTTTGGCCCCTTGACCTAAGGCCTCTCCCAAGGAGATCGTGCGATGTGATATGGGATTACGTCCTCATTCACGTCAGGTTGTTCATGGAACCATGTGCCTCTTATGTCTCCTCCCATCCATGGTCAGAATTCTACGACCCTAAACTAATATCTCTCTATGGGAAAGGAATTTTCTCCCTCTATCTAATACGTCTCGTTGTCGTATTTAGATGTGTTTAGAGAAAGAGCCCGAAGTGTGGGATTTCTACAGGGACATCCCCCTCATCCCATGACCATGCTTCGTGAACTCACTATTTGGATCCTCATCCTCTTCCACGTCCAAAAGGACCCTTGGATGACATGGATACTAGGATTAAGGGCTCTCCATAAATGCTGGACCTAGGGATCCTCCAATCATTTTGAGCCAACGTCCCTACAGATATCTGACGACATTTGTGACATGGTCCCGTGTTTCGAACATGGTCAACGGTCAACCCTCATTTGTTTGTCCCCATTCTAGGATAACGCGATATGGATTCTGGGTTTCCTCCACGGTCAGGAGTTGTCCTCCATCGTCACGCCACCATCATCGTGATCTGAATCTCGAGCTCCATGACTCACACATTTCCACTTCCTCATGTTCAAGTGGAATTCCATCATACTCGGATTTTTCTCTTCGCGCATCTAGGTGCACTAAATGATCATGTTAGTGTCATTGGGCTGGTATTCACCGAGCGTCCCATTGCCCTAACCTGCCCCTTTCTGTGTCAGGAAATTCTCACCACTACTGCTTTTTTCCCACACCGAGCACGACTCACGTGGGCTTAGTAGTTTTGGCAGGATGTGTACCAACACGGCCAGGCTTCTCATCATCCCGCATGACATTAAACTGCTCTTCCAGAACTACGTATGGCTTGATTCCCATCCTCATGGGGTACGTAGAAATGCCCGACCACTCTGCTTCGGGCCCAGCCCAATCGTCACTCTTGGTCCCTCGACCTGAAGAGTTTCCTCCGGGGGTATGTGGTCTGATTTGGACTCCAAGTCCTCATTCATGTCGGTTTCATATCTACAGCACCACACGCTCCCTGGGATCTTCCCTTTTATTCCATATTCTATCTTATGACGTCAAACTACAGGAGTCCATGTGTCCTCAACGCATGACACTAAACTGTGGTTCTACCCTGAACAAGTTCGGGATACCCCAAGATCCCATTGGGAAGTGACAGATCCCCTCGCCAGAGAGGCCTTGTCTGAAAGAAGGAATGATCCATGATCAAACCAATGCACCCATATGGTGTACTCCCACCATGGTGGTGTAACTACTTAGGTGTTGCATTCTGTTTGGACAAACCATCACTCCATATTCCACGCTTTGCGTGCCCCTTGTTCAGACCCTCGTCCCCTTTCATGTCTGAAGGGACCCCCTAACGGCCTGGTCCCATGCCGCATCGGCTCACCAACCATCATTGGCCAATGTTCCGGAAGACTGGTCGTGTTTGGAAGGACCCCCTAACAGTATGGATGTTTGACCTGTGGTCCGCCAACTGTCCTGGGACAATGTCACGAAGGATTGATCGACAACATTTGTGACATGTTCCCGTGTTTCGAACATGTTCAAAGGTCGACCCTCATTTGTTGTCCCCATTACAGGATAACACAGTAAGGATACCGCTTCTCCTCCATGGTTAACAGTTGTCCTTTATTGTCACGCCATCCCCATAGTGTTCCGAATCTTGGGTATCGCGATTCATGCTTCCCATTTTCATCTGTTTGGACCTATTTCAGCGCCCCTGGCGTTGCACCGTTCGTGCGTAAGAGCACGCTGAAGAAACGGTAATTCGGTTGTCCTAAAATTTCCTTCTCTGGTCAAGCCTCTGCCATCTTTCGGGAATCTGGACTGGTAATCCGAATACTGGATGCCTGGAGCATGGTCTTCACTCCTTTGTTAGGTGGGACGAGAAGGCAACTATCTCCTGTTTCTCACATCTGGCTCGACCCACGTGGGCTTGGGGAATTGTCGCCGAATGTCCTGCAAACATTGTAGGGATGTAACAAGGCGATTCAAACAGAGGAAATCGTGTGTGCTACGGCATTCAAAACAAATAAAGAAAAAAAATTGAAGCATAAAAGTACTAATAAAAGGTTTTTGGATTGTTACAATACCCGGGGGTTGACTCCCCCCATGGACGGGTTGACCCCGTCAAAAGAGTGTTGCAGCTCTGCCACCCATTGGCTAGTGGAATCCAAGGCTTGCTGCCGCTGACTCAGCTCCCGCTCCTCCTCAGTAGCGGCGGGGCACAGTTCGTCAGCCTTGGCTTTGGCCCTCTCAACGCCAGCTTGAACAGCAACCGTCTTTGCAGAGGCCTGCCTCATATTCTCTTCTGCCTCTGCTAGCTGGGCCTTCAACTGTGAGACCAGCTCAGATTTTGCATTAAGAGAGGTTGAAAGCTCATATAATCGGGTCTGCATCTGTTGGACCTCGCCTTCAGCCTCCTGGAGCTTCTTGATGCTGGTCGCCTTCCTCCGCTGCCAGCCCACACTGAGCCCATGATCAAGCTCCCGAATCTTCTCAGCCATAAGATCTCGGATGAGTGCGTGGGGACGTTTGAGCATCAACTCCCCCAGCACACAGTTCGCGCAACTGCGAGCGGAGTCTATCCATTTCGGCCAGCCATTGCGCTTGGGGGGGGGGGGTCCTTGATAAAGCGCGTGATCAGCTTCCACGACTGGCGGCGGACTATGCTACTATATTCCTCGTCAGAGGCCGTTTCGTCCCAGTCTGTGCGATTGGAGGGCTCATACGTGGGATAGGCCCGCAAGAAATCCTCGGCAGGATCAACATCTGGTGTTGAATCCAGTACGACACCTGGCGCCAAAGCAGGCATGACAGGACTGGGACCGACCGATTGATCCTCTTCCTCAGAGTCCACCTCAATGACTTCGGGTACGGCCCTGCTGGTGGTCCCGCCAGTGATGATGTGCGTCGTAGCTTGAGGAGATGGGGGGACTATCGCACCATCACCGGCATTCCCCTAGGAGGGACGCCACTAGACATCCCGACCAGTCTTGCCGCAACAGTCCACACCAATCTGCGAACTGTACGACAGAGAGGGACATAAACGTTAGTTGGCGGGCATAGTCTACATATGACGACAGGGGAACCAGTAAAGGAGACTTACGGAGATCGACATCCTGGCGCTGCTCTTGAGCCGGTACTTACGGGACCCCAAGGCGAGGCCCTCTGTATACTTTTGGAAGGTTTGGAGATTCCGGAGTAGCCACCTCGGGTGCTCTGGTCCCACCAGATGCGGAACTAGATGCAGCCATAGGCATGGGTTCTGAAGGTCCCGCATCATCACCCTCCGAGGGGCGAGAACAAGGCATGCAAACAAGTTCCTCCTGCATGGCTCAAACATCGGTGAGAAGTTCATAGTGACCCAAGGATGGATCGTAAGGAAAGAAGTTCGGAATGCTACCTCGAGAGCCTCTGCGAATTCATCGAAATTTGAGCCTCGGTCTCTGACCTCACCCTCCTCCAACGGGCTCCCTCCTCTAGCCTCATCCTCTCGAGAGGAGTCCTATGATTCTTCCGGCAGGGGGAAGTTCTCCCTCAGATCGTTAGCCGATAACTGTGGGGGGACCGTCTGATTCAACATTACCTTCACCCGGTCTGTCATTGGGCAAGGGACACCACTGGAGAGAACGTAATCCTCCTGCTTGTCCAGGTATTGCTCTTCCTCTGCCAGAGATGCCATGAATCCAGCCCGAACTGGGCCTATGCCCGGTAATTCCATCCCGAGGAGATTCAGGTGGTCCCATATCTCGGGTGGGCTGAGGAATTGCCAGTTGACATCCCAAATGTCCCAGGCTTCCGGGAAGACAACATCCTCTACCATGTCGATATGACGCAACCAATTCCCCGGAGCCTGAGTGGATATCCTACGAAATCCTCTCGGTGACGGCCCCTCTGGATGGCCTTGCTCTTCCGGAATAATCAGATCCACCGCTGCTTCCATACCCTCGGCCGATGCGGGTCTCGCCGCTATGGCAGCCCCGCTACCGTGAGCAGCCCTAGCTGCCCTCCGACCCCAACCTCGAGATAGAGGAGGCCCACCATCACCGACCCGAATAATTGGTTGCTTCAGCATCTGCCCTGGGTAAGCAGCCTCCCAACTAATGGCATACTCCATCACCAATCCGAAAGAGGCGGTGGATGGAGGAAATACAATCGGCATCTTCCCATCTTCCCGTGTGAACATGAGCCACAGATGCCTCATCACACATGGGTGCTCCTCGTGACGCACCTCCCAGTAGACCTGCGGGGTCAGCAGCTGGAGGCACCGGAACTGCCTCGCAAACCGATGCGGGGTGTACGGTTCGCAGAGTGGCTCACGATCTATCCGTGCCACCAAAACTCCACCTCGAAAGGCCAGGAGGTAAGCCCGATGTTCTTCTGTTCCCCGCCCGTCATTAGTAAGTATCCCCATCGGCAATGGGAAGGGGTGGAAATTAAACTCATGCACCCTCCACACCCGATTTAGCACCATCGGAACGGCTAGTTTGAACGGGAAGCTCCTGACCGCGTTCAGGATGGAGTGGTGGAAGTTCGATCCCGGCGGCGAAATGGGGTTTGGATTCTCGTAAATCCCCCTGATGTGCCCTGCGATCCACCCATACAAGAGGTGGAAGGTCCCGCATATCCTTGGCGGATTTTTTCCCTCGCTAATGTGCTGCAACATTCTATACAGTTTGGTGAGCATCGGAATCCCCAAATCGATTCGCTTCCCCATGGCCAACATGGACGCCATATTGAATGAGCTGGGTCGCACCCCCATGCTTGTATCCCTCATCGGTAGGATCCAACCACAGATGAGAGTCGTGATGAACGCCGCCAGCCTGACTATCGGCTGTAGTTCAGTACTGACACTGAAACCCAAGCCTTCCATTGGCTGTCCTCCAAGACCCGCCAATACGAGTGCCCCTTACCCCGTTGGGCCGACCTCGGACAAGTTCGAGGCCTCGGAGGGAACTCTCGATTCTTTGGGAAATTCAGGAATCATTTGAACCATCTCCTAAAGTGGACATCCCTCACTACCTCCTTGTCCTCTCCAGGGATGAGTGCCATCAGCGCTGACACCAGTCGCGGCATTTTCTCTGTATCCTCCCACGTGCTGATGATGGGGAGGAACTTGTCATACATGGCCCCCAAGATTGGGACCCCAGAAATCTGGTGGACATCCCACAGGCTGATGCCCACCTCCCCGTGATGCAGGTGAAAGGTATTGGTCCTAGACGACCATCTGCTCAGAAATTCCGGTATCAGTTGCTTTGGTTGGTAAATGTGGAATTGGGAGGCCCATGCTGCCTCATACAACCCCACTCTTCTCAGCTCGGCCCAGAACTCCTCGCATGAGGCGCCTACCCAGTAGGCCTAGGCCCGGTCATTAGTAAGGTTACTGCCCTGGCGTAGGTCCCACTCATCGGACCATCCCTTCTTCGAATCCTGCAAAGCCGCCTTCAGCATGGTGCGGTAGAGGGGAGGGGACGTCTCCGGTTGCAGTGGCTTCCAGTCAATATCGTTCAAATGGTTGTAGAGACAGTCAGCGGTGACGGGTGTGAAGTCCTCCCACGCATGACCATTGGCCGCCCTGAACCATTGGTGCTGGCATGGTGTGCTCCTGAACCAGCATGCTGGTTCGTCCCTACTTGCCTCAAGGATGAAGACGTCATCCCTCAACCCGAAGTCGTACAATGGCAGTTTCTTGCACTGCGGATAATCCTTCTGACCCTCCGAGAGAAAATCTGTCAAAGAAGTGTGGTCCGAATGGCTTTAGACCATCTAACCTAGGCCTAGACAGTTGGCCATCTCATCCCGACGAGCGGCATCTGCATGCACCCCCAATACAGCTTCTTGATGGGCCATTTCGATTCCGGCCCTCAAAAAAGATTTTTTTTCAGCTGGATCGTGAATCTAGACCACGAAGCTGAATCGCGATGATCTGTCGCGAGACCAATCCGCGAAGTCTGGATGAGGCCGACAAGTAGAAGTTCGCTTGGCAAAGACGTAGATTCGGAGACCCGCGGTTCTCTGTGAAGCTCGAGTCGCGGAGGGCTGTCGCGGAGTACGCGGAGCTTCGCGAAGTCGAGAGAACAAAAAGACAAGGAAGTCACGTGAAGAAAAAAGAGGTCGACCCCCATATTTATAGGTGGCGACCCCGGAGCATCGCGGCGCGCCTCACCCGCACGGAGCATCATGGCGCGTCCGGATCCGTGCCCCTGGTCAGCACCGCGGGCCCCCTTCGCGTAGCCGCATTGCGAATCACCGACAATTTTGGCAATTTTCCCTCAGACTTCGACCCTTCACCCTCCGCGGCTCCAAGTCTGAGGGGGGGGGGCATTTGTTGGTGCCAAAATATGGCACGAAAGGAAGGGACGAAAAAGCCCGCTGGCACGCTGCCTCTCGAAGCACCGACGCGAAGCGCCCCGATCATCGCGGCCTTGCGAAGCTCCAGAGGCGATAATGCTACGTGAATGCATTTGACGTTCGTGAGCCAGTCGTGAAGCTCCAGAGGCGGTAACCCTCCACGGACGACGTTGACGTTCGCGAGCGCGCCGCGAAGCACCTGAGGCGGCGCGTGAGTTCTGCTTCACGGAGCCCCTTCCCTATAACTACTGGACTCCCCCTGAGTCCCGGGGACGGACAATCTGACCTTTCGGCTTCTCCTCTCCCGAATCGCGAAGCAATCTTTGCCCCGAGAATCATGAGCTCCGCGAGGTACTTCTACTTCGCGAGACGCCTTTGCTTTGTCTCGTTTTGAGCCCCTCTTCTGAGAGGGATTCCCTTCACGAAGCTCAAGGGCGTTCGCGAAGGAAGGGGATTCCCAAGGGAACCCGGGCAGCCGCGGAGTGTTTATGCTTCGCGAAACACCCAACATGTACTAGTGATCTCTATGCTAAGGCGGGATCGCTAAACATCGTGAAGCACACTGCTTCGCAGGACCCTGCTTCGTGAGGCACCTCTTCTTCGCGAGGCAGTGCTCCGAGAACACTATTCCACTTCGCGAAGCACCTTCCACTCACACCTATGCCCCATGCTAAGGCCAAGGCACTCCACTTCGCGAAGCACACTCCTTTGCATAGAAATTCATCCTCCCGTGCGACCCTCCAGGTCTGCATGATGTGATTTCAAAGTCCCATGGACAACACCTCCTGTTGCATTGCTTCGCCTAATGATTCTTCGTATAGGCACGCTAACGGCTATTGCTTCCTCGCATAGCAACGCTAACGTGGACCCCTTGATGGTTTGTTCCACAACCCCCCTTGATCATGGCCTTACTGGTACCTTCCCATCCCCAAGGACTAGAGGGTACCGGTTATGTAAGTCCTAGGGGTGCAGAGTGAACCCACCTCGTCCGAGCTGCAGGACGTTAAACTGCCAAGCACCACGTCCTCAACACATGACGTTAAAATGTTACCCGACCTCGTGCCCCTCACGAAGGGTCCCCCCAGCTCAAAATTTTTTTACGCCACTCTTCTCCACAGGAGTGGAATCACCCATCCACAAGGGGTGATATCTTCATTATTGGAGTGGCATATGTTCTTAGGAGAAGGGCGACCCTAGTTCCCCAACGGATGGCTGCACCTCTGCATCTCTGTACTTCCCCACTACCAAGGTTAGTGGAGGGTGTGATAGGGAATGAGGAACCTCCCATCATTGGTCCCAATTCCCTCTTTCGCTGAGTTTTGTCGCACTCTAGGCCTCCACCCTGGAGTAAGTCCCATCACCACGGGCCGCCTAACGCGTAAGCCCCTCTTCGCTTCTCACGGATGCATCCTTTGCGACGTGATCGTCAGGTCCTTGAAACCTCTTGTTTCTCACACCGAGGATGACTCACGTGGGTTTAGAGTGAGAACTGACCCTGACCCCCACCCAAAGCGTACTACGAGGACTTTGATCCATGTCAAGGCATGGTACGTAGGAAGCCTCCAAGAGGTTCAAGCCACATTCCTCGGTCGTTCATTCACGTCATGTTTCGCCCTCGTCCAGCATGACGTTAAACTGTATGCCCCCCTTGTCCCGTATGACATTAAACTGCACACCCATTTGAACTACAAGGTCTTTGATCCATGTCAAGGCGTGGTATGTAGGAAGCCTTCCTGAGGTTCAAGCACACCCATCATCATTTACGTCATGTTCTACCTTCGTCCAGCATGAATTTAAACTGCATTCTAGTCCGACGGCATGCCTATGTGACTAACCCAAACTACGAAGTCTTTGATCCATGTCAAGGCATGGTACGTAGGAAGCCTCTACAAGGTTCAAACCCACCATCCAGTCATTCCGACATCATTCACGTCAGTTCACCCTCGTCCCGCATGAATTTAAACTGTATTCCACAACCCGAACTACGAGTACTTTGATCTGTGTCAAGGCATGGTACGTAGGAATCCTCCCATAGGTTCAAGCCCATCTCCCATCGGACTAAGGTCCCTCATTTACGTTGGTTCTCCAACACCCACCACCCGTCGTTTATTCACGTCAGGGTTCACTACCATCCCGCATGACGTTAAACTGTGTTCCATCAATCCTTTGAACTACGAGGACTTTGATCCATGTCAAGGCATGGTACGTAGGAAACCTTCCCAAGGTTCAAGCCCACCACTAGTGGACCCACGGGTCTACTTTCATGTCGGTTCACCGATGAAACCCTTTGAACTACGAGGTCTTTGATCCATGTCAATGAGTGGTACATAGGAAGCCTTCCTGAGGTTCAAGCCCATCTCTCATCGGACCAAGGTCTACCTTCACGTTGGTATGCTGACGATGCCCATCGGACCAAGGTCCACCTTCACATTGTTTCGCTGACGACATTCATCGGACCAAGGTCCACCTTCACTTTGGTTCGTTGACGATGCCCATCGGACCAAGGTCCACCTTCACGTTGGTTCGCTGACGACAGTCATCGGGCCAAGGTCCACCTTCACGTGGGTTTACCAGCACCATCCCGAACTACGCAGACCTTGATTCCCTGCCACAGGGATACGTAGGAAGCTTCTTCAAGGCTCAAGCCCAACTTCACCGTCCCCCCTGCGATAGTCCCATTTCACTCCCCTCCACTCCATTCATCCACCTATCACCCATCTTGATTCTCGCTCGGACCATCATATCTCGGTGAGATCATGTCGGTACGCTCCTCTTCACGGCCGCCCATGGGCTGTCCCCGGTATCGGCATCCCTTCAAGGGAAATCCCCTCAATCCGATCTATCCTAGCTAATTCTCCAGTTGGGTTGATCCGTCTCCGATGGACGTTAAACTCGCGGCGTACCATGTGTTAAACACGTGAAGCTGAGGAAAACCTCAGATATGTGTCTATGACATATAATTACCTGCGCTCGATGTGGGATGCCTCGGGCTTCCACGCCCTCAACAAGCCATGTGACCAGGGATAATAGACAGACATGCCAGGTTCCCCAGCATCCAGACACGCTACTGATTCCTCAACGTGACTACTCCCCCGACTGAAGGTTGCTGCCCTGACCGGACCCTTTGGAATGTCTTGATAGAAGTAGTGTAATTAACCGGCGTCCATGGAAACATGGCACTGAGAAGAGTTTCACGAACTACGTATTAAACCTATGAGGGAGACCCGGACTAGGTGATGTGTTCTAAGGAGGAATCCACAGAAGGATGAACCGACATCCCATCATCAAGTTTCTATCAAGGAGAAGACGTCCCTAAAAAAGGAGAGAATGCCACCCACCTTTGGAAAGTGGGAATGCGGGGAAACAGCTGCGCGTCCTCCACGGACGGATGCGCGCGCCCCGAAAAATGCGTCGGAAACAGAAACGGTAAACCCGACGTGAAATTATTCTCCTCAATATGGAGATTAGTAGCATTCAAGACACCAGCAGATTGACGTGTCACCGGATCCAGATATCCGGCGCCTGGTCCCGCCAAGCAAATAGCGGGCCTATCGTGAAACTCACCGGAAGTCGGGGCAGTAGAACGTGGGGCACTCCGTTCTAAAGTGTGTTGGCATCGATCCTTCTTATAGATATGGAGAATGGAAGGACGCTGGGGCACTAGTTGTCAATCCTTTTCCCTCTCAGTGCTGATGAGTTGATCCCTTCGTTTCTCAGGAACCAGGTTGCTCTTACAGAGACGCGATCACCGCCTGCTAGCCTATGGAGGGGCAGGGGAAACATCGCCACAACCACCCCACATGGGGTTGAGAATCTCATTAGATAATACTGAAATTAAAATATAGGTGAAAAATTCTTGTTGGAACCAGTAGTAGGAATTATCATGTACTATATGGAAACATTAACAATAGAATTGTTGCATAAGATATAGAATAGTAGTTTCAAAGATGTTGTTGATCATTTTTTGGATTATTTTCTTTAATATTTATTAGGGCTTCCACACACATGTGAATTTATGAATATGAGTAATCTTTGCATATAGAATAGTCATATTTCCCTTCCATAATTAATTATGGAACCAAAAAAATTGTCAAAATGGAAGTAATAATTGGAAGAGTTTTAAATAAAATTGTTCATTCAGTCTAGTTCATTTTTGTGGTAAGAATAATCATATCATGGAAATGGTGGATGGAAATATCCACCTCTATGTTGATTATGATATGATTAATCATGTTATGAGAAGTATTCTATATCAACATCCATTCATTGATGATATGCTAGATCAATTTAAGGGATCTCATTGGTTCTATAAAATTTACATGAGAACATTATATCACCAATTGAGGGTCAAGAGGGAGTGAATTGTACAGTTAGATTTAATGAGTTGATATGACCAATTCAATTTTGTAGTAATGCCTTTTAGTCTTACGAATGGACCAGCGGTAATTATATAATTGATGAATAAGATATTTAAAAGGTATCTATAAACTATTTTGTTGTTGTTTTGGGATGACATATTGGTGTATTCTAGGATAAGGTATGATCACGATAAACACGTGAAGACAATGTTGGATATTTTATAGGACTATCCTTGGTATGATATACTATCAAAGTGTGATTTTTTTATACAATATGAATGTTTTCCTTGACATGTAATTTCATAAAATGTTTTTCTATGGATCGATAATATATTGAGGTGTTTATATCTTGGGAACATGCAATGATTTAATATGAGAAATGATGTTTCCTTGGATTAGCTGGTTTTGACTGAATGTTTTCATAAAATTTCACGACTAGCATCACCAATCACATATTTGCAAGGGAACATTTTCCAATTCAATAGAATGAGTAAGTTCCGAAGACTTTTGTGTTGTACATCTCGTTCCCCTCGTTGTTTGTTTTTCATGATCACAATCACCTTTCTTTTTTGTCTAACATTGTTCTTAAGTGTTGTGGATGATAGGCAAAAGATTGCCAAAGGATTGGCCCAAGAATGGACATCAAGTGGACTGAAATTCAGTCCACCGGCCAACCGGTGTGATAGCACCGGCCAGCCGGTGGAACTGGCAGAGGGATTGCCCACTGCCAGGTTCCACCGGTCGACCGGTGGCTCTGTCACCGGTCGACCTGTGGCACCCAGCCCAAATAGTGTTTTCTACTGTCTTGCCACCGGCCAGCCGGTGGCTCCTCCACCGGTCGACCGGTGGAGCCTGGATCAAGACTCTTCTTCTCTTCCAAGGCACCGGCCAGCCGGTGGATCTGTACCGGCCAGCCGGTGGCCCAGTCAAACTAGCCGTTGGCTTTGACCAGTCAACCCCCATTTGGCCTCCAACGGCTCTTTAAGCCTCTCCAACGGCTCCGAAGACTCCCCAAGGGTTCCATGCCTATAAATAAAGGCCAAGGAAGCCCCGGAACCCAATCGGATCATATACCAAGCGCCCGGACATATTGTTGCACATTTGGCGAACCTCCGGCGCTCCACCTTCAAGGATCCTCAAGTGCTCCAATCCAACTTCCAATCCAAGGAGCACCTCAAGAAGCTTGGGAGAGCACGCTACATCAACTCCATCATCCAATTGGCGCCCAAGTCTTCCTCCAATACGGGTTTTATTGTTTTTATCTTTTTGAGCTTTAAATTTGGGTTTGTGCCTACAAACCCCAAACTCTTTTCTCATCCCCCTTTCTTTTGGGTTTCACACCACCATTAAGGTGTGAAGAGGTTTCTTCAAGCCTTTCCTTTTAAAAGGCTTGTGTTTCGGTGAGCTAGCCTTCACCTGTTAAAAAGGCTAGCGGGTTCTTGCTCAACCACAAAAAGCAAGCTGTAATAGGTCCTAGTGCTACCTCAAAGCCTAGTGGGTTTCTTGCAAAAACCATTGAAAAGCAAGCGGTAGGAATCTCTCAACGGTTGAGTTGGGAGCGGAGACGTAGGCCGGGTTTTGGCCGAACTCCGTTATCAATTTCTTGTGTCTTGCCTCTTTAATTTCCGCTGCATCTTTCACTTTGATTTTAATTTGTTTATCATTTTTTAAAAAGGCAATTTACCCCCCCCCCTCTTGCCATCATTCCTTGTTTTCTTCCGACCCAACAATTGGTATCAGAGGGATAATTTGAGTAATACCTTAAACGGTTTCAAATTCAAAGATCCATTGTGATGGCATCTACCTCTTTCGCCCCCGAGGGCTACTCTTTGGGTCGGGCTCCATTTTTTGATGGGACCGACTATAATTTTTGGAAAACCCGCATGTCAACTTTTCTTAAAAGCATTAGCTATCCAATTTATAGAATTGTTATGCATGGTTTTACGCTTTCTTCTATAGATGAATCTCAATGGACCCCCGCCGACATTGCAAATTTTGAGCTTGATGGCAAAGCCATGAACGCTCTTCATTGTGGTCTTGACCGAAATATTTTTAATTGCATTTCTTCTTGCACATCTTCTCATGATATTTGGAAGCTTTTAGAACTTACCCATGAAGGTACTAGCAAGGCTCTAAAGCAAGAACCCGACAACAAGCAAGAACCCGACGAAAAGATCAAGCCCGTTTGCCCACCTCACAAGAAAAGGGCCAAGAAGAAAAAGAAGAAGGCTTCAAAGGCAACATGGAGTGATAGCTCCACCTCTTCATTCTCCTCCTTCTCCTCGAGCGACCAAGGTAAAAAATTCCTAATGGCAAAACATGAGGTATCTTCCTCCTCTTCCTCTTCTTCCTCCTCTAGTTCTTCTAATTCATTTAATCATCTATCTTATGAAGAACTCTCACATGTTAGAGATCAATTAGAAAATGGTTTTCATGAGCTTTCATCAAAATTTGTCGCTTTGAAAATGAATTTCAAAAAGCTTTCCTCCGAAAAAGAACAACTTCTCAAAGAGAAGGAGGAACTCTCCCTAAAAATCCAAAATTTTCCAAATGTTGATTCTATGGAATCAACCATCAAAGACCTTAGAGAATCCCTAGCCAAGTTCACCCAAGGTGAACATAATTTGTCCAAACTTTTAGGTTCTCAACGAATATCTAGAACCACCAATGGACTTGGCTACACCAATATAGCCTCCTCCTCCCATGCACCCACTGTTTTTGTTAGGGGGAGCTCTAGCTTTAAATTTTGCAATTATTGTAAGAAAACCAGGCACCTTATTTATGAATGTAATTGTAAAAACGCCCGGTACGGTCAACCCAAATCTTTTTACTTTTCGGACGAATTCTATAGGAGAAGACCCGCTATGAGGCAAGTGTGGATTGAAAAATCCCTCTTAGCGAGTCTCTCCGGGCCTAAAATTGTCTCTTTTCAAAATCCCTCTCCCCGGTGATTTGTTGTTTTTATTTAGGGGGAGTTAGGATCGTTTAAGCCCTTTTAATTTGAATTTCAAAATTTTCAATTCCAACTTTCAATTTCAACACTTGGTATCAAAATTTTCATTTCAAAGTATTCAATTCAAAAATTTTCTATTCAATTTTCATTTCAAACTTTCAATTCAAACTATTATTCAAATTTTTGATTCAAAACTTTCAATTCAATTTTCAAAAATTTCAATTGGTTTAAAATCTCTCATTTCCCTCAATCAAGTTTTACACCCCATTCTATTTTGATAATCACAAAGGGGGAGAAATTTCTTGATTGATTGGGGGAGAATCCTTTTTCATCATGCTTTGCATTTCCTTTCAATTTCAGTATTTTTCATTGTTTGTTTCGGTGATTGTGATCATCAAAATAGGGGGAGATTGTTGTACATCTCGTTCCCCTCGTTGTTTGTTTTTCATGATCACAATCACCTTTCTTTTTTGTCTAACATTGTTCTTAAGTGTTGTGGATGATAGGCAAAAGATTGCCAAAGGATTGGCCCAAGAATGGACATCAAGTGGACTGAAATTCAGTCCACCGGCCAACCGGTGTGATAGCACCGGCCAGCCGGTGGAACTGGCAGAGGGATTGCCCACTGCCAGGTTCCACCGGTCGACCGGTGGCTCTGTCACCGGTCGACCGGTGGCTCTGTCACCGGTCGACCTGTGGCACCCAGCCCAAATAGTGTTTTCTACTGTCTTGCCACCGGCCAGCCGGTGGCTCCTCCACCGGTCGACCGGTGGAGCCTGGATCAAGACTCTTCTTCTCTTCCAAGGCACCGGCCAGCCGGTGGATCTGTACCGGCCAGCCGGTGGCCCAGTCAAACTAGCCGTTGGCTTTGACCAGTCAACCCCCATTTGGCCTCCAACGGCTCTTTAAGCCTCTCCAACGGCTCCGAAGACTCCCCAAGGGTTCCATGCCTATAAATAAAGGCCAAGGAAGCCCCGGAACCCAATCGGATCATATACCAAGCGCCCGGACATATTGTTGCACATTTGGCGAACCTCCGGCGCTCCACCTTCAAGGATCCTCAAGTGCTCCAATCCAACTTCCAATCCAAGGAGCACCTCAAGAAGCTTGGGAGAGCACGCTACATCAACTCCATCATCCAATTGGCGCCCAAGTCTTCCTCCAATACGGGTTTTATTGTTTTTATCTTTTTGAGCTTTAAATTTGGGTTTGTGCCTACAAACCCCAAACTCTTTTCTCATCCCCCTTTCTTTTGGGTTTCACACCACCATTAAGGTGTGAAGAGGTTTCTTCAAGCCTTTCCTTTTAAAAGGCTTGTGTTTCGGTGAGCTAGCCTTCACCCGTTAAAAAGGCTAGTGGGTTCTTGCTCAACCACAAAAAGCAAGCTGTAATAGGTCCTAGTGCTACCTCAAAGCCTAGTGGGTTTCTTGCAAAAACCATTGAAAAGCAAGCGGTAGGAATCTCTCAACGGTTGAGTTGGGAGCGGAGACGTAGGCCGGGTTTTGGCCGAACTCCGTTATCAATTTCTTGTGTCTTTCCTCTTTAATTTCCGCTGCATCTTTCACTTTGATTTTAATTTGTTTATCATTTTTTAAAAAGGCAATTTACCCCCCCCCCCTCTTGCCATCATTCCTTGTTTTCTTCCGACCCAACAATTTGTAGAGATTATGTTCCCCCTTACATCATAAAAATTAATGGTATTTATGAAAATATGAAAAGGATATATAGTTTATTATTTGGCTTTAAGATGTGGGTTTGGAGGTGTTCTCTTATAGGGAGATCGTGTTATTTCTTCTAAACCACCTTTGAATATTTGTTTCATCATGAGGATGAAAAAGTGAAAAGGGTAATTCCTTAAATAAATTGGGATAAGATAGATGATGAAATCCATTATTTTCAAACCCATTGAATGTTTTTCCCCTAGGATGCCCTAATCACCATCTCCATAGAACCACTCGTGTGCAACCCCAAATGCGTGACTAGACAACATTCACCAAAGGTCTAATTTTAGCCTATAAGTACACGCTTTGGTCCTTCATTCGTAAGGAAGAATTTCCATAATGTCCTATCAATCATCTGATTTCTATATTACATTGCTCAGGAACTCTAAATCCTCCATGGTAGTTTCTTAATGCCTACCAAGAGGGAATCAAATAAGGACAATGAGACATAATTCCTTGTAGTGTTAAAATTAAATAAAACATTAGGAACTAATTTTACAAACCCCCAGAATTAAGAATAATAGTTCTTTCATCTTTCCTCAAATAATAACATTCACTCCTCACTTCATAGAATGCCTATAAAGATCATTGAAATCTTCATCCATGTCTCTCCCATTGTTAGTCATACAATTTTTTTTGTTACCTATGAGCCTATAGTTCTCCCATGCCAACTTTCGTGGAGGACCCTTACATGACCCTCCTTGGTTCACCCTACCCCCTAGCCATTGTGATCCTTTCATTTATAATTCTACAAAGACACACACAAAAAAGTATTATCCTTCAAGGGATCCCTTACATAAAAGAGACCATGTGGAATCCTGAACCAAGACCTCATAATTTACAAAACCTTAAGGAGGGCACATCATCGTGTCTCCCATTTGGATTTAGAGTTTATGGTAAGTGGGTTCATACACATTTCATTAAAGAGTTCTGGGATAGTCGAGGTGTATGTATATTTGGATATCAATTGTCCCACAGACCCTTACCCCAAGGAAAATGTTGTGGAATTCCCAGTCATAGATTCCGAGGATAGGACATTGTCTACACCTTATAATCTCTAAGACTTGCACCCTCTGGTTCCTAATAAGAATGGTAAGGATCACACTTGTTTTTTCCTTAAACCTGTAATGATATCATACTTCTGATGTAGAAAAAATTTTAGTGGAACCGTCACATCGTAATCCGCTAGCCTTTAAAGAAGGAGGTTTCAATATTTATTCTCTCTAATTCCTTCACCATCATACCTTATATACCATGAACTATCATCCAATGTAATGAAAATATAATGATATTTTATATCCCAACCACTTCCACTATAGACATATCCTATTCAACCATGTCCCTATAATCTTCCATAATTGATGTAGGAAATGTGTTTGGTTTGTCAAATCATTCACATAATCTTGTTTCTCACACAGAGCATGACACACAAGATCTAAGAGTTTGAAATGATCACACCACCCACACAATCTACCTAATAGATTGAACTACAAGAACCCTAATTCTTAATTTCTAGGACACATAGGATACCTACATAGAGCTTGATATCAATAGAAATATCCTTAGTAATAATCCCCAAACATAATCCCCTTAATATGGGTGTCCTACAAAGGATTAAAAATCATTTTATAAAAAAAATTCATTATTTAAAACATCCTTCATGGTCCCTTCAAAAAGAATATACATCTAAGGAATATTCCCTAACATATCATCTCAAAGGAAAATACTTATCTTTGAGACATACACATGAGAACCTCGATAGGCATGCATCCTCACCAACTAAATACCTGGGATTTGATTCCCAACCAAATGGGATATGTAGGAATCCCCCTTGAGGTTCATACCCATCACCCAATACTAACCATGTTTTTCTAGGTCATATCACTAGCATGGGCTAATTCAACATTGAAACACATATACCATCCATTTTACTTGTGTTGCATAGGTATAAGTCAAACAATAATATTTTAATAGGAATATTCCCCCTAAAAATCCATTCCACATGATGTCAAACTAAATGGTTTGGTCCTTATCAAATGACCTTAAAAGGAATGATGTGTCCCATTAAGTTAAAGTGAACTATATGGGTTGTGATCACTTGCACAATAATATGTTGGAAGACCATCTATGTGTTCTATCCCAACATCATAACAATATAGATCTACCAATACAATGACTAAATCTAGAGTGACACTCATTTACCTAGAATACCATAAAATCTACAGTAAAAAACTACATGGATTTAAAACCAACATCATCGTAATAACATCCACATAATATTGAAGTAGTATATAATAGGCTATTATCCTTGTAGAATATCTTATATGTACAGATATTACCATTAAAGAAGAACCTAAAATGAATTAGAATTAATATAAATTCCATACATGCTAATAATTTATTTCTAATATTGAGCTAACTCATGGTATAAATGGTAATTAATGAATTAGTCATGAACATATCTTAAATCAATAGTAGAGTCCTATAGTAGGAGATAATTCCTACTAAAAGGGTGTGGTTATCCCAGCATCCCATCCTCTAAACTCGAATGTGAGTTCATTAGAATAGTTGGTCAAAATTCGAAATGAGTGTCTGCCTTTGGAAAGAAGGTCCCTATGTTTATAAAACCATTGGGTGATTCTAGTTCAATGAAAAAACACAATGGAAACGGTTGAAAAATAATTATTTCCCCATAGAAGTCATTTTTCTAAGGGAAAGAATCGCGGAAATTATGTTTTTATTAAATTAACTACCAAAAACAATATTTACAGGGAGCTAGAATGGTCCATTCTTTGAAAACATGTTGTCATTTACTATTGGGTGAAACATTTATGGTGTTTATGGATAATAAAAGCATGGAATATATGTTCTAAATGAGTTAAAAATAACATTATACAAATAATATATATTTTTTATCTATAAATTTGTAACTATTAATTTAGTACACAGAGAGTTAATTTAATTTAGTGTAAGATACACTATGAAGAATTTAATATGGTCAAGTTTGAGAAAGAGTCTTTATATCAGTGGCGGTTGATGTTAGTATTAGTCAATAAGAACTTGGGATGCGAATAATGAGGTACAGTATCAGTTTTCATTCTAGTTACATTATCCCTAATTAGGTTGATGTAGTTAAATAAGATAAAAATATAATTCAAAATGGGTTTTAATTAGGTCAAAACTCAATGATGGGGAGACCGTTGTCAGATGGAAGATATATGTGATTTTAGTTGTATGGTTCTAAAATTATTGGGTTCTACGTTTGGATTTTCATGGAAAACATCTTCTCGTTTTCCATCATCCATGATTGATTGTTCATCCTAGAATAAAAGTTATCTATAAAGAATTGAATCCAAAATATTATTTGGTTGGCAGAAAAAGAATGGTTGATTCATTTTTAAAGAGACTCCTTACATATAATTATGTTATGGAATATCACCAAGGACTAGTGGTTATGTTGAATTATTTAACTATTCATGTTTGAAAATGGTAAAAGATAGATAATGAATTTTTTATCGGTCTCCCATGGATGGTTCAGATCCACTGTTCCTTAACGGTGACTATGGATCAGCTCACAATGTTGGTAAATTTCATATATATTTTTAAATCTCATACGGTTGAGGAATTATCTAAAATAAATATCTTGTAAGTATTAATGAGGCATGGAATACCATTTTTAATAGTATATGATTTATATTCAAGGTTTACATATCATTTACATATATCATTACATAAAAATCTTGGGACTGAGTTAACTATGAGTATTTCATATCATCCTATGAAATATGCAATATAAAAAAGGATGATTTAAATTTTATAATACATTATTATGTCATGTGAAATGGATTTTGGTGATTCATGGAAGGATAACATACCGCAAGTTGAGTTCTCATATAATAATTGTTATCATTACTCAATAGATATGGCTCTTTTGGATGCATTGATTGGTAATCCATTTTGTTACCCATGTTTAGGGTATAAATGGTGGAGACATAACTATTTAGATGTGGAAATATTTAATAGATAATAGATAATATTTATTCTATCATGAAAATGATGGATATGTCTTAGTGTCATTAGAAATGATATTTGGATCATCATTGATGGTTATTTTCATTCAAGGTGATATATCACGTGTTCTTTATAATTTCTCCATGTCTTTGACATCGTTGTTTTGGAATGTAAGGAATGATACCGCCTTAAAATATAGGCCCTTTTCAGATTCATGAATGAGTTAGTGAGTTGAAATATGGGATTGATTTTCCACTATGGTTCAATTAATTGAATAATTTGATTTAAATATATTCGTTGAAAAATTATCATCTGGAACCTTACTATTTAATTAAATGGTATCACATTGATCTAGATACGTATTCATAATTTTTTCATGTGCTATTAAGGATTGGTGATAGGAAAGAGAAATTATGTTTTTTTTAAAAATTGATCTAGTTTGTATTTTAAAAAAAGTTGTTGGATTCATGAAGAATAACAGAAAGGTTAAAAGAAAAAGTTAGAGAAATGACTGGATATAATTTAATCCAATAGTGGATTTCAACATTCTTTGTGGAGAAAGGCCAATTGTGGTAAAATGGAACACTCACATTTTCAGGTAAATAATGCTTTAATTATTTATTTTTTATATTAACAATTGTTCTGTGATTGGGAGGTTTTTAAAGAGTTTTTGAATGATTAAAATGATTTTTTATTAGTTAACTATCTCAGAATGGTTAGTAGAAACCATGAAAACCTCCAGAATTCATGAAAAGTGAAATAGTGGGCTCTTGGCAGGCACACGACTAGGAACATGGTTTGGTCAAATTTTGAGTACATCTAGGAGTAACGTTTCATGCTATAGATAGAGGTAAATCATTATTGGAATATTGTTTCTCTAACCATATGATACAACTATATATGCGGTATTTTCGGGATGTGGTTGGTGCATGATTTTCCAAACTATTCACCTAAACCTTTTAGAGTTGAAAATAAGTGATAAAACATGTGGATCCAGTTCATATTTTCCTCTAAACAACTGTTTTTTACATAAATAGAACCTAAACCAATTTATTCATATCTAAAAGGCTTTAGAGACATATCCCATTGACCCTCGAGAAATATTCTTGTGATTCATTCTTGATTGGAGACCTAAATTCATTGGCATGTTAATGTTCATATTGGTTTTTCATTGTTTCATTTTTCACCACTACCATAGATTCACGGATATAACAAGTTTTTATGTGGTCAATGCTTTGTAATTCCATTCATCACTAAATAAGGCTATATTGATGATATAGAATGAGATCAATGATGGGTTTTTGGAGTTTCATTCCGTGATTGTTGAATAATTTGTGTCTATATTTATTTTGAACTATGATTGTGAGGTATGGGTATTTAATCTTGACGCCAATTTTTTGAAAATGAGGGCTTGAATTTTAATTTAATTAATTTTTTTCGATATTAATAGGGGGAATTTATTATTAAAATATTACTATAAAACCGCTTTTTATGGTTTTTTAAAATTTATTAAATTGGTTAATGTGAAGATTAATTTTTTTCATGATTATAAACTGATGTATTAATATAATTCATTGTTTTTATTCATGGAAATTGATTGATATAAAGTATATAAATAAAAGTATATTTTAATGAAACTGAATTAAAGGATTGGTTTGACATGGAATTTGGCATAGTTGGTTTCCATGTGTTCATTTTGAATTATGTGGCCCTATGTAATGTGCATGTCTCAATGGGATATATAGTATATGATTATCTTGTGATGACTTGATATACTTGATGATAGAGAGCTCGTGAGTATGGAACTGTCATCTAGGAATTCCTGGGTTATTGTGTGTAATCATTGAACAATGTAATTGGTATTATAATGGATTGAGAAATGATTTAATGGAATTAATTTTTTTCTTTCATGGAAATAGTTTTGTTTTTAAAAAATGTTTGGTTATGAAATCTAGTTTTTATCGATATGGTTTGGATTTTATATAATCTAGTTTAGAGTGTTTTATATAAAACATTTATATAAAATTTCTTACGTTTATTATCATATTGGCATGAGTATGTATGTAATTTTGGTAAATTCTAATGATTCTTATACTCAATCCTACATTCAACATTAATATTTTTTAGATATTGTAATTGAGACACATATAAAGGAATTATAACTCATTTCCATAGTGAAGAATCACGATACATTGGGAATGGATTGTGTAGTTGGATCTTAGAGAATGATGTATGTAACGACCAAAAGTTTTTCAATGGAAATTCCCTTCTTATAATTATGTCATAAAATCACATGAAAACACAACATAATGAACTAATAAGTGCAAAGTGACCTATAAACATAATTTTTTCACTTCTGTGTTTTGAATTTTGAAAATCTGACATACATTGTTGCGTTCAACATGATTTTTTGAGTCTAATGAAATAAAAAACGTGTCGGTGAATAGTAACGTACCCTTGTAAATAGTAACACACCCTTATTACTAGTAAATCATCCAATATAAGAGTAACCTTACCCATGAATAATTAAATAAAATTGAGACATCTTAGAAAGTGACAATTTGACCATAGTAAACGTTTTTATATTCTTAAGTCATAAATAATTAATTATAATTAATTTATTTATTTAAAAGTAAATGTATTTCCCTAAAATTCATTCATAAATTTTATAATCATTGTCTTATAGTTTTTAGAAAACTTTATAAGACCCTACATAATTTTTGAAAGCACTATAAAATCAGATTTATGTTTTAAAAACTGTTTTTAAGTAAATTTTTATTTTTATTAAATATTAAATTAATAATATTTAGAAAATTATTTTTGAAAAATCGACTTAATTTTTTGATTTTAAACTTTGATAAATGGTTGGGGTGATTTTTTGGTATTTTTCTGAAATACTTGATTTTTTAATGAATTTTGAAATACCATAATTTACAAAATAAGATAAATAATCTAATTATAGAGTAATGTGTGATGTTCTGCTGATGTGAGCCCACTTTGATCGGGATCACATGAAAAAATTTCTATTATTGGTCATGGAATACTAAATATTCTTTTTCTTAGGGTAAATTATTAAACTGATGAATTTTATATTAAGAAAAACCCCTCTCCCCTCCACTATAAATACCACCCTTCCCACCCACATTTCCTCACCCCTATCAAGATCCAAGACTTCTCTAATTTCTTCCAAAACATCTTCCATATCCCCTCTCCCACGTGAATGAGTTGTGGTGTCCTCAAAAAGCCTATCCTATCTTTCTTAAGGAGGATCTCAAGAGGAGGATTTAAGAGGTAATTTCTCTCCCTCTTCTCCTTTAATTTCTATTCAAGTTCATGTTCATTTCTTGATCTCTCCCCACCAATGTTCAACCAAATGGTATTTCAACTCCATTATTATAAATATATTGTAATTTTATGATGCTAATGTGATATTATATAATCCTACCCCTTTCCCTCTTAGTTTTATTTTATTCAAAAGAATGTTGTTTGTGGGGTGTTAATTTTTCACCTTGAGGAACGACTTGTTTTATTCATCCATTTATACCTTTATATCTGGTCATGAAACCATTTTTATTGTTGAAACATAATTTATTATATGTATTATTACCTATTTAAAGTTCTTTAACTAACTTATGACCATATTTATAGTGATAAAATAAAACAAGTTCATTATGATTGAAAAATCTCTCAAATTATCCCAAAAAATAATCAGTTAATTCTTATCTAATGATTCATAAACATGTATATAATATTATTAATTTTAAGATAATTAAATATACTATAATATCATTAATAACATTTAATATTAGTTATGGATGTTTACCCTTGTTCTACCCAAACTTCAATTTAAGAATACAAGTGAACCACTCAAGAAAACCATAAAAACAAACATTCCCAAATAATGTCTTCAAACTCTATAACTCATCCAAAGGATACTAAAATCACATAACTAAACCATAAATATCCATATTAATGTAAAAAAGGTTATTTATTTCTAATTAATTAATATAATGTCATTATATAGGACACTAAACAGATGGAATCATTCAGATTCTTGGAAAGAGGAAATTCTCAAACCAAGCATTCTTCCTTTGGGTTCTCCCTCTTTCACTCTATTTTAGATTTGGTAACTCCATAAAGATCATTCATTCATATTTATTATATCCTTTTTCTGGATATACATGTTTTACTATGTATTTATGTTAAATTTTTTTTTCAAAAGAACACTTATTTTAAGAAGACACCTTTTACATCTCACTCAAAGTGGACGGTTCTGGAAACATGTATGTTATTCCATATTTCTTTTGGTAATCCAATGATTATGAATGTATTCTTATGAGATGTAACCCATTCCTTTAAATGTGTTATTTATGTTCAATTTTGATATATTTTTCATTTGGCATGCATGATAATGATAATTTTATGATGTGACCGGTGCACCCAGAATTATATAGCACAATATGAATGTTTCAATGTGACGGGTGCACCTAGAATTATACAATTCTCCAATGAATTGGGTAAAGTGGTGAATATCATGAGTAAATGTGAAATAATTTTTGAACAAGATGCTATCTTGGTTCACATGTATGTGTGGTAATTAACCACTAAGACATGATATTTCATTTTTTTATGCATTTCCACATTTCAAATCTTATCTTTATGCTTCCTCTCATGTTCATGATTTCCTTACCTATGTCATAATTATGCTCATCCCATGATATATTCTTCTTATCTATCCTATTACTGTTATTTTAGCTCACCCCATTTGATGTATATCCTTATGTGGCTACATGTACTAAGTGGAGAAATGGTTCCAATAAGAATCTAGAGAAGAAGAAATTAAATAAATGTTTATGATTGATGTTGTAAAAGTTTTGAATGGTCTTAGATTTCCCAAGACACTAAACCTTTGGATCCTCTATGTTTAATTATATTATGTTTTTTACCTTTAAAATTATGTAATATTAATTTAAGAAAGGGCAGGGTCTCTATAGTTGGTATCAGAGGTAGGGTTTAGTTAATTTGGGAATTACGATTAGTGAACACTAGAGAAAACCTCTAGCGTGAGATTAAGTACAAATATGCACACACGATTATTTACATTGGGATCCCATAAGCTATGTTTTTGGTAATTTTTTTTAAATGAATAAGTTATCCACAACTTGTTTACTAATGTTTTGTTCTAACGTTTTCTATATTAGAAAATGGTGGGAACCAGGAGAAATCAGGCCAACAACTCGTGCGAGGGCCAATGCAACGATTTCCCAAACAAAATCCCTAATTATTTGGGAGGTGGAATTCAAAAAAACATGTCTATGCATACCCAATTATCTGAGGTTATGAACAATAAACATAATAATGGGAAACATCCACCTTCACCAAAGAGGAAGAATCTGGATATCAAATGTTTTATGCAGCAATGACCACTGACGTTTAATGGATCTTCTGATCCGCTAGTTCCGGAATAGTGGTTCAACTCCATGGAGAAGATCTTTTCTGTGCTTCACTATTTTGAGACAGAAAAGTTGACTCTAGTTGTTTATCATCTAGATGGAGAAGCTGATCAATGGTGGGCTTTGATTAAGAATACCAAGCCAATGGATGAAATTGAAGAGATGGAATGGGAATAAATCAAGATAATTTTTCTTAATAATTACTTCCCACGAACTCTTCGCACATAGATAGAGAGAGAATTCATAGAGCTCAAGAAAAAATAAGGCGAATCTGTCACAACCTATGAAGAAAATTTCACACAACATTCAAGGTACACTTAGGGTTTTTTTATCACCAATGATATCAAAATTGATAGTCTCTTTAGTGGATTAAAACAACACCTTTGAAAGGATCTTGCAATTTGAGACTTTGGGAGATATGTAGAAGTTGTTCAATGTTCTATCAAATTGGAGATAGAGTTTTTAGAATGGTCTCATGGATGTGGTGATATGAAATGAAATATGGAGTTTCATGCTTGAGGATCGAATGAAAATGGTGGGAAGAAAACTCAATTACCCACATGCCCAAAATGTGGGAAGTTTCACCATGGGAACTACCTCAAAGGGACGTGGAAGTGCTTCATGTGTGGGAAAGAAGGCCACCATGCACAAGATTTTCAGAAAGACATGAAAAGGAAGGACAATGTAGCTGAAGAAAAGAGAGAACCACTCATGGTTCAATGCTACAACTGTAGGGAGCTAGGTCACTATTCTAGTTAGTGTACTATTCTGTGAGTTCTCAAGGGTAATCAACGTCAGCAACCACCACATCCAAAGGAACAAGGGAAGGATTATGCCATCACTACTGGAGAAGTGGAGAAAGATAATGAAGTCGTACAAGGTACACCTCATATTCACTCAAGAATGGAAAATGTCTTATTTTATTCTAGTTCTACGAATTCCATTATATTTTGCATGTTTTCTAGAACTATAGAATTGAGGCCATGAAACATTGATGTAGAGATATCTGAAAAAACACCAAGTGGTGCAATAAATTCATCCCAAGTGTTTGACTCTTCTTTTATAGGCATAAGTGGGAAACATTATCCTACGAATCTTTTAATACTTATTTTGGTGGAATTTGACGCTATAATGGGAATGGATTGGCTCTCGTTATATAGAGCACATATAAACTGTCGGGAAAAAGAAATATCTTTTCATATTCTGAACACTCCTATTCTTCTCTACAAATTCAAGGAAGATCATAAATATCCTTTGAAAAGTCCTTCATTGGTGTGGGTGTTGATTCCCTGTGACAAAGCGTACCTCACCCAAATGGTTAAGTCGAAGGATAGTGCCAACCTTGTGGAAATTCCCATCATGAGGGAATGCAAAGATGTATTTCCTGAAGAGTTACCCAGATTTCCCCTGGATCATGAGGGAGAGTTCTCAATTGATCTCTTTCCTAAAGCTACTCTTATCTCGAAGTGTCTCTATAGGATGGCTCCTATTGAACTAGAGGAGTGAAAGAAGCAGCTGCAAGATAATCTGGACAAAGGGTTCATACACCCTAGTGCATCACCTTGGGGTGCGCCAAAGCACTTTGTGAAGAAGAAGGACGGAACTATGCATCTCTGTATCGATTAACGGGAACTCAACAAGATCACCATAAAGAAGAAGTATCCTCCTCCAAGGATTGACGACTTTTTCGATCTATAAAGAGGTTCTCAATACTTCTCAATGTTGGATATTCATTCTAGAAATCATCATGTAAAGGTGAAGAATGATGATATTCAGAAGAATGCTTTCCGAACAAGGTATGGGCACTATGCATTTTTTGTGATGCCCTTCAGACTTACTAACTCCCCTACAATGTTCATGGATTTGATGAATAGAGTCTTCATACATTACCTCGAAAATTTTTTGGCAGTTTTTATTGATGATATTCACATCTACTCCAAGAAAAAGGAGGAGCATTACGAACATCTAGGACTTGTCTTCGTGACATTGAGAAAGGAGAAGTTGTATTCCATGTTCAGAAAGTGTGACTTTTGGATGAAAGAAGTCATGTTCTTGGGACATGTGAACATAAGTGATGGAATTTCATTGGATCATTCAAAGATAAAGGCGATTATGGAATGGCCTAGGCCCTCTAGTTTGAAAGAAATCCATAGTTTTCTTGAATTAGTTGGGTACTATAGACTCTTTGTGAGGAACTTCCCATGATTTTCAATCCCGCTAACTAAGTTAACTAGGAAAGGGGTAATGGATGTATGGATGGAATAATGCGAGGGAAGCTTCTGGGAGATAAAGATAAGGCTGATCACTGCACCTGTACTCATAGTACTGAAAAGTGGATAATTTATTTTGATATAGAGTGATTATTCAAAGAAAGTCTTGGGTTGTGTACTCAAGAAAAATGACAATGTGATTGCCTACACCTCACGACATTTGAAGATCCATGAGAAGAACTACCCGACGTATAATCTAGAGTTGGAAGCCGTGATTTTTTACTTGAAAATCTTGCGGCACTACCTTTATGGAGAGAAATGTGACATATACACTTACCTCAAGAGCCTAAAGTATATAATCACACAAAAGGATCTCAACATGCGTCAAAGGAGATGGTTAGAGTTAATCAGGGATTATGATTGCTTTATTCACTATCATCCTAGAAAGGCGAACAAGGTAGATGATCCTCTAAGCAGAAAATAACCTGCTACTCTATCCATGATGCTGATTGATAAAGACCATATCTTCTTGGATATGAAAAGAATGGATTTGGAAATCATAAGGGCAGGGGATACATCCTACATTACCCAAATGATTGTGAAACAATCCATCCAGGAGAAGATTGATGAAGCACAAAGGGATGATGTAGAGATAAAAAAGAGGGTGAATGCAGTAAATGAAGGGAAGTTACAATAGTTCCATATCAATGAATATGGTGTGATTCGGGTTGGAACGTGGATTTTTATAACTTAATCACCTGGGTTAAATAAGGAGATATATGATAATGAGTATAGCTCAACTTTCTCTATACATCTTGGGAGTTCAATGATGTACCGTGATCTCTGAGAACACTTCTGGTGGGATAACATGAAGAAGGAGATTGCAGAATATATATCAAGGTGCTTGGTATGTCAGCAAGTTAAAGCTATGTGACCAAAGTCCAAAGGCATGATGTATCCATTTCCTATACCAATGTGGAAAACGAAAAATGATACTATGGACTTTGTCAAGGGTCTCTCGAAGTCTTCAAAGGGAAATATTGTGATATGTGTTTTGGTAGACCGACTCACCCAGACTGCCCATTTTATTTATATTCAGGAAGATCTCTCACTTGATTAACTTGCAAAGGTATATGTGAAGTAAGTGGTGAGACTGCATGGTGTTCCACTCTCAGTTGTCTATGACTGTGATACATGGTTCACTTCTAAATTCTGCATGAGCCTTCAACGTTCTTTGAGTACTGAATTAAATTTCAGCACAACCTATCACCCCCAAACTGATTTCCAATCTGAAAGGACTATTCAGACGCTTGAAGATATGCTAAGATCCTACTATCATGAATTCAAAGGTTGTTGGGATCAGAATCTCCCATTGGTTGAGTTATTATATAACAATTGCTTCCACTCGAGTATTCATATGGCTCTATTTGAAGCTCTATATGGAAAGCGATGTAGAACTCCAACCCGTTGGGATAATGTTGGAGAAAGAAAGCTACATGGACCCGATCATGTTCAAGAGATGACTGAGAAGGTTCAAGTCATCCAAAAACACATCAAAGCTGCTCAAAGTAGGAAAAAGAGCCATGCTGACAACCCTCTATGGGATTTGAAGTTTGAGGTTGGAGATAAAGTCTTCCTTCAAATATCTCTATGAAGAGATTCATGTGATTTAGAAGAAATGGAAGCTATGCCAAAGGTATATTGTCCCCTTTTAGAACCTTGAATGAATAGGAGCTGTGGCCTATCGTCTTGCACTTACACCAAATATGGATCAAGTTCATGATGTGTTTCATGTATCACTACTAAGAATGTACATACCAGACCCCACACATGTACTAAACTTAGAGGTGGTGCATCTGGAAGCTGATCTCTCCTATGAGGAGCATTCAGTAAAGATTCTCGATTGGTGGGATCAAGTTCTACACAACAAGACAACCCATCATGTCAAAGAGTTGTGGAGGAACCGTAAGTTTGAGGAAGAAACATGGGAACTAGAAGATGGAATGATGGATAAAGACCCTCACCTGTTTGTGTAAAGTGAAATTTTGGGTGTAAAATTTCTTAATGGGGGAAGAAGGTAACAACCCAAAGTTTTTCAATGGACATCCCCATCTTATAAATATGTCATAATATCACATGGAAACACAACATAATGAACTAATAAGTGTTAAGTTCCCTTTAAACATATGTTTTTCACTTCTTTTTTTTTGAATTTCAAAAATCTGACACACACAGAGTTGTATTCAAGATGACTTTCGGAGTCTAATGAAACAATAATAATTTTCATTGAATAGTAATGTACCCTTGTGAATAGTAACATACCCTTATTAATTGTATTATGACCCTTATGAATAGTAAAACATCCAACATAAGAGTAACCTTACCCATGAATAATTAAATAAAATTTAGACACCTTAAAAAGTGACAATTTGACCTTAGTAAACATTTTGGTATTTTGTAAGTCATAAATAATTATTTATAATTAATTAATTAATTTAAAAGAAAATTTATTTTCCATAAAAATGTTCATAAATTATATAATCAATGTCTTTTAGTTTTTAGATAATTTTATAAGAACCTAGGTAATTTTTGAATGCACTATAAAATCAGTTTTAATTATTAAAACCTGTTTTAAAGTAAATTATGATTTTCATTAAATATCGAATTAATAATATTTATAAAATTTATTTTAAAAAATAGAATTTATTTTTGGAATCTAGACTTTGAAAAATTTTGGGTTGTAATTTATTTTATTGTTATGAAATACTTGAATTTTTTATGAATAGTGAAATACCATAATTTACAAAGTAAGCTAAATAAGCTAATTATAGAGTCATGTGTGATGTTCTGCTGATGTAAGCCCACTTGGTTCGGGATAACATGATTCAATTAATATTATTGGTCATGGAATAATCACTATTACTTTTCTTAGGAGAAATTAATAATCAAATGAATTTTATATTAAGGAAACCCCTCTCCCATCCATTATAAATACCATCCTTCACACCCTTATTTCCTCACACCTCTGAAGCTCCAAGCCTTCTCTAAACTCTTTCCAAGCATCTTCCCTAGCCCCTATCTAACGTCCAAGAGATTATGGTCTCATAAATATACCATGCCTAGCATCTTTAAGGAGGATCTCAAGAGGAGGATTTAAGAGGTAATTTCTCTTCCTCTTTATCCTTTAATTTCCTTTCATGTTCATATCCATTTCATTATCTCTCCCCACCTATATTCATCTAAATGGTATTTTAAATCTATTATTATACATGTATTGTAATGTTATGATTCTATTGGGATATTATATCATCCAACCCACTTCCCATCTTCCTTTTATTTTATTAAAGGGAACGTAGTTTGTGAGGTGTTAATTTTTCACCTTCAAGAACGACAAGTTTTCTTCATCCATTTCTACATTTAGATAAGGTAATTAAAACATTTTTATTGTTGAAAACGAATTTTTTATATGTATTATTCCATTTTTAATGTTGTGGAACTATCTTAATACAATATTACTAGAGATAAAATAAAAGAAGTTCATTATTATGGAAAACTTTCTCAAATTAACACAAACAATCATTAATTAATTCTTATCTAATGATTCATCCACATAGATATAATAAGATTCATGATATGATCATTAAACATCATGTAATATCATTAATATTATTTAATATCAGTTCTGGATGTTTACCCATGTTCTACCCAAAAGTCAATTTAAGAATACATTTAAACAACTGAAGAAAACCATAAAAACAAACATTCCCGAATAATTTTTTCAAACTCTATAACTCATCCAAAGGCACATAAAATAACATAATGAAACCATAATTAACCATATTAATATAAACAAGGTTATGGATTTATAATTAATGAAAATAATGTCATTATACTGGACATTAAATAGAAGGAAGCATTCATATACATGGTAAGGGAAAATTGTCGAAAACAACATTCTTCCTTTGGGTTCTCCCTCTGTCACTCCATTTTTGATATGGTTACTCCATAAATATCTTTTATTCATCTTCGTATTTTATTTTCTGGGATATACATGTTTTTACCTGCTATTTATGTCAAGCATAATGTTTTCCAAAATAACTCTTCTTTTAAGAACACACGTTTTACTTCTCACTCAAAGTGGACGATTCCTGTAACATGTATGGTATTCCCTCATTCCTTTGGAAACTAAAAGTTTATGAATGTGTACTTTTAATATCTAACCCATTACTTTCCATGGATTAGTTATGTTCAATTTTGATATATTTTCCATGTGGCTAGCATGATAATGATAATGTTATGATGTGACGGGTGCACCCGAAATTATATAGAACAATATGAATGTTTCAAAGTGATGAGTGCGCCTGGAATTATACAGTGCTCCAATGATTTGGGTAAAGTGATGAATATCATGATTAAATTTGAAACAATGTGTGAACAAGATGCTAGCTTGGTTCACAAGTATGTGTGGTAGGTAACCACTAAGACATGGTGTTTCATTCTTTAGGCATTGCCACATTTCAAATCTTCTATTTATTCTTCCTCTCATGTTCATGATTTCTTTACTTATGTCATGATTATTCTCTCCACATGTAATATTCTTCAAATCTATCTACTTACTGGTCTTCTATCTCACCCCTTTTTAGGTATATCCTCAGGTGGCTACATGTACAAAAGAGAGGAAAAGTGTCAATAAGAAGCTAGAGAAGAAGAAATTAAATAAATGTTTATGCTTGATGTTTTAAAAGTTATGAATGGTCCTATTTTTCCCAGGAAACTAAACCTTTGGATCCTTTATGTGTAATAATATTATGTTTTTTTAACATTAAAATGATGTAATGGTAATTTAAGAAAATAGAGGGTCGCTATATTGGATGATGTGGAGTTTTGTCAATGGAGTCCTTCATCAGTGTTTGGTTTTTCATTCACATTGTACTCTAATATGGTTCTGGAATGTGGTTGAAATTGATGTCAACTTGGTATTACATTATTTTGTATTATGTTGACCTCATGAATCATATAGTGGTTGTTTTTTTATGAATTCATAGCATAGTTTTCTTACATTGAAATGGAAAATAATCCCCAAATTGTAAATTATTCTCATTCAATTTATTTCCATTCATTATTATCTTAAAGCTGTCACCTAAGGCCTAGTGATGTCATCTCCTCTTTCCAGTCTAATTGGAAAGGGGAGGTATGTAAAAATTAATTTTTTATACACTTTTGATGACCCAAAATATACATAACTTATACATTACATAAGTTATAGGTTGAGACATCATTTGAAATTGTTCAATAATAATATTTTAAATTTCTAAGAATTTAATGTAATTCGTTTTGGATGAATATGCAGTAATGGTTACAATAATTGGAAGCTAAAAAATAAAATTAAAATGATTTAAATGTACAAATGAAAAAGATAAATTTTTATGGAATTTATATAATTTATTTTTTCATGAAATATACTCATATGTTCTTGAAAAAACAATCCTGATATACAATTTATATACTTTAATGTTGTAAGACTGCCATCTATAAGAAATTAAAAAGATCAACTGACAAAGAAACCATGAAATAACATTTATGTCCATGGTTATTCATAGATACTACTGTATTATTAAAAATAAAAAACATACCTTTCATTCTAATGATTACCCATGTAAACGAATAATAATTTTGTGTTATATCGACGGGATTGCAATACATGTTCTTTAATGTATAAGAATGATCATAAAATACTATGAAATAAATATAGATATATTTATTATACAATAAAATAGAAAATGCGATAATGGGAATAATATTCACAAGTTAAATAATATATTAGGTTGATATGTGTGAATAAAAAATCAATATTAGAATTTAATATAATTTTAAAGTAGTAAAATCCTTATAAATAACTAGTTTTTTTGAGAGTAATGTAAAATTAATTTGTTAATTCAAAAACAAAATTTATATATATGGATTTTGTAATTACCCAATGTATTTCAATGGAAATTCCCTTCTCATAAGTATGTCATAAAATCACATGAAAAAAACAACATAATGAACTTATAAGTTATAAGTGACCATTAATCATTATTTTGACACTTTTGTCTTTGAATTTCAAAAATCCGGCATACACAGTTGTAATCAGTAAGTTATTTGTAGTCTGATAAGAAAATAATAATTTTTGGTGAATAGTAACCTACCCAAATGAATTTTAACAGACCTTTATGAATAGTGATATAACGTAATGAATAGTTACCTCATCTATGATAGTATAAAAAAATATTCATGTTGGAAGTACGATATACATATATTTTAGAATAAGTTAATGAATGTTTTAAAACTGGTTTTGATAATTAATTATTATTTTAATTAAATATTAAAATAATCATATTTAGAAAATTCTTTTTGAAAAATTAACTTCATTTCTGGATTCTAGACGTCAAAAAATGGTTAGGGTGAATTTTTGAGATTTTTCTAAAATACGAGATTTTTTTGATGAATAGTAAAATACGGTAATTTACAGTATATATACATTATAAGATAAATAGACTATTCCTAGAATCATGGATGATTTCACCACCCTTGGATCGATTTCATATGAAACATTTACTATTATTGGTCATGGAATCGTTATTATTCCTTAACTTGTGAAGAAATAATAAATTAATGATTATAAAATTATGAAATCTCTCCTCTCCTCCACTATAAACCCCCCCTACACTTCATCTTCTCTTCACTCATCTCAAGCCTTGTTCCTACAACCTTTCGGTCAAAATATCTCCCCAAGATCCTCCCCCACTACCAATGACTCCTAGAAACTTAAAAATACAAAAACATCTCCCCTTAAGTGGTTCTCAAAGGAGGAATTCTCAAGAGGTAAATTCCTCTTTCCAATTCCTTCATTACCTTTAAGTTCTATTTCTTTTTGTTTCTTTCCTCATCTCCATTCACGATAATAGTATGATAAATCCAGTAACATACGTGTGCATGATTTGTTTCATGCTAATGGTATATTTCATTATATTCTCTCCTTTCTCCACCCTTTTATTTGAATGAAATCAAAGCACCGTTGTAGATGTGCTAATTTAGCACATTCAAGGACAACAGTTTATCAATTTCTATTATAATATTTAGTTCTGGTCAAGAAAAATTTTGAGTTATGAGTGAACCAGATTATTATATATGTAATATTTCCTATTTTTGGTCTTGAAATCCTTTTGTAGAAATGCAATTAAGTTATAAAGAAAAACTTGTTCTTTGTAATCAAATCCACTGATTAACAAAAGCAGGTATCACTAATATTATATATATAATAATTTGAATTTACTCTAAGTTACCTAATTAAAATTAAAAACATGTAATCTCCCAGATGTTCACTAAATAATATTACTACAATTCTGGACAACAACTTTCATCTTACATATAATCCAAACATGAATATAAGTGAACAGATCTTTTATAGCCATGTAAAAAAATGTTCCCGAACAATGAAATTGAACATTATAACTATTAAAAAAGGAATTTAATGAACTAAATAGGGTTATCATAAATAAATAACATATATAAAGTTTTCTTGAATTATTAATTAATAAGCCTAAATTGGTTTATTCAGTTTTTTAATAAAAATTAGAGAACACCAATGGATTTAAGGTAAGTGATCCTCTCTTTTTCAATCATATTCAATATTTTCCTCCATGATATGAATTTTTTTTAATAAAAAATGATGGGGTATATTTTCTCCCCTTTACCATAATTCACTAATGTTTTATAAATTATGAGAAACCCCGTATCTCTCTCATCATTCTCTCTTAGTTACACCCGATACCATACTGATAAACCATAATGGATTCTACCCGAACTTCCTCTATTCCTTCGGGTTACTATATCTTTTTATTACCAAAATGTATTTGTCTTTTATTTTTATGTAAAACATATACATTATTTTTATGTGATCTATAATCATGTTCCAAGATCCATCTATCATTATATTTCGAGGATATATATGCTTTTAAGTGAATCCATCCTCGTTACTTCACAATAAGCACACACGTTTTAAAGGAAGTTCCAAAAACTTTTTTCCAATATCATGTGAACTCTATCCACTTTGTCATTAAAAAATCAGTATTTTTATTATGAAAACCATCTTGGTTCAATTCTAGTATTATATGAAATAATTTCATCCTAACTATTTTGAAAATCTCTATAGTATTTTCCATAAAACCGCACAAAAATGTTTTAATGCTAATGATTCTAAAATAAATTTCTTATATGTTGTCACTTCTGTTTGACACCACATACAATGTTATATGCCTATTTTACACTATTAACGTCCATGTATGTTCTAATTCCTTTCTTTCATGGACACTCTTATGATACGCCGATTGGTTAGCATTTACGTCATGATTGTGGTACCTAATTCTTTCCAAGAGTACCTTTATGTTTATGTATGGTTGATAATGTATTGTTATTTATGTGGAAAAAATATTTATGTTGCAATAATATTCATGAAAATGTTGATATGGGTGCGCCCACATAGAGCTCCAATGCATTGGGCAATGTTAATTCTCATGATATGCGATGTGAAATGGGATTGACGGTTAGTCATGACCCGTACTGAAATGGGAAACGAGATTGGCAGTTAGCCTGGACCCACACTAAAGAAATGTTTTATTATTCTACCACATCTATATGATTCCATGTTTATATGATCCCATGCCTATATGATATTATTTCATATGTTTCATTCTTTGGATATCATTATGTCATGCCTCCTATCTCATGTGCTTACTATGTATCATTATGTTTATTCCCTTACTGGGATTTCCAGCTCATCCATTTGTTCATGTGTTCCCAAGGGTACCCTGTGGAGATGTAAGGGCTTAAAAGAAGTCAGAATCTCTTTATAGCGATTAAATAAAGAAGAGTTTTTAGCCCCATGTTTTAGGTCATATGTACCTAGTCTTCCATGACACTAGAATAAACAATCATTAGCTTGTACTCTGATGATTAATTATGCATAAAATCATGAAATGTTATATGTAAAAGGCTCGGTTTTCTATATTTCGTATCATAGGATGGTCCAATTATTTTTTGAGATTAGGAATAGATCACCTTAGTGAGAATCTTAAGGATGAGTCTAAGTATAAAAAAAATCCAAAATTTTGGTGAGTATTGAGAAAGTAGTTTACTAGGAAAATACATCCATGTCTAGATACGAGCAGATAGAGGATTCCCTGGTACAAATGTATCTAGGGGTAAAACCCGAAAACATAGCATTGAGCTAGACTCGAACAGGAACTCGTGCATGATAATGGGCCTTCATGCACTATTGGTTTTGAAACTCTAGGAGGATATTCTTTGGTTGATTCACAAGATTAATACGAACCGTTATTTAGGGAAAAAAATAAGACAATAATAATATATGTTAAGAAATAGATCAAGGATAACCTGGATATAAACCTACGAAATCACAAGTTTCGTTGTACATCTTCTTTATAAGTTTATCCTTTTATGTTAAATGTTTCCTTTTTATTCTCAATAGGTAAGTATTCAAGACCTATAATTATACATTAGTTTTATTAGTTAATGGTATCCAATTGAATAACACATTCCAAAAACCAATGTGATAGGAAATGCGATGATTTCACTAATTATATGCCCGATGTGATGGACGTGGGTGCTCAAAACATCATGGCAGTACTTTCTTAGCTGGTTCGACTTATGAATAATAACTTGAATCAGGTGGAACTTCCTCCTCCTACAATGAAAGAGAAATTTTCCATATAATCCTTCATGAGATAGATGCATCTCTTGTTTAGAGGGTCATCTCATCCCCACCTCATAGAACAATGGATTAAATCCATTTAAAATATTTTCTCCATCCTCCAGTGCTCAGAAGAAGAGAAAGTTGTACTGGAAGTCTACCATTTTTATGGGGAAGCTGATCAGTGGTGTACACTAATCAAGAATACAATGTCCCAAGAAGAAATTGATTCCATATATTGGGAAGAATTTAAGAGGATGTTTTCAATAAATATTTTCCCCGAACCCTCCGTCTCAAGATGGAAAGAGAGTTGCTCAGACTCAAGCAGAAGGAAGATGAGTCTGCCAGGGCATATGAAGCAAATTTTACAAGGCATGCACGGTAGAACTCTTTCTTTGTCATGAACATGGAAAGAAAGGTGGATCACTTCTTTAGTGGATTAATGCTGAGTCTATGAAAAGTGCTGGAGATTGGAGACTTTGATGGTTATAAGAACATTGTCTGTTGTTCCCTCAATGTTGAAATGGATATTGGAGACTCTCAGTTGTCTTGTGGGCCTAGTAACAAGAAGCAGAAAATGGAGAACATCATGTGTGTTCATCAAACAAATCCCATGATAAAAAGAATCCTCACTTTCCCCATTGCAAAATTTTTTGGAAAAAGCATCTTGGTGACTTTCTAAAGGGAACCAAGAATTGATTCAAATGTGGAAAGTTTGGTCATCTAGCCAAGAACTGCTGAAGGGATATGAAAAATCCTAATAATGTTGAGGGAGAAAGGAAGGTTCAAATCAACACTCAGCCTACAGTGCAGTGTTACAACTACAACAAGATCAGGCATTATGCGAACAATTACCCTTAGCCGAGGGTTGTTGAAGACAATCAGCAACAACCTCCATGGAAACAAGGAAGGTCTTATGCTCTCACTACTATTGGAGTGGAGCCTAAAAATGATGTGCTGACCAGTACCCTAGTTATTCATTCAAGAATTGCAAACGTACTATTTGATTCTGGTTCTACGCATTCTTTCATATCTTGCAGGTTTAGTAGAACTATTAAAACACCACCTTAAAATTTGGATGAAAGGTTATCTATGAGGACATCGAATAGGGAAATAATTGCTTCCATGGTTTATAACTCCTCCCAAGTTAATTTTTGTAGAATAAAACTCCTAAAAATATCATAATACTTCCTATAGTGGAGTTTGATGCTATCTTGGGCATGGATGGGCTATCTTTGTACAAGGCCAACATCAATTGTCGGGAAAGGGAGATCACTTTTCACATCCCAAAACATCCTCTGATTCTTTTCATGTGTAAGGAGGTAGATGAGTCTCCTTTTGAATCTTCATCTCAATTTTGGATACTGCTTCTTTGTGAGCAAGCATATCTTGCTCAAATGATTAGGACAAAGGATAGAATCATGCTCGAAGACATGCCCATCGTGAGGGATTACACTAATGTTTTACCTGAAGAGTTACCTGGTCTTCCTCTAGACCAAGAGGATGTGTTCTCAATTGAACTTATCCATGGATCTATTCCAATCTCAAAGACACCTTACAGAATGGCCACCGTAGAGCTGGGAAAGCTGAAGAAGCTGTTACAGGAGAATACAGAGAAGGATTTTATATGGCTGAGTTCTTCACTGTGGGGTGCACCAGCCCTCTTCGTCAAGAAGAAGGATGGATAAATGTGCCTCTTCATTGATTATCATGAGCACAATAAAATGATGATAAAGAACAAGTATCCCCTTCCATGGATAGATTACTTGTTCGATCAGCTTCGTGGGGCGATTTATTTCTCTAAGGTGGACCTTCGGTCGAGAAATCACCAACTAAAGGTGAGGAAAGAGGATATTCCCAAGACTGCCCTTAGAATGAGGTATAGGCACTATGATTTCATAGTGATTCCATTCATACTCACTAATGATCGAACAATTGTCATGTATTTAAGGAATAGATTATTTAGAGATTACATCAACAAATTTTTGGTTGAATTTATTGATTATATTATGATATACTCCAACAGTAAGGAGGAACATGAAGAGCATTTGAAAACTGTGTTAAAGACTTCCCAAAGGGACAAGTTGTATTCAAAGTACAGGAAATGTGATTTCTGGATGAAGGAAGTATCATTCTTGGGGCATGTTATCACTAGAAAAGGGATATCTGTGGACCCTTCCCAGACAAAGGAAAATGAAGAGTGGTGGAGGCCAACTTCTATAATGGAGATCTGCAGATTTTTGGGTCTAGCTGGGTATTATCGATGATTCGTGAAGAAATTTTCACGATTTTCAAACCCAATGACCAAGCTGACACTGAAGGGAGTAATGTTTGTCTGGAAACAGGAGTGGGAAGACAATTTCAAGTAGTTGAAAAAGAGGCATATCACTGTGCCAGTACACACACTCCCTTGAAGTGGAGAACTGTTTGTGGTGTATAGTGATGCTTCAAAGAAAGGCTTAGGTAGTGTGCTAATAAAAATGATAAATTGATAGCCTATGCCTCAGGGCAGCTGAAACTCCATTAGAAAAACTATCCTATGAATGATTTAGAGATAACATTTTTTATCTTTGCGTTGAAAATATGGATGCATTATCACTATGGGGAAAAATGTGAGATATATACTAACCATAAGAGTCTCAAAAATATATTCACATAGAAGGAGCATAATATTCACCAGTGAAGATGGATAGAGCTCCTCAAGGATTATGACCACTCAATCCACTACCATCACGATAAGGCAAACAAGGTGGCAGATTCTCTATGTAGAAAGGATATTATAGAATTATCAATGATTAAAATTGAAAAGGATCCAATCCTCTTTTATTTTTGATGGATGGACATGGGAATCATTAAGGTAGGAACATCATCAATCCATTTGAAAATGATTTCTCAACCATTCCTCTTGGAGAAAAAAAGGATGCTCAAAGAAAAGATGTGGAAATTCTGAAAAGGGTGGGAGCTATCAAAATGGGAAATCCTATGATTTCAAAATTGATGAGGATGGAGTTGTATGATTTGGGACATGGTTATGTGTACCATCTAATCGAAAGATAATGAAATATCTAAAGAATGGTGCACATAGCTCGACCTTCTCTATCCATCTAGGGTGCACAAAATGTATCGAGATCTCCAAGAAATATTTTGGTGGGATAATATTAAATGGGAGATTGGTGAATATACATCAAAGTGCCCCATATGTCATCAAGTGATGGCTGGGAGACAAAAGTATAAGGGGATGATGCAACCACTACACATACTATCATGGAAGTGGGAGAACATTACCATGTACTTTGTCACTAGACTTCAAAAAACATCTAGAGAAAACAATTCTATATGGGTTGTAGTGGAACGTCTTACGAAGGCAACTCACTTTATCGAGTTTCAAGAGGACTTCTCATTGGATCTTCTTGCACCAATTTACATCAAAGAAGTGGTAAGGCTGTATGGAGTACCACTATCTATTGTATCTGATCATGAATCGAGATTCACCCCGATGTTTTAGAAAAGTCTCCAAAATGATCTATGCACTGAACTAAACTTCAGTACGGTCAACCATCCCCTAATTGATGGAAAATCAAAGCGAACTATTCATACATTGGAAGAAATTTTGAGAGTATGTTCAATGGAATTCAAAGGAATATTGGACCAAAATCTTCTGCTATTTGAATTATTCTACAACAAGTTTTTCCACTCGAGCATCCGAATGGCACCATATGAAGCCATTTATGGGAAAATGTGTAGTCCACCGGCATGTTGGGAAGATGTCGGTGAGCGTATGCTGCTAGGACCTGAAATGGTCGAAGAAATGGTGGAGAAGGTGAAAACCATTCAACAATATATCAAGATAGCCCAAATTTGATAGAAGTGTTATGAAGATAACCGTCGATAAGACCATTAGTTCAATGTTGGAGAAATGGTATTTCTGTGCATATCTACATTGAATAAGGTCATCAGGTTTGGGATGAAATGTATGTTAAGTCCCAGGTACGTCGGCCCCTTCGAGATCCTTGATCGATTTGGAGCTGTGGTCTCTCAACTGGCACTTACACCCACCATGTAGAAAGTACATGATGTCTTTCTTGTATATCTCAAAATGAAGTAAATACCAGACCCTTCACATGTACTTTCTTCAGAGGTGGTACAGTTTGAGGATGATATCACTTACGAGGAGCAGCATGTGAAGATCTTGGATCATAGAGAAAAAGTTCTATGCAATAAGACAACTCATCTGGTAGAGGTACTATGGAGAAACCATAAGTACGAAGAGGCAACATGGGAACTGGAGGAAGCAATGAAGGAAATGTACCCACATTTATTTTTGGTTTGGAATGTAAAACTAAATTTCTAGGGAAAAATTTCATTAGGAGTGAAGAATGTAACAACCCAATGTTTTTCAATGGAAATTCCCTTCTCATAAGTATGTCCTAAAATCACATTAAAACACAACATAATGAACTACTAAGTTCTAAGCGACCTTTAAACATAAGATTGAAATTTATGTGTTTGGAATTTCAAAAATCCAGAATACACGGTTGTATTCAGTAATTTATTTAGAGTCCAAAAAATATATTTTTTGGTGAATAGTAACCTACCCTAATGAATAGTAACATAACTTTATGAATAATGATATACCCTAATGAATAGTAACCTCACCGATGATAGTTTAAAAATAATAATATAGTTGGAGGAACGATATACCTATATTTAAGAATAAGTTAATGAATGTTTTAAAACTGGTTTTGATTATAATTTATTATTTTAATTAAATATTAAAATAACCATATCAAAAAAATTATTTTTGAAAAAATGGACTTCATTTTTTGGATCCCACACATCAAAAAATGGTTAGGGTGAATTTTGGAGATTTTTCTGAAATACATGAATTTTTTGATGAATAGTAAAATACTGTAATTTAATGTATATACACATTCTAAGATAAATAGACTATTCCTAGAATCATGGCTATTTTCACCACCCTTAAATGGAATTAACATGACTCACTCACTATTATTATTCATGTAATACTTACTATTCCTTGTCTTGTGAAGAAATAGTAAATTAACGATTATAAAATTATGAAATCCCTCTTCTCCCCCACTCTAAAACCCCCCTTCACTCCCTCTTCTCTTCACACCTCTCAAGCTTTGTGCCTTTTCAAATTTCTTCCCAAATCTCTCCCCTAGATCCTCCGCCACGTCCAAAATCTCCTAGCCTCTTTAAATACAAAAACCTCTCCCCTTAAGATATTCTCAATGGAGGATGTCTCAAGAGGTAAATTCCTCCTTCCAATTCCTTCATTTCTTTTAAGTTCTCTTTCATTTTGTTTCATTCCTCACCTCCTTTCACCACAATATTATGATAAATTCAGTAACATACATGTAATAGAATGTTTTCATTCTAATGGTATATTTAATTATCTTCGCTCATTTCCGCACCATTTTATTTAAAATAAATGAATCCTCCGTTTGAGATGTGCTAATTTAGCACATTCAAGGATAACAGTTTATTACTTTATTTTATAATATTTTGTTATGGTCATGAAACCATTTGAGCTAGTGTTGAACCAGTTTATTATATATATAATATATCCAATTTTTGGTTATGTATTTCTTTTGAACAAAAGGTATTATGTAATAAAAAAACATGTTGTTTGTAATCAAATGCACCAATAAGCATAAAAAGTTATCACTAAGGTTATATATAATAATTCGACTTCCCTCTAAGTAACCTAATTAAAATTAAAACCATGAAATCTATAGGATGTTCACTAATTAATATAACTTCAATATTGGATAACCAATTTCTTCTTAACTATAATCCAAACTTGAATATATGTGAACTGATCTTTTAAATCTGAGTAAAAAAACGAGTCCGAACAATGAAATTGAACCATATAAATAATTAAAAAGGCTCTTAATGAACTAAATAGTTTTATAATAAAGAAATTTCATATAGAATTGGTTCTTTAATTATTAATTAATAAGCCTAAATTTGTTTATTCGGGTCATTAATAACATGTGGAGAACAACAAAAAAATTAAGGTAAGGGATACTCTCCTTTTCACTCTTAGTCAAGATTGTTCTCTATGCTAATCCTTATTGTGTAATACCAACTGATGGGGTATATTTTCTCACCTTTCCAATAATTCCCTAATGTTTTATAAGTTATGAAAAACCCCTTATCTCTATCATCAATCTCTCGTAGTTACACCTGATACCATGCCGAAAACCCATAATTGATTCTACCAGAACTTCCAATATTCCTTCGGGTTGCTCTATCTTTCTATTTTACTAAAATGTAGTTTTCTTTTATTTTTATGTAAAACTTATACATTATGTTTATATTCTCCATAATAATGTTCCATGATCCATCTCTTATTCTATTTCGGGGATATACATGCTTTTATGTGAATCCCTCCTTGATACATCCCAATAAGCCCACTAGTATTAAATGAACTTCCCAATCTTTTATAAAATATCATGTGAACTCTATGATCTATTTTAAGACATCCTTTTCTTTATAATATCACTATTTTTATTATGAAAACCTTCTTGGTTCAATTTGGGTTTTATATAAAATAATGTCCTCTTTGCTATTTTGAAAAGATCTACAGTATTTTCCTTAAAACCACCCAAAAATGATTTAATGCTAATGATTATAAAATAAATTTCTTATATATTATCACTTCGGATTGACACAACTTACCATGTTATATTCCTATTTTACCCTATGAACGTCCATGTTTGTTCTAATTCATTTCTTTCAGGGACACTCTTATGATACACTCAATGGTTATGATTTACGTCATGATTGTGGTACCTGATTCATTCCATGGGTACAATAATGATTATGTATTGTTGATTATGTATGGTTATTTTTTAGGAAATAATATTTATTTGGCCATAATATTCATGAAAATGTTGAGACGGGTGCACCTAGATAGCTCTCCAATACATGCGGTAAAGTTAAGTCTCATGAGATGCAATGTGAAACGAGATTGACAGTTAGCCTTGACCCGTATTGAAATGGTAAATGGGAATGGATGTTAGACTTGAACCATACTAAAGAAGTGTTTTATGATTCTTCCACTTCTATATGATTCCATGTTTTTATGATCCCATTCTAATATGATATTACTACATATGTTTCATGCTTTTCATAACATTATGTCATGCCTTTTAAATAATGTGATTACTATTTATCCATATATTCATTCCCTTACTGGTCTTTTCAGCTCATCCCTTTGTTCATGAATTCCACAGGATACCCTCTGCAGATGTAATGGATCAAAGGAAGTTAGAATCTATTTATGGAGATTAAATAATGAAGTTTTTCTAGCCCCATTGTTTAGGTTATATCTACCTATTCTTCCATAACAATAGAATTAATGATCCTTGGCTTGTACTCTGATGATTAATTATGCATAAAATAATGAAATGTTATATGTAAGATTCTCGGGTCACTATAGTTGGTATTAGAGGATGGTCTAGTTATTTTTGGGGATTAAGAATAGAGAACCTTATTGTTAACCTTAAGGACGAGACTATGTATAAGAAAACATTCCAGAATTTTGGTTAGTGTTGAGTAAGTAGTTTATCAACAAAATACATCCCTATCTAGATACGGGTAGGAAGAGGTGGCTTTGGCACATATATATCTAGTGGTAAAACCTGAAAACACCACTTTGAACTAGACTCTAATTGGAACAGATGAACGATAACGGGCCTTGCTGCACTCTTGGTTACAAATCTCTTGGGGGTTATGCTTAGGTATATTCACGAGCTTAGTACAATCCATTAATAAGGGACAAAATGAAGTTCATAAGAATATAAGTTATGAAATAGATCAATGATAATGTGGATATAAACCTATGGAATCACAAGTTAGGATTTACATATTCTTTACAAGTTTATCCTTTTATGTTGAAAGTTTATTTTTTATTCTCAATAGCTATGTATTAAATAAATCTAATTATACATTCTATTTCATAGTTAATTGTGGGAAATAGAAGAACACATTCCAACAACTAATGTGATAGGCAGTATGATGATTTCCTTAATTATATGCCTAATGTGACGGAAGCGGGTGCTCAAAACTTCATGGTACTACTTGCTTAGCTGGCTCGAATTATGAATAATAACTTGAATCAGAAGGAACTTCCTCCTCCTCCAAGGAATGAGAATGTTTCTGTAGAATCCTTCATGCATCAAATGCCTCTCATGATTAACGGGTCATATGATCCCCACATCGGGGAACAATGGATTAATTCCATTGAAAATATTTTCCCTATCCTCCAGTACTCAGAAGAATAGTATGTTGTACTGGAGGTCAATCGTTTTGATGGGGAAGTAGATCAATGGTGGACATGGACCAAGAATAAAAATTCCAATGAGTAAATTTATTCCATAAATTTGGATGGATTTAAAAGGATGTTTTTGAAAAAATATGTTCCTTGAACCCTCCATCTCAAGATGGAAATAGTGTTCCTCAGACTCAAGCATAAGGAAGATGAGTCCATCGTGGGGTATGAAGAAAATTTCACAAGGATTGCAACGTACACCTCTGACATTGCCATGAATACTGAAAGCAAGGTGGATCTCTTCTTTAGTAGACTAAAGATGAGTCTACGAAAAGTGTTGTCGATTGGAGACTTCGAAAGTTAGGAGCAGATTGTCTGTTGTTCCCTCAAGGTTGAAATTGAGATTAGAGACTCTCAGTGGTCTCGTTGGACTAGTAACAAGAAGAGGAAAATGGAGAACCTCATGGGTGATTCATCAGACAAATCACATGATGGAAAGAAGCCTCACATTCCCATTTTCAAATATTTTGGGAAGAAGCGTCTTGGTGAATTTCTCAAGGGAACCAATAATTGCTTCAAATGCAGAATCTTTGGTCATCATTCCATGATATGCTGAAGGGATATGAAAAATCATGCTAATGTTGAGGAACAAAGGAAGGTTCAGATCAACACTCATCCTGTAGTGCAGTGATACAACTGCAATGAGCTCGGGCATTATGCATACAATTTCCCTAAGACAAGGTTTCTCGGAGGAAATCAACAACAACATCCAAGGAAACAAAGAAGGGCTTATGCTATCAGTACTACTTAAGTGTAGCTAGTAAACGATGTGGTGACCGGTATGCTAGTTATTCATTCAAGAATAGAGAACGTACTATTTGATTCTGGTTCTTCCCATTCCTTCATATCATGCAAGATTTGTAGAACTATTCAAACAACACCTCAAAATATGGAGGAAAGGATATCTATGAGTATAAAAAATTGGGAAATTATTACATCCATGGTTTATAAATCCTCCCCAGTTAACGTTTGTGGACAGAACATCCCATAAATTTTTATCATATTTCTTTTAGTGGTGTTCGATGCTATCTTGGGCATGGAGAAGCTATCATTGTACATGTCCAACATTAATTTTTGGGAAAGGGAGATCAATTTCCACATCCCAAAGAATCATCCGATTATTTACAAGTGTAAGGAGAAAGATGAGTCGCCTTTTGAATATTTGTGTCATGTTAGGATACAGATTCCTTGTGAGAAAGAATATCTAGTTCAAATGATTGGGAGAACAGATAGATTCATTCTTGAAGACACTCCCATTGTGAGGGATTACACTGATGCATTCTCTAAATATTTTCATTGTCTTCCTTCAGATTGTGAGGTTGAGTTCTCAATTGAACATATCCCTATATCTCTGCCAATATGAAATACAACTGACAGAATGGCCACCATAGAGCTGGAAGAGATGAAGAAGAAGTAACATGAGATTATGGAGAAGGGTTTTACACACCCGAGTGCTTCACCGTGGGGTGCACCAGTCCTCTTCGTCAAGAAGAAGGATGGATCAATGTTCCTATACATTAATTATGATTAGCACAATAAAATCATGATAAAGAACAAGTATTCCCTTCCACAAATAGATAAATTGTTCGATCTTCATTATGGGGCCAGTAATTTCTCTAAGGTGGACCTTCGATCGGGATATCACCAACTAATGGTAACGAAGGAATATTTTACCAAGACTATATTTAAAATGATGTACGGAAACTATGAGTTCCTAGTGATGCCCTTACGACTCACTAATGATCTATAAATTTTCATGTATATCATGAATAAAGTCTTTAGATATTAACTCGAAAACTTTGTCGTTTTCTTTATTGATTATATTCTGATATACTCCATGAGAAAGGGGGAGCTATAGGAGCATTTGAAAATTGTGTTAAAAACTTTCCGAAGGGACAAGTTTTATACAAAGTACAGTAAATGTGAGTTGTGGATGGAGGAGTATCATTCTTGGGGCATGATGTCACCAGAAAAGGGATATATGTGGACCCTTCCAAGATGATGTAAATTGAAGAGTGGGGGAGGCCAACTTCTGTAACAAAAATCCATAAATTTTTGGGTCTAGATGGGTATTATTGACAATTCATGAAGAATTTTTTATTATTGTCAAACCCAATGACTATGCTGACATGGAAGGGATAAAGTTTATCTGGACATAGGAACGTGAAGACTGTTTAAAGGAGTTGAAAAAGAGGCTTATCAAAACATCATTACCAACACTCCCTTCACGTGGAAAACTCTTTGTGGTGTATAGTGATTCTTCTAAGATTGGATTAGGCAGTGTGCTAATGAAAAATGATAATGTTATAGCCTATGCCTCAAGGCAGCTGAAAATCCATGAGAAAAACTATCCTACATATGATTTGGAGTTAGCGGGTTTGATCTATATGTTGAAAATCTTGAGCCATTATCTCTATAGGAAAAAATGTGAGATATATACTGACCAAAAGAGTCTCAAATATATATTCACACAGAAGGAGATTAGTATGCGCTAGAGAAGTTGGATAGATCTCATCAAGGATTATGATATCTCAATCAACTACCATCATGGTAAGGCAAACATGGTGGCAGATTCTCTAGGTAGAAATGATCCTACATCTTTATCAATGATGAGAATATAAAAGGATCTGATCTTAATAGATTTGTGAAGGGTGGACCTCAGAACCATTAAGGTTGGAACATCATCAAACCTTTCACAAATGATTTCTTAACCATCCCTCTTAGATAAAATAAAGGATGCTCAAAGAAAAGATGTGGAAATTCAGAAAATGGTGGGAGCTATAAAATGGGAAATCCTCCGATTTCAAAATTGATGAGGAAGGAGTTATAAGATTTGGGACACGATTATGTGTACCATCTAATCCAATGATAAATAAAGAGATAATGAATGATTCACATAGCTTGACCTTCTCTATCCCCCCAGGGAGCACAAAGATGTATCAAGATCTCCAAGAAATCTTTTTGTGGGACAATATTAAAAAAGGGAGATTGCCAAATATACATCAATGTTCCTTGTATGTCATTAAGTGAAGGATGAGAGACAAAATTATAAGGGGATGATGAAACCACTACCCATACGATCATTGAAGTGGGAGAACATTACCATGTACATTGTCACTGGACTTCGAAAGACATCTAGAGAATACAATGATATATGGGTCGTCATGGATCATCTTACTAAGACAACTCAATTTATCATGGTTCAAGAGGACTTCTCATTGGATCATCTTGCACAGATTTACATCAAAGAAGTGGTAAGGATGCATGGAGTACCACTATCTATTCTATCTGATCATGATCCGAGATTCGCCTTGCTGTTCTGAAAAAGTCTCCATCATGGTCTATGCACTGATCTGAACATCAGTACCGCCTATCATCCTCAAACTGATGGCCAATCTGAGTGAACTATTCATACATTCGAATACATATTGAGAGTTTGTTAAATGGAATTCAAAGGAGGATGGGACCAACATCTTCCACTAGTTGAATTCACCTACAAAAATTGTATCCACAGTTGAATCTGAATGGACCCATATGAAGCCCTTTGTGGGAAATGTGTAGAAAACCGGCATGTTGGGATGAAGTCAGAGAGAGTACATGCTAGGACCTGAAATGGTCGAAAAAATGGTGGAGAAGGTGAAAAACATTCAGCAGCATATCAAGGTAGCCCAAATTCGATAGAAATGTTATGAAGATAACAGTCAATGATACCATGAGTTCAAAGTTGGAGACATGGTATTTATATTCATATCCCCATGGAAGAAGGTTATGAGGGTTGGGAAGAAAGGTAAGTTATGTCCCTGGTACGTTGGCCCCTTCAAGATCCTTGATCGAGTCGGAGCTATGGCCTATCGACTGGAACTTCCACCTACCATGATGAAAGTACATGATGTATTTCATGTATCCCTCTTAAGAAAGTACATAACATACCCTCCACATGTACTATCTTGAGAGGTGGTACAGTATGAGGATGTTATCTTTTTTGAGGAGCAGCTTATGAATATCTAGGACCGTAGAGACAAAGTTCTATTCAATAAGACAACTCATCTGGTAAATGTAAAATAGAGAAATCATAAGTACGAAGAGGAAACATGGGAACTGTTGGAAGCAATGAGAGAAATATAACCACACCTATTTTTGTCTTAGAATGTAAAACGAAATTTCGGTGGAAAAATTTTATAAAGGTGGATGAATGTAACGAACTAATTTATTTCAATGGAAATTACCTTCTCTTAATTATTTCATAATATTACATGAAAACACAACATAATGAACTACTAAATGCTAAGTGACCTTTAAACATAAGTTTGACATTTTTGTGTTTGGAATTTCACAAATACAGAATAAACGGTTGTAGTAAGTAAGTTATTTGGAGTCTAATAATATAAATATAATATTTTATGAATAGTAACATACCCTAATGAATAGTAACATACCCTTATGAATAATGACATACCAAATGAATAGTAACCACACCTATGATAGTTTAAAAATAATATTCTATTTGAAAGAAAGATATAACTGTATTTTAGAACAAGTTAATGAATGTTCTAAAACAGGTTTTGATAACAAATTATTATTTTAATTAAATATTAAAATATTCATATATAAAAAATTATTTTTGAAAAAATGGACTTAATTTTTTGATTCAACACATTGAAAAATGGTTAGGGTAAAATTTAGATATTTTTTTTTGTAATACTTGAATTTTTTGATGAAATGTAAAATACGGTAACTTACAGTATATATACATTATAAGCTAAATATACTATTCCTAGAATCATGGCTGATTTCACCACCCATGATTCGAATTCACATGAAAAATTTAATATTATTGGTCATGGATTATTTACAATTCATTGTTTGTGAAGAAATAATAAATTAATGATTATAAAATTATGAAATCCCTCCTCTCATCCACTATAAAAACCCTAGTTCACTCCCTCTTCTCTTCACTCCTCTCATGCTTTGTGCCTTGCCAAATTTGTACCCAATTCCCTCTCCAACAGCCTCCCCCACATCCAAAATCTTCTAGAATCTTGAAAATAGCAAAACCCTTATCCTTAAGAGGTTCTCAATGGAGGAAGTCTCAAGAGGTAAATTCCACTATCCTATTCCTTCATTTCTATTAAGTTCTCCTTCTTTTTATTTCTTTCCTCACCTCCATTCACCATAATAGTATGATAAGCCTAGTAAAATACATGTACTGGAATGTTTTCATGCTAATGGTATATTTCATTATCTTATATCCTTTTCCTACCCTTTTATTTGAAAGAAATGAAAGCACCGTTTCATATGTTCTAATTTAGCACATTCAAGGACACCAATTTATCAATTTCTACTATAACATTTAGTTCTGGTCATGAAACCATTTGAGTAATTTTTGAACCATATTTTTATATATGTAATATATCCTATTTTTGGTTCTGTAATCGTTTTTTAAAAATGGTATTAAATAATAAATCAAAACATGTTCTTTGTAATCAAATCAACCGATATACAAAAACACTTATAAAAATCGTTATATAAATAATAATTTGACTTCAATATAAGTAATCTAAATAAAATTAAAACCATGTAATCTCCTGGATGAGAACTTAATAATATAAATTCACTTCTGGACAACCACATTCATCTTTCATTTAACCCAAACATGAATAAAAGTGAATCGGTCTTTTAAAGCCGAGTAAACAAACATTCCAGAACAATGAAATTGAACCTTATAACTAATGAAAATGGATTTTAATGAACTAAATATGGTTATAATAAATAAATTTAATATATAATAGTTTCTGGAATTATTAATTAATAATCCTAAATATATTTATTCAGGTCATTAATAAAATCTGGGGAAAACCAAAAGATTTAAGGTAAGGGATCCTCTCATTTTCACTCTCAGTCTAGATTGTTCTCTATGATACATCTTTTTGTGTAATATCATGGGTAACGACCCAAAGGTTTGAATAAATCTTTTTTCCAAATTTTATGTGTTATTTTATTTTTATACTCAACAAAAATGTTTCATTTAATAACATGAGTACAATTAAAATGAGACCATTGGGTTTTGACTGTTATATGACCATTGGTCAATATGACCGCTGGAAACTAAATGTTTTGATTATTGTCTCTAAATACAATTAATCTTGGTTAATAATTATAGAAAGACGATTCAATGGCCTCACCCAGTAGTCTTGGACCGATCGAAGCCCATCTAACAGAACTTGGGAATGAGGTAGCACCACTGGGCTTTGCTCTGGACTAAACCCAAGCTGAACTTCATTGTGTGAAGCTAGAACCGAATCACCCTCACGAGAAGTTCTAACTGATAGAAATTACTACTCGTGCGATGTTGGCCGAGCCTCCCTCAGATTCTCTCACCTTAGCACACCTTACACTTAGGTCCTATGCTGGTGTGATAAGGGGCTATGTAAGGAGACCATAACTGCCTTATGTAATCCTTTGTTTTAAATAAAAATTGGGATTTCTTCCTATGATGATGTTTATGTCTTTTCAAATGTCCAGATAAATATAGTATGCATATTTTTGGTGAATTTTAGAGAAAGTATATTTTTAAAAAATGTTTATGTAAACCTTAAATAATTAAAAATGTGTAATGATTTTCAAAAAATGGTCTTCTATAATTATGTTCAGTAAGAAATTTCGAGTCTAATAAGATCAACATGATTTTTGATGAATAGTAAATTATGAATAGTGATTTTATGATTAGGATTAGTAATGTGTCCAAATGGATTAGTAATCTCACTTAAAGAAAGTATTAATATAATCTAGGCACCTTGATTAAGTAATGTGATTCAATAAAATGGTTAAATAACGTTTTCATAAATTATTATTCAAGTATTAGTTTTTTTGGGCGAATAGTGTTTTTTTAATTAAAAATTAAATTAAAAATATTTAGCAAATTATTTTTATAAAATGTATTTCATTTTTGAACTCAGAGCATCGATATTATATGAAGGTAATTTTTGGAGATTTTTCTGAAAAAAATGAATTTTCCATTAATAGTGTATTTATTTAAAATAAAATTTAACATATTTAGAAAATTATTTTTATAAAATGGTGTTCATTTTTGAAATCAGAGCGTTGATATTTGGTTAATGTGAAAATTTGGGATTTTTCTGAGAAAGTTGAATTTTTAGTGAATAGTAAAAATACAGTTTTAGGGTTTCGGTATGTTTAATGATATCATAATTGTGTCATGATGATTTAATGAGATATTTTAAGGGATGGTCGACTAAATAAGATTAATTATTGTGTGGGGGGTCCCCATGTGGCCTAACTCTATTGGAAGTACCATGGGAGGGCCCATGCTTTTGAGAAAACCACTTTTGAGGTGTCCCTTGGCCATTAATGCCTTGTCCCCTCACTTACCCTATAAATACCAAGAAATCCTCTCATACTTTCGACTCCCTACTCTCCCCCAACACTGTTATGGTCTCATTACCTCCCAAGGAGTCTTCCCAAGGTTCCCCCAAGCCCTCAAGGTCTCAACCATTGAGTTATAAGAGTTACGTTTTAAGGTAAGGGATTCGACCCCTCTCTTTCTTTTCAAGTGATCTCTTTTATGTCAATTCTTTTATGCTCCATGTTATTATGTTGGAGGATGTTATTTTATATTCATTATACTGTCATTTTTATTTTTATATTATGAGAGACCCCCTCTTACTCTCATCATTTCATTTTATGAAAGATATAGTGGTGTCGTTAGGCTGCCGAAATTTTTGTAACAGATTCTTTCACCCTTCTCATTTTCAAGTTCTATTTTATTATCAAGTCTTTCAAGTTCCTTTTTATTATGTTGTGGTATTATCTATATATCTATAATACTTATATTTTATGATCATATGATGAGAGACCCCATTTTATCTCTTCAATTCAGTATTTTGAAGTTTTAAGTGGCGCCGTTAGGCTGCTGAGTTTTTAAGTGGTTCTTTCACCCTTCTCATTTTCAAGTTCTATTTTCTTTTCATGTCTTTTATGTTCCTTTTTATAATATTGGGGTATGATATATATATCTATAATACTGATATTTTAAGATCATATGATGAGAGACCCCATTTTATATCTTCAATTCATTATTTTGATGTTTTAAGTGGCGTTGTTAGGCTGCTGAATGTTAAGTGGTTCTTTCCCCTTTATCCTTTTTCAAAGTTCTAATTCCATGTAAAGTCTTGAAAGTTTCTTTTTATTATGTTAGGGTATGATATCTATAAATATAATACTGATATATTATGTTCATATTTTGAGAGACCCTATTTTATCTCATGAATTCATTTTTGGTTGAAGTTTATGTGACAACGTTTGGATGCCGAATTTTCATAAGAGAAATCTTATTTTTGTCTTCCTTTCATGTTCTTAATTTCATATGGTATGTCTTTAAAATTTCATTACCATGTTCTCAAATCCTTTATATTCTGTTCCCCTACTGTTTTATGGGTCATTTATGAATGTTTGACCCATGTCCCCTCTCTTTTCAGTGTTTTCTAAAACCCAGAAACCTAGCCGTTATCCTGCAGAATTTTCGTCTCAAAATGCCTCTCTCTTTTCTCAAAATTATTTTATGTTATAAAGTGAATACTCAAGGCTCTTATTTCTAAAGGGGTATTCACATATATATCAAAATTTTCTATTTTAAATTCTTGCATTTACATACATCAAACCCGCTCTCCCCTTCAGTGGGTTTAAAGTGACGTAAAGATCATGTTTTAAAGAAGTTATGAAAACGTTATGATTATGAAATGAAACCAATTTATTTATTGATATATGGGTTATTTATGAAATTTTTTATGATGATATATGTGGATTACATGATAATAAAGACAAATTTAAGGGTGATCCCTGATAGCGCTCCAATGCATTGGGTAATGATGTAACCACTAGAGATTACAATTTTCACGATATCTTGGTGAATAACCTTGGTAATTTTGAAATGACACCTTGGGGATGGACCTTGGTGATATGTTCATGATTTTCTATGTTAAATGATGTAGCCACATCTTAAAGTTATGAAAAATTTTATTTTAATTATGATATTCCATATGATTTCTTTCTCATGACTTAATGTTCTTTTTCATGACATAGTTGATGTATCTCAAGTTCACATGTTAAATGTTTCCCTTGTTTCCCTTACTGGGCCTTCTGCTCACCCTTTCATTTGATGTATATCCCCAGGTTATGAGATGCAGTAATGAAACTAGGATGAACATGAGGAGAATCCTTTCAAGTGTTTAAGAAGAATGTTTTATGTTTTCTTGTTTTATGTTCCTGGTTTCCAAGACACTAAACCTTAAAGATCCTCGGTTTTGTAAAATGTAAAGAAAGTTTATGTGATAAAAAGGCGGGATGCTATAGTTGGTATCAAAGGATGGTTTAGTTATTTGTGGAAATTAGGATATGAAAACTTTAGGAAGAAGCCTATAGAATATTTTATATAAAGGAAATATTCCTGCTATTTTGGTGAGTATCGAGTAATGGGTTGCCCAGAAAATACATCCCTGTCTGGATACGAGCAGGTAGAGGTGGCTCTGGCACAGATGTACATAGGGGTAAAACCCGAAAACACCTCTTTGAGCTAGACTCAAATGGGAACTGGTACACGACAATGGGCCTTGCTGCACTCTTGGTTACGACACTCCCGGGGGATATGCTTTGATAAATTCATGGGCTTAGTATGAACCACTGTTAAAGGAACAAAGATAAAATAAAATATAGATTCACATAAGAATATATGATCATGGATAACCTAGATGGGAACATAGGGGATCAGAAGTTATGGTATACTTTTCTTCTACAAGTTATCCTTATATGCTTTATGTTCCTTTTCATGATTATTAGCTAAGTAGTTAAGCCCCTAATTATACTTTCTATTCTTAGTTAATGGTGGGAAATGGAAGAACATGTCCCAACAACCTATATGATAGGAAATGCGACGATTGCCGTATTAATATGACAGAGATGATTAGGGGATTAAAAGATGATTATTATTTTGGAATATATTCACTATTTTGGAGACCCTATATGATTGAGGTAAATATATTACTACGGTATTTTCATTGAGGAGTAAGGTTGACTTATATTTTGAAGAATCGATGAATTTAAGGTGGACTTATAGTAATTTAGGTTACTTATAGGAATTATTACCCTATATTGGGAAAAATATGTTTAGGTTAGCTACTTTTGTTATAATATGTTAAGAGTAGTTGATGTTGTTTGGAGACGAACAATAAAGTTTATTTTGGAAGACTATGTTATCAAATCCTTCTCGTATTTGGGTTTCAATCTTAGTTTGGTTTATTTTTAGGAATCTTAAGGACTGTTATTTATGGAATGTTCTATGATGAACTTTGGGTAGTACCATGGAACGTTGAAGATTTAAAAGTAGTTTCCATTCCTATTGGATTCTTTCTTTTTTGAAGAGTTGTTTTACCTTACCCTTTATATTTTTTGGGATAATGTTCAAAGATAGAAGAAATAGATAGTCATTCTTTTCTAGATTATGTGATTCTCTAGAAGATGATTCTTGTGTTTTGATGAGACCAAGTAGTTTTGAATGCCCATAATTTGGAGAAAATATTAGTTTTGGTAGAAACTTATTAAAGGATGAAACTATACATGAAGGTAGGTATATTTTCTTATGTTTTTGTTCTATGTAGTAAATGAATTCCTCAAAATTATGAAAAGGAACGTAAAACAAAAACGTTGTTGGTTTACGTTTCCTACTAGGTAATCAATGACCGTTTACACATATCATAAGTTTGGGATTTTCTTATGGTTAAATTTCTCCTAATCATGTTTTCTATCACTCTCCCTTAGAACTTGACCCTTTGTTTTCTCCTACATGTCCTTGTTTTCCTACATGGAATCCTAGTGTGGGTTAACTCGGGTGACCTTTGTACTTCCCATTCTTTCTTTTAAAGTAATAGTTTTACTGACTCCTTTTTCGATGTGGGACATTAATTGAAATTTCAAAACCCAATTTTAAAAATGTCGAGGACGCAATTTCTTAAGGGGCGAAGATTGTAACGACCCGAAGTTTTGAATAAATATTGTTTCCTAATTTTATGTGTTATTTTAATTTTATACTGAACAAAAATGTTTCATTTAATATCATGATTATAACTAAAATGAGACCGTTGAGTTTTGACTGTTATATGACCATTGGTCAATATGACCGCTGGAAACTAAACATTTTGATTATTGTCTCTAAATACAATTAATCTTGGTTAATAATTATTGAAAGAAGATTTGATGGCCTCTCCTAGTAGTCTTGGAACGATCGAAGCCCATCTAACAGAAGTTGGGAAGGAGGTAGCACCACTGGGCTTTGCTCTGGACCAAACCCAAGCCGAACTTCATCGTGTGAAGCTAGAACATAATCTCCTTTGCGAGAAGTTCAAACTGATAGAAATTTATACTCGTGCGATGTTGGCTGAGCCTCCCTCGGATTCTCTCACCTTAGCACCCCTTACACTTAGGTCCTATGCTGGTGTGATAAAGGGCCATGTAAGGAGACCGTAACTGCCTTGTGTAATCATTTGTTTTAAATAAAAATTGGGATTTCTTCATATGATTATGTTTATGACTTTTCAAATGTCCAGATAAATATAGTATGCATATTTTTGGTGAATTTTAAGGAAAGGATAATTTTTTAAAATTTTTATGTAAAACTTAAATAATTAAAAATGTGTAACGATTTTCAAAAAATGGTCTTCTACAATTATGTTCAGTAAGAAATTTCGAGTCTAATAAGATCAACTTGATTTTTGATGAATAGTAAATTATGAATAGTGATTTTATGATTAGGATTATTATTGTGTCCAAATGGATTAGTAATCTCACTTAATGAAAGTATTAATATAATCTAGGCACCTTGATTAAGTAATGTGATTCAATAAAATGGTTAAATAACGGTTTTAAAAATTATTTTTCAAGTATTAGGTTTTTTTGGGTGAATAGTATTTTTTAATATAAAATTAAATTAAAAATATTTAGAAAATTATTTTTATAAAATGGATTTTACTTTTGAACTCAGAGCATCGATATTATGTTAAGGTAATTTTTGGGGATATTTCTGAAAAAAAATGAATTTTTGATGAATAGTGTATTTATATAAAAGTAAAATTTAAAATATTTAGAAAATTATTTTTATAAAATGGTGTTAATTTTTGAAATCAGAGCATTGATATTTGGTTAATGTGAAAATTTGGGATTTTTCTGAGAAAGTTGAATTTTCAGTGAATAGTAAAAATACAGTTTTAGGGTTTTGGTATGTTTAATGACATCATAACTGTGTCATGATGATTTAATGAGATATTTTAAGGGATGGTCGACTAAAGAGGATGAAGTATTTTTTGTGGGTCCCCATGTATCCTAACTCTATGGGAAGTACCATGGGAGGGCCCATGCTTTTGAGAAAACCACTTTTGAGGTGTCCCTTTGCCATTAATGCCTTGTCCCCTCACTTTCCCTATAAATACCAAGCAATACTCTCATCCTTTCGTCTCCCTACTCTCCCCCAACAAAGTTTGGGTCTCATTACCTCCCAAGGAGTCCTCCCAAGGTGCCCCCCAAGCCTTCAAGGTCCCAACATTTGAGTTTTAAGAGTTACATTTTAAGGTAAGGGATCCGACCCCTCTCTTTCTTTTCAAGTGATCTCTTTTGTGTCAATTCTTTTATGCTACATGTTCTTATGTTGGAGGATGTTCTTTTATATTAATTATACTGTCATTTTTATGTTCATATGATTAGATACCCCCTCTTACTCTCATCGTTTCATTTTATGAAAGATTAAGCGGCGCCGTTAGGCTGCCGAAATTTTTGTAACAGATTCTTTGACCCTTCTCATTTTCAAGTTCTATTATCTTATCAAGTCTTTCAAGTTCATTTTTATTGTGTTGGGGTATGATCTCTATATCTATAATACTGATCTTTTATTATCATATGATTAGAGACCCCATTTGATCTCTTCAATTCAGTATTTTGATGTTTTAAGTGGTGCCGTTAGGCTACCGAATTTTTAAGTTGTTCTTTCACCCTTCTCATTTTCAATTTTTATTTTCTTGTAAAGTCATTCATGTTCCTTTTTATAATGTTGGGGGTATAATATATATATCTATAATAATGATATTTTATGATCATATGATTAGAGACCCCATTTTATCTCTTCAATTCAGTATTTTGATGTTTTAAGTGGCGCCGTTAGGCTGCCGAATTTTAAGTGGATCTTTCCCCATTCTCCTTTTTCAAAGTTCTAATTCCATGTCAAGCATTGGAGGTTCCTTTTTATTTTTTTGGGGTATGATCTCTATAACTATAATACTGATATTTTATGTTCATATGATGAGAGACCCTATTTGATCTCATCAATTCATTTTTGGCTGATGTTTATGTGACGCCGTTAAGCTACCGAATTTTCATAAGAGAAATTTTATTTTTGTCTTCCTTTAATTTTATTCATTTCATATGGTATGACTTTAAAATTTCATTACAATGTTCTTAAATACTTTATATTCTGTTCCACTACTATTTTATGGGTCATTTATGAATGTTTGACCCATGTCCCCTCTCATTTCAATGTTTTCTAATACCCCGAAACATAACTGTTATGCTGCAGAATTTTCATCTCAAAATGCCTCTCTTTTCTCAAAATTATTTTATGTTATAAAGTGAATACTCAAGGCTCTTATTTATACAGGGGTATTCACATATATATCAAAATGTTCTATTTTAAATTCTGGTATTTACATACATGAAACCCGCTCTCCCCTTCTGTGGGTTTAAAGTGACGTAAAGATCATGTCTTTACAGCAGTTTTTAAAACAATATGATTATGAAATGAACCCTATTTATTTAATTCTATATGGGTTATTTATGAAATGTTTGATGATTTTATATGTGTCTCACATGATAATAAAGTCAAATTTAAGGGTGCGCCCTGATAGTGCTCCAATGCATTGGGTAATGATGTAACCACTAGATTACAATTTTCACGATATCTTGGTGAATAACCTTGGTAATTTTCAAATGAAACCTTGGGGATGGACCTTGGTGATATGTACAAGATTTTATATGTTAAATGATGTAGCCACATCTTAAAGTTATGAAAAATTTTATTTTTATTATGATATGCCACATGATTTCTTTCTCATGCCTTAAAGTTCTTTTTCATGACATAGTTGATGTATCTCAACTTCACATGTTAAATGTTTCCCTTGTTTCCCTTACTGGGCCTTCTGCTCACCCTTTTATTTGATGTATGTCCCCAGGTTATGAGATGCAGTAATGAACCTAGGATGAACATGAGTAGAATCCTTTCAAGTGTTTAAGAAGAATGTTTTATGTTTTCATGTTTTATGTTCCTAGTTTCCAAGACACTAAACCTTAAAGATACTCGGTTTTGTAAAATGTAATGAATGTTTATGTGATAAAAAGGAGGGATGCTATACCATGTGATGGGGTAAATTTTCTCACCTTTCCCATACTGACTTAATGATTTATATGTGATGAGAAACCCTTTATTCCTATCATCAATCTCTATTAGTTACACCTGATACAATGCCGATAACTCGTAATGGATTATACCCGAACTTCCTCCATTCTTTTGGTTTACTCAAACTTTAATTTTTAACAAAATGTAGTGGTATTTTATTACTTTGTAATACATAAAACTTTTTTTTATATGATCCATAATCATGTTCCAAGATCCATATCTCATTCTCTTTCAGGGATATACATGATTTTAAATTAATCCCTCCTCGATACTTCTAATTAATAACACTCATTTTAAAGGAAATTCTTGAACTTTAACCCAATATCATGTGCACTCTATCCTTTATTTTATGTAAAAATTGTCTTTATAATATCACTATATTTATTATGAAAACATTTTGGGTTCGATTCTGGTTTTATATAAAATAATTTCCACTTTAATATTTTAGAAAGCTCTATATTATTTTCCTTAAAACAGCACAAAAATGTTTTAATGATAATGATTCTAAAATATATTTCTTATATGTTGTCACTTCTGTTTGACACCACTTACCTTGTTATATTCATATTTTACCCTATGAACGTCCATGTAGGTTGTAATTCCTTTCATTCATGCACAATCGTATGATACGCACACTGGTTATTATTTACGTCATGATTGTGGTACCTAATTCTTTCCATGGGTACCTTAATGTTTATGTAATGTTGATTATGTATGGTTATTTATGTCGAAATAATATTTATGGGTCAATAATATTCATGAAAATGATGAGATGGGTGTGCCCAGATATCACTCTAATGCATTGGGTAAAGTTAAGACTCATGAGATGTGATGTGAAACGGGATTGGCGGTTAGCCATGACCCATACTGAAATGGGAAGCGGGATTGGCGGCTAGCCTTGACCCATACTAAAGAAATATTTTATGATTCTGGAACATCTATATGATTCCATGTTTATATGATCCTATGATTATATGAGATTATTTCATATGTTTCATTCTTTGGATATCATTATGTCATGCCTCCTAACTCATGTTCTTAATATGTATCCTCATGTTCATTCCCTTACTGGGCTTTTCAGCTCATCCCTTTGTTCACGTGTTCCCCTGGGTACCATATGAAGATGTAAGGGATCAAAGGAATTTAGAACCAATTTATGTAGATTAAATAAAAAAGTGTTTTTATCCCCATGTTTTATGTTATATGTACATAGTCTTCCAAGACACTAAACATAACAATCCTTGTCTTGTACTGTAATTTTTAAGTATGCTTAAAATAATGAAATGTTACATGTAAAAGGATTGGGTCACTATAGATTTATATTACCACAAACAAAATGATTAAAAAAACCCTGAATATAAGTCATCTTTTAAGAAATATTTTAAATAAAAATACACAAATTTAATATTAATAAAATTCACACATACACATTAAAAAATTCAGGGAATAAAAATGGAACGATAAAATATATACATATTGTATTAATCATTTTTTACTCTCTTATAGAAATAGAAAAAATAATTTTATAAATTAATAAATTATAATTATGTAATTTAAATATCTAATGATAAAAAATAAATAAGAAAAAATATCAATGATTTTTACTGAGAACAATGAAGGTGAAAATAAATGAAAAATTTTGTACTATGAAAATAATCATTAATAAGATGCACGCCCATTAGAGATGTCACATTGAAGCCATGATGATATAATTAAGGGTTTGATTTTACTCTATTTATAAAGTTATTACGAAACAATATGGATTTATTCATGAAAATATACAAGGTTTATTTCATGATTTTTTAGAGTATTTCTAGAATGAATGTTTTGAAACAATATAAGAATACTGAATGATATAGTAATTGAATAAAAAACAAATAATTTTAAGGCTAATTCATCATAGTAGTATTAATATATTAACATAATAATTTTATGAATCATAAATTTTTAGGTAACAAATTAATGAAATAAAATTAATAAAATATATAATATAATATTAATTTATTATTAATATTATTATTTATGTTAAAATTGAATTAAAATACAAATTTATAAATACAGGGTAAATTTTATGAATTTTTTTAGAGAAAGTTATTATATTTAAACATTCACTAATATGTAAATACATATCCATGTTTACTAAAAAATTTATATTATAACTAATTGGATAACATACTAATAATTTATAATGTATAAAACAATAAAAAATAAATTAAAAAACAGTAAATATTTTATAACAAAATTATGTTCCTGAATATCATAATATATTGAATATTACACATTGAGACTTGTTTTATGGGGAAATATATTTGATAAAAAAGTGTTCAGTCCTTTATTAGATTATAAATCATGTAAATAGAACTCTTTTTATGATATATATTCACTTTAAAAATTATGTTGCATTGATAATTAGATATTTATCTTCAAATGGAAACCATATTTCAATTCTATTACATACATTTAATCTATTATGTATATTTGGATGGAATAAACAAGTGGGTGAGGAATTGGGTATCAAATAAATTTTGTATTATAAACTGTTTATAATTCAAAATAACCAAATTTTTAATTCCCAATTTTAACAAGTACATTAGGTTTGTGACTTTTCTTACTCTTATATTACCTGTCCAAAATTTGTTCAAAACTATTTTATACCTATATTATTAGTTTAAAAAAATTAGGATTATTATACTTTAAATAATAAACAAAAATATCACATTTAAATGATATATATGAAAATTAAATTTCACAAAATATATTTTAAATGGAAATATATTTAATATATGTAATAATAATATAGGAATAAAAAGAAAATTATTAAAATAAAAGAGGTTTGGTATAAAAAAGGAATAATTCTCTCCACATATATCTGACTAGTAGTAAAATTTTAAAAAAATTATATACATTATTCAGAAAATTATCTAATACAAAACCAATCCCAGTAATGTTATGCATAAAAAATAATAATAAAATTAACCAAGAGTATTCTAGTTCTCCTCAATCCGGAATATGAGTTTTTTTTTGCATTAATGGATTTATAGAAAACATAGGTTGAACACAAAATTGATAAAGATAAATATAAATATAAGTGAATATAATTTTAAAGTTTAAAAAATTCATGTTTTTTTATTCTGAAAATGCATATTAACATCTCATTGTCTTCTATTATATTAGAGATGTGATTTAAAGACAACATCATATTCTCATTTGATGCAGTAAAATTCACTAATAAAAAGGAGTATAATATTTTTGAGAATAAAATCATTAAATTTTTTAAAAAACTATTTTTTTAAATTAATCATTTATAAATAAGAATCATGCTAAAAATATCGATTGCAAACCCATTTTTAAGAATCCTCATTCCTAGAATGAAATCTAAGTAGAAAAACAGTTAGATAATTTTCGTTTAATGTCATACAAAATTTTTTTGAATAAATTTATATTATAATCATTTTCCAACTTTTAGAAATGATATCTTTACATTTTCAAAATTAGATTATCCAAATTAGTGATAACACATAGTGAAAAATTAGATCATTTTCCTTAAAACTCGAAAGGATTGATTGACAAGAATTTGTTTCCATTAAATGAAATTTAAACTACCTAACATAGTCATATCAACTAGTTATATCATCAATCAATAAGAAAACAATCACTTTATCACCTGGTCAAAAACTAATTATCGCATATTGTAGTATCAAATCTATTAGTGGTTTCTTTAAGTCCCATTTTATCATAAATATTTGTTCATTTAAAAAAATTCTTATTGTCACATTATATTCAACATGATATTTATTTGAAGTTAACATTTAGTCTCTCCATCCTAAGATGTCACATAATTTTAATTTAGTGGGTACATGGTTTCTTGAATGGTCTACTGATTATATTGTGGATAATCCGCAATTATCGATCAAGTATGTGTGTTTTCAATCCAATTTATATGTATTACAACACCCCTTTGTAAAAATATCAAGATATAGTTATTGTAATTTATAAATATAACTTGTGGTCAAACTAATTATGATTTTAGTATCTTCGGTAAATTTCCAAATTAAACCTGTCCAAATTCCATCATTATGTCAATATAGAATATTAATATTTTCATTATTCATCTCCATATTTTTTTTTGAGATCTTTATGAAATTTCACCATTTTAGAGATATGGTAAATAATATTTATTTGTTTGATTTATTTTTATTTCAATAATTTAGATAATTTCCAAATTCAAAAAAAAATTATCAAAATGATTTAGGAAGAAAAAAATTACGGTCATTGAATTAATTAATAAAATAAGAAAATAAATTATTAGGCATTATAAGGGGTTTTTTGATGTTGTAATTGATTAAAAAATTAATATATGAATTAATGAGTGACATACATTAGTCATTAAACAAGAAGAAACATTGAAACTTGTCTTTTTGATTCCCCTCTTATTAGAAATTCTAGAAAATGGTTAGACTCCCAAGTTGCATGTGATACAATTATGTTTATATTAGCGGTGGAATGATGTAAACAAAAATAATGATTTTATACTCTCTTTGGTGCATTCATTGTTCACAAATTTGGTGCATTGACATTCAATTTTGAGACAAAATCAATCCAAATATTATTAAAATTTTCATGTGGGTCATTCTTGATAGTATAGATAAAATACAATAGTTATTCTATTATTTTGATTACATTTCCAATAATATATTTGAATTATCTGTTAATGAAGCCATGATGTGTGTTGAAAAAACTATCACACACATCGGGGCATAGAATGATTAATTACACTTCAACAATATCCAACATAATCTATAGCCTAGTTTGAGGAATCCATCAGCAATATTTCAAACCTAAGGGAAATGTTTCACTATCCTGTGCGCTTTGAATTTGAGTAATATTAAGGATAGAAATGATAGTTTACATTGAACATGTTTGAACATGGGATGATGTTAATACATCTATATGAATTTCCATGATTCTACCATGGAGAGTACATGTTTCATTAAGGAAGAGAATATTGTTTCCTTTTATCAAGGTGTGTTAAAAATACAAAACCTTTTTTTGAAAGTAATATAGTGAAGTCATACTCACTGCGTAATGTTTACTATTGTAAAAACCCGTAAAATTCAAAGGGATTTTTTCTTAATTTTCTTTGGGATTTTACATGAACGCAATTTCTGACGGCACTTGATTCCGAGGCCCAGTGTTCCTGGAATTTCAATCCGAAGTTTAGGTCGGGTACGTTCAGTGAACGAATGAGCGAGAATTTCTAACTTTTGAACTTTGCTCAGAATCGAATTCTGAGGGCACCGATGGAACCGCAACGCTGGTAATTTATTTGAAACACCTTTTCTGGAGTTGTGTTTTCACGAGAGAGGTTGATAAACATTGTGAAAGTTAAAATAAAAATTTAACTACAATTTTTATTTTTCTAAGTGGATTTAAGCTTTGGGTGGAAGTTGGGTAACTATCCAACTTCCCATGGAAGGTTATGAGGGTGGTGGGGCCCACACGAACCCAACCCCTTCACATTCCTTAACTCCCTCAACTCAAAATTTAATACGATAACTTAAGTATTAATAACTTATGTTATTAATGAAGAGTGAGTGTAATGTGTGTGTATGAAATTCAAACTAATGTCTAGATAATAAATTAAGTGCGAGCTTAATTTATTTTTGGGTTAGATTTTTGTGGTGGAGTCTTTGGGAGAAAAGGGCTAAGGACTTGAGGAACTTCTTTGTCTTCGACGAAGAACGTGAAGAACACATCGGGCGCCGACGAAGAACATCGAGTTCTTAGAAACTGATTACACGACGCCGTGTACCGCGACACCGTCAACGTCTTCTTTCAGGACGAATCCTCGTTCGACAAACCTCCGTTCAAGCTCGCACGAGGTAGGGGATTATGTGATTTCTTTTTGTGATTTACTCTCATTAATTATCCACGTATAATTGGACCGCATGCTATCAATTAACAGGAGGAGGTCGGACCGCACAAACACGGCTGACCCCCTCCCTTTTATTTTCTTGTTGTTGCGGTACGATGGGATGTGACGCGGTGCCGTCGCACCGCGTGGGAACGAACGACAAGAATGCACGACGCCGACACGCCGAGTTTTTAAAATTATGAAACAAGTCGCGGTGTCGTCGCGCTGCGCCGGAGAACCGCAAAAGCACCGCGGCCTGAGCGGGGCCGCGGCGGAGGGGTGCGGCGCTGTCGCACCGCACTGGACGAATGAGGGCCGCGACCGGTACCTGGCCGCGGCGAAGTGTGGGAACTGCCAGCCGGAAACGGGCTGCCGGCGTCGGAGCAGGGAGGGGACTAGCCGTCGTCGGTCCCATGACGGCAGAAACCGGATGGCCGAGGCGGGCTGGCCGGACATGAGAGAAGCTGGGGGTTCAAACCCCCATCCAGCAAGCTAGCGGCCTCCATTAAGGGGGTCGCGGTTACAAAACACGGGGGGCAGCAACCCCCCCCCCCCCCGCAAACCGAACGGCTTGGCCGTTCGGCAGAGCCAGCCGGCGCTGCGCACCTGCGTTCTGGGCCGGGCCGCGCCCAGCCGGGCGGACCCGGTCCCGGGCCGACCCAGGGGGTCTCAGGCCGGGTTGGTCCGGGCCCGAAACCCCCGTTTTCAGACCCTTTTCGGTCTTTTTACCATATCTCGGGCTACAGACCTCCTATCGATGCAATGTCAGCGGCGATGCGATCCTTGGGTCGAGAGGGTCGTTTCGGTATATTGCACTTAAGGTTTTGGGGAATTTTGGATCCCTCCAGGTTGGTTCGTACATGAAACCAACCGGGCCCTTGGAGCGGAAACACTCATAGCTTGAGTTCCAGACGTCCGATTGACGTGCCATCAACTTTTTTGGATTCCTCTTAGGGAGACAGATCTTTTGGCTTACTCCGCCTGAGGTTTGGATGTAGGTGGAGTACGGTCAGGTTGGTTTTTCCTTAAAAACCAACTGGGCCCCTGGGACAAAAATGCCAATAACTCTCAGATCGGGCGTCCGATAGATGCGCCGTCTGCGACGATGAGTTTCTGTTGTCGATACGGAACTTTTGGATACATCAACTCTGGACTACATGTCAGTTGATGTATCAGCCTCTTGGATCGTGGAGCGGACTCTCCCAAATGAGCTTGCTGTGTGCGAGAACCCTAGAGGTGGTTGCGTTGCGACTGCAACGACGACGACTGTGCAGAGATCCTCAGTAGATTCGATGGGGATGACTATAGCACTCAGCAATCATTTGTGGATCAGTGCTACCGATCCTGTGTGGGTCTGATCCTGTGTGGTTCAGTGCTCAGTGGTTATGTGTGAGCCAGCGCCTAAAGATCCTATGTGGGTCCGATCCTGTGTGGTTCTTTGCGGGGGTTAGTTACCTATCGATACTTTGTGGGTCAGATCCTTTGTGGGTCATTGCGAGGGTTAGTACCTATCGATCCTTTGTGGGTTCGACAGCTTAGATGAATCAGTGGAAATATCTAATAATCTCTATCTTCATACGAAGAAGTATACCTGTGTGAGCTGAATCCTGTTTTGCTTTCCTTTGTGGATTGTGTTGTGCTAACCTGTGTGGATTATGTTTTGCTTTCCTTTGTGGATTGTGTTGTGCTATCCTGTGTGGATTAAGTTTTTCTTTCCTTTGTGGATTGTGTTAAGATATCCTGTGTGGATTACGTTTTTCTTTCCTATGTGGACTGGGTTGTACATGGGCTCTGATGATGGAGCCGAACGAGAATTGAATACTTAGGTATATGAATGGGCATATACCTAAGAAGAGTCGGGTGTTACTTCATGATTGAATATTTCCTTTATGGACTATCCTTTGTGGATTCTGGGAGACCTTTGGGGGTCTCGGGGTCCCTACTAAGTAGCTTATACTCACCCCTGAACGGGTTATGCCCGCACTACTATGTGTTGGTTGCAGAGGACGGACAACGCTGATTATGGTTGAAACTTGCGGAGCATGATGGTACCTGGAGGTGGACCACTGGGTGGGACATACTCGGAGTGGTCATCTGGACCCGAGGAGCAGTGGAGGCTATCTGTACTCACCCTTCAGGTGGGATTTATAGTGGACAGCTCGACGTTGCGGCTTTACTTTTCAGTTGCTGTTTCCCCTTCCAGTTGTACTTTACTTTCAGTTTGGGTTTGTATACTGGCCCACTTACTTTTCCGCACTTACTGTTGTACTCAGTTTTTACTTAGTGTTTACTTCTACTGCTTGCTTGCTCTGTGGTGTTTGTTTACCTAACAAAGGCAATGCCTCCCTTTTTACTTGTATTTACGCCTTGGTGCTAGTCAACATCCCCTGGCCTATGGAAGACGAGATTGGGGTAGTCACGACACGGGCCCCGAGGACGGGTTGTGACAAATTGGTATCAGAGGAGTTCGGTTCTACCACAGAACTTGGGACTCTGATCTTTTTCTATGTGAAGCAATAGTGTTAAGTGTATTGGGTGTGATTATTAGTCCAGGGAGTCCAGTGTTGGTGTGACGATCGACTTATACATACACCAGGACCCTGACTTCTGATTTCTGACTTAATGCACGAAAACATTGATTCCATGTGTGATTCAAGTTTTCTTTGTGACTACTTTGTGTCAGATCACCAGGTATACTGTTCTGACCATGGCACACCTATTTCCCTTTCAGGAAGGCCCCACGATGGCAGCCAGCTAGGGTTTCGAGAGTTGTGCGTGACGACAGCCCACCGAGCGATGAGGCCTCGGTGTAGGGCCCTTTGACAGCTGAGGCACCTACGGTACCTCTACCTGCCGAGCCACCGATGCTTCTAGCCCTAGTCGATGACGATGCACATCTCCTTAGTACACTGCATGAGTTCCAGCGCCAGCGACCGCCTAGGTTCCGCGTGGAGACGGACCCCCAGGCAGCCGAGGATTGGCTGGAGGCAGTGGTGAGAGTTTTCAGGTTAGTGAGGACACCAACAGACCTCATGTTGATCCTCGCAGCAAGCCTACTGCACGCGGCAGCAGGCATATGGTGGCGTTTGATGCTCCAGGTGCACGATGAGGCATCTCTCCTCTGGACGGACTTTGACAGCCTCTTCCGCTCGGAGATCATGCCAACCACCCTCCGTGCAGTGCGTATCTAGGAGCTTCTTCAGCTGCGGCAGGGCATCTTGACATTCACCCAGTACTCGGCGAGATTTACCGATCTCTCGCTCTACTCGACAGACATGGTACGTGACCCATTCTTCCGGGCCCGGACCTTTGAGAAGGGATTGAGACACGAGATCAGGGCATCGCTGATCTCCCTCAGCATTCCAACCCATACAAGAGTACTGGAGTGAGCCCTTTTGATCGAGAGCTTTCTTGCTGAGTCTACACCAGCGCCGAGACCCACCGCAGGGCAGCATGTAGGAGAGTCATCTACAGCAGGCAGTCGACGGATGACTCATGGGTCCAGGTAGACTTGACCCTCAGGAAGACGACCTCAGGACACTGGCTCAGTAGTGCGGGGCACACAGCGCGAAGCCAGTCTTTTGAGAGGCAGGCAGTGCTACTCATTCGGCGGGCAGGGCCACATGGCTCGTGACCGCCCAACCCGCCGTGTCGAGGAGAAACAGATGGTTGAGGGACCAACTAGGCAGAGGTAGAGGGTCGACTGTGGTGGTCCGCAGGGAGCAGGTGGACGATGCAGAGGATCTGGCCGAGTTGCAGGTTGTGGGCGACGCTTTGAGGCTCTACCACCACCACCACCACTAGGAGGTCCACCCCGACCACAGGGAGCTGGCGGGCAGAGACAGGCACAACTCCAGGCAGCGGAGGCCTATGACCATGGCGCACCCGAGATGATTCGAGGTACTATCTGTGTCTATTCCACCCTTGCTTCAGTACTTTTAGACACAGGAGAGAGTCATTGTTTCATAGTTACTGCCCTTGTTCGGAGCTCTGAGATTCCGAAAGAGACGTTGGCTCTATCCTTATGGCTAGAGACTCCTACGAGAGCAGACTCGAAGATTACGCACTGCTGCCGGCAGTGTGAGCTTACTCTAGGAGGTGAGAGCTTCGACTAGGATCTTCTTGTAGAGGCATCGAGGCCTTACGACATCATCTTGGGCATGGATTGGTTGTCTATAGTCAATGCACAGATTGACTGTATTAGGCGCAAGGTGCGATGTGTACACACCGACGGGAGCATGTTCACCATCACCGGTGAAAAGGGATCCTTTTTAGCACATGATGGACTCTCACAGAGGAGAGGACATCCCATCACTCATCAATTGGCTAGTCTCATCCTAGGAGTAGTTGATGTGCGTAGTCCTGGTTTTCCTGCAGTGGTGGATCACTATGCGGATGTCTTTCCGGAAGACGTTCCAAGACTACCTCCTCACAGAGATGTAGACTTTTATATTGACCTATACCCCGGGATAGCCCAGATATCGACTCCATCATATCGGATGGCCCCTGCCGAGCTTCGAGAGCTACAGGTACAGTTGGAGGACTTGCAGGGCAAGGGGTTCATCTGACCCAGTGTTTACCCTTGTCTTCCCCAATTTTTTTCACCAAGAAGGCGGACGAGAGCTTGCAACTTTGTGTCGACTATCGTTTCCTGAACCAGGTGACAGTGAGGAACAAGTATCTACTACCGAGGATTGATGAACTCTTCGATCAGCTCAAGGGAGCACAGTGGTTCTCAAAGATATACCTCAGGTTAGGCTATCATCAGCTCATAGTTCGGGACGAGGACGTGCAGAAGACGGACTTCAGGTGTCGGTATGGCCACTATGAGTTCTTGGTTATGCCATTCGGCATAACCAATGCTCCAGCAGTGTTCATGGCCTTAATGAACAGGATCTTTCAGCCATACCTTGATCGATTTGTCGTGGTCTTCATCGACGATATTTTGATTTACTCGACCACTGAGGAGGAGTACGCCTACCTCTTTCGGGTTGTACTAGATACACTCTGAAAGAACTAGATTTATGGTAAGCTCTAGAAGTGCTAGTTCTGGATACGTGAGGTCCACTTCTTGGGACACGTCATCTATGAGGCGGGAGTTGTAGTGGATCCTGCGAAGATCGAGGCAGTTCTAGGTTGGGAGCCACCCAGGAGCGTGACGGAGGTGCGGAGTTTCTTAGGACTAGCTAGATACTACCGAAGATTTGTGCCAGAAATCTCCAGAGTTGCGGCACCACTCTCAGCTTTTACGAAGAAGGGGAAACCCTTTCTGTGGTCAGATAGATGTCAGCAGAGCTTCCAGGAGCTGAGACAGAGATTGACCAACGCACATATCTTGAGGTTTCCTGAGGAGGGAGTAGGGTACGTAGTCTACTGAAATTCATCAAGGACCGGACTCAGATGTGTCATGATGCATGAGAGGGATGTGATCACCTATGGATCAGGTTAGTTGAGGCCACATGAACAGAACTACGCTACCCATGACATGGAGTTAGCAGAAGTGGTATTTTCTTTGAAGACATGGCGACACTACCTGATGGGTGAGCGATTTATAGTCTTTTTTGACCATCAGAGTCTCAGGTACATCTTCTATCAGAAGGACCTGAACCTGAGACAGTGGCGATTGCTCGAGTTACTCCTGGACTATGACTTTGAGATAGTCTATACTCATGGGAAGGGGAACGTGGTAGCTGATGCGCTCAACAGGAGGACGGGCATTCAGCTACTTGAGGAGGTGACCGAGCAGCTAGACTCTTTGTAGATATCCTTCGTGAATAGAGATGGAGCAGCCTTCCTTCAGTCTCTCACAGTCACCCCTCCACTACTGCAGCGGGTCAGAGAGGCACAGCGTGGGGACGCTGACTGTGAGATGCGGCGTGCACATATATTCTCAGGACAGGCACCTGATGGTTTCTCCTTTGGAGCAGAGCAAGACATCCTTTTCAGAGGACGTACCTCGGTACCAGTTTCTTTACGGGAGGAGGTGCTGAGAGATTTTCACACTTCTCCCATGGCGGTACGTCCCAGAGTGGCAAAGATGTACCGAGATCTCAGACGACAACAATGGTGGCCGGTCATGAAGAAGGTTGTGGCAGAGTTCGTTTCTCGATGCCTCACTTGCCAGCAGGTGAAGGCAGAACACCAGGTACCACCAGGCTTGGTACAACCCTTGGAGGTCTCGGAGAAGAAGTGGGATGACATATCTATGGACTTCATGACTGGATTTACATGCACTTCCAGAGGTCACGACTCCATTTGGGTGATTTTTAACTGACTCACCAAGTCGGCACACTTCTTACCCATCATAGAGCAGGGCGTAGTGGAGAGCATGGGATGAATTTACGTTCCGGAGAGTGTGCAGCTTCATGGTGTTCCATCATCTATCGTCTCCGATCGAGATGCTCTCTTTACTTCTCGGATTTTGAAGGGGTTGCAGGAGGCGTTCGGGACGCAGCTATGTCTTAGCACTGCTTTTCACCCTCAGACGGATGGTCAGACGGAGAGGACCATTCAGACTCTCAAGGACATGCTCCGCGCATGTGTCCTAGACTTTGGTCGCAGCTGAGAGGACCACCTACCCTTGGTGGAGTTCGCGTACAACAACAGTTACCACTCCACCATCGGGATGACACCATACGAGGCGTTGTACGGCTGACCTTGCATATCTCCTTTGTGCTGGACATACCATGGGGAGTCAGCACTTGTGGGACCAGAGATGGTCCAGGCCACGACAGAGAAGGTCCAGGTCATCCAGAAGCGGATGAGGACAACTCAGAGACGACAAAAGTCTTATGCTGACAGGAGGCAGAGGCCACTAGAGTTTGAGGATGGAGACCATGTCTTCTTGCGTGTTTCACCTCGACGTGGAATACAGAGATTTGGCCGAGGCGACAAGTTGTCTCCATGCTTCATCGGACCGTTCCAGGTCCTCAGCAGGATCGGCGAGGTAGCTTATCGCCTGGATCTACCACCTCAGTTGCACCGGGTGCACGGCGTCTTCCACGTATCTCAGCTGAGGAGATACGTGCACGACCCGATGCACATCATTGACCATGGGAAGAAGGACGTTGATGATGGGGAGACTATTACGGAGGTCCCAGTGGAGATCGAGGATCGACATGAGCGGGTCCTGCATGGACGATTGATTCCTCTTGTGCGCATCAAATGGCAGCACGAGAACCTCTAAAAGAGCACTTGGGAGCGGGAGGCTCAGATGCGTGCTCAGTTCCCACATTTGATTCCCTAGTTTATGATGTATCTTTACGGGGTCGTAAATCCCTGAGGTGGGAGTAATGTAAAGACCCGTAAAATTCAAGGAAATTTTTTTCTTAATTTTCTTTGGGATTTTACATGAATGCAGTCTCTGACGTCACTTGATTCTGAGACCCGGTGTGCCCGGAATTTTATATCCAAAGTTTACCTCGGGTACGTTCAGTGAACGAACGAGCGGGAATTTCTAACTTTTGAACTGGTGCTCGGAATCGAATTCTGAGGCCACCGATGGAACCGCAGCACCAGTAATTGCTTAGAAACACCTTTTTCGGAGTTGCGTTTTCATGAGAGAGGTTGATAAAAATTGTGGAAGTTAAAATAAAAATTTAACTACAATTTTTATTTTTCTAAGTGGATTTAAGATTTGTGTGGATGTTGGGTAACTACCCAACTTCCCATGGAAGGTTATGAGGGTGGTAGGGCCACACGAACCCCACCCTTTCACATTCCTTAACTCCCTCAACTCACAATTTAATATGATAACTTAAGTATTAATAACTTAAGTTATTAATGAAGAGTGAGTTTAATGTGTGTGTTTGAAATTCAAATTAATGTCTAGTTAATAAATTAAGTGTGGGATTAATTTATTTTTGGGTTAGATTTTTGTGGTGAAGTCTTTGGGAGAAAAGGGCTAAGGACATGAGGAACTTCTTCGTCTTCGACGAAGAACGCGAAGAACAGATCGGTCTCCGATGAAGAACGCCGAGTTCTCGGAAACCGATTACGCGACGCCTTGTACTGCGACGCCATGTACCGTGACGCCATCAACGTCTTCTTTCACGACGTCTCTTACTACGATGAATCCTCGTTCAACGAACCTCCGTTCAAGATCACACGAGGTATGGGTTTATGCTATTTCTTTTCCTGATTTACTCCCATCCATTATCCACGTATAATTGGACCGCATGCTATCAATTAACGGGAGGAGGCTGGACCGCACAAACAAGGTCGACCCCCTACCATTTATTTTCTTATTGTTGCAGTACGACCGGAAGTGACGCAGTGCCGTCGCACAGCGTGGGAACGAACGAAAAGAATGTGTGATGTCGACACGCCACATTTTTAAAAATATGAACCAAGTCGTGGCACCGTCGCGGCGCGCCGGAGAACCGCAAAAGCACCGCGGCCGGAGCGGGGCCGCGACGGAGGGGTGCGGCACCATCGTGCCACACAGGACGAATGAGGGCCGTGGCCGGTACCGGGTCGCGGCGAAGCGTGGGAAACGGCGGCCGGAAACGGGCCGCCGGCGTCGGAGCAGGGAGGGGACCGACCTTTGCCAGTCTCGTGGCGGCAGAAACCGGCCGGCCGGGGCGGGCCGACCGGACAGGAGAGAAGTCGGGGGTTCAAACCCCCGGCCGGCCAGCTAGCGATCCCCATTAAGGGGGGCCATGGTTACAAAGCACGGGGGGCAGCCCCCCCCCCCCCCGCCCCCCGCAAACCGAACGGCTCGGCCGTTCGGCCGAGCTAGCTGGTGCCGCGCGCCGGGCAGCCAGGCCGGGCCACCGATGTAACACCCCGAGATTTTATGAAAAATATTCTTTTTAATTTCATTAATTCCATGTGTTATACGCTACAACAAAAGGAGCTTTCACAACACACATCTCTGACCTAGCTTGAATTACACGCAATCACGACCTTCCACGATAGCGTGTGTTGTACGCAACACCAAGTTTCGCTAAACAATGATATGCTATTATAATATTATTAAAACTAGCCGTTATGAATAGTAATAACCACTTTTTAAAATTTTGTAAATTTTATTTTTCATAATGGACTTCATTTTTGGATTCGGAGTATCGAATTTAGCCTAAGGTGAAATTTTGGTACTTTTCGGATAACTTTCATATTCTGATGAATAGTCAAAATTACTAAATTTTAATTAAAAACAACTTTTTTAATCGAAATAATTAATAGTGATAAATTATTAATTTGAGTGGTTTTAAAGTATATTTAGAATATATTTTTACAATATAATACAATGTTTGTCATTGGATGTAATTTCACATTTAAACCTGTTATAAACAAGTGTCAATCTTTTGATAGTTATTATCTCTTAAAAACACGCCATTTTTTTGACGACGGGAATTAATTTTTAAATTAGTTAATGTAACTGATATTTTTTGAGTCTGGTAAAATAGACATCATTTTTTAGTTCATAATATCAAATATAGCTTAGGCCTAATTCTTGGTATTTTTCTGAAAACTTTCAATTGTTGATGAATAGTGAAACCACTAAGTGGTTGTTAAAAAAACTGAATTTTTCATAAAACTTAATTTTACCGCTTCTGTGAGTGGAATTTTGACAATCCGAGAGACACGGTAGATGTCACTAAGTAAAATGTGGTTCAATGAGATGAAAATAATTTTTTGGTGAAGAGTAACTTTTTACTTTTTTTTACCACGGTTAAAAGTAAATAGGGTAATTAAGGGTAAAAATGATATTATTATTACCCTAACACATGTCCTAATTCTATTTGACAAGTGTAATTCGACCAAAAAAACCTTAGTAATAAAATATGACCATTTAGGCCCACTTGGATTTGATTAGGACATTTATTAATAATTTATTTAAAGAAGGGTTAAAATAGTTAAAATCAACGTTTTATAAGTAAATCATTTTTAATATGGGGTTATACATAAGATAAATTCGACTAAAAATATTCATTAGAAAGATAAAAAGATTTAATACATAATGGTTTTTTATTTGTAATTTTTAGACATTAAATAATTTAATTTATTTATGACACAACAATGATGCAGTAATTATCTTATTAATGAAATATTGATATAATTGATGTTATAAATGCCCAAATAAATATAATTTGAGACTTTTTATGAATTCCACTAATTTTCTAGGTTAAAATGACATGTTAGTATTTATGTAATTATCTTTTTTCTAACTAATAATTCTGTTATGATTTTCACAAAAATCAATTAGTAAATAGTGTCAAAATTGACATAAAATAGTTTTTAAAACAAATATTATATTATTAATTTTTATTTTATTCCTAAAAATATAAGGTTTGGCCAAATGACTTAGATAAGGTTGTATATATTAATAATAAACAAATTGTCGTTCGTTTGGCTTCTTATAGTAAGTTTATTAACCTTATAGTATAAGAGCACAAGAAGACACGGTAAAAGTAAAATTATTTAACTTAATGTTAAATCTAAATGATAAGGATACAATAGGAAAATAAAATTGTCTAGATTCTATTGGATGAGAGGATTTCGACTCATCCCCACCTTATCCTCTAAATAAATCAATTTGGAGCTATTTAAAACCGAACTTGACTTTATAATAAAATAATATTTTTAGTTATTCCAAAGGTGCCCCTCTCCTCCCTTATAAAAGGGAACCTCCTCCCTCTCTTCCTCACACAACTTTGAGCCTTCAAGCTCGGACAACCCCTACCAAATTCTCTTCTCCACTTCCCTAGAAACATCCTAGAGGTTCTTGTTTTCTTCAAAGACCCATTTTAGTGCCCTAAAAGGAGGTATCAAAGAAGCACTTCAAAGAAGAGGTAATGTCCGTTACCGATTATTTCATCTTTATTTCTTGTTCCACTTCTTCTTCTTAGGTTGTTTCATTATGAAGTAATAACATCAGTATAAATAATATACTGATATGATATTATAAGTATGAAACAACCCTATTTCACCATCTATCCATCCTACGGAAAAAGAAATCACCGCGCGTGCGTACGTACGGAATACCGTCTCCACGCCGTGGTGTAATCTATTTTCCACCACCACCTTACATGGATGGGTATAATGGTGTAAAGAATAAATATACATAGTTATTATAACATCATTTTGATTCTGATATATTGTATCATCCACTCCAATCCAATTCAATAATTATGGAAACGATATCATCGCTCATGCGTACGTACGGACTACCGTCTCCACGACGCGATGAGATTCATTCTCCATGTTAACCATTTAAGAATGGTTATAAAGTATATATAAGAAATAATAATGAAATATATGACATTATAAAGCTACTGTATTTATGTATATATGTATGTCATCTACTTAATTCTATTCAACTCAATAAGGAAACGAAAACAGTGTTCATGCGTACGTACGACCTACCGTCTCCATGAACGGTGTATTTCTTTCCATTTATCGATCCATTATATATATGTATATTCTGAATATATATTATATATAAATCATGTTTTATATTTGTGGAATTAATTAATCATGATCTAAGTAATCATATGAATAATTAGAAGTCAAAACACCGACGACAAATGAAACAATTTTACCCAAAACGGTCTTTAACATGAAATTTACAAAAGAACGGGTAATATAAAGTCATAAGTGAACCACATATGATATCATAACAATGAGTATGATTCTTGAATTAGTAAATGATATTATTTAATCTATTATACAGGAGGTTCGGACACTTACGAAGCAAATCGGACCTAAGGTAAGGGAAATATCACAATCTTGTTTTTATCCGAGATTGTTTATACTTTCGTATTTACTGGGTTGTATTTTATCATCCACATCCATGTTTCCTGAATATGAAATATTATTTCCATCCACCTACAATTGTTTAAATCCAATTTTACCCTTCGGTGAGTTTTTAGTAAAGAATATGAAAGGAATCTTTTGTCGTTTTTCGTACAAGGTACTTTTTGACTTTTCTGAAAAAAGTACGAAGAATGTTTTTTTTAACTTATACGGCATGAATGGATCTTTAAAACATTATTTCCAAGAATCTTCCTTTACAAGTTTTCAAGTTTATTTTTAATCAACTTCTTTTAGTTTAAAATTCTATGACATGTTAAGAAAGGAAAAATGTTTTTGAAGAAGAAAGGATATTTATCTCAAGAATGGAGTTCAAGAGTTTTATCAAAATTATTTTCCATATAAGATAATATAGGGATTTGTTTCTATACCTATTATGACATGGATTTGATTATGTTGTGATGAAAATATTTTTATGAATTCCTTTATCTTATATGAATTTTTGATGATGTCACGATGTTTAAGATTCCCATTTTTATTACGTGGGTTATGCTATGATGTATGGTTTATGATTTTGTGGCACACATAAGAATGGTATCCTTAAGAGATGGGTGGGACCTATATCTCCCTCCAATGCATTGGGTAAAGATTTTATATCTCATGAGATAGACATGGCTGGAACGGTAGGTTATACCAGTTCAGTGAAACAGGACTGAAACGTGGGTGACTCGGTTCAGAAATGGACATTGTCCACTAAGATAGTCTTGGCAATGAGTCTTGACTAACAAGAAATGATTCTCTATGATTTTGTGTGTATGCCACAATGTTTCATGTTTTATGTTATGATTATTGGGATTTCATTTCACTACTATGATTTATCCCATGTTATGAAATTATGCTCTCTTTTGCAGGTTATGATTTCCAAAATGTTATGTTCTTATGAATATGATGTGATTGATATTTATTTTGTTTACCATTACTGAGCATTTGAGCTCACCCTTTTCTATTTTCTTTTACCCAGGATATAAAGAATGGTTTTAGGTAAAAAAAGGAAGATCTTTATTGGAGATGTTGAAGATCTTTCAGCATGATTAGAAGATTATATTCCGAGTTTCCAAAGACACTAAACTATACGATCCTTGTGTCCGTATTTTTTTATGTACTAAGTATTCCGCAAAAGTAATGTAATGTCCATGTACGTCAGGCTTCGGGTATCTACAGTTGGTATCATAGGAAAGGTTTAGTCAACCTTTGGAAACTAGGATGTGAGAACGTTAGTGAGATCCCTAGAGATATTTCTAAGGTATGTCTAGGGATGTCCCTAAGGATAAGTATATGTATAGGATATAGTCCAAGAACAATAGTAACGATCCTAGAATTTAACCTAAGATGTTAGATATTAAGGGTACTCCCCCTTTACTATGTTGTTTTCCCTAGAATTATTAATGCCTCTCACACTATTCTTTTTGGGTTTTAGACGATGGCTGGAACCCGAAGGAACCGTGTTGATCAATGCAATGGGCAATGCAATGATTGTCCTCCTGAACAAACAAATGTTATGGGAGATGGAGTGAAAAATCTTATTGCTATACTTACACAATCTATGAATCATTCTGGACTTCCAAATGAGCAGAGAAGGGAACAATATTCTATTGAGTCCTTCATGAGGAAAAGTCCACCTTCTTTCAATGGGTCTTCTGATCCACTTGTTGCTGAACAATGGATCAGTACTACTGAAAAGATATTTTCAGTTCTTCAATGTTCTGAACATGATAAAGTCATCTTAGTAGTATATCCTTTGGAAGGTGAAGCTGATCAATAGTGGAATCTTATCAAGAATACGAGGCCAAGAGATGAAATTGAGTCCATGGAATGGGACGAGTTCAAGAACTTATTTTTTAATAAGTACTTCCCTCGTATTCTTCGAACAAAGATGGAGAAGGAGTTTCTTGAACTAAAGCAAAAGGATGATGAATCTGTTGGTATATATGAAGCAAATTTTACAAGACTAGCAAGGTATGCATCTGGAATTATCATCCAACCTGAAAGTAAAGTTGATCGATTTTTCAGTGGCTTAAAACCAAGTCTTCGAAGGGCATTAGCTATAAGATACTTCAGTAGCTATGAAGAAATTGTGCGTTGTGCTATCAAGGATGAAATGGAAGTTGGTGTTACTTATCCATCTCATAGTTTTTACAAGAAACGAAAGATGGAGTTCAAGGAGAAATCTCAGAATAATTGTGAAAAGAAGATGAATGTTTCCTTATGCTCAAAGTGTGGAATGAAGCATGGTGGAGATTTTCTTAAATGGACTAGAAAATGTTTTAAGTGTGGAAATGAAGGTCATCCAGTAGCTGAGTGTCGAAGTAATGGAAAAAGGGTTTCTAATGATGTGAATAAAGAAAAGACTGCAGAGAACGCACCACCAACACTTCAAGGGCTTCAAGTGCAAGGAAATGGGGAATTATGCTAATAAATGCCCTAATCCAAGGGTTAGTGATGATCGACATGAGCAACCACTTAAGCCAAAGGACAAAGGGAAGTCACATGCGATCACTATTGGCGATGTTGAATATGACAACACTATGGTGGAATGATTAAGTGTTTATGTAATGGGATTCCAAAATAATATTGTATATAGTATCGTGGAATATTGGAATATTTATGTATTGGTATATTGTAGTTTTCAATGGTACCGGTAACTATGGAATGTGATTGAGATATTTTTGGAATAAAAGATGATATGTGTATAATGAATGGAAAATGAGAAAATGAAATGTTTGACCGTATTCATGAGCTCATGACTGATATAAGGAGAAGGTTATATCATGGTTTGAGTATATAGAATTTTTTGGATTTTTGTATGTGGAAAGAGTTAACTTTTGACAACACTTATGTTTTCACTAAGATTAAATGGGTATTCATTTTTCAATAGAATACATGATTAAGGCCTTCAAATGTTTGGAATGTGACCAAAAAGACATATCTCATGATATACGGGGATCAACGATGCTATTAACATGCTTGTTATATGAACTCTTTGGTAATCGTTTTCACTATATTATGAGAGTGGACTGCAGTATTATGGATAAGCCTAAAGATTTGAATGGATTATGTTGAACATAAGTTAGTATTGCTTAAGGATAGAAGTTTTTTTTCCATATTATTGATGGGATGTTATAGTAGTATAGTTTTAGAAAAAGGACAACCTGTAGGATGGGCGACAGCCCATCGCGTCGGACAAGGCCGTGGGAATCGAACCCACAACCAAAGTGCGACTGGCCTTTATCGCCTACCACTGGCCTACAAGAAGTCCCTGTTTAGTAGAAACTAGTTTTATTATATTATTTTGTATGATATATGAAGTATAAGTTCATTTTAGGAACCATATATGATTAATCTCACTATAGATCGACTTATGTATATTTAATAACTTTTGCTAACCTTTTGTTTGAGACAGATGGAATGACCCGTCATTCTATCACATGATCTGCTAACACTTCACGAATAACAAATTCATCTTCATTTATTTAAGAGATGAAGTGGAAATTTTTCAGGGCACGAACAACAGTGAGATTGTACCAAAAAAAAGTTAGTATTTATTCTAATTCAAATTCTTCAACTTTAGGGAAATGATCTTGAAAACCAAAAATGTTGTCCTAGTGCCCTTATATCCGATGAATCATATGGTACCCTAGATCGTCACAAATTTATGGCTTTGTGATTGCTGTATTTTCCATAGCCATGTTCTCTACCACTCTCCATCAGAACATGATGGTTAGATTTCTCTTCTATATCCATATTTTCACCTATGTGGAAACCCAGTTATTGGTTTATTTAGGTAACCGTTACGTTTCATACTTTTGTTTTTAAAGATTGGTTTTGGAATTCCTTTTTACGATGTGGGTTTCTATTAAAGAAACTTTTGAGTAGTAAACCATTTATAACCCCGACTAATTTCGAGGGCGAAATTCATTTTAAGGGGGGTAGAATGTAACACCCCGAGATTTTATGAAAAATATTCTTTTTAATTTCATTAATGTCTTGTGTTATACGCTACACCAAAAGGAGCTTTCAAAACACACATATCTGACCTAGCTTGAATTACACGCAATCGCGACCTTCCACGATAGCGTGTGTTGTACGCAACACCAAGTTTTTCTAAACAACGATATGCTATTAAAATATTATTAAAACTAGCCGTTATGAATAGTAATAACCACTTTTTAAAATTTTGTAAATTTTATTTTTCAAAATGGACTTCATTTTTGGATTCGGAGTATCGAATTTATCCTAAGGTGAAATTTTGGTACTTTTCGGATAACTTTCATATTCTGATGAATAGTGAAAATTACTAAATTTTAATTAAAACCAACTTTTTTAATCGAAATAATTAATAGTGATAAATTATTAATTTGAGTGGGTTTAAAGTATATTTAGAATATATTTTTACAATTTAATACAATTTTGGTCATTGGATGTAATTTCACATTTAAACCAGTTATAAACAAGTGTCAATCTTTTGATAGTTATTATCTCTTAAAAACACGCCATTTGTTTTGACGATGGGAATTAATTTTTAAATTAGTTAATGTAACTGACATGTTTTGAATTTGGTAAAATAGACATCATTTTTTAGTTCATTATATCAAATATAGCTTAGGCCTAATTTTTTGTATTTTTCTGAAAACTTTCAATTTTTGATGAATAGTGAAACCACTATGTGGTGGTTAAAAAAACTGAATTTTTCATAAAACGTAATTTTACCACTTCTGTTAGTGGAATTTAGAAAATCCGAGAGACACGGTTGATGTCAGTAAGTAAAATGTGGTTCAATGAGATGAAAATAATTTTTTTGGTGAATAGTAACTTTTTACTTTTTTTTACCACGGTTAAAAGTAAATAGGGTAATTAAGGGTAAAAATGATATTATTATTACCCTAAAACATGTCCTAATTCTATTGGACATGTGTAATTCGACCAAAAACAACCTTAGTAATAAAATATGACCATTTAGGCCCACTTGGATTAGATTAGGACATTTATTATTAATTTATTTAAAGAAGGGTTAAAATAGTTAAAATCAATGTTTAATAAGTAAATCATTTTTAATATGGGGTTATATATAAGATAAATTCGACTATAAATATTCATTAGAAAGATAAAAAGCTTTCCTACATAATGGTATTTTATTTGTAATTTTTAGACATTAAATAATTTAGTTTATTTATGACACAACGATGGTGGAGTAATTATCTTATTAATGAAATATTGATATAATTGATGTTATAAATGCCAAAATAAATATAATTTGAGACTTTTTATGAATTAAACTAATTTTCTAGGTTAATATGACATGTTAGTATGGATTTAATTAAATTTTTTCGAACTAATCATTCAGTTATGATTTTCACAAAAATCAATTACTAAATAGTGTCAAAATTGACATAAAATAGTTTTTAAAACAAATATTATATTATTAATTGTTATTTTATTCCTAAAAATCTAAGGTTCGGCCACAAGACTTATATAAGGTTATATATATTAATAATAAACAACTTGGGGTTCGTTTGGCTTCTTATAGTAAGTTTATTAACCTTATAGTATAAGAACACAAGAAGACACGGTAAAAGTAAAATTATTTAACTTAATGTTAAATCTAAATGATAAGGATACAATAGGAACCTAAACTTGTCTAGATTCTATTGGATTAGAGGATTTAGACCCATCCCCATTTTATCCTCGAAATAAATCAATTTGGAGCTATTTAAAACCGAACTTGACTTTATAATAAAATAATATTTTTAGTTATTCCAATGGTTCCCCTCTCACCCTTATAAAAGGGCACCTCCTCCCTCTCTTCCTCACACAACTTTGAGCCTTAAAGATCAGCCAACCCCTGAAAAATTATCTTCTCCACTTCCCTATAAACATCCTAGATGTTCTTGTGTTCTTCAAAGACCCATTTTAGTGCCCTAAAAGGAGGACTCAAAGAAGCACTTCAAAGAAGAGGTAATGTCCGTTACCGATTCTTTCATCTTTATTTCTTCTTCCACTTCTTCTTCTTAGGTTGTTTAATTATGAAGTAATAACATCTGTATCACTAATATTCTAATATGTTATTATAAGTATCAAACAACCCTATTTCACCATCTATCCATCCTACGGAAAAAGAAATCACCGTGCGTGCGTACGTACAGAATACCGTCTCCACGCCGTGGTGTAATCTATTTTCCACCACCACCTTACATGGATGGGTATAATGGTGTAAAGAATAACTATACATAGTTATTAGAACATCATGTTGATTCTGATATATTGTATCATCCACTCAAATTCATTTCAATAATTATGGAAACGATATCATCGCTCGTGCGTACGTACGGACTACCGTCTCCACGACGTGATGAGATTCGTTCTCCATGTTAACCATTTAAGAATGGTTATAAAGTATATATAAGAAATAATAATGAAATATATGACATTATAAAGCTACTGGATTTATGTATATATGTATGTCATCTACTTAATTCCATTCAACTCAATAAGGAAACGAAAACAGCGTTCATGCATACGTACGGCCTACCGTCTCCATGAACGGTGTATTTCTTTCAATTTATCCATCAATTATATATATGTATATTCTGAATATATATTATATAAAAATCATATTTTATATTCTGGAATTAATTAATCATGATATAAGTAATCATATGAATAATTACAAGTCAAACCACCGAAAACAAATGAAACAATTTTACCCAAAACGGTCTTTAACATGGAATTTACAAAAGAACGAGTAATATAAAGTCATAAGTGAACCATATATGATATCATAACAATGAGTATGATTCTGGAATAATTCAATGACATTATTTAAACCATTATACAAGAGTTTCAGACACTTACGATGAAAATCGGATCTAAGGTAAGGGAAATATCACAATCTCATTTTTATCTGAGATTGTTTATACTTTCGTATTTACTGGGGTGTATTTTATCATGCACATCCATGTTTCCTGAATATGTAATATTATTTCCATCCACCTACAATTGTTTAAATCCAATTTTACCCTTCGGTGAGTTTTTAGTAAAGAATATGAAAGGAATCTTTTGTCGTTTTTCGTACGAGGTACTTTTTGACTTTTCTGACAAAAGTATGAAGAATGTTTTTTTAACTTATACGGCATGAATGGATTTTTAAAACATTATTTCCAAGAAGCTTAATTTACAAGTTTTCAAGTTTATTTTTAGTCAACTTATTTTAGTTTAAAATTGTATGACATGTTAAGAAAGGAAAAATGTTTTTGAAGAAGAAAGGATATTTTCCTCAAGAATGGAGTTCAAGAGTTTTATCAAAATTATTTTCCATCTAGGATAATATAGGGTTTTGTTTATATCCCTATTATGACATGGATTTGATTATGTTGTGATGGAAATATTTTTATGAATTCCTTTATATTATATGAATTTTTTATGATGTCACGATGTTTAAGATTCCTGTTTTTATTACATGGGTTATGCTATGATGTATGGTTTATGATTTTGTGGCACACATAAGAATGGTATCATTACGAGATGGGTGGGACCTATATCTCCATCCAATGCATTGGGTAAAGATTTTATATCTCATGAGATAGACATGTCTGGAATGGTAGGTTATACCAGTTTAGTGAAACAGGACTGAAACGAGGGTGACTCGGTTCAGAAATGGACTTTGTCCACTAAGATAGTCTTGGCAATGAGTCTTGACTAACAAGAAATGATTCTCTATGATTTTGTGTGTATGCCACAAAGTTTCTTGTTTTATGTTATGATTATTGGGATTTCATTTCACTACTATGATTTATCCCATGTTATGAAATTATGCTCTCTTTTGCAGGTTAAGATATCCAAAATGTTATGTTCTTATGAATATGATGTGATTGATATTTATTTTTTTTACCCTTACTGAGCATTTGAGCTCACCCTTTTATGTTTTCTTTTCCCCAGGATATAAAGAATGGTTTTAGGTAAAAAAAGGAAGATCTTTATGGGAGATGTTGAAGATCATTCACCACGATTAGAAGATTATATTCTGAGTTTCCAAAGACACTAAACTATTACGATCCTTGTGTGTGTGTTTTTTTATGTACTAAGTATTCCACAAAAGTAATGTAATGTCCATGTACGTCAGGCTTCGGGTCTCTACAACCGAGCTGGGCCTTGCCAGCCGGGCCGGGCCTTGCCAGCCGGGCCGGGCCGCGTCTAGCCGGGCCCACCCGGACCTGGTTCGGGTTGACCCGGTTCGGGCCGACCCAGGGGGTCTCGGGCCGGGTCCGTCCGGGCCTGAAACCCCCGTTTTCGGACCATTTTCGGTCTTTTTCCCATATCTCGGGCTACGTACCTCCGATCGATGCGCCGTCAGTGGAGATGCGATCCTTGGATTGAGATGGTTGTTTTGGTATATCACACTCATGGTTTCTGAGAAAGTTGTATCTGGCTGGGTTGGTTCGTACAAGAAAGCAATAGGGCCCACGGAGCGGAAACGCTCATAACTTGAGTTCCGGACGTCCGATTGACGTGCCGTCGACATTGTTGGATTCCTCATAGTGAGATGGATCTTTTGGCTTAATCAGAAAGAGGCTTGGACATAGGTGTAGTATGGTCGGGTTGGTTTTTCCTTAAAAACCAACCGGGACCCTGGTACGAAAACGCCAATAACTCTCATACCGGGCGTCCGATTGACGCGCCGTCTGCAACGTTGAGTTTCTGTTGTCGATACGGAACTTTTGGAGACATCAACTCTGGACTACGTGTCAGTTGACTTATCAGCCTCTCGGCTTGTGGAGCGGACTCTCCCGAACGAGCTTACTGTGTGCGGGAACCCTAGAGCTGGCTGCGTTGCGACTGCGACGACAACGACTGTGCAGAGATCCTCAGTAGATTCGATGGCGATGACTACAACACTCAGCGGTCCATTGTGGATCAGTGCTACCAATCCTATGTGGGTCTGATCCCGTGTGGGTCAGTGCTCAGCGGTTCTGTGTGAGCCAGTGCCTACAGATCCTGTGTGGGTCCAACGGCTTAGATGAATCAATGGTAATATCTGATCATCTCTATCATCGTACGATGAAGTATACCTGTGTGAGTTGAATCCTGTTTTTCTTTCCTTTGTGGATTTTGTTGTGCTATCCTGTGTGGATTACGTTTTTCATTCCTTTTTGGATTGTGTTGTGCTATCCTGTGTGGATTACGTTTTGCTTTCCTTTGTGGGTTGTGTTGAGTTATCCTATGTGGATTACGTTTTGATTTCCTATGTGGACTGAGTTGTACTTGGGCTCAGATGATGGAGCCGAATGAGAATTGAAGACTTAGGTATATGAATGGGCATATACCCAAGCAGAGTCAGATGTTACTTTGTGATTGTATCTTTCCTTTTTGGATTATGCTTTGTGGATTCTGGGAGTCCTTCGGGGGTCTCGGGGTCCCTACTGAGTAGCTTATACTCACCCCTGCATGGGCTATGCCCGCACTACGTTGTGTTGGTTGTAGACGACGGACAACGCTGATTGTGGTTGAGGCTTGCGGAGCATGACGGTACCTGGAGGTGGACCACTGGGCGAGACGTACTCGGAGCGGTCGGCTGGACCCAAGGAGCAGTGGAGGCTATCTATACTCACCCTTTATGTGGGATTTCCAGTGGACAGCTCGACGTTGCGGTTTTACTTTTCTATTTCTGTTTCCCCTTCCAGTTGTACTTTAGTTTCAGTTTGGGTTTGTATACTGGACCACTTACTTTTCCGCACTTATTGTTGTACTCGGTTTTTACTTAGTGTTTACTTCTACTGATTGCTTGCTCTGTGGTGTTTGTTTACTTAATAATGGAAATGCCTTCCCTTTTTACCGGGATTTACGCCTTGGTACTAGTCCCCATCCCCTGGTCTATGGAAGGCGGGCTTGGGGTAGTCACAGCACGGGCCCTGAGGACGGGTCTTGACAACTATATATATGACATAATGTATTTCACCTAAATATATCTACAAAAGTTGGCACAAAAAAATACCTGGAAGTACTTCCAAAACATTCATATTATTTTATTTTAAACAAAAAATAGTTTTATATATTAGACAACCCCATGAAATAATTCCATGTAGAACCCATATTAATAACACCCCACCTCATCTGATCATGAGTGGGATGTCATATTCTATAACTTTTCCAAAGTTAAAGAGATATAATTGGACATATTAAAGGTACCGTAACATGGGAATAAAAAAAGTATTATAAAATCATTCACAATATAATTTTCTGAACAATTTATAATTATATTGGTCTTTCCTATTTGGTGTCCATATTTGAGTTTCTCTTTCCATGAACACATGCCATTACATCTCGTGAGAAATATTATGGTGAAATATCATATCAGGACGGGTCCTAATTGAAATAATGATTCCAATATATAGATGCATCATATTAGTTGTCCCTAACTTTAATTATTCAATATGCATGTCATGTGATGGAGTAGTCAAACAATTCATGTCTGGAATTTTGATGACAAGACACATTGTGTTGTCCAAAATGCCATTAATGGAGATCTAGATATGTTGACATATTGATGCTAAATTTTATAATGACCTAAAATCAACTTGTTTTGTTTGAAATTTCTAGAAATATTTTCAATATATGGATCATTTCTAGTTAGGATATTCTAAGTGACATTGCTAACAAGGGAATTAATAAATATCCCATAGTAATTTTATCAAGGCCTCCCACGTCCATGGGTAAATAAAATCATTCCACACAACTATGATGAGATTCATTTCATATATATATATATATATAAAATCTATATGAATTTTCTAAGGATTTGTTTTCACATTATTAATATGGAATATGTCCAACCTATAAAGGGAGAAATTGTAGATAAATTTGGAGGCAATATAGAAGTTGATAAGGCACACTATCCTTTCCTAGTATATTGATTTTCCATTTCTTCGGGACACATGATTTACGACTATAGATCAATTTTTCTCTAGGTGTAAAAATATAAAATAAACATAAAAATATGGACACCAAGATAAATGATGGGAAACACCCCCACATAAATCAATGTTTACAAGAATTATTATTTTCCTCGATAAAAAAGATGTTATTTCAAAATGAAAAGTAGTATTTGATTTATATAATAGGTTAACCAACCACATAATCATAATGTTTAAAGATATATTTTTTAAGAAAGCTTTTTTCAATTTTCATACTAAGGGTGAGGTAATCGTGGGCATAACAAAGGTTTGAGTGTATGGAAATTCATATACCATTCATGATCCATTTTTAATAAATATTTTAAAAGGATTATTAATCTAACTTAATATATAGTCTTCAACCATAGAAAATCTATTTCATGGTGAATGATCACCTTTAATAACCCCCCTCATCATTGAAACTATCATATTTATGAAACATTAACAATGATGGGGAGCCTTATTTAGCTAAGAGTGGTTCTGGTCATTTTAATAACTGTGGTGGTGAATCCACACCTATCGAGGATATTGATATTGATGATCTAATTAAATGAATCAAATTATTTAGATATTTTAATTTTTAGAGACATTATATATGTCGTATAATTCATCTTCATCACTTTGAAACTAACTGATGTAGTATAATTATAATTTTGGATTGTCCTAATAGGAAAATAACAAAACTAGTTTGGGTTGATGATATACCTGGCCAAACATCCTAATCTCAAAACTATGATCGTGTAGATAATTTTAGGAATTAAGTTCACAATAGAAAATACAATGAATACCTTGATTTCAATGGAATTATAAATCATAGGAATAAGGGTGAGCTAGTAATATTTCGAGAAATAATTAATATAAAAATGATTGATAAATTCCAACATCATACTTTTTAAGTCATAATGGATGATATACTGATAAAAAAAGAAAATAAATAAATTAACCAATGATGAACAGATCCAATGTCAATTATACATGAGAATATTCCTACACAAATTTCAACATTATAATGGTAAAAATAATTCATTTATTCTAGTGATATTTAATTCCCAGAAGAAATTTATCAATAATTTTTTAGTAAATTTCAAAACCATTAATATAGTAATTATTTTTAAAGTATTTAAATATTATATAAGATATATCTCTTTCAGGTGTGAGAAGACACCAACTTATACCAATAGATATAAATATTATCCTGATTATTTTTTCCTTGTTAATTAAATTATATGACTTTATGTCCCAATCACCAATATGTTGATGTCAAAAATATTAACGGATTATTTTCATCATCTACATAATATAAATGTGATCACTCTTCTTATGGAGGGATTGAAATTAATTCATTTAGGGAGTAACCAATGTCTAATTTTAATTCCATAATAAATATATAATGTTTACTAGTAGACTTTAAATTATCGTCCGTCATATGGATGCTTTTTAATCTATTCCTTCAATATAATCTATATGTTTTTCATTTATCATGAATGAATATGATAGAGGCTTCTCTAAGAGACAAATTTCCAAGAGTTCTAGATATTTCCTCTGCATCCGAGTTAAATAGAAATCCATTATTAAATCAAAAGGAATGATGTGATTATAATGGAATCTATCTAAATAACTCAATAATTAAGGGGTTCTAGTTATACTAAAACATGGTATGATTTATTCCAGAAGACAAATGTTGAAAATATACCTAATAAATATATAATATTCATCTATAAGTCATTCTATTCTCCATTCATCCATCGATTATGTGATCTGAGAGCCTACGCCACCTCAGATTGGGATAATTTATAGATTGTGTTAGTCCATGAACATTGTGAACCCATTTGAGGAAAACAATTTTATGATAATTCTATTTTTATTTTTAGTCTTCAAGAAAGTGTTGAAATCCCCATAAGGAATACATTTATAATTTTTTTATTTAATCAACCATGTACAACATTAGTGATAAATCTTATATACTTATGTGAGAGGTCGTTGAATATTTTAATTTAATGGTTATAGTAGAAACCAAAAATAGTCTGTACAGTTATATATACATGAACACCAAAATAAAAATGAAATATAGAAATTTATGGGTTGGGAACACAATAAATGTATGTGTCACTATTATGATATTTTTGGATGAAACATATCTATACATGGAAAGCCCAATTAGTGGAATTAAAATTATCAAACCACATCATGCGTTCTTAAATCTAAATTAAGGGGGATTACAATAGGAGACGATAAAATATTTAAGGGTACTGACCATGGGGTAATTCATAACCAATTGAATTTCCCAAAATATAATATTCATATTTGAATATATTTTCCACCTGTTAGAGGGAATTAATTATGATGTATGTCTATTTTATCACTCATCGTTAGGAAATTTCAATTACTATTACATCATTTGGTGGAATTACTTGTGTTAAATTCACTAAAATATGAATGAATTCTAAATTAAAAATTATTATGTAGATATTTATTATCCAAAGAATCATTATTACAAAAGATAGATACTTTATTAGAAACATATAAAAGCACTTTTTGATTGTTAAAATAAGGAACCCACTGATTAATAAATTTATAAATATTATTTCAATTCTATAAAATCATGTTTTAAATAAATATACACAATTCTATAATGAATAATATAAATATAAATATGAGATATATAAAACAATATTAAAACCTATTATCATTCAATTCATTACTCCCCCTTTTTATATACTTAGAATATAATTTAATTTTTTTTAAATAAAATAGAAACTGAAACGAAATAAAAATATGAATTACAGTATTATTTCATTGATATTAAAAAATAATATATTATATAAGGGTCTATTATATTCCATAATAAGAATATGTCTTATCATAGTCTGAATAGATAGGGGATTAGTAGGGGCCTCTCAAATAGAAATATCTAGAGATAGAGGAGTTGTAAGGGTAGAAGAAGAAGCAAAAACTATAATCATAATATATGTATATATATTTTTGATATAATGAATTGAATGAGGTTAGATGAAAACAAATGGTGATTTATGAGGTAGTGTATGGAAGTTATATGAAGCTGGCGAACAACCATGTATTAATATTTGATCATAGAAAGCTGGTGACATATAGGTATGAGAATATGGAATTCCCATTATAGGATGCTGTGATGGATCAAAAAAATATATTTTTTCAAATCTATATATAGGGATCCAAGAACATTGTAATATATATAAATTCTCTAGACTCACTCTCATTGAATTTAAACAAATCATACATCATGGACATTAACTAAGGTTATAGAGGTTCTATAATGAATGAAAATTTCATAATGGCCATGAATGGTATTGTCTACGTAACCATTTTGGGGTCTCATAATAGTGATCAAAACAGATTCATCAAGTCGGTCTTGGTGAAAATTAAATTTATATAATACATTATTGGTTCCTAAATCTAATCATTATCTTTGAATTATATAAAAATTATTCGTTAAAAATGTTATAAAAAGACTCACTTTGGGATGAAATATCCATAAAAATAAGATTCCTCTCATTATTTTCATTTTAAAATATAATTTTCATCTCTTAATGCACAATTATTTTATTAGGATTAACATATATAGAAACAGATTCAAGAAAATAAGTATAAAGACATAAAGTGTTGGTGATTGTATAATTAGATTTCATGTCCACAATTATAATAACATCTATCATTTTTAGATTATGGGATCCAATATATCACTAGAAATTAGTAATTTACGTTCCGAAATAAAAATGATCACGATAAATATAATTAATATTTTGAAAAGTAATAGTCTATATATGAGAAACCACACTATCACTAGGAATTAAAACGTGTTACATTATCACTGATGATAAAAAAGTGAAACGTTTTCTATATATATCTAAAAAATAACTCATGTACAATATAACATTAGTTAAAGTCAGAATTGTGGTAGAAGAAGTTTCAAATGGTCGACATGCATCTTATTCATCATGAGGAGGTTATATAGGAATAAGATTCATATTTTTGTCACTGAAATCTATATCAAAAAGTCACAATATAGAAACTTTAATATCAAATGAGTTATCCTAGTGCTTCTTAATTACAACCACTTAACTATCTAGGTCATTACAATGTAAAGCATCATTTTTATGAGATCATTCATAATAAGTACCACCATAAAACTAATTATCTATAACATGATTGGGAGATGATAATATTGTTGGTTCATGAAGAGTTGATATAGATAAGAACTGTTGAAGATCTAGTTTACCATGTTCCTAATAAACTAGATAGTAAGGATTCTTCCCAACCTTATGTATGGTATAGAGAATGACATAAATATACAATCCATTAGTTGTTTTTACAATAACCATTTTCATCATCTCCAACAGCATTTAAAGGTGGTGTATCAAATTCAATCAAAGGGTTCTTATGAGATGTATCGGCCATATGAGGCCTTAAATGATAAATAAGATCTCCCTCAATTTCAAAAATTAGAGGCATGTATAAAGCTGAATCTTTATTGAAAGAATTTCTAGATTTTTTTAGGCTTAGTCAAAATAACATTTAACAAATGGTCTTTGTGGTATCAAACTGAGAGTTATAAAATTTGTCTAGTTTAGTCCTCGAGCTTGAAGGTATCATGGAGTAGGATTGTCATTAATGAAAATGTATATAATAAAAGGTTTCATTAACCTATTTATTTTGACCATCATGTGGTCAATGTCTTTGCGTTCCTGATTTCTTTGAGGAACTTTTAGTATTATTACTTAATTTTAATGGGTTAATAAAATTAGAAGAGAATGACATGGATTGATGGAGATTACTACCCACTAGTGGTTCATATTTCAATTTGTATAATGAAGTAGGATTTGGTGGAATACATATTATTTTTAAATGAATTTAAAATGTTTTAAAATTTGGGATTATGAAAATTACATTGTACAATTATACGTAATTGTTTTTTTTATTTTTAAATGAATTATGGGATTTTGAAGAATGATTTGAAAATGGAAAATATGGAATTTTGGGAAATCCATTCTATGATTATTGTGATGTTGTAATTTTGATATTTTTATTCATTTATTTTCAATAGTTTGATACCCAATGGAATTTTATTCATTATATAAATGACACATGTTAGGAATAGAAGAATCAAACAAGTAGAAGATTCTATAAATGTGGTTTCACCATAACTAGAGACGATCCCACAACTGGTTCAATGTATTTTAAATGATTTTTATGCAATAGATATAGTGAATTTAATGGATGAACCAAGATATGTGTATCATTCTGTTTAGTTCTAGAAGAAGAATACTCTCATCATTCATCAAGATTAAGAACCCATAAAAGTATTTGATGGGCTCAGTAGAATAAATCAAATCTCTGATTTCGTAGAAACATTAGCAATTATTAATTTATATTTTTTAATGTACATATTTATGGTCATATAATGTTAGTTGTGGGACTAATTAATTCATTAAAAATATGAAAAATGAATTTCATGGGAGTATTTTGAATAATTGTTAAAAAACCATTCCATCCTTTCAATTTCATAGATGAATGAACTCTGATAATTTCCAACTTAATGAAATAGAATATCTATGTGATAGAGTAGTCGACTAAATTTATGAATTTTATCAACATTTCACATTAAGTTTATAATATTTCTTCCTTGATGTAATATATTTTTTAATTTCTATTATGGATACATATTCACTTTATTGTTTTCATTCCATTGTATAATTGATTATATAGAGATGTTCAATAGATTCTGGTGGAAAGAAACATCATGGAAACAAATAGTGGGAGGGAGCATGATGATACCAATAAAAAGTCATGTAAAATATAACGTTGGGAAAATCTAGAATAAGGTAACATATTTCCAAATTAGTGGGATGACTTAGAATAATACAACTGGATCATTACATCTTTCTCTAAAACCAAAGTGAAATCTTCGATATTTTGAGTGTGGATCTTTTATCCCATGAAGAACTTTTTTATGGATCCATAAAGAGAAATCTAAAATCTAAATATTTAAGGGAATGATATGTAATATTGTCACAGTGCTCCATGTTTAGATTCTCAGGACACATATCATGTTTTATATATGTAATATGTTTCGTTGAGACAAGAACAACAGAGAATATTTCATCAACAGGAACCGAGTTAGAAATGGTGATTTTAGGAACACCATGACTCCTAAATTAATGCAATCCTAATATGATAAAACAATTAAATGTATCAAAACATAGTTAAATTATGTTTTCATGAGTCCATATATCATAGGTGTTTCCAACAATGATAGGATGGCGTAGCCACTTGATCTTCCTCTTGGACGGAATGTCCAGGATGTCTTTTACATATTGTTAGGTGATCTCAATCAAGTGAGTAGGACAACCACAATGTTAATTGGTAATGATGTTGGAAGGATCAGTCAGTATAACCTTGCAGGTGATTCACAATCTGAAATCAATGTGTAAGATACTATGATGCAAACAACTTGTGAAAACCAGGAATGGTTTTAGAGGACACTAACAAATAGCGTCAGTTCATGGGGTGTGGCTTCATATGGGATAGTCATGCTGTGTAAATCGGCTGGATGTTGTTAGATTGGGGGGAGGATGGATTGGATTCATAGAACACTCTTTTTGGTGGAAGTGGTTATATACCATGAAGTTAGTTCCAAATTCTGGGTGAGGAAAGACGTAAAGACTTAATTCAGACATCATTTCCCTAGTTTAAATGTTTTGAAGGCCTTGGAGAGGCTGATGTGAATTTGGATTCCATTACCCCATGTGAGGGAGATGGGGTCTGCATGAATGAATCCAAAGAGTGTGAACATGGTCAATCAATATATGAGGATTCATGTCCAAAGAGAAATATGGGTTTCTGAAAAAAGATGGGGAAGAACAAATACTCCTTGCTACCACAATTACCTTTGGATACTTGCTTTGAATAGAAGATGAACGACAAGAAGATGGACATAGAGTCTTAGATCCATAATAGGCCCTGGGAACAAGATGATCAAAACATGGTTCCATTTTAAGCTCTAAATTAGAAGGGATTGAGTAGGTCTTGATGATCAACACATTAGAGGAAGATGCATCCAAAATTATGGGTAGTTTAGAGGTGGTGTCTCTCAATGGGGAACAATTTTAATGGATTGACAGAAATGACTCAATTCTTGTAGGGGGTTTCAACAGAGGGGAAATCATCATTGATGAGTACATTCAGTATTGGGACCAAAATTCTTATGAGTATGAGAAGTGGATGCTAGAGGTACCTGACCTACATGTTTCATCATTATCCTTGAAACATTTTAGTGAGAGTGATTTGGGTAATACCAATTTTCTCCTTAATGGTTTTGTTTAATATGTTGTTTTTGGTCAGTCGATTTGAGGGGATTATTTTGGAGTGATGTTCAGTCCTTTGGATCTTATAGATTTCTGTATTTTTTTGGATGTTTGAGGATTGTTTCCAAATCTCTATATGGAACTGTACAAGAATGTGACTAGAGCACAAAGTCTTCATTTGTACATGACATTTGGATTGGGATTCTTGAGAGGGTATGGCTCTTCCCTTAGTACCTTGATCACACAATTATATAGGTACTAATTTATGATGTTTCCTGTGTTGGTGAAGGCTTTTTATCATGGCACAATTTTTGGGGTTGGTGAGGTCTATTAGTTTGTTCTGGTTTTTCATTTTCTACTTGTGTTATGCTTTTGTTCTGACTGATTTTGTGGTTTCTCAATTTTTAGTCAAATGTGTTCTGATAATTAAAAAGTAATTTTCAGCCTGGAAGAATCCCATTCCTCTATTTATTTCTGGGTTTCTTTTCTTCTGGATCTATATGTTAGGATGCTTACATTAATTTTTAAATTTCAGAATCCTCTTGGATAACGATAATTTTGATCCATTATATGAATGTATTTTTCTATAATGATTTATGGAGTTGAATTTATATGTGATTTTTAAATGATATATATGTATGTATATAAAATATTTTTGGATATGGTTTAGTTGACTTTTTTAAAATTTCACATCGATTTTTGTACCCAAAGGGTTAGTTTTTTGACCAATGATGGGGTTGAGAATCTCATTAGATAATATCTCAATGAAAATATTGGTGATAAATTATTGTTGGAACTAGTAGTTGAAATTATCTTGTACTATTTGGAAACATAAACCATGGAATCATTACATGAGATAGAGAATAGTAGTTTCTAAGATGTTGTTGATGATTTATGGATGCTTTTCTTGAAATTTATTATTGTTTCCACACACAGGTGAATTGATGATTATGAGTATTATCCACCTATATAATAGTCTTATTTCCATTCCATATAAAATTATAGACACAAATTCTTTTTGTAATGAATGTCATAAATTGAAGAGCTTTAAAGAAAATGGTTCTTTCAGCCTAGTTTTTATCTGTGGTAAGAACATTCATATCATGGAAATGGAGGATGGAAATATCCACCTCTATATGGATTATTCTAAGCTTAATAAAGTTCTTATAATTATTATGTATCCACTTCCATTCATTGATGATATATTATATCAATTTAAGGGATCTCATTGGTTCTATAAAATTTACATGAGATCATTATATCACCAAATGCGGTTATTGAGGGAATGAATTCTATAGATAGCTTTAACGAGTATATAAGGACATTTTGAGTATGTAGTTATGCATTTTTATCGTATGAGAGGACCAATAATGATTATCTAATTGATGAATAAGATATTTTAAAGTTATATGTAATCTATTTTGGTGTTATTTAAGGATGATATATTGGGGTATTCTAGGATAAGGGATGATCATGAGAAATACTTGCAGGTGGTGTTGGATATTTTATTGGACTATCCTTAGTATTATATATTATCAAAGTGTCATTTTTTGATACAATAGAAATGTTTCCTTCAACACAGAATTTGAAAAAAAATTATTTTCTATGGATCGATAATATATAGAGGTCGTGATATATTGGGAACACAGAAAGATTTTCTTGGACATATATAGTTTCTTTGTATTTGCTGGTTTTAAACAAATTGTTTCATATCATTTCATGACTATCTTCACCAATCACATATTCGACATGGAAATGTTTTCCAATTAAATAGAATGAGTAAATTTTAATGACTTTTGTAGAGATTATGGTCCTTCTTACATCAGAAAAAGTCATGGTATTTTTGGAATTAGGAAAAGGATATATGGTTTTTTATTTGGCTTCAAGTTTTGGGTTAAGATGTGTTCTCTTATAGGGAGATCGAGTTATTTATTCTGGATCACTTTTGAAAATATTATTCATCATGAGGATGAATAAATGACAATGGGAAATTATTTATATTAATTTTGATAAGATAAATAATGAAATCCATTATTTTTAAAGTAGTAGAGAGTTTTTTACCCTTGGAAGCCCTAATATGCATCTCCACACAAGAACATGTGAAGAACACCAAATGCGTGACTAGACAACCTTCACCAAAGGTCAATTTTTAGCCTATAATTATACACTTTGGTCTTTAATTTGTACAGAGAAATTTTCTTAAAGGATTATTGCTCCTCTGATTTCTATATTACATCGCTTAGGTCCTCTAAAATCTCCAAGGTAGTTTTCTAATGCCTAATAAGAGGTAATCTAAGGGGGATTATGAGGCATAATTCCATTTAGTGTTAAAAATAAATAAAACATTAGAAAATAATTTTAAAAACCCCATGATTTAAGAATACTAGTTCTTTCATCTTTACTCAAATAATAACATCAACTACTTACTTTATTGAAAGCCTTTAAAGACCCTTGAAGGCTAGATCCATGTCTCTCCCATGATTAGACATCCAGTTATTTTGTCACCTATGTGCCATAAGTTCTCAAAAGCCTACTTGAATGGAGCACCCTTGCATGACCCACCGTGGTTCACCTTAACCCCTAGCCTCTTCAATCCATTCATGAATAATTATTTGAAATACACCCATGGGAAGTCTTATCCTTCAATGGATCCCTTACCTAAAAGAGACCATGTAGAAACCTGAACAAAGACCTCCAAATTTAAAAACCCTAGGGAAGGAATATTAGTGTGTGTCCCATTTGGATTTGGATTTTTACGGTCAGTGGTTTAATATGAATTTCATAAGATAGTTATTGGATTCTCGAGGTGTATTTAGATTTTCATGTCGATGGTCCAACAAACCCTTACCCCATAGACAATGTTGTGGTATTCCCAGTCATAGATTCTAGGGTTATGACTCGGTCCACTACTTATCATCTCTATGAATTGCTACCATTGGTTCCTCGTTAGGAGGGTAAGAATCACATTTGTATTTTCATTCCAACAGTAATGAGATCCTAAATCTGATATAGAACCAATTTTAGGGGAACAATCTCATCGTACTCCACTAGCCTTTAATGAAAGAGGTTGCAATATTTATTCTCTCTAAATACTTCACCTTCATTCCGAATTTACCATGGATTATCAACCAAGGTAATGAATAGATAGGGAAGTTTCATTTCCCCCAAATCTTCCACTTTAGCCATAGCTTCTTCAACCATAACACCAACATCTTCCATAATTGATGTAGGAAATGTGTTTGGAATGTTGAATCTTTCACATCATCTTGTTTTTCAAACCGAGAATGACACACATGATCTAAGAGTTTGAAATGATCATGACACCCAAAAAATCCACCTAATGTATTGAAATATAAGAACCATAATTCTTTATTAACCAGGACACAAAGGATACCGACTTAAAGCTTGTGATCAACTTGAATCCTCCTTAGGTAGATTCCCCAAACATAATTTTGTTAATTTGGGTATCCTCATTAGGATTAAACATTATGTTATAAACCAAAATTACCATGATTGAAAACATCCTCCATGGTCCCTTCAAAAGGAATATCCTTTTACAGAATAATCCCCAACATTTCATCTTAATGGAAAATACTTACTTGTGATATATACACATGAGAACCTCCATAGGTGTGCGTCCTCACCAAAGAACTACATGGGATTTGATTTCCATAAAAATATGATATGTAGGAATCCTCCTTGAGGTTCAAACGCCACATGTAATACTAACCATGTTCTTCTAGGTCATATCCCTAGCATGGTCTAATTAAACACAGAAACTCATATTACACCCATGATACTTGTGTTGTATAGGTATAAGTCCCACAAAAATATTTAAATAGGTATATTCCACCTAAAAATAATTTCCACATGATGTTATCCAATATGGTTTGGTCCTTATCACATGACCTTAAATGAAATGAAGTGTCCCATTAAGTGACATCAAACTATATGGGCTGTGATTCCATGCACAAGTATATGTAGGAAGACCATCATTGTGTTAGATCCCAACATCATAACAATATAGCTCTCCCTATATAATTATTCATTCCATAGTGAAATTCATTTAACAAGAAGACCATAAAATCCATAGTGGCCCATTATATGGCCTAAAAACCAACATCATCATAATAATGAAAAAAGAATATAGAAGTAGTATTTAATATGATATCATTATTGGATAACATCTTATATGTATAGATATATCCATTATCCAAGAACCTCGAATACATTCGAATTAATATAAATTCCATACATTATAATAATTGATTTATAATATTGAGATATTCCATGGTATACACGGTAATAAATTTAGTAGTCATGAACATATCTTAAATAAATAGTAGGGTCCTGGACTAGTTAATATTTCCTCCTAAAATGGTGTGATAAGCCCGACATCCGATCCTCTAAACCAATGTGTGTTCATTATAATAGTTGGTCAAAATTTCTAATGAGTGTCTGCCTTTAGAACAAAGCCCTATGGTTATAAAACCATTGGTTGATTCAAGTTCCATGAAAACACACATTGGAAACGTTTCAAAAATAAATATTTCCACAACAAAGTCATATTTTTAATGGAATAAATCGTGAAAATTATGTTTTAATTACATAAACTACCCAAAACATGATTTAGAGTGAGCTATTGTAGTCCACTCATTGAAGACATGTTTTCATTAACAGTTGAGTGAAAATTTTATGGTGTTTATGGATCATAAAAGCATGGAATATTTTTTCTAACTATGTTAAAAATAACACTATAAAAATAATACATATTTTGAATATAAATATTTGTTACTATTACTTTATTTACCCATAGGGTTAATGTAATTCAGAGGAAGATGCAATAAGAAGAATGTAATATGGTCTTATTTGAGAAAGAGGCTACATATTATTGGGAGATGATGTTTTTTTAGTTGTTAGGTACTTGGATTGTGAAGACTAAGGCAATATTTTGGTTTTAATTCTAGTTAATTTTTTTTTCATAATTAGGTTGATGCAATTAAATAGGAACAAAAATATAATTCCAAATGTATATTAATTTGGTCAAAACTCAATGGTGGGGAGACCATTTTTAGATGGAAGATAGATGTTATTTTAGTATTATGGTTCTAAAATCAAGGGATTTGTACGTTTGGATTATCGGGAAAACATCTTTAGGTTTACCATCATCAAGATGGTTTGTCTTTCCTTGAATAAAAGTTATCTATAAGGCATTAAATGCACAATATTATTTGGTTTTCACAAAAATAATGGTTGATTCATTTTTAGGGAGATTACGTCACCTATAAGTAGGTTATGAATAGAAACCAATGACCAGTGGGTATGTTGAATATTTTAACTATTCTTGTTTGAAAATGGGACAAGAGAGAAAAGTAATTCATTACCTGTCTCCCATGGATGGTTTAGAACCACTATTCCTTAATGGTGATTATAGATTGGTACAAAAAGGTGGTAAATTTCATATATATTTTTAAATGTCACACGGTTGATGAACTATCTAAAATATATATCTTATTAGTATTAAAGAAGCATATAATATTATTTTTTATAGAATATGATTTAGATCAAATGTTTACTTATAATTTCTATAAATCATTATATCATAACATTTATACTGCGTTAACTATGAGTATTGCATATCATACTATGAAATATACAATATACAAAAGGATTATTGAAATATAATAATATATTATTAGGTCATGTGAAATGGATTTTGGTGATTCATAGAAGGATAACATACCATTAGTGGAGTTCTCATATAATAATAGATATCATTACTAAGTAGATATGGATCTTTTGGATGCATTGATTGGTATTCCTCTTTTTACTGAATTTTAGGGTAGAAATGGTTGGGACATAACCAGATAGATGATGAAATGTTTGAAAGATAATGGAGAACATTTCATCATTCATGAAAATGATTGAGATGCATTTCAGTCCTTAGAAATCATATTCAGATAATCATTGATGGTTATTTTCATTCCAGGTGATATATCATGTGTTCTTTTTAATTTCTCCATGTCATCGACATAATTTTTTTAATGTAATAAATGATACCTCCTTGACATATATGTCCTTTTGAGATTCCTGAATGAGTGAGTGTGATGACATATAGGTTTTAATTTCCACTATGGTTTAGTTCATCGAATAATGTTTTTTAAATATATTCATTGAATAAGTATCATCTTGAACCTTAATATTTCATTCAATGGGATCACGTAGGCCTAGATCCATATTCATAATTTGTTCATGTTTCATTAAGGTTTAGCGATATGAAAGGGTAATTATTTTTGTTTTGCAAAAAACATTTATCTACTGTGTGTTGTAAATAACATGGTTGGATTCATGAAGAAAAATGGAAATGTAAAAATGAAATATTAGATAAATGACCTGATATAATTTAGGCTAATAGTGTAATTCAACATTCTATGTGGAGAAAGACCAATTGTGGGAAAAATAAAATGCTCACATTTTTAGTTAAATAACAGATTAATTACTTTTTTATTAAATTAATGTTCTATGATTGGGAAGGTTTTAATGAGTTTTGGAATGATTTATCAGATTTATTTATATGTTAGTTGTCTCAACATGGTTAGTAGAAACCATGAAACACCTCCATGAATTCATGAAAAGTGAAATAGTGGGCTCTTGGTAGGCACATGACCAGGAACATGGTTTGGTCAAATTTTGAGTACATCATGGAGTAACGTTTCACGAAATAGAGGGAGGTAAATAATTTTATGAATATTGTTTTATCTAACCAGATGATCCAACTATATGTGGGGTATTTTTGTGATGTGGTTGGTGCATGATTTTCTTAACTATGTACCTAAACCTTTTAGAGTTGAAAATATGAGATGAAACATGAGGATCTAATTCATATTTTCCTCTAAAGCAGTAGTTTGTTATGAAAATAGATCCTAATCCAAATTATTCATATCTTAATGGTTGTAGAGACCTATCCCATTGAACTTCGAGAAATATTCTTCTGATTCATTCGGGGTTAGAGGCCTGAATTCATTGGCATGTTAATGTTCATGTTGGTTTTCTTTTGTTTTATTTTTCTTCCCTGTCATAGATTCATGGATATATTCAGTTGGTAATAGATATATGCTTTGTCATTCTAGTCATGACTAAATAAAGCTATTTTGATTTTAGGGAATGAGATCAATGATGAGTTTTAGGAGTTTTATTCCATAATATTGAAATAATTTGTGTCTATTTGTTTTTAAATAGGTTTGTGAGATATGTGGAATTAATATTTACTCTTATTTTTAGAATATGAGGGATTGGATTTTATCTTTTTTCAATGTTTTGATATTTATTGTGAAATTTATTATGAAAATATTAGTAGAAACACTCTTTTTTTATGTTTTTTTAAAATTGATGAAATTGCTTAATTTGAAGAGAAATTTTTTTTGTGACTATAAAAGTTGTTTTAATATAATTATTTTCCCATCATGGATATTTATTGATATAATTTATATAAATAAAAGAAATGTGTTCATGAAATTGAATTAAAGGATTAGTTTGAAATGGAATTTGGCTTAGTAGGTTTCCATGTGTTCATTTTCATTGACGTGGCACTAAGTAATGTGCATGTGGCATTGGGAAGTATAGTATGTGATTAACATGGAATGACCTGATAGATTTATTACAGAGTTCGCAGGAGTATGTATCTATCATCTAATAATTATTTTGTTGTTGTGTGAAAGTATTGAACAATTTAATGGGAATTATAATTTATTGAGAAATGATTTAATGGAATTGTTTTGTTCCTTTCCCGGAAATATTATTGGTTTGGAATGATGTTTGATATGAAAACTAGTTTTAATCAAAATGGTTTTTCTTTTATATAATCTATTATTGAGTGTTTTGTCTTAAATTTTTTTAAAACAAATTATTACATTTATTATCATATTGGAATGATTATTTATGTCATTTTGGTAAATCATACTGAATCATATACTCACCCCTACATGCATCATTATATTTTTTTAGATATTGTAATTGAGACACATATAAGGGAATGATAACACATTTCCATAGTGAAGATTTGTGATACATTGGGAATTGATTGTGTAGTTGGATCTTAGATCATTTTGGATGATGGGGGGTTATGTCAATGGAGTCATTCATTATTGTTTTTTTCTTTCAATTTGTACTCTAATTTGGGTTTTTAATGAGGATGGAATTTATGTCAATATGGTATTACATTAATTTGTATTATGTTGACCTAATTAATCATATAGTGGTTATTATTTTGTATTATTGGCATAGTTGTCATAAATTTAAAGGGAAAATCAACCCCAAATTGTAAATGATTCTATTGCAATTTATTTCCATCCATTATTGTCTTGAATATGTTACCCAAGTACTAGTGATGTCATCTCCTCTTTCTAATATAATTGGTGAGGGGCGGTATGTAACAATGAATGTTTTATATACTTCTTATGACACAAAATATGAATAATGTATATATTAAAAAATTTATATGTTGTTTCATCATTTGATATAGATAAATAACAATACTTTAAATTACTAATAATATAATGTAATTAGATTGGTATGAAAAGGTAGATGTGGATAAAATATTTAGATGCTGAAACATAAAATTGAAATGATTTAAATATTCCAATGGGAAGGATAAATGTTTTTGGAATGTATGCAGTTTAATTTTGCATGAAATGTATTCATATGTTCTAGAAAAAACAATCCTAAAAAACAATTTATATCCTTTAATGTTGAAATATTACCATCTATAAGAAATTAAAAAGTTCTATTGATAAAGAAACCATGAAATGGAATTTATATCAAAGTTTGTTCATATGGACAACCACATTATAGAAAATAAAAAACATACCTTTCATTTTAATGATCACCCATGGAAAAGGATAATAATTTAGTGTTATATCAATGGGATTTCAATTAATGTTATTTAATGTATTCGCATGATCGTAAAAGACTATATAATAAATATAGATATATATATTATTCTATAAAATGGAAATGTGTTGATGGGAATAATATTCACAAGTAAAATAATATATTTGGTTGATATGTGTGAAGAAAAAGACCATATTAGCATATAATGGAATGTTGAAGTAGTAAAATCCTTATAAATAACTAATGTTTTTGAGAATCAGGTAAAATAAATTTTGTTAATTCACACACAAAAGTTAAATATAGGGATTTATATTAACAAAAAATAATGATTAAAAAAATGTATACAAGTCATGTGTTAAGAAATATATTAAATAAAAATACAAAAATTTAACATTAAAAAAATTCACACCTACACATAAAAAAACAGAGAATAAAAATCGAACTATAAAATATTTACATATTGTATTAAAAAATTATTCCACTATAATAGAAATAGAAAATATAATTTTACTAATTAAAAAAAATATAATGATGTAATTCAAAGATCTAATGATTAAAAATAAATACGCATAAATATCAATGATTTTTGTTGAGAACAATGAAGGTGAAAATAAATGAGAAATTTTGTACTATGAAAATAATCATTAATAAGATGCACTCTAATAAAGATGACACACTGATTCCATGACGATATAACTAGGGTTGTGATTTTACTCAATCTATAAAGTGATTATTATACAATATGGATTTATACATGATGCCATACATGGTTTATTTCAAGATTGTTTCTAATATTTCTAGAATGAATGTTTTGAAACAATATATGAATACTGAAGGATATGGTCATTGAATAAAATAAAAATAAGTTTATGGCTACTTCATTATTGTAGGATGAATATATTAACATTATACTTGTATGAGTCATACATTTAAAGGTATAAAATTAATGAAATAAAATTAATATAATGTAATATAAAATAATATATTATTTTTAATATTGTGTTTTTATGCTAAAATGGAAATAAAATTCAAATTTATAAATATATGGTATATATTATGATTTTGTTGGAGAAAGATATTATATATAATCATTAACTATTATGTAAATAAACATATATGTTTACTAAAGAATTTATATTATAACAAATTAGATAACATACAAATAATTTATCATGAATATAACAAAAAAATTAAAAAACAATAAATATTTTATAAAATATTTATATACCTGAATGTCATAATTTATTAAAAATTAAACATATAAAATTGTTTTAGGGGGAAATATAGTTGATATAGAAGTGTTCATTCCTTTATTATAATATAAATCATGTAAATAAAAGTCTTTTTATGACATATATTTATTGAAAAAATTTTGTTGCATTGATATTTAGATTTTTATTTTCAAATGGAAACCATATTTCTAGTTTATTACGTACATTAAATCTATTACGTATATTTTGATGGAGTACACAAGTGGTTGGTGAATTGGGTATCAAATAAACTTTTGAATTATAAACTGTTTATAATTGAAAATAAACCAATTTTAAATAAACAATTTTAACAAGTATAATAGGCATGTGATTTTTTTACTCTTACATCACATGCCCAAAATTTGTTCAAAACTATTTTATAATAATATTATTACTTTCAAAATATTATAATATTATTATACTTTAAAAAATAAACATAAATACCACATTTAAATGATATATATGAAAAATTAAATTCCAGAAAATATATTTTTAAATGAAAATATATTTAATATAATTAAATAATAATATTGGAATAAAAATAAAAATATAAAAATAAAATAGGATTTGTATAAAAAAATACCCAATAATATCTACTTATCTATGACTAAATGATGGTAAAATTTATTAAAAAAGTAAATACATTATTCGAAACATTGTCTAATAAAAAACCAATCCCAAAGATGTCATGCGTGAAAAATAATAATGAAATTAACTAAGACTATTCCAATTATCCTCTATCCAGAATACTGGTTTTTTGTTTTAATGGATTTATAGAAAACATAAGGTGAAATGAAAATTGATAATGATAATGATAAATATAAATGAGTATAATTTTATGGTTTCCAAAATTCATGTTTCTTAATTCTAAAAATGCATATTAAAATTTCATTGCATTTATTAGATTATAGATGTGATTTTAAGACAATAGGATATTACCATTTCATGTAGTAAAATTAACCCATAAAAAAGTATAATACTAATAAGAATAAAATACTTAACATTTTTTAAACTCCAAAAATTTTATGAAATTAATCTTTTATAAATAAAAATCATGCTAAAAATATCCATAGAAAAACCATTTTTAAGGATCCTCATTCACAGTATGAAATCTGACAGGAAAAACTATCCTATAATTTTCATATAATACCACAAAAATATTGGATGGATAAATTTACATTAAATTCAATATTTCACTTTTAGACATGATATCTTTACTTTTTCCAAATTAGATTATCCAGATTAGTGATAAAACATAGTGCAAAATTTAATCACTTCCATTAAAATTCTAAAGGATTGATTGATATGAATATGTTATCAATTAATTGAAATTTCAACTACCTAACATGGTCATCTCAATAAATCATATCTTCCATCAATATGAAAACAATCAGTTTATCACCTAGTCAAAAACTAACTATCTCATGTTGTAGTCTCACATAAATGTGTGGTTTCTTCAAGTCTCATATTATCATTAATATATTTTCATTGTAAAAAACATTATCATATTGTCAAATTATATTCATAATGATGTTGAATGGAAATTAACATTTAGTCTCTCCAACCTAACATTTCACTTAATTTTAACTTAGTGGTTACCGGGATTCTTGTATGGTCTATTATGGATATTGTGGATAATCCACAATTATTGATCAAGTAGGTAAGTTTTCAGACCAATTTATATTTATCAAATAAAAACTATTTAAAAATATTAAGATTTAGTTATTTTAACATAGAAATATAACATGTGGTCAAAGAAATTATAATTTTAGTATCTTCAGTAATTTTCAAAATTAAACCTCTCCAAATTCCATCATTATGTCAATATAGAATATTAATATTTTCAGTATTGCACTACATATTTTTATTGAGATCATTGTTATATTTCAACATTTTAGATACATGGTAAATAATATTGATTTGATTTATTTATTTTCAACTGAATACTTTAGATAAATTCCAATTTCAAAAAAATCAAAATGTAAAAGGACAAACAAGATTACGGTGATAGATTTTATTAATAAAATAAAAAACAAAGTATTAGGTTTTATAAGATATTTTTTATATTGGAATGTATTACAAAAATCATATATGCATTAATGAATGATGTAAAATATTCATGAAACATTAAAAACCATTCAATGTTGTCTTTATGATTACCATTTTAATAGAGATCCTACAAAATGGTTATACTCCCAGAATGCATGTGATACCATTTTGTTTATTTTAGTGGTGGAATAATTTAAACAAAAATAATTATTTTATACTCTCTATGGTACATTCATGGTTTATGAATTTGGTGAATAAAAAAAAATTGAGTCAAAACCAATCCAAATATGATTATACTTTTCATGTGTGTCATTCTTTATAGCATAGATAATATACCATAGTTATTATTCACAGATTATTTCATTATGAGTAATATATTTGAATAATCTATTAATGAAATCCTGATGTGTGTTGAAAAAAAAATCACACCCATCAGGGCATATAATGATTAAATACACTTTAAAATTATTCAACATAATCTATATCCTAGTCAGGGGAATCTGTCAGAAATATTTCAAATCTAATGGAAAATTTTCACTACCATTTACGCTATGAATTTGAGTAATATTAAAGATAGAAATGATATTTTCAATGGAACATGTTTGAACATGCAAGGAAGATAATTAATCTATATGAATTTACATGATTCATTAAGGAAGAGAACATAGTTTCCTTTTATCTATGTGTGTTAAAATACAAAACTAGTTTTTGAAAGTAATAAAATGAATACATATTCACTACTTTATGTTTACTATATATAGGACATAATTTATTTCACCTAATTATAACTAAAAATTATTAAAAGAAAAAGAAATTGATGTACTCCCATAACATTGATATTCTTGTATTTTAAACAAAAACATGTTTTTTTATTACACAACCCCATGAAATGATTCCAAGTTGAAACCATATGAATAACACCTTGCCTAATATGATCATGAGTGGGAAGTCATATTCTATAAATTTTAAATGTAAAAGAGATATTTTTGGATATATTAACAGGGCCTTAACGTGGGAATAAAATAATGATTATTATAAAATCCTTCACAATTTAATTTTTTTGAACATTTTAGAATTATATTGACCTTTCCTATTTGGTGTCTATATTTGAGATTATCTTTCTATAAACACATGACATTACATCTCATTAGGAATATTATTGGGAACAGTCATATCCTGACTACTCTTAAGAGAAATAATAATACCAATGTATAGTTGAATCATATTATGCAGGCTGAAAAATAATTCTTCAAAAGGAAAGCCCTGTGATGGAGTAGTCAAACAATTCATAGTTGGAATTTTGATGGAAAGACACATTTAGTTGTCCAAAATATCATTAATGGAGTTCCATATTCCTTGACAGATGGATGATAAATGGTATAATGAGTTAAAATGAACTAGTTTTGATTGAAATTTCATGAAATATTTTAAATTATTGGATAATTTTTAGTAAGAAGATTCTAGGTGACATTTTTGACAATGGAATCAATAAATCTCCTATGGGAAATATTTTCAAGGCCTTCCACCTCCATGGGTTAAATAAAATCATTCTAAAAAACTGTGATGAGATTCATTTCATGCATATATATATAATCTATAAGAATTTATGGTTCATTATTTTGAGATTATTAATAAGTAATATGGCATACCTATAGAGAGATAAAGTGAAGATATATTTTGAGGATATCTATAAGTTGATCAAGAACACTCTCCTTTCCTAGTATATTGATTTTCTGTTTCTCTGGGCCACTTGATTTACAACTATAGATCAATTTTTCTCTAGGTGGAAATATCTGAAATTGAATAAAACAATTGTACATCAAGATAAATTAAAGGAAAACACCCCCTCATTTCTCAATGTGTCCTAGAAATAATATTTTCCTTTGTCACAAAGATGATATTTTAAAAAGAAATGTATCATTTCATCTAGATAATAGGTTTCCCAAACACATAATCAAAATGTTAAAAGATATATTTTTTATAATAAATTGTTTTTAAATTATCATTATAATGGGAGGAAATCCTTGTGATAACAACGGTTTGAGTGTATCTAAATTCATCTTCCATTTGCGATCCATTTTTTAAGAAATGATTTAAAAATTTCTCTAATACATCTTATCATATAGTCCTCAACCATAGAAAAGATATGTCTTGGTGAATGATAACCTTTCATAACCCCCTCATCATTGGAAGAATCATATTTTGATAACATTAACAATGGTGGAGAGACTTATTTAGCTAAGAGTGGTTCTAATCGATTTAACAACCTTGGTGGTGAATCCATACCTCTCAAGCAGAATGATATTGTTACTCTAATTAAATGATTCGATATATTTGGATATTTTAATTTTTAGAGGAACATTATAAGTCTTATAATTCATCTTCATCACTTTGATACTAACTGATGTAGTATAATTAAAATATTTGATTGTTCTAATAGAGAAATATAGAAATTGGTTTGGGTTGATGATATCCCTGACCAAGCAGCCTAATCTCAAAACTATGATCTTGTAGATAATTTTAGGAATGACGTTTACAAATGTAACTATATTGAATTAATTTATTTAAAAGGAATTATAAATCATATTATTAACACTAAACTAGTAATATTTCAACCCATAATTCATAGAAGAATGATTGAGAAATTCTAGCATTTTGTTTTTTACAACATAATGGATGATATACTGATAAACCAAGAAAAACAATTAATGAACCAATGATGACCAGATCTAATTCCAATTCTAAGTGAGAATAGTTCTACTCTATTTTCAACATAATAATGGTATAAAATAATTCACTTATTTTTGTGATCATTAATTCAGGTAGGAAAATTATTATGGATTTTCGAGGAAATTTAAATGCCATTAATATAGTAAAAATTATGCCAGTATTTAAATACTATATAAGAGATATATCATTCATGTGTGAGAAGACACAAATTTCCCCAATTGATAGAAATACTATCCTGATTATTTTTTCTTTGTCATTTAAATTATATTACTTTTTGTCCCTACCATCAATTTGTTGAAGTCTAAAATATTAAAGGATTATTTTTATCTTATACATAATGGAAATGTGATCACTCTTCTTCAAGAGGTGGTTGAATATTTGAATGGAATGGTGACAGTAGAAACCAAAAATAGCCTGGATACTTATATGTCCTTGAACACCATACTACAAATGAAATCAAGAAATTTTATTGTATGGGAACAAAATAAATGTATGGGTCACTATAATTTGAGTTTTGGATGAAACATATATAACCAAGGGAAGCTGAATTAGTGGAATTGTAATTATCAAATTGCATCATAGGGTCTTAAATCTTAATAAAAGGGGAGGATAGTAGGAGATGATAAAATATTTAAGGGTACTGACCATGGGGTAATTCAAAACCAATTGATTTTTTGAAAATACAATATTTAAATTTGAATATATTTTCCACCTGTTGCAGGAAATCCATTATGATGTATGTCTATTTTATCACTCTTCATTAAGACATTTAAATTTGTGTCACATTCTTGGGAGGAATTACTTGTGTCATATTCAATAAAATATTATTTAATTATCACATCTAAATTATTTTGTAGAGATATAATATCCAAAGAATCATTATCCCAAAAGATATATAATTGATTAGAAACATTTAAAATTTATTTTTCATTGTTAAAATAAGGAACATACTGATTAATAGATTTATAAATCATTTTTCAATGAAATAAAATCATGGTATAAATAAATATATACAATATTATAATGAATAAAATAAATATAAAAATTATCTATATCAAACAATATTAAACCCCACTATCTTTCAATGCATTACTTCCCCTTTTTAGATTCATAAAAAATAATGTAAAAATGTTTTAAATAAATAGAAATGGAAACAAAATAATATATGAATAACAATATATATTTCAATGATATTAAAAAATAATATATTATATAAGGGCCTATTGTATTCCATAATTAGAATCTAACTCATCATAGTCTAAATAGTTGGAGTATCAATAGGGGACTCTCAAAGAGAAATAACTTGAGATGGATGAGTTGTAATGTTAGAAGAAGAAGAATCAACTATAATCATAATATATGTATATATATTTATAATATAATTAATTTAATGAGGTTGGATAAAACAAATGGTACTGTAGGATGTGTTGAATGATAGTTATATGAAGCCGGCAAACAACCATGTATTAATATTTCAGCCTAGAAAGTTGGTGAAATATAGGTATGAGAATATGGAATTCCCATTATAAGATGTGGTAATGGATCAGAGAAATATATTTTTGTAAATCTATATGTTGGGATCTAAGAAGATTGTAATATCTATCACTTATCTACACTCATTAAAGTTGAATTTCAACAAATCATACATCATGGACTTTAACTAATATTAAAGAGGTTCCATAATCAATGAAATTTTCCTAATGGACATGAAAGGTATTGTCTACATGACCGTTTTGGGGTCTCGTAATTGTGATCAAAAAAATTCTTCAATTCAGTCTTGGTGAAAATTTTATTTATATAATTCATTATTGGTCCCTTAATTAAATCATTACAAATGATGTCTATAAAATTTATTCCTTAAAAATTATATAAAAATACTCGCTATTTGAAAAATATCCATACGAATAAGATTCCAGTCATTCTTGAAATTTTAAAATACACATTTTATCTCTTAATGAACAATTATTTGATTAAGATCACCATATATAGAAACAGATTTAGTACAATAAGTATACAGACTTAAAGGGATGGTGATTATTGAATTAGATCTCGTATACATAGTTATAATTATATCTATCATTTATAGAAGATGAGATCTAATATATCACTATAAATTAGTAACATATATTCCGAAATATCGATGATCATGATAAATATAATATATATTTAAAAAATAATAGTCTATATATGAGAAACCACACAATCCCTAGGAAATGAAACATGTTACATTATATCAAATTCATTATCACTGATGATAAAAAAGAGAAACTTTTTATGTATATCTAAAAAATAACTTTTGTACCATATAAAATTAGTTGAAGTTTCAATTGTGGAAGAAAGAGTTTCAATTGGTTGACATACATCTTATTTATCATGAGGATGTTATATAGAAATAATATTCAGATTTATGTCACTAAAATCTATGTTAAAGGATAACAACATATATTCTGTAATATCTAATGATTCATCCTAGTTCTTCTTAATTACTTCTAATAAACTATCAAGATCATTAAAGTGTAAATAACCATTTGCATGAGATAATTCATAATAAGTACCACCCTGAAACTAATTATATACAACATGTATGGGAAATGATATTATTGTTGGTCCATGATGAGTAGACCAAGATAAAACCTATTGAAGATCTAGTTGAACAAGTTCAAATGGAACTAGAGAGTAAGGATCCTTCTCAGCCTTCTGTATGGTATAGTGAAATACAAAAATATACAAGCCATTATATTTGTTTTGACAATAACCTTTTTCATCATCTCTAACATCATTTAAAGGTGGGGAATCTAAGTCAATAAAAGGCTTTTTATGAGATATACCATCTATATGAGGCATTAAATGATAAATAGGGTCTCCCCCAATTTCAAAAATTAGTGGTATGTATAAAGCTGGATCTTCACTAAAGACATTTCTAGATTTTGTCAGTTTTAGTTAAAATAACATGTAACAAAGGGTCTTATATCACAAAAAATTTATTACACAATTCCTTACAAATTTTACCTACCACAGGACATATAACAAATGAGAAACATCAGGATTATAATAGAAAATCAATCTATTGTCAAATGAACTTTTGTCCTTTTAAATAATTTATGTTCCAATTTTTTTTATGTACACCCCTATTTGTGTTTTACAATTGAGTCTTAGTGGATGAGTCATATTGTAGTTGGGGAGCATAATTTGTGGAAAAAGATGTACAGGTTTGTAATTGTTATTTCCCTTTGAATTAATGTTTTCTATATATAAAAGTTATAAATGGTTTTATGGGGGTTTTATACACTCGGGAAGGATAACGATTTGTTTCAGATCCTTTTGTAGAAAACTAGACTAAAAACTTCCTATAGTGGACTTACACACTATGCAAAGCTGTTACATGATGTGTATATTCTTCCAGACACAAGTTTTTAAACTAGTCTCATGAGTGAAATGGTTAAAAATCATATAAACCATTCACATAATGTAAAATATGGCCATGGTAAAACAAATTATGAGGCGATGGCTATTTTGGTGAATCCCATTAAAAAGTAATAAAATACATGTAAATCAATTACACACCATGTAAGACACTGAGTTGTTTTTTAATGTGATTTATAGAAAATTTCTAAATAAATCCATAAAATAATTCCTTATCACGACACCAGGGCCACCTCTAAGAAATATTGGTGTTTCACCCTCCCATTTAGACATCCCATTTGAGAAAATTAACCCATGTTATGTAATTTTGTTTAAGTTTTTACTTATATACCTTTGTTATCCTACATTTTAGTTTAATATTTTAACCATGGTCCTTGTTGATTTTTCTCTTAAAAAATTTTGATATAGAATCCTTCTTGGGATCATATAAACCACATTTTGGCATTGGATAATCCTACTGGAATAATTAGTTTATCATCAGATAATTTTAGGGTGTTTAAAAAAACCATATGGGTCAACAATTTCCATTGTTGTGAAGTATTGTAATCTAGAAATCATTACATGTTCTATAATTAATAAAATGATGAGTTTTATCATTTAGGGAATACATTTAGATCCAATTCCTATTAAATTGAATTATGGATAAATTCTAGGTTATAAAACTGTTAATTATAAAATAATTTACCAATTTATTAATGTTTTTTTCATGACACTTGTTTGGTTGATTTCATGAAATATATTCCCCTTATATTTTTTTGTTTAATGGGAATAAATTTATATTTTTTATGACCAAATGATAAAAAAATATGTAATATATGGATAGATGTAAATTTTCTTAATTATCTACAGAGACATATTATTTCCTAATTTTGTATTCTTGCTTCTATGAATTTTGATGCATGCTGAAATTAATATATAGAGGAATGTGCATAGTGATTCATGATATAATTACAATATACAAGGATTACCAATGATACATTCATAAATTGTTTTATAGATGGATATTTAGAGGTATACTTGATGAATTTATTATATAGTAGTTTTTTCCTAATGATTCATGTTTCAATGCTTATATATCGATCATGGCCCTGATACATGTTGAACTTATTATATTCCTGGATCAACCATAGTTTATTCATGAATTGATTATATATTAGGTAGAATCAGTGTTTTGATTTACCATGGCCATGTGATTATGGTTGGCATAGTCATGTAACATGGTCTTATATATTATGGTATTATATAGAACTATGATTTAATTACATGGACATTAAATTTATTTTGAGGAATATATAAATACATTACACAAACAAATGAAAAAATACAATATTAGTTTAGTGTATTTGGAAACCTGCTACATAATCTTCTAACATGGTGAAAGATCCTCGACACCTCCCATAATGACCTCACCAATTTATTTTCCAACCTTTTCCATTCAATATATCCTGTGTAAAAGAAAACATAAAAAGCATGAGATCAAATTCACATTAAAGTTAATCAAGGGGAGCATAAAACAAACCATACACATATGACAATAAAAACATGAACATAATGTTTAAAAATCAAAATTATGAGTCATGAAATAAATATTGGCAGTATGCAATACATTGATCATAAAGAAACAATAACCATGATAGAATAGAATTGGTATAAAACATGTAATTGTGGAAAACAAATATGAACATAACATGATTTCAATAGTATCCAAGTTAATTCTACCATTAACATCATAGTGAACAAATCCAATTAATGAACCAAGTTTACTTGTCGTTCTAGCCATGTATTACTGAACCAGATTTACCAGATATTCCAGTCCAATTTATCTCCTCAGATATAATTAATCACCCAAAGAACTGTATGGAGAAATATTTCCCACCCTTCTCATATTGAAATCAATCTTACATGTTCCTAAAAAACATAAATCATTCACAAATTATTAGCCATGAAGTAAAATGGGTTTCAGAAACATCATTCCATCATAACATAATCTATAAAAGATAAATGGACATCATAAAAATATTTACATCATAAACACAATTTAATATATGGTATAATAGGTATATATACATAACCCTATGTAATCTTATATGGAAAATAATTTTCATAAAACACATAAACTTAATTCCTAAGTAAAATATCCATTCTTCTTTAAAAATGTTTTCTTTTCTCAAAATTAAATGAAATTTTAAAATAAAATAATTAAGTTGAAGATAAACATGAAATATTGTAGAGGATTATTCATATAAATAAGGTGTTAAGAAGGCATAAATATCCATTGATGCCATATTAGTTAATAAAATCATTATCTGCGTACTTTTACCAGAAAAGTCAAAAAGTACATCGAATGGTAAATAAAAGAAATATCCCTTCCATATCATTTATTAAAATCCAAAAAGTTGTAAAAATGAAATTAAACAAACATAAAATAATAGTAAACATTTTAAGAAAATAATTATAGAAAACATGGGTGTTGATGATAAATAATCCCCGAGTAAAAACTTTTGTATAAGCAATCTCGGATAAAAACAAAATTGCAATATTATCCCCTTGCCTTTGGTCCAATTTCTTTTGTATGTGTCCAAAACTCCTGTATAGTAAGATTAAATGTATTATTAACTACTAAAAGAACCATAATAATATTTATTATATCATATATGATTCACTTACAATTTTATATTACACGTTCTTTTTCCAATTCCATGTTAAAACTACGTTTTGGGTAATCATCATTTTATTTATCGCACATGTTTTAAATTATAATTATTAATATTATTACTTATTTAATTATTTAAATACTACCAGAATGTAATTTTTTTATATATCACATATATTCTGTATATATATATTGATAAATGAAATGGAATACACCTTTCCTGGAGACTGTAGGCCATAGAAATGCCTGAACGTTGTTTTTGTTTCCTTATTAAATTGAATTGAAGTAAATGACGTATACACACACACCTAAATCCAATATCATTGTTGTTTCATATATTTTAGGATTATTTATTATATATACTTTACAATCATTCTTGAATGGTTAACATGGAGAATAAATCTTATCGCGTCATGGAGACGGTAAGTCGTACATACGCAAGACTGGCAATATAAATCCCATAATTGTTTATTTGTAATGAAGTGTATGGTTAATAATATCGCAGTATAATGTTATAATAATTATATATAGTTATTATTTCTAACATTTTACCCATCCAAGTAAGCTGGTGGTGATAAACAGATTACACCATGGCGTGGAGACGATAGCTGTACGTACAAACGCGCAATGATATTGTTTTTTGTTGGATGGATAGAAGGTTAAATAAGGTTGTTTAATTTTTATAATAACAAATAATTAAATTATTTATCATTATTATATGAATTTATATTGATAAAACTAAATATTGGTACGAATAATAAGAATGAAATTTGAAATAATCGGTAGAAGAGATTACCATTTCCTTGACGTGACACTTTTAAATTTTCATTTTAGGGCACTATAGTAGGTCTTTGGAGATTACCAGAATATTCAGAATGTTACTAGGGAATATAATAAGAGAAATGGGCTGTAGTTTTTTGAGATTGAAGGATCAAAATAGATTCAGTAAGAGGTGGATTAGGCTCCCTTTTATAAGAGAGGATATGCCCACTTTAGGAAAGTCCAAATATTTTAATTTATTATAAATACAATTTTGATATAAAAATGTCCAAAAAATATTTAATTGGAATGTAAGATTATTTTGGTTTTAATACCCATAATCCAATTATTTTTAGTGACGTTTTGAAAATTTTATTTATCCTTATCGTTTTGTAACCCGTATTTTACCATTTTATTATTATAGTGATATCATGTTATTTTCACATTGTGGGTTAATGTAATTACCATATCGTGTAAAAAGAGAAAAAAAACAATTATGACATATTTAGACTTATATTAATAATTTCATAGAATCAAATATTTTTATCAATGTATATCATTTAATAAACTATTTTTTGTTTTAAGTTATGAATTATGTCCATTTTGTATAATATTCATTCTTGACATTGTCAAAAATTCATAACAACCTTATTAGTTCAGACAAAATTCATTATCTTATTCATAATATGGAAATGTTGTCCATAAAATTCGTTTATGGAAACCAAGTATGCAAATTACATTTATTTTAATATTTATAAATTAATTTATTTGAATCATTCATTAATGAGGTAATCACTACATCATAATTGTGGCATAAATAAATAAAATTATCTAATGTATAAAAATTATAAATAAAATATGAAAAAATAAGAAATCATTTTATCATTATAATGAATATTAATAGACATATTTATCTATTACATAGCCCCATATTATAATCGATTTAAAAATAGATATATGTTTAGGTTATAATTATGTTTACATTAAATTAATTTATATAAAAAGTCATTTTCTCATCCATGTGAATCCATGGGGTCCCCAAATCTCTCTAAGGATTACCATGGTCTGAAATATATCATATAATAAGATTAATATGTGTGTTAGGGTAGTTTAATATTATTAAAATTCTATATTTTTCCCTTATTTACAAGATTTACCCTTTTACCATGGTAAATAAAATAATTAATAAATTTAAAATTCTAGATTTTTAAAAATAAAAAATGAAATATTTAAAAAATATCTACCCCTTCATTCCAAATATGGAGTTCGTTTTTCTAAATTCAATAAATAAAAATTTCAGTATCTAATTTAAAATTAATTCTCGTTGTCAAAACCAAAAAACGGGTTTCTAAGAAATAATAACTATAAAAATATTGACATTTTTTATGTCCCATTTGAATTTGAAATTACTTCCAATGAACAAAATTTTATTAAATGATAAAAATATAATCCAATTTTACTTTAAAAATAATATTAATTATAATATAAAAATTTAATAAATTAGATTAAAAATCATTTTCGAATTAAAATACAGTAATTTTCACTATTCTTAAAAATATGAATTTTATAAAAAAACACCAAAATTTCATCCAATTTCATTTTTGATGTTTCTCTTCTGAAGAAAAAATATATTTTCCCAAATTGAACATATTAAACTGAAAGAAACTATATTTAAAATGGGTGTTACATCAAAAGGTGGTAAAACATCATTTTTCAAAAAATACAAATTTTATCATAAAAAATGATTTTGTTCTAAATTAATGTTACAGAAAATGTGTATGATTAATTATAATGTTATATAAAATTCAAAATTTGGAAAATAATATTCATAAAGGCTAGTTTATATCTCATTAAATAATAATATTTTAATAATATATTGTTGTTTAGTGGAACTTGGTATCGCATAAAACACATGCTATAGTGGAAGGTCACTCTTCGGTGTAACACAAGACAAGTGACTATTGTGTGTAGTTCAATATTTATTTGGTGTTTCATATTAAAAATTCAAAACATAATTCATTTTTAAATTGAACATAATCTATACTTAGTGTTGAGTTCTATCAAAAGAACTTGAAATTGTGTGTTGCACAATCCAATAATATTGTTGTGTATACGACCAGTTAAAACTGTGTTGTATATAATGAAAGAAAATCTTTGTGCACTGTAAAACACAATAAATAATAGAAATTAAAGATAATATATCAAATAGAATATCAGTGTTTTACATTCTATCCCCCCCAATTAAAATGAATATCGCCCTTGAAATTTTTTGGGGTTATATATTGGTTTCCACTTGAATGATTCTTTCCTAGAAACTGACATCGTAAAAATTAATACAAAAACACCATTTTAAAAAGTAATTTTAGAAAAATAATGGTTTCCCAAATTAACTTATCACTGTGTTTCCACATATTCTATTATTTGTGGGAAGTTAAAACATGGATATGGAGGTGAAATATAACGATTATGTTATGATTAATAGTCATAGAGAACAAGATTGGAGAATGTTAACTGCAAGAAAGCATTAAATATCCATTGATTTAAGGGACCATTAGATTCATTGGATAAGAAATTACTAGGATAATTTTTTTTGGTTTCAAGAATGTTTTCCCAATGATGAAGAACACGAGAAGAAATACTTACTTGATTTCATTATAATCTCAACATTGGTAGTTCCTTGAATAATAACCATTTAATCTATAATTTAATGAAATGAATTTGAATTTTTCATTCGTGAAGTGTTATCAGATAATGAGATATAATGAAAGGTTATCCCATCTCTCTCAATAATAAGATTAGACTTAGTAATTAAATATGAATAATTCAACATAGATTGCGATAATACATTACACAAACAAACATAAAATGGAAATTAACATATAATATCGATTAATGGATAACATTACAATCCTTCCAAAAACTAAAAATATTAATATTTAATAATAGGTGAAAAAAATAAAAATTAATTTTATCTCCTATATCTCATTTGATAGTTCATGGTTATCACATTCCAATCATGTTAATACCATAATTATGTATTCTATTAAAACATGAAAATAATATGAATTACTATATAATCTCAATGAAAAGATTAATTCATTCAAAATTAACTCATTCTACACAAAAAAATACAAATAAAATTATATACTCAGACCATGATATAACATTGTCTTTTTATCAGTCATGATCTCATTAATACTGTTAAAAATCTCATTATCTCATTATCCCTTCATTATGTTCATATCATGTTCTTGACAAAAACATTTCAATAACTTTTCATTGTTACCGGTACCATATAATTATTCAAAACCACAATAAACAAATACATAGATATTACAATATGCCATAATACTATAAATGAGATTCCGTAACACTAATTTGGAATCCCATTACATAAACACTTAATCATTCCACCAGCTTGTTTTCATACTCAACATAAAAAATAGTGATTTCATGTGACTTACCTTCTTCTGTTTCCTTAAGAGGTTGCTGACATCGACCATCATTAACCGTTGGATTAGGGAATTGGTTAGAATAATTTCCCATTTAGTTGCACATGTAACATTGAAGTGTTTGTGGTGCATTCTCTTTAGACATTTCTAAATTCACATCATTAACAACCTTTATACTATTACTTCGGCACACAACCTCTCGATAAACATCCATTCCACAGATGAAAAATTTTCTAGTCCCTTTAAGACAATCCCCACCATGTTTAATTTAACACATTGAGAATATAAAAATATTCAACCTCTTTTCACCAATAATTTGAGATTTTCCATTGAACTTTGTTTTTTTCTTGTCAAAACCATGAGATGGATATGTAACATGAACTTCTAGTTCAATCTAGATTGCAAAAAAACACAATATCTTCATATATACTAATGTCTCTTATAGATAATTCACTTTGAAGGCATGGTTTTAAGCCACTGAATAATCAAACTAATTTACTTTTAGGTTTGACGATAAAGCCTAAATCATACCTTGTAAGCCCTGTAAAATTCCGATCGTATGTTCCAATTGGATTATCATCCTTTATCAAAACCTCAATGAACTCCGTTACAATCTTTGTTTGACGTTTATAAAGAAAGTACTTATTGAAAAATATATTCCTGATGTCATCCCACTCCATAGATTCAATTTCATATTGGTTCCTCATATTCGTAATTAGAGTCCACCATTAGTATTCTTCACATTATAAATAGTAAATATCCAAAATAAATTTTTCCTGTTCTGAATATTGATGAATGGAAATTATATTTTCATTGGTATTTATACATTATTCATCACCAGGTGTATTAGAAGACCCACTAAAAGACAGTGGATGTTGCCTCATGAAGGACTCAATATAATGGTGTTCCATTCTATGCTCATCTGTAAGTCCAGAATGATTCATATCTTGTGAAATAATAGCAATATGATTGTTCATTACATCTCCTATAAAATTTGGTTGTTCATGAGGACAATCATTGCATTTAACAGCGCATTGGTTGTAACACCCCAAGAATTTATGAAAAATTTTCTTTTAATTTCATTAATGTCTTCTGTTGTATTCTACACAAAGATTACCTTGCGCTATACGCAACACCATATTAGCTTGCAGTATACGCAACACTATTCTTGGATCGTGTTACACACAATTTTGATAATAGTTATTCTATGCAACATTGAGTATATATATATATATATATATATTCAATGTATAAATGAAATATGGTCGGATTATGTTATATGAAACAATGAAATATTCTTGCACAACACTCAACCCTGACTTGGCTTGCATTACACGCAATCACGACCTTCCTCGACAGCGTGTGTTGTACGCAATACCGGGTTTTACTAAACAACGATATATTATTATAATATTTTTATGAACTATCCATTATGAATAGTATAAACTAAATTTTGAATTTTATAACATTATTATTCATCTTACACATTTTCTAGAACATGGTATAAGAACAAAATAATTTTTTCGGGTAAAATAAGTATTTTTCAAAAAATGCAGTTTTGCCGCCTTTTGATGGCGCACCCACTTTAAATCTTGTTTTGACATGTTTATATGTTAAATTTGACAAAATTAAATTCTTCTTTGGAATCAAGAAATAAAAATTTACTTTGGATAAATTTTTCATATTATTCTGTTAACTTTCATATTTTGATGAATAGTAAAAACACGCTATATTTTAATTTAAAACCACTTTTTTCATCGCAATAATTTATATGGTTAAATTATAATATTGAATGGTTTTAAAGTATAAATAGAATATATTTTTACCATTTAATATAATGTATGTCATTAGCATTGATTTTACATTAAATTCGTAGGTTAAATCAATTCAATCTTTTGCAATGTTTTAAAGAAAAACCCGTTTTCATTCGACAACGGGATTAATTTTGATTTAATTTCAGAAACTTTTCTGTATTGATTGTGAAAAAATGGATTCCATATTTTGAATAAGTGGGTCCAAATGATGCTAAAAAGCTACTTTTTATTTTTGGGAATTATGAATAGTAACTACGGTAAATTTTATTTACCAAAGTTAAAGGTAAATCGGGTAATTAAGGGTAAATATAATATTATAAAATTACCCTAAGACATGATAAATTTCTATTGGATGGCTAAAAGTAGACCCATATAACCTAAGGGTCGGATTAGATTCATTTTTTGGACTTTTGACCATGAAAATAATTTAATTATTATTAAAACCAAAGAAAGTGACAACATGTCACTCTCTTAAATCTTATAAGTATAATAATTTTAATTTAGTGATAAACATCATAAAACTTCTAACATGAATAGTATCCCGAAATCTATTAAATGTATCTACATCTTGATAATTTATTTAGAATTTTTTGGGATTAAATAATTGTCATTAATGCTGATACATTAATGATACTGAAATTATTTATTAAGTGGGAAATAAGTAATATAGTTTTTGTTGAAATAATAATACCTATTTAAAAGCCCAAAAACCTTAAAAAAACTTATTGATAGTGTATATATATAACATAAGCATCTAAGGACCTAATATATAATCGTTTTGAGCCTTATAAATGTGATTATGACACATATATTATTTTATTTTAAATGATGCCAAAGTTGTAACCTTCATAATTTTAATTTAAATATTTTGATTTTAAGATGATAAATTAGAGTAAAAGTATTATTGTAAAAGGTAGTAGATTTATCTTCATCATAGGATTTTATTTTTAATTTTTATGCAACAAATAAGTATATTAAATAATTATACAAAAATGTTGTAGTAATTATTTTGTTAAGAGATAAACCAAATAAATGGTTTTAAAAATAATAAAATAAATATTATATGAACTATTTAATGTTATCTACTGATTTTATAGATACATATGACCTTATATGAATCTATTAAAGCTTTTAGTTCGAAAATATTCTCTGTATATATTTTATTTAAATTCAAATGAAAGAATAGTGTTAAAATTGACACTATTGTTATTTTATAAAAATAACATATTATAAATTTTTTTAAAAATCACAAAAATATTTAAAAATTATAAATTTAAATTTATATGGTCTATAATGTTATAAATTAAACAATTATGGAATATTCACAACAAATAAGTAATTATTTGTTATAATTTAAAATTTAGAATTTTATTATCACAAATAAACTTAAATAGATTAAATAAGGATAAATCAAACTGATAAGGTTTAAAATAAGATCCAAACATGTCTAAATTTTATTGTTTGATGAGATTACAACCCTATATCATCTAATCTTAGAATATGAGTCATTCTTGGAGGTTTTTAAGTGGGGTTAGATTTATTATAAATTAATATTTTTGAGAATTCCAAAGGTGCCCCTCTCCTCCCTTATAAAAGGGCACCTCCTCCCTCTCTTCCACACACCACATTGATCCTTAAAGCTCGGCCAACCCCTGCCCAATTCTCTTCTCCACTTCCCTAGAAACATCCTAGAGGTCCTGGTTCACTTCAAAGACCAATTTTAGTGCCCTAAGAGGAGGTCTCAAAGAGGCGCTTCAAAGAAGAGGTAATTTGCGTTACCGATTCTTTCACCTTTATTTCTTCTTACACTTATTCTTATTAGGTTGTTTCACTGTTAAGTAATAAAATAAGTATCACTCATATACTGATATGTTATTATAAGTATGAAACTACCCTATTTCACCATCTATCCATCCTACGGAAAATGAAATCACCACGCGTGCGTACGTACAGAATACCGTCTCCACACCGTGGTGTAATCTATTTTCCACCACCACCTTACTTGGATGGGTATAATGGTGTAAATAATAACCATATATGATTATTGTAAAGTGATATTGATTCTGTAATAGTATACATACACTCCAATAAAATTCCACGATCATGGGAACGATATCATTGCTCGTGCGTACGTACGGAATACCGTTTCCACGACGCGATGAGATTCATTCTCAATGATTAACCATTCATAAATGATTATAAAGTATATATAATAAGTAATAATGATATATATGACATAATAATGATACTGGATTTATGTATATATATATATATTTATTTCATCCAATTAATTCCATTCAATTCAATGAGGAAACGAAAACAATGTTCATTGGTACATACGACATACCGTCTCCATGAACGGTGTATTTCATTCCATTTATCGATCTATTATATATATGTATATTATGAATATATATTATATATAAATTATTTTTTACATTCTGGATGTATGTAATCATGATCTAAGTAATCATATGAATAATTACAAGTCAAAACACGGACGACAAATGAAACGATTTTACCCAAAACGCTCTTTAACATGGAATTTACAAAAGAACGGGTAATATAAATTCATAAGTGAACCATATATGATATAATAACAATTAATAGGATTTTGTAATAAGTCAATAACATTATTTAAATCATTATACATGAGGTTCGGATACGTACGAAGCATATCAGACCTAAGGTAAGGGATAATTTTTCAAATCTCATTTTTATCCGAGATTGCTTATTCGTACGTATTTACTGGGGTTATTTCTATCATCCATGTCCATGTTTTATAAAATTGTTTTAATGTATTTTTAAAGTCCTTTTTACCCATTTTTGACTTTTACTACATGGTATGTAAGGAATATTTCTTTTTTTTACGTTACGAGGTACGTTTTGACTTTTTCGGAAAAAGTACGAAAAGAATGTTTTTTTAACTTATAAGACACGAACAGATTTTTACATTTTTATAAAGCCTTATTTTCATGAAGCCTCCTCCAAACGATTTCATGACGATTTTCAAAAAAATCCTTTTCTTTTAAAATTGTATGACATTTTGTGAAAAGAAAAATGATTTTAATGAAGAAAGGATATTTTCCTCAAGAATTTATTTCAAGTGTTTTATCAAAACTATTTTCCATCTAAGATGACATTATTTCATATGTGTATGTTTCAAGTATCATGTCTATATGATTTACATGGCTTCACATTTCTTATTATGAAATGATATCCATTTCTTTTATATGGATTATGTGATGATGAGATAATGTTTATAAAACCCATTTTATTCGTTGGGTTATTATGAATGATGTATGTTTATTTTGTGGCACAAGGAAGAATGATTTCATTATGAGACGGGTGGGACCTATATCTCCCTCCAATACAATGGGTAACGATTTATATCTCATGAGATAGACATGGCTGGAACGACAAGTTAAACTGTTGCAGTAATACAGGACAAGAACGAGGAGTGAACTCGATTCAGAAAGGGACTTTGTCCACTAAGATGGTCTTGGAAGCAATGCCTTGGGTACTATGGAAATCATATCATGTTCTTAATGGTTTCCACAATTACATGTTTTATTCCCATGATATTTTATCATTCATAATGTTTCTTTATGATCTATTCCTTACGTACATCTATGTTTTATGTCATTTCTCAAGCTTTTGATGTTTAGACATTATGTTCATGTTTTTAAGTTCAAATGTATATGGCATGTTTTATTTTATCCATGCTTACCCATACTGAGCATTTGATCTCACCCTTTTTATGTTTTCTTTTCCCCAGGATATAAATAATGGTTTTAGGTAAGAAGAAAAAGGGGAAGATCTTTATAGGAGATGTTGAAGATCTTTCACCACGATTAGAAGATTACGTTCCAAGTTTCCAAAGACACTAAACTATTACGGTCCTTGTGTGTGTGTTTTTGTTATGTACTAAGTATTCCGCAAAAGTAATGTAATTTCCATGTACGTCAGGCATCATGTCTCTACAGTTGGTATCATAGGAAAGGTTTAGTCAACCTTTGGAAACTAGGATGCGAAAATGATAGTGAGATCCCTAGAGATATATCTAAGGTATGTCTAGAGATGTACCTAAGGATAAGTATACATATAAGATATAGTACTAGAACTACAGTAACGATATTATATTTTAACCTAAGATGTTAGATATTGTGGGTGCTCCCCCTTTACTATGTTGTTTTCCCTAGCATGATTTTTGCCTCTCACACTATTCTTTTTGGGTTTTAGAAAATGGCTGGAAATAGGAAGATTCCTGATAATAGAGGATATGACGGACAATAGAATGATATTCTTCATGAGAAACCAAATGAAACGGGATTTGGAAGTCCAAACATCGTAATTATTCCTAATCATAAATCTCATAATATGATCAATAATCTCAACTTTGGTAAGTTTCCCGACTCAGATAATAAGAGAAAGATGGAGTTTCATGATGATCATAGAGGAAAGAATGTTTAATTTCCCTCACGTAAATCATGTGGGAAGAGGAATCAGGGAGATTGTTTCAAAGGAACTGGAAGATGCTTTGGGTGTGGAAAAGAAGGAAGCAAAGCCAGTAAGTGAAAAGGAAAAGTTTCAGTTAACACTATGGACAAGGATAATGGTATTGCTACGACATCAACAATGATTAGATGTTTTAAATGTGGAATGTAAAGGCATTATGTAAACCAATGACCTAATGGCAAATCTCATGAAGAGAATCAGAATGGTCATATGGGTAGTATTTATGTGGATGATGATGAGGAGACTACAAATGATATATGAGCTGAAAGAAGTGTTGAAGCTCAGTCGGTTATTTTAGAAGGTAGTGTAATGATTGTATGTTTATCGAGAGTTATGTTGTATAGTTAATGGTACTACGGAATAAAGAATCATCTAAGTATTGTTACACTATTGTTTTTCCTAAAAGTATTTGAAAGTATATGTTGAATGGTACCAGTAACCATGGAAGGTTATTCAGATATTTTTGTAAAGTAGATGATATGTGCATAATGAAAGAATAAGAAGATAATGAGATGTTTGATTGTATTCATGAGCTCCTTATTGATATAAGGACTAAGTGATATCATGGTTTGAGTATATATAATTTTGAGGATTTAGGTATGTGGAAAGTGTTAAATTTTAACTGCATTAATGTTTTCACTAAGGTTCAATGGGTATTCATTTTTCAAGAGAATACATGATTAAGGCCTTTGAATGTTTGGAATGTGACAAACAAGACATATCTTATGATATATGGGGATCAACGACGGTATTAAATCTCTGGTAATCATTTTAACTATATTATGAGAGTGAACTGTAGTATTATGGATAAGCCTAAAGATTGGAATAAATTATGTTGGACATAAGTTAGTATTTTTTAAGGATAGAAGTTTTTTTCAATATTATTGGTGGGATGTTATAGTAATGTAGTTTTAGAAAAAGGAAAACCTGCAGAACAGGCGACAACCCATCGCGTCGGACAAGGCTATGGGAATCTAACCCACAACCGAAGTGCGACTGGCCTTTATCACCTACCACTGGCCTACAGGAAGTCCCTGGTTAGTAGAAACTAGTTTTATTTTATTAAGCGGTATGATATATGACGTATAAGTTCATTTTTGCAACCATAGACGATTAATCTAACCATAAGATGGACTTATAACTTTTGATAAACTTTTGTTTGAAAGAGATGGAATGACCCATCATTCTATCACATGATCTGCTAACACATCCCGAATAACAAATTCAACATCATTTCTTTAAGGGATGAAGTGGAAATTGTTCAATTCACAAACAACAGTGAGATTGTACCAAAATCATGCAAGTATTTATTTTAATTCATCAAATTTAGGGAAATGATCTTGAAAACCAAAAATGTTGTCCTAGTTCCCTTATATCCGATGAATCAGATGGTACCTTAGATCATCACAAATCAATAGCTTTGTGATTTTTGGCTTTTTCATAGCCATGTTCTCTACCACTCTCCATCAGAACATGATGGTTAGATTTTTCTTCCATATCCATATTTTCACCTATTTTCTCCTACATGGAAACCCAGTGATGAGTTAATTTGGGTAACCGTTACATTTAATACTTTAGTTTTTAAAGCCATGTTTTGGTATTCCTTTTTACGATGTGGGTTTCTATTAAACAAACTTTCAAGTAGTAAACCATTTATAACCCCGATGAATTTCGAGGGCGAAATTCATTTGAAGGGGGGTAGAATGTAACACCCCAAGATTTTATGAAAAATATTTGTTTAAATTTCATTAATGTCTTGTGTTATATGCTACACCACGATTACCTTGCGCTATACGCAACACCTTATTAACTTGTAGTATACGCAACACTATTCTTGGATCGTGTTACAGACAATTTTGATAATATTTATTCTACGCAACATTGAGTATATATATATATATATATATTCAATGTATAAATGAAATATTGTTGTATTATGTTATATGAAACAATGAATGACTTTTTCACAACACCAACCCTGACTTGGCTTGCATTACACGCAATCGCGACCTTCCTCGATAGCGTGTGTTGAACGCAATACCGGGTTTTACTAAACAACGATATATTATTATAATATTATTATGAACTAGCGGTTATGAATAGTATTAACTAAAATTTGAATTTTAAAACATTATTATTCATCTTACACATTTTCTAGAACATGGTATAAGAACAAAATAATTTTTTCGGGTAAAATAAGTATTTTTAAAAAAATGCAGTTTTCCCACCTTTTGATGGCGCACCAACTTTAAATATAGTTTTTAACATGTTTATATGTTGAATTTGATAAAATAAAATACTTCTTTGGAATAATGAAATAAAAATTAATTTTGGATAAATTTTTCATATTATTCTGGTAACTTTCATATTTTGATGAGTAGTAAAAACACGCTATATTTTAATTAAAAACAAATTTTTTCATCGCAATAATTTATATGGTTAAATTATAATATGGAATGGTTTTAAAGTATCAATAGAATATATTTTTACCATTTAATATAATTTATGTCATTAAAATTGATTTTACATTAAATTCGTAGGTTAAATCAATTCAATCTTTTGCAATGTTTTAAAGAAAAACCCGTTTTCTTTCGACAATGGGATTAATTTTGATTTAATTTATGAAACTTTTGTGTATTGAATTTGAAAAAATGTATTCCATATTTGGAATCAGTTGGTCCAAATTATGTTAAAAAGTTACTTTTTATTTTTGGGAATTATGAATAGTAACCAAGGAAAATTTTATTTACCATAGTTAAAGGTAAATCGGGTAATTAAGGGTAAATATAATATTATAAAATTACCATAACACATGCCAAAATTCTATTGGATGGCTAAAAGTAGACCCATATAACCTAAGGGTCGGATTAGATTTATTTTTTGGACTTCTGACCATGAATATAATTTAATTATTATTAAAACCAAAGAAAGTGACAACATGTCACTCTCTTAAATCTTATACGTATAATAATTTTAATTTAGTGATAAACATCATAAAACTTCGAACATGAATAGTCTCCATAAATATAATAAAATTATAAAAATCATGATAATTTATTTAGAATTTTTATGGATTAAATAATTGTCATTAATGGTGATTCATTAATGATGCATAAATTATTTATTAAGTGAGAAATAAGTAATATAGTTTTTATTGAAATAATAATACCCATTAAAAGGCCCAAAAACCTGACCAAAACTTATTGGTAGTGTATATATAGACCTTAATCATCCAATTACCTAATATATAACCGTTTGGAGCCTTATAAAATTGATTATGACACTTATATTATTTTATCCTAAATTATGCCAAAGTTGTCACCTTCATAATGTTAATTTAAATATTGTGATTTTAAGATGATAAATTCGAGTAAATGTATTATTGTGAAAGGTAATAGATTTATCTTCATCATAAAATTTTATTTTTAATTTTTATGCAACAAATCTGTATATTAAATAATTATACAAAAATGTTGTAGTAATTATTTTATTAAGAGATAAACCAAATAAATGGTTTTAAAAATAATAAAATAAATATTATATGAACTATTTAATGTGATACGCTAATTTTATAGATACATATGACCTTTTATGAATCTATTAAAGCTTTTAGTTCGAACATATCTTCTGTATATATTTTATTTAAATTCAAATAAATTAATAGTGTCAAAATTGACACTATTGTTATTTTAAAAAAATAACATATTATAAAATTGTTTAAAAATCACAAAAAATTTAAATAATATAAATTTAAATATATATGGTCTATAATGTTATAAATTAAACAATTATGGAAAATTCAAAACAAATAAGTAATTATTTGTTATAATTTAAAATTTAGAATGTTATTACCACAAATAAACTTAAATAGATTAAAAATGGATAAATCAAAATGATAAGGTTTAAAATAAGATCCAAACATATCTAAATTTAATTTTTTGAGGCGATTACAACCCTATCTCATATAATATTAGAATATGAGTCATTTTTGGAGGTTTTTATGTGGGGTTAGATTTATTATAAATTAATATTTTTAAGAATTTCAAAGGTGCCCCTCTCCTCCCTTATAAAAGGGCACCTCCTCCCTCTCTTACAAACACCACTTTGAGCCTTCAAGCTCAGCCAACCCCTGAAGAATTATCTTCTAAACATCCCTAAAACATCCTAGAGGTACTGGTCTTCTTCAAAGACCAATTTTAGTGCCCTAACTGGAGGACTCAAAGAGGCGCTTCAAAGAAGAGGTAATTTCCGTTACCGATTTTTTCACCTTTATTTCTTCTTCCACTTCTTCTTCTTAGGTAGTTTAATTATGAAGTAATAACATTAGTATCACTATCATAGTGATATGTTTTTATAAGTATGAAACAACCCTATTTCACCATCTATCCATTCTACGGAAAATGAAATCACCACACGTGCGTACGTACGGAATACCGTCTCCACGTCGTGGTGTAATCAATTTTCCGCCACCACCTTACATGGATGGGTATAATGGTGTAAATAATAACTATATATGATTATTGTAAAGTGATATTGATTCTTTAATAGTATACATACACTCCAATAAAATTCCACGATCATGGGAACGATATCATCGCTCGTGCGTACGTATGGAATACCGTCTCCACGACTCGATGAGATTCATTCTCAATGATTAACCATTCATAAATGATTATAAAGTCTATATAATAAGTAATCATGAAATATATGAAATAATAATGATAATGGATTTATGTATATATATATGTATGTCATCCAATTAATTCCATTCAATTCAATGAGGAAACGAAAACAACGTTCATGCGTACGTACGACCTACCGTCTCCATGAACGGTGTATTTCATTCCATTTATCGATCTGTTATATATATATATTCTGAATATATATTATATATAAATCATCTTTTACATTTGGGATGTAAGTAATCATGATCTAAGTAATCATATGAATAATTACAAGTCAAAACACGGATGACAAATGAAACGATTTTACCCAAAACGCTCTTTACCAAGGAATTTACAAAAGAACGGGTAATATAAAGTCACAAGTGAACGATATATGATATCATAACAATTAATATTCTTCTGTAATAAGTTCATAACATTATTTAAATCATTATACAATAGGTTTGGATACGTACGAAGCATATCGGACCAAGGTAAGGGATAATTTTGCAAATCTCATTTTTATCCGAGATTGTTTATTCGTAAGTATTTACTGGGGTTATTTCTATCATCCATGTCCATGTTTTATAAAATTGTTTTCATTTATGTTTAAAGTCATTTTTACCCATTTTTTACTTTTACTACATGGTATGTAAGTAATCATTCTTTTGTTTACGTTACGAGGTACTTTTTGACTTTTCCGGCAACAGTACGAAAAGAAGTTTTTTTTAACTTATACAACACGAACAGATTTTTACAGTTTTATAAAGCCTTATTTTCATAAAGCTTCCTCCAAAATATTTCATGACTATTTTCAACAAAATCCTTTTCTTTTAAAATTGTATGACATTTTTTGAAAAGAAAATTGATTTTAAAGAAGAAAGGATATTTTCCTCAAGAATTCATTTCTAGTGTTTTGTAAAAACTATTTTCCATCTAAGATGACATTATTTCATATGTATATTTTTCAAGAAACATGTCTCTATGATTTAAATAGTTTCACTTTTCTTATTATGAAATGATATCAATTTCTTTTATATGGATTATGTGATGATGGGATAATGTTTATGAAACCCATTTTATTCGTTGGGTTATTATAAATTATGTATGTTTATTATGTGGCATAAGTAAGAATGATTTCATTTTGATATGGGTGGGACCTATATCTCCCTCCAATGCATTGGGTAATGATTTCTATCTCATGAGATAGACATGGCTGGAATGGCAAGTTAAACCGATTCAGTAATACAGGACTGGAACGAGGAGTGAACTCGATTCAGAAAGGGACTTTGTCCACTATGATGTTATTGGCAGCAATGCCTTGGATACTATGGAAATCATATCATGTGCTTAATGGTTGACACAATTTCATTTTTTATTCCCATTCTGGTTTATCATTCATAATGTTTCTTTATGACCTATGCCTTACGTACTTCCATGTTTTATGTCATCTCTGAAGCTTTTGATGTTTAAACATTATGTTCATGTTTTTAAGTTCACATGTATATGGTATGTTTTATTTTATCCATGCTTACCCTTACTGAGCATTTGAGATCACCCTTTTTATGTTTTCTTTTCCCTAGGATATAAATAATGGTTTTATGTAAGAAAAAAGGGGAAGATCTTTATGGGAGATGTTGAAGATCTTTCACCACGATTAGAAGATTACGTTCCAAGTTTCCAAAGACACTAAACTATTACGGTCCTTGTGTGTGTGTTTTTGTTATGTACTAAGTATTCTACAAAATTAATGTAATATCCATGTACATCAAGCTTCGAGTCTCTACATTGGTCATTAACAAGGTTCCTTAAGGTTCCATCCATTATCTAAAACCCAAAAAGAATAGTGTGAGGAGATAAAATACTACTATAAAAAACATTATCACAGGGGATTAAATTAAATATCTAACATTGTATGTTTTATCCTACTTTATTCAGGATTATCATTGAAAAACTAGGTTTGTAACCTATAATTTACTTATCCTTCAGACATCCGTAGACATATCCTTATAAATATCTATAGTGATCTCACTAATGTTTTCATAGCCATGTTTCCAAAGGCTGACTAAACATATGCTCTGATACCAAATATAAAAGACCAAGATTCACTTACATGGAAGGTAAATTTCTATTGAAGAATACCTAAATACATGACATTAATAGATTCCCAAATACTGTATTAGTTTAGTGTCTTTAGAATCATGGTACACAATCTTCTAACATGGTGAAAGAACTTCCACATCTCCCAAAAAGATATTCACTTTCGGTTTTCCTACCTAAAACCTTTATTTATATCCTAAGGAAAATAAAACATTAAAATTGTGATCTCAAATTCTTATTATAATTAAATATTGATAAAAACCAATAAACCATAATCATTTGAATGTAAAAACAAGAAAATAAAGTTTAAACATCAAAATCTGGAGTCATGAAATAAATCATGGAAGTACATAAGGAATGGATCATAAAGGGAAATTAACAATGATATAATAGAATTGGAATAAAACATGTAATTTAGTAAATCTAATAGGCACATAATATTATTTCCATAGTATCCAAGGCATTGCTTCCAATACAATCATAGTGGACAAATCCCAATACTGAACCAGGTTTACTTATCATTCTTACCATGTATTACTGAACCATATTTATATGTTTTTCTCATCATGTCTACCCCATGAGATATAAATCATTCCCAAATAAATCTAAGGGAGATATATGTATCATAAATTTCATAATTAAATCATTCATACATGATCCACAAAAACATCAATCATTCCTCAAAGAATAACCCAAGAATTAAAATGGGTTTCTTTAACAACATTCTGTTATAACATAATCCATAAAAGATAAAAGGACATCATAAAAATTATTACATCACAACAAAAATAAAATAAAATTAAAATTAGGTATATATACATTAACCTATGTTATCTTAGATGGAATATAATTTTGATAAAATGCTTTAACTAAATTCATGAAGAAAATATCATTTTTCTTAAAAAAAATTTCTTTTCTCAAAATAACATGAAATTTTAACAAAATGGAATTATTTGAAAATAATATTGAAATAGTGTATAAAATGATTAATTTAATTAATGATTTATGAAAACGTAAAAAACTTTTCATGAATTATTAGTTTAAAAAATAATTTCCTAATACTTTTATCAGAAAAGTCAAAAAGTATCTCCTAAGGTAAACACAATAAATATGTCTTCAATACAATGTAGTAAAAGTAAAAAAAGGGGTAAAAATGAATTTTAAAATACAAAGAATAATAGTAACCATTTTATGAATAAATTTTTAGAAGAAATGGACATGGAAGAAAAATAGACCCCAAGTAAACACTTGTTTATATACATGGTCAGATAAAAATGAGATTGCAAAATTATCCTTCGGCCTTTAGAAGGTTGTTTTCCCTTATGTGTTTGAAACTCTTTTATATTGGGATTAAACATATTATTAACTTGTAACAAAACTATAATAATATTTATTATATCATATATGAATCACTTACCCCTTAATATTTCCTTTTCATTTGTCAATTTCATGTTAAAATAACGTTTTGTGTAATAATTTTTTTATTTATCGTACATGTTTTAAATTGTTATTATTGATATTCTTACATATTTCATGATTTTGTTAATATAATAATGTAAAACATGATTTATATATCACATATATTTAGTATATAAATATAAATAAATATATATATATATATATATATAAATGAAAAGGAATATACCATTCATGTAGACGGTAGGCCGTATGTACACATGAACGTACTTTTCATTTCCTTATTGAAATGAGTGGAAGTAAGTAAAAGACAGATATATATATATAAAAATAAATCTAGTAGCATTATTAGGTAATATATTTCATTATCATTTATTATTTATAATTTATAAACATTCTTGTAATGTTAATGTGTATAATAAGTCTTATCGCGTCGTGGAGACGGTATGTCGTACATACACACAAGTGGTAATATCGTTCCTATAATTTTTGATTGGTATTGAGGTGTATAGTTTATAATATCTCAATATAAATTTATTATAACCACATATATTTATTATTTCTACAATTATACAAATCAAATTATGGTGGTGGTCAAAACAGATTACACCACGGTTTGGAGATTGTATGAAGTACGTACACACACACGCAATGAATTCATTCTTCATATGATGGATAGAAGGTGAAATATGATTGATTCATATTTTTAATAACATATCTATATAATAGTGATTCATATTTTATTACATTATAATGAAACAATTAAATAAGGGGATGTATGAGAAGAACACAATTTGAAAGATTTAGAAGAAGAGATTACCTCTTCCTCGACGTGCCTCCTTTAATTTTCCTCTTAGGGCAGTAGAGTTGGTCCTTGAGAAATCCATAACCTATAAAATGTAACTATGGAAGTTGAGAAGAGAAATGGGAAGGGTTTTTTGAGCGTTAAGTCTCAAAATTGAGTTAATATTAGAGGGATGAGGTTCCCTTTTATAAGAGAGTAGTGGGGAACTTTTAGAAAGTTCTAAAATATAAATTGTTTATACATTCATTATCTATTTAAAATGTTCCAAAACATTTTTAATTATATGATATGATTATTAGGGTTCGAATAATCATCATCCAATAATTTTTATACAAATTTTGAATATTTTATTTATCCTTATCATTTTATTTTACCCTTATTTTACGCTTTTTAATGTTACCGTGATATCATGTTATTTACACATTATGTGGTAATGTAATTAATGAATCCTATAAAAAAAGTTATTTATGACCTATATTTACTTGTAATAAGAATTTTTATGAATCTTAGATTTTTAAGAATTTAATATCATTTAATAAACTACTTTTTGTCTTATGTTATGAATTATGTAAATTTTGGATACTATTCATACATGCCTTCGTTAAAAATTCATAAAAACCTTATTACATCAATAAAAAGTATTTAACATATCCATAATGTGGCAATGGAATCTATAAAATTCGTTTGTTGAATCAAAATATTCAATTTATTTTTATTTTAATATTTATAAATTCGTTTATTTGAATCATGAATTAATGAGGTAATCAATACATCATAACTATGTCATAAATAAACTTTTTTCTCTATTGTCTAAATATTTTAAATAAAATACCATGATATAAGAAATCATTTTATATTTCTAATTTATATTTATAGACATAGATATATGTTATATAACCTCATATTAAAATTGAATTAGTAAAAGACATATGTTTAGGTTATAATTATATTTACTTTAAATTAATTCTTATAAAATGTCATTTTCACATCCATGTGAATCCATGGGGTCCCAAAATCTCTAAAAGGATTCCCAGGGTTGGAAATATATCATCCAACATGATTAGGAAATGTGTTAGGGTAGTTTAATATTATTAAAATACTATATTTTACACTAATTTACCAGATTTACCATTTAACCATGGTAAATAAAATAAGTATTAATGTTACTATTCATGATTTCTAAAAAATGGTACCTATTTAAAACATATTGACCTCCTGATTAAAAATATGGAATACATTTTTTCACATTCAAAAAAACAGAAGCTTTTGTGATTAATTTATATAAATTCTCTTTGTCAAAACCAAAATAGTGTTATTTCAAGAAACAATAACTATCAAAGACTAACATCAGTTTATGTCCAATTTGAAAAAGAAATTACTTCCAATTACCAAAATTTTATTAAATAAAAAAATATAAATATATCAAAAAGTAGATTAAAAATTACTGTGTCCTCAAAAGGGGGGAAAACTATTTTTTTTAAGAAATACTTCTTTTATCTGGAAAATTATTTTGTTCTCATATCAAGTTCTAGAAAATGTTTAATATGGATTATAATGTTATATAAAATTCAAAATTTTCTTAATACCATTCATAATGGATAGTTTATATCCCATTAATTAATAATATTTTAATAATATGTTATTCTTTTGTGGAACTCAGTTTCGCGTACAACGCAAGCTATCGATGAAGGTCTATTTTGTGTGTAACACAAGCCAAGTCAGTGTTGTGTGTATTACAAGATTCCTTTGGTGTTTTATATAACAAAATCAAATCACAGTTCATTTTTACATTGAAAAAAAATCTATACTCAATCTTGTGTTCTATCAAAAGAACTTGAAATTGTGTCAACAAAACCCAAAAATATTGTTGCATATACTACAAGATAGTATAATGTTTTGTATAGCACAAGATAATCTTGGTGCAACGTAAAACACAAGTTATCAATTAAATAAAAAAGATTATATCTCATAAATCTCTAGTGGTTAACATTATGGTGTGGAATCAGGTGGAAATGGTAATAAATTAGTTGTTTAATCAATTAATACTATTGTTTAGTGAATTACTGCATGCAATTATTATCAAAATATGTATTAAAATAGATGGTGGTGTTGAAGAACATAGTTATAATCACAACCTATTAAGCCCACATTTTGGTACCCATGTAAATTACATTGATGTAATATTGGTTATAGTAAAGGTATTTCTCTATAGATTGTTGATTTCCATATGAGATGATGTTTGGAGAAGGGGAATCATTGGGCTTGGAACTAGAGACATTGATTCATTATTTGACCAATCTAGTATTTTATTTTTCAAACATATAAAATGAAATTTAGTTGCATTTAATCATTTTATAAAATTATCCCTTCATTAAATATTGATTAATTTGTTCCTCCATATATTTCCCAAAGGCATTATATATCATTTCTATTAGTCTATTATCCTAGTTATGATATTTTTATTACTTATGTTAGCTAATAAATAAGTTCATACCATGGGGTATAGTCTCTCACTATATTGGTAATGAACCCATAGCTAGTTGGAAACCTCTGGTTTACTGGTAGGAATTCTTGATTTCTTGTATCCAATAATTTCTAGTCATATGAGAGTGTTTCAGATCAGTGGATGTTACGAAGTGGTATTAGTGAAAACCCAGTTTATTTATTATTTCATTAATAATTGGGAATGATAAAATGATAATAAAATGTTATGAGACTTGGTTGTGGGATTATTTCAATGATTAACTATTTAATATTTGTTGTAAATTCTATATCCCTAAGAATTTGATTGTTTTTATGTCGTTTGTTTTCCACATTTGATGTTAGTTCACCATGGGTGATTCATATGTTATCAGCGGCTTCAATATTATGATGTTTTTGGTTCTTGAGATTTATACTCATGTCTTGATATTGAAAAAGATGATTATGCTTGAATCATGGTAGGCTTGTAGGGATATATATATATATATATATATTGACATTCATTGTAGATGATAAGGAAATATTTTTTACAAATTTTATATACATGCCTCTATGAACTTGTTATTAGGTACATATTATATCATTTAAATGATATAAATTAAATTAATTGTTATTTCATGCTAAAACACTGTTAATATATGTTTAGGGTTACCATGATTCCGTGTTTTTGAGTTGTTTTAAATGGTTATGGTTGACCATGTTGATATAGCTAGTTTTGTACAGAGTGTGTTCGTTTAGTAGTGAAAAGGAGTCATCCTCATTTTTGAGATGAGTGATAGGAGAGTGGAAATCATTACACTCAAACCATAACTGAATAGAATATTCATATAGTTCATGATGATCATATGGATGTCCATGTTTGTATCAACTTCATAACTGTCATGCGATCCTTGTATAGAGATACAATTTTAACCACTAATTCGATGTTTGAGCTAAAAAGAGGGTTCCAGTTGAGGAGTCCTCATATGTTCACAATGGAGGAAGAAACTATTAATAAATGTTCTGTATATAGTCCGTCTATGGGATATTTAATAATCTTGTGACACCCGATGATATGAGGCTGAGGATTTCAACATTTATGCTTCATGGAAAATTCACGAATTCTCAAGAAAATTCTGTATCATGCATGGAAGTGGGAGGAATTATCTTGGATGAAAACTGAGACAGAGTTTTTGAGATATTTCTATCTCGAGATGATGAGTTATAAGAAGGATCATGTGTTCATTCAACTGAAAAATTTTGGTATTTCATTTTTGGAATATTTTTAATGATTCACTAAACTGCAGTTATCTAGTCCGTCTTTGGTGGCTGATTAGAGCCATTGAGAAAGTGGTTTTCAGGATGGAATTCTTTGTGAAATTATGTCAAAAATTAGTAGTTTTTCTGATGTGTTGAATAATACCCTCATCATGGAATGGACTACAATAGAGGTCCCAAGAAACAACTTGGATATTTAACTAGGGTAAACTAAGAAATATTATTCTAGTGGTAACAAGTGTTTTTGTGAATTTTTTCACCAACTTAATAGTAGGAAGACAATTTAGTATAGTGTTCATTCACATATGGATCATGTTTTTTTGTAGTTTAATTAATGTAAAAATATGAGACACAAAAGTCTCATTAAATGAACCCACATTAGAGTGTCATGCTTATAGTATATTTCATTACTTACAAGGGATTTATATTGTTATATATCAAAAAAGAACTAAGATGGGATCGGGATAGGTACTAAGGCCTGGGAAGGGCTCTGATACTCCTCAACTGACAGGTATCTGGAGTTCAATATGACATCCTGGCTAAGGTAGGAGACATAATAACCAAGTGAACGAACAATAAAACTACATAGATTAAATAACACATGGGAGTCATGATGGATCATAGGGTTGAGTGGATGGACAGATTCATGTTATGATGACTACTCCTTCAAGTGTGTATAATAGATCATCTACTGTTATTATTTTGATTACTGTATCATCTAACCTTTCTTTGGTTTTGTTTAATACAATAGAATCACATTCCTTTTTTATATTCTTTTTTTGGTAAATAGTTTGGTCTTTAATTTTGAAATATTTGATGGTTTCTAACCACAAAAAAAATAATTTGGAGTATGATTAGAGAATATAAAATTTTTCTCGGAATTTTACCTAGAGATTGGTGGATGATGTTTCTTTTGGGAACAATTTTTACTAGTAATGATATGATCAAATTTAACCTTTGGAATGGATTAAATAGTTCTATAATATCATAATATCAACTTTTAGAAGAGTATTTCCACTTTTATATATCTAGAAGGAGGAATTTGTTATCAGTATAGTTAGTTGGATGTTTAGGCTAGTTTCATGTGGACAATTCAGTGCAAATAGAATTGTGGCATGACACAGGTATCTAGTCATTCACTGGACGATTGTGGAATATAAGAAGTTCATTTTCATCATGTGGTAGACAATTTTAATGATGTCATTCTTATTTAGTTTTGTTACCTACTATCGAAGAAAGGGATCAATTTAATGATCATTTTTGTTCTAGTAGTAGATCTAGTGTCAATCATTCCTTATATAATGAAACTAATTTAGGTTCATGAGTTGAAAGAGAAGTTGAATTATCTATATGATAACTGTTTTATATGGTATAATACATATTTTTGAGTTTCTACAGTTCTTGTAACCTATAAATATTTTGTTACATCACGATTATGTTTGGATTATTGGAGATTGAACCAAATAATGGTCACAAAACTATATCCTCTTCCAAGAATTAAGGATCTATTTTATTAGTTGAGAGGTGCTGATATAATTTCCAATATCAACATGATATTTGGATGGTATCATTTGAGGATAAGTATATTAGAAATACATTTGAATGATTTTAGTAATATATATAGCTTGTATGAGTTCATATTGACTCTTCTTTTTTATTTGGCTGACACAGTAGCAGTATTCATGGCCTTATTTGGTCAGATAGTTCACTATTGCCTATAGATGTTTTTGGTGGTTTTTTAAAATATCATGGTGTAATCCATATTAGAATATGATCATTCCCATCATCTTGATATCACGTTTATTATATTGAGATAACGTCGTATTTATGGAGTGATTATAAAAGGAAGTTTAGGGACTGATATTTTTATCTTCTTAAGATATGTCATATTAGAGCCATGATTGTTAGTGGACATAGAGAAAGATATAGCTATGGAATAATTGTATAATCCTAAGAATTTATTGGTTATTTTGATCTTACCACTCTTGGAATTTTATTACTGGTTCTTAATCCAGGACTTATCCCAATCGGTAGAACATTTTTTTGAGCTCTCTAATAAGGGGGTGATGTTTGTTTGGTCAGAAGCATGTTATCATGATTATTAGGATATTAAATGTATACTAAACTCAAAAACATTACTCAGTTTACATTTTCTAGGGTATTTGTACATTGTGTACAATTATGAATTTAGATTTAGAATTAGAGAGGAATATAATATGAATGATTAATAGGTTTCTTGTATATCAAAATATATTCTATAGAATTATAGTTGTTATGCTACTAATTATCAAGAGTTAATAGAAGTGGTAAATTCACTGAGATTATAGGGACATTATGTAATGGGATATAGGTTTGTTGTATACATGGGCCACATGAGCCTTAGGTAGTTGTTTCTCACGGGGACCTAAGAATTTGTCAGTAGGGGCTGGGTTGGTAATCTAAAGTCATTATATATTGATTATACTAATAAATACGGGATGGAAAAAACTATTACAGATGTATTGAGATTATAAATGAATATTGAGGTAGTTTAGGTGTCTGGAATAGAGTATCAGATTATGGAACTCCTTTCATACATGCATATATATTTTCAATAGTATCAAAGATGAGCACCTCAGACTTAAACATATCTTATGCCCATGCTTTTGGACCAAATCAATGAAAAATAGCTATATGAACGGAAGTGTTTAATTGTTATATAAAACTTATATGATACAGATTCACCAATTGGATGGTCACATGGAAGAGTAAATTCTATTATTTAATGTGGACTGTCATTGGTTCCTGAGTGGTTTCAGGAAGATAATAATAGAAAATTCCATGCTTCTTGATTTGTTGTACATCCTAGTTGGAAAATTTTGTGTAATGATATATGTATTTATGATTAGTAGTCAGAAATAAATATTGGGTGTTAAAATATATGAATTTAGTATTCACTTGTTACCATGTAAATTTTCAGAATTAGAGGATGGTTGTCCTTTTCCAACCTTTTCCATTTCCTATGTGAAAATTGGGATGATTCATCCATTAATTGTTTGATTATATTACCAAGTACAATCTATATGAATGCTGTTGTATCAGTGATTTTTGATCTCGTAACCATGGTATCCCATTTCATGCCTATTAGGGAGACCTTACAAATTGATGTCATGTAATCCATTACATGAGTATTCTAGTTCAACTACATGGATTTTTAAAGAATATCATTTCATAAATAGATCCTTATTTCACATCGACATTCGGGATGGGTCTTACAAAGTCTTTGGGGTCATTGTTTATTCTGAGTTTTACCTTTCATCCTCATAATGATATTCAATCTTAGTTGACGACTCAGGATCTAGATGATACATTATTATCTTGTGTTTTAGATTCAGTGGTTTGGTGGAGTAGCATATACTCCACAGGGTGATTATCTAAAATAATAGCTTCTAGAAATCGATCTAGATAGTGCATTTCAAGGAACTCGATGGAAGGTCATTCCGTTCAACACTTTGCTGGTTGGTGGTGGGTGATTATTTGCATGTTGGGCCTATCCAATTGTTAGGGTCATCTGATTAGGTTTAGTTGATTATGTTGTTTTTTATGAACACTTAGACACAATCAGAGATGACCTCTAGTTTTTGACTTTTATCATAATGCTCAGTATCAGCAAACAAGGAAATATAGATCCTAGGTAATTATGGTCATTTGATATAGAAGATTGGGTTAGTCTAGTGTTTTATTGATTAGCCCATTAACAGTTCTACTATTCCATGCATGAAGTGTTTCACATGTCTTAGCTTCAGAGATATTATCCATACCCCTATTATTTGGTGGACATCGAGGATGTCGAGTATATATCTAGTGAGTCTTTTTAGAAGAACCTGATACAGATTGTTTACTATACTGAGAACTATATCTAGGGTAGGACTATATATATCATACAACTATAGTGGAAGCATGGGATAGTTTTGGAGGTGATTAGGGATAAAGATTATGATATGTGAGCACAGTGTCCTAACTTGTTCAGTGGGACCCCACATTGATGCTTAGGTAATATTGAGGGTGAGCTATATATTTTGGAAGATGTGGTAAGATACTATTTTTTCCAGGTACATATTTATTTGAGGGTTTGATAGAGTCTTTGTGGTTGATACTATTTTCATAGAAAAATTGCCTTTGTTGGGAAAACTGATCTAATTTTTCCAGATCTATTTTTCAAATAAATGGAGACCATATATTAAGGATGTAAATGGATTTAAATGGGATTTAAATTATTTTGAAGGTTTTTATGTGTTTTTACCCCTTTATACTAAACTCGAATGAATGATATTAGTAGTGGATTTACACACAATTCAAAGGTGTTATAAGATGTGTACATTCTTCTAGAAACATGTTTTTAAAATTGAACAAGGTGTTAAATGGATACATGTTATGAAAACATTTCATTTTCTATAATATGTGAGAGGAACTAAATATAATATTTGGACAATTTTTTTTTCAATGTATCCATTTAAAAATATATACATGATTTCTAAATGAATTATTTTCCATGTAACAACCCAAAAATATTTTTCAAATTTTCTCATGTGATTGATTTTCCATTTCATACATTGTAGACATCCTCTTAATGACCCTAGGGTGTCCTCTAAGTGAATTTAGATTTTAATCCTCCTTTAAATATGTCCATTTTGAGAGAATAATTCCCATGTTATACATTATAGTTAGTTTATCTATTATCTAACTTTTTTATCTATAAGTTTTCATATTTACATTTGACCACAATTGTTTCTTATTTTGATATTAATCATTTATAATGTAGGATCCTTTTTAAAATAATTTGTACTTTCTTCCTTGTTGAAAAATCCCACCGAAAGCATTATTTGATCAAAAATAAAAGGCAGGGGGTCTAAACCTTAACCCTTTGTTATGATAATTGTCCAGAATATATAATTTTGAAGTAACAACAATATAACATGGATTGTATTAAACTAAATGATTTATTAGATTAATCATATAATCCCTTGGATCTAGTTTCTATTCCATAGGAATATGGATATCACTCAAGTGAGGGAATCCGTGATTATAAATGAATAGAAAAATGGCTTAAATATTTTCTATCATGACCACATTTGTTTATGATTGTTTGACCTAGATTCCCCGTGTCTTGTCTTGATTATTGAAATTTCATATATGTAATTGTTTTAGGAAAAAATATAAATGTAATTATAAATTGAATATTAAATAGTAATATTCATAATTTACCATTCATCGTTATGATGTGATATTGTGATATCCTTACCTCTATGCCTAGAAATACTTGTTGCAATTATTATAAAGTTGGATATGTTTATGGATTCATGATATAATTATTTCATAAGGGGATTTTCCTTGATAAATAATAATAATACTAATATATCGGGCTATCCCAACTGATACTTCTTGAAATTCCCATATAGAGAGTTATGATCACTGATTCATGATGTAATAATTATATACAAGGATTCTACCTAAAAAATGATGAAATGATTAAATGATGGGATCAACCATAATATGTTTATGAAATGATTAAATAACATTTAAGAGAGAAAAATATTATTTAATATGGTTATATGGTAATGGTTTTCATGGTTGATTGATTACATGGATGCAGGATTGGACAACGATAAGGGACATTGAAGTATATAGTTGATTTCATGATATCCTAGAGGTTTGAGATGTGAACAACATGGAGCATAGTGTGTATAATGTTTAGTATTTGTTATAAATTTCTATAAATATTTGTGTTACCAATATGATGAAATTTAGTTACATTCCATCTTGATATTTGATTAGTCCTCTATTATTTATTTTTTTATACATTCCTCCATTTATTTCACATTGGAAAGAGATATTATTTCTTCTTGTTTATTACTCTGATCGTGTTATGTATATTGTTTATTTACCCTCTTATGTATCTCCATAATAAGGTTTATAGTCTCCCCAATTCCCTGATCACACCCACATTTCTAGTAGGTTTCCTATCATGTACGGGGAGGCATGCTTGATCTCTCGTAACCAACCATTTTTTACTACAAGAGGGATTACTAGATCAGGGGATTCTATAACGAATATCAGTATAAAAATGATAGTAATTATCATCAGATGAGTTTTTAGCCTCGATGATTTTGTTAGGATATGTGTATGGATCAATTTCACCATGTGGTCTTGTAGGTTTCATTATAATATTTAGGTGGCCATAAATTATATCCTCATCTTCTACACATATTTTATTTCATTGATTCAATATAAATCTAATAGACATTAATGTGGTTTTTTAATGTAAATATGAATTGAAATTACTAAATTTTAAAATATTTTGGGAATAAGTCTCTTCTATTTGAGTAGTGAAAAAAATAAACATGTGGGAAGGAAGTGTATTAAATCCTAAGGATTTTTTACCAAGGAATATCATATGTCACATCATCAATATGGGGATATTTATCTTAATCTCATTAATTATAAAATATATAAGTACATTTAATTAACTCATAATAAATCTAAAATCCCTCTATCTCAGGTCAATGAAATTTTATATTAATTAAAATATAAATATACCGTATATAGATATATTTTACCTTTATTTATCTCAATATGAAAAGAGTAAAAAAACATCTTTTATGAAATGGTATGACCTACCATCTCCCTGAATGGTTTTTTAATGTCTCATTTATATCTATTAAATATTATTATAAATACATATATAATGAATATAAATCCTATTTATATCAATTATTACATTCATTAAATATGCAAATAGTGATGTATGTAATAGGACCAATAATACATGTAAACAAATTCCCCATAAACAAAGCGATTTTCCCAAAACATAAATTTAAAAAGCAATTATTAATATATGGGTAATTTAAAAGTAAAGAATATATAGAATTATATATATATATGGTTAGGTTAAATATGTATAATAAAAATATATTTATTATACATTAGGTTTAAAATGGTTCCAATATACTCACGTCCTAAGGTAAGGGTTTTCTAGTCTCACTTTTCGTTCTAAGAAATATATGTAGTATTCACCAATTATTCTTATTGTGTGGTGTAAAAAAACACATAAGAAATTTTTTATATAAAATTTAATTTATTTCTTGAAATTAAAATTTTAATTGTTTTATTCATTCATGGAACTCAAAATTAAAAATTTACTCAAGTACTAACTGTATTTCTAGTCTAACTTTAATTTTTACAAGATCTATGTCATATTAACCACTTTTTTATTTTATGTTCATTATATATTACCCATGAATGTATTATCTGATTATTATTCTTAAATTTATTGTAATGCCCCATAATTTTTAATTATATTGTTTTCCTAAATTTTGGTGTTATTTTATTTTATACTCAACAAAACCATATCCTTCAATTAATGAAGTGGGTATAATTAAAATGAGACCATTCAATTTAGACTGGTATATTATCGTTGGTCAATATATCTTCTGGATGATATGAAGTTATGATTATTGTTTATAAATACAAATGATAGTTGTTAATTAATACTAAAATAGAGGTTAATGGCCTCTTCCAGTAGACTTAGGCCATACGAGGCCCACAATACTGGGAATCTTGGTTTTCCCAACTGTATTATACCAATGGTTCTAATGAACCATTGTGATAGGAGAGTTTTGGAATGATTTCCCAACGGTTTTATCAAACCTTTGGGAAATATGCAACTTATGATTCTTTTCCCAATAGTTTGATGAAACTGTTGGGAAATGTTGATGATTTCCCAACAGTTAAAGAAAACCATTGGGAAATCTTCACTTTCATAATTCTTTCCCAACGGATTGGTTCTAACCATTGGGAAATCATCCTTTTACTAACAGTTTTTAAAAACCATTGGGAAAAGATGTCCAGAAATACTAAATCCGGGAAAACCTCCTCCAGTCACTCCTCAAGTCGTGTTTCTCCCCCAATTTCAAGAACCCTTGTCCCCCATTTTGCAGAACCCTCACGCGCACCCCTAGGTGAACTCCATCATATATAGTGAGACTCCCCCACGAGGTTAGATGGGATAATTCCAAATCTTCATGTCTTATTGATCATTTTCCACTTATCTTACATATTTATCCATTTTTATTGAATGTGGAACCCCTAAATTCAATGTTTTAATTGGAGATTTGGTTTGTTTTATTAAATATTATGTGTATGAGGCATTCAAATTTCAATTATGGGTGGTTTTAATAAAACGTTATGATGCTGTAACCATTTATGATGTTTTTGTCTCTATTTAATATCATTTCCCCTAACTTAACATTAAATTCTATATCACATATGGGTTCTATTTTTTAAATTTCTAGTTAAGTTATTCTTGGTCGATGATTGTCCCATGTTAATTGTTTTCAATGGTTTGGTGTGGAAATTGGGCATTTAATGTGACTTTTCCAAATGGGGGTGCCTTGAGAATACTCTAATTATTTTTTAAAAATGTTTAAAGGGATTTTATTATTTAAAATATATTTCAAAAGATATTTCAGAAATGATTTATTCTCGGGGAAAGTGTTTTACTAAAATGGGAATTTATTTAATAAGTCACGTGTAATGTATTTTGTTATAGTACACTTGTTATGTGACTATGTTTGGTATTTAGTAACACATGAGATAACTGGTGTGTGAGAATGTGTTGTGAAAGAGATTCCATGGTTGGTTCAAGATTATATTTAGGTTTTGAGCCTTTTAATGAGTTTTTAATGATATTTTGAGATATTTACCTATTGGTGTTAACTCATACAGTGATAATGGGGGATATTATATGTTTATTAGAGAAAACTGGGAGCTGTAGAGGTAGTTCATGATAAAGGCATATAATTAGTGCTAAACATGTGGATAAACCATGCATAGTAGTGAATTCTTGAAGTGTTTAATTTTTGTATTCATTTTTTATTCAGAGTTTATTTTGATACTGTTTTTTCTTATTGATACCTATGATGGGAATTTATTTTATTTTCTAAATCGTCTGAGACTCCCCCACCATGCATAGTGTATGCATCCTCTACCCTTATTTAATCATTCTATTTACACAGCCTATGCAACCTCTACCCTCATTTAATAAGTGAACTCAAATCATTAATTCAAGCCTTCATTACCACTAGTATTTATGAAATTGAATGATGTATACCCATCCTCAAATGATTTATTACCTTAGATAGTGTCCAACATATGGAATACGAGCTTTTTAATTCATCCGTTAACAAGAATCAAATATTCAATTTCCCCCAAGATGACTGTACTAATATAACTTTAGGGTCAATTAAATATTGTTCTCATTGTACATTGTATATTATGTGTCATTGGCCAATACTAACTTTTATAAGGGTGGGGTGCTTTTCACTAGCCATGATGGCATGTGTAGACATCCATAAAAATGTTAGATAAGTCACGTGTTTAATTCAGTAATGTTGTTATCATTGACATACTTTATTATTAATCTCAAATTTAAAAATAAATGTTTTAGCCTATTCTTAATGAAATTAAATATTTTTTCAATCCATGAACAACCTATTAGTGTAGAAGCATAAAATTTATTCACTCATGGGGTGCGCTTGACTTGGGGAAGTAATTGGGTAATGAAAGGTATGACCATAGAGGTGCCAATAATGAGTTATTGAACATGAGTGAATGATTTGGGATGACTATAACACACAGTGGGACCTGAGGCATGTTCCACTTATAGACCTTATGAAAATGAATATAAATAAATTTTAATTTAATTTACGAGTACTTGTTCTTTACATTATTTTAATAGTTCACTACATTGACTAGAAACTTCTTCCTTTATCATTTACTAATGTATTTTCTATTAAGGATCAATCCTTTTGAATTTTTTATGACAAAATGACTTATATACATTCATTTTATAAAATGGACATAAGTTGGATGTATGAAACCGATCGGATCTCAAGCGATTTTCAAAACAATTTGGAGAGCTTTACAGATTTTTCATTTCACAATGCATCAGATAGTGCTTGCATACACTGCCCATGGTACAATTGTGTTGGTAGACCTCGATTGAGTCGTGAAGAAGTCAGCTACCACATAACCAAAAACGTTTTTCAATAAAAATACATTGTGTGGTATCACAATGGGGAGAAAATGAAATCTCAAATTGGTGATGATCGAAATGAGAGGACTGGAATGGAGAATTTATTAGATGACCGGTTTTCGTTTATTCTTTGTCATTAAAAAAAAGGATTTAGACTGAAGAATACTTTGATATGATTATAGCTGATGCATCTAGTGAAAATGATGAAATTGATAGAGTGAAAAAATTGAATGATTCTTCCACGACTCCAGTATATCGATAATGCGATAAAATGAAAAAGATGGAATTTTAAATTTGATTGTTTCATGGGAAAACAATGTCTGGGATTTCTAATACCACAATCGATTACATTATTACCCTCTTTAATGATTTACTTCAAGATGATGTAGATAATCCCTTAAACCACTATATGCATGGAAGTTAGTTTAGGAACTTGAATTTTCAAGAAACAAAATTCATGCTTTCCCGAAAGATTGCAGTTTATTCTGGGAGGAAACGGCTGAATGAAATGATTGTATAAAATTTGGAACATCCCTATGGAAGTCAAAATCTGATGGAACACCATCCCGCATTCCACAGAAAGTAATGTGGAACTTTCCATTGATCCCCAGACTCCAGAATCTTGTTATGTCTGATGACATATCAATAAAAATGAGATGGAATGATACCAAGAGAAATAAGACTAATGATGAGTTGGTTCATCCTGTAGATGGATTTGCATGGCAGAGATTTGATGTTGAACATCCTTATTTCGCAGCTAACGTGCGTAAGGTGAGGTTGGGTCTTTCATGCGACAGTTTTAGTCCGCTTGGGCATATGTTTACTTCGTACAACTCATGGCCAGTTTTTATACACATTTATAATCATCCCCCATGGTTGTGTATGAAAAAACCTTTCACATTCATGAGTATACTCATATCTGGTCCTTCTGATCCTAACATTGATATTGATGTATACATAAAACCTTTAATAAATGAGTTGAAACTTCTTTGGGATGTGGGTGTGCGCACATACGATGCATGTTCGAAAGACATATTTCAGATGTGTGCTATGCTTATGTGGACGATCAATGATTTTACGGCTTATGCAATGATTTCTAGATGGAGCACGAAGGGAAAACTATTATGTTCAGTTTTTATGAAGAATACACGATCCAGAAGACTGAAACATCGTTGTAGTTTCAGTTTTATGGTACATCGACGATTCTTGCCAAATGATCATCCATATAGAATGAATCGTCGAAGATTTGATATTACCATAGAGACCGATGATCCACCTTAGCGTATGTCTGGAACTAATGTGATTAATGAATTGAATGATTTCAGTTTTTCATTTGGGAAGGGTCAAATGAAATCTGGAAAGGGAAACAATGTTTGCACTGAAACCTTTTACAATTGGAGGAAGAGGAGTATCTTTTTTGATTTGCTTTATTGGTCAACCAATTTGTTACATAATTGCATAGAAGTAATGAATATTGAAAGGATTATATGCAAAATGTTGATTTCGGTTGTTCTAAATGTCAAGGGTAAGACAAAAGATTATTTACAATCTCGGCATGACTTGGTGGATTGGGGCATCAAACCAGAATTGCATCATGTGCGTATCAGTGAAAATAAATGGTAACTTCCATGTGCTTCTTATGTGATGAAAACTACGAAAAACATTTTCTGGAAGTATTAGAGACTATTAGAGTTCCCGATGGATATTCAAGAAACATATCTAAATGGGTCAACCGAATAGAGTTGATGCTAAAATCATTGAAGACTCATGATTATCACGTTCTACTGCATGAGTTGCTTCCAATAGAAATCTGTCATCTTTTTTCCAATAATGTATGTGTGACTGTTATTTGGTTCAATCATTTGTTTAGAGATATTTGTTCTAATATGTTGTCCATGTATTTCTTGCAAACAAAAAATTTTGACAGATGCCCCATTAATTTTGTTAGAGTTGGAGAAAATATTTCCTCCTTCATTTTTCACATGCATGCTGCATTTGACTGTCCATATTCCCACTGAAATTCTTCTTGGAGGACCTGTTTCTTTTCGTTGGATGTATCCAACTGAATGAAATACGTACACATTAAAGTCTTATGTCCAAAACATGAATCATCCCGAAGGTTCTATCGTGAACAGTTATTTGGCTCAAGAACGTATGGATTTCTAATCAATGTATTTTTCTGATCTTACTAGAAGAATGAACAGACCAATGAGAAATTAAGAAGAATATTATGAGCAAATTGAACACAGTTTTCCATCACTTCCTCAAACATGAGGAATTCCTTGATCATATACATTCAAGATATTAGGCCACGAAGAGCGGGAGATTGTACATCACACAGTTTTGTTCAAATGTTATTTGTTCGATGACTATATCAGGTAACTAAATTGAATATGTATATCTTACATAAATATCTGTTCAACTATTCATATTTTTTATCTACAAGGAACATAACACAATGATAAATAGGAAGGATCATTCTTTATCTTTGAGATGGAGATAAACTTTTCATAGAAAAGAGTTTTCTGCTTGGTTAAAATTGAAGGTAAACATATTACTGTTTAAAATAATTATATAAATATTTAAATAAATTTAATAGTCATTTATATTGTAGGTATTGAGTTTTTCTGCTGACTCTGCCTCTGACGAAATAAGAGCTTTGGCTTTTGGTCCTAACACCGTGGATCGTCACTGTAAATAAATTGTTATCAATGGGTAAAAATTTATTGTCACTGAATGAGCAAAGAACATGCGAACACAACATGATGGTGTTATGGTTACTTCCATAATAGATTTTTATTCCAGTGCATCAGATAGTTGATCACAATTTGAAAATGTTGGTTTTTATGGAGTCGCTGAGAAAATAATAATGTTGGATTATTACTCTCATGGACGCGTCACAATGATGAAATTCCATTGGTTTGATTCGATGATGAGACATGGCACATTTATTAATGATTGTGGATTTCGAGTAATTAATATGACTCATACTCTTGCTACCGAAGAACCATATGTGTTGGCATTAATGGATAAACATGTTTTTTATGTCAAAGACCAACTTTGACCAGAATTTTATGTCATAGTTGAAGTAATTGCAAGAAATATTTTTGATGATAGTGATGATGGAATTGACACTATCCCTAGTGCTATTGGAACCAATCCATTTATTTCTTTTGATTACTCTAATAGATCAATTTTCAGAGTTGATTGTGAACCTAAAGTTGTGGTAGAAAATATATAGAATCATTCATACATGTTCTCAATTCTTTTGGTTTACCTCGATTTGGGTTGTTAAGGTATGTAATATTCAAATTTATTTAGTATTGATCACAAATATGTTTTAGCTGAATTGACCGTTATATGAATTTTTAATGTTTATTGGTTACAGTTTTATTTGAATTGCATTTTCTAATTTGGATTTGAACTGTATTCAATCATAGTCAAACAATATTTCTAAGTTGGTGAACATTAAAACTTGTATGATTGATTAAATCCATTCAAGCTCTTCCAAAACAATTGATAGCTAAATTACCAATGAATCCACCTATTCCATCATATATTTATTTTTTTGTGTTAGAAATTAGTTTCATTTTTCTAATTAATTACATATTTGTTTTCAAAAGCAAGAAATGCAGTCAATTGAAGAGGGACAAAGGAAAAAAATGATGGAGAACAGTCGTCAAATGGTAGGGATTGGAGTTCCACCATTAGTTCCGACAGTGAGTACTTTATTTCGAATATATATATTTAAAGAATATATAATGTCATGTGATTAATTTTTTTGTAATAATTTTTGTAGGATCCACCTATACGTCAACAATTATTCTACGAGGAGCCTAGTACTTGTCCATGTACTCAGGCAGGTGGTACGAGAAGGGTTCGTACTAGAGGTGGACGAGCAGCTTCGCATACATGACTAAACCCTGTCCATCCCAATGACATGTCATCCTTCCCACATTCTGATCCCAGTGTGTTATTATGGACACACGAGATATTTAGACCTCCCATGTTTTCGTCTCCTTTTGCATCTTCTGGCCCATCTTTTTCATATCCGATGTTGATTCCCACTCCCCAATCAGAATCCGGCCATACAACTGTCCCATATTCTTTTCCTTCTACTTCTATCTCTCCGAGCTTCTATATTCCATAGTCTTTGACTCCTGTTCCACAATAGGGTGTTCCATCTATTTCTGTGGATCCAGCGGCGCTTAGTGTTCAGACCGGCTCAGGTATATTTATAGAACCCTAACAAATTTTTATAGTAGTATTTATTTTCATTATAACATATTTTGATAAAATATTTGTTTTTCTTTCATGACAGATTTATCTACTGACAGGAGAAGGGGGCGATGGCGTACATGCATGCGTGCGATGTGGAACCTTTACACATAGTTTATTGTGTATTACAATGAAGACAACCAAAGGTTTGAGAAAATAGGGCCGGAATGTCGGATTTTTTTGGTGATTCTTTCCAAATAATCCGACATCATTGCCATTAGCCCTCTATCGTGGAGACATTTTACACATGAGTTCAAGGATACAGCTTGGGCGGAGATATGGGGAAAAATCTGTTGTATTTAATGCCATGAATTATTTTTGTATTTATATGCATTAATATTTTGATGTATGCTTTGATTTAATTTTCCCAATGGTGAGGGTGCATGACCGAAACGTCTAAAATATTTAGGCGAGCATTGGAGAGCCTACAAGAATGATTTGTATACTGGCTTGCGTTCTAGAGTTGGCACTAAGTTAGAGGCGGTACCAGTCGTGGATGACTGTCCTATAGAGCAGTATCGTTAGATGATTACTCATTGGACGACTACCCAGTTTAAGGTATTAGTTACATTTGAGGTATTTAAATATTAAAATTCATGTTTTTCATTAATATTTTTTTTATTATTGAATATTATTTAGGAATCATCTGTAAAAAATAAAAAAAAATTAATGCAAAAAAATACCTCTACACACTGGGACGTACTACGATGCCAGATCATGAGAGGAACCAGGTATGGAAATTGTATATAAGTATTCTTTATGACTTACACTTTCTTTTGTTTCTTCAATTATTTAATCGTTTGATAAAGTTTTCATATAACGTTAATTTTCAATGTCATTGTAGAAGAAAATACAGAATATTGAAGGACGTGTGCCTCGAACAAAATTGTTTTCCTCGAGTGGATGGAAAAAAGATGGAAGTGTCGTCAACAAAGCGACTCATCAGCAGATTCTAAGTTTTAATCTGTTGATTTTATATTTAAATATCTATTTTTTAACTTAATAATATATTTATATTTGTAATAGTTTTCTTTAGAGGCCCTCGATGCCCAAGAACAAGACAATTTTGGGCCAACTGATCACTTACATCAGGTTTTGGGAGAGGAGAATCCTCGCAGAGTACGCAGCCGACCTAGGATAGCCCCCATGAGGTATTGGCCCTCCTCAGGTACGAGTTGTAGTGCCACCAAGCTGTACCATTTCAGGGAACATCCAGAACAGGCGAAAAAAAGGTCCATAGAGACGGAAGAATAGTATGTTAGGGAAAACAGTGAATTTATGAAATTTATTGAAGTTTTACGTCCAACACTTCCACTAGAGGCCATCCCAGCTTTTGAAGAATATATGTCATCAAAACGTTCTATATATGGTGCACCAAGTGGATGTTCTTGTGGTGGTCAAGGCAATGTCCATCCTGATGATGATGATGGATAGGAGTGTGATGCGGAAGAGGAGGGAGAGGAGGAGGGTGAGGCGGATAGCGAGGGTGAGGAGCAGGGCGAGGCAAATGGTGAGGGCGAGGATGAGGGTGAGGAGGACGGCATTGAAGAGGGCGAGGACGAGGATGAGGGTGATGATTATGGTGATTATGGTGATGGTGATGTGGGACAAGTTGATCCATTACATTTTTGACAAAAATTAATGAGATTTGATGTTTAATCTATTCTAGTTGTTGGTTTTATCTAGACCCGTAGTATAGTATTGGAGTTGAGTTATTTTTATATATTGTTTGTTTTCATTGATGTTGATGCCTTTTAGTGGTTGTGGTGTATCTTGAGAATGTTTATAGACTTTTGTGTGTTTAGGAACTCCCTGGATTGCCCCCTTCTTCCTGGACCATGGAAAACCCCTCCACCATCCACCTTAGACCCCAGATAGACCCTCGGACAGCGCCCCACCCTCCTCCGTGGTCCCCGGACAGCCCCCCGTACACCTCCCCCCCTCCCGGACCCCCCCACCCTCCTCCCTGGACTCCGGAGAGCCCCCGAACACCCCCCCCACCCTCCTCCCTAGACCCGCAGACAGTCCCCCCACCCTCCTCCTTGATTTCACATGCCTTTTTTTATTTCTCTGATCATTCAATGTTATTTAGGATTATTCCATTTTTGTATTTCTCGAATTATATGAATGTCTTGGTAGGATTATTAGCTAATTCTCATCAAATTCATGTGATGATATGCTTTAATTTGAATATAAAGACTTATTTTAAATTCTCCATGTTATGTGAATTATGCCTTATTTGATTTGGTTTACTTTTCAATTCTTAGGATAATATATGGGTTACATGTTAAGTACTCATGGATGGACTCGTCATGCCCAGGGAATTTAGACTTGAAATTGTAGGATGTAAGCTTTGGTTTGAAGGTGAGGGATACCAGGATTGTGTTGATACTTTAGGAAAATGATCCAAGGATCATTTCTCACATGTACGAGTCAACCCCGTATAAATCCAAGGTGTTTTGTGGCTGGTAGCACTCTAACTGTGTCTCTTTTGTTTAAAATGGATGGGATTTTAATCGAAAAGAACAATAGAAATGGGGAAAACCGTCCAAACACATTCGGATTCTATTTATACATTATCAACATGATCCATGGGTCATATGTGACATGTACGAGTCAACCCTGGCTCAATTCGAGTCACGGGGTGGTCAGGATAACTCTAAGTGTCTCTCTTATGTTTAAAATGGACACCATTTTAAGTAGAAACAGAAAAATGAACAAACAGATTCTGATTGTGTTGATACGTTAGCACAAAGATCGATGGGTAATATGTGACGTGTATGAGTCAACAGCTTCTGAATCCGAGGCACGGTGTGGCCGACACCAGTCGAAGTGTCTCACTTTTGTTTGAAATGGGTAACATTTTCAGTGAAATGTAAAACTGACAAACGGAAAACAAAAAAAACACATTTGGATTGGGTTGATACTTTAGGACAATGATCCATGGGTCATTTGTAACGTGTACGAGTCAACCCAGCCTCAATCCAAGGAATGGAGTGGCGGGCACCACTCAAAGTGTCTCTCTATAGTTTAAAATGGACTTCATTTTACTTGAAAACAACAAATGACATATGAAAAACCGACCAATCACATTATGATTATGTTGAAACTTTTGGAAAATGTTCCATGAGTCATTTTTGACGTGAACGATTCATCCCAGCCTCAATTTGAGGTGCGGAATGGCTAGCACCACTCAAAGTGTCTCAGGTGTATTTGAAATAGACTACATTTTAAATGAAAACAACAAATGACATACAAAAACCGACTAAACACATTCGGATTCAGTTGAAACATCAGGAAAACGATACATGGGTCATATGTGATGTGTATGTGTCAACCCATCCTCAATCCGAGGTGCGGAGTGGCTGACACCACTTGATGTGTCTCTCTATAGTTTAAAATGGACTTCATTTTGATTGAAAACAACATCTGACATACGGTAAACCGAACAAACACATTGAGATTCTGTTGAAACTTTAGGACAATGATCCATGGGAAATATGTGATGTGTACGAGTCAACCGCGCCTCAATACAAGTTGTAGTGTGGTCGGGATCACTATAAGTGTCTATCTCTTTTTTTTAAATGGACAACATTTTAGGTACATATGGAAAAACAGCCAAACATATTCTGATTGTGTTGATACATTAGAAAAATGATCCATGCATCATTTGTGACATGTACGAGTCAACCCCGCCTTAATCCGAGGCGCGGTGTGGTCAGCACCATTCAAAGTGTCTCACTTTTGATTGAAATGGATAACATTTTATGTGAAAAGTACAACTGATATAGGGAATACTGACCAAATGCATTTGGATTCAATTGATACATTAGGAATATGATCCTCGGGACATTTGTAATGTGTTCAAGTCAGCCCAGCCTCAATTCGAGGTGTATAGTGGCCAACCCCACTCAAACTGTCTCTCTATTGTTTAAACTGGACTTCATTTTAATTGAAAACATCAACTGACATACGGAAAACTAACCAAATGCATTCGGATTATGTTGATACATTATGAAAATGATCCCTAGGTCGTTTTTGACATTTATGAGTCATTATAGCTACAATCTAAGGCACGGAGTGGCCGACACCACTTGAAGTGTCTCTCTATAGATTAAAATGGACTTCATTTTAATTGAAAACAACAACTGACATACGGAAAACCAACCAAACGCAATTAGATTCTATTGAAACATTTGGACAACGTGTAGTCATTTTTGATGTGTATGAGTCAACCCCACCACAATCCGAGTCCAGGTGTTGCCGAAACCACTCAATGTGTCTCAGGTTTATTTGAAATAGATAACATTTTAAATGAAGACAACAAATGAAATAAGGAAAACCGACTAAATGCATTCAGATTTAGTTTAAACTTTAAGAAAACGATCCATGGGTCATATTTGATGTGTACGTGTCAACCTAGCCTCAATCCGAGGTGCGGAGTGGCCAACACCACTCGAAGTGTCTCTCTATAGTTTAAAATGGAGATCATTTTAATCAAAAACAACAACTAACATACGGTAAACTGAGAAAACGCATTCGGATTCTATTGAAACTTTAGTAAAACAATCCATTGGTCATATGTGACATTTAAATGTTAGCCACACCTTAATCCGAGTTGCAGTGTGGCCGAGATCACTCTAAGTGTCTCTCTTTTGTTTAAAATGGACAACATTTTAAGTACATATGGAAAACCGACCAAACAGACTCTAATTGTGTTGCTACATTAGCACAATGATCCATGGGTCATATATGATGTTCATGAGTCAACCCCGCCTCAATCCGAGGTGTATTGTGGCCGGTACCACTCAATGTTTATCTCTTTAGTTTAAAATGGACTTAATTTTAAGTGAAAACAACAACTGACATACGGAAAATCGATCAAACGCATTCAGATTCTGTTGAATATTTTGTACAATGATCCATGTGTCCTTTTTGATGTGTAAGAGTCATCATCTCCCCAATCCGAGGCATGGTGTGGCCGGAACCACCCAAATTGACTCTTTTCATTTAAAATAGTCTTCATTTTAACTGAAAACAATAAATGACACATGGAAAACCGAACAAATACATTCGGATTCCATTGAAAATTTCAGACAACAATCAATGGGTCATATGTGATGTGTACGATCAACCCCTCCTCAATACAAGGCCTGGTGTGGACATCACCACTCATAGTGTCTCACATTTATTTGAAATGGACAACATTTTAATTTAAAACAACTACTGGCATACGGAAATCCAACCAAACACATTCGAAATGTGTTGAAAGTTTATAAAAATTATCAATGGATCATATGTGACGTGTAAGAGTCATCCCTGTCTTAATCTGAGGCATGGTGTGACCGGAACCACTCAAAGTGTCTCTTTTTTTTTGAAATGAACAACATTTTAAGAGAAAAGAACAACTGACATACGTAAAATTGACCAAACACATTCTAAATGTGTTGATGCTTTAGGAAAACAATAAATGGGTCATATGTGACACATATAAGTCAACCCCACCTCAATCCGAGGTGCAGTGTGGCTGGCACCACTCAAAGTGTCTCTCTTTTGAATAAAAAGTACATCATTTTAAGTGAAAATAAAAACTGATATAAGGAAAACCAACCAAACACATTAGGAATACAATGAATCATTAGAAAAATGATCCATGGGTCATATGTGATGTTTTCAAGTCAACCCCGCCTAATTCGGAGGCGCAGTGTGGCCGTCACAACTCCAAGTGTCTTAGTTTTATTTGAAATGGACAACATGTTAAGTGAAAAGTACAAATGGAATATGGAAAACAAACCCAAAGCATTCCTATTCTATAGAAACAATAGTAAAATGATCCACGGGTCATATGTGATGTGTATGAGTCAACCACGCCTCAATCCATGGAACGGTGTGGCTAAAACCACTCAAAGTGTCTCTCTTTTGTTTCCAAAGGACATCATTTTAAGTGAAAACAACAACTAACATACGAAAAACCAACGAAACACATTTGAATTCCATTGAAACATTCAGAAAACGATCCATGAGTCATATGTGATGTGTACGAGTCAACCCCGCCTCAATCCGAGTCCCGGTGTGGCCGAAACAAATCAAAGTGTCTCACATTTATTTGAAATGGACAACATTTTAATTGAAAGCAACTAATGGCATATGGAAAACTGACCAATCACATTATGAATTTGTTGAACCATTATCACAATGATCACTGTTTAATATGTGACATGTAAGATTTAACCCTGCCTTAATCTGAGGCATGGTGTTGCCGGAACCACTCAAAGTGTCTCAATGTTTTTTTGGAAATGAACAAAATTATAAGTGAAAACAATAACTAGCATACGGAAAACTAACCAAACGCTTTCATAATATGTTTATATTTTAGGACAATGATCCATGGGTCATATGAAACGTTTAAGAGACAACCCCTCTTCAATTTGAGGAACGTTATGACCGGTATCACTCCAAGTGTATGTATTTTGTTTAAAATGAACATCATTTTTAGTAAAAACAACTGGTATACGAAAAACCGAACAAACGTATTCAGATTCTTTTGATACTTATTCAGTTTTTAATGTATTTTCTTGATAATTGATAATTTAATTATGTATGTATTCAATTATGAATTGAATTCTGGATTCCACATATAATTATCTTTTAAAATTTAAATTGAATTCTACATCAATTATGCTTGTTTATAATTACGTTATGAATTATGATTTAATTCTGGATGTGTATAGTTCAAGAATGAATTATATGTTAGATGTATATGAATTTGTTCTCTATATGTATTTCTTAGTTTTCTATTGATGGTTTAGTAATTGGAAAGGAGGAGAATGGACATCATTAGAGGCTGTTGTGCAAATTGCAGGCTGCTGTGCAATTTTCACAGCATAACCTATACCAACGGTTTCAAACCATTGGAATAGGCTTGTAATAACCCTATCCCAATGGTTTACAAACCATTGGGAAATGTTTCTATGGATTTTTTTCCAACGGTTCAATGATAACCTTTGGAAACAACCATTCCCAACGGTTTCTAAACCGTTGGGAAAGAGGTTATTTCTTTAGTTTTACCAACAATTTTGTGTAAATCGTTGGTAAAACTTCTGCAAACGGTATGGCCAAACAATTGGAATAGGTTAATTTTACTAACCTATACCAAAGGTTCTCTGTAAATCATTGGGATTGGTTTTCCCAATGGCTTACTTCCCCACGGTTTGGAGAACCATTGGTATAACATATACCAACGGTTCTGCATGCTTTTCCAATGGTTCAGAACTGTTGGGAAAGACACCATTTCGAATAGTGCCATCTATCAGATCTTGGGAAGGAGGTTTCATCACTAGGATTTGCTCAAGACCAAGCCCTATCTGAGTTTTAAAATGTGAAGCTTGAACGGAATCTCCTATGGGATATTTTCAAGATAATAGAAATCCCACTCAAGAAATTTTTTCCAAGACTGCCCAAGATTCTATCACAATTGCACACCTCACTCCTTGGTTCTATGAAGGTGTTATAAGAGGCTATGTAACAATTACTTTTTAAATTTTTGTAATCCCTTGGTATAAATAAAATTGTTATTTTATCATTCCTATTTTTGGAATATCCTTTCTTAATAAAGTATATGTTTAATGATGAAAAAGTTGATAACTTGATTTTAGAAGAAACAATTGTACTTTATAAATATTTCTCATACATAGAGGATTATTATGGAAAAATAAAGATCCTTTTCGACTTTCAAAGGTCAAAGTTAACCTAGGCTGAATTTTTCAAAAATTTACATGGAGTTTAAATTTTATAAATAGTTTTTTTTATGAATAGTATAAAAACATTTTATTATTAAATAAATTTTTCTTGTAAAATTATTTTTGAAAATTGGACATACATGGTTGCAATCATGGTGAATAGTGTTGTTCAATATGATCAATATAATTTTTTGGTGAATAGTAACATTAGCCTTTGATATATTAATGTTACCATATTGAATAATAATTTTTCCAATGGAATAATAACTTCACCGGTGGAGGTATAAATATATTTTATTCATCTTAAGTTGTAATGTGATTTAATAATATCATAGTATAAGTAAATAAATGTTTTAGAAATTATTAGTCACATAATACTATTTTATTTATATAATTTAATTTAAAATGAAATTAATTTTCAATAAATGGAGTTCAAATATGGATTAAAAATGTTGAAAAATAATTAGGGTGAATTTTTTGAATTTTTTAAAACTGTTGAATTTTCAGTGAACAATAAAAAATACAGTTTTGAGTTTCGTTTTGTTTAATGAAATAATTAATTATGTTGTAATTATGTAATAATTCTGGTAGAATTTTGAATATTATGATATGTTATGAGTTGTCCCTAGTGGCCGATACAATGGTAAAATATCATGGGAAATCCCATTGGTTTTCAAATACCACCGACGAGGTTTCCCTAGGAAATTTATTAAGTATTCTCTCACTTTTTTTTTAAATACCAACCCATTCATTCATTATATTCATTAAACATTCATCCTCAATGAATCTCTGGACCTTTTACCTCTCAAGGAGTCATCCCAAGGTTTCTTCAATCCCTTAAAGTTCACAAACCATTGAGTTTTTTATGTTACACTTAAATGTAAGGGAATCTTTCAGCCTCCTCTATTAGTTATGACTTATATTATGTAATATCTTCTAATTTCGATTTTTATTATGTGGGGGTATGTTGTTATTTATCATTATTTAGATCCATTTTATTTCCAATTTATTAAATACACTTTCTGCTCTCAACGAAAAATTTTCTAAAATATTAAGTGACGCTTGTTAGGTTAACAAATTTTTGTAAAATAAATTACATCTTCTCTTTTCTTTCAAGTTTACATTTCATGTGGCATCTCCTTGAAATATCCATTCCATGAACATAGTAATATGTTACCATGTACCTATACATTTTTATGAGTTATTTCTTAGTGAGTGACCCTTTTACCTTATCTTTTTAATGTTTTCCAAAACCATGTTACATAACTGTTATGCTGCAGAATTTTCGTCTCAAAATCTCTATTTTTTTCAACAAATTATCTTGTTCTATTTATGTGAATACACAAATATATTTTCATTTAAATAGTTATTAATCAATACATATAATTTATCTATTTTATTAGATAATTGACATAAATATAACACTCACTCACTTTCCCGTGGTAAGAAATAATATAATAATCTTATTTTTAAGCATTATTTAAATGTCAAGATTTTGACGTGAAACACATTTATTTTATTCTATTTTGGTTATTTATAAATTTTGTTATTATGATCCAGGTGGCTCACAAGAAAATAAAGACATATTATTGGTGCTTCCTAAGAGTACTCCAATTCATTGGGTAATTAATTTAGTCACTATAGATGATAAGTTTGATGATAACTTGGCGAATAACCTTGGTAAATGTTTCTACCACCTTGAGGACAGTCCTTGGTGAAATGTTCAAGAATGTATAAATTAAATATTTTCGCCATGTTTCCATGTTTTGTTTCAATTTATTATTTATATTATATAACTCTTTATCGTTCCATTACGATATCCCACATGTTCATATGGATATCGCTCAATATCACATGTAAATTGTTTCACTTATTTTCCTTACAGGGCCTTTGTAACGTCCTGTTACAAAAACCACCTAGAGAAACCCCGTACCGAGTTGGTCACAGAAACTCAAGCACATTTCCCCAAACGCCAGAGGCTGCTGACTAGATACGAGGGCCTTGGATGTGATTGTGGGGAAACAATGCCCTCATTAGTAGCGTACACAATGGAATTAAAACGAATATACAATAGCAGAAACAGTAATAATACCATACAGTAGTAAACAACAGAAAACTAAAGTTAAGAAACAAATGGATCACATATATAAATTATGGACGATAAATATTTCTAGAAAATCATCCAAACATGTCATAAATTTGAAATATAGTAGTAATCCAAAGTATAAAAGAAAAAATATACTTTCCTCAGCATCAGACGCCTCAGATTGGCGCCATGATCTCTAGCTCCAAAAAATTCAAGTACCTCAAGTATAAGGGTGTTTATCCTAATATATACCTGTAGAAATATAATATGTTTGGGCCCAAAATCATGACCCAAACATGGTGTGAGACTAAATCCTAGTAGGAAACCCCCAAAAGTTCTGTTCCTAATAGTCGGTGAATATATATATCATGGAAGATGTAAAAAGAGGAGTAAACATTCTTACAGTTCAATTTCATTCAAATTCATATAACAAGTAAGAAGCTAATCAAATCAGGTGACCCTCTTGGGGTACTCACATCCTAACCCCTCTGGTTCAAATAAGCAAGAACAAGCATGTAGCTAAATAGAAATGGTAACCCTCTAGGAAATACACACTTCTTAACCCCTCTGGTTCAACCAAACAATGTACCAGCAACAATCTGGGATGTACACACATTCTGGCCCCTCTCGTTCAGCTTATGCATAGACACTATGAGGAAGAACGTTGTGTCAATTCCATCAATAGTCTCTTATCAATTACTAAATGTGCTCTGGGGATACACTTATGTGACATTCCCGATGTGGCCCGCATCGAGTATCTAAAAACACATTGAGTAATCACTTACATAAATTACCCCTTTGGTCTCGTATTGTAATAGTAAAAACAAGCATTTTGAAGAATCCCTTACATACATCTTTTCTATGACCTACTACATCAGATTTTCATGGCCCTGTGCGAGTCAACTAGTACAAAAATGTGCATCGGCCAATGTAAACTTCAATAACTACATGGCTAACAGTCTACAACATAATAGCATGTAATAAAATACAAACACTTCATCCTATAACACTAGGCATGGGAAATAGGCAAGGTAGCCTAATAGGCTAAGTAAGACCAAACTGTCCTAAACAGTACATGCATGGTCAAACATTTCCAAAGCATAGAAATTAACCCTATTATCATTCAATTATCCTCTACTCAAGAATACAAGCATAGAATGCAAATAAAAGGAGTAAAACAGTAAACACGCAATACCACGTTCAAGGGTATTGAGGAATGTTTGACATATAACTCAAAGACATTCTACAGAAAGGAACAAACCACTTACCTTGGTGTTGTTGGATGATTATACGCAAACCTCAGGCCTTGAATCTTCCATGAACGCCATATATCTATAAAAATTTATATAATTTTCAATAGTGGATAACTTTAGAAAGATGAAGAATCAGTAAACAAAGATCTAAAAGAATGAAGAGCATACTGAGGCGATCCCAATGAATTTTTCAGTGGTCGATTCAGAGAACAGATGCTTTATTTGGGGCTTGAAGAAAGATCATGATCATACAGTCACTCTTGGATAGACTAGACCAAGAAGGAGACGGTTCTGTCTATCATACATGACCCTAATACGTTTTTTAACACCCCAATATTTCGTAGTATGTTATTTTTTTCAAAGTAATTCAATAACTTGCACTATATGCAACACTGAGATCAAGCACACCACGACTTACCAAACTAGCTGTTTAAAAGCAGTTGTGAATAGTATTTACTGAATTTTGAACTTTATATAATACTTATTATTTTAGAATCCATATTATGAGTTTCTTAGATAAAATTAAAGAAGAAATTCAATTTTTTATATAAAATAAGTATTAAAAAAAATGCTATTTTACCGCCTTCTAATGGAGACCCCTTTTTAAATCCAATATTTTAAACTTATATATATTCAAGATGGCTACATAAATTTATTCTTATGAATGGGGAAATCAAAATTTACTTTGTGTATGTTTTTGGAATTTTTCTGTTAAAGTTCATATTTTAATAAATAGTGAAAAATATTCAAAAGTGCATTTTAATATAATTTATTTACATGGTTAGATTATCTATATAATAGGTTTTAGAGTTTAATTAAAATGTATTTTTACCATTTAATCCAATTTTGTTTATTATAATTAATTTCACTTTGAAAATGGAAAAAAACAAGTATAAATCTATTGATAGTTATTGTTTATTAAAAACACGCTATCTGTTTTAACAACGGGAATTAATAATATATTAATTAATACCACTTCTATGTTTGGAATTTAGCAAAATAGACATCATTTATGACTTCGGAATATCAAATATAGCTCAGTCTGAATTGTTGATATTTTTATGAAAAGGTCAATTTTTGATGAATAGTGAAACCACTTAGTAGTTGATAAAAAATAGATTTATTCATTTAAATGAATTTTTACCACTTCTGGGAATTGAATTTCAAAAATACGACATGCATGGTTGTTGATATTAAGTAAAATGTGGTTCAATAAGTTGAAAATAATATTTGATGAATAGTAACTTTTGACTTTTATTTACCACGATTAAAGGTAAATATGGTAATTAAATGTAAAAGGAATATTGTAATAATTCAAAATTACATTAACACATGTCCTACCCTTATTGAATGAGTAATTCCAGACCATGGGCATCCTTGAGTCGATTTTGGGACCCCATGGAGCTACTTATTAATAATAATGACACATTAGATTAATTAATTTAATGTTAAGGAAAAATTGTCATAAAAAATCTTTTAGTAAATAATTTTTATACGGTGTTATATAAGAAATATTTTTGACTATAAATATTCTTGGGAAATATATTATGATTTCCGACATCATGGTAAATTTTTTAATTTTTAAACATCTAATAAGTTAAATTATTTATGACACAATAATGATGAAGTATTTAAATCATTAATAAATGATTTAAATAAATTAGGTTATAAATATTAAAATAATATCCAAAGCATTTCCAATTCTTATTTAATGATTTTATTTCTTCCATGTGTCATTTTATCTTCTACCCTAATGATTTTTGGATCTTTATAAAATGAACATCAATATATAATAAAATAATATTTTCACACATTCCTAAAGATCCCCTCCTCCCCTTATAAAAGGTGATAACTTCTAACCAACTCATCACACCTCTCATGCCTTTACACTCGTCAAAACTCGGCCAAATTAACTTTTCTACATCCCTCTCCTCCTCGTAGAATCCTTAGCTTAGTCAGAAGGCACTTTAATAAGTCATTTTGGTTCAAACCAATAGAATATACCCAAATTAAATGTAAAAATTTCCCTTAACTTCTTTTTTATTTTACATCTCCATCCCCTAACATCATTTTATTCCATTATTTTATAATAAAACCAGTATTCTAAATATACTAGTATTTTGTTATGAGATGGATTCGAAATACAATTAAACACACCACTATCTAATGGTGGAATAACATAATGTTTATGTGGATGGAAAAGTAACGCTTCACGAAACGATGATTGTTCAATTACCTTATACAACATCTCACGGTGGCCATTATGACGGAACTGTATTTATATATGATATATATTATGTTTATTTTTTCTGCTTGTTTTTTTATTTTTCTTTTTTATCATACTATAATGATTTCCATTATGGGTAAATGTGATAATTTCATTTGAGGAGGTGCGGACTACCACCCCCTCAAAGTGATATGACTCCTTAACACCATATGTGGGACGTATAAAGGATGGAGTTAATGATATTATATATTATATTATACTGGAATTATAATATAACTATGTATAATTATGTTTTAATTCCATTAAAATAAGAAATATAAATGAAAGTAGCGTTCATTCATATGTACGACTTACCATCTCAAGGAACGGGGAATTTCATTTCTTACCCCAAAATGATATGTACTGGTATAAATACATATATATACTGGATATATATGATATATATGATATCTAAATCATTAATATCATTCTATATAAAATGAAATTTTGACCATGTGAACAACTTGTAACTATAAGATGTTCGTTTTTGACTAAAGTGCCTAATATCGAGTAATTATAAGTTGTTCATTTTTACTCAAGTGAAAAATATCGACAAAATGATAGTTATTAAATAAAATTAATAGAAAATATTTATAACATGGTAATAAGTGATATGAAGGGAATAATAAACTTGAAAAGGTTTCTTAAGCACGTATAAATTATCTTTAGTTTATTATTCAGGATATTAAAGAACGAACGGGTCAAGTTGGACACGAGGTAAGGGGTTTTCATCTCACTCCTTATTCCAGTGAGATTCAAGCTACATTGCCAATATTTTTTGTGTGTGGTGTATGTCCTTCCCATAATTGTATTATTTGAGAGATATACTTAAATTTATGTGTATTTACATCTTCATTGTATTATACTTCTTACATGGGGTGTATGTTTCATAAGTTTCAAAATTTGTAAGGGTTAATTTCAGAGTCTCTTAATTATCTGAGTATATTTTTATGTAAATATATGATGGGACATATTTATTATCCATGTACATGTTTCATAAAAGAGTTTTCAACGGGATTATTTTTAAGGTAGTTCTTTACTAAAACAACATTTTAAATGTTTTAAATATTTATTCTTCTAAATAGTTCTCATTAATGTCCACGTTTTCAAAATAGTTTAAGGATTTATTTATATGGACATGAATGTTTTTAAAATGTTAATTCATTTTATAACATTCAAAATGTTTTGGGACATTGATTCAAACATTTCTTTAAATGTATTCCTTTATAAATTGTGCGACTTTTAAATGTTTTCATGAAAAAGAGATATTTCTCTAAAAGAGTTTTAAAAATCAATTTCATTTATTTCAACATCCATTGATGGATTTTAAACTTGATTGAAGTGGATTTATGATGATACAAAACATCCATATTGTGTTGAAGGGTTTTTGATATGTTTGACAGTGGATATTCTATTTTTATACCATTCATTGTTTATGGTTAACGTATTGACATTTCTTATTCTAGTTTTAATCCGAATGTGTATGTTATATTTCAACCTTTTTATATGAGAAATGTATTATATTAAGTAAGTGATTTGTGGAAACCTTTATAGATCCTCGATTCATCGGTAGGTCTCATGAGACCACTAGAAGTGGAATTGGGCAAGGACTATAACAATTTGATATATGGTTCTGGCCGAGACCTTACTCATTTTTAGACATCTTGGTCGAGGTCTTGAAAAAATGTTTCAGAATGTCTGACATTATACATTCCCCCATTATGATTATAATATTGATGGTTTATGTGGTCATTTGACTAGTATAATACACATGATTATGTTTTATTATGGCATTATTTACACATCTCATATTCCTACCATAAAATTATTAATGATTATTTTTGGTAATGGAATGTGGTTTCAATTATTCACAACGCTTAATATTTAGGTCATCTTCCACTGTATTGCTTACCCTTACTTAGCATTTGAGCTCACTCATTTCTATGTTTTATTTTTCCTAGGATTCTAAGAAGTGTATTTTGATTGATATGCTGGATTAAGATAAGGGAATAATGGGACTCATAAAAGAGTATTTATGTTGTGTTGTATGTTATAAAGTGTAATGTAACATTCATGTGTATAATATATTTTTCAAGATATCTAAACTGATTGGTCCTTCATGACATGATTCCTTATAATGATGCCAATGTTTTGTAATAATGAACCGACTCTAGGTAACTAGGGTCTGGGCATTACATTTGGTATTAGATGAAGTTTAGCAATAGCCATGGAAACTAGATTTATTTAAACTATGATTAGTACACATATCCCTAATATAGACTTTGAGGATTAGTATAGAATAACTTCATAGAATTTTGGTAATGTATATATTTTGTTAGTTTTCCAAGAAAATACATCCTTGTCTAGATACGAGAAGGTAGAGGCGGATCTGGCACATATGTACCTAGGGGGAAAACCCAAAAAACCCTCTTTGAGCTATACTCGAATGAGAACTGGTGCACGACAACGGGCCTTGCTGCACTCTTGGTTACGACACTCCCGAGGGATATTCTTAGGATAATTCTAATTTTCTTTACAAATCATTATAAAGTATTTATGAGTATATATCTCCTCAAAGAAAATATATTTTTTATTGAGTATTATATCCATAAACTATTCAATTTACATTAGGTATTTTACAAGGTTAGAATTATTAATTTCCATACACAAACTGACCTAGTATATGCCATTGTAATGAAATGGAACCCAGTAGAAAGAATGTGAACTCCATCAATACGTATGATCCAAAGAGTAAGAAGAATCATATCTTTCGAGCTGTTACGTAAAAATTTAGAAGGGATATAGTCACCCATTAATTCTTAACATATGATGAAATAGTATCATTTGTTAATAGGATAAGTATATAATTCTCGGAGTTCTATGGATTCGAAGGGAAGCAAGAGAATAAAAGGATGGAAGAGAGAAAGATGGATAAAGGGAAGATGGAAAAGAAGGATTTTCCCATATGTAATAAATGTGGAAATAATTACATGGGTAAATGATTCAAGGGAATGAGAGTTTGTTATATGTTTGGAGAAAATTGACACAAAGTATGTGATTGCAGGGGTAAGAACCAATGTTTCCAATGTACAATGCTTAATCTGTAAGGAGTTGGGACACTACGCGAATCAATGTCCAAATCATTAGAGTATTCCCCAAATGCTGCTATTTGATAATAATAAAGTTATTATACTACCGAAGATGAAGATGAATGTTTAGATTTCTTATGTTGTTATTAAAGTATTGTGTAATTTTAGTATTGTATTAATGATGTGTATTTTTTAAGAATTATAGATTATATAAGGATTGTACTGTAGTACTATTTCTCTAAGGACTTGAGATTGTGTGGAACCAAGAAAAGTGACTCAATTGCAGGTTAAATTTTTGTAAAATATATGGTTGAGAGAAAGATAAACCATAATATGGTTCTGATATTGAGGTAGTGATTTTTGAATAATACATGATTGATTTGGATAAATTATATTGGATATTCCTGACTACCTTGAAACTGATTAATTATTTGTATATTACATCATTGTTGCAGTTTACAACATTTTTGGATAGAAGTAGTATATCCAGTATTATATAAGGAATAAGAGAGCATGGATATAATCAATAAGGTTATATGGTAATTTAGGATGTTAAAGTGCTTTAAAAGAATACATGATTAGGTGTTCACATGTTATTATGTGGAAAAAAGGATATTCATTGTGTTTACCTACCTTACAAATCTTGGACTGTGATTTTGGACACAAGTAATTTGGATAATTCTAGTTTGAGATAATTTTTTGATTTCCATAAAAAGGACATCCCGGAGGTCGGGCGGCAACTCGTCGTGTTCGACAAGGCCACGAGACTTGTACCCGCAATCGTAGGGTGATAACAGTGTATCACCCACCACTAGACCTAGTGATGTTCTGGATTGATTAATGTAGTTTTTTTTAAAGGTCTGGTTGATGAATTATAAATTCATTTTTTTGAACACTATACGAATGAGATAAATATAATTTTTATAAGTTATGTTATCTTTTATAGAGAAAGATGGGATTTTGGTAGAAATTAGTTAAAGGATGGAACCCTAATTTTCAAGTATATATATATTGTTTCATTATCATATTCTATGAAGAAATTAATTCTTAAAAAATAGGTAAGGGATCCTAAAACTAAAAATGTGTTATCCTAATACCTTATGCTTTGATGAACCGATAATATTTGAAATCATTATAGATTGATGGATTTGAGGCCCTCGATTATACAATTGTTTGTGTCTAATGACCTCAATCACTCCCTATAAATATTTACGTTTTTCCTCTAATTATGTTTTTCTAATTGCAACCAATGTTCTCTTAATCGATATCATAATTTTGTGGTGACTTTTTGATTCCCTTTTTCATCTTTTTAAGACTAAATCTTATTAACACAATTTCTGAAGTGGGTTTTATGACAAAGGTATTTTATACTTTCAACCTATTATTTTCGAAGAACAATTTCAAATTACAAGACTGAATTAATTCAAGGAGGGAAGAATGTAACACTCAAATATTTCATTGTACATTATTTCTTCAATGTAATCCAGTAACATGCACTACACGCAAAACCGAGTTCAAGCGCACCACGACATAAAAAACTAGCAATTAAAAAGCGGTTATGAATAGTATTAACTTCATTTTGAACTTTCTATAATCCTTATAATTTTATAATCCATATTATGAGTTTATTAGGCATAATGTAATAATAAATTCATTTTTTCAGATAAAAGATGTATTTTAAAAAAAATAAAAATTTACCACTTTTTAATGAAGAACCCTTTTTAAATACAATATTTTAAACTTATATATATTCAATTTGAATAAATAAATTTATTCTTTAGAATGGGGACATGAAAATTTACTCGGTGTCAATTTTTGAAATTATTCTGATAAAGGTCATTTTTAATAAATAGTGAAAAATAATAAAAAGTGCCTTTTAATATAATTTATTTATGTGGTTAGATTATATTTTTAATTGATTTTAAAGTGTACTTTCAATATAGTTTTATCATTTAATCCAATATCTTTATTGAAATTATGTTCACTTTGAAATTGGACATTAAAAAGTATCAATCTTTTGATAGTTATTGTTTCTTAAAAACATGCTATTTGTTTTAACAACGGGAATTTATTTTATATTTATTAATGACTCTTCTGTGTTTTGAATTTAGAAAAACTAGACATCATTTTTTAATTCATAATATCAAATATAGCTTCAGTTGAATTTTTGGTATATTTCTGAAAAACATCAATTTTTGATGAATAGTGAAACCACTTAGTAGTAGTTAAAACATTGACTTTTTCTTTTAAATGAAATTTTACCACTTATGCGAACTGAATTTCAAAAATTTTACATACATGGTTGATTTTATTAAGTAAAATTTGGTTCAATAATATGAAAATAATTTTTGGTGAATAAAATGCTTTGGCTTTTATTTACCGCAGTTAAAGGTAAATAGGGTAATTAAAAGAAAAAAATACTGTGTAATAATTCAAAATTACCTTAACACAGATCCTATCCTTATAGTATGAGTAATGGCCGACCATGGGCATCATTGGGTCCATTTTGGGACCCCATGTAGCCACTTATGAATGATAATGACACATTAGATTAATTGATTTAAAGTAAAGGCAAAATTGACAAAAACAAAAATATTTTAGTAATTAACATTTATATGGTGTTATATAAGAAATATTTTTGACTATAAATATTCATTGGGAAGTTAAAATGATTTAATAAATCATGGTATTTGTATTATAATTTTTAAACATATAATGAATTAAATTAGTTATGGTACAATAATGATGCAGTGTTTACCTCACTAATAAATGATTTAAATAATATACATTATTAATATTATAATAATATCCAAAACATATCCAATTCTTATTTTATGGTTCTATTTCTACAATGAGTCATTTTATCGTCGACCCTAATGATTTTTGGTTCTTTAGAAACCAAATATCAATATATAATAAAATAATATTTTCACATTTTCCTAAAGAGCCCATCATCCCCCTTATAAAAGGCGACCACATCTAACCAATTCATCGCACCTCTCAAGCCTTTATTCTCGTGCAAACTCTGCCCAATTAATCTCCCTACATCCATCTCCTCATCCTATAAGCCTTACCTTAGGCATAAGGAACTTCAAGAAGTCATTTTGGTTCAAACCAAAGGAAGTTACCCAAATTAAAGGTCACAATTTCCCTTAACTTCTTTTCTTTTATTTTACTTCTCCAACCCCTAAACTCATTTTATTCCTTTATCTCATAACAAAACCAGTATCCTAAATATACTAGTATGTTTTTATGATATTTATTCCAAATACACTTACACACACCATCATCTAATGGGTGAAGAACATAATGTTTCTGTGGATGAAAAAAAAAACGACTCACGAAACGATGATTGTTCAGTTACCTTATACCACCTCTCATGGTGGCCATTATGATGAAACTGTATTTATATATTATATATATTATGTTAATGTTTTCTTCAGGATTCTATATTTTTCTTTTTTATCATACTATAATTATTTCCATTATGGGTAAATGTGATAATTTCATTTGAGGAAGTGTGGACTACCACCCCCTCAAAGTGATAAGACTCGTTGATACCATATGGGGGACATATAAAGGATGTATTTAATGATATTATATATGATATTATACTGGAATTATAATATACTTATGTATAATTATGTTTTAATTCAATTAAAATAATAAATAGAAATGAAAGTAGCACTCAGGCGTACGTATGGCTTACCGTCTCCATGAACGGTGCATTTCATTTCTTACCCCAAAATGATATTTACTGATATAAATAAAAATATATACTGGATATATATGATATATATGATATATAAATCATAAATATCATTCTACATATAATGAAATTTTGACAATGTGAACAACTTGCAACTATAAGCTGTTCATTTTTTACTCCAGTGCCAAATATCGACAAAACGAACGTTATTAACTAAAATTATTAGATAATGTTTATAACATTATAATAAGTGAAATTAAAGGGAGTAATAAACTTGAAAAATTTTCTTAAGCATGTATAAATTATCTTTAGTTTATTATTCAGGATATAAAATAACGTACGGGTCATCTTGGACATGAGGTCAGGGGTTTTCATCTCACTCCATATTCTAGTGAGATTCATGCTATATTATAACTATTTAATTTTTGTGGTGTATTTCCTTCCCGTAATTGTATTATTTGTTTAATACACTTTAATTTACAAGCATTTACATCTTCATTGTATTATACTTCTTTCACGTGGTGTATGTTTCATATGTTTCCAAATTAGTAAGGGTTAATTTCACACTCTATTATCTGAGTATATTTTTACATAAGTATCTATTGGGACATAATTATTATCCATGTACATGTTTCATAAAAAAGTTTTCAAAGGGATTTTTAAGGAACTTCTTTACTAAAACAACATTTTAAATGTTTTAAATATTTATTCTTCTAAATCGTTCTCATTAATGTCCAGGTTTTCCAAATGGTTTTATTGATTTATTTATATGGACATGAATGTTTATAAAATGATAATTCCTTTGAAAAGTTTCAAAATGGTTTGGGACACTTGGATTCAAAATTGTCTTTAAATGTATTCCTTTTTAAGTTGTGAAACTTTTAAATGTTTTCATGAAAAATAGATATTTCTCTCAATGAGTTTTACAAATCAATTTCATCTATGTCAACATCCATTGATGGATTTTAAACTTGTTTGAAGTTTATTTATTATGATACAAAACATCCATATTGTGTTGAAGGATTTATGATATGTTTCACTAAAGATGTACTATTTTTATACCATTTATTTTTTATAGTAAACGTATAGAAATTTTGTTTTCTAGTTTTAATACGAATGTTTATGTTATATTTTATCCTTTTCATATGAGAAATATATTGGATTTAGTAAGTGATGGTTAGAGACCTCTATAGATCCTCGATGCATCAGTAGGTCTCATGAGACAACTAGACATGGAATTGGTCAAGGCCTTTCCAAATTTAATATATGGTTTTGGCGGAGGCCTTAATCATTTTTAGACACCTTGGTCGAGGTCTTGACAAAATGTTTCAGAATGTCTGGTATTATACATTCCCTCATTATGATAATAATATTGATGGTTCATGTGGTCATTCGACTAGTAGAATACCCATGATTATGTTTTATTATGGAATTATTTACTCAGCTCATATTCCTTCCATAATAGTATTCATTCTTATTATTAGTAAAGGCATGTGGTTTCAATTAATCACAATGCTTAATATTTATGTCATCTTCTGCTGTATTGCTTACCCTTACTAAGCATTTGAGATCACCCATTTCTATGTTTTATTTTTCCTAAGATTCCAAGAAGTGTATTTTAATTGATATTCTAGATTAAGCTGAGGTAATAATAGAGTTCATAAAGGATTATTTATGTTGTGTTGTATGTTATGATGTGTAATGTAACATTCCAGTGTATGATCTATTTTCCAAGACTGCTAAACCAATTGGTCCTTTAAGACATGATTCCTTGTAATCATGCCAATGTTATGTAATAATACACCGACTCTGGGTAAATAGGGTCGGGGCGTTATAGTTGGTATCATAGGAAGTTTAGCAATAACCATGGAAACTATATTTAGATAAACAATGATTAGTACTCATAGCCCTAAGATAGACTTTGAGGATTAATATAGAGTAACTTCCTTGAATTTTGGTAATGTAGAGATTTTGTGATTTTTCCAAGAAAATACATCCCTATCTAGATACGAGAAGGTAGAGGCGGCTTTAGAACAGATGTATCAAGGGGTAAAACTCGAAAACACTGCTTTGAGCTAGATTCGAACGGGAACCAGTGCATGACAACATGTCTTGCTGCACTCATGGTTAAAAGACACCCGGGGGATATGCTAGGATAATTCTAATTTTCTTTATAAATTATTATAAAGGATTTATGAGTATATACCTCCTCAAATAAAATATATTTTTGATTGTGGATTATATCCATAAACCGTTCAATTTACATTAGGTATTTTACAAGTTTGTAATTATTCATTTCAATACACAATGTGACCTAGTGTATGCCATTGTTATGAAATGGCACCTAGTATAAGGAATGTGAACTCTAGCAATACGTATGATCCAAAGAGTAGGAAGTATCATATCTTATGAGCAATTTTGTAAAAATTTAGAAGGGATATAGTCTCCAATGTATTATCAACATTGGAAGAAATAGTATCATGTGTTAATAAGATAATTAAAGAATTCTCTGAGTTCTATGGATTCAAAGGGAAACAAGAGAAGAAAAGGATAGAAGAGACAAAGCTGTATAAAGGGAATAGGGAACATAAGGATTTTCCCATATGTGATAACTATGGAATGAATAACCTTGGAAAATGATTGAATGGAATGGGAGTTTTTTATAAGTGTGGAGAAAATGGACACCAAGTATGTGATTGTTGATTTATGAAAAAAAGTTTCCAATGTACAATGCTTAATCTGCAAGGAGTTGGGACACTACATGAATAAATGTCCAAATCATTAGAGTATACCCCAAATGCTGCTATTTGATAATAATAATGTTATGATACTACCGAAGATAAAGATGAATGTTTAGATTTCTTATGATGTTATTATTGTATTGTGTCATTTGAGTATTGTATTAATGATGTACATGTTATAAGAATTATAGAGTATATAAGGATTGTATTGTAGTAATATTTCACTAATGACTTGAGATTGTGTGGAACCAAGAAAAGTGACTCAATTGCAGGTTAAATTTTTGGAAAATATTTGGTTGAGAGAATGATAAACCATAATAAGGTTCTGATACCGATGTTGTGATTTTGGAATAAAATATGATTGATTTGGATAAATTATATAGGATAGTATTTACTACCTTGAAACTGATTAATGATTTTTATATTCCATCATTGTTGGAGTTTACAAATTTTATGGATAGAAGTAGTATATCCAATATTCTATAAAAAATAAGAAAGCATGAATATAATCAATAATGTTATATGGTAATTTAGAATGTTTAAGGGTTTTAAAAGCATACATAACGAAGGTGTTGACATGTTATAATTATGAAAAAATGATCTTCATTGTGTTTACCTTCCTTATAAATTTTGGAATGTGAGTTTTGATAGAAGTAATTTGGATAATTCTAGTTTGAGATAATTTTAGGATTTCCATAAAAAGGATATCCTGGAGGTCGGGTGGCAACTCGTCATGTCCAACAAGGCTACGAGACTTGAACTCACAACCGAAGGGTAACAATGGTGTATCACCCACCCCTGGCCCACATGATGTCCTTGATTGATTAATGTAGTTTTTTAAAGGTATGGTAGATGAATTATAAATTCATTTTTTTGAACCCTATATGAATAAGATAAATATAATATATTTTTTAAGTTATATTATCTTTTAGAGAGAAAGATTGTTTTGTGGTAGAAATTAGTGAAAAGGATGGAACTCTACTTGTCAAGTATATACATATTTTTTCATTCTCTTATTCTATGAATAAATTAATTCTTAAACATTAGGTAAGAGATCCTAAGACTAAAAATGTGTTATCCTAATACCTTATTCTTTGATGAACTGATGATATTTTAAATTATCATAGATTGATGGATTTGAGGCCCTCAATTCTACAATTGTTTGTGACTGATGGCCTCTATCACTCTTGATAAATAGTTACGGTTTTCCTCCAATTATGTGTCTCTAATTGCAAAAAATGTTCTTCTAAACGAGATCATAATTTGGTGGTGACTTTTTAATTCCCTTTTCCCTCTTATTAAGACTAAATATTATTAACCCAATTTCTGATGTGGGTTTTCCCACAAATGCATTTTCTATTTTAAACATTTTATTTTCGAAGAACAATTTCAAATTTGGAGGAGTCAATTTATTGATATAGGGAAGAATGTAACAACCCAAGATTTCATAGAACATTATTTCTTCAAAGTAATCCAATAACATTCACTACATGAAACACCGAGTTCAAGCACACCACGACTTAACAAACTAGCAGTTAAAAAGTGGTTATGAATAGTATTAACTGAATTTTGAACTTTATATAATCCTTATAATTTTATAATACATATTATGAGTTTATTATACATAATGTAAGAACAAATTCATTTTTTCAGATAAAAGACGTATTTTTTAAAAAAATGCAATTGTATCGCCTTTTAATGAAGACCCCTTTTTAAATACAATATTTGAAACTTATATATATTCAATTTGACTAAATAAATTTATTCTTTAGAATGGGGACATGAAAATTTACTTTGTGTCAATTTTTGGAATTATTCGGATAAAGTTCATTTCTAAAAAATAGTGAAAAATATTCAAATGTTCTTTTTAATCTAATTTATTTATATTGTTTGATTATATTTTTAATTGGTTTTAAAGTGTAATTTAAATATATTTTTATCATTTAATTCAATTTTGTTTATTTAAATTATGCTCACTTTGAAATTGGACGTAAACAATTATCAATCTTTTGATAGTTGTTGTTTCTTAAAACCACGCTATTTGTTTTAACAACGAGAATTTTTTTTTAAATTTATTAATGCCACATCAATGTTTTTAATTTAGAAAAATGGACATCATTTTTTAATTCATAATATATAATATATCTTAGGCTGAATTTTTGGTATTTTTCTGAAAAAATCAATTTTTGATGAATAGTGAAACCACTTAATAGTAGTTAAAAAACTGACTTTTTCATTTAAATGAAATTTTACAACTTCTGTGTATTTAATTTTAAAAATCCGACATACATGGTTGTTGTTAGTATGCAAAATGTGGTTCAATAAGATGAAAATAATATTTTGTGAATAGTAACTTTTGGCTTTTATTTACCGCCGTTAAAGGTAAATAGGGTAATTCAAGGAAAAAAGAATGTTGTAATAATTCAAAATTACCTTAACTCATATCCTAACCTTATAGTATGAGTAATGGCCGACTATGGTCATACTTGGCTCCATTTTGGAAGTCCATGGAGCCACTTATGAATGATAATGACACCTTAGATTAATTAATTTAAAGTAATGACAAAATTGAAATAAACAAAACTCTTTTAGTAATTAATTTTTATATGGTGTTATCTAAGAAATATTTTGGACTATAAATATTAATTGTAATTCTGAAATAAAGTACTACATAATGGTATTTTTTTATAATTTTTAGACATGGAATAAATTAAATTATATATAACACAAAAGGATGCCGTACATACCTATTTAATAAATGATTTAAATAAATTAGATTATAAATATTTAAATAATATCCAAAAAATGTCCAATTATTATTGGATGATTTTATTTCGACCATGAGTCATCTTATCATCTGCCCTAATGATTTTTGGATAGTTAGAAACTGAATATCATTATATAATAATGTAATATTTTAACATTTTCCAAAAGAGCCCCTCCTCCCCCTTATAAAATGAGACCACTTCTAAACAATTCCTCACACCTCTCATGCCTTTAATCTCATCCAAAATATGTCAAATTAACCTCCCTAGTCCTTATACTCCTCTTAATGTCCTTACCATATAAAGAAGGCACTTCAAGAAGTCCTTTTGGTTCAATCCAAAAGAAGTTACCCAAAATAAATGTAACAGTTTCCCTTAACTTATTTTCTTTTATTTTACTTCTCCAACCCCTAAACCCTTTTTATTCCTTCCATTTATAACAACAACAGTATCCTCAATATAATATTACGTTGTTATGATAAGGATTCTAACAACACTTATACACACCTCCATCTAATGGGTGAAGAACATAATGATTCTGTGGATGGAAAACTAAGGCCTCATGAAACGATGATTGTTCAATTACCTCCTACCGCCTCTCATGACGGAAATTATGATGGAACTAATTTATATATATGATATATAGTATATTTATGTTTTCTTCATGCTTCTGTATTTTTATTTTATCACATACCTTGATGGTCTCCATTATGGGTAAACGCGATAATTTAATTTGTGGATGTGCGGACTACCGCCCCCTCAAAGTGATATGACTTGTTAATAACACATGTGGGATGTATAAAGGTTGGAGTTAATGATATTATATATGATATAATACTAAAATTATAATATACGTATGTATGAATATGTTTTACTTCAATTAAAATAAGAAATAGATATGAAAGTAGCATTCATGCATACGTACGGCTTACCGTCTCCATGAACGGTGCATTTCATTTCTATCCCCAAAAAGATATGTACTGCTATAAATACATGTATATACTAGATATATATGATATATATTATATATAAATCATGAATATAATTCTGGATATAATTAACCTTTGACCATGTGAACAACTTGTAACTATAAGATGTTCATTTTTGACTCATGTGCCAAATATCGGCAAAACGAACGTTATTAACTAAAATGATTACATAATGTTTAAAAGATTTTAATAAGTGAAATATATGGAATAATAAACATGAAAAGGGTTCTTAAGCAACTAGAAATTAACTTTAGTTTATTATTCATGATATTATATAAAGGACAGGTCAAGTCAGACACGAGGTAAGGGGTTTTCATCTCAGTCTTTATTCTCGTGAGATTCATGCTATATAGACACTATCTACGTTTGTGTGGGGTATATGCTACCCATTATTGTATTCTTTGTGTAATACACTTTAATTTATATGTATTTACATATTCATTTCATTATACGTCTTTCATGGGGTGTGTGTTTTATAAGTTACTAAATTTGTAAGGGTCAATTTCATAATCTCTTTATTATTCAAGGTTGTTTTTACGTAAGTATCTACTGGGACATATTTATTATCCTTGTACATGTTTCATGAAAGAGTTTTCAAAGGGATTTTTAAAGATACTTAATTACTAAAACATCATTTTAAATGTTTTAAATATTTATTCCTCTAAATCGTTCCCATTAATGTCCATGTTTTCAAAATGGGTTTTAAGGGTTTATTTATATGGACATGAATGTTTTTAAAATGTTAATTCCATTGAAAAGTTTCAAAGTGGTATGGGACACATTAAATCAAAAATGTCTTTAAATGTCATCCTTTTTAAACTGTTCTACTTTTAAATGTTTTCATGAAAAAGGGATATTTCGCCCAAAGTGTTTTATAAATCAATTTTATCTATATCAAAATCCTTTGATGGATTTTAAACTATTTTGAATTTGATTTAGTATGATAAAAAACTTCCATATTGTATTTATTGTTTTGTGATATGTTTGAATTTGGATGTGATATGTTTATACCATTCATGGTTTATGGTTAATGTATTGAAATTTTGTATGCTAGTTTTAATACGAATGTTTCTGTTATATTTAATCCTTTTCATATGAGGAATGTATTGGACATAGTGATTGATGGGTAGAGCCCGCTATAGCTCCTCAATTCGTTGGTAGGTCTCATGAGATAACTAGATGTGGAATTGGTCAAGGCCTTTCCAAATTAGATATATGGTTTTGGTCGAGGCCTTAATCATTTTTCAATGTCTTGGCCGAGGTCTTGACAAAATGTTTCAGAATGTCCAACATTATACATTACCTCATTATGAAAATAATATTGATGGTTTATGTGGTCGTTCGACTAGTAGAATACCCATGATTATGTTTAATTATATCACTATTTACTCAGCTCATATTACTGCCATAAAAGTATTCATGATTATTATTGGTAAAGAAATGTGGCTTAGAATATTAACCAGGACTAATATTTATGTCATCCTCTACTATTTTGCTTACCCTTACTGAGCGTATGAGCTCACCCCTTTCTATGTTTTATTTTTCCCAGGATTCCAAGAAGGGTATTGTGATTGATATGTAGGGTTAATCTAAGGGAATATTGGCATTCATAAAGGATTATTTATGTTATGTTGTATGTTATAAAGTGTAATGTATCATACATGTATGTAATCTACTTTCCAAGACTAGTAAACTGATTGTTCCGTCGGGACTTGATTCCTTGTAATCATGACAATTTTCTATAATAATGCACTAACTATTGGTAACTAGGGTCGGGGAATTACACGTTTAATGAAAAAAATACACGTGTTATACTTTTGAAGTACACGTTGTGTACATACCCTTACAGAGCTATTTTTTAGGCGTCCTCTAGGTCACCACACACGGCCATGTGCATAACCGGGACACAGCCAGCATAGGGCTACCCATGGTAATCAAGTACACGACGTGTACACATAGAGTACATGGCATGTACTTCAAAGAAAATGTCTAGAAACTCCTCTTTTCCTCAAAAACACCATAACGAAAAAAATATACCTAGATATAAGATTCGGGTTCTTACAAACTCCTCCCAATAAAAAAATCTATCCCCTAATTTCCCTATTAAGGAAGCATAGATGAATAATCCTCAATATACTCCTTCCACTATGATTATACATCAGCCTCTCTCTCCCCTGGCTCGTCGTCTAATTTCTTGTGCTTCCATAACACTCGCACCAGAGGAACATACCATCCACAGAGAACCTTCGTACATTGATAAATAATCCTGATAATATGTTCCTTGAATGATGCATTCACCTCTTACTCAACCTCCTTAGGTTGAAAAACATGAGATGGGTCAATGAATTGGCATCGAAGCTGAGAATTGTGGAATACGTCATGCATATACTGTTACATCTGAGGTAACTGCAACTGATAGGAAACCAGCCCAACTCTCTCCAAAACCTCAAACGACTCGACATACCTTAGTGAAAGATTTCCCTCTCTCCTAATCGTCCTATGTCCTAGCCTCGATGTGAAACGTAGAAGAACATGATCCCCAAACTCAAACTCCAGACGTCATCTCTGTCAATCAGCATAAGACTTCTGTCGAGACTGTGCAGTAGCCATCCTCTTCAGAATCAACTCTATATTCTATGCAGTCTCCTGGACAAGAAGAGGTCCCAGTATAGTTACCTCTCCAACCTCCACCAAAAATAATGGTGATCAACATGGCCTACCATCAAATTCTTCATAAGGTGCCATATTAATAGTTTCTTGAAAAATATTATTGTAGGAAAAAATGCTCAATAGGTATGTGTTTCTCCCTAGAACATCCAATATATAGGATTCATGCTCGATGCATGTCGTCAAGCACCTGAATTGTATACTCTGACATGCCATCTGTTTTGGGGTGGTAAGATATACTAAAAGGTACGTGTGAACACAAAGCCTTCTAAAGCCCCTTCCAGTCCTGAGAAGTAAAACGGTAGTCCCTGTATGAAATGATGGAGTGTGGAACTCCATTTATACTCACAATCTCTTGGATGTAAATCCTTCACTACTCATCAACACTGAAGGTATTCTTAATTATAATGAAGTGGGAAACCTTCGTGAGTCTTTCTATGACAACCCATACAAAATCATTCCCTCGAGGTGACCTCGAAAAACCTATCAAAAAATACATCACAACATCATTCCACTACCATTTGGGAATGGTTAACTAGTACAAAAGCCTATCTGGTCGTTGGTTCTCTTCCTTCACCTACACACAGGTGGAACACCTCAGGATGAAACCAAAAACATCTCTCTTTATACCTGTACACCTATACAAACAGTGAAGATCATGATACCTCTTGGTGAAACTAGGATGAACATCACCAATAGAGGAATAAAAGTTCCACATTAGATCCTCGCGTATGTCTACTGGAACCCAAAAACACCCATGAAAATGAAAGATCTCATCCTCACATATGGTCCATCCAGGAATAGAGTCCTCTCTTGACACACTATCCCATATAACTAGGCCTCCCAAATCTGATTGCAACCTCATTCGCACCAGATCAAGAAAATTATAGGTAACAGTTACTGAAAAAGAAACGTCGTCCCATGTCTTTCATGCACCTATAAATGCATATCCGAAAACAGAGCCATAAGCTGCCACTCACTGCTGGCCTCTTGAACTGCCTATATCTGAGTCTTCTTTCTCAATGAATCAGCCACTGCCTTACCTTTCCCAGGGTTATAGGCAAGCTCATGGTCACAGGACTTAAGGTACACAACCCACCATTTTTGTCTCAAATTCTTTTCATGCTTAGTGAAGATGTACTTGAGACTCTTGTGGTCAGTGAAAACCACAAAATGCTCTCCTAGAAGATAATGCCTCCAACATCATAAATCATGAAGAACAAAAGCCAACTTGAAATCATGTGCCAGGTAGTTCCTCTCATGTGGCCTCAATTTTCGAGACACGTACGCAAAGACACCTTCTCCCTACATAAGCATAACTCCTAGCCCGATACCTGAAGAATCATAGTAAACAATATAGATCTTTCCCTACTATAGAAATACTTGTATTAGTGCTGACGACAGCCTCCATTTCAACTCATGAAAGTATGGATCACAAGAATCTGACCACAAGTACTTCACACCCTTCTTAGTCAGACCCAACATTGGTGCTTCAAAGGGTGAAAAGTCCCGTATGAATTTTCTACAGTATCCAGCCAGCCCTTGGAAACTCCACACATCAAATACGTTCTTTGGATTCTCCAAGGAAACTATTGCTCTCACTTTCTCTGGAACTACTGATACTCCTGTCTCTGAGATAACATGACCCAATAAGTGAATCTAGTCTATCCAAAAGTGGAATTTGGAGAGGTTATCATATATATGATTCTCTCTTAGTTTACTCAGAATGATCTTAAAATGGGTGTCATGGTCGTGTTGAGTGTGATAATACACCAAGATATCATCCATGGAGATTACCAAAAAATATTACAAGTATGGATGGTACACTCGGTTCATAAGTTCCATGAGGACTTCAAGCGCATTCGTGAGACCAAACAGCCTAACCACAAACTCGTATAGTCTATACCTGCTCTGGAATGCTGTAAGAGGTATATCAGATGCTATAACATGCAACAGATGGTAACTGGATCTCAGGTCAATCTTCTAGAACACACGGGATCCTCGAAGCTGATCAAAGAGATCATTAATCCTCGACAAGTGATATAGGTTCTTGAATGTAAACTGGTTTATCTTCTGATAATCCACACAACATCTTAGAATACCATCCACCTTCTTTGCAAACAAGACCTGCAGTCCCCAAGGAGAAGTACTGGGTCGGATGAAACACATAGCCTACTACTCCTATAACTTCTTATTGAGATCTTGTAACTCTGGTGTAGACATCCTATACGTAGTAATGGACACTCGTGCCACTCCTGGAAGAAGCTCAATAGTGAATTCTACCTCATGATCCAATGGAAAACCTGAAAATTTCTCTAGAAAGACATCCCTGAAATAATCCAACACATGAGGAAAGTCCATATGTGAAGACCCATGTTCATCTATATATAGACTATAAAATGTCAGTTGTAAATTCTCTCAACCCATGATGCTTAGGTCCTACTATGCTCCCCTAGACATCCCATTTCCCATTACGAATAAACAATCCGCCCAATAGTGATGTGAAACTCACCCTACGATGATAGAAATCAACAACAGTATGGAAGATAACTAACAAATACATTTGGATAATGACATCATAGCCTGTCATCTCTAGGACATAGAGGTCCCACAAGAATTAACACCCACCATCCTCAAGAGGTAACTCCTTACACTAACGTACAGTAGACGTTTTGGTCCCCAACGAAGTGTAGTGTCAAGATGTCATCAAAAGAAATGATACATATCCCAAGGCTCTCCAAAACAGCAAAAAATATAATACTATTGGAGGCCCCTATATAGAAAAGTGAACAAGCTAAAAACGAGGAAACAAGAATAATTCCTGGAACTATAGAGGGTCTGAGATACTTCTTCTACTGGGTCTTCTCCACTGCAAATGTATGGCCTGCACCCCGACTCAGTGACCCTACCTGGCGACTTTGAGCTGATCCACCATGTTTTCCCTGAAATACTAGAGACTGGCTACCATGACCACAGTCTCCACCTCGGCCTAAACAGCTTGAAGAACTCCCGTTACTAGACTGCAGTGAAGCTGGTGGTACTACTCCTGAATGAGGAGTCATAGAAGAACCCCTATCACAAGATACTAGTGAAAATATCTGATAGAACTACTGAAGGTGACCGTCTTTCTTCAAGATTATCACTCCATTGGGTCTCTCAGGAAATGTGGCCTCATTTTACCACTCTTCTCGCACTGGTAGCACACCACATGACTACCAGAAGATGTCTATCACCTCCTCATATCAATGCGCGAAGACTCCCTACAGTGCTTCCTACTATCATTAGGAGGGACACTAACTCTAGATGTCGAACCACCATGGATCATAACTCTAGAATCCCTTAGATTTCACTTCGTGATCATTTCCTGGTTGACTATATAAGAGATGGATGTCAACCTGAAAATTTTCACCTGAGATCGAATGTCATGACTGTGATCATCCTTGAAATTTCTCACCAAGAATTACTCCTCACCTCCAAGAATATGTGTAAAGTGTTGAAACTATGTGAGTCGAGAAGAATACTCCATAACAGAATGAGTACCCTACTCTAGACTCATGAACTCTCGGGCTCGATCGGCCTGCAAAGTCTCGAGATAGAAGAATTCATAGAATTCCCACTAGAAATCATCCCAAGACATAAAATTCTAGCATCCCGCCTGTGAGATCACATCCCACCATCTCTTAGAGGAATCCTCAAGCATGTATGTAGGAAGATTCACCCTCCTCTACTGAGACATCTCCAGATGATCAAAGATAGACAGAATGGCTTCTAACCATGATTATACAACCTGAGGTCCTCTTTACCCTGTGATGGTGGGAGGATGATGCTGCTGGAAAACTCGTGTCATCTCTGCCATAGATCGGTGAGTATGTGGTACTTCGTACAAGGTCTTCATTAATCACAAGAAGCCCTCTGAGAAATATGTGTCAGCACCTGTGTCTGGAATGATAGATGATGCCAAAACTGGCACTACTGGGGTATCTTTTGGTAGTCCCTGATCATCCATGTCTGATTTCTGATCATTTTCCTATAACTGGCGGACAACCAGAGGACAGCTTGGTGTCATTACTCTGCATGGTCAAGAAGATTCCTTAAATCAAGATTAACATGGACTAATACTTAAAAATGAAAGAAGGGAACAATAGAAAAAAGTATTCATGTTTTCTAAATCAGGGATACACAACATGTATAATTACTACATAGTGTGTTCCCTGAATCCTTTCACATGGGAGGGTAATCATACCAAAACATGTCATGTAACACCCCAAACATGGTGTTTTCTAAAAAAACGGCATGTACTGGAATTTTCTTTCCCTACCCGAGTTTTTCTAAACTGTTAAGCCACAGAGTTCGGATAGAACAAGACAAGACAGTGTGTTCATGAAAAATACGTTGTGTACTATAAAAAAATCACTGAGTTGTGTTGTTAGAGACATGGTCGGATACGCAGCCGGATACATGGATCACTCAACACAGCATGTTCTTGTTGGAAACAACAAAAAGTACTTTGGTTTCAACTACCCGTGTTGATAGTTACACCAGTGGTCACATGGCTGAAACTACACATCATGTTTGTGCCAAACACGACATGTACATGAATATTTCACTGACCTGTGTTTTTCACTAAAAGACCGGAAAATTGGGTTATACAACATGACGAGTTCCAGATGGATGCAACTTGTATTAAAAAGGACACAACTGACCCGTGATTATTTGTGACACGACCGGTTACATAGTTCAACCACATGGCATGCACATCCATTACACTGTATTTCCTTCCTAAAATTTTGAAACCTCGTGTCCCTGTCCACATAGTCTATGGTATGGTTAGAGACTACACTGCGTGTACATACAGTACACCGTGTGTACTTAAGAAAAATAGTTTTATCCAGAACAGAAGAACACATATCATGTATTCAACATTATACACCATGTATTCTTTGTTTTTTCTGGACAGTAATCCCCAAAACAGTACTACGGAGCCCAGAAAAACACTGAAACAGACCTTTAAGTGCCAAATTCCTTTCTATGAGGGCCTATACTCCTTGCGAATCAAAGCTTCGCATCATATACATGTCAGAAATAAGAATAACAATGTAATGATCATCATATTAATGATTCATGTGGGCCTATAACACCTGAAAAACCAATGTTTGGTATTCATTATAACAAACCTTTAACAAAGAAATACCCCTATCAAAAATTAGTTATTCTATCAAGGTATCTATCACAACATCATGCATATCTAGAACAAAATCATCCCCACAACATGCAATTGTTAATCCACCCTAAATGGAATGGAAAGAATGCATGACTTGTGATTTCTCGAAAGTGCTTATATGATGCATGAGATGGAATACCCTCATCTCATCGGGGTGCAGTAGAAATAGAACCTCAATAATATCAAAAATAAGGGAAAAAAACATGTGAATCTTCCAATGGTGAAATCAAATCAACAGTAAAATTTAAAAACCAAAAAAATTGCAATATATGAGGTCAATTGGCTTTTCCTTGTACACGAGTTAGCTACTCCCAGGCACATCTTATTACAAAGTACCTAGAACATCATATCCCTTATTAAATGCTTAAAATAGTAAATCAAGAAGAAAATAATTCATCTGATACCACTTTGTAATGTCCCTTTTCCAGAAACCAGCTAGAGGATCCCCATACCTAGTTGGTAAAATGGGCTCAAGAAAATATCCCCAAACACTAGAGGATGCCGACATGTAGCAAGGGACATGGGAGTGATAGTGGAAAAACAATACCATCCTTATTAGAGTACACATCATAAGTAAAAAATATATATAATAGCGAAATCAGTAATAATACCAAACACTAGTAAACAACTAAAAACTATTGATAAGAATCAAATGTAGCACATATATAAATGGTTCATGAAAAATATGTCTAGGAAAGCTTCAAAACACATCACAATGACGAAATACAGTACTAAACCAATGTAAAAAAGGAAAGAATTAAACTCCTTAGCATCAAAAGCCTCAGCATGGCCCCATGCTCTCCAGCCCCAAAACAGTCAAGTACCGGATGTAGACGTGCAGTTTCACTAATTTATACCTTCTGAAAAATAATCTATTTTGTCCCAATAGCATGAACCAAATAGGGTGTGAGACTAAATCCCAGTAGGAAACCACAAAAAGATCTGTGCATAATAGCTAGTGAATATATGGCATGCAAGAAGTAAAAGGAGTAGTAAACATTCCTACAATTCAATTACATTCAAATTCATATAACATGTAAGCAGGTAATAAAACCAGGCAACCCTATGAGAGTACTCCCAGCCTAACCCCTATGGTTCAACCATGAAATAAGAATCAAGTAGCTAAACACAAACGATAACCCTCTGGGAAGTAATCACACCCTAACCCCTCTAGTTCAACTAAACCAAGTAAATGAAACACTCTGGGAAGTACACACAGTCTGACCCCTCTGGTTGAGCTTAAGCATAATATCTCTAAGGAAGTAGTCATCGTGAATTACTCCTATAGTCTCTTATATGTAATTAATGACGCTTTGGGGAATATCTTAAATTTGATTCCCCCTATGGCATGCGTTGAGGAACTATAGGCACTCTAGGGAAGCAGTTATGTCTATTCACCCCATAGTCTCTTATCGTAATAGTAAAAAAAAGACACTCTGGAGAAGCCCATACATCCATCCACCCTATGTTCTAATACACCAGGTTCTCACGGCCCTGTGTGAGTCAACAAGTACAACAAAGCGTATTGGCCAAAGTAAAACTCATGAAAGACTTGGCTAACAATCAACATCATAATAGCATGTATGATAATAAAAACACTCCATCCTACAACACTAGGCATGGGAAAGGGGAAAGGCATCCTAATAGGCTAAGCAGGACCAAACGGTCGTAAATAGTACATGCATGCACAAACACATCAAAATCATCGCAATTAACCCTATTCACATTTATTAACATCTACTAAATCATACACACATAACAAGAAATTAACATGTCTTAAACAATAAACATGTAATACCCCGTTCAAGGGTGTTCATAAATTTAGCACATATAACTCAAGGTCTTTTTACACAAGGTAAAAATCACCTACCTCGGTGTTTAAGGCTCGTTATATGTGAAACTCAATCCTTGAATAACCCAAGAAAACCATCGATCTACAAAATCTCCTAAAAGGATTGTTGAAGGATACCTTGAGTAAGAGGAAAATTCAAGAAACGAAGCTCTAGAAGAAGTAAGAGCTTACCAAGGCGATCCCAATGCAATCAACGATAGTCGATTTAGAGAAAGGATGCTCGGTCAGGGGCTCAGAGAAAGATCCAGGCTGTATGGTCTCCCTCAGATGAACCAGACCTAGAAAAAAATGGTTCTATCTGTCAAACACAACCCTAGTAAGTTTAATGAAAAATATAATAAAATACACATCGTGTAATTTTGATGTACACAGTGTGGACTTACCCTTACCGAGCCCCGCATTATGTGGCCTCCAGGTCACCAAGCGTGACCATGTGCACAACCATGACATGGCTAGAACACGACTACACGCTGTAACCGATTACACATTGTGGACTCATAGACTACATGGCGTTTACTTCAATTTTTTTTCTAAAAACTCATATTTTTCTCAAAAACACCAGAAAAAGAAAAACATACCTGAAATGAAAATCAGGGTTCTTACAGACTTATACTCAACCTTTCTGTTGATTAATGTCCCTTTGTTATGATATGTAGTAATTATACTTAGGATAAACCTATGATGAAGACTTACATGAGGATTATGATAATATTTTGTGTTTTTTTCTTGTATATTGTCCCTGATTTCAAAGACAACAGACATTAAAGATCCTCTGTTTGTAAAATGTAATCAAACATTATGTAATAAGAAAGAAGAATTCCATAGTCAGTATCAAAGGATATATTAGTTATTAATGGAAATTTTGATATGAAAACATTATTAATAACCCTATAGAAAAGTTTAAATATATGAAAACATCCCAGTATTTTGGTGAAATTTTATGTATGTTGTTTCCAAATAAATAAATCTCTGCATGGATACGAACAAGTGGATGTGGCTCTCGCAGAGATATACCTAGGAGTGAAAACTTTGTTGAGGAATTTCAGGATTGACCCGGGGTATCATGGTACGTGACAACATGCCTTGATGCACTCCTGGATTGACACTCCTAGTGGATATGTTTGGTTAATCAAAGTCTTTTTATGAATCATTATGAAGGATTTATAAAGAATTGTAATTTTTAAGCATGAAGTTTTATGACATAAAATCCATTATTTTGAATTTTTTTAATTTATATAATATTCTAACTGTGGGTTTATTATTTTATAAAATAGTGGGAAATATGAGGAACTGTGCTAATAGTTAACGTAATGGACCATGCACTGACAATCCTTTAATGGAAGCCTAAAAAGAAATATTTTTATGAGAATAATGAACCAACTAACTCAAGTTATGGGAAATTAATTAATCATACTAGGAAGCCTATTTAATCCATTTTGAAGAAAAAATACATTGAGTCATTTTTTCATTAACACCACCAACCATTAGTGGATCTATGGACCCATTGAATGCTAAACAGTGGATGAGCTCTATCGAGAAGATCTTTTCTATGATATACTATTCAGAACAAGAGAAGGTCGAAATAGATATTTGTCACTAAGATGGAGAAGCAGATCCATGGTGGGATATAATTAAAAATATGATGCCAAGAGTGAAGGATGAAGCTATGGAGTGGGATGAGTTCAGATGGATTTTAATCAATAAGTATTCTCCTAGATTGATGAGAACAAAGATGAAAACGTAGTTTCTCGAGCTGAAGTAGAAAGAGAATGAATTTTTTGGAATCTAAAAGATGAACTTCACAAGGCATTCATGTTACACCTCTATATTTCTCATGGTTCCTAATGGGATGGTTGATAGACTCTTTTGTGCACTAAGACAACATCTACATATGAATCTTTCCAACCGAGACAATGAAATCTATGAGGAGATTGTATGAAGTGCAGTGAAGGGAAACTATATTTTGGGGAGACATATTGGTAACATAAATCAAATGAAAAGAAGATATCAATGGTTCCAAGTATTTTGTGGAGTGTCAATCAGGGAATATCAGGCATGAAAGTGAAATGTCCCATGTGTAATAAATGTGGGATGAAGAATTTTGGGAGCTGCCTAGTTGGGTGTGGGAATTTCTACAATTGTGGAAGATATGTCTATATTGAAGATAATTGTCCTAGCGAGGTGAAGAAAAATCATCCCAGCACGAATGGAAAGAGGAAGATGGTATATGCCCTACCTGATGTCTAATTCTATATGTGTGTACAACTTGGTACCTTTTATAATCACTGTCCAAATCTGAGGGAAGCGAGGGGGGGGGGAATTGCCATCATCCTCAGAAAATTCCATATTATTAAGGTCATTCTTTTTCTATCAATGCGGATGATGTTGAAGAGACCAATGATGTGGTGTCATGTACCCTTGTTTTTTTCTTAAATCTTTCAAGTACTCTGTTTGATTCTAGTTTTACACATTCCTTTATTTTCTCCAAGTTTGAAAAGAATTTAGATTGAACCCCTGATTTTCGAAAATTAGATTTATCCATCATGACTCCTGGAAGGGTTATCCAAACATCATCACTATTTATAAACTCTAGTCTTTACTGTAGTGAGAAGAGTCTTATCGTAAATCTAGTAGCCATTCCAATTATAGAATTTGACATTACATTATGGATGGATAGGCTCTCAATGATTATTTCTATGATCAAATGGAAAATCAAGGAAATCTCAGTAGTCATAAATGGAAAACCTACATTTATATTGCAAGGATAGATATCTCAACCTAATCATTGTCTAGAAGAACATCCTTTATCCATCTTTGTGGAGTTGATCGATGAAGAAGAAGAAGGAAATGAGTGTATAAGGACAGAGAAAGTCCATGTCATCTAGGAATACAATGACATGTTTCCAAATGAGTTACCCAAACCCCCTAGAAATAGAGGGATATTTCTCCATATATCACATACATGGATCTCATCTGATATTAATGACACTATATAGAATGGAAAATGAGGAGATGGAAAAGTTAAATAAGAAACTCAAAGAACTTTTGGAGAAGGGGATTATCCTTCCAAGTGTGTCTCCATAGGGATCACATATTCCCTTTGAGAAGAAGATGGATTGATCATTGAATCTAAGAATTTATTATATGGAAGTAATCATGATCACAATGAAGAACTAATACCCTCTTCCAGGAATTGATGACTTATTTGACTAAATTTGTGGGGCTAAATTCTTATCTAATATTGATCTTCAATCTAGTTATCATCAATTAAGGGTGATGAAATACGATAATCTAAAAAACACCTTCTAATCAAGATATGTACTTTATGAGGTTGTTGATACGCCCTTCAGACTGACTAATTAACCTTATGTTTTTATGAATTTGATGAATATAGTCTTTAATGACTACCATGATAACATTGTTTTAGTTTTTATTAGTGATATTCAGATATATTCCAAAAGTCGAGAGGAGCATAATGATTATCTAAGGGTTATTTTTGAAACTATGCACAAGGAGAGGATTTTTGGAACATTCAGAAAATGTAAATTTTGGTTACAACAAGTTGCATTCATAGGGAACATTTTAACAAATGAATGAATCATAGTCGAGCCTAGAAACCCAATTTTTTTTGATGAGTGGCCTCGGCCTAAAAAATAACTATGATTCATAGTTTTCGAGGGTTAGGGGGATATTATTGGAAGTTTCTGAAAACAATTTCCCAACATTTAAATCCATTAAAAAATTTAACTCTAAAAGGGTTAAAGTTCATCTTGAAAAAGGATTGTGACAAATGTTTCCAAGATCTGAAGAAGATATTGGTTACTACACCTTTGTTAATGCTTCCCTCTGGTAGAGAAGGATTCATTTTTATAGTGATGCATCATTGAAAGTTCTTGGATGTGTTCTAATGTAAAATGACAACGTCATTCCTTAAGAATAACGATAGTTAAAGAATCATGAGCCGAACTATCTGATACAAGATCTAGAGATTGATACTGTAGTTTTTTCTATGATGATTTTGATGCAATATCTTAATGGGGGGAAATTAGATATATACACAAAACATCAATGATTGAAGTATATATTCACACAAAAGGAATTGAAAATGAGATAGATGATATGTTTGGAACTTCTCAATGACTATGATTGTTCAATTAATAATAATCCCAAAAGAGAAAATAATTTTTGATGCATTAAGTAAGAAAGACCTAGATGTTCATTATATGATGAGTATTTGAAAGAATCCATTTATCAATGAACTAGTAATGTTCTACATGTGAATTATATTTTTATGTACATCAACTATTGAGTCAATAAGGTTACCTTATGAATGCTCCATTCCATCATGTTTTGAAAATCACAAACACCTTATCTTAAGGAAAAATGTATTTTATCCTGATAAGAGAAATTTTCCTTCCTTAAGGAAATTTTCCTTCCCCAAGGAAAATTTATACTTACCATGTTTTCATTGTTCATGGCTTATATTCTCTAATCCTTTCAATTGTTTTTTGAACTGGAATATTTGACTTTTTATCTAAAACCTCAAAATCATATAAATACATAGATATAGAACGTTATGTTTTCAGGATACTAATTCAGAGTCTGAAAATTCTAGGTTCAGACTCCGAACTCTTTGAATTCAGAATATGAACATTCTATTTTCAGACTCTGAACTTTATATGATAATACTTTTAATTCTTATGAATTTAGACTCTATATTTCCAAGAAATTATGACTACAAATTCTATGGAATTTAGATTATGAATTCTTTGGATAACATAATCTGAATAATCATGTATGTTCGACTCCAAACTTTTAATTAGTCTTCGTACTTTTTCCCTACACTCCAAAAAATGGTTTTCTGTAAACAAACTTATTTTTCCTTTCCTTGTTATAGTTATGAAACAATGTCATATATTTTGTTTCAAACTAACTGTTGGTTGAGTGACATGTGTACAGGTCCCTCGAAAATTTAAGGAAAAATATGACCATTCGGGGATGGAGACGACTCTTGGATATGTGCATATAAATAGAAGCTAATTTGAAAGAGATCACAACATTTGACATTTGATTACATGCTGTTGAAGTGATTTTTAGAGAGTGAGACTCTCATGCTTAGTGCGTACTGAACATGTTGTCCAGATTGCTTCATGCAACTCTGAATTTTTGTGAGTAAATTCGACATCTTCTGGGGATAGGAAGACAAAGGTTTCAACCACCTTAATATTTGAGTACTTCCTTGGCGAGGAATACATAGGTGTCAACTACCTTGATGTTGAGGGCTTCCAGTGATAGTAAGACATACTCTGATATTCTTATCAAGGGCTTACCCTAGTGTGGGTAAGACAGACTTTTTGAATGTATAAATCAAGGGACCTTTATCCATGGTTGTTGGATACCCTTCTATTTAGGTTAAAAGAGTTTATACATGTTACTTATATTGTTTTAAGTTTGTTTTCTGGTACATTTTATTTGTTATAGAAAATTATAACAATCTAATAATTCCTTGTATTTTTGTACTCTAATTAATAAGATTATATACAATTTAAGGTAGAATATTTTACTTGTAAACTATTGTTATGTTTCATTTCTAGAACCACATTTCTGAAACAAGATTTTTCGGAACCATATTTCCAGAACCGATCATTTTCGTAGATCCTAGAGGTGTTGTTAATTTATCTTGTTTCACCTTTTAAACTTTTTTTCAAGGTTTAAAACTATGTTTTTTACCAACTTTAAGGATTCCAAAGTATTTTTTTTATACAATTCCCCCCTCTTGTATATTGAGCATCTACATTCATTCTTTCGATCCTACAACTAGTATCAGAGGAGGTCTCTAAAATAATAATATTCACATATAAGTTTTCTTGCGCAGTTTTCATTGTTCCCTATTTTTTTCTTTCTTAGGACTTTTTTCCTAGTACATATTTACCTTGATTACAAACTTTTACTAATAACAATGTTTTTGTGGAATGTTATTTTCTCTTGATATGATAGGAATGAATGTTGGTTCCATAGACAATCTTAATCCTACTAAACCTCATATTTTTTATGGGAATGATTATGAATATTGGAGAGATCGTGTGAAGTATTTTGTTATCAACACTAGAGTGTATAACCTTTTCATGCTTACAAAAGGATATAAAAATCCCTGACCAGGGTGTTATTACTTTTACCAATAAAGAAAAGCATGAATATCAACAAAACTATAAGGTACAGAATACATTTCTTTGTTTCATTACTAGAAATATATATAGCCATATTTTATATTTTAAAGAAAAAAATTTTATTCAGAAGAAACTTGAAGTTACTCATTTTTGTAGATCTAAAGTTATTGAAACTAGAAGAGCTATGCTTATAGGTGAGTATCATGGTGTTTTCTTTCATTAAGGAGAACCAGTTTTAATATACTATAGTGGTTTATAACTATCGTCAAAAGATTACAATCCATTTATGAAAAAGGTTTGGATAATGAGGCACTTGTGGACAAGATTATAGAAACCATGTATAATGAGTGGGAATGAAGGATAACATCAATTGAGGAGAATCGAAAAGTCTCACAGATCACTCTTGATAATCCTTTTGGAACTCTTCTTCAACATGAGACTATAATGAATAGAGATGCTGGTAATGTGAAGAAAAATAATGGGAATGGAAGTGTTGTTTTTACAACCACCTCTAATCATATGAAATAAAAACTATAGAGAGAGTTATGAGATATAAATCTAAGAAGGTAGTCATTCAGTCTTAATTTATTGAAAGTGATGATTCATAAAAGGAGTTATAAAATCTTCCCCGGAGGATGAACAATACTGTTGGATAGATGAATTTTCAATACAGATACAAAATGAAATAAGGAAAATATGATAAATATGGCGAAGTGACATGATATGAACGTAGAAGAACGAGTCATAATAGTCCTGATTCTCACTTGCTTAAGAGAAGAGACAATGAAGATAGAAATTCTCTGAGAAACAAGAAGATGTTATACAGATCAAAGCATAAGAAAGTCTTGAAAGCCAATGAAACTTGGAGTGATAGTGTTGGATATTCTTCTGATGACTCTTCAGAATAAAAAGCTTTCAAGAAAAAGAATATTGGTCTATTAGCTAGAGCTCCATTTAAAAATCATTGTCTTATGGCTATGGTACAAAGTACAAAATCCTTAACCAATATGTATTTATGTTAAACTTTTCCTCATTAAGGTTTTTCTTCAGATAAAGATTCATCTTCATCATATAATGGTAATGATTTTCCTTCCTATGAGGATGTTTCTAAATTTTCTATGTCTCTTGAGATAAGAAATTGTAAAGTTTCAATGAATCTTTAAAAATAAACTTATAGAGAATCTATTTTAACAAAAAAAATTGAATCTTACTAATGATCTTGATAATGAATATTATGCTTTAAAAATCCATTCTATGAAAATTGAGGATGTTAATTCTAACAAGGATAAACTTTCTAAGGATCATTGTGATGATGTTTGAAAGAAAAATATTTTAGAGGGTAACTCTAATTTTCTAACCAATGTTGTTGAGGATAAAAACATGGTTATCATACTAATGTCAGAAATATTTTCTTTGAGGAAGTGTTTATCAAAATTTACCTTATGAAAAGAAAATTTTTATAAAATGTATTCTAAAATCCTACCTCTAATGAATAGTTATGGTTTTTTATACTCATTCTAAACCAGTTTTTAGTAATAACTATTTTTTCCTCAAAGTGCTCCATTCTGCACTAAATGTCAGTGTGGTGGACTATGGGAAAAAAGGTGTTCCCTAAACAAAACTAAATATTTAGGTTTTCATAAAGCTTATTTTTCAATGAAAATGTGGATTCCTACAATTTTTATTTCTAAAATTTCAGGATCCAAGAAATATTGGGTTCTGAAAGTCCAACATTCTTATTTTTAGGAAAATAAAAAAAGTACCAACAGAAATACTTGGTACATGGATAATGGATGTTCCTGGTATTTGACTGGTAACAAAAACATCTTTGAAAATATTATCAAGATGAAAGGAGGAAAAGTAACATTCAGAGATAATGCTCAAGGAGAAATTATTGGTATATGTAACATTGTCCTTCTTGGAAAAAATTTTCTTTCAAATATATTAATTGTAAAGGGTCTTAAGAACAACTTCATTAGCATAAGTCAATTATGTGCTGAAGGTTACCTTGTGAATTATAGGAATGATAAGTGCTTAGTACAAAATTCCAAGGAAGAGTTTATTCTTTCTTCCCATAGGCAAGAGAATGTGTACACACTAAACATAGAATACCATAGGAGCCATGATATACCTTTCCTTAGTGAAATGGAAGGTCATTCATGGTTACAGAATAGATGGTTTTGACACTGTAACCATAGAAACCTATGTAAACATTCTATGAAAAGACTATTCAATGATCTAATGGAGCTTAGATTTAATTCTTCAAAAGTATTTGACCCTTGTAAATATGGAAAGGAACATAAATCATGTTTTAAATCAGACGGTGAAGTCTCAACTACCGATGCATTACAATTAGTGCACATGGATCTTTTTGGACCAACACAAAATGAATGAATTGGAGGCAAGTATTATGTATTTGTATTAGTTGATGATTACACTAGATTTATGTGGGTCTATTTTTTAGAAATTAAATCTGAAGCTTTTTCTTATTTCAAAAGTTTTAGAGACCAAGTTAAAAATGAGAAAAACCTTCCATTGATAACTATCCACAGTGATCATGGAGGAGAATTTCGAAATTCTAATTTTGAAACCTTTTGTAGAAGAAAACTCATTACTCAAAACTTCACAGCACCATGAACTCTTCAAAAAATGGTGTAGTTGAAAGAAGAAATTGAATTCTTCAAAAGACAACTAGAACAATGTTGTGTGAATAGTCTATATCATAATTTTTTTTTGCTGAAGCCGTAAGTAATTCTTGTTATACTATAAATCGAGTTTTGATTAGAACATTTCAAAAAAACCCCTTTATAAGGTATGGAATTGTAGAAAAACTAGACTTTCCAATGTCAAGGTTTTTGGTTGGAAAATAATGATTTTGAATACTAAAGGTAATTTACATAAATTCGGACCCAAATATGGCGAAGGAATTTTATTAGGTTACTCCATAACATCTAATGATTATAGAGTTTTAAACAAAAACACTTGTATCATTGAAGAAATAGTACATATTATATGTGATGAAACTGACCCTTTTGTTTTCAAAAAACCCCATCCTATATCCTTGGATGTGTTTTCAAAAACTAATTATCAACCCATAATAAAATACTCTTCTGATAAGGAAAATGTTTTTGAAAATTTTACTCAGTCATTCACCCCCTAAGATTTTCTACACTATGTTGATGAAAAGGATTTACAAAACCCAAATCTGTTGGTTCTAATTAATAATCCTAGTAATAGTATCATTGGTAATGTAAATCAACTTGTAAGGACTAGAAGTTCATTAAGGAATGAAGTTGAAAATCTTGAATTCCTTTCAGAATTGGAACTAAAAAGCACTGATGAAGCTTTAGGTAATGATGATAGGATTAAAGCCATTCAAGATAAGCTAAATAAATTTTAAAGGAATAATGTATGGACCTTGGTTTAATGACTTAAGGAAACATCGGTTATTGGAGTCAAATGGGTCTTCAAAAATTAGTGTGATGAAAATGGAATCATAGTAAGAAATAAATCTAGATTAGTAGATAAATGCTATAATCAACAAGAAGGAATAGACTATGAAGAAACCTATGCTCCAGTATCTAGACATGAATCTATTAGTATTCTACACACCTTTTCATCTTTATTTAATTTCAAACTTTTTAAAATGGATTTAATATGTGTGTTTCTTAATGGATATGTTCCAGAAGAAGCTTTTGTGGAATAACCACCTAGTTTTGAAGAGATAAAACACCTTGAACATGTTTTTAAACATACCAAAACATTTTATGGACTCAAAAAAGCCCCAAGAGCCTAGTATTATAGACTTACATGGTATTTGAATCAAAGTAATTATCCTATAAGAAATTTTTATCCAATCCTTTTTATAAATAAAGATATGAAAATTGTTTTGATTTTTCAAATTTATGTTGATGTCATTATATTTGGTTCAAATCAGCAATCTTTATATAATTCCTTTGCGAATCTAATTTAATCTTTGTTTAAAATGAGTACGATGGCTGAGTAAAAATTATTCCTAGGTTTTCAAATTTCTCCAAAACCAGAAGGAACCTATATATCCCAATATTAGTATATTAAAGATCATCTGAAAAATTATGCATACGACAATACTAAATGTATTTGTACTCCAATTGGTACCTCAAATTCACTTGATCTTGATAAAGCTGGAAAACCAGTGGATCAAACATCATTTTAAGTTATGATAAAAAGTATACTATACTTGACAGCCAGTAATACATACTTAATGTTTTCAGTATGCTTATGTGCATGATATCAATCAAATCCCAAGGAATCACTTTTAAAAGCAGTGAACAGAATTTTTCTCTACTTAAAGGGAACTATGGATTCATGAATCTTTTATAATTATTGAAATTATTTTTTAAAAAAGGTTTTCAAATAATGATTTTGGTGGATGTAGAATGGATAGGAAAAGTACATCTAGAAATTTCATTTCTTAAGTGATTCATTAGTTTTTTGGTCATGAAGAAAGCCACACTTAGTAGAACTTTCCACTGTGGAAGCTGAATATGTAGCAGTCAGAAGTTGTTGTGCTCAAGTGTTGTGGATGCAACACACACTCACAGACTATGTTATGAGTGTTAACAAAACAAATTTTTGTGTGTGATAATACTAGTTCCATTTCCTTAATTAAGAACCTTGCACATCACACTCATGGAAAACACATAGATTTTAGGCACCACTTTCTTAGGGATTGCACACTAAAAAGAGATAACATTCATCAATTTATCGGAACCCAAGACCAACTTGCTAATATTTTTACAAAATCATCACCTTCCAATAGATTTTAATACATTAAACAGTAGTTAGGAATGATAATAGTAAGGTAATACACCTTATAAATTATATTTTTAAACCTATCTCCATACTGTAAAAAACTCATTTTCATTGGGGGAGTACATTTTCTTTCTTGTAAATATAAAGTTTTTTCTTATACAATATTTTCTGAATGAAATGTTTCTAAATTTTCGTAATGAATATTTTCTATATTTTCATAATGAATAATTTCTAAATATTCATATGAAAATTTTATAAATTTTTGTCATGAAGATTTTCTAAATTATCATAATGAAGATTTTCTAAATTTTCATAATAATGATTTTCTAAATTTTTTTAATGAAAATATTCTAAATTTTTGTAATGAAGATTTTCAAAAAATGTCTCGTAATGAAGATTTTTGCAGATCAATATTTTTTCAATACAATTTTATCGTAATCGAAATTTTTTGTAATCAAACATTTTTCATAATAAAATTTGTGGTTTTTTTTCAACTTTTTCATAATTAAATTCTAGGAATCTAAAGTTGTTAATGAATAATTTTCCTCATTACAAATAATCTTCCTAGAAATATGAAATGTGTGTTTCCTTTCTTAAATTTTCATAATCATTTATTACTTGTTGATATATTCATTAATTTTTAAATTTTTCATATTCAAATTTCCTTAAATATGAATGTTTTTTCTTAAAAAAACATCAATTGGTAGGATTCTAAGAAAATTTTCTCGCGGCTATCATCCCAATCGTCAGATCATATCAAGAATACATTCAACCATTAGATCAATCAGGAAATTTGATCTGTCACTCCAATTTCTTATATAAAGGTCATCTCTATGCTTGTCCCACATCGATATCAATCCTTTGCATGATGAAGCCCTGACCATCCTACATAATACCATTTAGAACCTCTCAGATCATCCTCAAATCTGAATGTTTATAGAAGTCTCCTCTCAGAAAGACATGTCAACTATTAATCCAATCTCGGAATGGCTGATGTACAGAGAATGGTTGGTTCATCCAAATTTATATGCTATGTTTGATTCTATTATCTCTAATAATATCAAGTGGAATGGGTGGGAAAGAATTTTTATATCCAAAACAAAGGCACACGATCTAGTGTATCTGGACTTGTTAGTTGAGTTCTATGAGATAATCAGCTTTTTCAAGGAAGAAGGAAGAGACATGTTTTTTTAAGTGATGTGGGAAGACTTATTCACTTTCATACAACAAGGCATCTAGTTTTATAGGAGTTACTTATGAAGTATGAGTAGAGTAATGCTCACACAAACTACCTAATGTAAAAGGATCTTTCTTAAAGGAAAAGTCTTAAAACTGTCTTGATCTTTCAGAGCTAATGACTCCAAAGATTGTTCATATTTCTAATAATTTCCAGATTCTTGAATTGTGGGTTCAAGGTTTCATCATACTGAGAAAATTAAACAAGGACACATTCAAGGAGAGTGAAATGAATATTATTTATTTCTTGTTAAACCTACGGAAGATAAATTTGGTTAAGCATATCTTGATTACGATTGAGAACATAAAGAATGTTAATATGAAATCTCGGATTATTATGTATCCATACATTCATTCCATGAATATTTTTCTATGTTTAGCAACCTTCCAAATATCATTCAAATATAAGTTAAGGAATTGTAATGTTTTGTTTTTAATTGATGAAACTTTGAGAAGAATGAAAGTTGGATTTTCCATAAAATTAGAAGAATTCTATGACCTGCTAGAAGAAGGAGGTGAAGCTATTTTGAAGAAACATGAGGTGGATGAAACCTCTAAAAAGGGTGGAAGGAAGAGGATGATGAATGAAGTGGAATAGAAGGGAAAAACCACAGTGGACAAGGAGACCCAATCCGCACCACTGAAGTTAATAAAAAAAATCATATCCTAACGAAGTCGTACAAAATATGTGAGAAGATAAGAAAACTAAAAATGAATGGGATACTATGCTGGGCATGGATCCTAATAAGGAAAAAGCATTAAAGAAAAATATTTCTGAGAATCTTGGAAAGGAAGAGAAATAAATGAAGTAGAAGAAGAATATCTCTGAGGCTGAGATAGTGCAATATATTCTGAAGGATGATGAGAAAGCATATGAGAAAATTCTGGTACCAGAATCATTCTTGATATAACCTTCACTAGAGAATCTGTGAAAGAACATTGTAAATCCAGAAAAAGTCCAAGAAAGAGTAGTGGAAGAAGAAGAGGATGAAGAAGGGAGTGGAGATATCCAAGATCTGATAAAGCAAGTTGAGGATTTTCATGAAATAGAAAGCCCTTCTGAGAAATTATCATTCTAAACATCTCAAGAAGAATCATCAAAGCATGATACCCTAGGGAAAGATAAGAATAGTAGAAATGTTATAAGGAAAACATTATTGACTCAACACCCCTCAGATGAGTTGGATACTTGATGTTTTCCTTGTATCACAGCTACTTCGTTATCTTCATGACGACTCCCACATCATCAAATGGGGAGAGATCGATGTTGATGATGATTCCACCTTTGAGGAGAAACCTATGGAGATCCAAGACGGCAAGGAGAAGGTGTTGCGCGGGCGTTCCATCCCCTTAGTTCATGTCTTGTGTCAACATGGTGGAATGGAGGAGAGTACATGCGAACGTGAGTCACAGATACGTGCTCAGTACACAAGGTTATTTAATGTTTAACTCTTTCTTGTAATTATTATTTCTTATGTGGTTATGACACCGTCATGTTTATGAGATGGATCCATTCGTTGCTTTGGTGGCTTTCTCTATTTTGAGAGGTATCTCAGTGGGTGGTTGTTCAGACCATGTTTCGTTTTCTCTTTTGGCGGGTTTTGGATTATCAAGGATGAGAATGTTTTGAGAGGTATCTGATTTAATGACCCGGACCTCTCCAGTCCATTCCATTGTGAAAATGTGGTTCTAGAGGTGTTTCAGGAATTCTAGGTGACTTGGGGGTGCGTTTGGGTGGACTTTAGAGGAAAGTTAAAGGGTAACAGCTTTTGCACGGTTGGCACACGGTTTGCCTAAACCGTGCTGCCAAACCGTGCTGCCAAACCGTCCAAGGCTGGTCCTGAGGGCAGTGGCTAACGCAAGGTTAGCGCAAAATTTAATTAACCATGCGGACTAACCGTGCGAGGAGGGGTTGTCAAGGCAGAAGCTAACGCACGGTTAGTACACGGTTTGTTAAACCGTGCGAACTAACTGTGCAGGAACTTAAATTTAGATCCCAGAATTTTTGATCTAACACGTTTTGCATTTAATCACCTCGTTTAAGACCCTAAGTGGCCATAAATCAATATTACCCTTATATGGAGGTGGAAGAACCTCTCCCAAGAATTTTGGAGGCGATCCGAAGGATTCTCTTCGCAAATCGAATCCGGTTTCTCGAGGTAAGTGATCCTTTTTGTTTGGTATCACAGATCTACCTAGCTCTACTCCTCCTTTTCTCTCAGGATCATAGATCTACGTTCGTTATGGGTATATCTATGTGTTTGGATGAAATTTGTGATGATCTTTGGTCTTGGTTGTATTAGGAGAGGATATATAAGGAGGATCCTTGTTGAATCAGTCCGATCTCCTTGGGTGCTCTTGGACCGTTGGGGGTTTCCTCGAAAGCCATTAAGGTAGGGGATTCATGGCTTCTCTAATTTTTTATGTGCAATCGTAGAGTTAGAATTATTTAGCCTTTTGAATCACAATGGAATTGACCTAATTAAATACTTGAACCGGATTAAAAGAATTAGTTTTATCGCTTATTGTTGTTTCTTTGTACCATGATTACGGTTTTCCTCATGTTTTGCTAGATAGAGTGATATCTATGATTTCTTTGTTCAGTTGTTCATTTTTTATGGAAATTGATAAAGAACGTAAAGCCAAAATTAATTGATAATAAAGTGGCTAAAGATAAAGAGACATGTAAATTAATCAGGTTGTTTCCGTTGTTGTAGTTGTTCTAATTTTATGTAAATCAAATTAGCATAGTAAGCATTCTAAATCTTTTGTGATAGCTTTCGGATTAAGGATCGAGATGGTTGATAAAAGATAACACTTGGTAGGGTTCTTATTTATCCTCTTGTCTGTAAGGACGAGGGTATTGTGATTTAGAGCCATGAGTGCTCATTTCTTATGAAGTCTGGATGCCTTGTTAAAGGGCCAACATCCCATTTGATGTGATGTTTGATTTCATGTAGCTTGTCCTGTAATGTTACCCAGGAGGGCTGTTGTGGTATGTTGAGGTAGGGAGGCCTTGTGGTTGTGGTAGTGGATGATGCCTGGAGTGGCGAGATGCATTAGTTTATACATGTGGGTGTTAGGGATGACACAAGTGATGATGGAATGGGATTGATCTGTTTGTTGGATGTGTGGTGACTTTGACTGAATGTTTATCTGCTTTACTTTTCCCCACTTCTCAAGGATGATGGTCTTGCTTACCCTTGTTCCGAAGGAGGCGAAGACACGCGGGGTATGCCACGTGCATTCCGTGTCTCGATTCCTGAGGGAGGATGGGTCTACGCTCTTTCTATAGTCGGAAAAGACTCTACGGGTAGTATATATACTCACCGTGTTGAGCCCCCTTGTGTTTAGTAGCATAGGTTTCTTTTCTATAATGCCAAAGAATATGGGAAAGTAATTTATATAATGAAAGATTGATTAAATGGTGATGATCCACGGGGATGGAGATGCTGGAATTTATAGGTGATGTTGAATCATTAAAGGAACAATTGTTATTGAATGTGATTCCAATGAAGTTTAATGTGGTTGTGTTAATGGTTAATTAATGTGCAAAGAATTAATTAACATAAAGTGGAACTGATGAAAAAAGGAATGAAGCAACCTAATGAAGTTCTTTAAGTGGTTGTGTGCTTATAGGATACCTAGTATTAGAAATAGCAGCCCAGAGTCCGAGAGACTGTCACGACCCGTCCTCGGGGCCTGTGCCGTGACTACCCCAAGCCCGCCTTCCATAGGTCATGGGCTGACGACTAGCACCAAGGCATAATTCCCAGTAAAAAGGGAAGGCATTGCCTTTGTAAAGTAAACAAACACCACAGAGAAAGAAAGAAGAAGTAAACACTAAGTAAAAACTGGGTACAATAGTAAGTGCGAAAAAGTAAGTGGGCCAGAAAACAAACCCAAACTAAAAGTAAAGTACAACTGATGGGAAAGTACAACAACTGAAAAGTAAAGCCGCTACAATGATCCATCCACTAGTAATCCCACCTGAAGGGTGGGTAAATATATTCACCTCAGCTCCTCGGGTCCAACTGTCTTCTCCGTGTACGTCCCACCCAGTGGTCCACCTCTAGGTACCAACTGCTCCGCAAGCCTCAACCACGATCAGCGCTATCCATCGTCTGCAACCAACACAATGTAGTGCGGGCATATCTCATGTAGGGGTGAGTATAAGCTACTCAGTAGGGACCCTGAGACCCCCGTAGGTCTCCCAAAATCCACAAAGGATAATCCAAAAAGGAAATATACAATCACGAAGTAACATCCGACACTACTTAGGTATATGCCCATACATATACCTAAGTCATCAATTCTCGCTCGGATATAACATTCAAGATCAAGTACAACCCAGTCCACATAGGAAATTACTACCCAATCCATAAAGGAAAGCATAACGTAATCCACATAGGATATCAAGTCAATCTTATCGAAGAGAAGGATTGAAAGTCAAGATTCATCTCACACAGGTATACTTCTTCGTAAGACGATAGAGATGATCAGGTGTAGCCACTGATTCATATAAGTCGTCAGGCCCACACAGGATCGATAGGTACTAACCTCCACAATGACCCACAAAGGATCGATAGGTAACTAACCCCCACTATGACCCACAAAGGATCTGACCCACACAGGATTGATAGGTAACTAACCCCCACAATGACCCACACAGGATCGGACCCACACATGATCTGTAGGTGCGGGCCCACATAGGACCGCTGAGCGCTGAACCACACAGGATCTGACCCACACAGGATTGGTAGCACTGATCCACGTAGGATCTCTGAGTGTTGTAGTCATCGCCGTCAAATCCACGAAGGATTTCTGCACAGTCGTCATCGTCGTCGCAGTCGCAGCCAGCTCTAGGATTCCGGAACAGAGCAATCTCGTTCGGAAGGGTCCGCTCCACGAGCCGAGGGCTGATACATCAACTGACACATAGTCCGGAGTTGATGTATCCAACAGTTCCGTATCATCAACAGGAATTCAACGTCACAGATGGCGCGTCAATCGGTCGCCCGGTCTGAGAGTTATTGGCTTTTTCGTCCCAGGGGCCCGGTTGGTTTTTAAGTCAAAACCAACACGACTGTACTAAAATTGCATCCAATCCTCGAGTGGAGTAAGCCAAAAGGTCTGTCTCACTAATAGGAATCCATCAAAGTCGACGACACGTCAATCGGACGTCCGAAGCTCAAGTTGTAAGCATTTCCGCTCCGAGGGCCCGATTGGTTTCATGTACGAACCAACCTGGACGAAACCAAAGTACTTCGAAACCTTGAGTGTAATATACCGAAACGACCTTCTTGATCCAAGGATTGCTACACAACTGACGGTGCATTGATCAGAGGTTTGTAGCCCATGTTATGGGCAACAGACCGAAACAGTCCGAAAATGGGGGGTCTGGGCCCGGTCAGACCTGGGTCGACCCAACTCGGGTCCGGGTCCGACCTGGAGGGGCACGGCCCGGCCCAGCCGGCGTGGCTCGGCCCAGCCTGGGCGGCTCGGCCCAGGGCGGCCCGACGCTGGCCGAGCGGCTGCGCAAAAAGTGGGCGCCATCCCCTTGATGAAAATGCGGCCCCCACGTGGGGGCTGCTCCTTGCCAACAGACGCAGCCGAGTGCCGTGTCCCACCTTCTCGGTCCCGCGCAGTGGTGGGACCAGTAGAATGCAGCCTCTTGCCGGCTGGCCGGGGCCGACCGCCACCGCCGGCCACCGGCAAGGTGCACCGGTGGTGTTTTCCGCCGACCACCAGACGCACTCCGGTGGTCCGCTTTTCCTACCATCTTCGCCAGCGGTCCTCCCGGGATCGGCTCTTCACTGTGAATACCTCAAAATGCCCTTGCGGCCTACTTCGTCATCGCCCGCCGATCCGCACACCAAGAACGAAGAAACGATGGGTTCAGACTTTTTCGTTCTTCCGCACCCACCGCGTTAGCAGTTTTAACGGATTCCAACAAATTTTAGACACATTTCAAGGATATAAATCACTTAGATTTAATTGAACCAAAAACCCCTACCTCATGTGTCATCGAGCGAGGGTTCGTCGTGGAATTGCATGTCACGGAAGAAGGCGTCGCAGAATGGGAATTGTCGTGTCCCGGAGAAAGGATTCGTCGGCGTCACGTCGTCGATCTCTGAGGATCTCGAATTCTTGTCGACCTTGGTCGGAGGTCGGCATTCTTCGCGTTATTCACATTCTTCACCGAGGAAGGAGTGCTTCACATCTTGAGTAATCTCTCCCAAACCTTTCACAACCCAACAACCCTTAATAAAATAAGAGTTGTCTTATTTTATTAACACACAAGCCAACGATGTGAATTTCAAAAACAAAACAATCAATTATGTGAATTAATTACAACGGTTAAACCGCCAAATTAATGAGGCGTTTATTATCCAGATTAAACGCAAGGGTTGACTTCATTAAAAGGGGTGCGGGTGCGTTACCTTATTAAATGAGGGGGTTTAGGAAGAAAATAAATGTTGGTGCTCGTGTGGGACCCACCTCACAAATATCCTACCTAGTGGGTAGGATATTGTGTGTCCCACTTCATCCACTTATCTAGGTTAAACAAAAATAAAATAAAATTGGTTCCACCACTTCTATTTTATTTCATTACTTAACCCCAATATTTAAAAACCACACCAGAGCAAACGCAACTCCAAAAAAGGCTTTTCTAAGAAATTAAAGGCGCTATGATTCCATCAGTGCCCTCGGAATTCGATTCCGAGCACCGGTTAAAAAGTTAGAAAAACCCGCTCGTTCGTTTACTAAACGTACCCGAGCTAAACATCAGAAAATGATTCCGGGCACACCAGGCCTCGGAAGCAGGTGCCGTTTGAAACTCCGTTATTGTAAAATTTCCAAGAAAATTAAGAAAAAAATTCCCTTGAATTTTACGGGTCTTTACATTACTCCCACCTCTGGTCTTTACATCCCCGTAAAGATACATTATAAACTAGGGGAACAAATGGGGGTACTGAGCATGAATCTGAGCCTCTCTCTCCCAAGTGCTCTCCTGGAGGTTCTCGTGCTGCCATCTGATGCACACTAGAGGAATCGACCATCCACATAGGACCTACTCCTGTTGATACTCAATCTCCACCAGGACCTCCGCAATAGTCGCCCCATCATCAATGTCCATCTCCCCATGGTGAATGATATGCGTCGGGTCGTGTACGTATCTCCTCAATTGGGATACGTGGAAGACGTCGTGCACCCGGTGCAATTGAGGTGGTAGAGCCAGGCGATAAGCCACCTCGCCAATCCTCCTGAGGACCTGGAATGGTCCGACGAAGCGTGGAGACAGCTTGCCACCTCGGCCAAATCTCCATAATCCACGTCGAGTTGAGACCCGCAAGAAGACGTGGTCGCAATCCTCGAACTCCAGTGGCCTCCGCCTCATGTCAGCATAAGACATTTTCTGCCTCTAAGTTGTCCTCATCCGCTCCTGGATGACCTGGACCTTCTCTGTTGTGGCCTGGACCATCTCCGGTCCCACAAGTGCTGTCTTCCCAGGGTCTGTCTAGCACAGAGGTGATCTGCACGGTCGGTCATACAACACCTCGTAAGGTGCCATCCCGATGGTGGAGTGGTAGCTGTTGTTGTACGCGAACTCCACCAAGGGTAGGTGGTCCTCCCAGCTATGAAAAAAGTTGAGGACACATGCGCGGAGCATGTCCTCGAGAGTCTGAATGGTCCTCTCCGTCTGACCATCTTTTTGAGGGTGAAAGGCGGTACTCAGACGTAGCCGCCTCTCGAAAGCCTCCTGCAACCCCTTCCAATGCCGGGAAGTAAAGAGAGCATCTCGATCGGAGACGATAGATGATGGCACACCATGAAGTCGTAAAATCTCCTGAACATAGAGACATCCCAAGCTCTCCACTGAGCCCTGCTATCTGATGGGTAAAAAGTGAGCCGACTTGGTGAGTCGGTCAACAATCACCCAAATGGAGTCATGACCTCTGGATGTGCGTGGAAGTCCAGTCACAAAGTCCATAGATATCCCGTCCCACTTCCACTCTGGGACCTCTATGGGATGTACCAAGCCTGCTGGTACCTGGTGCTCTACCTTCACCTACTGGCAGGTGAGGCATCGTGAAACGAACTCTGCCACAACCTTCTTCATCCCCGGCCACCAGTGCTGTCATCTGAGATCCTGGTACATCTTCACCACTCCAGGATGTACTGCCAAAGGGGAAGTGTGAAACTCTCTCTGCACCTCCTCCCGTAATGCAACTGGTACCATGGTACGTCCTCTGAAAAGGATGTCATGCTCTCCTCCTAAAGAGAAACCATTAGGTTCCTGTCCTGAGGATATCTGCACACGCCGCGTCTCACAGTTGGCATCCCCACGCTATGCCTCTCTGACCCGCTGCAGTAGTGGAGGAGTGACTGTGAGTGACTGAAGAAAGGCTTCTCCATCTCTATCCACGAAAGATATTTCCAAAGCGGCTAGCTGCTCTGTCTCCTCCCCATGTAGCTAAATTCCCGTCCTCCAGCTGAGAGCATTGGCTACCAAGTTCCCCTTTCTAGAAGTATAGAATATCTCAAAGTCATAGTCCTGGAAGAACTCAAGCCATCGTCGCTGTCTTAGGATCAGGTCCTTCTGTGAGAAGATGTACCTGAGACTCTGATGGTCATAATAGAATGTAAAGTGCTCACCCATCAGATAGTGTCGCCACATCTTCAGAGCGAAGACCACTGATGCTAACTCCAGGTCATGGGTAGCATAGTTCTGCTCATGCTGCCTCAAATGACGTGATCCGTAGGTGATCACGGCCCGCTCCTGCATTAGGACACATCCGAGTCCGGTCCCTGATGCATCGCAGTAAACTACATACCCAACTGCCTCCTCTGGTAGCCTCAAGATAGGCGCACTGGTCAATCTCTGTCTCATCTCCTCGAAGCTCTGCTAATATCTGTCTGACCATGCAATGGGTTTCCCCTTCTTCGTCAAAGCTGAGAGCAGTGCCACAAATCTGGAGAAGTCTGGCACAAATATCCAGCAGTATCCAGCTATTCCCAAGAAACTCTGCACCTTCGTCACGCTCTTGGGTGGCTCCCAAGCTAGCACTGCCTCGATCTTCGTAGGATCCACCGCAACTCTCGCCTCAGAGATGACGTGTCCCAAGAAGTGGACCACGCGTAACCAGAACTGACACTTTGAGAGTTTTCCAAAAAGCTGGTGCTATCAGAGTGTGTCTAGTACAACCCGCAAGTGGTAGGTGTGCTCCTCCTTAGTCTTCGAGTATATCAAAATGTCATCAGTGAAGACCACGACAAATCGATTGAGGTATGGCTGAAAGATCCTGTTCATGAGGTCCATGAACACTACTGGAGTATTGGTTACACCCAATGGCATAACCAAGAACTCATAGTGGCCATACCGACATCTGAAGGACGTCTTCTGCACGTCCTCATCCCGAACTCTGAGTTGATGATAGCCTGATCGGAGGTCTATCTTCGAGAACCACCGTGCTCCATTGAGCTGATCGAAGAGGTCTTCAATCCTTGGTAGCGGATACTTGTTCCTCACGGTCACCTGGTTCAGGCGACGATAGTCGAAACACCGTCGCAAGCTCCCATCCGCCTTCTTGGCGAACAATATCGGGGAAGCCCAGGATGAAACACTGGGTCAGACAAATCCCTTTCCCTGCAAGTCCTTCAACTATACCCATAGCTCTCGAAGCTCGGTGGGAGCCATCTGATATGCTAGGGTGGATATCGGGGCTGTCCCACGGTACAGATCAATATAAAAGTCTACCTCTCTGTGAGGAGGTAGTCGTGGAACGTCGTCGGGGAAAACGTTCACATACTGATCCACCACTGCAGGAAAACCAGGACTCCGCACGTCAACTGCTCCTAGGATGAGGCTAGCCATCTAATGACTGATGGGATGTCCTCTCCTCTGCGAGAGTCCATCCTGTGCTGCGAAGGATCCCTTCTCACCGGTGAAGGTGAACCTGCCCCTGTCGGTGCATACAGACTGCACCTTGTGCCTAATATAGTGGATCTGAGCATAGACTGTAGATAACCAATCCATGCCCAAGATGACGCCGTAAGGCCTCGATGCCGCTACAAGAAGATCCCAGCCGAAGCTCTCGCTTCCTAGAGTAAGCTCACACTGTCGTCAATAGTGCGTAATCGTCGGGTCTACTCTTGTAGGAGTCTCTAGCTATAAGAATCAAGCCAACGACTCTGTCAGAATCTCCAAGCTCCAGACAAGGGCAGAGGCTATGAAAGAATGAGTCGCTTCTGTGACTATAAGATCTTCAAAAAGGTTGGAATAGACACAGATAGTACCTCGAATCATCTCTGGCGCGCCGTGGTCGTAGGCCTCCGCTACCTGAAGCTGTGCCTGTCTCTTCCCGCCAGCTCCCTCTGGTCGGGGTGGACCTCTTGGGGGTGGTGTTGGTAGAGCCTCAAAGCGTCGCCCAACACCTACTGCACGGCCAGCTCCTCTGCCTCATCCGCCTGCTCCCTACGGACTGCCACAGTCGACCCTATGCCTCTACCTGGATGGTCCCTCAACCGTCTGCTGCTCCTCGGCACGGCAGGTCGGGCAGTCACGAGCCATGTGGCTCTGCCCGCCGCATACGTAGCACTGTCTGCCTCTCGAAAGACTGGCTCTGCACTAAGTACCCCCGCACCTCTGCACAACTGTCCTGAGGTCGTCTGCCTGAGGGTCTGGTCTGCCTGGACCCATGAGTCATCCGTCGACTGCCTGCTGTTGAAGAATCTGCTACGTGCCGCCCTATGGTAGGTCTCACGGTTGATGTAGGCTCAACAAGGATGCTCTCGATCAGAAGGGCTCGCTCCAGTAAACTTTCCTGTGTCTGAATGCTGAGGGAGATCAGCAACGCCCTGATCTCCAACCTCAATCCCTACTCGAAGGTCTGGGCCCGAAAGAATGGTATCCGTACTATGTCCGTCGAATAGTGCGAGAGGTCTGTAAATCTCGCCGAGTACTGGGCGACCATCAAGCAGCCCTTCCGCACCTGTAGAAGCTCCTGGATGCGCACTGCATGGAGGGTGGCTGGGATGAACTCCGAGTGGAAGAGGCTCTCAAAGTCTGTCCAGAGGAGAGATGACTCATCATTCACCTGGAGAATCAAGATCCACCATCTGCCTGCTAAAGCATGCAGGAGGATCGCTGGGAGCATCACCATGAGGTCTGCTGGTGTCCTCACTAACCTGAAAACTCATACAACTGCCTCTAGCCAATCCTCGGCTCTCTGAGGGTCCGTCTCCCCACAGAACCTGGGTGGTCGCTGATGCTGAAACTCGTGCAGTGCACTAAGGTGACGTGCATCGTCAGTGGCTGGGGCTGGTAGCATCGGTTGCTCAATGGGTAGAGGTACCGCCAGTGCCTCTGCGGTCAAAGGGACCTGTACCGAGGCCTCGCCTCTCGGTGGGCAGTCGTCACACACAACGCTTGGAACCCTAGCTGGCTGCCATCGTGGGGCCATCCTAAAAAGAAACAGGTGCACCACGGTCAAAAATTATACCTGGTGAGTTGACATAAAGTAATCACAAAGAAAACTTGAAACACACAAGAAATCAATGTTTTCATGCATTATGTCAGAAATCATAATCAGGGTCCTGTTTTACGGATACATCAGCCGCCGCATTAACACTGGATTCCCTGGACTGATAACCACACCCAATACCCTTAACACTATTGCTTCACATAGAAGAAAGACCAGAGTCCAAAGTTCTGCGGTAGAACCGAACTCCTTTGATACCAATTTGTCACGACCCGTCCTTGGGGCCTGTGCCGTGACTACCCCAAGCCCGCCTTCCATAGGCCAGGGGATGGCGACTAGCCCCAATGCGTAATTCCCGGTAACAAGGGAAGACATTGCCTTTGTAATGTAAACAAACACCAAAGAGCAAGAAAGTAGAAGTAAACACTAAGTAAAAACTGGGTACAATAGTAAGTGCGGAAAAGTAAGTGGGCCAGAATACAAACCTAAATTGAAAGTAAAGCACAACTGAAGGGAAAGTACACCAAATGAAAAGTAAAGACGCTACAACGAGCCATCCACTGGTACTCCCACCTGAAGGGTGGGTACATATATCCACCTTAGCTGCTCGGGTCCAGCTATCCGCTCCATCTATGTCCCGCCCAGTGGTCCACCTCTAGGTACCGACTGCTTCGCAAGCCTCAACCACGATAAGCGCTGCCCGTCGTCGGCAACCAACACAACGTAGTGCGGGCATAGCTCGTGCAAGGGTGAGTATAAGCTACTCAATAAGGACCTCAAGACCCCTGAAGCTCTCCCAGAATCCACAAAGGATAATCCACAAAGGAAAGATACAATCACGAAATAACATATGACTATACTTAGGTATATGCCCATACATATACCTAAGTCATCAATTCTCGCTCGGCTCCAACATCCGAGCTCAAGTACAACACAGTCCACAAAGGAAATCACAACCCAATCCACAGAAGAAGGCATAACGTAATCCACACAGGATATCATGTCAATCTTATCGAAGATAAAGATTAAAAGTCAAGATTCAGCTCACACATGTATACTTCTTCGTAAAACGATAGAGATGATCAGGTGTAGCCACTGATTCATCTACGTCATCGGACCCACACAAGATCGATAGGTACTAACCCCCAGAATGACCCATAAAGGATAGATAGGTAACTAACCCCCGCAATGACCCACAAAGGATCCGACCCACACATGATCGATAGGTAACTAACCCCCACAATGACCCACAGATGATCGGACCCACACAGAACCTATAGGTGATGGCCCACACAGGACCGTTGAGCGCTGACCGACATAGGATCTGACCCACACGGGATCGGTAGCACTGATCCACGTAGGATCGCTGAGTGTTGTAGTCATCACCGTCGAATCCACGGAGGATTTCTGCACAGTCATCGTCATTGTCGCAGTCGTAACCAGCTCTAGGGTTCCCGCACACACCAAGCTCGTTCGAGAGGGTCCGCTCTACGAGCCGAGGGGCTGATAAATCAACTGACACATATTCCGGAGTCGATGTATCCAAAATTTTTGTATCATCCTCCGGAACTCAACGTCATAGACGGCGTGTCAATCGGACGCCCGGTCTGAGAGTTATTGGCTTTTTCGTTCCAGGGGCCCGGTTGGTTTATAAGTCAAAACCAACCCAAACGTACTCCAACTGTGTCCAATCCTTGAGCGTAGTAAGCCAAAAGTTCCGTCTCACTAAGAGGAATCCAACAAAGTTGACGACACGTCAATCGGACATCCAGAGCTCAAGTTATAAGCGTTTCTGCTTAGAGGGCCCGGTTGGTTTCGTGTACGAACCAACCCGGCCAAACTCAAAGTACTCTGAAACCTTGAGTGTAATATATCAAAATGACCGTCTCGATCTAAGGATCTCTACGCAATTGATGGTGCATCAATTGCAGGTCCGTAGCCCATGTTATGGGCAAGAGACCGAAACAGTTCGAAAATGGGGGGTCTGGGCCCGGTCCGACCCGTCCCAACCCCCCTAGGTCGGCCCGAACAGGGCGACCCGACCCTAACTGGGGAATCCCGACCCAAGTTCGGGTCCGACATGGTAGGGCGCAGCCCGGGCCGGACGGCGCGGCCCAGCCCGGCCTCGGCGGCCCGTCTCGGGGCGGCCCGGCGCAGGCCGAGCGGTCGCGCAAAAAGGGGGCACGCCCCCTTGGATAAAACTGTGGCCCCCGCATGGGGGTCACTCCTTGCCAACGGACACGAACGAGCACCGCATCCCTCCTCCTCGGTCCCGCGAGGTCAGGGGACCAGCAGCCTGCCACCGCGGCTTCAGCCGCGACGACTCTTCCCGGCGGTGCGCCGACAGGGTTTTCCGCAGACCACCGGACATGCTCCGGAGGTTCGATTTGACTTCCATCCTCCCGGGATCAGCTATTCACTGCAAAGACCTCAAAATGCCCATGCAGCCTGCTTCGTCGTCGCCCGCCGATCCACACACCAAGAACAAAGAAACGGTGTGTTCGGACTTGTTCGTTGGTCCGAACCCACTGCGTTAGCGGTTTTAACAGCTTCCAAAAAATTTTAGACACATGCCGAGGATGAAAATCACATAGATTTAATTGAACCAAAAACACCAACCTCAAGCGTCGTCGAGCGAGTGTTCGTCGCGGAATTGCACATCATAGAAGAAGGCATCGTAGAAGGGGAATCGTCACGTCGCAGAGAAAGGATTCGTCGTCATCGCGTCGTCGATCTCTGAGGATTCGACGTTCTTTTCGACCTTTGTCGGAGGTCAGCGTTCTTCACGTTCTTCGCGTTCTTCTCATTCTTCGCGTTCTTCGCGTTCTTCGCGTTCTTTTTCGAGGAAGGAGTGCTTCACGGCTTGAGTGATTTCTCCCAAACCTATCACAACCCAACAATCCTTAATTAAATAAGAGTTGTCTTATTTTATTAACACACAAGACAACGTTCTGAATTTCAAAAACGAAACAATCATCTAAGTGAATTAATTACAACGTTTAAACCGCCAAATTAATGAGGTGTTTATTATCCAGATTAAACGCAAGGGTTTACTTCATTAAAAGGGGTGCGGGTGTGTTACCTTATTAAAGGAAGGGGTTTAGGAAGTAAAGAAACGGTGGGGCTCGTGTGAGCCCCACCTCACAAATATCCTAACTAGTGGGTAGGATATTGTGGGTCCCACTTTATCCACTTAGCTAGGTTAAGAAAAAAATAAATAAAATTGATTACACCACTTTTATATTATTTCTTTACTTAACCCCAAAATTTAAAAACCACAACCAAGCAAACGCAACTCCAGAAAAGGTGTTTCTATGCAATTATCGGCGCTGTGATTCCATCGATGACCTCAGAATTCGATTCCGAGCACCGGTTCAAAAGTTAGAAAAACCCGCTCGTTCCTTCACTGAACGTACCCAAGAAAAACTTCAGAAAATGATTCCGAGCACACCGAGCCTTGGATTCAGGTGCCGTCAGAGACTGCGTTCTTGTAAAATTTCCAAGAAAATTATGAAAAAAATTCCCTTGAATTTTACGGGTCATTACAGAGACGTTAGCTGTAGCTGAGACTAAGACTAGGTTATGCCCATAGTGGGGTTGTGAGTTATATATTCTATAATTTTTGTGTTTCTTTACTCCACTCCACTCTGTCAGTAAGGGAAACTGGCACCCCGAGGATTCGGAGCCCTCGAGGGTGTTTTCCCCAACATGTAAAGACCCGTAAAATTCAAGGGAAATTTTTTCTCAATTTTCTTTAGAATTTTAAAAGAGCGCGGTTTCAGACGGCACCTGATTCCGAGGCCCAGAGTGCCCGGAATTAATTTCTGAAGTTTTGCTCGGGTACGTTCAGTGAACGAACGAGCGGGAATTCCTAACTTTTGATCCGGTGCTCGGAGTTGAAATCCGAGGGCACCGATGAACTCGCATCGCCGATATTCGCTTAAAGAGACCTTTTCGAGAGTTGCGTTTGTTGCGGGTTGAAAGTTAATTTTGGGGATTAAAAGATAAGTAAAATAAACTTTTGTTTGAATTTTATTTTATTCGTGGTGGTTAGACTCTCTCATGGGAAGTTGTTGGTGGGGCCCACAACCACCCAACTTCCCATGTGTGGTTATGAGGGAGGTGGGGCCCACACGAGCCCCCACCTTTTCAAATTCCCTAACCCCTCTAAACCCCCTCTTAAATTTTGTGACTCTCCCCTACTTTAATTCTTGCCAACTTATCTCTTCATTTAATTAATGTAATGAATTAAACTTTTGAATTTTGAAAGGTTGGCAAAGTGAAAATAAAATAAGGTGTAGCTTATTTTATTTTGGGGGTTGCTGTGTTGTGTGGAGATTTGAGAGAAGAAGAGTTCTACTCTTTGAAGAACTTCATCTTCCTCCTTGAAGAACGCGAAGAACACCGACGCGCCGTTCTACCTTCTCTCCACGTCAAAGAATGGGAGACACCGCTTCCTCCTCGGTTTTCCTTCGTCGACTTGAGAAGTTTCTCCAACGACGTATCGCATCGGACGCATCCCTTCGTCAACGGATTTGACGAACGACGACCGCGACGCCCGACCTCCGCAACGTCGTCTTCCGCGGAACGTAGACAAATCATCTAACCTTATACCAAGGTAGGGGTTGTTGATTTCTTTTTGGTTTAATTATTTTATTCTTGATCGTGAATTTAGCAAGTCTAACGTGTGGCTTTGAATTATTTAAAGTTGAGTTATTATTTTAACGTGAGGGGGCCGGACCGCACGAACACGGACGAACCCCTCCATCGATCTTCTTGTTTATTCTTGCGGTGGAAGAAAAGTGGCGTGGTGCCGTCGCACCACGCAGATAATCGTGCTATTATTTTTACGTGGCGCCGTTGCGCCACGCCGAGGAAGAATCTTCAAGAACGCGACGCCGTCGCGCCGCGTTGAAAAGAATCAAGGCACGGCGAAGGGGCGCGGTGCCGTCGCACCGCGCCGGATGACGAACACCGCGGCCGGTTCCGGGCCGCGGCGGGACGAGGAGACCGCGGCCGGATCCGGGCCGCGGCGGAAAGAGAAGACCGGCGGCCGGGCCGCCGGCGTCGGAAGCCGAAGGGGGGGGGGGATCGGAATTTTCCGGTCCGTTGGAGAAAACCGGCCGGCCAGCTGGCCGGCCGAAAGGCATTAAACCGGGGGAATTAATTCCCCCGGCCAACACACAAAACCCCCCTCTTTATGAGGGGGGCGGTTCTTTGAAGAGAGGGGGGCAGCAGGCCCCCCCGGTTTGTTTCCAGCAGGCCCCCACGTGCGGGGGCCGTTATCTGCAAATGGCGCGGCACAAAGGCCGCGCTGCTTCCCAATCAGCGGGGGCTTGCCCCCCGCGTGCTGACCATGTGCGGCGCCAGCCGCCGCGCCGCCCCGGGGGGGGGGGGGGGGGGGGTCGGGCCGGGTCGGCCCGGACCCGGACCCCCCCGTTTCGAACCAGTTCCGGTCTTTTGGCCATATCTTGAGCCTCGGACCTCCGAATGACGAACCGTCTGCGGAAACGCGATCCTTGGATCGAGACGGTCTTTTCGGTATATCGCACTCAAGGTTTCGGTTTACTTTGAGTTCGGCCGGGTTGGTTCGTTCATGAAACCAACCGGGCCTTCGGAGCGGAAACGCTCATATCTTGAGCTACGGACGTCCGATAGACGTGCCGTCAGCTGTATTGTGTCCCTCTTAGTGAGACGGATCTTTTGGCATACTCCGCCCGAGGTTTGGACGCAGGTGGAGTACGGTCGGGTTGGTTTTGCCTTAAAAACCAACCGGGCCCCGGAGACGAAAATGCCAATAACTCTCAGACCGGGCGTCCGATCGACGCGCCGTCTGTTGTGTTGAGTTCCTTTTGACGATACGGAACTTTTGGATACATCAACTCTAGTCTTTGTGACAGTTGATGTATCAGCCTCTCGGCTCGTGGAGCGGACCCTCCGAACGAGCTTGCTATGTGCGGGAACCCTAGTGCTGGCTGCGTCTGTTCTACTGCTACTACTGCTGCTACTGCTACTGTGACTGCGACGACGACAGTACAGAGATCCTGTGTGGATTCGACGACGACGACTTCAGCACTCAGCGATCCTACGTGGATCAGTGCTACAGGTCCTGTGTGGGCCCGATCCTGTGTGGGTCCTTGCGCTCAGCGGTTCTGTGTGAGCCAGCGCCTACAGGTCCTGTGTGGGCCCGATCCTATGTGGGTCATTGCGGGGGTTAGTTACCTATCGATCCTTCGTGGGTCCGACGACTTAGATGGATCAGTGATCATCTTTATCGTCCTTGAAGAAGTATACCTGTGTGAGCTGAATCCTATTGTTTTCCTGTGTGGATTGTGTTGAGAAATCCTGTGTGGATTACGTTTTGCTTTCCTGTGTGGAATACGTTTACTATCCTGTGTGGACTGAGTTGTACTTGGGCTCGGAGGTTGGAGCGTATTTGAATTGATGACTTAGGTATATGTATGGGCATATACCTAAGCAGTGTCGGTTGTTACTTCGTTATTGTACTTTTCTTCGTGGTTTATCCTTTGTGGATTTGAGAGACCTTCAGGGGTCTCGGGGTCCCTAGTGAGTAGCTTATACTCACCCCTGCACGGGCTTTGCCCGCACTACGTTGTGTTGGTTGCAGACGACGGACAGCGTTGACCTTAGCTGAGGCTTGCAGAGCGGGACGGTACCCGGAGGTGGACCACTGGGCGGGACGTGCACGGAGCGGGCGGCGGGACCCGTGGAGCAGAGGAGCTATCTGTACCCACCCTTCAGGTGGGATTTCCAGTGGACAGCTCGGTGTAGCGGCTTTTACTTTTCAGTTGCTGTTTTCCCTTTCGAGTTGTACTTTAGTATTAGTTTGGGTTTGTATTCTGGCCCATTTACTTTTTCCGCACTTTCAGTTGTACTCTGCTTTGTTTAGTGTTTACTTTCCGCTTGCTTACTCTGTGCTGTTTGTTACTTTTCAAAGGCAATGCCTTCCCTTTTTACCGGGATTTACGCCTTGGTGCTAGTCGCCAGCCCCTGGCCTATGGAAGGCGGGCTTGGGGTAGTCACGGCACGGACCCCGAGGGAGGGTCGTGACAAATTGGTATCAGAGAGTCGAGCGAGACGACAGCCCACCGAGCGACGAGGCCTCGGTGCAGGGCCCTTTTCCAGTAGTGGCACCGGCGGTAGCTTTACCCGCCGTGCCGAGGAGCAGCAGACAGTTGAGGGACCACCGAGGCAGAGGCAGAGGGTCGACCGTGGCGGTCCGCAGGGAGGAGGCGGACGAGGCAGAGGAGCTGGACGAGCAGCCGGTGGTGGCCGACGCTTTGAGGCTCTACCACCACCACCACCAGGAGGTCCACCCCGACCACAGGGAGCTGGCGGGCAGCGACAGGCACAGCTCCAGGCAGCAGAGGCCTACGACCACGGCGCACCCGAGATGATTCAAGGTACTATCTGTGTCTATTCCACCCTTGCTGCAGTTCTTATAGACACAGGAGCGAGTCACTCTTTCATAGCCGCTGCCCTTGTTCGGAGCTCGGAGATTCCGACAGAGCCGTTGGCTCGATCCTTACGGCTAGAGACTCCTACGGGAGCAGACTCGACGATTATGCACTGGTGCCGGCAGTGTGAGATTACTCTAGGAGGCGAGAGCTTCGGCTGGGATCTTCTTGTAGCAGCGTCGAGGCCTTACGACGTCATCTTGGGCATGGATTGGCTATCTATGGTCAATGCACAGATTGACTGTTTTAGGCGCAAGGTGCGATGTGTACGCACCGACGGGAGCAGGTTCACCTTCACCGGCGAGAAGGGAGCCTTAGCAGCACAGGATGGACTTCTGCGGAGGAGAGGACAGCCCATCACTCATCAGTTGGCTAGCCTTATCCTTGGAGCAGTTGACGTGCGGAGTCCTGGTTTTCCTGCAGTGGTGGAGCAGTTTGCGGACGTTTTTCCTGACGATGTTCCAGGGCTACCTCCTCGCAGAGAGGTAGACTTTTATATTGACTTGTACCCCGGGACAACCCCGATATCCACTCCAGCATATCGGATGGCCCCCGCCGAGCTTCGAGAGCTACGGGTACAGTTGGAGGACTTACAGGGCAAGGGGTTCATCCGACCCAGTGTTTCACCCTGGGCTTCCCCGATATTGTTCGCCAAGAAGGCGGACGGGAGCTTGCGACTTTGTGTTGACTATCGTCGCCTGAACCAGGTGACAGTGAGGAACAAGTATCCGCTACCAAGGATTGATGACCTCTTTGATCAGCTCAAGGGAGCACGGTGGTTCTCGAAGATAGACCTCAGGTCAGGCTATCATCAGCTCAGAGTCAGAGACGAGGATGTGCAGAAGACAGCCTTCAGATGTCGGTATGGCCACTATGAGTTCTTGGTTATGCCTTTCGGTGTAACCAATGCCCCAGCAGTGTTCATGGCTCTCATGAACAGGATCTTTCTGCCATACCTCGATCGGTTTGTCGTAGTCTTCATCGACGACATTCTGATTTACTCTACGACAGAGGAGGAGCACGCCTATCACTTGCGAGTTGTTCTTGACACACTCCGAGAGCACCAGCTTTATGGTAAGCTCTCGAAGTGCCAGTTCTGGATACATGAGGTCCACTTTTTGGGACACGTTATCTCTGAGGTGGGAGTTGCAGTGGATCCCGCGAAGATTGAGGCTGTGTTAGCTTGGGAGCCACCCAGGAGCGTGACTGAGGTTCGGAGTTTCTTGGGACTAGCTGGATACTATCGGAGATTCATGCCAGAATTCTCTAGAGTTGCGGCACCACTCACAGCTTTGACGAAGAAGGGGAAACCCTTCGTGTGGTCTGACAGATGTCAGCAGAGCTTCCAGGAGCTGAGACAGATATTGACTAGCGCACCTATCTTGAGGTTGCCTGAGGAGGGAGTAGGGTACGTAGTCTACTGCGATGCATCAGGGACCGGACTCGGATGTGTTCTGATGCAGGAGCGGGCCGTGATCGCCTATGGATCACGTCAGTTGAGGCCGCATGAGCAGAACTACGCTACCCATGACCTGGAGTTAGCAGCAGTGGTCTTCGCTCTGAAGACATGGCGACACTATCTGATGGGCGAGCGCTTTACAGTCTTTTCCGATCATCAGAGTCTTAGGTATATCTTCTCGCAGAAGGACTTGAACCTGAGACAGCGGCGATGGCTCGAGTTCCTCCAGGACTATGACTTTGAGATAGTCTATACTCCTGGTAAGGGGAACGTAGTAGCCGATGCCCTCAGCAGGAGGACGGGCATTCAGCTACTTGAGGAGGCGACAGAGCAGCTAGCCTCTTTGTAGATATCCTTCGTGGATAGAGATGGAGCAGCCTTTCTTCAGTCTCTCACAGTCACTCCTCCACTACTGCAGCGGGTCAGAGAGGCACAACGTGAGGACGCTGACTGTGAGACACGACGTGCACAGATATCCTCGGGACAGGCACCTGATGGTTTCTCCCTTGGAGCAGAGCACGACATCCTTTTCAGAGGACGTACCATGGTACCAGTCGCCTTGCGAGAGGAAGTGCTGAGAGAGTTTCACACTTCTCCTTTGGTGGTACATCCTGGAGTGGCGAAGATGTACCAGGACCTCAGACGACAGCACTGGTGGCCGGGCATGAAGAAGGCTGTAGCAGAGTTCGTTTCTCGATGCCTCACCTGTCAGCAGGTGAAGGCAGAGCATCGGGTACCAGCGGGCTTGGTACAACCCTCGGAGGTTCCGGTGGAGATAGAGGATCGACAGGAGCGGGTCCTGCGTGGGCGATCGATTCCTCTCGTGCGCATCAGATGGCAGGACAGGAATCTCCAGGAGAGCACATGGGAGCGGGAGGCTCAGATGCGTGCTCAGTACCCTCATTTGTTTCCCTAGTTTTTGATGTATCTTTACGGGGATGTAAAGCCCTGAGGTGGGAGTAATGTAAAGACCCGTAAAATTCAAGGGAAATTTTTTCTTAATTTTCTTTAGAATTTTACAAGAGCGCGGTTTCAGACGGCACCTGATTCCAAGGCCCAGAGTGCCCGGAATTAATTTCTGAAGTTTGGCTCGGGTACGTTCAGTGAACGAACGAGCGGGAATTCCTAACTTTTGATCCGGTGCTCGGAGTTGAAATACGAGGGCACCGATGAATTCGCAGCGCCAATATTCGCTTAAAGAGACCTTTTCGGGAGTTGCGTTTGTTGCGGGTTGAAAGTTAATTTTGGGGATTAAAAGATAAGTAAAATAAAATTTTGTTTTAATTTTATTTTATTCGTGGTGGTTAGACTCTCTCATGGGAAGTTGTTGGTGGGGCCCACAACCACCCAACTTCCCATGTGTTGTTATGAGGGAGGTGGGGCCCACACGATCCCCCACCTTTTCAAATTCCCTAACCCCTCTAAACCCCCTCTTAAATTTTGTGACTCTCCCCTACTTTAATTCTTGCCAACTTATCTCTTCATTTAATTAATGTAATGAATTCAACTTTTGAATTTTGAAAGGTTGGCAAAGTGAAAATAAAATAAGGTGTAGCTTATTTTATTTTGGGGGTTGCTGTGTTGTGTGGAGATTTGAGAGAAGAAGAGTTCTACTCTTTGAAGAACTTCATCTTCCTCCTTGAAGAACGCGAAGAACACCGACGCGCCGTTCTACCTTCTCTCCACGTCAAAGAAAGGGAGACACCGCTTCCTCCTCGGTTTTCCTTCGTCGACTTGAGAAGTTTCGCCAACGACGTATCGCATCGGACACATCCCTTCGTCAACGGATTTGACGAACGACGACCGCGACGCCCGACCTCTGCGACGTCGTCTTCCGCGGAACATAGACAAATCTTCTAACCTTATACCAAGGTAGGGGTTGTTGATTTCTTTTTGGTTTAATTATTTTATTCTTGATCGTGAATTTAGCAAGTCTAACGTGTGGCTTTGAATTATTTAAAGTTGCGTTATTATTTTAACGTGAGGGGGCCGGACCGCATGAACACGGCCGAACCCCTCCATCGATCTTCTTGTTTATTCTTGTGGTGGAAGCAAAGTGGCGTGGTGCCGTCGCACCACGCGGATAATCGTGCAATTATTTTACGCGGCGCCATTGCGCCACGCCGAGGAAGAATCTTCAAGAACGCGACGCCGTCGCGCCGCGTTGAAAGGAATCAAGGCACGACGAAGGGGCGCGGTGCCGTCGCACCGCGCCGGATGACGAACACCGCGGCCGGTTCCGGGCTGCGGCGGGACGAGGAGACCGCGGCCGGATCCGGGCCGCGGCGGAAAGAGAAGACCGGCGGCCGGGCCGCCGGCGTCGGAAGCCGAAGGGGGGGGGGACCGGAATTTTCCGGTCCGTTGGAGAAAACCGGCCGGCCTGCTGGCCGGCCGGAAGGCATTAAACCGGGGGAATTAATTCCCCCGGCCAACACACAAAACCCCCCTCTTTATGAGGGGGGCGGTTCTTTGAAGAGAGGGGGGCGGCCGGCCCCCCCGGTTTGTTTCCAGCCGGCCCCCACGTGCGGGGGCCATTATCTGCAAATGGCGCGGCACAAAGGCCACGCTGCTTCCCAATCAGCGGGGGCTTGCCCCCCGTGTGCCGACCATGTGCGGCGCCAGCCGCCGCGGCTCCCCGTGCCGCCCCGGGGGGGGGGGGGGGGGGGGTCGGGCCGGGTCGGCCCGGACCCGGACCCCCCCATTTCGAACCAGTTCCGGTCTTTTGGCCATATCATTAGCCTCGGACATCCGAATGACGAACCGTCTGCGGCAATGCGATCCTTGGATCGAGACGGTCGTTTCGGTATATCGCACTCAAGGTTTCGGTTTACTTTGAGTTCGGCCGGGTTGGTTCGTTCACGAAACCAACCGGGCCTTCGGAGCGGAAACACTCATATCTTGAGCTACGGACGTCCGATAGACGTGCCGTCAGCTGTATTGTGTCCCTCTTAGTGAGACGGATCTTTTGGCATACTCCGCCCGAGGTTTGGACGCAGGTGGAGTACGGTCGGGTTGGTTTTGCCTTAAAAACCAACCGGGCCCCGGAGACGAAAATGCCAATAACTCTCAGACCGGGCGTCCGATCGACGCGCCGTCTGTTGCGTTGAGTTCCTTTTGACGATACGGAACTTTTGGATACATCAACTCTAGTCTTTGTGACAGTTGATGTATCAGCCTCTCGGCTCGTGGAGCGGACCCTCCGAACGAGCTTGCTATGTGCGAGAACCCTAGTGCTGGCTACGTCTGTTCTACTGCTACTACTGCTGCTACTGCTACTGTGACTGCGACGACGACAGTACAGAGATCCTGTGTGGATTCGACGACGACGACTTCAGCACTCAGCGATCCTACGTGGATCAGTGCTACAGGTCCTGTGTGGGCCCAATCCTGTGTGGGTCCTTGCGCTCAGCGGTTCTGTGTGAGCCAGCGCCTACAGGTCCTGTGTGGGCCCGATCCTGTGTGGGTCATTGCGGGGGTTAGTTACCTATCGATCCTTTGTGGGTCCGACGACTTAGATGGATCAGTGATCATCTTTATCGTCCTTGAAGAAGTATACCTGTGTGAGCTGAATCCTACTGTTTTCCTGTGTGGATTGTGTTGAGCAATCCTGTGTGGATTACGTTTTGCTTTCCGGTGTGGAATACGTTTACTATCCTGTGTGGACTGAGTTGTACTTGGGCTCGGAGGTTGGAGCGTATTTGAATTGATGACTTAGGTATATGTATGGGCATATACCTAAGCAGTGTCGGTTGTTACTTCGTTATTGTACTTTTCTTCGTGGTTTATCCTTTGTGGATTTGAGAGACCTTCAGGGGTCTCGGGGTCCTTACTGAGTAGCTTATACTCACCCCTGCACGGGCTTTGCCCGCACTACGTTGTGTTGGTTGCAGACGACGGACAGCGTTGACCTTAGCTGAGGCTTGCAGAGCGGGACGGTACCCGGATGTGGACCACTGGGCGGGACGTGCACGGAGTGGGCGGCGGGACCCGTGGAGCAGAGGAGCTATCTGTACCCACCCTTCAGGTGGGATTTCCAGTGGACAGCTCAGTGTAGCGGCTTTTACTTTTCAGTTGCTGTTTTCCCTTTCGAGTTGTACTTTACTTTTAGTTTGGGTTTGTATTCTGGCCCATTTACTTTTTCCGCACTTTCAGTTGTACTCTGCTTTGTTTAGTGTTTACTTTCTGCTTGCTTACTCTGTGGTGTTTGTTACTTTTCAAAGGCAATGCCTTCCCTTTTTACCGGGATTTATGCCTTGGTGCTAGTCGCCAGCCCCTGGCCTATGGAAGGCGGGCTTGGGGTAGTCACGGCACGGACCCCGAGGGCGGGTCGTGACACAACATTCCGATGGGAGGGTGAATGGATGACTACCCCCTTTGAACCCACTATCTTCTCTTGGTAGAAGCGAGTGCCATTGGAAAAAATGGTTAGTTTCCCAAATATATGTGTGTAGAGAGCTGTAATGGCTTGTGGTTATTCACACACATATATTATGGATATAGAATCCCATGGACTACTAAAGGTGTAATGTGTATAGGTTGTGATGGCTTGAGGATCCTTACTCGGTGTATGGGCTGTAATGGATTGAGGTATAACACCCGACGTATGATGCATGTTATGCGAGATGTGGTGGCTTCGATAAACTACATGGTTACATTTGGTTGTGAGGATGATGTAGAGATTCACGAAGGTTTCTGCTGGCAATCCTTTGTGGTGCACGTGGTGCAGATTGTATAGCTTAGCCCAAGTGTATATGGGGAAGCCTTTGGAGAGAGATGCACAGGACGTATGTCGTTGGGGAAAAGTGGAAAACCAGTGGGGAAGTAGTAGTGGGGTACCCTGTATATCCTTTTCTATATGATATATTCTTTTAAGCTTTACTTGATGAGAGTAACCATGGTGAGGTTGGGAACATAGTATATACTTGCTTAGGGGATGAGTTAGTTTCACAGTTTTTTTATTGTCCTTTAGCACACTTTCATTAATTTTGCACGAGAGGCTTCAGGGAGGATCCTACTGAGTATAATGTTATACTCACCCTACAGATATATCAACTGTTTTTCAGGTCACATGGATTAGGAAGGAGATCATGCTGGTTACTACTAGCTTGTGTTTGGAGGAGCTGTTCGGGCTTGCAGTCGCTGCCGTTTCACTTTCATTGGGGTACATGTAGTATTCCCTTTCTATTGCAGTAATTTTGAATGAAATTTCATATATGTACATGGGTTTCGTTTATATTTCAGTTCTGAGTTGAGTTGTTTGGTTTCTATCATATCTCTCTCTTCCGCTTGTGTTCTCTTAGAGGGTAATTCCTCCCATCTGTGTGTTTATTATACCATCGGTGCTTGTCGCCAACCCGGGGCCTACTAGAGGCGGGACTCGACGGTCATTATCTCCCTTTTAACACTGCCAGCCCAGGAGGGGTACACATTGTGGGGAGGGGGTCATTACATACACTTTGTTAATGAGGGGATGTTCTCCCCAAGGATACACCCTAGGATTTCAGTACTATTAGAAAGCCTCTGATGTTCGGGGAGATGTGCATGAGTCAATGTGGCTAATTGGGATAAGGGAACCATCAGTGGAATCCAACATTGGAATGTTATAGGTTACATGGTAAACCATTTAAGGAATGTTTTATAGTGAACTTCAAAAAATGTTTTAGATGTTTATTTTTTGTACTGCCATTTTTGGATTTATGCATATCGGATAACCAATTATAACCACTTATTTATGATAACATATGATATATACATAGACTTATCAATTTATTTATGGATCTTGTGACCTATTGGTGCTTCATTAATGAAACGTTAACATTCATTTGTTAGAGTAAGACACACAGTGGAAATTAATTAAGGAACAACCACAGGGTTAGATTATATATTTATATTGGAACTAAATCATGTATATCTTCATATAATGTATTCATCAAATTTCGATTAAAAGGACTTGAAATAATTGTTTTCCAAATTATCCACCATTATTATGATATTTATGAACCATATGAAATTTGAGTGGTAAATTAATTTTAAGGGGTGTAGAATTTTTCACATATTGTTTTTATGAATAATTATTTTTTGAATAAATTAAATTTCAATGATGTATAGACATTACTGATACAGTATGTTGTAATTGAATAAAACATAACACCATGTTATTATTAAACTAAACAAAACACTAATATTAGTTTTTAATTCATGCAATATAATGTTCATATTTTCTTAAACATATTACTGAGTACCTTTGATATATTATAGTACACAGAAGAATGTGTTTTATGAAACTACATCATACTATTAATATTATTATGATAGTTGTAACCTATAAAATGGAATGATGAGTAAGAATATGAATGACTGAATTATGAAAATATTTTTTATAAAATTTATTTTTAGTAACCAAATAATTATTAATCACTCTAAAACTACTCAAAAAATATATATATTCCTTTTCGGGAAACTTTTTTCCAATGTTCTAACACGTTTTTTCTCAATGAATTAAAAAGTCAACTATATATGAATTAATTTAATGAGTAATAAAATTATTTATTCATTATTTTATTTAACACTAATATTATGTAATTTATAGAGAATATATAAAGTTAAATCCAATTTTCCAGCTAAAAATAATTTTTTTTCTAAAACACTATCTTACCACCTATTAACGGTGCACATATTTTATGTATAATTTTTAACAATTTTATAATATTTATTTTACAATATATTCATTATTTTCTAATTTGTAAAAAATATATCTTAGGATGATATTTTGTTAATTTTCGAAGAAGAATAATTTTATGAAGAATATTGAAAAACAAATATTTTAAATTTATATCTAAATTTTCATTTATATAAATTTTTTATAAAATTTATTTTATGTTTTTTAGGTATAATTATATAAAATATAGATAATTTAATCTAGTACAGGTAATTGGAATCAATCAAAGTATAAAGTTATTTATACAATCATTTCCATATTTTGATCATTTTGACTTTTAAAACATGTTGTCTCCTCCTAAATATGGGAGAAATATTACATTAATTTAATCCACTTCAATATTTTGAATTTTGATAAAAAGATTCAAAAAATTTGAATAATATTAATTTATAATGGTTATTATGGTATAATTAGTTTTTCCAAATAATATTATTGAAACCATTTAAAATTAATGACAATGACCAAGGTAAAAATGAGTTTACATAGTGGTTAATCATTATTCTAAAGGATCCAAATGATCTAGAAAATTTTCAAAACCCCATTTTGTTGCACATTTGAATCATATATTCACTTTTATAAATAAATGATCCATATTGGAGGCACATTATGTATTGGAGACTTTCCAATAGTAAATACCTTTTTTATTTACATGAATGCCACTCCTCATATACTATGAAAGGCCACTTCCTCCACACACACTTATTCGAACTACTCAATCACTATGGACTGTCCAAAACCTACCCAAATAAGATAAAAACTTACCAAATCTCAAATTTGAGCCCTCAATTTTAGAATAAATCCAATCAAGGATCAATTTCGTGAAAACTAAAGGTAGTCACCCGATGAAGATGTAACATTCATCCATGTGCATTTTTTTGTTTCCTTCTCCACCAATATAGATTTTTATTATATAAAACACATATAATAATTATAATTATAAAAATATAAATAGATATTTATTGTTATGTGTATGACCTACTCAATCACACACATAAATTAAATGGTATAATCAATCTTCATACATGTGTATGGAAGACTACAACATCAGGAACCAATGTCTTTTGTATTTCAATTAAAACCTCTCATGGTTGGTAATAGAGATGAAATTATTATTATATATATATATATTAAATATTTGATATCTATATGATTTTTTTAATTTTTATATAACACATACCATCATGATTTTCATTTTTTGAAAGATAATAAAAAATGTGTATTAATGTGTGGACTACCTCATATTGAAAGTGATGTGGTTTCTTTATGATTTACACTGAAATGGATTATGGATGGTTTTATTAAAAATATTTTTCATATATGAAATTATAATATTAATTTAATGAATATATAATTAATATATATCATTTTCCTTTCATTCATTCTTTACAATACAAATATGGAATCATCATTCAAACATATACCCAGCCGACCGTCTCAACGAACCTCATATTTTATTTCATATTTATATAATTTATAGATTATTATAATGACATAAATTAAGACTAAATTTAATATTTATTTTATTTTTTAAAATCAATAAATAATGGAATCATGATCAATGTAATACCATCAAGAGTAACATTTCCAAACATGGACAAAAAACTAAGCGGTTATTACCCGAAACATTATATTAACATGATATTGTTAATAACCAGGTAATATAATGTAATAGTTAATTAAAAACGGAATTATATATATATATATATGACTATATGGTATATTTTAAATAAAAAATTTATTATACTTGTTTTTTTGACTATGTTTTTTGAGAGTGAAGACTTATCATATGGGTTTTCTCATATAAATTTTATTTTTGTGAGATATATGCCTCTTATTTATGTATTGTAGAGTATATAATTAACCCTGAATGGTTATAACATGAATTAAATTTATTTAATAATATTAAATATTTCAACTAAAATAATATTTTTCAGATCTAATGATGGAAATGATACACATGTAGTGGATGGATTTCTATTCTATCATTTATTTCTGTGAGAATTACGACATATTCACCACTAATTTATTTTTTTTTTGATTTAAATAATTCCCATGAATTTATTTTATTATTAGTATATATAAGTTCATGGTTATTTAAATATCCATTTTATGATCTATCATTCATGAGGTTTACAGTTCAAAATATACCAAATCTATAAAAGTGATTTTTCTCAATTTTCCTTCTTTAAGACACATGTTCTTTTTTAATACTACATACCTTTACATGGTGTTAATATAGAAATATGAAATATATATAATTAATAAACCATTTTTTTCATTATATTTTACTCTTCATTTAATATTATTACATTAGGAATATTATGATTCAATGTTACCAAAGTGATACAAGTTTATTTCTACAATCTCATAACTATTCAAGATTAGTTTTTATAAAAACTTCATAGTCAAATATTATGATTGATTTTTTTCATAATTATGATTAATTTTTTTATTGTATGGTAAATCATGATATAAACACATATTTTTTCAATTCATCCACTCATTTTTATGTAACATAATTATTGAAATGTTTTATAAAAATACATCATTATTTCTCTCTTTGATCAAAAATCTATTTTCATTCCAAATAATTAATATAAAACATAATTAATTTGTTTAATATTACTATATTATTTTAAAATGAAAATATTTCCCATGTTTTAAATTTTAAAAAATGGGTTTTAAAATGAATATTTTTTTTGGATGAGGGAAATTTTAAAAAAAAAAATATTATGAAAAAGGAATGTTCGGCAAGTACGAATTTACCATCCATCATGATCATAATTTTCATGATGATTCCATTGAAAGGATACATGTTTGTTTTTAATGAAAATTATTATTATTATTATTCTAGAAAAACAATTATTGATTTTTAAATAAAACTTTCTTTATAAAACGTATTACGTTTTAAAAAGTGATTGAAATTATTTACCAAGATTCCATTAAAAGTTGACTTGATTATTTAAAAAGAATAGGTTTTTCAAAATGTTATATGATCTATATTGTTTTTTTTAATTTAAAATGTTGTTTTATTCTTTATTTAATTTAATTTAATTTAAAGGTGTACTTCATATGTCTCAATGTGAATTTCAAAGAAAATCATAATGAATTTTTTTTATATTTTAAACATATAGGTTTTCATGAAATTTTATTTTCCTTAGAAATCATTCTTGTGATATTTAAAATTATTATCCATATAATACTCTATCATTTGATATAATTTAAAATTTACAAGGGATATGATCCATGTACACAATTTATACACATTCTATGAAATATTTTTTACCTACAATGGCTTGTTGTTTACAATAATTATTTCTCTTCAATAGTATATACAATGTTTAAATTCTTATGAAAAAGATTTCGTTCATAGGTTACTCAATTATGAAATTATTATAAAACATTTCAGTTTTCCATAGGATATTATATGATTTAGGTTTTTTATACATAAAATATTTTATTGTATATGATATGAATTTTAGGAAGCCCATCACTTTTTATGGATCAAGATATGATGATATTTTTATTATGTTGTGGCTCACATAAGTATGATTTCATATGTTTTGGGTGGGAACTATATCACCCTTCAATCCACTGGGTAATTATTTATATGCAATGAGATATAAATGAATTAAATGGGGATTGAAACCGGTTTATTAAGGGACTTTGACCTCTATTATGGTCTCCTAAGTGTACCATGACTACTAAGATAGTCTTGGGAGCGAATATTAAATACTATGATTCTCAGGGGAGTAAAAAATGAATGAAATTATGGTTTTTGGGGTGAAACAATTCCACTATAATGAATAGTCTACGACTTGGTATGGTTTCGTATCATGTAAAACATGTGTATCAACCATGAAGTGAACTGATATTCATTTTCAATGCGACCTGTATTATTGGAAATGGTTTTATATTCATATCTGTTTTCCATAATTTCTATGACAAACTCCATGTTTTTTTCATGTACATTTTTGTATGATTTAGTTATGATTCATGTAATATAAACATCAAATATATCTTCCATGTGTAATTTTTATAATATTTTAATTGAAAAATCTATTCTAAAAATGTTTTCCTTGTTTTTTAATATTCATATTTCCATATTATTCTTCATTTTCTCCATTATATAGCCCTAATTATCATATGATCTCAGCATTTCTTTAGTTTCCTTTCCTTGGTTATAATAATTTTTTTATGAAAGAGAACTAAAGGGGATTATTGTTATGAAATATGTTGAATATTTTTTAACAAATTCAAATCATGTGTTAATAATTTCAAAAGACACTAAACAGTTATGGTCCATGGGAATTTACTTTTTTAATGTTCTAAATATTCATCTAAAATTATACAATATACATTTTCTATGACTGGGTATATATATTGTTTTGGATGGTGTTATATTTGGTCACATATCTAATTTAATGAAACCATATTAGTTGAAACCAATATGGTTGTAGAATTTGAGACATTGAATGGATGATCTTCTATAGTTGGGTTTCGACCAACCCAATATATATTCAATGGTAATATTATGTTTTTCACCCGTACAGAAGATCCTTATAAGATATTTTGACATTTCTACTAATGGTTGATCAATGTAGTGGTTCAGAAACATTGAACCTTTTTATAAATGATTTTCTTGACTCTATGATGGGATATATTTGGTTTTTTATTATTTATATATTTTATAGTAATAAAAAGATTGGGAATAAAAACCTTGATATAACATATAATACCTTCGTATACAAGTATGTGTTTTTCGAGGTTGGGGTCATTTCATTTGGGGTTAAGGATTCTCCATATGTGTTCATGGGGATTATTAGCATCATATATAAGTAAAATAAGTACCTCAACAAAAAAATGCATATTATAGTTATTTAAAAACTATAAATCACATTCAATTAAAAAAACTATTTTCATTTTAGGGTTTTATATAATTTTAAAAAACATTATCAAAGTAGACACATACATTTCCATTGGACACATAAAATCAGTAAAATTTTTTTAACTAATGAAAACCCTTCTAAAATAAACATTTTTTTACATTCATGGAATTTCATAAAAAAATTTTATAGACCTTATACATGTCCCAACTATCACATATAAACATATCATGAACTTTTTAATTATTTTATATGAGAAAAAAAATCACAGTAAGGGACTTGATAAAAAATTAAAGAAACCACTTTTCAATAATACTTACAAAAACAATCATATTTGAAAATAAATCTATACCATAAATAACAATTTCCTACCAATGAAATAATCATCTCATCACAAATATTATTAGAAAAAATTTCATAAGGGAACATTAAATACAAAACAAAAAACTGATTTTTTTAAAAAAAATAAATAAATCTCAAAGATAACACATGATCCTTTTACCACACATTATGAAATGTAATGTATTTTTAAAATACATTTTATGATTTAATAAATAATAATGGTTATATATGGAATATTTATAATATCATCATTACTTATTTACTATTTCTAATGGAAATATAAGGAGTATCCATCACAGTTACATTTGTAATGAAAATCGAATTATAATCCTATGATATTTTTGGAGAAACCACATCAGTTTACTCTATCTTGTTACACAATTCATTATAGATCTATAACAATATCATGTGCACTAATTTTATAATGGAACCACCCATCGTCTTAAAAAATACCCAATAACATTAATATAACAATAACCCATAATTCATGCATAAAAAAGAATATTTATGAAGATATCTTTTCAATTAGTAAATAATTTTTGTTATAAAAATCTCCCAATGTAAAAAAGAAAAATTTTATTTGAAAAAAAATATAAAAATTAAACGTATTATTCCCATAATTGATTCATAATGATTTCAAGAAGACCCTATAATTTTGTAAAATGTAAACACAATTACTTTATTACTTATGTAAAAATAATTGATATAGTATCATTAAAAGAGGATTTTTATAGAGTTTCTCTCACATAAAATAATACAAAATATCCCTATTTGAAAATAGTTTATTGAAATGACGGAATTGATATTAAAAAAAATAACAATATAAATACACCCATATAAAAAATTATTAAAAATGGCATAAAATCAAAATATTTAGAATATAAATTGTTGTTAAAATTAAAATGATGATTTGTTAGTTATAAATTCCATTACATTGAGTCCAACATGTCACATAAATTCTTTATATTCATAAATTATACAAATTTATAATTATATAAATTCATGAGAAACATTTTAAGTCTTTTTTATCTTATTTATCTTATTTACATGTTTTAAAATTATTTAAATTTTTATGTCCGTATGGGATGCCTGGGCAATATTAGGTTTTTAGTCCAAAATGGCTTAGGTATGTGATCTATGGTCAAAGGGATCATTATTCCACCATATCAAGAATAATATTTGTGAAATAATTATAATTTTAATATATTAATAATACATTTAAATATATACATTTAATATGGTTATAAAAAACGAACTACATTATATTTATGGAGATGATATGTCGTATATATGAATGAGTAACGTTTTAATTTTCAAACAATCATTATGGATAGATGATAAGTTTCATTTTATAATTCCATAATGAAAATTATGTCATATATATAATATTATTTAACTAAATATACTTATATATACAATCAATTTGTTTTGGTGATGAAATCTATCAACAACGCTTTGTAGAGGTGATAGTTCACAGGTACACATGAACGATGTATTCATTTTTCTGTACATAGTACGATAAAAAGGTAAATTATATATTATATTTTAATAATTATAAATATTTTAAATATTTGATATATTATCATTTATTAATTATTTATAAATTATAATGTTATATTGTGATATAAAATGAACAACATCGATTTATGAGGTTATAGTCTGACATAAACAAAAATGATGGATTCTATTCTCATTTGATTGAATTGGAGATTGAAATGGGTAATTCCACTAATATAATAACATCTATATTTATGGAAAAAAATGGATTTTTTATTTTTTTTGGATTAATATTATTTAAAATCTGTTAATGAATAAATTAAGTAAACACGATGAACAAATATGATACATCTTCGTTGGACAACAACTTTTTCGAAACTCCTTAAGACCACCAGGGTTGGTGTTCTGCCTAAACTCGGGCCTATACATTCAGTGTAGGTAGTATAAGAATTATTTTTCTAGATATTGGTAGATACTAAAATATTTTTATGTTTTATGAAATCAATATAAATTTACTTCTTTTATAAGAGAGGTGAGGGGAAGACTTAGAATTTTCCCAAATAATAAATTAATACAAAATAATTTTCAATTTAAAATTTTTTATTATTTTATTATTTATTATATAATATTATTAATAATACATGTAATCTAATAATATATTATTTACAAGTTTATTTCACATAAATACCCTTATCATTTAGTTCTAAAACATATTTAACCAAATAACATTTGTTAGGACAATATTGATTATTACTGATTCAGCGTTGATATTGTTACTATAAAATATAAATAGACCCATAAATTTTAAATTTTTTAAATATGAAAAAATTTCCTAATAATTTGGTTGTATTTATGGTTTTTAACATCTTATTCCATTTACAATTCAGTATTTATTTTTAATACATATTAATTCATTTTTAACAGTAATCATTATTTTGACTTTTTAAAAATCTCAATACAATAAGTTAACATCAAAATTAATACATTAACACTACCCTATCAATTCAATATAATATATTATAACAATTTATTACTATAACTATCTCATATCATAAATTTTATTATATATGTAATATCAATTATTTTATATTTTCAATAAATAAGAAATTATTGCAAATGATTTATGAAATCAGTTAAGGTTATTATTTCTTCATTGGAACTAAAAAATAAATTAAAATGTTTTAATATAAATTTATTATGTTTATCTTTATTATTTACTATCTAACATATCTTCTAGCTTTCATCATATTAAAAGTACAATACTTATTAACAACACAAGTGTGGCATGTTTGACATTTAATTACATAAAATATTTTAAAGGTCATAATCTAAATCATGTGGACATAAATGGTAAAACTACCAATAAATTTATTACTAGGGCTTAATATTACTCAAAAAATATAATTGGTTAATGTTTTATGGTCATTTTCTAGTCGTTTTGTTTTTATTTTTTTACCATAATTACATGATTTACCTTTTATTGTGGTAATAATAATAAATAAGGTTACAATTAATATTATTTAAAAAAAAAATTAAACTATTTCATAACATTTTATCTATTAATAAAAAAATTAATAGTGTTTAAAAAATCCGGGAAAATTTATTTTCAATCATTTAATTTAATATATAGCTGAAAAAACACAATGATGATACTTTTTTTTCTAAAAAACTGAACTTTCATAAATATAAAATGTTTTTATGATAAATTAAAAAATAAAAACCATTTCAAAAATCACAATTGGATTATATTAAATACAAAAGAAAACAAATATGTTTTAAAATTAATATAATATATAATTTTAATTTTTAAATACGTCGAAACGTAAATATAATTTTCCATAAAAATCAATATATCATCATTTGTTGAAAAATAAATATTTTCAGAAATAATTCATTATTTATCCATAAGAAAAATTTATATAATTATTAAAAAAGATATTTATTTAAATAATTAAAATTTATAAAACGTCAAGATTTAATAATATTTCTCAATCAGGAAAGCATCAAAATTCATTTTGAAGAAAGTGTATTTGAAGAATATATTTACATTATTAAAATTATGTGATTTATTTTATAATAATTCTTTAATAATTGATTAATTATTAGGACTATTTTATATTTCAAAATTCAGTTAATAATATTGATTTTTACTAATTTAACATCTTGTTTATAACGATCAAACAATAATAATTTTGAGTTGTTCATTTGAACTTGGTGTATTATATAATTTACCCTATAAAACATAGTCATAAATTTATAAACATAGGATTTTATATAATAAAAAAATTCTAAAATTGATTTCATTACATTTAAATTTTCTACCCAATTAAAATGACCTAAATTATAAATATATTATTTTTTTAAATCTTTAATCATAAGAACGATTAATTACAATTTGAATTTGAAAAAAATGAAATAAAAATCTCACATGATATAACGCATAATATATTTTCATATTAGAAACATGTGCATGGAAAAGAGAATATAACATGAATGTAATAATAGGTAGTAATAGTTAATGTTGTTATGAGAACAAAAAGCAACACAAAATATTAAATCCTCGATGTGTTAAAAGGAAATTTGTTTCCCAGTAAGAAATGTAAATGGGAAAATTATTTATTTCAAAACAATATTTATATAGATAATTAATTACTATATTTAAATGTATAATATCATTATTAAATGTATTTACATGAAATTTAGAGTCTCATCCTATAATTAATTTATACCATAATGTCATGGTTTACATTGAACGATGATTTTTTTAGATGAATGTTTCATTCCAAATGAATTAGAATTAACTTATAATTTTTAAAAATCCTTTAAATTAAAAAAATATGCTCCTCAATTCATTTGGAATGAATATAAAATTTAGTTAGTATAATATAATATAATTACCAAAAAAAATAATGAAAAGATATTTAAAAAAAATATATCCTCTAAATAATAATAACTGAAATTAATCATATAACATTCAATAAAAACATTTCACTAAATTTACACATAATAGTCCAACATATTATTGATACCCAACATTCAATTAGATTTTATCACAAATAATCCCACGATAATTTTGATATTTTTTCCAAAAAACCTCAATTGCTATCATATAATGAAGTATATAACCAAAATCATGTAATATCTAATATATTAAAATTTCTAAAATACATAATAAATAAATTTTATATTAACTCATCCTTTATTCCACAGAGGAATTTTTATGAATATATTTTAAGATTATTCCGATAAAACATCCCATAATTATATTGATCCTCTTCGAAAATAATATTAATCACATAATAAATAAATATTTTATCCCATGTTATGATATTTGATAATACATATGTTCATTAAATATGCTTAATATTCATACACCATATATCATAAACAAAAATTATAACTCATACTAATGGATACATTACGTAGTCTAGTGGTAGGTGATGCACCATGTTCTACCTTCTTTTATGGGTTCAATCCTCATACCCTTGCGAGATGCAATGGTTTTTCTACTGATATACGATTTTTGGTTTTTCAAAATATATAATTATTATTTAAATATTTGAAATTATAGAAACATACTCAAGATAAAATTTCAATAATCCATTGTAATTAATAATTTAAACATCATTTTTTATCTAACAAATTTCATTGTTCTTCCAAAAATGTAATAATACATATTTATCAGAAAAATAAATTTCTACAAAAAATCATAAGACAACATAAAATTTGATAAAATAAACCTTTAAAAGTGATTCTAGTGACATTGATATTATGATCAGGATTAAATGTATAAATGAAATATGGAATATATAACTAAAATGAAAACCCTGATAGGAAATTTCCTAATCCCAAGATTTACCTACATCATGATCTGATATCATAAATAATGACTTGACCTTAAACAATACATATTATAGTTATTCTAAAACTAGAAATAACATTTTATTCTAAATAAAATTTTATTATTAGATAATTAGAGAACTTGGATAATATATTACATTAAAACTTACACAATATAAGTGGAACCATATTCTGATATCAATTTATTTAAAAAAGGATCCCATTTTTAAATATAACATGTTTTTCATTAAATAGTTCCCAAAATATGATCTTGAATTTATATGTTTCAACAAAAGTCCTTAAAATTTGATGAAAAACATTTTTAAAATATTGGATGACTACAAAAATCTCAGTAAGGAACATAAAAATCAATAAATAAATCCTTATTTCATAAATAAAAGTGAAATATTTGCATTTTTACGATAAACTATGGAAAAAAACTAAAAATTTACATACCCATGAAATCACCTTTTATTCCCAAATCCTTCCATGAATCATTTCATAACAGAGGATAAAATAAAACTCTTATTTTTCATGAAAACATTTCACAGATTTATTGTAACACCTCTAAGTATTTAAAAATAAATTTAATATTAAATGAATGAAACAATGGGTCACTACAAAACAACACTATGATATAACTGAGCCAATAAACATAATTTTTCCAATCATGTGATTTGAATCTCAAACATCTTATATACACCACTTCATTTAGAGTGATTTTTGGAGACTGATAGAACAAACAAAACATTTTGTGAATAGCACCCTACCCATATGAATTATAATATACCCTTATGAATAGTTATATCACCCACTTGAGTATAAACATAATTTAGGAACCTTAAAAATGAGACTGAATATTTTAAAAATTAAAAAAAAAATTGTTGTTATTTTTGTGAGAAGTAAATATATAATTACTATTTTGTAATTAATAAATTGATATTAAATAAAAATAATATTTCATAAAATGTTTTCCTAAATCACAATTTTGAAGTCCTATGATTTTGGGCGTAACATAATAAAAACATAATTAAAATTTAAGGGAATTACAATTTTATTTATTTTTAAAACTGTATTTTATGATTAAATTATGATTTTACATAAAAATTAAATTTCAAATATTTAAGAAATTATTTTGATAAAATGGTTAGATTTTAGTATTCTACACATCAAAATAATGATTAGGGTCATTCTTGTGATATTTCTATAATAGATGAATTTTTTATCAATAGAGAAATACAGTAATTTACCATATATATACGTTATTAGTTAAATACATTGTTCCATGAATCATCAATGATTTGAGACCCAATGAATCTGATTTTAGTAAAATTATTTCTATTTTAGGTCATGGAATCATTATTATTTCTGGTCTTATGGAAAAATAACAAACAAATGTTTAAAATATTAAGAAAACCCTCCTCTCCTGAACTATAAACCCACATACACTCACATATTCTATTCACTCTTCTAAATCATTTTTCCTTGTAAAAATGCTGGTCAAATATCTTACCAAGCTCCAAATCCCATCCAGAAGCCCTTGATGTCAGGAAAAGACCAAATCCTCTCACCTATAGATTCTTTCATGTGATTTTAATTCAAGAGGTAAATTTATCTTTTCAATTATTTTAATTTCTTTTAAAGTTCCTTTGTTTTATTTTATTTGATAACCTAGCCTCATCCAAATCTTACGAAAACTCTAGTTACTTAAATTTTCTATAGTATATTTATTGTTATGGAATATTTTATTATCACCTCTTTTTTACAGTTCATTTATTCTAGAAGTAAAAAAACACCATCTGAGACGTGCTAATTTTCTACATTCAAGGATGATGGGATTATAATTTCAAATGCAATTATTAATTATGGTCATGAAACCATTATTATCATTAAAATAGACTATAAAATATTTATTATGTTTCATATATGGATCTAGAATGTTTTTTACACCTGGAATTCATTTATAAATCATAATGAGTTATTTTTTTAAAGAACGATAATTAACCTAAACATATATAATTAAATAATTTATATTATGATTCATCTTCACTCCATGTATCCATATGAAATTTACAACCATTTAATTATATTAATGTTCAATAAAAACATTTAACTTCAATTCTAGATAATCATTCACATTTTACATGATTTTTTGTTCATGTATATATGTTTATCGATCATGAAACATGTTGAACCCAACAAAGAAATTAAACCTCTTAACACATCAAGAGGACACGAATTATCTTAAAAAGGTTATAATAAATAAATCGAATTAAGATTATATTCTCGATTTATTAATTAATGTTCCCAAATTTCATTATTCAGGTCATCAAGATGACGTGGGGAACACCTTCGGACTAAAGTTATGGGTTTCATCATCTCACCTCAATTTTTGTGAGATATTACATATTCATTACAATTACTTGTGTATGGTGAATGTATACTACCCATTTATATATTAAATCATGTACCTATTTATTATAATGTTATTAAATATATCTTTTAATGATTATTAATTTTTGGGAATATGATTCAATTGATTACATAGTTGTAATTATTTTAAAAAAAACTTCCATTTTCATTAGGGTTCCTATTATTCTATACTAATCTCATTGGAATTATTATTTAGTCTTATTTACTCTTCATAAATTATATTTTAATGTTATATATATATTAAAAAATTAGTTTAATTCTTTATTTTATTGGGATTTATATGTTTTTAAAAGGATCATTCAAAAATCTAAGCTCGATTCATGGAACATCCAAAATTCATACCTATTTTGATGTTCAATCTATAATATATTTTAACCCCAATTTATCTATATAAAATAAAGAATTTTTACCTGAAAATTTTATTTTGGAACATGTCTGGAATTATGAATGCAAAAATCCCATTGAGAATTAAAAACTCTTTAAATAATTACTTAAACCGCACTAAACTTTTTTAATTCTAAAGCTTATTAAAAAATTCATTTTAAATGATTTTTCTTTAGTGGGACATAATTTATGTGTCAAATGTAAGCTCAATGAGCTTCTGTTTTCATTTATAAGATATAAATTTTTAAATTGATATTTATGATAGATTAAAATGGTTTTCCAAAAAAACTACTCTTTTCAATGTAAAATAGATTTTTCTCACATCTCTTTAACTTTTATGAGGTATATTCCTTGTTGAAAACATATTCTTTCCATGTTGTGTATTTTCAACTCCTTGGTTTATCATATCAGGAGTCTCCTTATTCTCATGATATTTTATGGGATTATGATTTGAATATTTCAAGGTTGTATGAGACACTTTTGAATGTTTAGTTATTATTTCGTCATGAATTTCTCTATGGTCACCTTTTAATTTATTTTTGTTCACATAAAAATCCTTTTATGAAACTAGAATTTCGTAAAGGTTTACATATTATGATATCATATAAAATATTTTCTTTATGTTTTTCTAAATAGTTTATATTTTTATGTTTTATCGTGATATCATTCAACAATTTCATTCGAATAGTTAGTGATTATGATTAATGTACGAGGAATGTTATTTAAATTTAATATGAATTTTTTAATATGAATTTATATGGATTTTATGATCATCCTTTTCATTTGAGTATTTAATTCGACTTAGTAATTGTCTGGTGGGACCCCCAGTAGCCCCTCTATGCGTCGTTATGTCTCCTGAGATAATTAGTGGTGTTGGCCAGAGGAATTGAAAAAATAGATATTTATGGTCTTGGCACGAGGCCTTGATAGTAGGGTTATGATTTAATGAATTATGAATTCCATTATTATCAAGGAATTAGTTGAATGTTTGAGTACTTATTCTTGTTGTATAATACCCATGATTATGTTTTATTATGGCATTGTTTATTCAATCATTATTCTGTCCATAGTATGTACATGAATATTTTTACTGGAATGTGTTTTTATTTATTCACAATGCCTAAATTGTATGTTTATTCTATCTTCCACTATATTCTTTACCCATACTGAGCATCCTAGATAACACATTTTCTTATGATTTATTTTTCCCCATTATGTGAAGTGGTGTATTATGAATGAATTGTATGTATAATCTTAGACTTTGGGACGTTCCCAATGAAACTTATACATTATTTTTCATTTCATGTTCTAATTTTGATCCAATTTATGTATATGGTTTTCCAAAGATACTTTAATAAATGGTTATTCATGATGTCTATTCATTTTTTCTATGTAATTAAATAATTCACCAGCTCTGAGAAACTGGGGTCAGGTCTTTACAGTTGGGATCAAAGGAGGTTTAGTAGAAACAATTGAATCTAGATTTAGAAAATGTTTTTTAGGGAACAAAACCATTAGATACAGTTGACAGTACACATACATGAACATTATAAAATTTTGGTAAGGAATAGAATTTATGTATCTTCTCTAGAAAATAAATCCATATATGAATATCAAAATGTTTGTGGTTGTCGAATAAATGTACCTTCGAGTAACAAATCTGACATGGAGTTTCGAGCTTGACCTAGAGTATCCTGTACATGACAATAGGGCTTCTGGCACACCTAATATGACACTCATGGGGGATATTATAAGGATAATTTATATTTTATTTTCAATCAATTATTAATGATTTCAAAGTAAATTTTTCCTCAAAGAAAACAAGTTTATGATTATGAGATTAGTTATACATATGATTTAAATTAATGCTAATTATTTTTCTATGTTGATATTATACATTACAATTCATAACCTAATATAGTGTCAGTTGTCATATAGAAATGGAACGTAGCATAAGGAATGATATCTTCACTAATTCTCATGATGAAAATTGTAAGAAAGATCATATCTCTTATTGGATTAAGCCATTATTTCAAAATAAGATAGACTCATAAGTATCCTAATCAGATGATGAAATCGAATCATGTGTTAACAAGATTTATATATAATTCTATGAGTCCTATGGATTTTGAAGGAATAAAGAAAATAAGGGTACGAAAATGAAAAATACAGAGAAAGTGAATAAGTGAAAGAAGGTTTTTCCCACATGTGATGACTTTGGAAATAATCATACTGGTAAATGCATGAAGGGAATAAGAGTTTGTTAAACATTTGGATAAAAATGAATCCAATTTTGTGATTACATGTGTAAGAAAAAGTTTTCTAATGTACTATGATTCAACTACAATTAGATGGGAAACTATGTGTATAAATATCCCAAGTGTCAAAGTAATGTGAAACAAATGATTTTGATGGATAATGATCAAGTACTGATACTCTCTCAGAAACTGCGGAAGGATTAAAATGACTTGGAATGAATCATGTACTTTTAATATTTTATCAGTAATGTAATGGTTATATGAATTATGTAATATATGAGGATTATACTACAATACTATTTCATTTAGTATATGAGGTTTAATGATGAATGTTTCTAAGGATATGTGACTCAGTAAAAACTAAATTTTGTAGGATATTATTTGGTTGAGGGAAAAGAAAACCAAATATAAATTTTTTAGGACAAATATATTGATGAAGAAATGATTAGTTTGTATTTTTATAGACCACCTCAATCATATTATTGTTTTGTCCAAAATATTTCATAGCTATCAATGAAGATGTCTACAAAATTTTAGGATATATGGAATATATACAACATCATGTTAACGGATGAGTTCATTTTTCCAATAAGGATATAGGGTAATTGGTGTTATTACTATATTTCAATAGGATACAAGATGAGTATATTCAAATATTAGTAATGTGAATGTTTGGGGCTATTTCATGTTGATCATTTTCAAATATGTTTGTAAATTCATTGAGTGGGATGGATTCGAGAGTCCTAAACAAAAAGAGGATTGAAAAGGTCCCATTGTATATGGATATAGAATATAATAATGTGTAAATCAGTATAAATTATTTGATAATGATAATTTGGAATGTTAAACAATTTATGAAATGGTTTAATATGATCAATATATGAGGTTTTTTATTTTAATGTAACCCACTTATGAAACGTGTTCAAAAAGATGATTTATATATAGTTAAAGTCAAAAAGAAGATAAGAGTGTGTTGATTACATTGAAATGAGTATTTATACTCTTATATAGTTGACTAATTTCTCAAACCTAGGAATAGAGTCTTAAAAGAGTGTTTTCAGCTTAATTATTTTTTTAAAAACTATAGTTTATGGTTTTGAGGTAAAGAACATTCATCTGATAATTTTCTCTATCTATTTCCATTATATAATGATGTTTTGATTATTCTTAAATGACCATGTTACCCAATTTTAATGTTTAGTTATGATGTAACTGAAGCATTTCCCAATACCTATTACTAATATTATTTTTTAACCATATTTTTGATGCGTGTTTACCACAAGTGAATTTCCAAGTATCAACCATTAACTTTTAAAATATAATTTCAAAATTTATAAGGTGAAATATTTGTGTGTGTAGAATGAAACACCCCAAATATTTAAAAATAAAATAACGATTCAATTTCTGATGCACTATGTATCTAAAAACTCACTCTTATAACTAATCCAACAAACATAATTTTTTCACTTTTGTGATTTGAATTTCAAAAATCTTACATACACAGTTTCATTCAGGGTGATGTTTAGAATTTGATATTGCTAACATATTATTATGTGGATTGTAACCTACCTTTACAAATAGTAATATACCTTTAGGAATTTTAATATATTGTTATGAATTGTAACATCACCCTTGTAAGTAGAAAAAAATAGTCAAATTATAACTGCGAGTGAATATTTTTAAAAATTAATAAGTATGTTTTATAATTTTTGTGAGTAGTATATATTTAAATAAGAATTTATAATTAATATATTTATTTAAATGTGAAATATTTTTTTCATAAAATGTATTCCTAAAAAAATTCCTAGGATTTTTGGGTAATTTAATAAAACGGTAGTTATTTTTCAAGGGAATAAAAATCTATTTTAGTATTAAAATTATATTTTACAGTTCAATGATGATTTTATTGAAAAATTAAATTTAAAATATTATAAAAATTATTTTGATAAAATGAATATCATATTTTTATTCTTCACATTAATGAATTCTTAGGGATAATATATGTTTTATTTTGACAATATAAGAATTTTTATGAATAGTGAAATATGGCAATTTAACGTATATATACATTATGAGATAAATACAATATTCTTAACAACATCATTGATGTAAGAACCCTTGGTTAGAACTTAAATTCACATATTTATATTTTTGGTCATGGAATCATCACTATATCATTTCTTATGAAACATAATAAACTAATGATTAAACTATTATGAAAACACTCTTCTCCTCCACTAAAAAAACACTCACACACCACTCTTTACTTCACTCCTCACAAACCTTATGAATTGACAAAAATCTGCTAAAATATCCTCCCATGCTCCGACCCCGCATCCAAAATCCCTTGGTCTCATAAAGGGACCATATCCTATCCCATAAACAGGCTCTCAAAGAGGATTAATTCAACAGTTAACTTCATCTTTTCAATTATTTTACTTTCCATTCAAGTTATTTTTTTATATTCTATCCTCACCTATCCACATAAAACTCTTATGAAAAATAAAATAATATAAATTTTATTTTATTTTGTTATTATTTTGAAATATGTTATTGTCAACTCTCCGTTACAATTGTATTCTTCTAGTAGTAAAAACACTATTCAGGATGCGCTGATTTACCACATTGAAGGATGATGGGTTTTCAATTTATATTACTATCTCAAATTCTAGTCGTGAAACAATAATTATGATTAAAATAGACTATAATATATTTTTTTATAATATATTTATACAAATGGTATTGATTTTTAAATCAAAATGAGATCGCTTTGTACCCAAAACCCCCAATTAATCCAAACAGTTGTCATTAAATATTTTATATAATCATTCATCCTCACCACAATTAAACAAATGATATTCTCAAAAATTTAAAATTTTTTATGTTCACTAATGACATATAACTTCAATTCTATACATGCATCCTCATTTTACATGATTCTCCATTCATGTGTATATGTATTCTGATCATGAAACAAGAAGACCCAAACAATGAAATTTAACCTCTTGACCAATTAGAAGGTCATGAATGAACATAATAAGGATATAATAAATAAATTAAATTCCCATCATGTTATTTATTTACTGATAAATGACCATAAATTTTATTATTCATTTCATTAAGATCAAGTGGATAACACCATCAGATTTAAGGTAATGGCTTCTTCATCTCACTTCTATTTTTGTGCGATATACCACATTCACTACTAATAATTGTGTATGATAGATGTATAATTACCATTTATTTTTAACATCCTGAATATATTTAATTTCATTATATTAAAAGTATAATTATATTATTATTAGTTTTTTTTGTATATGATTCACTTGATAACACATTTGTATGTATTTTCTACCCAAACTTCAATTTTCATTCCGGTTGCTCTTATTCTATAATCACCATAATGAAATTATTATTTATTATTATTTACTCTTCATAAATTATTTTTTAATGTTATATATAGTTTTAACAATTATAATTATTATTTATTTTATGGTTAGTTACATGTTTTCAATGAATCATTCAACAATTATTCTGAAATGCAAGCCTGTTTCAATGAACTTCTTGAATTCGTACCTATTTTTATGTAAAATATATTATCTGTTTTAAGCTAGAGTTATCATTAAAAAATCACACATTTTAACATGAATAAATTTTTTTGGATAATATTTTGTTTCATGAAAGAAAATAGAACTTGGATATTTAAAATCTATTTAAAGAATTAATATAACCACACAAAAATGTTTTAATTTTAATGCTTTTTAAAAGAAAATTTTACAAGATTTCACTTCTGGGGTACATCATTTATGCCTCAAATGTAATATCAATTTCCTAATATTTTGTTCTATGGGATATAAATGATAAATACAATATATTTTTTAAATAAAAATGATTTTATAAAATAACTCATCTTTCCAAAGTAAAAAATATTTTTCTCACCTCACATTATGTTTTATGAGATATATGCCCTGTTCCCCATGTATTATTTTCAGGTGGTGTATGTACTCCCCTTGGAAAATAATATCAAGTGCCTCCATATTCTCATGACATTCTAAAGGATTATTATTTGAATGTTTCAAGGTATAATGGGACACTTTGTAATGTTTAAGGATAATTTCTTCCAGAGTTTTTCAATGGTCCCATAAAAAGTGCCTTTGTTTAAGCCATCATCCATTGTTGAATATTGTATTTCATATAGGATTATATATTATGATATCATCTAAAATATGTTGAAAATGGTTTCTTATTATATTTTATGTGGATGTTCAATATTTATACCATTCACCAAGTTAATTATAATGGTTATTGTTTATGTTTAATATATGAGGAATATTATTTACATTTAATAAATTAGTTTCAATATGAATTTATATGTTGTTTATGATTATCATAATTCATAATATGAATGATTTGTCCTTATTTAGTGTTGGGTGGGGCCTTATATAGCCCCCTAGTGCATCGAGAGGTCTAATGAGACAAACTATGGTCATGGAATGTGGCATTGACAAAATTGATATTTATGGTCTTAGAACGTGGCCTTGAAATTATTGTTATGATGTTTGGAATTATGCATTACCTCATTATGAAGATAATAATTGAAATTTAATTTGGTTATTGGACAATTATAATACTCATGATTATGTTTTATTATTTAATTTTTTATTCAACTTTTTTCCCATTCATAGTTTTTACAAGATTTTTTTAATGGAATGTGTTTTTAGTTATTCTGTAGTCCTAATGTTTATGTTTATGATATCTTAGACTATATTGTTTACTCATATTCAGTATCTATGATCACCCCTTTTATTAATATTTTTTCCCCAGGATACAATGTTGTGTATTATGAATTAATTTGAGGAATAAACATAGATTTGTGGATGATCCCAATAAAACATATATTTTGTTTTTCATTTGATGTTGTAATTATGAACCTATGTATGTATCTTGTTTTCCAAAGCCACTAAACTATATTGTACCCGGGATTCATATTCATTTATTATATGCCTATTTAATGAAATAAGGCAACATATTTGGGAAACTAGGGTCAGGTTTTTATAGTTATAACTCACATAAATAAAATAACATACCCTATTAAATCATAATATTCTTATAAAATCCATAGCACTCATACATTAATAATCAAGGTATCAGGTGAAATAATTTCAAATATCCTTATTACGTATTTGGTATCTCTCACTATGTCCAATGGTGTAGCCATCATATTTATATATGGAATGACAATCACAGTATATTATAAAAATATCATTGGAGAAACATCATCAATTAACTCAGTCCCTTTATTGAACGAATTAGGGATATATAATAGGCTCATCATCCCATTTTTATAACATTTCCATCTGTCGACATAAAAATTTCCTAAAAATATTTATATAATAAAAAAATAATTCTTTCTTAAAAACAATATTGTGGAAAATGACCTTTTCATTTTGAAATATGTTTTCATTATTAAATGTTTCACACTTAAAAATGAAAACATATATTTAAAAATAAACATTTAATCATTGAATGGAATCTTCAAAATATAGAGGTGGAAATATGGTGGGAAAATATAGTCAATCCATATAAGTAATAAATCATTCATTTTGAAATTTTTAAAACAAATTAAATGATTTACATTTAAATATAAATTTTAAAATATAATATCATATAAAAAAATATAAATGATATATTTTTGATAAAATTTGTGATAAATTCAAAAACTAATTTTTAAAAAATAAATCTTGATATAAATAAATTCATTAAAATAATTTAAAAAAAGAATAATAAATAGAAATATTTAGAAAATAAATCGTTAAAGAATTTCCAATGTTGATTATTTACTCTAAAAGATTCTTACCTGGAGTCAGGATTCACACATAAATTCCTTATCATCATGATAAATAAACTTATATTATTTTTCACCTTATTTATGACCATTTATTTTATAATATTTCTTTTATAGTAATTATTACAATGTTTAAAGAATTACTTAATTATTTACGTCCATGTAAGATTGTTTGGAGATATTTAGTTCTAAAGTAAAAAATGAAATATATATGTGAACTATAGTCAAATAGGTATTGTCCCACGTGGTTTTTTAACTAACACTTCATCTCGATTTGGGGTTCGGAATTAGGATATTTATCTAGAGAACTGGTAGTGATAGTATTGAATTTTTGGGAAACCATTTCCTCATATTATTGGCATATATTTTCTACCTATCCCCCCAAACCCCCCTGAATTTTGAATAAAATTTATATATGTTGGATTTTCATAAAATGATTCATTGTTTGGCCGCACAATTTCCAAAACCATGAAATACCATTTTGAAATTTGTGAAGGTGTTATAAATTTGGGTTTTGACCATTTTTTCATTCCATAAGTAAACCTAATCTTCACCTTTCATCCCCGATTCAACCCTACTAGCCATGGGATCACTCCGAGCTCCCTTGGAACCCAATTCGGAAGTAGTATTTGGTGGGTAAATGTCATGATTATTCAAGTATGTGATTCTCCCTTTTTTCCTTCTTTCTATTTATTGGTTTGTCCCTTTCTCTTGTGTTTATAAATATCCAATAGTTGTGGCTTCATATCTAGGGTTTATTTTGGATATTCGTGTATCAATATTAATGGGATGGGTTCATTTTTATTCCCATGTGGTACGACGGTCATGTGGTTGATGTTTCTCACAATGATTTGGGATTTTTCACATTCAAGGTACGTGATTTCACATGTAATAATTTTTTAATGAGTGATATTAACTTCTGGAAATTCCAAAAATGTTTCTCACTTATTTTGTGAGGTGAAAAATCATTTTTTATAGAATTGGTTGAGCGTTTGATTTTAATGTTTCATTTAATCTTGAAATTTCATGTTTTTCAAGTGTAATACATGTGATATTATTTGGGGGAATTTAATAATATATAGAAGATGTTTGTTAAATGCTGATTGGGATCCCAATTATTTTTTGGTATGGTATTGTGGTCAATTTAGACTTGAATGATAGTTATGAATGTATTTAATGTAAAAACCTTTATTTACTTTTTGATATTGTTTTTTGAAAATTTAAATTAGTTTATTGAGTTACGAAATGGGTGACATATATGTTTCTATACTATTTGGGGGAGGGATGTTCTAAAAATAGGTTTTTGATAGAAAAATTGATTATTTTTTATGTCAAACGTTTTGGTAATGTATTATGAATTTTTAAGATAATTTTTTAAATTTTGAGAAAGGTTAAAGGTATGTTTTTGGGATGTTTTGGTATGTCTATGATGTTAAAATTAATTGACTGTGGAAAGGGACTTATGTGATGCGTGTTTGTGCTGTTTGGTGTGTTCATGATTTTGAAATGAAATTTTACTGTGGAAATGTTGTTGTTTGACATGTGGAAAAAAAATTTATCCCAAAGAGGGAAATCCAAATATCTTTGTTGGAGGACTAGGACTAGTTTTCTAGTGATCTGGTAGTGGTATCATCATTTATTCTCTTAGAAATTATGATGATGAAAACACTAAATAAACTTGGATGATGTTGGAGACCATAAGAAAAATTGGGATTCCACTCCAACTGGAATGTGTATTAAAATTACATTGATTATGGTTACCTATACACTGATATATGATATAACAAGGAATCCAGAGCTAGCTAGTGCCTAGGGGTATTCCCATGACCATTGATTATAGGAAAAATTGTACATACCATCGACATACAGAGGTTTTGGTGGGTAAATGTTTCATCTTGTGTGTGTTCTATGTTGTAGTGTTCATTCATTAATGCTTCCATCATGAAAATTGTTTTCATTAAAAGTTTCATATTTTAGAAATTGAAGTAGAATTTCATGTTTATAAAAAAATGAAATATTTAGGTCTTAAAATTACTATCAAATTGAATATTCTTTGTGGAATCCTATTAGGCTTAGTATCAAACACTATATACACCTTTGGTTATTTGTAGACTTGGTAATGTTTTACGCATGTATGGGAAATGTTTTTGGAGATGGAATTTCGACTTTCTATCAGTCTCTTGGTGTGGTGTCATGGAGAAAACATTATAGTGATGCCCCATTTTCCATATTATGGTTTTTTGGGGTAGACATTATTTTCATATTTGGTGGGGTACTTTTTTGGGATTTTAAAATTATGTAATACAATTTTGATTTTTTCTACAAGATGGTTTTGTTTGAAAAATTATGATTCATTTTATTTTCCATTATTTAAAATTTTGTGATTATAAACTCTGGTAAGTCATTCCCCAATACTTATTCATGATTCTTGGGAACTAGTTCCCACCTGTGGGTATAGGGAATTCCCTCCAAGACTTTCCACATACTGGGTTGGGTTCCAGTTTGGATGGAGACCATATATGGTTAATGAAAAAATGGTATCAATGGTGGTTATCTCTTTTTGGTCAGTGTTATTTGAGGAAGATTCTAGATATACCGGAGCTACGGATATCTGAATTTTATGTTTTGGTTATGAATAAAGACTCTATAAATCACCAATCTTAGGGTAACTTGAGTTACCGGGGTAATTTGGGATACATAGATGTTTGTAGTCCTTGTGGTAGATTATTGTTTGGGAATTGAAATTGGTGTTGGTTCAATAGTCACAGAGAGCTCACAGTGCCTATAAATCCATATGGATATGGAGATATGGACATAGAAAACTCTCTATGATGATGATGTGACTAGTTTATGGCCACCATATATATATTTTAGTCATCCACCTGTACATGTATCTCTCTATTGAGTAGTGTCTTGTGTCACTTTGAGTTTTGGAAATTGTTTTTAGAAGAACTTTTAGTCGAATTATCAAGACATGGTTTTAATGTAAAAATTGACATATCTTTTGGAAATATACATATTTTTTAAAATATTTTCTAGGTAAAATTGTAATGGGCTGATTTCTGAATTGGAGGAATTGAATTTTTGTGAATTTTGGAAATTTCATTTTTCTCGGAAAGCAATAATTATGTTAAAGTGGCTTTTGAAAATCAATTTCAAATATAATCTGTTAAACAATTTAATCGTGTTTTGAATGGTATGGAGTGTTTTGGAAGTTATGTTTAGTTTTTTTTTCGTGAAATTAGAAGAGTTTTAAAATGGTGTAAAATGATTGTAAATTATTTTTTAAGTCATTAAAGTGAGTTTTTATTTTATGGTTTGTGATTTTATAAAATGGATTGTGAAATGTGTATTTAGTTTGGATTTTGTTGTTAGCGGTTTTGAAAAAATGAATGTTTGGGTAGAATTATTTTATTTTGAAAAAAGGAATTGTTAGGTTTTGTTATTTGGTATCCTCACAGGTGACCACATGCATGGTGTTACATGGAATGATGGATGGTTGATGGAATAACCAGAAGAGTATCGAGGTTGATAAGGGGAGGGTTCTTGGTGTTTCAGGGAAATATGCATGTGTGAGACCCATGAGATACCATTGGTGAATGTGATAACAGCTGACCCAATTTACATTCAAATAAATTATTCATAAGGAGAATTTAATGTTGTTAAAATATTTGGTTTGATGGTGTGTTTTACGCGATTTTGTGAATATTGTCATGGGATATTTTGATTTTGAGAACCCCTATTTTTTGAAATATGTTTTTGTAATGTGTTTCATTGGTAAGATGTGATGATGTGTCGGTAAGTGATCTTTCATGAAAAAATGTTTTTGTATGACTTTGTTGTGGTTACCCTCTTGTTCTTAGATAAATTTGTGGTATGTTTTGACTAATTGACCAGAAAAATAGGTTCCTTGGGTCTTCATGTTGGCTATGGTATGCCCCCATAAAGAGTTAACTAACAATATATGATTGTCCATGAGTCATTTAATAATGTAAACTCCCCCATTTGACAGTTATACCAACTCCCTTCTCGTGTTTTTGGGTTGACCTTTTACTACTTCTTTTTCTGATTATGCATATCCTCTCAGTGTGGATGGATTGATGCGGATGTAGTTTAAAGGATACATTCTTTACTGACTTTCTTGATTTTTCAACGGTGGTGTTTGATATTGTAGAAGCCAAAGGTTTTATTTGGAAGTGGGGATTGGGTCTTCGAGTGAGGAATGTGAAAGAAGTCAGAGGTTATCGGTGCAACGTTATGAATTAACGGGACTCAAGGTATTTTGTTTGTCTCTCTAGAGAAAGGTTACATGTTAGGACCCATGTGTGGAGAAATATGGTGGTTTGAGGTTTCAAGAGTTGCTTGTGTTAATCTCATGCTACTTGGATCTCTTATTAAGGATCCACTCCATGTAATGTCCATGGCACGTGTTGGGGTCGGGTTTAGTGGTGTCTTGTTGGGTTGTGTCTACATTTAAGGTAATAGGGGCATGTTGGGGAAACTTATGATGTATTGTGATAAAATGAAGGTTTGATTATCTTTATAGTATTTTCAGATTCTTTATTCTGAGTGACGGTTTATTTCCATTGTTGTTTCTTTTGTTGTTTCCTATTCAGGGTGAAAGGGGTGATTCATGTGCATCATTTAAGAACCTATCTTGGTGAAGGTGTCGTGTCACCATAATTTTGGTTTTAGAGTGCGTTCTCTCCTTGTGATTTTGTCTGAGAGATGATGTAGTTTCTTGTGGAACCATTAGAAGAATTTCCATACAAGGGGTCTTAACTTATGACTATGAGACAAGATTTTCATTAATTATCTAATCGCCATTCATAAGTCTCAGAGCAGTGCTGAAATATTGTCATGAAATTAGAGGGGTGTAACAGATCATGGATTAACATCTATGTCTGGTATTTGAGGTGAATTGTTTTTTGGATTCAATGTGTTTTTTTTTATTTTCAAGTTGTCATGTGTGGTGGAGAGGGACATGGGGACCATGTTTCTCAAGTTTGTGATCCCAATCGGTCGAAGGATGCCTCCTGGGTTTTGGTGTGATGGAGTAATTTTATTTTCTCAAACATATGTGATTTAACCATTGTGGGTGTAAATCTCTATATGGATGTTCACGTATGAATAACCTTGTATTTTATTTCAAATCTCATTTACGGTTGGACTCATTTGATGATGGTAATGTCAGTGAAGTGGTTAACCATGTAGTGTCTCAATTATCTTGGAGTTTTTATGACCCACTGCCCTTATTGTTGTGATTATGTCTAATGGGGACTTTTCCTCTCTTCTCATGCTAGTTAGTTATGATAGTTGGATCTTATGGTGGGGAGACCCACCATGGGTCTCATATAAGTCCTTTTGGGATAAGTATGATATCATTCTACCACTTATGGAGGGAAGTTCATTCCGGCCTCCCCGATTAGTGTCATAGTTTTATCTTAGTAAATTAGGTTGTCTCTTATGGCGGGGAGTCCATACGGCCCCCCATGTGTTGGTATTTTAGACTGTTATCATGTGTTTGTTTACTTCTAGAGGTGGGGAGTCCTCTTGGGTCTCCCTGTATTAGTAACTCTATTTTATTCCTTGGTGTTGGCTTGGTGGTAGGTTGTCTCATGCGAAGCTTTCTAAATAAAAACTTATTTATTGGGAAAAAATTTGTATTGGATAGTTCCCAAGAGTTTTTTATTTATGGAAGTGGTAACCTCATTCAATTTTTTCATTTCAATTAAATTTATTGAACTTTGACTGGAAGAGTTTACAGTGCTTCAGTTTGGGATGTGGTTTGATTACATTTGGCCACTTCTGGCATTTGGTGTAAATTTTTGTTGGTGACTGTTTTATTTTTTTTATCAACTATATGTGTTTTATTATTTAGGAGTGGGTGACACATAGAGGGGAAGCCCATCTTTGTCTCCTTAGTTAACTCATAGCCCTCTTTTGATGCTGTTTGAGTCATTGTTGTCTTTTAATTGGGAACTCTCATTGAATGTTGAAATCATATTAGTTATTTTTTCATATACGATTTTCATGGATATCATGGGGTGGAAAGAATTATGGTGGGGATATTTTCAGACTAGGGATTCATATATTCACTTCGTCATAATTTTTGGTCAGGTTCATGCACATTTTCATGATAACTATGTGTGATATGTTTGATATTTTGGGGTATTATTTCCTCATATTCTTATCCTATCTTTTCCCCATAATACCTCGTTGAACCCCATAATAATTGTGATGAAAATGTAAAAGTTTTTGGTGGTAATAAAATGCTGCATGGTTTGGCCATGCGATTTACAAAACGATGTGAAAAAACCATACACAATGTCCATATTTTAAGGAAAATTGGGTTTGACCATTTTTCGTTCACTAAATAAACCTATTTTGTCCCCTTCTTCCCCCCATTCAACCCTAATAGCCATGGGATGTCGCCAAACTCCCTTATGCTCCCATGGAATCTATTTTGATGGTGTATTTTGTGGGGAATCATCACGATTCCTCAAGTAATTAATTCTATTTTTATTTTTCTTATTTATCATTATGGTTTCTTCCCTTTTTCGTGTGGTTATAAATCTCTATAATCTTTTTCATTTAATGTAGTGTTAGTTTTTTTAAATAGATCAATATTCTTGGGTATGCTTTGTTCTCATTCTTTAATGGTGTGACGATGGTGTGATTGAGGTTTCAAGCAGTGATATGGGGTTTTCACATTCAAGGAAGGTGATTCCATGTTAATGCATTCATTTATGAGTTATCACTCTTTCTTGACCTTCCTATCATGTTTTTGACTTATTTTTTGATGTGAGATAATCATTTTTTATAGAATTTGATATGTTTTTAACAGTAAATATAAATTTTTATAGAAGATTTCTTGTTTTTCATGTGTATCTCATGTTATTTTAATCCAGGGCATTTTATAATATATTCATGTTATTTATTAAAATATTATTGGGCGGGCAATTCTATTTTTGTTTTTAAATTGAGTGCATTTGGACATGAAATAGGGCTTTGAATGGATTTTGTATTCAAAGACGTATTTTACCACCTGGAATTGTTTTATTAAAATATTAAATGGTATATTAAGTTACACAAATGGTGAAAATATGTTTGGGTACTATTTTTGCAGGTGTATTTTCTAAAATATTTTTTAAATATTATGTGATTATTTTTTATTTTAAAATTTTCAAGAGTGATTTATAAATTATTGGGTTTATTTTTTAAATTTTGATAAAGATGGGAGCCATTTTTGTGGACTTTTTGTGTGTGTGTATGCTGTTAAAATTAATTTTATTATGAAATGAGAATTTTGTGATGTGTGCCTGGACATTTTGGTGTGTGAATGATTTTGAAAGGTCATTTTCATAGGCAATTGGTATTTTATGACATGTTGAGATTCCTTGAGCACATAGAGGGAAAACCATGTATCTAAGTGGGAAACTATGAACAGTATGCTTGTGATCTGGTTTTGGTATCACCCATATTTCACTTATTATGTTTGACAATGACAATAATAACAAAACTTTTATGACTTTTGGGACCACATGGAAATTGGTTTCCATTCTATGTGGATCATGCATGAGAATGATACAGATTTTGATTACATTTACACCGATATACGGTGACCCTAGGGACCTACATCTAGATAATTCCTAAGGGTGTTCCCGTGATTATTTCTTAATTGATATATCATATGTATTTCAGGATATGGTTGGTTGGATTGACAAATATGGAATCATGTGGGAATTTTATTTAGAAATGTTAAATATTCAATTATTCTCTCTTAAAAACTATTTTCTAAAAAAGAATAATCATTTAGAATGTTTTATGTATTTTTGTGTTTATAAATACTTGTATGATTTTTTTCTTAAAAATTTTATCTCATGTGCTATTTTGGAGGTAAACCAATTGGGATTATTCTCACACCCTAGTTACACCATTGGGTGTATGGAGACTTGGTAATGTTTTATACAGGTATGGGAAATGTTTTTGGAGATGGTGGTTCGAGTTCCTAGTGGTATCTTTGTTTGGTGACATGGAGAAAAAAAGAGGGACATAACCCCTTTCCATGTGGTGGTTTTAGGGTTTAATTTCATCTCCCTCTGGTTGTGGTCCAATTTTTTGTTTGTTTTAAATCATGTAATCCAATTCTGAATTTTTGTAATGGATGGTTTCACTTGAAAATGTCATATTTGTTTTATTAGCGTTTGATTGATGATTTATGATTATAAACATGGGTAATTAGTTCCAAAATCCTTATTCATAATAACCAGACACTTGTTCCAACCTGTGGGGATATGGGTCTCCTTTTTGGCCTTACCATGGATCAGGTTGGGTGCTAATTTGGCTGGCGACCAGATCTGGTTCATCACAGGTCCTTATTAAACCATATAAAAAATAAAGGGCTAGAAATAATAATCATTTTTATACATTAAATATTCATTGAATCCATCCATTAAAAATGGTTATGAATATTTAACAATGTTACTATCATGAATATGTTATGTTTTTCTTAAGTAGGAGTAACACTCCTATTTCTTAGCGATCATTATAGAAATATGGTAAATATCATTATATTCATATATAATAAATAAATTATAATAAATATATATATCATATCATTTATTAATATATATATATATATAATCCATGTAATGTGGTGATGAAAAATGTTTCACATTGCATTATAGAGGTGATAGTTTTCATGTACACAAGAATGCCCATACCATTTTTAAGCATATGGAATTTTATTTAGGTAAATGTTATATTATATTTTAATAATTATAAACATTTCATTAATATCATTTACATTCATTAATTATATAAATATTAAAAATTAAGAGAAAAGGTTATTGAAAATTAATCAAATCGATTCACGAGGTTGTAGTATGCCATACACCGAAATGTTGATTTTTTCCCATTTGATTCTAGTGGAGATTAAGATGGTTCATAAAAATAATATTATAAAATAGATTTATATCGCTGATATTGGTGTTATAATGTTATCATTGTTTACAAATACTTAAGTATGTATAAGAATAAATAAAACCAAAATTATTGATCAAAATGACAACTATTCATCGGGAAACTACTGTTCTTTGTCACCTTAAGACCCCTAAATATGGTGTTATTCCTAATATAAGGCCACTATAAATGGGGAAGGTATTTTTTGAACATATTTATGTTTCTAGTATGTAATAAATTTTACCTTTTATGTGTGAATAAATTAGAAAAATATGTGTTAGTTTATATGATATGTTAGGGACACTCAATGAATTTCCCAAAATAATAAAAAATTTAAATTAATATTCTATAATAAATTTCTCGAACACGAATTATTTAAAATATAAAATGATTATGGGTGAGAAAACGTCATGAAATAATTTTTCTGAAATATTATGCAACCTGATTACCCTAATCATTTAATTTTAATCCATATTTTACACATTTAACTATTATCATGGAAACATTTATTTTTTATCCTTTAGTTTCAATATTGTGGCTATAATGTTCCCAAAAACCCATATCTGGATTACGATTGATGTTATAAAAATTAAATTAATCACTTTTACGAATTTTTTTTTTATTTTAGATCACTTTCAAAATTATAATTTATTTTAAAATATCAATATTATCATTTTTGAAATTATTCCATTCTGTAAATTTTAGAAAGTAACAAAAAATTACAAGATACCTTAGAAAATAATTTTTATATACATTCTGATAATGCTATATTAATCAATAAATATCATGTGTTATAATAATTATCTCATCTGTTATTTATTTTCACATTTTTTATAATTTATATTATTTTTCCTTTAAATAAATAATTACTCAATCAATAATTTGAAATAATTTATGGTAATTATGTATTATATAAAATATAAAAATAATTACCAGGTTGAATATATATATATATATATATATATTATATTTCAAAATTCTATTTGTAGTCATACATATATTCTATATAACACCATATTAAAAATATTATACATTTAAAAAACAAGATATTGACATGTTTGACTCTTCGTTAAATATAGTAATATAAAGGTCATAATATAAATAATGTGGCCAGAAATGGTCATATAATTGAATCTTGAATGAATATGGGATAATATTACACATCTAAAAAAATTATCATTTTTATGGTTTTTTTTCCTTACTATTTTACATTAACCATTAATTAAATGATTTACTATTAATAGTTGTTACCAAAATTACAATTGTTACTATTAATTTTGTTCACAAATAGAAGTCATATATTTTAAAAAAATTAAACCTATTGATTCAAAATATTTAACCAATTTTTAATAATTCAATTCAACTACTTTTTATTAGTTATTTTAAAAATGTATTTAAAAAATTCAATAAAACCCCTTTTTTATGAATAATTCCTTTTTAGAATACAATTTTGTATGCTGATATAAATAAGGAGACCAATTTCAAAACCCATATATTGATTAATTTGAATAAAAATTGAAAATTAAAAATTTAAATCTACTCTAAAGTATAAATTCAATATGTAAATAATTTGAATATAAAAAATAATTTTTATTAAAAATTTGTATTTCGAGAAGTCATTAAAAAATAAAAATATTTAAAAAAATTACAAATATTTCTATGTAAGATTAGTTTTATTTGATTATTTAAAAAATGATATTTATTTCATTAAATATAATTTCTAAAATTAATGAAAAATAATTATATAATTTTGTTAGAAAAGAAATAAATATAATAGCTGAAGAAATTTTATTTGAATAATATAATGGCTTTAGTAATATTATGTTCATAATTTATAATAAATAATTCATATATTATTTATGAGTAGAGATATTATGTATTTAATTTTTATTTAATATTATTTATTACTGTGAATTTAAATTCTAGGATATAACAATCACATAATAATAATATTTAGTTTTTTTATGAATTGTTTTGTGTGTCATGTATGCTATAAAATATATTAATTCAATTATAATACATAAAATTTTACACTAAATTATTAGAAAAATTCATTGATTTGGGAATTGGTGGTATCCTTATACGATCACAGATATTGGAAGATCAATATGAGAACCTATGGAAGGTTTTTCAAAATCTAACACAACTATATCCTATGGAAATATTACAATACTATGTTATTATTGTGAATGATTAATTTACATGGACATGTGTTGTCCTATAAGGGTGATGACATATAACTTCCAATGATAAATTAAGTAACTTCTTTGTAATCAACAATTAATATAGAAATTTATTCTATAATCATAAAAGATATGTTATTTAGACTCATTGTACATCAATTTGAATTGAATGGGTGATGTTTATAGTCTTGTCTGACACTTCTGAGTTAGGTATTGGATTTTTTATTATTCATCATTAGGTGTAGATATATACTTGATCAAGGAAATTATATTCGATTGAGTGTAAATATTTCACCAATGATCTGGATAAAAAATTAGTAGTGGTTTAAAAATTAATGGTGACATCACTTCATTGGGGATTACATTATGGTCTTCACAGACCAAAATAGTCTAATATTAATCTTCCATCATTTTTATATGAATATATAGAGGTTTCTTTTAATTATGTTTATCTATTAATTTTAATTTTATACAAAAATTAAATAGTTGAATAAAAAATTTCGTTCATTTTCTTAGGAATTTTTTTTCAGATGTCGTTTGTGAGTTCAATGGTTCATTAGTAAGGATTGAAAAGAATATAGTGAAGAATCAATATACAGAGAAGGTAAAAGTTATATTTTTCCCTTTAACAATTATAAATACAAATATAATTGATGTGGTGTTGGATGATTATTGATGAGAAGACTCTGATGTAGAGATAATGCCACATAATTTCATCTATAGGGGTACTTTAGTAGTGGGGTTTGATTATCTTTAGAACCGAATATTTTTTCCTAGTTGTTTGTCTTGTATATATATGGATATCAGGAATATCCCACTAGAGTTTTATAATACACCAATAGAGTTTTATATGAGTTTATATAATATGTACTATCACATTGGGATACAACACTATTGGAATGTAATTATTCATTTAGGAGGACAATTTTTGGCAATGTGTTTGGTCTGTCATTAGGTAAAACAAAATCTCTTTGTTCCTTTGTTTTTTATTTGTATTTGAATATACAAAATTGGTTATTTTAGGAAATTTTGATGAATATTATAATTATTTAAACTTTATACATGGGAGGATTATATGTTCATTTAGTGATCATTTACCAAATGTGGAAATCAGCTCAATTTATTGAAATTAAAAAGTCATGATTTTTAGATACTTTATAAGGCTATAAAAATATGATATTGTATGAATTTATGGGGTTCAAAGGAAAATAAATTTTTCATGGGACCCTTGTATCACCGTGTTATTCATGATATTATAGAGTCATGTTTTTGGATACTATGTATAACTTAGTACCACTCTCCATCAAAATATAGATAAATAGATGGATAATATTATAATAAAATTAGAATATATGGGGTGGGTATGCATCTTGAGTTCTTAAATAAATGCATATAAATATACACGTTTATATTTATATATCATATTTTTGATTTCATATATTAATATATATCACTCATAAATCATGATTGAGTATTTTTATCCATTATATAGGTGTTTTTTCCATATTACTGTTGTACTGGATTAACAATAGGGATTAACTAGTCAATATTGTCGATATGATACAAATCATGATAATGATGCTACTTTTGATTTTGGAGTGACAGAAGGAAATAAAATACTATGATATGGCCGATAATGATCATAGGTCGAGTACCATAGTGTGTAATTTTATGGACCATCTGTTCTAGAGAGTTTCCCTTGTTCGAGATTAAGGGATGATGGATTTGGGATGTATGATTTATCCTCTATTTTTCAATCCATTGAAATTGATGGAGCATATTTTAGAGTTTTTATATCATTTATATCTCCGACCATAGTAGGAAAGGATCCATGAAATTTTATAAATGTAATAAAAACATTTGTAACAATCTTGGTTACACCTATATAATTGATTTTGAATAAGTAGCTATTGAGGATGAAAAAAAGTCTTCTGAATGAAAAGTTGATGCCTCAATATAATAAAATATGGTTATGTTTTTTCTATCCATTACATTAGTTCATTTTTTATGGAGATGATGTATTGGATGAATATAGCTATGAGTGTGAGACAAATATGTATCCTCAATATCAATTAATTTATTGACATTCCTATTATGTTATTTTTTTCATGGTAGAATTTTTTTTTTTGATTTTTTAGAGTGTTCTTTTTGACATGATTCCCATTCATGGTTATTGGTTGTGTTGGTTTGAAATGGAATCCCTATGAGGTATTTTATTGGATATTTATTTAGACCTTCCCATTCCCATTTCTCTTCAAATTGGGTTGGATGATATATTTTAAAAAATTATATTAATTTTTTTGGGTTTAATTATCAAAGATGAGAAATTTTTTTGGGGAATTAGATGTAAAGTTATCATTCATCAAGGATAACTATGTTTCATGTTTCTGATCTCAGGGTGTCTGGAAATTCTTGAGAAATGTTATATTGGATCTTGATATAGAATATTATAGTGGGAATTAGTTCATGTTGTGATCCATTTTTCATAAAAGGAACGTGTTTCACAATTTGGTTCATAGATTCAGAGTTGAATCATGACATATATATTATAAATAAAAAAATTTCAATCTATGATTGATTCATGGGGTGAATCATTATTTTAAAAGTCAACACAATTTTCATACAGTGTCTTGATATTTATGGTATGGTTTTCTTGAAGAATTCATATTATGAAATAATTTTTGATGTTATGAAATATCAATTATCGTGGATCTGATGGAGTGAATAGAATGTTGAATCCATGATTCTTTGTTTTATGAAATTCCTGGAAATTGAATTATTGGATTATTTTTATATATTAACATATATATTCTCCCAAAATATCATGAACCTAATTGAATTTTATGTTTTTTATAACTCCATTTATAAATTCGATATCAGACCTCTGGAATTTTTATATAGTGATCTGAGATGTGTTTTCACCCTTTTTAGGGGATTCACCCTTTACTATTTAATATATTATCAGATTCCATGATTGATCAGTTTATGGTGTATTGTTCTATGATTCTTATGGGGGAAATTTTGTTAAGGTGTATCAAGGTATTTCTTGGAAAATTTTGATAAATGACTTCTATCTAAAATATTTGATATATGTAATGACTCAGAATGATCTCTTTCAGGTATGGGATACTCAATCTCCCTTTTAGGTTAATTTTATTTAATTTCTTGATTTTACTTCATTTGGATGATATTACAGGATGATATAAGAAGATCATTACATTTCATAAATTGATACTGAAATTAGATTGGAGTTTGTGGACGTACTTACATGTTTTTTTAATGTATCATATCAGTTTATCCATGTATTCTACAGGTTATGATAATAAATACTATTTATATCCTTTAATGCCTTATTTATATTATTATTTTTAATACATATATGATCCTGATTGATTGTGATCAAACTGTATAAGTGGAAATGATCATAAATATATAGCTAATTAAAAAATTTTCCATTAATTTTTTTAATTTTTGGAGAATAACTATAAATGTGATAAATTATGGTGATACACCCTATTATATTAATATGAAATTAATGTGATTATGGTATTTATATTTTGGTTCTATAAAATATTTCAGGCATTTTGCACATATTTGTTTATATTTTATATGCGAAAAAGATGATTGACGTTGGGTCTTGAGAGAGCATAAGTAATGGAGAATTAGTTACTACATTCCAATACATATAATTAATTCAATTATCTATTTCAATATATAGATATTATATTTTATTACTATTTACTATTGATGATGGATTGTATAGTTGATCTAATTAGGATAATGTTAATTATTGTGTTTATTTTTCGAAATATTGATATTCTCTTTTAAGTCTTCCACGAGAGAGAATAGTTATATTTATACTGAGAATAAATTTTATTATAAATATTTTTATATATAAATTCAATTTTTGGTTTTACATGATTAATTTCAAAACAATGTTATACATTCATATCGATGGTGTTAGAGATATTGTTTAGTTTCGTCAATAGGAATTTATTTTGGTACCTTACTTAACGAATTCTATTAGAATTTTATTACATTTCTCGTGATTTATTGGGTTTAAGGTTACTTTTTTAGATTAAATAATGTATTTTTTTGGTGAATATTCACTCTATAAAATGACCCTACTAATAATTTATAATATAATGCCATCCATATGTGTGATTTTGACAACTTGTTTTCTAGTAAGTATCATATGGAAATATGAAGGCATGATCTGGAGGTCATTATCTCCCTATAATACTTTATACCCTTTAGGGGATACCATTATAGGGTGGGATAACAACCAGATATGGCCCTTTAGTTACAACATAGAAGGATGATATATAAGTAATTTATGAATATAAATTTTGAAAAAACAAATTGACTGTAAAATCAAAATGAAGAGATAGGTTTTAATATCATAAATAGGATATGGTAAACTATTTTTTAAGTTATAATACAAGAAATTATAAATTATCATTATTATTTGTATCTTTAACTTTTTCAGACTCATATACAAAATATATCATGGAATCTTTAAATATAAAGTTGTCTAAATACACAGATATACCAGTTCACCCATAACCATACATATATAATGAAAAATCATATCAGGAATTGAATATTTTATGAAATATATTATATTTTTCAACAAATATTTCATTATAATATATGGTCGTGTTTATATATAAATAATTAGTGGGTTTATAAATTATTTAATATTACATGGAATCATATATTGTGATAGATAATGTACAAATTTTTCTTAGAAATTTTGATCAATATGCATTACAGAACTAACCATCACATATTTGAAAAAACTCTTTACATTGACAAACCTATTGTATTTTTTTTAAAACAATCATTATACTACCTATTTAATAAAATCATTCTAATTTTTTGTATACACATATAAAATGAAACAAATATTATTTTTCATTTTTTAATACTATAATTGTAGGGATTATTTCTAAATGTATGTAGTTTTATATAGAGAAAATAACACATAGGATTCTGAGAATTCACAATATTGATTTTAAATCTTGAATAATAGTTGTAGATTATATCATAAGAGAAATTAATCTAATAATATGATCAAAAACTTTTTACCTATGGAATATGTTGTTTTTGAATATTCTTGGTAATCTAGAAAAGTAATATAAAATTGTTTGTGAGTTCTGATTATTAAGAGAAATGTATTGAGAATTCATATTATTAATTAAATGAAGAAATTTATTTATTAATGGTATAAATTTTAAAAAATATAATTCAATTATCGAAAAATGAAAATGTTTAATTACAACATATATCATATCAAATAAAAAATATATATATTTCATTAGGAGTGATAATCATGAATTTCAGTGGTCATTATTGGATTATAGTAATGTTAAATCATAACCTACATTCTTATGTTATTATTGAAAAACTTGTATGTTTTTGGTAATATACTAAAACTTTTAAAATTAAAACTCATTATAGGATATTAATTATATTATATGAATATATATAGAATTACTAGATTGTATAATTTCCTTGTTTCATTCTAATTCATTTATCCTATGGTGGTTAGGTTGAATTGTTAGAGGATTTAAGAGGGAGAAATTTGATAGAATATATAATATAAACATTAAATATAGATCATGTTTGTAATAGTAATTGAAAATGTAATAGGTTTATTGAAAGATGATATGAATAATATTTAGGGTTTGAATGATTTTTTTGGAAATTTCATTAGTTAGTCATTTTAGCCCAGTCGAAACATGAATGTTTACTCACGGAATGGATAACATTTTATTATATGGATTTTGAGTAACTTGAATTTCATTAAATATGGAATATAGATGATTGATGTTTGGAAAACATATATCATGCCATAAATGATGTTTATTTTCACTAATTTATTAATCCTAGTCCCCTTTCATCCTCAATTTAGTTTTTCCCTTTCCTATCAAATACATGGATCATGAAGGCAATCCTTGGGAAATCATTGAATTTACGACACTACCTTCAATTTACATTAGATCATTTAATCTTTTAATAAAATAAAAAGTATTTTTAATGCTATTCTACAATTGATCATTTTATTTCACGTTATACAAAACTCTAGATTCATATTTTTATGACTCGACCTTCAAGATATATCAAGTATTGAATGATAATTATCATGATTCAATAATGAAGTTGATGCAAAAGGTTAAACCAATGTTATTGTCTTGTAATTATTTTTGAAATATATTACAGGAATATGTTTTTTATTTCCTTCCACATTCATAACAATGTGATGTACTAATTGTGATGACCCAGACCCTCAGGGTCCTTTCCATTGCCAAAATATAGATCCTAAGGGTAGCGTCTCGGCATGAGACCGATCGGCGCCACCGGTCAATGAGACCGATCGGCGGGACCGGTTGGTGAGACCGATCGATAGGAGCCATCAGTGAGACCAATCGGTGGGACTGATCGGCGCCACCGGTCGGTGAGACCGATCGGCGAGACCGATCGGTGAGACAGATCGGTGAGGCTGACTGATCGGTGAGACTGATCGGTGTCACCCAACTTTGTCGGGGTTTTCTTCAACATCCCTTCCCGTAACCCCACTTTTAGCCCCTTTTTACCCTTTGGGAGTGGTTCAAGGCCATTTTTAAGCCCTTAATCAATGTTTTAAATTCCTAAGAGTTGGGAAATCATCAACGGACCAAGCTGTGTGTCCGTGCACCATGCCCCTACGTTTCTTTTATTAAATTCCTTAAAATCAGAGCTGTTACAACCTTTCTGATGAAAATCTTTTCCGTCGTGCGTAACCACCCAACCGCGTGGGGAGTCACGATCTGACTTTACAGGCGTTCAAAACTCCCATATTCCATAACAATGAGATTTTATCTATATATCGTACCGTAATTCCTTCATTATTCTTTTCATATGGGACAGCTTCCTTTATTCCCTTGGTGAGTTTTGAGTTTCTCTTCATGAGAATTGTGGTGCGCCTGTGCTCAAGTGGTATGGTCCTTGGAGTTCCTGATGTCCCTCCACTGTAAAACGCACATCCCCTGTTTGTGGTGCACAAAGAGAAACGTCGATCCTTGATCAATCAAGTAGGGATTCCTCCTTTGTCTCTCCTTACTGTGTATCATGCAGGGTGGATATTCTTTTTCCTTTTTAGGGGATTAATGAATCACAATGTTAATGAAGATAATAAATGAACTCTAAAGAATGAGGGGGGTGTGATCGCTGTTCTGCTGTACTTTTTCTTATTGATAAATGTTGCGGATTATATGGGCTCCTGCCCACCGAAAATCATGCCCGTTGGTGGTTTCTTTCTCTATGAACTAAAAAACCCCAACCTCATGTGATGTTAAAATGGTGTGTATTGTGGTTGTAAACCTTTTCTGTGTAATGGAATTTGGGTAATTACGTATATTCAGCTAAATAAATTGAAAGCACCAAGATCAATCCTTTCTATGGTAACACCGGTTAATGCACAGTGAATTTGAAATCATGGAGTGTGTTAAATCTTATAAATCTGAAAATACCAGCATGGCCCTACTATATTTTGGTGGTATTGGTTGGTTGTTTTTCCTTCACCGGCCGATTTCGGGGTGTTGTGGGTGGGGATGGGATCCCCTGTTGAATTGTTTTCAGTGGTTGTTAATTTAAGGTTAGGTGGTTACTTGCCTATATCACGAATAGGGGTGGAATCCTCTATTGTTGAAGGGCCGATGGCTCTTGGGTTCTGAGAACATTGGGAAGTATCTTGAGGTTTTCCTTGGTTCCAGTACTTTAAAGGACCTCTTATCCCTTTTGTTGATACATCTTTACAAGATAACTGGGTGTGAATGTTTAAAATACTGTTTGACTATACTCTTCCCATGGCTTGTCCTTGTGCTTGCTAGTTGCCCAAGTAGGTGAAGAAACATATTTAAACATTATTACTGAACATGAAAACAAGGTTGGGACAAATGGGTCGGTGTGGTGTGAGTTGTTACTCAGATTTGGGTGTTTTTGTGTTCTTTAGGAAGGCTGAAGAAAAACCTAAACTTGGGTGAGTTCTTGTTTCCTATATATATACTTGTAGTTTTGTGTTTCTTTTTCATGCCCCACCCAGGTTGAGCACTTTGTGCTGAACACCCCCATTTCATGGAGGAGGGTGTTTTTCCCAACCCTTCTGATAGTGGCTGGTTGTTAGCTCCTTTTTGCTCCCTTTTCCCGAATAGCCCAAGTATCTTCGGGCAGGCTGCAATGGCCTGAAGTCCATTATTATACCTAGAACCTTCGGGTGGGGTAGTGTGATGGTTATGGCCAAGGTGTGTGTGGGCATGTGGTTCCACAAGTGTCATCGGGATATGGCCTAGGTGTGTGCGGGCAGGTCGTTTCCCAAGTGTTTTGAGATGAGGCCCAGGTGTCTTCGAGCGTGGTAGTGGATCTTCTATCCTAGGTGTCTTTGGGTGTGAAAGTGGTTGTTCTGACCTAGGTGTTTGTAGGCGTGGTTACGTGTGACATTTGTGGCACAGGTGTGTGCGGGCGGGGTTTGGCAGTGGGACTACATGAGGATGTGGCCCAGGTGTGTGTGGGAAGAGGTGGTAGTGGGACTGCGGTGAGAATGTCGAGATTGGTTCGATGCGTAGGATGTATTAAATAACCAGTGGTAAAGTAGGGCAGAGAACCCGAACATTGATGTACTTTTATTATACATTACCTTGATTGTGTTATTTGGTGAGTGTGGCCGGTGAGTGGGATGGATAAAATCCTTGATAGTGTTGGTTGTCTACTTCTCACGGGACTTTAGTTCATTCCCCAACATGTGCACAAGATTCTTTGGTTTTTCGCTACTGAGTATTCTTGTATGCTCACCCTACGTATATAAAACTGCTTTTAGGTTTCCAGGAGGACTTCGGGCATCGCGTGAGACCATACTTGCACATACCCTTAGGACAATTGCTGTTGTCATTTTCCTTTTTCTTGGTATCTTTTTACCTTGGGGTTTTTGTGGCTTGTATCATTTACTTTAGAACATGCATGTAGGAATGTTTAACTTTTTTTTTCTTTACATTCCTTTCAGTTTTGGTGTTGTTCGGTTTCATCATCTTATCTCCCGATCCTATAAAACAAAAAGGGTAATGCATTCTATTCATGTGTGATTTCCATACCCTTGGTTCTAGTCACCACTCCGGGACCTATTGAAGGTGGGTTTCGGGGGTCATTATCTCTTCTTCATCTTAATGATGGAAGGGCGTGGCAATCTGCTGACCCTTCACTATTTTTGGTGAAGGCGGGTCGTGACAGAATGGTATAAAAGGTGATGGTTGAGAGATAGGATGGAGTCTGGAGTTAGGCACAGTAAGGACTGCATGGGATGGTAGGGAAAAAGTGTTGGGTGACCATGGTGCGTGAATTAGGCCAGGGAAGACCGACTAGGACACGTGATTTTAGGGCCACCCATGATCCGATTCAAGGAATCTGGACCTAATGAATGACCAAGTGAGGCCACACAGATTGCAGGGTAGAGACCCTAGGAAAGGTAAATGCATCATAATGACTTGTGTTCTTGAGTTTCATGGGTGTTTTGGGAATTGAAATCAATAAGATGTTTATGAAAATTTATTTACAATATTCAGCACTACTTGGGCTTTGGCATTCCTTGTTTACCTTATAGCTATGGCACCTAGGAGGTGACCACATGTGGTGCGGGCGATCGAGGCCCAAGAGACTACCTTGGCTGATCGGCAGAGAGATGATCGAGAGGAAGAGGAAGACCAGTGGCAGAAGACACTTCAGGCCTTCTAGCGACATTCCCTCGAGAAGTATGAGAGAAGCACCTCTGACATGAAGACGGAGAGCTGACTAGAGGATCTGATGATAGACTTTGTCCTGATTTGGGCTCCGACCAAGTACTGGGTTCCTCTGTCCATCAGCTAGATGCGGGGATCGTCGCAACAGTGGTGGACGCTTTACCTGGGAGAGAGGAGAGAGGCTGAGGTGGCATGGGCTGATTTTGAGAACGAGTTCCGGGCGGAATTCCTCTCTTCTACGATTAAGGCGGAAAAGAGGCAGGAGCTACTATCCCTCCAGCAGGGGAGTATGTCTTTAAGGGAGTTGGGAATCAAGTTCAAGGACCTCTTACGTTTTTCTATGGACATCTTTCTATATGAGGAGTCTCGGGAAAGACGTTTAGAGGAGGGGATCCGACCCTCCCTCCTGTATGTCGTTACCCCCTTTACCCCGCCGACATACTTGGAGGTCCAGAAGAAGGCCGAAGTGGTGGAGAGGATGCACGCTCTAGGAGGAGTGTCACAAGTGGGGATTCAGCTGGGACAATCGAAGGGGAAGGCCGTCAATAACAGACCCCCATCATCAGGACACTCCAGGTTCCGACCAGCAGGGAGCAGGCCACATAAGTTTCAGTTTCGGTCCCCTGGTCCTCACCCTTTTCCATCGGGCCCAGGACCGAGGTGCTTCGTCTATGGGAGCCATGGACATCTCAAGAGTCAGTTCCTAGACCGAGTACAGTACAGCGGTGGAAGACATCCCCAACACCCGCCCAAGAAGCAGCTTCCAGCTAGGCCTTTCCAGCATCAGCTGTAGGGATAGCGAGCTCCCGCTCCTCCGAGGGCAGACATTGCAGGAGGAGGCTAACGTCAGGGAGATCCACAGGAACCTCGACCTGGGCATGGTTGGGTAGGTGGACGAAACCCGTGGGGTAGAGGGTCTAGGCGTGGACATTTTCACACCATGGAGGCAGCAGTTCCAGCAGGGCCGGAATTCGTTCGAGGAACGATCAGTTTGTTTAGCACCCTTTCTTATGACTTGTTCGATACCGGAGCCTCGCACTCCATCATTTCACCCAGTCTAGCCCGTGCTTTGGGTCTAGATGCCTAGATAATTCTAGTTCCACTGGTGTTGAGCACACCAGTCAGAGGTCAGACCGACTTGTTAAATGTTTGTCGAGGATGCAGACTGATGATAGGGCCACAACAGTTGGCCAGGGATCTACTAATGCTACAGATAAAGTCGTACGATGTCATCCAAGGAATCGACTGGCTATTCTCTGTGTGTTCTATCATCGACTGCTTCTGAAAAGGGTTGTGTTCTTAGACTTGGGTGGCAGACATGCTACTTTCACCGGTGAATGGAGAAGTCAGAATGGCAACAGGCGAGAAGAACCCCTCCCCTCCTTGTGAGCCGAGCTGTCAGTAGAGTCAGTGGATGTTGAGATGGTGGAGGTGTCAGGAATCATCAGTGAGTTTATGAACGTCTTCCCTGAGAAGGTGACGACTCTACCCCCTCGACGTGATATCGAGTTTGGGATAGACATTCAGCCTGGTGCTTGCCCAATTTCGATGGCTCTTTACCAGATGGCACCTTCGGAGCTATGAGAGTTGTGGATTCAGATTGACGATCTGATGAAGAGGGGTCATGTTCGACCGAGTGCATCACCATGGGGTGCTCCGGTTATGTTCTCAAGGAAGCCAGATGGTGGTCTCAGGCTATGCATAGACTATAAGAGACTGAATCAGGTGACGATTAAGAATCGCTACCCTCTTCCGAGGATAGACGATCTTTTAGACCAGCTGAAAGGGGAATGATGGTTCTATAAGACCGACCTATGGTCTGGATATCACCAGTCGAGGGTGAAGGAGGGCGGCATCACGAAGACATCCTTCAGGTGCATATATGGACTCTTTGAGTTCATAGTCATGCCTTTCGGTGTAATGAACACCCTAGCTCTGTTCATGGGGCTTATGAAATCCATCTTCTGGGAGTAATTGGATCGGTTCATAGTTGTGTTCATTGACGATATCCTGATCTATTCAAGATCAGAGGAGGACCATGCGGAGCACCTGAGGAAGGTTTTAGGGGTCCTCCGACAGCACTAATTGTATGGTAAGTTGTCAAAATGAAAGTTCTGGATTCGGGAAGTACACTTCCTTGGGCACGTAGTGTCCGAACAGGGGGTAGCGGTAGACCCATCAAAGGTTTAGGAGGTTGTTTCTTGGGAAGCACCCAAGAATGTGGTAGAGGACTGTAGTTTTCTCGGGCTAGCAGGTTACTATTGGAGGTTCGTAGCCAACTTCTCCCAAGTTATATCCCATTTGACAGCCTTGACCAAGAAGGACCAAATTAGCATGTGGAGTGAGAAGTGTGAGACAGCCTTCAGCTATTTGAAGGATAAGTTTGTTATTGCCCCAGTGCTGAGACTTCTAGAAGAAGGGGCAGCTTATGAGGTGTTCTGTGATGCTTCAGGGCAAGGCCTCAGATGTCTGTTGATGCAGCGGCAAGGGGTGATCGCTTATAGGTCTATGTAGTTGTGCCCTCATGAGCGTAATTATGCAACCCATGACCTTGATCTTTTCGCGGTCGTTTTTTCTCTATTGTTATGGAGGCATTACCTCATCAGAGAACACTTTTTAGTATTCACAGATCACAAAAGTGTGAGGTATATCTTCTCCCAGCGGGACCTAAACATGCGGCATCGAACGTTGGTGGAGTTCCTATAGGATTACGACTTCGAGATTTCCTACACTTCAGGGAAGGGGAATGTAGTTGACGATTCCTTGGACAGGAGGTCGCAGAAGGATGCGGTCCGATAGTCGGCAGACGCCTGGAAGGCAATGGATGAGTTGGCTGCCTTTCACTTGGAAGCGAGGATATATAGCAGTAGAGGTTGCCTGTACCAGATGAAAATGCAGTCTTCTGTGTTGCAGCAAGTGGAGGAGTCTTAGTGGGGAGACACAGAGTGCGAAGTGATGCGTGACCTAGTTGACCAGAGCAATGCTCCGAAAGGATGGATAGAGGATGGTCAAAACCGGATACTTTTCTAGGGAAAGATGTTTGTTCTAGAGTCAATGTGCAACAAGGTTCTCAGGGAGTTCCACAGCTCACCCCTAGTGGTACACCCAGGAGATTCCATGATGTACCAGGGTCTGAGGAGACAATTTTGGTGGCCCGGAGTAAAGCAAGCAGAGGCAGAGTTTGTGGCCAAGTGCCTAGTGTGTCAGGAGGTGAAGGCTGAACACCGTGTTCCAGGTGGCCTGCTACAGTCTCTGGATGTCCCCATGTGGAAATGGGAGGACATCTCGATGGATTTCATCATAGGACTACCCAAGGTTCAAATGGGATACGATGCCATCTGGGTAGTGGGGGACCGGTTGACGAAATCGGCTCACATTCTGACGATTAAGGAGTTAAGTGTAGTGGATTCTTTAGCACGAAGGTACGTGGATGAGGTGGTTCGGTTGAATGGGGTTCTGAGTTCCGTAGTCTTGGATAGGGATTCACAGTTTACCTCATGATTCTGGTGAGGATTGCAGCCTACCTTTGGCACCCAGCTACGTCTTAGCACACCTTTCTATCCCCAGATAGATGGACAGACAGAGTGTACCATCCATAACTTGGAGGATATGTTGCGGGCATGTGTTCTGGACTCAAGAGGATCATGGGTGTGACACTTTCCTCTGGTAGAGTTCTCCTACAATAATATCTATCAATCTACCATTGGTATGGACCCATTTGAAGCCTTGTACAGGAGACCATGCCGCTCACCTGTGTGTTGGACCGAAGTAAGAGAGGCAGGCATCCGTGGCCCGGAGGTGGTGCATATCACGACAGAGAAGGTTTAGCTCATACTGGAAAGGATGAAGGCTGCCCAGGACTGAAAGAAGTCGTATGCTGATAACTGGAGAAAGCCCTTGGAGTTTGAGGTTGGAGACCACGTGTTCTTGAAGGCCTCTCCTCGGCGTGGACAACAGAGGATCAGAAAAGGGAGTAAGCTTTCTCCCAGGTTCATCGGACCCTTCGATGTGTTGAGGCGGGTCAGTGAAGTGGCTTATCAGCTAGCATTACCACCTCCTCTAATGAAGATACATGATGTCTTCCATGTTTCCTAGATCTGTCGGTATCTGCACGACGATTCACACATCCTTGGCTGGGGAGAGCTGGACATCGAGGATGACATGACCTTTGTGGAAAGACCAGTGATGATCGAGGATCGTGAGGAGAAGGTGTTTTGTGGGTGAACCATTCCCTTGGTTCGTGTGTCATGGAGACATGGTGGGATTGAGGAGAGTATGTGGGAGAGGGAAGCACAGATGCGCGCCCAGTACGCAGAGCTGTTTTGACTCCCTGTTGTTTTGTTCTGACCTTGTTGAGATGTTTTACCTGGTGCTTGAATAAATGAGAAATTCTTGTTTTTCATTTCCATGAAATGATCTGTTCCATGTCCCTCTGTGTGTGTCCTAATGTGTGATGATGGGAAGACCTTACTACTAATCGGGACACATTAATGTGGACACGATTAAACCCGTGCGGGCGAGTCAGTTCCGCCCAAAGTGGATAATATCCTGACATGTAAGAAGGGACTCCCTGACCCATGTGTTGGTTTTTCTGGATGTCAGTTGGGTTCACTCCTGAGAGGTATTTTTGAGGTGGTTGTTTGGCCCCCATACTTTCTTCCGGTTTGTGTTGATTCTCGAGGGAGAGAATAGTTTGAGAGGTATCTAATGTGATGACCCAGACCCTCACGGTCCATTCCATTTCCAAAATCCAGATCCTAAGGGTAGTGTCTCGGAGTTAGACCGATCAGCGTTACCGGTCTGTGAGACCAATCAGCGGGACTGATCAGTGTGACCAATCAGCGGGAATGAACGGTGAGACCGATCGTCACCACTGGTCGGTGATACCGATCGGCGAGACCGATCAGCAGGAACGATCGGTAAGACCGATCGACGCAACCGGTCAGTGAGACCAATCGGTGAGGCTGACCGGTCGGTGAGACCCAACCTTATCGGGGTTTTCTTCTATAGCCCATCCCATAACCCCACTTTTAGCCCCTTTCCACCCTTTGGGAGTGGTTCAAGGCCGTTTGTAAGCCCTTAATCAATGTTTTAAATTCCTAAGAGTAGGGATATACTCAATAGACTCAGTTGTGTGTCCGCGAACCGTGACCCTCCATTTCTTTTATTAAATTCCTTAAAATCACAGCTGTTACCACCTTTCAGATAAAAATATTTTCTGTTGTGTGTAACCAACCAACCACGTGGGGAGTCACAGTCCGACTTTATAGGCGTTCAAAACTCTTATATTCTGTAACAATGGGATTTTATCTATATATCGTACCAGAAGTCTTTCCTTCTTCTTTTCTTCTGGGCTGGCTTCCTTTCTTCCCTTGCTGAGTTTGGAGTTTCTCTTCCCGAGACTTGTGGTGCTGCAGTGCTTGAGTGGTTTGGTCTTTGGAGTTCTCAACATTCCTCCCCTGCAAATCGCACATTCCCTGTTCGTGGTGCACGGAGAGAAATGTCGATCCTTGATCAATCAAGTAGGGATTCCTCCTTCATCTTTCTTTACTATGTATCATGCGGGGTGGGTATGATTTTGCCTTGTGAGGGGATTGATGAAGCCAAAAGTTAATGAATATAATAAACGAACTTTAAAGAATGAGTGGGGGTGTGATCAATGTTCGGATGTACTCGTTCTTGTTGATATATGTTGTGAATTATATGGGATCTCGCCCACTGAAAATCATGGTCGTTGGTGGTTTCTTTCTCGGTTCACAAATAAACCCCAACCTCCTATGATGTTTAAATGGCGTGTATTGTGGTTTTGAACCTGTTCTATGTAAAGGAATTTGTTTAATTACGTATATTCGACTAAATACATTGATAGCACGAGGATCAATCCTTTCTGTGGTAACCCCTGTAAAGAACAATGAATTTGAAATCATGGTGTGTGTTAAATCTTATAAATCATAAAATATCGGCATGGACCTGCTATGTGTTGATGGTAGTGGTTGGTTGTTTTTTCTTTCACCGGCCGATTTCTAGGTGATGTGGGTGGGGATGGGATCCCCTGTTGAATAAATTTCAGTGGTTGTGAATTTAAGGCCAGGTGGTTACTTGCCTATATCACGAATTGGGGTGGAATTCTCTATTGTTTAAGGACTGTTGGATCTTGGGTTTTGAGAACATGGGGAAATATCATGGGGTTTCCCTTGGTTCCAGTACTTTGAAGGACCTCTTATCCCATTTGTTGTTATGGATTTACAAGAGAACCGGGTGTGAATGATTAAATTACTATTTGACTATACTCTTCCATTGGCTTGTGCGTATGCTTGCTATTTTCCCAAGTAGGTGCAGAAACTTATTTAAACATTATTACAAAACATGAAAAAAAGGTTGGGACAAATGGGTCGGTGTGGTGTGAGTTGTGACTCAGATTTGGGTGCTTTTGTGTTCTTTCGGCAGGATAATGAAAAACCTAATCTTGGGTGAGTGCTTGTTACCTATACATATACTTGTAGTTTTTGTTTCTTGTTTTCTCCCCCCCCCCCAAGATGAGCACTTAGTTCCGAACACCCCTATTTCATGGGGGAGGGTGTTTTTCCCAACACTTCTGATAGGGGATGGTTGTTAGCTCCTTTCTGCTCCCTTCCCCGAATATCCCAAGCTTCTTCGAGCAAGCTGTGATGGCCTGAAGTCCATTATTAGCCAATGAAACATCGGGTGGGGTAGGGTGATGGTTACGAACCAGGTGTGTGCGAGAATGTGGTTTCCCATGTGTCTTCGGGATGAGTCCCAGGTGTCTTCGGGCGTGGCAGTGGATCTTCTAGCCCAGGTTTCTTCGGCTGTGATGGTGGTTGTTCTGTCCTAGGTGTTTGCATGCATGGTCACGTGTGACAGTTTTGGCCCATGTGTGTGTGGGAGGGGTTTGGAAGTGGGACTATGTGAGGATGTGGCCCAGGTGTGTACGGGGGGGGGGGGGGGTAGTGGGACTACGGTGAGAATGGCGTGATTGGTTCGATGCATAGGATGTCTTCAATAAGAAGTGGTAATGTGGAGCGAGGTACCCGAACGTCAATGTGCTTTTATTATACATTATCTTGCTTGCGTTATTTGGTGAGTGTGTCCGCTGAGTGGGATGGATGAAATCCGTGATAGTGTTGGTTGTCTTCTTTTCATAAGACTTTAGTAAGTTCCCCCACTTTTGAGAGAGATTCTTTGGTTTTTTTACTGAGTATACTTGTATGCTCACCCTACGTATATAAAATTTCTTTCAGGTTTCCAGGAGGACTTCGGGCATCATGTGGGACCACACTAGAGCAGAACCTTGGGATAGTTGTTGTTGTTGTTTTCCTTTTTCCTGGTATCTTTTTTCCTTGGGGTTTTTGTGGATTGTATCATATTCTTTTGAACATGCATGTGGGAATGGTTTACCTTTTTGGTTGTACTTTCCTTTCAGTTTTGGTGTTGTTGGGTTTCATCATCTTATCTCCCGATCCTATAAAACAGGAAGGGTAATACCTTCCATTCATGTGTGATTTCCATACCCTTGGTGCTAGTCGTCACTCCGGGACCTATTGAAGGCAGGTTTCGGGGATCATTATATCTTCTTCAACATAAATAAGGAAGGACGTGGCAATCTTCTGACCCTTCCCTCCTTTTGGTGAAGGCAGGTCTTGACACTTATGGTCTTACAAATGTGTTTCAACTTATTTTGGGTTATTCAATTTCATATTGAATCACAACCAGAATATTTTTCACAATAGGGATACTAATTATTATGTTACAATTGTTTCGAAAAATTATTTTCAATATTTATCTACTTTCATTCCATAAAATAGAAAAAAGTTTGAGTAAAATGTTATCGTTATTTTTATATTGAAAATTTTCAATAAAGATCACTGTAACCCAATAAAGGTGTAGGGTTTTAATTAGTGGTTTATTTTCCATTTATGTTATATATAATGTAAAATAACCTTATCCACCAGTTAATAATTTATCAATTTTCTAAAAAAACCAAAAATTCAATACTCCACAATAGCCTGTATATTTACATGGTTCAGTACTCAATAAGAGGGGTCAGTCCATGGAATAGTATGGAAATAATTCAAAACAAAACAAAATCATTGGTAACCAACCCTTTTTGTGTATAAAAAAGTTAATAAATGTCAATTCACATAACTATAAATATTATTAATTATGTTATGCAAGTAATTCTTCTATCAAAAATTATATAAATTTTTATTTGTAAAATGTTTTAAAAAATTTACTGGTTGGTTTGAACAATCCATTATGTTTCTTCAACAAAGTCCACATTTTCGACTATTTAGAAAACAATTCTACACATTCTTACCAGATGCATGTAGGAAAAATATATCCGTGATTAATAAAATAATATAGTCTAGTAGCCCAGACTGAATCATAAATCTATATACAATCATATATTTTTAGATTGGAATGTAGTCTCATTCATTTCATCCTTTTCATAGAACTATTTTTTAGATTTAATGGTCCAATCATGGAATCCCATAAAAAATCTTTTAACAAAAAATTATTCTCTTTGGAATTATTTCTCATGATAATTCAATGTAAAACAATCCCTGGTCAATGTTTTTTTTCAAAACTCTTATATTGAAACACATTATTTCCTATGAGTAGTTGTAAATGTACATTATCGTTTGAACACAATTTATAGGGTGATTGAAAAAGAATAGGTGTAACCCAAAATGCTATTCATTCTCAAGATAATTCACTCTATTGTATTGAATCAAAAATTCAAACATCATCTTGAAATTCTCGACTCTTTTGAACTAATAAATATTATTCTTGAACCATCTTACATCATCTCACAACTTAAAAATATTTAATTTGTAAAGACCCGTGAAATTCAAGGGAAATTGTTTCTTAATTTTCTTTTGATTGAATTTTACAAGAGCGCAGTTTCTGACGGCACCTGATTCCGAGGCCCGGAGTGCCCGGAATCATTTTCGGAAGTTTGGCTCGGGTACGTTCAGTGAACGAACGAGAGGGAATTTCTAACTTTTTATCCGGTGCTCGAAATTGAAATCCGAGGGCACCGATGAACTCGCAGCGCCAATATTCGCTTAAGGAGACCTTTTCCGAAGTTGCGTTTATTGCGGGACGAAAGTTATTTTTTGGGAGAATTATAAAAAGTTGAATAAAAATGTGGAACACTTTTTATTTTACTTTGTTGGTTTACTTCTCTCAAAGGAAGTTAGGGGTGGGACCCACACCCCACTTAACCTCCCTTTAGAGGATTAAGTGTGGTGGGACCCACATGAACTTAAACCTTTCATCTTCTCTTAAACTCCCTTTAACCCCTCTTTAAATGACATGACTTATTGTTATTTAATTTTGGAGTTATCTTATTTGAATTTCAAACCTTTGAAATTCAATTTGTTAAGTTTGTGAATAAAATAAGACTCTATCTTATTTTATTTGGTTAGAATTTTTTTAGCCATCTTGAGAGCTTTTGGGTTCTTCTCCTTCTTCTTCAAACTTTGACGAAGAACGCCCAAGCTTTGACGAAGAACGCTCAAGCTCCGTCGAAGAATGCCGCTCCTCTCTTCTTCATCTTCCGTGTCAAAGAAAGGAAATGCTGCTTCCTCCTCGGACTTTCCTTTGTCGGCATACGAATATTCGTCAACGACGTACCTCTTCGGACGTACCTCTTCGTCATCGGATTTGACGAACGACTACCGCGACGCCCGACCTCCGCGACGTTGTCTTTCGCAGGTCGTTGACGATCTTCGAACTTGAACCCAAGGTAGGGGTTGTTGTTATTTGTTTATTTATTTATTCTCGTTGGTGGTTCTAGCATGACTAACGTGAGGATATTTAAATATGAGTTATCGTTTAACGTGAGGGGGCCGGACCGCATGAACACGGTCGAACCCCCTCCTTTGTTCTTGTTGATTTATCTTGCGAAAGAAACAAGATGGCGTGGTGCCGTCGCACCACGCGGATATTTTCTAGGCTTATTTGCGCAGCGCCGTCGCGCCGCGCCGTGGAAGGATCATCAAGAACGCGACGCCGTCGCGCCGCGTCGAAGGGAATCAAAGGCGCGGCGGAGGGGCGCGGTGCCGTCGCACCGCGCCCGGACGACGAACACCGCTGCAGGTTCCGGGCCGCGGCGGGATGAGAAGACCGGCGGCCGGGCCGCCGGCGTCGGAAGCCGGGTAGGGGACCGGTTTTCCGGTCCCATTGAAGAAAAAAACCGGCCGGCAGATGGCCGGCCGGAAGGTCAAAGGCCGGGGGAATTAAATTCCCCCGGCCAGCTCTAAAACCCCCCCATTTATGAGGGGGGGCGGTTTCCTTGAGGGGGGCAGCCGGCCCCCCGGTTTTCTTCAAGCAGGCCCCCCACGAGGGAGGGGGCGGCTTCTTTAAGGGGGGCAGCCGGCCCCCCGGTTTCCTCAAGCAGGCCCCCCCTCGAAGGGGGGGCGGTTCACTAAATGGCGCGGCTAAAAGCCGCGCCGCCAGCCGAATGCGGGGGCCATGCCCCCCGCGCGCTGCCTCCCGTGCGGCACCAGGCCGCCGTGCCGCCGCGCCGCCGGCCGGCCGGGCCGGGTCGGACCCGGTTCGGGCCGACCCAGGGGGGGTCGGGCCGGGTCGGCCCGGACCCGGACCCCCCCGTTTTCAAGACAACTTCGTTTTTTTGGCCATAACTTGAGCCACGGACCACCGAATGACGAACCGTCTACGCCAACGTGATCCTTGGATCGAGACGGTCGTTTCGGTATATTACACTCAAGGGTTTCGGAACACTTTGAGTTCGGCCGGGTTGATTCGTACACGAAACCAACCGGGCCTTCGGAGCGGAAACACTCATATCTTGAGCTACGGACGTCCGATTGACGTGCCGTCAACTTTGTTGTGTTCCTCTTAGTGAGACGAATATATTGGCATACTCCGCCCGAGGTTTGGACACAGGTGGAGTATGGTCGGGTAGTTTTTGCCTTAAAAACCAACCGGGCCTCGGGGACAAAAATGCCAATAACTCTCAGACCGGGTGTCTGATCGACGCGCCGTCTGTTGCGTGAGTTCCTGTTGATGATACAGAACTTTTGGATACATCAACTCTGGACTTTGTGACAGTTGATGTATCAGTCTCTCGACTCATGGAGCGGACCCTCCGAACGAGCTTGCTGTGTGCGGGAACCCTAGTGCTGGCTGCTACCGTGACTGCTACTGCTACTCCTACTGTGACTGCGATGATGACAGTACAGAGATCCTGTGTGGATTCGACGACGACGACTACATCACTCAGCGATCCTATGTGGATCAGTGCTACAGGTCCTGTGTGGGACTGATCCTATGTGGGTCCGATCCTGTGTGGGTCTTTGCGCTCAGCGGTCCTGTGTGAACCAGCGCCTACAGGTCCTGTGTGGGCCCGATCCTGTGTGGGTCTTTTGCGGGGGTTAGTTACCTATCGATTCTTCGTGGGTCCGACGAATTAGATGGATCAGAGATCATCTTTATCTTCTTTTGAAGAAGTATACCTGTGTGAGCTGAATCCTGTTGCTTTCGTGTGTGGATTGTGTTGTGCTATCCTGTGTGGAATACGTTTACTTTCCTGTGTGGATTTCGTTTTGCTTTCCTGTGTGGAATATGTTTACTTTCCTGTGTGGACTGAGTTGTACTTGGGCTCGGTGGTTGGAGCGTATTTGAAATTGATTACTTAGGTATATGTATGGGCATATACCTAAGCAGTGTCTGTTGTTACTTCGTGATTGTACCTTTCTTTGTGGTTTATCCTTTGTGTATTTTGAGAGACCTTCAGGGGTCTCGGGGTCCCTACTGAGTAGATTATACTCACCCCTGCACGGGCTTTGCCCGCACTACGTTGAGTTGGTTGCAGACGACGGACAGCGTTGATCTTAGCTGAGGCTTGCAGAGCAGGATGGTACCTGGAGGTGGACCATTGGGCGGAACGTGCTCGGAGCGGACGACGGGACCCGTGGAGCAGTGGAGCTATCTGTACCCACCCTTCTGGTGGGATTTCCAGTGGACAGCTCGGTGTAGCAGCTTTTACTTTACAGTTGTTGTTTTCCCTTTCGATTTGTACTTTACTTTCAGTTTGGGTTTGTATACTGGCCCATTTAATTTTCTGCACATTCAGTTGTACTCTTCTTTTGCTTAGTGTTTACTTTCCGCTTGCTTACTCTGTGGTGTTTGTTACTTTACAAAGGCAATGCCTTCCCTTTGTACTGGGATTTACGCCTTGGTGCTAGTCGCCAGCCCCTGGCCTATGGAAGGTGGGCTTGGGGTAGTCACGGCACGGACCCTGAGGGCGGGTCGTGACAAATTGGTATCAGAGGAGTTCAGTTCTACCACGAACTCTGATCTTTTCTATGTGAAGCAATAATGTTTAGCGTATTAAGTGTGGTTATCAGTCCAGGGATTCCAGTGTTGGTGCGGCGGCCGACGTATCCATACACCAGGACCCTGACTTCTGATTTCCGACTTAATGCACGAAAACATTGTTTTCATGTGTGTTTCAAAGTTTTCTTTATGATTTCTTTGTGTCAGCTCACCAGGTATACCGTTTGTCCGTGGCACACCTGTTTCCTTTTTAGGATGGCCCCACGACAGCAGTCAGCTAGGGTTCCGAGAGTCGAGTGTGACGACAGCCCACCGAGCGACGAGGCCTCGGTGCAGGGCCCTTTGTCAGCAGTGGCACCGGCGGTAGCTCTACCCGCCGAGCCCCCGATGCTTCCAGCACCAGCCGCTGACGATGCACGTCACCTCAGCGCACTGCATGAGTTTCAGCGCTAGCGACCACCCAGGTTTCGCGGGGAGACGGATCCCAAGGCAGCTGAGGACTGGCTGGAGGCAGTGGTACGTGTGTTTAGGCTAGTGAGGACACCAGCAGACCTCATGGTGATCCTCGCTGCGAGCCTACTACACGCAGCAGCAGGACGATGGTGGAGCTTGATGCTCCAGGTGCACGATAAGGCATCTCTACTTTGGACGGACTTTGAGAGCCTCTTCCGCTCGGAGTTCGTCCCAGCCACCCTTCGTGCGGTGCGTATCCAAGAGCTTCTTCAGCTGCGGCATGGAAGCATGACGGTCGCTCAGTACTCGGCGAGATTTACTGATCTCTCGCGCTACTCGACCGACATGGTACGGGACCCATTCTTTCGGGCCCGAACCTTCGAGCAGGGTTTGAGACACGAGATCAGGGCATCACTGATCTCCCTCAGCATACCGACTCAGACAGGAGTATTGGAGCGGGCCCTTCTGATCGAGAGCTTCCTTGCTGAGTCTACACCAGCGCCGAGACCCACCGCAGGGAGGCACGTGGAAGAGTCATCTGCAGCAGGCAGTCGACGGATGACTCAGGGGTCCAGGCAGACCAGACCTTCAGGCATATGACCTCAGGACACTGGCTCAGCAGTGCGGGGCACACAGCGTGGAGCCAGTCTTTCGAGTGGAAGACAGTGCTATGCATGCGGCGGGCAAGGCCACATGGCTCGTGACTGCCCGACCCGCCATGCAGAGGAGCAGCAGACGGTTGAGGAACCACCTTGGCAGAGTCAGAGGTTCGATCGCGGCGGTCCGCAGGGAGGAGGCCGACGAGGCAGAGGAGCTAGCCGAGCAGCAAGTGGTGGGCGACGCTTCGAGGCTCTACCACCACCACCACCAGGAGGTCCACCCCGACCTCAGGGGAGAGCACAGCTTCAGGCAGCTGAATCTTACGATCATGGAGCTCCGGAAGCGGGTGGACTAGGGCGGGACTAGCTCCAGGCATAGAGGCCTTTTCCCATAATGCCTCTATCTTCGTAGTTTGTGTTTATTTGTGACCTTGTTCATTAAGTTGAAGTAATAAAAGACACTTGCCTTGGTGACTCTTGTTTTCTTGTCTTTTGTTTGTTTTTTACTAAGAGGTGCCGGTTAAAAACTATTGACCTGACCCTCACATGCGAGATTCGTATTGGAGGAAACCCAGTGACCACACACTGATGCCGACAGTGTGACTCAACCCTTGGAGGCGAGAATAATGGTTGGATCTCTTGGTAGCAGCGTCGAGGCCTTACGACGTCATCCATTCCATGAATTAACTAATCATGACAGGATTGACTGTTTTAGGCAAGGAACGTGGTTCATCCAGGGGATGAGACCGGATTTCACTTTTCGGAAAAGGAGAAATATTTGCAGCTAGCCTCTTTGTAGATATCCTTCATGGATAGTGATGGAGCAGCCTTCCTCCAGTCTCTCACAGTCACCCCTCCTCTACTACAGCGGGTTAGAGAGGCACAGCGTGAGGACGCTGACTGTGAGACATGGCGTGAACAGATATCCTCGGGATGGACACCTGATGGTTTCTCCCTTGGAGCAGAGCACGACATCCTTTTCAGAGGACGTACCATGGTACCAGTCACTTTGCGAGAAGAAGTGCTGAGAGAGTTTCACACTTCTCCTTTGGCAGTACATCCTGGAGTGGCGAAGATGTACCAGGACCTCAGATGACAGCACTGGTGGCCGGGCATGAAGAAGGCAGTAGCAGAGTCCGTTTCTCGATGCCTCACCTTCCATCAGGTGAAGGTAGAGCATCAGGTACCAACAGGCTTGGTACAGCCCTTGGAGGTTCCGAAGTGGAAGTGGGATGACATATCTATGGACTTCGTGACGGGACTACCACGTACTTCCAGAGGTCACGACTTCATCTGGGTGATTGTTGACCGACTCACCAAGTCGGTACACTTCTTACCCATCAGAGAGCAGGGCTCAGTGGAGAGCTTGGGACGTCTCTACGTTCAGGAGATTGTGCGGCTCCACGGCGTGCCATCATCTATCGTCTCAGATCGAGATGCTCGCTTTACTTCTCGGCTTTGGAAGGGGTTACAGGAGGCGTTCGGGACGCAGCTACGTCTGAGCACAGCCTTTCACCCTCAGACGGATGGTCAGACGGAGAGGACCATTCAGACTCTCGAGGAAATGCTCCGCGCATGTGTCCTCGACCTTGGTCGTAGCTGGGAGGACCACCTACCCTTGGTGGAGTTTTCGTACAACAACAGCTACCACTCCACCATCAGGATGGCACCATATGAGGCGTTGTACGGCCGGCCTTATAGATCTCCTTTGTGCTGGACAGACCCAGGGGAGTCAGCACTTGTGGGACCAGAGATGGTTCAGGCCACGACAGAGAAGGTCCAGGTCATCCAGGAGCGGATGAGGACAGCTCAGAGCCGGCAGAAGTCATATGGTGACAGGAGGCGGAGGCCACTGGAGTTCGAGGATGGCGACCACGTCTTCTTGCGGGTCTCACCTCGACGTGGTATTCAGAGATTTGGACGAGGCAGCAAGTTAACTCCGCGCTTCATCGGACCCTTCCAGGTCCCCAGCAGGGTTGGCGAGGTGGCTTATCGCCTGGCTCTACCACCTCAGTTGCACCGGGTGCACGACGTCTTCCACGTATCTCAGCTGAGGAGATACGTGCACGACCCGACGCACATTATTGACCATGGGGATCTTGACGTTGACGATGGGGCGACTTTTACGGAAGTCCCGGTGGAGATAGAGGATCGACAGAAGCGGGTCCTACGTGGGCGATCGATTCCTCTTGTGCGCATCAGATGGCAGCACAGGAATCTCCAGGAGAGCACATGGGAGCAGGAGGCTCAGATTCATGCTCAGTACCCTTTTTTGTTTCCCTAGTTTTTGATGTATCATTACGGGGATGTAATGCCCTGAGGTGGGAGTAATGTAAAGACCCGTAAAATTCAAGGGAATTATTTTTCTTAATTTTATTTTGAATTTTACAAGAGCACGGTTTCTGACGGCACCTGATTCCGAGGCCCGGAGTGCCCAGAATCAATTTACGATGTTTGGCTCGGGTACGTTCAGTGAACGAACGAGCGGGAATTTCTAACTTTTTATCCGGTGATCGGAATTGAAATCCGAGGGCACCGATGAACTCGCAGCGCCAATATTCGCTTAAGGAGACCTTTTCCGAAGTTGCATTTATTGCGGGACGAAAGTTAGTTTTTTGGAGAATTATAAAAAGTTGAATAAAAATGTGGAACACTTTTTATTTTACTTTGTTGGTTAACTTCTCTCAAAGGAAATTAGGGGTGGGACCCACACCCACTTAACCTCCCTTGAGAGGATTAAGTGCGGTGGGACCCACACAAACCTAAACCTTTCATCTTCTCTCAAACTCCCTTTAACCCCTCTTTAAATGACATGACTTATTGTTATTTAATTTTGGAGTTATCTTATTTGAATTTCAAACCTTTGAAATTCAATTTGTTAAGTTTGTGAATAAAATAAGACTCTATCTTATTTTATTTGGTTAGAATTGTTTTAGCCATCTTGAGAGCTTTTGGGTTCCTCTCCTTCTTTTCAAACTTTGACGAAGAACGCCCAAGCTTTGACGAAGAACGCTCAAGCTCCGACGAAGAATGACGCTCCTCTCTTCTTCGTCTTCCGTGTCAACGAAAGGAAATGCCGCTTCCTCCTCGGACTTCCTTTGTCGGCATACGAAGATTTGCCAACGACATACCCCTTCGGACGTACCTCTTCGTCATCGGATTTGACGAACGACTACCGTGACGCCCGACCTCCGCGACGTTGTCTTCCGCAGGTCGTTGACGATCTTCGAACTTGAACCCAAGGTAGGGGTTGTTGTTATTTGTTTATTTATTTATTCTCGTTGGTAGTTCTAGCATGACTAACGTGAGGATATTTAAATATGAGTTATCGTTTAACGTGAGGGGGCCGGACCGCATGAACACGGTCGAACCCCCTCCTTTGTTCTTGTTGATTTATCTTGCGAAAGAAACAAGATGGCGTGGTGCCGTCGCACCACGCGGATATTCTCCCGGCTTATTTGCGCAGCGCCGTCGCGCCGCGCCGTGGAAGGATCATCAAGAACGCGACGCCGTCGCGCCGCGTCGAAGGGAATCAAAGGCGGGGCGGAGGGGCGCGGTGCCGTCGCACCGCGCCGGACGACGAACACTGCGGCCGGTTCTGGGCCGCGGCGGGATGAGAAGACCGGCGGTCGGGCCGCCGGCGTCGGAAGCCGGGTAGGGGACCGGTTTTCCGGTCCCATTGAAGAAAAACCGGCCGGCAGATGGCCGACCGGAAGGTCAAAGGCCGGGGGAATTAAATTCCCCCGGCCAGCTCTAAACCCCCCCCCCATTTATGAGGGGGGGCGGTTTCCTTGAGGGGGGCAGCTGACCCCCCAGTTTTCTTCAAGCAGGCCCCCCACGAGGGAGGGGGCGGCTTCTTTGAGGGGGGCAGCCGGCTCCCCGGTTTCCTCAAGTAGGCCCCCCCTCGAAGGGGGGGCGGTTCACTAAATGGCGCGGCTAAAAGCCGCGCCGCCAGCCGAATGCGGGGGCCATGCCCCCCGCACGCTGCCTCCGTGCCGCGCCAGGCCGCCGCGCCGCCGCGCCGCCGGCCGGCCAGGCCGGGTCGGACCCGGTTCGGGCCGACCCAGGGGGGTCGGGCTGGGTCGGCCCGAACCCGGACCCCCCGTTTTCGAGACAAATTTGGTCTTTTGGCCATAACTTGAGCCACAGACCTCCGAATGACGAACCGTCCAGGTTGATTCGAGACAACTTTGGTCTTTTGGTCGTTTCGGTATATTACACTCAGGGTTTCGGAAGACTTTGAGTTCGGCCGGGTTGATTCGTACACGAAACCAACCGGGCCTTCGGAGCGGAAACACTCATATCGTGAGCTACGGACGTCAGATTGACGTGCCGTCAACTTTTTTGTGTTCCTCTTAGTGAGAATAATATTTTGGCATACTCCGCCCGAGGTTTGGATGCAGGTGGAGTACGGTCGGGTTGTTTTTGCCTTAAAAACCAACCGGGCCACGGGGACAAAAATGCCAATAACTCTCAGACTGGGCGTCCGATCGACGCGCCGTCTGTTGCGTTGAGTTCCTGTTGACGATACGGAACTTTTGGATACATCAACTCTGGAATTTGTGACAGTTGATGTATCAGTCTCTCGGCTCGTGGAGTGGACCCTCCGAACGAGCTTGCTGTGTGCGGGAACCCTAGTGCTGGCTGCTACCGTGACAGCTACTGCTACTCCTACTGTGACTGCGATGACGACAGTACAGAGATCCTGTGTGGATTCGACCACGACGACTATAGCACTCAGCGATCCTATGTGGATCAGTGCTACAGGTCCTGTGTGGGCCCGATCCTGTGTGGGTCCGATCCTGTGTGGGTCCGATCCTGTGTGGGTCTTTGCGCTCAGTGGTCCTGTGTGAACCAGCGCCTACAGGTCCTGTGTGGGCCTGATCCTGTGTGGGTCTTTTGCGGGGGTTAGTTACCTATCGATCCTTCGTGGGTCCGATGACTTAGATGGATCAGAGATCATCTTTATCGTCTTTTGAAGAAGTATACCTGTGTGAGCTGAATCCTGTTGCTTTCCTGTGTGGATTGTGTTGTGCTATCCTGTGTGGAATACGTTTACTTTCCTGTGTGGATTTCGTTTTGCTTTCCTGTGCGGAATACGTTTACTTTCCTGTGTGGACTGAGTTTTACTTGGGCTCAGTGGTTGGAGCGTATTTGAAATTGATGACTTAGGTATATGTATGTGTTGGATCTGAATCTACGGATTATACACAAGAGGGGGGTGAATTGTGTCTTTTCAAAATTATTACAATCTCTTCAATTTAGACAAGTTCTGTTCACTATGCTTTTGCACGATTAAATATGCAGCGGAAAAAGTAAAAGCATGAACACACGGATGTATAGTGGTTCGGGGAACAGAAGGCCCCTAGTCCACTCCACCAACGCTCAAATCCACGAGCTTGGCGATTTTCACTATATGGTCCTCGTTTCCACAGACCTGTCCACAACTGAGTACAGGCAGTTGACACCTTTACAAGATTCAGGCAAACACAGCCTTCCTGGTTCAAACACGAACCCACACAGCTTAGAACGAGAAGCTGATCACTCAAAAAATAAAAAGAGTTTCGATAAAGAAAACACTTCTCCAGTTGTTCTTCACAATTGCAACAGAATGCAATTGACAGTAGATAGATCGTTGTCTTCAGAAAATAAAGATCTGTAATCAAAACAGTTCTGAGTCGATCCAGTTGCAATAGATATTACCAGAAACTTCACAACTTCAGCAGCAATAGATTCACAATAGATAGTCGATGTAGAACACGTGAATCTGCTATCAAGATCTTCCTTCGGTAATAAAGTTTTACACTTCTTCTCGATCACCAGAAAAGAACGCCTTTACACAGTCTCTGTTTCTTGCTCGTTAAAAAGATCAAAATATCTTTCACACACTTTTCTGTGTATATATATATATCCGAAGTTTCCAAGATAGAACATATATATTCAAATCTGAGAAAATCTTCCTCATAAATAGATCCATAAAAATCTCCTTTAGATTCGCGATATTAAATGAAATAACAGAGCCGTTGTAACTCCCCTGAGGAATCGGCATAAAAAGCTCCGTTTAAATCAATCAGTAATCCGTTGAAAATTGTCTTTGATTCAGTCAAAGTCGTACTTAAGAATCGGCTCGAAATACGCCTAATAATCCGCTTGTTTGACCAATGCAAAAGGAAATATCGTCTGTCAAAAAAATATCCCGACGCCAAACGTAGGGTTGATGACGTGGCTCCAAACGTAGGGTTCACAAACGTAAGGTTCACAAACGTAAGGTTCAAAACGTAAGGTTGAACATACATACTTTCTCTTAAGCATTCAAACGTAGGGTTGATCATCCATACTTTGTCTCGCTTCAACTCTTCAAAGAACGTACGGTTGATTATAAAAGTAAGATTGATGATCCATACTCTTGAGAAACAAACTCAACACTGAAAACTAACGTACGGTTTTTCTTCTATACTTGTCCAACAACGAAAACGTAAGGTTCCTTCCAAACGTAATTTTCTTCTTCAATACTTTTCAACAACGTAAGGTTCATTAACCATACGTTTCAAAATAACGTAAGGTTCCTTAACCATACGTTTCTTTTAACATAAAAAGTAAACTTTTCATCCATACCTTACGTTCATCAACGTAGGGTATGAACAGTGATTCTAGTACGCGCTAAAATTGATCTCGCGCTACAGTGATTCCAGAACACGCTAAAATTGATCTTGCGCTACAGTGATTCCAGAACACACTAAAATTGATCTTGGAATAAATGAAGTATGAAATCTCGTTGTACGAAATAAATAAATAAAATAAATTCCTGCAAAATACTCAATGAAATAATTAGTAAATAATTAAGGGTATTTGTGAGCATCAAAATCATCATAAAGAGACAGAGTATTATTTAAAATAATCTCCCCCTTTAAAAAACATTATTTTGAATTGTTTGAAAACAATACAATGCTCAACAATCTCCCCCTTTTTGATGATCACAAAACCCATAAAATAATAGAACTAATTTAATTGCAATCTTTATTGAAAAAATTAGCTTTATAAAATTTTAGAATTCTGAAAGGATTAAAACAATATTTAACTATAATAAAATTTCTCCCCCATAAAAATAAATTTTCAGCTAAAAAAAAAGATAAATGTCTTCTCCCATATATCCAAATTTCTTCATAGGAAAAAAATGAATTTAAATGTTGTGTTTATCCAAATTCTCCCCCTTTTTGTGATATCAAAAAGAATGAAAAATTACGGATTTGAACACATTCAATATTGCACTGAACTATAAGTAAATGCTATAATTAACTGTGTATGAATAAGTGAATTTGTTATACTGGATAACTTAATCATAAATCAATAAATAACAAAACAAAAATAAAAGAAGAGAATTTTCATTCACAAGCTGTTATATATATAAACGATTGTGATATACAGAGGAATCAAGGTTCATGGATAAGACAGGGAAAAAAGGTGTCTATCTCCTTTGAGTCACGGTCTTGATCTCTATAAACTGTTCTCTGAGCCTCTTCATCATCCCATCTCCTAACTTGATGATAAGATCTCTGTTCTGTTGAGTCATATGAATATCTTCAATCAAATTAACTCTGAAAAACTCATGCATTCTTTCTTCTTTTTCAACAAAAAGAGCCAGCTTTTCTGATAACTGATTCAAAAGAATCCTAATCGGTTGCTCTCCAGATGTCAACTGATCCACTAAAAATTTCTGATTATCTAGAAAAACTGACAAAGGGGCACTATTACACTGAAGATCGTGTAATCTGTCACTCATATTGCTTAGTGCTCCTGTAATTGCTTGAAATCTCCGAATCAAATCAGGTGATGAGCCTGATCCACTCACAACATTGTTTGCAACAGACGCAAATTTATTCTCCATGTAAATCTTCAACTCAGACAAATCATCATTCTTTACCATCTCTGATTTTAACTGATCAACAGCATGCAACATATCAGTCTTAAACAAATCTACTTCCTGTCTTGAAACAGTACATTCTTTCAGCTTCTGAAACTTCAACTGCTCTAAGTTCAGAGAATTTCTGAGACTATCATTCTCAGATTCTAATTGGGAGATACGCTTGTACAACTCAACAAATTCTTCTTTTCTCAAATCAGGGGCACCCTGTGCTCTATTCTCATGTCCAGAAATAGGTTGATGAGGCAGGGCAAGTGGTAAAGAATCTGCATCTGACTGTTCTTTGTCCTTGTCCTGACAAGGTTGATCCACTGAACTAGCTTTTGAAGCTTGAAACTCTTCCACTGAAAAATCTTCCTGAAGTACCTCTGTATTAGCTTCAGAAGTATGTTCATCACGAACAGTAGTCTCTCTGACTTCTACTGAATGGTCAAGAACAATATTTTCATGTAAATCTTGAGGTCGGGCCACTTCTTCACCAGGCACTGCCTCCATAGGTTGTTCTTTTGGAATTGCTTTTTCAACAGCCACAATAGCAGATTGAGGTTCCATTTGGATTTCCGGTTGAGCTACTGGTTCCTCTATCGGTGCAGTCTGCTCCACAACAGCTTCTCTCACAAATGAATAAGAAATTACCAGTTCAGAGGATTTCAAGGCAGGAGAGATAATTTCATCATCAATTGATCTCTTCCTTCTAGATTGAAGTCCTTCTTGACTTCTCTCTTCCTCAACTTCCTCCATCTCAAAGCGAATTCTCCTTGCCACTGTACTAAACCTTGATTCTGCTTGTCCCTCCTTGGACTTAGCCGGTTGAGCCTGAGCACTCTCCGAGTCTTCCTCAGCTCCAACAGGTAAGAGTTTTCCTTTAATTGTGCTCCAGAAGTATCCTACTTTCCTCAAAGTTCCAGCATTAAAAACATTACTGTGGTGACATTTCACCCCAGCATCTACCAATCTGATCATTCCTCTTTTATGCAAAAACAAAGAAATGAACCTTCCATAAGGGAAAAAGTTCATTCATGCTTCACTCTGACAGCAGTATCTCAGATATCTTATCATAAACCGAGGAAAATTAAACTTAATATCACACATCAGAAGATATATTATGTACATGTCAGGGTATAGGATTTTCTCCATCTCAGCCATCCTTGGTGCTAAACCAGTCTGAACAAATTTTACCAAGATTTTCGGATCGGGCTCCAAATCTTTAATAAACATCTTCTTTATCACTCTGGTTCCAAACAGAAAAGACATAATGTCTTCAGACTTATGTACAGAATCTCCAATATTCAGTAAATCGAAATGAAAAACTCCTTCATGAGGGCAGTTAAGAATTTGACTTATCTCTACAGATGATATGGAAAAGTCCTTATCCTCTATTTGAGCCAATAAACTATCCTCCATATCTCCAAGGCTAAACTGAACAGTTCTAAAGAAATGTCTCATTTCTGCCTCATATAGAAACTCAGAGTTTTCACTATTAAAAGCTTGCTCAAGGCTTTGAAACGACAACGCTTGCTTCAACAGTAAATTAGTTTCAAACAGCCATTCTAAATCTATGACTTTACCTTGCAGTATTTTCCGACCAACTACTTTAGGTTTCTTTGCAGCACTGCTCTCAGCTTCATCTGGACGCTTAGTCTTTGCCATTTCAACAACGATTTCTGAAGGTTCGTAAGTTTAGGGTTTGAAGATTCAGAAAAGGGTTTTGGAGCAGATGTGCGGTTTTAGGTTTTCGAAAGGGTTTCCGAAAAAGGTGAAACAGTTTAGAAGGTGAAACGGTTCTGACAGCCTTGATTCCCGTGTAATCACTAATCATTACTTTTATTTAAAACAAAATAAAATTACTTATAGCGGGAAACAGAAATTAAGCAGAATTCGAAAACAGAATAAGATTTTAAAAAAAAACTATTTAAAATTAAATAAACCTAACTCCCCCTTAATAAATTCAAACCTTTCCGTGGGAAGTGGTTTAGTAAAAATATCTGCTAATTGATTTTAGGTATTTATAAATTCTAAAAATATATCCTTTTTAAACACATGATCTCTTAAAAAGTGATGTCTTATATCAATGTGCTTAGTTCTAGAATGACTAATAGGATTTTTTGAAATATTTATTGCACTAGTATTATCACATAAAATAGGCGTATTATTGAAATTTAATCCAAAGTCCATAAGAGTGTTTTTCATCCACAACACCTGTGCACAACAACTACCTGCAGACACATATTCTGCCTCGGCTGTTGACAGGGCAACTGAGTGTTGTTTCTTACTAGACCATGATACTAAAGACTTTCCTAAAAAGTGACATGTTCCTGAAGTACTCTTCCTATCTAATCTACAGCTTCCAAAGTCAGCATCTGAATATGAAATTAAATTAAAATCAGAGGTTTTTGGATAAAGCAGAGATTGATAAATAGTACCTTTTAAATATCTAAAAATTCGTTTAACAGCAGTTAAGTGGGATTCTTTGGGATTTGATTGAAATCGAGCACAAAGACATACTGAATACATTATATCTGGTCTACTAGCAGTAAGATATAACAAACTACCAATCATACCTCTATATAACTTGTTGTCCACTGATTTTCCAGTTTCATCGAAATCAAGTTTTATATTAGTACACATAGGAGTTGTAAATGTCTTGCTGTTTTCAAGTCCAAATTTCTTAAGTAAATCAGTAATGTATTTGCATTGATTTAAAACATTTCCAAAATCTTTTTGAAATATTTGAAGACCCAAAAAGAAATTTAATTCTCCCATCTTACTCATTTCAAATCCTTTTTTCATTAATTCTGAAAATTCATGACAAAGAATTTTATTGGTTGATCCAAAAATTACATCATCAACATAAATTTGAACCAAAAAAACGTTATTTTTCACAGTTTTCTTAAAGAGTGTTGGATCTGCTAGTCCAACAGTAAAATCATTTTTCAAAAGAAAAGAACTTAGTCTTTCATACCAAGCTCTAGGTGCTTGTTTAAGGCCATAAAGAGATTTAGTAAGTTTGAAAATTTTCAAAACCAGGAGGTTGCTCAACATAAACTTCCTCCATTAAATAACCATTTAAAAAGGCAGATTTAACATCCATCTGAAATAATTTAAAATTCATATAAGATGCATAGGCTAAAAGGATTCTAATGGCTTCTAACCTGGCTACAGGTGCAAAGGTCTCATCATAATCTATTCCTTCTTCTTGATTATATCCTTTAGCTACTAATCTTGCTTTATTTCTAGTTATTATCCCTTGATCATCCTGTTTATTTCTAAAGACCCATTTAGTTCCTATTACTGGATAATCATGTGGTCTTTCAACTAATTCCCAAACCTTATTTCTCTTGAACTGGTTCAATTCATCCTGAATTGCTATTACCCAGCTCTCATCATCTAAGGCTTCTTCTATGGTCTTAGGTTCTTGTTGGGATAGGAAGGCAGAGAATTCAACTATGTTTCCAAAGTTTCTTCTAGTTTGAATACCAGTCTCTAAGTCACCTATCACAGATTCTAAAGGGTGATTCTTTAAGGTTCTAGACTGTCTAGGCATTACATTCAAAGGTTCTTCAGTGTCATGTTCTTCTGAACTGGACTGATTTTCTTTTATATCATTTTCAAAATCATTCTTTAAATTCTCAAGTCTCATGTTTTCATTAGAATCAGGTTCATCTATTTGTTCTATCCTTTTCTCAAAAGGATCAGATTCATCAAATTTCACATGAACTGATTCTTCAACAATCCTTGACTTTTTATTATAGACTCTATAAGCTTTGGAGGTTGCAGAATATCCTAAGAAAATACCTTTATCAGATTTTGGATCAAATTTACCAAGATTATCTTTGGTATTCAAGATGTAAACCTTGCATCCAAAAACTTTAAAGTTATTTACTTTAGGTTTTCTGTTATTCCATAGTTCATAGGGTGTTTTTTTCAAAATAGGTCTTATTAAAATTCTATTCATTATATAACAAGCTGTATTAACAGCTTCTGCCCAGAAATATATAGGTAGGCTATATTCATTTAACATAGTTCTAGCCATTTCTTGAATAGTTCTATTTCTTCTTTCTACAATCCCATTCTGTTGAGGTGTTCTTGGAGCAGAGAAGGTGTGTTTAATACCCATGTTTGAGCAAAAGGAATTAAATTCCTGGTTCTCAAATTCTCCACCATGATCACTTCTCAATGAGATTATATTAAAACCTTTTTCATTTTGAATAGATTTACAAAAACCTTCAAGTAAACTAAAAGCTTCACTTTTAAATTTCAAAAAGAAAATCCAGGTAAATCTAGAATAATCATCAACTAATACATAAACATATAGTTTACCAGCTAAACTTGCTAATCTTGAAGGTCCAAACAAATCCATATGGATAAGTTCTAGAGGTTTAGTTGTAGAAACTTTATTAACAGATTTGAATGATGATTTGTGTTGCTTGCCAAGCTGACATGCATCACAGAATCTGTCATTTTCAAATTTGAGACTAGGCAAATCAGAAACTAGATGTTTCTTAGATAATTTATGTAAAGCATATATATTGCAATGACCAAGTCTTCTATGCCAGATCCAGGATTCACTTATATTAGCAGTTAAGCAGTTTACTTGTTGTTTACACAAGGAATACAAATCCAAAGTATAAACATTATCAGTTCTGGGTGCTCTAAACTTAAACAGTTTATCTTTAGAAACAGTACAACTATTGTTAGTAAAATCAACAGTGTATCCATCATCACAGAGTTGAGAGATACTTATCAGATTGTGTTTTAACCCTTGTACATAAAGTACTTTGTTGATTGAGACTATCTCTGGATCTCCAACTGTTCCAATACCAATAATCTTTCCTTTGGCATTGTCACCAAAGGTGACAAGTCCTCCTTCCTTTCGTGTAAGAGAAGAGAAATTAGCTGAAGTTCCACTCATGTGTCTTGAGCAGCCACTGTCCATATACCATATTTCTTTCTTTCTTTGGTGACCTGCTACCTGCAAAGATATTCAAACAAATTGCTTTGGTACCCATATTTTGTTGGGTCCAGGAGTGTTAGCAAGCAGTGATCTGGGTATCCAGATTTGCTTTGTTTTCTTAAAATTGATTGAATCATATAGATCATTGGAAATATAAGCTTTCTTAATTCCACATATTTGAGGTTGTCTTAGAAAACAGTTTTTAGCTATATGACCTTTTGTTCCACAGAAGTTACAAATAACCTGTTTAGTGCTAGGAACAAAATAATTTTTGTATAACTTAGGTTTTTCTCCTTTACTTCCAATTCCAAACCTTTCCCTTTTAATTACAGTTTTTTCAAGTATCTCATTTAAGGTGTTTTATCCTTTTGTAAAAACTAATTCAACCTTTTTATAAGATTCTACTTCATCCTGTAGAGCTTTTATTTTTGATTCAAAATTAATTTTATTTGAGTCAGCAGAGTTGTATCTATCAATTAATTCCTTATGTTGTTTTAGCAAAGTATTTCTCTCATCTGAAATAGCTTTATGCATGTTCTTTATAGATTTATATTTTTTAAATAATGAGTCATACCTTTCTTCAAGCATATTGCAGTAAGCTGCAAGTTTTTTATTTGAGAAGCTTGTTTCAGAGTTTGATTCATTATTTGAGTCAGAGGAGTAGTATGAGTGTACCTCATCAGTTTCAGCCATGAAACACATATTTGCTTTTAAATTGGCTTCCTCCTTCTCTGAGCTTGATTCAGAAGAATTACTTGAGTCTTCAGAAACACTCCAAGTAGCTTTCATAGCTTTCTTGTCTTTCTGCTCATAATCATCTCTTTTGAAGAATTTCTTCTTCTTTGCATCTTTCAATTTTGGGCAATCCGGTCTGATATGTCCCATCTTTTTGCATTCATAACATCTCACTTCCTTGCTATCCTTTTTGAAGGATCTCTTGAAGTCTTTCTTCTTACTATAGAACTTTCTGAATTTTCTGGCTAGCTGAGCCAGTTCTTCATCCGAATTTGAAGAATCAGAGCTTTCTGATTTAGCACTTACTTCTCTGTTCTTCATCTTTCTATCCTTTTGTTGAGAAGTCACTTTCAACGCAGTGTTTTCCCTTTTTATGTAGACTTTATGCTCATTTACCTCATCTTGCATTTCAGCCTCGTACATCATCAATGTACCAATCAGTTCTCTCATAGTTAGATCTTTAACAGAAGTTGATTGTCTGATTGCTGCAGAGATTCCATTCCATCGAGTAGGAAGTACTCTTAGTACCTTCAACGCTTGATCAGCCTGCTTGATTGGTTCTCCTAGAGCTGTTATATTATTGACAATTTCTTTCAATCTTCCATTCATCTGAGTGATGCTCTCTCCTTCAATCATTCTGAAAGTATCGAATTTTTACTTAGCAGTTTCATATCTCATCTGTCTTACATTATCTGTTCCTTCATAAGCAACAACTATTGTTTGCCACATTTCATATGCAGTCGGGCATTGAGATACTCTGTTAAATTCATCTGGTCCTAGACCACAGATGATTGCATTCATTGCTTTTGAATTTATGTCATACTCAGCCTCTGTAGCAGCACTCCATGTATCGGGATTTTCAGGAATTTCATAGGGAGTCAGAATCTTTGAATAGACTTTTTAACCAAGATTTTTCAGATAAATAATCATACGTGATTTCCAGCAGCCATAATTATCTCCATTAAAGTAAGGTGCTCTGACCATTGACATTCCCTCTCTCTTATCAGCCATGATACACTATGTATAATCTTTAAATACTTCTAGCTTGATAAGACTTTAAAAATAAGAAGCTCCTCCTCTGATACCAACTGTTGGATCTGAATCTACGGATTATACACAAGAGGGGGGTGAATTGTGTCTTTTCAAAATTATTACAATCTCTTCAATTTAGACAAATTCTGTTCACTATGCTTTTGCACGATTAAATATGCAGCGGAAAAAGTAAAAGCATGAACACACGGATGTATAGTGGTTCGGGGAACAGAAGGCCCCTAGTCCACTCCACCAACGCTCAAATCCACGAGCTTGGCGATTTTCACTATCTGGTCCTCGTTTCCACAGACCTGTCCACAACTGAGTACAGGCAGTTGACACCTTTACAAGATTCAGGCAAACACAACCTTCCTGGTTCAAACACGAACCCACACAGCTTAGAACGAGAAGCTGATCACTCAAAAAATAAAAAGAGTTTCGATAAAGAAAACACTTCTCCAGTTGTTCTTCACAATTGCAACAGAATGCAATTGACAGTAGATAGATCGTTGTCTTCAGAAAATAAAGATCTGTAATCAAAACAGTTCTGAGTCGATCCAGTTGCAATAGATATTACCAGAAACTTCACAACTTCAGCAGCAATAGATTCACAACAGATAGTCGATGTAGAACACGTGAATCTGCTATCAAGATCTTCCTTCGGTAATAAAGTTTTACACTTCTTCTCGATCACCAGAAAAGAACGCCTTTACACAGTCTCTGTTTCTTGCTCGTTAAAAAGATCAAAATATCTTTCACACACTTTTCTGTGTATATATATATATCCGAAGTTTCCAAGATAGAACATATATATTCAAATCTGAGAAAATCTTCCTCATAAATAGATCCATAAAAATCTCCTTTAGATTCGCGATATTAAATGAAATAACAGAGCCATTGTAACTCCCCTGAGGAATCGGCATAAAAAGCTCCGTTTAAATCAATCAGTAATCCGTTGAAAATCGTCTTTGATTCAGTCAAAGTCGTACATAAGAATCGGCTCGAAATCCGCCTAATAATCCGCTTGTTTGACCAATGCAAAAGGAAATATCTTCTGTCAAAAAAATATCCCGACGCCAAACGTAGGGTTGATGACGTGGCTCCAAACGTAGGGTTCACAAACGTAAGGTTCACAAACATAAGGTTCAAAACGTAAGGTTGAACATACATACTTTCTCTTCAGCATTCAAACGTAGGGTTGATCATCCATACTTTGTCTCGCTTCAACTCTTCAAAGAACGTACGGTTGATTATAAAAGTAAGATTGATGATCCATACTCTTGAGAAACAAACTCAACACTGAAAACTAACGTACGGTTTTTCTTCCATACTTGTCCAACAACGAAAACGTAAGGTTCCTTCCAAACGTAATGTTCTTCATCAATACTTTTCAACAACGTAAGGTTCATTAACCATACGTTTCAAAATAACGTAAGGTTCCTTAACCATACGTTTCTTTTAACATAAAAAGTAATCTTTTCATCCATACGTTACGTTCATCAACGTAGGGTATGAACAGTGATTCCAGTACGCGCTAAAATTGATCTCGCACTACAGTGATTCCAGAACACGCTAAAATTGATCTTGCGCTATAGTGATTCCAGAACACACTAAAATTGATCTTGGAATAAATGAAGTATGAAATCTCGTTGTACGAAATAAATAAATAAAATAAATTCCTGCAAAATACTCAACGAAATAATTAGTAAATAATTAAGGGTAATTGTGAGCATCAAAATCATCATAAAGAGAAAGAGTATTATTTAAAATAATCTCCCCCTTTAAAAAACATTATTTTGAATTGTTTGAAAACAATACAATGCTCAACAGTATGGGCATATACCTAAGCAGTGTCGGTTGTTACTTCGTGATTGTACCTTTCTTTGTGGTTTATCCTTTGTGGATTTTGAGAGACCTTCAGGGGTCTCGGGGTCCCTACTGAGTAGCTTATACTCACCCCTGCACGGGCTTTGCCCGCACTACGTTGTGTTGGTTGCAGACGACGGACAACATTGATCTTATCTGAGGCTAGCAGAGCAGGACAATACCTGGAGGTGGACTAATGGGCGGAACGTGCTCGGAGCGGACGGCGGGACCCGTGGAGTAGTGGAGCTATCTATACCCACCCTTCTGGTAAGATTTCCAGTGGACAGCTCAGTGTAGCGGCTTTTACTTTACAGTTGCTGTTTTCCTTTTCGATTTGTACTTTACTTTCAGTTTGGGTTTGTATACTGGCCCATTTAATTTTCCGCACTTTTAGTTGTACTCTGCTTTTGCTTAGTGTTTACTTTCCGCTTGCTTACTCTGTGGTGTTTGTTACTTTACAAAGGCAATGCCTTCCCTTTGTACCAGGATTTATGCCTTGGTGCTAGTCGCCAGACCCTGGCCTATGTAAGGTGGGCTTGGGGTAGTAACGGCACAGACCCCGAGGGCGGGTCGTGACAAAATTTACCTTAAATTCTTCAATATGAAATTATTCATCATTTTCATTTTCTAGTTCTAATTGATAGCTAGTAAAATATATTGTTTTTCATTCCGATACAACAAATGTGAAAAAATATGACTTTCATTAAATTTGTTGAATCAAATAATGACTTCGGAACCAAACAATAGTCAAATGGAATATTTTTTTTAAAATTTCGCCCCTTATTCACAAACTACATAGACTGATGAAATGATGTTTGATGAAGATCTACATCCAAATTAATATATGGACCAATATCAACTTTTTTGAGTGGTATCTATTTCCCATAATATGGATTAGATATAATTCTTGTCCGATGAAGGTTGAACCAATTCCAAAAATACATAGATTCATTAAAAAAAATAAATTTTAATACTCATCGTGATTCTACAATGAAAAAAAGGGAATTGTTGAATTCAATTTTTATATCATTTGAAAAATATTTATTTTAAGACCATCTAATTCATTAGTGCTAACAGATTCTCTGGACATTCACACTCAAAAAATATGATCCATCCCGTACAATTTGGAATTTCTGATGTTATACTTCTAATAAAATTATTTATATGATGTTTTAAAATTTCAAACCATATATCTAATCGATGGGTCACATATCCCATTTAATGGAATTCTAAATCATCACATCTGAAATACCTTGGAATTTATAACATTCAAACTCCCATCTATGAAACAAAATCACAAATGGATACTTTTTTCCTCAATGATCTACGTTAATAATAATATTATTTTTTATAACACAAGAAAATAAAATTATTATTTTCATATGAAAAATCCAACTTGTTTCATGGATTCTTAATTATAATCCTAAAATTGATATTAGAATAGAATTTTCTAAAATAATATTTCTTATCTCCCGCATTCATTCACATATAATAGATCACATGATTTTACTAAAAATATGACGTTCAGAAAATGTTTTCATAGAAATACTTTATTAGAAATTTTTATTTGGGAAATATCAAAATAAATTTTAAATCTGATACAATTTTCACCTTCTTGTGAATACTTCATTCCCGACATAAATGAAAAAAACAACATCACCTATAAATCATCTCCCTAATTTAAAAGTGTAAATGATGAAATTTATTATGTATCATGATATTTTTCATATGAATATGGAATCTCTGCATCTAATCAATATAATATCAAATGGATTTGAAATTTCATAGTGACAATAAAAAAAGAGAAAATAAATTCTTCTAGCCAAAATGCATATGAAAAAAAAACATTCATCCATCTTGGTCACAAAAATATCCCCCTTTGGATTTTTTTTCAACCATGGATCAAAAATCACAATAGGGTTTTAAACTCAACCAGTGATCTCTAATCAATAAAATTAATCATAAATTATTTGTATGGTTGTATGAAAAAATATTAATTGATAGGAAAGACATGTTTATTGTATGTAATTATGTATGTAAACATTTCATTAACAGTAAACATTCCACCTATTCAGAAAATCATTTATATTCCCATAAAAATATATTTCCTACATTTAAATCAAAAATTAATTAGAATAGGGAATGATAATACAAATTGAGATATTATAATTGTTCACAAACTTACAATATGAGCTCACAACCTACAACTTTTAAAAATTCTATTAAATATATGATTCCATAAAAAAGAATGGAACATACCAACAAAATGATTTATGAAAAATAATTTTATCCCCATTAAAACACAATCCAATGACTATATGAGGGTAGGGATAAAAACACCTATCTAAACCTTTAATCTCAAGAGGTTGGATAGTAATATTCATCATCAAATTGAAAAATAATTCCTTATGTAAATGTTTTGTAAAATATTTCCAACATGTTCTGTTATGGGAACAAACTCTATCCTGTGTTCATTATTTTCTACAAACCCATTGATGAAGTGATATTTTATATCAATATTTTTTGAATTATAATGTCTTAGTATATCTATATATATATTTACCAAACTATAATTAATAAAACCCAATAGAAGCTGTACCACCATATCAAATTGAAAATATTAAATTTGAGTCTTCATACAACTATGTTCTATTGTAGCTATGGTGGTGACTCAATATTTAGTTTTATACAGGCTATGAGTTATAGAATTTTTTTTATTATTAATATACAAACAACATTGTCGTAGGAATAAAAATCATCTAGATTTGTATTTTCTATCATCCACATTTTCTTCCAATTCAGTATCAGTATACAGAATGAAACAATTCTTTTAGGTCATTTATATTTTATTATAAAATATTTTACTCATTTCATACAACTGAGTATTCATTTTCCTACTAATATATGAGATTCATATGTATAATTCTTTCATATTTAACATAACATAAAAACCATATATAATATCCAGTATTTAATAATTTAGATATAACAACCTTCCCATCATATTTATCAATTATTAATAATCCACTTATTTTCCTACTCCATATTTAGGAAACATGGTTCCACTAGAAATTAGTGCAGAAATAAGTTTATAATTTTATATCCCAAACTACGTATGTTGTTTCATATCAAACATATCTTGATATTGAAATATATACTTTTTATTTTGTGAGATTTTAACAGCAATTATATATTTCATTTCGTCAAGAATGGAAATTTAAAACAACATATTCATCCACTTAGTAATAATTTCACATTTATATTTTTAATTCTATACAAGGAAAATGTTGTCAAAATACCCAATAAAAATGAGGGAAATATGTGAAATTTATTTGATATAGAGATTACAATCAACTATTCATTACATGAAATTCAACATCCTAAATAAGGAATCAAATTTTCAATACCAAGAACAAATATCCTTTTTTAAAAAATACAATGATTTCTTTAACATGCACATATAACATTAATCTTTTATATTGATAGATCCAAGTGGTTATTTAACATAATAATTTTCATAATGCTTTCTAGTGACATATTTATTCAAAAATATTAAGAAGGATTCTAATTGTATCAAACCATTATATTGTATAGAAAGTCTCATCATTTTCAATTCCTTCAACATATAACTTACGTTTTCAAATCAATCATGCCTTATTTCTTATAAACATAATATCTTCATTAAAATTGCTTCTAAAAACAAACATTTTACCTATAAATTTTTTTTCTTCTGGTTTGGGAATAATTTACAATTTATCAGTATATTGACCTATGACTAACAGAAATGGATATCATAAAATTTTATATGAATATCCATTACAATAAAAAAAATACATGATCAAGTAGCATATATTTTGGTGTCTTTGTAAACATGGAAAAAAATATTCTATCTTGGTTAACGGTCATCAACATATCACATTAATATATTACCCATTAGTACTCTAATATAATTCATATAATTATAATCATGTGAAATGAATCATAACAAACAGGTGTTATCCAATTCATATTAAGGGTACATAAAGTCAATATTAATGAATAAAAACATAATAAGTGTATAAGATAATTAAAATAACATTTTATTATTATAGATATCATAAAAAATATTAATAATTAGATTTGGCATTAATATTAGTAGTTGACAACAAATTAATCCTAAGATAAGCATCCACATAACCCATGTGATAATATAAAAGGCATAAGATATAGAATTTATAGTAGATATATAAACATGTACTATCATTCCCTATAACGAAAAGTCTGATGCCAACAATATTTTAGGTAACATCATGGAGACTAGACCGATTATGATGGACTTACCACTATCCCCAATCATAGACCTTTACATATAAGGGATCCGGTTTTCCCTTATTCCCATAGTGGATCAGGTTTCCCCTTCTACCGTTTGTAGATCAGGACACAACTATTTATCATTTTTCTTTAGAATGCACTTGTTTCGCATTCTGTATTATGATCATTATCTTGTTTCCCCTAATTATCACAATAGAAATAATTATTTACCCAAGGAATTGGAGGGATATATAGGTTTCAACAGTCAAATAATAAAATAATGCATACATCTACCACAAGATTATAAAACATGTATCATATAATGACCCCTAAAAAGATATGGGATTCAAAAACATCATATCAAAACAAAATGAAATGAAGTGGTTATCATACAAATTTTATCATATCAATACCTATAGAAAATAAAATGATCTCATTATGAATTCATCAAATCATATCCCATGAAAATAATTGGGAATCAAGATCATATTACTCGTGGAAGATAAACAGGAATCAAAAAATTTATTTATCAGAACAAAAACCATCCAAGAATGAATAAGAATTGTATTCGTATATCATCTTCCCAATGAACAATAACTATAACAAGTTATTTAATCTTTGATATAGAATTATTTTTAAGTATAACATGAATCATTTTTTGTTGTATATATCTATTCATTAAGAATAATTAATAAAAGACCATTTCCATGTCAAATTATTATTATGAATGCTTTATAATTTCATTTGAGACATTTCATAGGAAATATAACATTTCCCCAATGGGAAACCATTTTTAAAGAATTAACAATTTTTAAATATTTTAATTTTAGAATAATATTTAAAATCATTAATTAAATCTTGAAAATATTTTGAATTATTTTTTATTTTAAGATACATCAAAATCCAATAAAAGATGGACTGAATTCATTTTGAAAAACCTTTTAAAGAATGAATCATTGAAAATTTGTAAATAATGCTTGAAATCATTGAAATTATTTTATATTAGATTAAAATTCGATATTATACTAAGGAATCTTTGAAAATAATTTAAAACATATTTTATACAAACAAATTTTTGAAACCCTTTTTTATTAAATATTCTCTAAGAAAAATAAATTTCATTAGAATAAGGAAATTATTTTCCTAAATAAGTAACCTTTTAAACATACAAATTATGCTCCATGTAAATGATCATCATGACAATAAGTATGTCTACAAAATATGAACATTCATTTTTCTAATTACTTGTTTGAAAATGTTCCATAGGTAATCATTAATGACATATATTTTTTTATATATCCAAAATAGAACCATTTTATTATATCTATTATGTTAAATTATTTTTCAATGACTTTATATTATTTGTTTATAACTCACTCCATGTTAATGTTATGTTTAGGATAATATGTACTTTTCTTTTGATATATGTTTTGGAATGTTATTCTTGATAATATTACTTCAAACATCATTTAATTTTTTAATGAATTTAAATAATAATATAATTATCATATATATTTAGTATATATTTATTTTTAAAAATATATATAATATCGAAATATGAAATGGAATACACCGCTCCTGGAGAATTTAGGTCGCAACTATGCATGAATGTTATTTCTATATTATTATTATTTTGAAAAAAATGTAAATGTAAATGAAATATGTATATATATATATAATAAAATTATATTATAATTAATATGTAATATATATATTATAATATCACTAAAAAAATCCTTAATACCTTCCATATTGAGTTTGAAAGAATCATATCGCTTCTAGGAGGCTGTAGGCCACACTTCCCGAAACAAACTTATCGTATTACATAAAATGGAATCCATGATGGAATTTGTTATATATTAATGAAAAAGTAATAAGTATATAATATTTATATTATACATCATATAAAAATTTAATTTACATCATAATTCACCACCACGAGAGGTGGTTAATGAAAAAACAACAACATTATTCCATGGAAGGAGTGAGTGTCTTTTATATTTGAGGAGGAGTAGCATTCATATAAATTTTTAATATATAATTCCACTAATTTGTTACTAATTAAATGTGTCTCCAATAATTTTAAAAATTCAATTAATGAGATTACAATGTCGAACTGTTTCTAGAAAATATATTTTTTTTGTATATTTCTATGACATTTTTTCCCTCAAGTTTATGGTTTTGTCACTTGTCAAGCTAGTTTTCTTATTAAAAATTTTAATTAATTTTAATTAAATTCACTAATATTATTTTCAAACAATATTTTTAGCTTATTTTAAATTATATATTATTAATATTCCAAATATGGAATCAATTTTTCCAAATTCATATCCCATAATCGATAAAAATTAATTCAAATGTAATCTCATAGAAATGAATATAAAGTGTGTTTTTTAATGTAATCTTTTTTAAACGTTTGGTATGTTTTTAAATCCAATTTCAATGTGAAATAGATTATGATTACCTTATTAGTATTAATTTATTTATAATTGATCTAATTGAAATTTAAATCTAATTACAAACACAATTTATTCTTATAAATAAATTTTATGAAAAAATAGTTTTGAATGAAAATTCATCCTTTTTCACATTCATCAGAGAAGGAAACATAAAAAAATACAAAATGTCACCCTTATATAATTTTTATGCTCTGTTTTAATAAATTATGTTTATTTATAAAAATATAAAATATAAAATATTCAAAAATCAGATATAAAATGATTTCACCGTTAATGGGTGGTAAAATTTCCATTAGGAAGAATTAATCTTTTTATTAATAAAATAGAATTTACTTTATTCTTATACCGAAAAAATATATTCCATGAGAACTGAAAATATTGATTTATATATAATATGTCAATTTTATTGAAAATAGTCATCAAAAGTGTTTTTTAAATTATTTAGATGAAAATTTATTTGTACATAGAAAAATTGTATTTATAGAAATGTTATTTATTTGTTTTGAAATAGTTCTTAAATTTACCTATAATAATTTATTACCAAAGGATTCATATTTTATACAAGTGTAAATAATATTTTTAAATTTGCTTCATTTTAATCATAAATTCCATTCTAATAGTTAGGTGGTAACTATAATAATAATTCAATATTATTATTAATAGTATATTATAGCTAGATAAAACTCAACATTACAAGTAAAAAAAGAAGTTAAATAGACATGGTATTGGGTGAAATATAATCAAAACATAATGTTTTATTTTATACTATATAATAAAATTGTTTCTTACTGTGTAATATTGACTTTGTGATGAATATAATGCAATCCTCACTTAGTGATTTTACATAACAAAATATGTAAATAGTGTTGTTGGAAATAAAAAACATAAAATTATTATATTAATTGAAAAAAATATCATTATTTTGGGTTGTTAAATTCTACTGCCCCTAAACATATTTTCACTTGAAATTCATTGGGGTTATTACATGATTGATACAAGAATTTCCATTCCATAAAAATAGACATCGTAAAATTGTATATTAAATCATTTTTTAAAAAGGAATTTTGAAAACCCAACAGTTTCCCAAAGAATCACATTACTAGGTGTCCTCATATGATAACATTCTTCAGAACGGAGTATTGTACACGGAAAAAATCTGTAAATCACAAAAAAGATTTATAAGGATCCAAGATCACAACAAAGAAAACGATACAAATAATGTTAACAATCACTAAACCATAATGTGAATAATCATGTATGAGGTCAATTATATTATAAAAATGATGATAATAAGACAAAATTTTATTTGAATACCATTTTCATAATAATGAATAATGTTTTTCATATGAATATATTCTTAGTTAACTGCATTACATTTCTTATGTAAAATATCACTCGTTGGTCATGTCTTGAAATATTTCCAAATCACCACTTTCACAAAATTGGAAGGTTAGATTTTTTAATTACTAAAAAATAATATAGAATGACATCCATGATAATTCAACCTTATTGTCTTCAATTACAACCAACAATAAAATTTTAGAACATGTTATTGTATATGTACTAATCATCATTTGGTGATAAATGACATTAATCTCACAATTTTCATCCAAATTATAGCATAAACTTTTTATAAATTGTTAACCGTATAAAAAATCCAAAAAAATAAATTAAAAAAAATTATAAAAATATTCATCAAATATTCTTATAATTGATATCCTTTATTTAAAAAAATTCTATTTTGGTTGTCACATTCCATATATGTGGATAACCACAATATATATTCTCCATAAACATGGTAATAACCTAAATTACCATAACTTTTTTTTGAAAACATCCATTCGATTACGGGATATATTACATAACGAAAAGAAGGTGAAATCTTCATCCAGGATGAAATATATACATTTTTAAACAAATAAATATTCAGTTCTATGGTAATCAATACTCTCCAGTTGACATTATCCATATCAATAATATCATTGTCAAATCGAATCACAATTATCTCATGATCCTTAAGTCGTTAAGGGGATACCTTCTCATATTTTAAATTATAAAATTTCTATTAAATCACCACTATAAATATCCATTTGAACACATAATGGATACATATATTTAAAATACTTATATATTCCATGATTTATAAAACATTATATTGTTATTCCAAAAACTATACACTTAAATCGTACGAATTTTTTCTTATACCATTACTAAAGATTCCTCATCTTATTCTCTAATACACATTTCCTAGAATATGAAATATGAATCATATATTAAAGTTTCTAAACATCAGTATAATCATTCCTCTTTCATTTATTGTAAACTATATAGTTATAAAACTAAATACCTTTTACATGTTATTTTTGGTCTCGTTATCTTCATTAGTACAACCAATACATGTACAACCTCCCTAATTATAATCAAGACATTATTGGTCATCAATCAGTATAATGAATAAAATACTATATCTAATAAATTAATTTTTAATACAGTTACTTTTTAGTTCATGATATTGTCTAATGCTAGAAATAATATTTCGAGAAACTTCTACTATAGCATAAAACAACATCCTTTAGTTATCCATGGAATTTCATAAAACAAGAATCATAAAATAACCAATAAAATGAACCCTATGGAAATATCAAAGGAAGAGGACATCAGATTTGTCATATATACCTAAACGTGTAACATAATTCCTTATATGTAAATTCTCATGGCCAAAAAATTATTAGGTCACCTGATGGGGAGAACACAAAATGGGTGGGACACAACTCCATCCATAGTCACAGTCCATTTATTATAAGGGATATGGATTCCTCTTCTTCCTATAGTGGATTGGGTTCCCCCATCTTCCAATAGTGGAATATGAAACACATAATTTCTATTTTGGATTAGTACACCACAGATTGGAATTTTTTATCATGCACATTTACTTGTTTACCATCAATATACCATGAGATATAAATAATTACCCAATGCATTGGAGGGAGTTATAGGTACTACCTATCAAATAAATAAATATTCGTACATATAACACAATATAATATAACATGAATCATATCATGAAGCATAAAATTATATTATTTTACTAAACAATAGGTCATAACCTCAGAAAGGAAATGAGTTTCATAAATATTTCGTCATATTATTACTTATTTTAAGTAGATTGGTCTTACAATCCTTTTATCAATGCATAACCATTTAAATTATGGAATCTTTAAGAGAAAAAACTTTTGTAAGATAAATATTTTTCATAACCATAAATCCATAAATAAAAGAAACCATTCAAGAAATAATATGAATTAAATTATTGTATCATAATGTTCTATTTAATCTTATATAGATAAGGATTTAGAAAAAAAACATGAAACATTTCATATTGAACATATCCATTAACTAAAAATAATTCTTCTAAAACCCTATAAAAATCCCTTTCTTATAAATAATTATTAAAATATTCATTTAAAAAATTTATTTAGGAAGATATCTTTTCAAAAATGATATTTTCTAAAAAATATATATTATTTTTAACAAATATTTTTTAAAAAATACATTTTATAAACCTATATAAAAGGCTTGAGACATTTTTGAAAACCATTTTCATTTAAATACTTTTAAAACCTAAAGAAATGTATCAAATAATTTCAAAACCATTTTAAAAATATAAAATGATATATTGAAATCATTTAAATCATTTTCATTGAAATTTACATTTTGAAAACATATAATGGAAGTGTTGAAAATCATTTAAAACACATTTAAAAAAAATTTAAAATTGTTTCATTGAAAACCACTTTATAATCATGAAATTTAATTCACATTATGAAAAAATTGTTTTAGGAAATAACAATATAATATAATAATTTAATCTCAAGGGAAACAATGGTCATGTCAGTGTGTATGCCCTTATATGATGATCAATATTTTATACCTTAAATGATTAGAAGTGTTCCTAGATCATAAAATAAAAAGAGGCTCCTATGAAAAAAAAATTATTGTAATAAATGGGTAAAAAATTCCTCTAAACATAATTGGATAAAATGAATACTTTTTTTAAAACATTTATATAAATCATAGTTTAGATAGAACACAGATTTATGACCGAATGGAAAAATAAATTCAAATTTTTATAAAAACTTTTTCTTAACTATATTATTTACCCTGAAGTATGAAAATGGTACCATTATATTGATATTGAATTAATATCTATAGATTAATAAATTCCATGAGTCTTCATGAGATTTTTATCAAGATATTTCATCCTTGGAAGAATAATCTTAAACAATCTCGATAAATTATGAGAGTGTTCAAATAAATACTTACCGCTTTTGTTACAATAAATCATAATAAAATGGTATAATAAAATTAATTGAAACATAAAATATCATGATAAGAATAATATTCATCATATAACATTTCAACAACACTATATAAACATCATATAAAAGTATATGTTCATAACATTAGATATGTCCCATTGAAGGGAAGGTGATACTAAATTACATTAATGATTTGGTCTTTTTCTAAGGATAAAAACCATGAAAGAATGGTAAATATATGTATACTTAAATACCCATAAATTTTATTATAATACTCATATAATAAATTCAATATATTTATACATACCATATATAATAAATTTTAAGGGAAAATGGCTTATGTCTCTCAAACAATAATATTGTGATGAGAAAACCCTTACTACTTGAGCAATCCTTTAGTTATGACACACATAAAAGATTATGATAAATTTAAAATTATAATATAATTTAATAAAGGAAATTAATTATATAACATTTAATAGGGAATCATATATTGTATATAATGGAAATGAGTTCTGAAAATTGTATGTATCTCAGGGAAACAAAAAAATCAAAAGAAATTCCCTTATCATAAGTTTTGAATTTATTCATACACATTAAAAACTCATGTATAAAAAATATAATACTATTATAAATCTATCACAGAACTATGTTATAAAATAAAATATTATATGTGATTTTTATGAAATTATATTATCTATTTATTAATAACTCTATGTTAGTGTTAAATTTTAGGTAATATCTTCTTAGTTTATTTATTTGTTTTGGATTGTCATTATTTATAAATTAAAATTGAAAATGATTTTATTATTTGAGGAATTTAAATAATTATATAAATATCAAATATTTATATATATTTATTATATATGTAGTTATATTAAACTTTCAAATATAGAAATATTAAGTGAAATACATTATTCAGGGAGACAATAGGTCATACATATGCATGAACCATATCTCTTTTTTAATTATATATTAAATGAAATAATATAAATGAAATATATATATACATAAATAATATAATTTATATATAATTATTATTTCATATATTTAAATTAAGTTTACTAAACTATCATTTATACATTCCATGTTGTGTGTGATTGAATAACGTCACTTTGATGAGGTGGTAGTCCACACATTACCAATCAAAATGTTCAAATCTTCAATGAATGGAAAAAATAATGTTAAGTATTTCCTAAGAAATAAATTTTAATAAATATATCATAAATATCCTAAATATAATATAAAATAGTGTTTCCATAATAGTTCACAACCCTGAGAGGTGGTAAAGGAAAAGACGAACAACATCGTTTCGTGAGGTGGCTGTTCACCGTTCAGAATAATGGTAAAGTTGTTACTAGTTATATAGATGTGTGTTTAACTATAGTTAAACCCCATAGAATAAAAATATAAGTATATTGTGGATACATTGATTTTTTTATAATCATGGAATACAAATATTTTTGGGGGTTATGAATAAAAATGACACAAATGATCATTAATAAATATGTTGTCCCTTCTTTGGGATACTCTTTTTTCATTTCACCAAAGGGCTGATTGGATGAATTTATAACCAGAGGGATACATATAGAATTAAGGTATGGATTTTGGGATCTTATTATATAAAATATTTAGGGATCCAAATATATTGAGAGGTGTGAATTGTTGGGAGGACTGAGTTTCTTTTAATAGTGGAGGAGGAGGGGAATTCCGGTATATTTTTTAAAAGGGAATTCTAGCCAGGGGTTTTTTATGAAAGGATGTTCCAATAGTAAACAATATTATATTAATTTTTCTATTGGATTGAAATATATCGAAAACAATTATTTCATACAAGTGTATATATCATATTGTCCCTTAATGCATGGTTTAGTCTTTCTTAAGATAAGTTTCCTCTAAATCGTTGTAATTGTTTTTCATATTTTCTATTTTTCCATAACAAATTTGAACATTTTTTAAATTATATACAAATATTATTATTATTATTATTATTCAAAATATTTATTCCATTTTTTCATAATTCTTATCACCTACCTATAATAAATTGTTTCAAATTTATTCCCACCGACGGGATGATATAGTAGGTTTTAAATGTAAAAATATTGAAATGTTTGGTAACATTTTATACCAAATATAGATGCAAATATGGTTAAAACGAACTAAATTTTATTAAATGATGCGAAATTGATCTAAATTAACTATAAAACCAATAAAAAACTTAACTTACCCATGGAAATAAATTAAATGAAAATGTAGTGTGTAATTAAAATTCAACATTATTTAATATTCAACATAAATGAATCATTATAGAAAAATAAAAAAATAACCATAATGAAATTTCTATTTTAATAATTATAAAATAAATAATATTTTTTAAATTAATATTAATAAACATATAAAAATTCTAATGTAATATTGGTTATCCATTAGTAGATGATAAATGTACCTTTTGGAAGAATACATCTTTTTATTCATAAAATAAGATTATTCTTATCTTATTCCCATAAAATATATCGACTGACTATAAAAATTATTAATTTAATATTATATATTTATATATTTATAATTATTAAAATGTGTTTTCAAATTGATTGAGATAAAATTGTGTTTGTACATTGAAAAATTGTTTTCTTCGAAATGTAATTTCCTTATTTTCAAATAGTTCATACATTCACTTCTAGTAATTTATTATAAAAGGTTTTATTTTGTAAAATATTTAAATATTAGTATCAAAATTTTTATAATATTTGTTATAAAATAAATTCCAACTGTTAGGTGGTAACTATAATAATATTTTGATAGTAATATAAATAGTATACTGTACTTCGATAAAAGCCAACATTTAGTGTAATGCATGCTACCGAAGGGGATCATTATTGAGTGTAGTAAATGACAAATATTGTCATTAATGTATGATATAATAATATAGGTGTTTCATGTATCACCAGATGGACTTGGTGTTTCATGTAATGAAACCCAAAATTATTTAATTTGTATAAAAAAATCATTATTTAGTGTTTTGTAAAATAAAAAATATGATTGATTAAATTAATTAGAAAAAAAATAAATCTCAAAATCTTAGTGTGTTAATGTTAATAGAATATTTTCTTTCCAATATCTACCAATATATTGAATCTATTCATTACGCTCAAATGTTTCATTAATAACTATCGGACCAACATTGAAATAAAAATACATATTTCACAAAATGATGTTATTCGTGTTTGAGTTTTTTATGTAGATACCAATGATCTATTGAACATTGTCATGTTTCCAAAGTCTCAGATGAGATGTATAAAGTTCATAATCATCATTATAAAAAAACGATTCTGATTCATCCATTTTCATTGAATCACCACAATTGTAATTTTTTTATGTTTCTCAACAAAAAATGTTTCAATTTATTCTTCCTCCTTTTTAATGTATTTTTTAAAATCATTCTTAGTTATCTCAAAAAAATTTACATAAAAAAATTACCTATCTATAATATTTAATTTTTAATGTATCTATATTCACTTCTATATGGATCATTTCGATGAAACATTCGATATTATAATCTTTTGTTAAACGTTCCATGATTTCCACTTTTTGTATTATAATGAAGGGACCTTAACAAACATAACGTTTTTTATACATAGAAATTCATTACAGAATTTTTTTAATGGTTTAATATAAGTACATGGTCATTATAGACATGGATATTAAATATAATCTATTAAACCCATCACCTACATCCAAATGTAGTGAGGGAGTCTTGTTTAATATAAATTTTTTTTCCAAATATCTGAAAATCTTATATTCATACTATATGCCACAATATTATGTTTTAGTGTGTAATTTACACTATAATAGTGATGAATTCCATGTTTCATCAAGAAAAATTCTCAAATCATCCTTCATGTTTTCACAACCACTATCAATTCATTAATTCCTCACATAATATCTATATTCAATTTCTGTTATTATATTTAAAATAATAATCCACTTAATATAATTTTATTTCTATTTCATATTCATAATATAAGTAATGAAAGTAAAATCAATAATGATCAAAATAAATATCTTGTGTATGAATGTTTATTGTATATTCATTAGACCCCAAATATTAAAATTACTTATTTTCAAAGGATGAGATCAATTAATTTCAAATTTCATCTGAATATATTTTGAAATCATTCCATACTGACAATTTATAAAGAAAAAATCAATTATTATTTTCATATTATTAAGCTGATGAACATTTTAAAACATTGAAAACATTCCTAATTTTAATTGAAACAAATTCCCCAATAATTTATGATACATTTGGTTTTCATCCATCATTCATAGATAACATGAATTCTTTACGTTACAACATAGAATAAATATTCACTATTTATAGTAGAATCTTCTAACATCTTTTTCAACACAAACACATTTCAAAACAAAACTATATTTTTAAAACACAACACTATTTAGGTCATCTTAAATTTTCCATACACTAATCATGTTGTGTTTTTCCCATAACCAAAAAAACAATTCATGGTCATTAAATTATTTTGACATCCTATTACATTCATTTAGGCAATTCTCTTCATATTTAATGTTTTTATATTTTATTGGGTTCAACATGGGACTCTGGAGGATAAATAATATTTTTCGATATAAATGAATCAATATGTAGGGATCGATTTCGGATAATGGGGATAAATGTTTTTTTATTTGTGAGGTTATAAATTTGTTAATAGGACACCTGAAATGTTTTCTATGTTTTATGATATATTAATGGTATTTAAAATTCATGTTAAGGGCTTAGATGAAATTTTAATAGTTTCCAAGAACAGGTTATATAATGTGTTCACCACGTCAAATGATTACATACCCAATAATGGAAACATGATGTGTAATGCTAAAAGATAAGTTTTAACTAAAAAATTGATTAATTTTTAACTTTACTTTATCATCATGGATTACATGACATGGAAATATATCACAAGTCATGTAGTTTCATGTGGAAGAAATTTTATGGTGTTGTGCAAATTAGTTTTCATTTCATTCCATTTATGCTTATCTGGACCTCATCCTAGAAACCTTCCTCAGGGATTTTTGGTGTCTTTGTTTTATCTAGATATTCCATTTCAGTGGTTGATCACCATGGTGGTGAGATTTCATCCCATAGGGTTTGAGTTACATTATAATTTTTATTTTTTATTTATTTTGGAAACATAGTAACATTGTGTTATCATATTTGTTGCTCTCTGACGTTGATTCCACTTATTTACCTACAGATATGTCGTCAAATGTTGTTTTGGGGTCATTACACATTTTTTGTTGTGGTTTGGTGGGTTTTTGATTTTGTGGTTTGTGACGTTTCCTCTCCACTTGTTGAATTGTAACAATTATAATCTAGGTATAATGATTATAGTTCCCATTTTTTCATTGTTTCATTCTTTTTTGTGTTTCCTTTGTTGGTGTGTATGACACATATTTTGGAGGTATGTGGTTCCGCCTCTAGACTATTTTGGTTAAATTCATTTCTATTGGTTTGATTTTTTTTATAATTAAATGGAATGATATGATAGATTTTATCATGTGTGTGGAATTATTTTTATTAAATATGGGATTCACCTAGTTCATGGAAAATGTAAATTTTTTTCCACAAATTTCATATGGTTTCATTAAAGTGTTTTCAATGTGTGAATTTTTGAAAATATTTTGATGCTTTGATTTGGAAATCATATTAAATGGTATTCCTTGGGTACATATGCAAATGGTATATTAATATGCCGCATCCTCTATTTTGTGATTTTCTCATTGGGATTATCACTTCTTTCTAAGAATGATGTTCTCTGTACTTGTTAGTCCTGTTGGTGGTTCAAATTTTACGGAGCTACTCTAACCTCTAGTCTCGATGAATGTGCCTAATTTATTATGAGTATATGACTGACTATGTCACGAATTATTTTTCTAGATGTGTTGACCTAGTGTGATCACTGACATGATGTTACCTATGATTTTTCAGTTGGAGTGTACAATTTTGATACAATTACCTATATTTGATATGATATGTTACGCATTCATTATATAGGACTGATATATCATCATAAATATTTTTTTATGATTTCCATTAAAATGAACTTACCATCATTATTTGAAAATTTTAAAAATTTAAATTAATCTATTTTTCAATAATTCAGTTATAAAAACTAATAATCTATTATCATTCCTTCATTTCACTAAAGTTTAGATTGAATATATTATTTTTTAAGGACTCGATATAGAATACATGAGTGAGAACCTATAGAGAATGTTATTCACACCATAAACACCACTTAGGTGGTGTGTAGACCAATTTATGTCTTCCAATGAAAGAAATTGAAATGATCCACAAGGAGGTAGTGATGTTTTAAATCATCTAGGATGTGCAGCTAGTGGTGAGATGCTAGGAATCTAACCATGATATGAGAGGTTGTAGTCTGTTATTCATGTTTTTGTTGTGCATTATAGCTGGAATTTTATTAGGATATTCCTTCTTATATTTTTTAATAGGTTTCTACTCTCTATCTTATGTTAAGGAATATATTTATCTCATCTTATGTAATCTCTTTTATATAAATTTTTTTAATGACATTGATTTTTGTCTTGTGTAAATATATATCATTGGTTTTTGTTTGATTATTAGGTGATAGTATACAACCCATGGGGATTGGGAATGTCCTTGAGGTATGTAACGGGTATGGTTAAGTACTAGTTTGAGAGAATATTTTGGTTCGTTCAATATAGATTTTTATAATAGTCATAGGTTTGTTTCCTTGTCTAGGTTTGTTGTTGGAATAATGATAGGATTCTCTGAACATGATAGGTATGTTGTGGTGCTGTAAGGGCTAGGTCTTTCCATGATGAGACTCAAGATTCCACAAGATGTGGGGATGTGTCTCATATTTTGTGTTTGAATTTAATAACAATTTTTCATATGTGTTTTCTAGTTCGAACATATATATTTTTATTGTATGATCATTTTATTATTTTTGATGTGCTACATTATGCCTCTAATAAATGTTCTTCATGTTCTTAATGGAGATGATAATGATGCTCTTCAACAGAATCCTCTAATAGATATGAACATTATTAAGGCTATCATATGGAAAGTTCATGAAGATGACCAAAATGTGCCATAAGTTAAGAATGTTTTTTATTGTAGTACAGTGGGGAGGTATTCAAGAATATGGTTGGTTTTATAAGTTTTTTAGTGAGAAACCACCATCCATTAATGGTTAGAGTAAACCTAAATTGGTGTAATACTAGCATGAAAATATTAATAAGTTCATAAAAATCCTATAAAATTGAATAATCGCATGGTGAAGTGTGTATCATTCAGACTTTTGGGACACAACAAGTGTTCGTGGGATTCCACAGTACATGTTGATATGATTTTGTGAATTAACCAGAAGGGTCTCAATAATATCTTATTCTAATAGATTTCATCATATTTACTAATGAACAGAATTTCAATGGAGTTCTACTACATGAAGTAGGGAGAGAATTCAGTGTCAAGATACAACAATCAGTTTCCTAGGTTTCTTCATTCAACACTAGTGGTTGTAAATAATGACAAGATAATGTCTCAAAAGTACATGCATCTTTGCATCTAGATATCAATTAATTGGTAATTTTTATTAATTCATTCCCTTATTCATATAAAGTGGATACATATATTTTGGAAGTGATAAATATGGAAGTAAATGATGGATATTCTAACTCTTTTGATCAACTTAGTGGTATAAAATGTGGTGTGACAGGTAAAAAGAAGTGTTAAGAGGTTAATTGTATTTTTTGATGAGGTGGTTATCGATATCATTCATCTTTAACACCAAATGTTACCTCTATTGATGTAACTCTAACTTGTTATCAATGTGGAAAGGTCTGATAGACATGATGTTATTTTCTTTCACCTGAAAATAAGTGTAACAATTGTGGGCATTGTTGTTATATAAAGTGTTTTTTTAGGATACTTCTACTCCTGTATATAGTCCATGGTCATCAGATCCATATCTACTAAGGAGTAATAATAATATTTAAAAAATACAGGGTTCTAAAAACATGCCTTATGAGGGAATCACCTTTACATAGTAGATTAGAATCTAGCTGAGGTAGATTTGAGTCCAGTAATAGTGAGAGGTACCATCATTATTATATCTTAATTAGAATATTATTTAATTGATATTGTTTTTTAAGACTTGTTTATATCTATAATTTTTTTGATATTCATATCCACCCAAAAAAATCATGTACATTTTTATGGAGTTAGAATCACCTCTTGGGAAGAAGAACGTGAAAGGGTTTCAGTATTCTTGTGTGCAATCGACAGTTAATATAGATGAAGTATGAGATTTTTTTTTCAAATAGGGTATGTTTGACCTCATTATTATGATAGATGGAATTTTTTCTCATTGAGACACGATTGATTATTATCATCGATATGTCACATTTCATTTGGAAAAAGGGGGATAATATGTGTTTTAGGGATAGTGTTATCTGAGGACTAGTCATGTGTGACCATCCCAATGGGAGATCAAGAGTATGGTGATTATTGTTATAGTTGTTACTGTTGACATTTATTCATTTACTAATCTACCTGTCATGGTTCTCGTTTATTGTAAAATTTCCAGATGATTTCTCAAAGATTCATCTAGATATGGATATAGATTTTAAAATTAACCCAGTGGTACGAATAAAGATGACTTTGTTAAAGTATAATCATATATCACCATCAGAGTTGAAATAGGTCAACATTTAGATGGATGACATGGTGGTAGTGGCTTTTGTTCACACTAGTGTTTCTCCATGGGAAGTCGTGGAGATATTTTTGAAGAAGGTAGATGGTTTACTATGATTATGTGTGGACCACATAAATCCAAACCAATAAAAATATAATAGAAATGATTCTTTTCTATATATGGATAATTTTATTATTACTAAAATTGGAAAACATGGCTTTCAAAGATTGATCATCTGTTGAGTAATCATTAGCTTAATATTTGATATTGTGCTACAAAAAAGATTGTTTTTAATATAAGGTATATCCATTAAATATATATTTTTATACCATTTAATCTGACTAAAACACTTCATGTTTTCATGGATGTCCTATATCAGATATTCCATCAGTATTTTAACACGTTTTTGGCAGTGTTCATTAATTATATTTTGGTTTACTCAAGATCCAAACACAATAACGATAACCATATAAGTTCAGTTTTGTAAATCATTATGATTATCCATTTTAATGGATTTAATTTGAAATAAAACATCCTTATTTTAAAATTATATTTATTTGGATACATTCATTATGATCATGTATTATAATATTATCCAAATATGTTATGGATATCTTGTCAAGGAAAAAACCATAAATTGTCACTGATATTTAGTGATTGTTTTGAACTAAAGTATAGTATCGATTATTTTTTATGGATTTCTCAATGATGGAATCACAATTTACTATTCTGACAAAAAAGTGTTGAAATTCCAAATGGATGTAAAAATTCAGTTTAATTTTGAAGTACTAAAACGACTTCTAACATTGATACTTATTTAAATCAATCCAGAGTCTGGTGAGGGGTATGTGTTGTTCATTGAAGCTATTGAAGATTGTTTGATTTATTTTCTCATGATTAATGATCATGTTTTATCTTATGGTTAATTTCTAGATGAAAAAATGAAAAAAATAACCCAACCCATAATCTAGATCATTCCACAGTATTTCATGTGCTTATGTGTTGGTGGTATAAGATTTTGGGGTACTGAATCACTGTAATTTCTAATAATAAGGATTTGATCCATATAATTTCATAAAATGAAATTAATCTTAGAAGGAGGTATTGGGTGAAATACTTTTATATTTTTCGATTATATATCACCTATACCCTTGGTATGGGGAATTTCATTGCAGATTCTCTTCGATGGAATGTTACCTAAATAGTTTTTTTAATCAATAGATGTGAGAAGCATATTGGGATTTTATTCTCATTTTCATGAGGATACTCTATAGGATGTATCATGTATGGTTCATACAATTGTTCATCAATAATCATCAATACATGAGTCTATTCTATACATTCAATAGTGGGATGTTGCGTTCAGATAAATTAGTGAAAACCTTTATGGTGGTGAGACTATTTTTGTATAGTATCTCTAATTAGATGGTATTCTCAGTTTTAGGGATCAATTCATTATCCATGCATTAGTAAGAATAATAGTTTTTCTTTCTATAATATTTATTCATATAATGATCATACGAGTGCTGAAAATATGTATTGTGATATTAGATGAAAATTCTAATGTCTGAGTGTAAATCATTACATCCCTGATTATGTGTCTCACTATTACAATGCAAGAAGATAAGGTCAGATTATACAAAACCTTCTTGTTTTCTTGAACCACAATAATTTCCAGTCTAGAAATTGTACAATGTATCTATGGCCATTATTTTTAGACTACCATGGGATACCTAAATAGAGTAATGTTATCATGGTGGTGAATGATCATTTGGCAATTTTAGCTAATTTTATTCCACTCAAAGGCAATGAAATGGTTAAATATTATTGTAAATTTGACAAAGCTGATTTTTGAGGATACATGGCGTTCCTAAAATTCTAGTTTCATATATGGATACCAGGTTTTCATTGAAGTTCTTAAGAAGTCTCCAAGAGTAGAATGAGACTTAGGATAGTTTGATTACAACTTATCATCATCATCATATAGATGGTTATATGGAGCATCTTATTACAATTATGGAGGATATTCTTTGTTCCATTCTCATAAAATTTGGTTGATCATGGAATGGCCATCTGGGAATTTTTTAGTTGGTTTAAAACACAAAATATCTTTCATTAGTCAGAGGTGATCCTTTTAAGTCATTCTATGGTTATGTGTACCTATCACCACTTTTTTGGGAATATGTGGGAAAAGAATCTTTTTTCGGATCATGATTGTTTCAGTAGATGTCTTCATGTTTTCACAATATACAAGGGAGTATGTAGCATCATAGTGTTGATATATGTTTTATGAGGATCAATGATGTTTTTGATTGGAGTTCTTATTTGGTGATTGGGTTTTCATAAATGGTTCTCCCCGGTTTGGACATCATCAGTTCTAAAATAAAAAATATTGGCTCCGAGATACGTGTTGCTATTTAATGTAATTTATTTCCTTGAGAATGATTATTGTATGTCATAATTTATGTGTAAATTCAAGATTATTCAAGATTATTTATCCATATAATAGATCCGAAAATATTATCAAAAATCCACTCGGATTCTGAGGTGGGAAGATATTGAGTTAGATCCAGATGGTTCTGTTGTGGAGAATAAAGCTATGATCATTGAATCTTAATTTGATATCTTTCGTCGGAATTCTATTAAATTAGTCATCGTGTTATAGAGGAATTCTTTAGATTCACAGGATACCTGGGAACATCAATCATTTAATATGGAGTAGTGGATTCCCTTCTTTACCATTCATTATTCTTCTACAAGATGAAGGATGGAATGTATAATAGTGTTGAGATTTTAATATCTCATTATACTCATTCAAGAAACCCTCCAATTTTTTATTATCTTCCTATTTAATTGGGTGTGTCTTGGGATTCCTACAGTTAGGTTTCATTTGATGATAAAAATTATATAAAGCTTCAAGATGTATGTTTTTTAAATAATATATTGTGGGGATACATGTGTTAATTTCTTTATTGTAATTTATGGTAAATTTGGTGTGTCATAAATTTTTTTATTCATTTCATTATTCTACATCACTTTTTTCTCTTGAAATACAACCCTCATATATAAATTTTTGGAGTCGTTATTTGATATAGATTCATCCATTCAGTGATTGATCGCCATTTTGTTGGGTTTGCGTCTTTCCATGAATGTGATCCTTAATTCTTCTTCATTGCAATGATAATTGTATCACTGTTACATTGCATCATCAGATCAATTGATCTTGTAAAATGATTCATATTGTTTCCTTATAGATTTGTGGGGTGATATTATTTTAGGGGCCTTTTATTTTATTAGTTATGGTGCAGAGGGTGTGCGTTATTGTGATATGCCTTTTTTCCCTCCTCCACAAAACCTTGTGTTGAATAAAATCAATTATATGGTGTGTCAATTTATTATATGGACTTTTTTCATTGTTTATTCTTTTGGTTAGTTGATCCATCATGGGAATTTGTGTCCTCATGTTTTAATGTATGTGGTTCTATCTCTACCCTGTGTAGGTGAACAAAATACTCTTGATTTAAAAAAAAATCTATAATAATTAAATGGACTAATATGAATTCTTGTTTTCAATGTGTGGAACATGTTTTTTAAAAGTGTTTTCTTCCCTAGGATTCGTTAAATGTAAATGGATTTCAATGAATTGTGTAATGGTTTTTTGAAAGGGTTTTAAAATCATGATTTTTAAGAATGGTTTATGAATTGATTTGGAAAATAGAATACATGTAAAGAAATATTTACTTAGGTAGAAAGTATCTTTATAGGTTTATTATAATTGGGGGTGGTTCTCAATGAGATTATTTCATCTATATTAGACTAATGTTCTTGGGAATTGTTACACATATTGCGGGTTCACTTTTTGTTGTGTACAATTTCTATTTTTAGACTATGCATATGTCTAGTGGATTTATGTGTATGTGATTGATTATGATAGGTAGTTTCTTAGCTTTGTTGACCTAGTGTGATATCTAGTGTGATATTACATATGCTTTTGCATTTTTCCAATACTATTTTGTTGTACAACATTCTATTTGATACGATAAGTGATGTATGATTTTTTTGGAATTTTATATCCATTGAGTTATTTGGTTAGAAATTTCTTTGAAATTAATTTAAAATATTTATTTGTAAATGTGATAAAATAGTAAATTAAACTATTTTACATTAATTTTTTATGAAAAATGTTAAAATTTTGTCATACTTTGTTTTCATTATTGTTTAGAATATCTAGATTATTTTTCAGAGAAATGATTTGTAACACATGGGTGATGCCCTAATTTTCCTATTAGCTCACACCCGACATACCACTTCAGTGGTTCGTGGACATAGTTTTTTCATTCTAACTATGGAATGGTATGGTTCTGTAGTTAGGTGGAAAGATAAATTTTTATCTTGGATGGGTATTTTGTGCTGATATGATTCGAATCAACTGATGCTATCACCCAGAGTAGTCAATTTTTCCAATATTAATATTCCATTCTTGCTGGACTTAAACATTGAGATTGTTTTTTGTCTTCAGATTTTCATTTTCTACCATCTTTTTCAGATATTCAAAATAATGAGGTATTATTTTGTTTTAAATTATATATATGTGTGTGTGTGTGTTCATGGGTGTGTGTGCTATTCTGTTTTTTCTGGAAGGAGAAATCACTCCATATAGGTGTCAAGCATGTTTGTTCAGGTAGATGTTTGAGAGGTTATTTTTTTTAATTTATTACCAAATTATTGAAAATAATATAGATTCAATTTGGATTCATTCATATTCTCTAACCATAATGGTTCCATCTTTATATTCTTTCACATTTTTCAATTGCTTGAAGTCTCCCTTCATAGTTGAGGAGCATCTAATATAAAAAATATAAGTTTGTTCTCCTTTTCTATATTTGAGATCATTTTCTAAGAAAAATTATTTTCCATTCCCATTATCTTCATTCACCTAAATTTGTTTATAATGTTTTAAAATATATTATTGTTGTGGTATATAAACAAGACATCCTTTAGCAAGATGTTCAGTTAATTAAAATATTTCATATGTAGTTTCCTGATGGTGAAGCCTATATTCAACATTAAAAACAACTATTTTATAACTCTTTCATTGAGAAGATTATATCACACTTGAATGTTTATTATTATAACTTATGGAAAATCAATATTATTATTCATTGAAACAACACATATCAGTTATATGATCAGATTCACCTTAATATGACCATTATATGTAAAATTAATACATTCCTCCTTAAATTATATACTGCATTGATTTATGAACATTATTTTAGAAAAGTATCATACCTTCCAAATTAAAACACTATTACACTCCATCATTCATATAATTACTAAAATATTAATCTTCAATTCTAATTTAATCCCTATATTAATGGAAATTTAAGTATAAACATGTATCTTACATTGAAATTTTAGAATCTTTTGAAATTTCAACAATTGTAGTTTTTAAAATATACCTTACTTTCTCATATTTCTTCTACTTAAGAATATATTCAATTTTTTTAAAATTTTGAAGATGTATTTTTTTATCCTTCATAAGATTTCAAATTTCATTGATTTTTCAATCTGAATAATAGTGTTTTTAAAACATGTATCTTTTGTTCATCGTTTGATTATCTTTTTCCAACAACATCCATCTATTATTAATTTTTATTTATCTTCACTTAAAATATTTCACCCTAGTTATTTTATATATCATTATACTTAATTAAGTGATTATTATCTTTAAGAAACATTACATTATCTTCAAGAAAGTAATGTGTATAGTTTTTATGGAGTATTACATTATCGACTATATTATTTCCATTACATGTCTCAAAATATTTCAAAGGTACAATCTGAATGGCCTTTTAAAATGAAATTCTATCTCTCGTATTCATATTATTCTAAAATAAAGATTTAAAACTAAATATTCTTCATTTTTCAATTATATATGTTTTCACGACCCGACCATTACCGGGGCTCAAGATGCAACTACCACAATCCCTCTTCCTTAGGACATGGACTAGCAACTAGCGCCAAAGGCACCAAAAACTAGGGGAGGCATTTTCCTAAGATACTGTACACACACACAGCTATCCCAATGAAAACGTGTAGAGAAACGAAAGTAAGATATAACACTTCTACAAAAAGGGAAACCCACATAAAAGCATCGACCTCTAACTAGTACAAGTAATGTGGTGAAAAATAAAATGACAAGTAAACTGAATAGAAAAAGGGGGAAATCACTTGCTCAAACCCGAATGGTGCCACAAACCGGAAACAGGTAAAATGAATGTTAATTGCTGGTGAGTCTCTCACATAAATGTCCTATTACAGCCACTGAACGTAGCCCAATCTCATGTGTTCTCCACCCTCCTCCATAGTCTCGACCGACATGTCCTTCATTTGTAAGGGCACACCAAGTGTGGGAAAATCCCAATCAGGGGTAAGTATAATGATACTCAGTAGGATGCCTAGAAATCTCATGGTAGAAACAAAAAAGGTACTGAAACATTGTGTAGTAGATAGAAAAAAGAACAATGTAAGAGTAAAATATAGAGATTTCAGCTCAACCCAACAAATTGAAGGACGTAAGCTCATCTAATCCTAGAGGATCTAGACATGTAAAGCATGTGGCATACCTCACGCGTCTTTGCCCCACCAAGAAGGAGAGTAACTTAACCCAAGGAGTGGGAACAAAATTAAGGTGTATATATATATATATATGCTAATCATGAAACCCAAACGAGTGTATAAGGTGATCTTTATCTCCAAGCACAGCCTTGAAAAAGTCGCCAACAGTTCTAAGGGTAGACATAACTGATTCCCAACAATCCCGCACGCCAAAGCTGCCTCATCACTAAACCGAACAACAAAGGGTCCCGCTCCCGTAACCATGGTGATAAGTCCCTGACTAGCATTGTAGAAAGGGATGAATCTGAAAGAAGTCATTGGGTAACCCACTACCCAGCCCAACTGGAGGGTAAACCCTAAGAGGTCATCATGTAACCCACTGCCCAGCCCCACTGGAGGGTAAACCATAAGAGGGTGTCGGGTAACACACTGCCCATCCCCGCTAGAGGGTAAACCACAAGAGGTCATCGGGTAACCCAACGCCCTACCCAGCTAGAGGGTAAAACCAAAATTCAATGGGTAACCCACATTCCTGCCCCACTGGAGGGTAAACCCTACGGTCAATGGGTTACCCACTACCCAGACCCGCTGGAGGGTAAACCCTATGGTCAATGGGTAACCCACTGCCTAGCCCCACTGGAGGGTAAAACCTAAGATCAACGGGTATCCCACTTCCCAGCCCCACTAAAGGGTAAACCCTAAGGTTAACGGGTATCCCACTACCCAGCAGCGCTGGAGGGAAAACCTGGAACTTTTCCAATAATGCCGCACTGCAAGTGCCATCACTAGGTGTCACTAACACCGCTACCATGCAAAGGATTGGAGTGCGTCAATGGAGCCTTCGACCATCGCCCTTTCATTTTTCCACATTTAATGACATCTTAATATAAACATGGCTCTCCCAATAATATTACTCCATTGTAATCCTCGCGATGAAACACGTGAGATAGACTATTTATATGCCACAAATGGATTTCGGATGAAAAAGTCGCAGTACGCTGCACAGAACTCAAAAGATGGCCCATGGGGCCTAGACCTCAACTCCGGTTCGATGCCTGAAACCACCCTGGACTACATCGTCTCGATGCCAGGGTCACAATGCTGTAGACAGAGCCTAAAACTGAATCTGGATGTAGAAGCTGCAACACCCCGCATTATATGCTAACGGGGCCCTGTGGATCCCACACCTCAATCCTGAAACACTTCTTGGAGATCATACCATTGCGTTCATTGCAGATAACCACGAGGAGTAGGCTATTTATTTTCCCAGATCGGACTGATGAAGAATAAGTCATAAAAATAAAGCATACATCTAAAATCCGCCTCGTGGGGCCCACGCCTTGGGCCCACATTTATGCGGGTGGATTGTGTCATCGCAATATTATCAGAACAACACTCAGAAACGAGTACTCAAACATCCCAAATAGGTGTCGGTTTAAAAAGTGGTGTTTCACCATAAAACGTGTGAACCTGGACCAATGGGGCCAGCACATTTTCTCCAACCCAAACACTTAGGAAAGCTTCTCAGAAAGTCCGCATGAGGATCAGGTTCATGCTACCACTGACGGCATGTCAATCGGAAATCCCAAGCAGGAGTTAAGTCCGACGCAAGATTAATTAATTAATTAATTAATTATTCTCATTAAGTGTTTTGTGCCATCGTGAAATGAAACCAAACCTCAAGTGTTCCGAACCATCATTGTAATGACCTTATGAACTCTAGGGCCATAGTGACTTTAACTGCACATCAAACAGACGTTCGGCTCATGAACCACGTCTGTCGCAACTTTATCAATAATTTGATGTTCTTCAATTAAAGCGTTCTGGGTTACCCGCTATCGGGCACAGAACCCAAAATCCCCAAAACCCACTTCCTATTTTCTGCCACTCCGACACAAACCCGCATCCATAGACGGTACATCAAACGGACGCGCTGTTTAGATGATACAACCACCAGAACGCAAAGGGGGCCTAACCGGGCCGGTTCAACCCAGCCCACCCGGTCCGAAACGCCGGCCCGCGACCCAGCCGTGCATCCACCCCGAATCACTGTGGCCAACAACGATGGCCCACTCCAGAAAAAACGGACCCTCCTCGGGTCTGGTTATTCAAGAATACTGGAAAAGGGCCGGTCTTCTATGCGTCTCCCCAGCAAGACCCGCTGTTTGCAGGTCCTTGTCCACGCCACACCTTACCCGAGGTCAGCCCCTTGGGTGCTCTACCCAAACTGCGACCCGCTACCTCTGCCCCTCCGCCAAGCGCACCGCCGCACCCCGACCGCACGCACTGCATCCGGATCCTCCTTGTCACCCCACTCTTCCGCTCCGCTGAGACCACCTCATCCGGGCTGTATCTCCGCTGTCCCGCGATCCGCACCGATGACACCCAACGTCGGGACCTCTGAAGCCCTGGTCGCGCTGCCTCAGTTTCTCTCGGAGCTACTCTGGCCACACTGGAAACACCCGACATTGGAAAATCATTCCGAACCCCCTTCCTCACTTCTCGTCTCCCCCCGAAGCTACCCCAACCGCCGTACACTGGCCGAACGCCGTTTACCCCACTACGCCACCACGACCTCCAGCGATCGCCCTTGCCGGAGCCAGGGCTTCCTATGGTCGTCGCTACTGCTCTGGTGTCCCGATTCCAAATCAGAGTGAGGATTCAGAATCCTTGGGGTGAGGCGTTCGCAGCAACTTTCCCAGATCATCGATCAAACAAGATTTGTCGTGTTTGAAAATTGGGACAAAGAACACACAGGAACGAGAATTAAAAACGGGGCCCGGGTGATGGCCATGTTCGTTTGTCCATCGAACCAATTACAAAATTATAGAATTTAAATGATGAAATTTCCAAATGCTCATGAATTTACAAATGCGTGAAAATATATCAGAAATCCTACCTCGAATCGGTCGTGCGTCGTTGGCGATGCATCCACGACACCGTCGCTTCGATCTGCCACGGATCCGGTGGAGATCGATCCTCAATGTGACAAAGAATGGTGAAGAATGACTATAGAGATAAAGAGAGAGAGAGAGAGAGAGATCTTGGGTGTTAGATATAGAGAGTGAATTAATGTTTTTCATTACCCCGAAACACAAAAATTCTATTTATAGGGATCCCACTTAGCGCAGAATCTGAATTCACTAAGCCCTCTCATTTTATATCATTCGTAGGCAAGACACCCCATTTCAAACTCAATGGAAGACTCATATTTCCATTCAGAGTCTTCGTTCATATTTTATTCTAAAATAATGCCTGTGATAAAAATCACTAAGTCGTTATTTCAAAATGATGATTTATCCCCTTGGTGAAATCTATCACAGAAGGCGCGTTCCGACAACTGTTACACCCCTCCTAAGGTAAACAACACTCACTAGACACAATAGTTCCCTTAGATTTATTATCCGTGAAACCCATTTAGAGATAACATGAACCTGCCACGTGCATAGTATAAAAATAATTAATATTTTTATGAAATTAATTCTGGGTACATCGGGCCTCAAAATCGCATGACATCTTCACTGCTAGCTCTGGAATTAAATGCAGAATTATTCCTAAGTCTTACAATGTAAAACTCGGGTATGTACATCATTTCATACTTCAAACTTTTCATCTCTGAAAAGAGAAACTGGGAAAAACAACTTGGGATATATATCTTGCACCTAGCTCTCACACATCCATGAAAACATGCAAAACACCATGCTAGCCCAACACGAGAACCAAAGGGATGGTTTGTACTAATATGGTCTGCTGCATTCGATGAAATGCATAGGAACACGCATGAAACTCATTAGCTGTGACACGTAGAAGATGTTGTGTGACCAATCCTACTATTGGGAGGTTAGAGCAAGATGGTAGGCAACCTCTCAATCCCTTTAACAATTCTAGAATGGCCCAAAGAAACTCAAGGGGACTTCCTTGGCCAAACCTCTACTTTCCACGTCGTAACCAAAATCACGGTGTGTTCCTAGAATAGGATCTCATGATTCCCTCCTCCAGAATACCTATCAGATGTTACACCCATGGATATATGATCATGAAGTACCTCACTATTGACATCCCCCATCTTCGACTCTCTCACTAGCTCATGGAGCGAAGGATTCAACCTCGTCGATTGTAGGAAAGTCGTACCCTACTGCTCCACCAAGGGCAGTCGTAGGGAAGCTAACTAATATGAAACATCTGATGTCTGACGAGTCTGGGACTTTCTACTAAGGGAACCTACTACAACACATCCATTTTCTAGAACATAGACTACCTCGAAGTCATAGTCTCGCAGAAATTTCAACCTGCACCGTCGCCTCAGGTTCAAGTCTCTCTGAGTGAGGGTGCACCTGAGACAGTGGTGGTCTGAGAAAACCACAAAGAACTCTCCCAGAAGATAGTGTCTCCCCATTCTCAGGGCAAGGACTACCACTACCATCACCACATATTGATACATGTAGTTCTATTTATTGGTTTTCCATCACCTCGACCTGTACATGAAAAAGATATCGATACGTTGAGTACTCAAGGTACCAAAGAACAGGGCATGAGAGAAAACACATCCAACCGCCAAAGGCTTGACATGGAAAGCATGTTTCATACCTCTTGTGTCTTTTCCCCTCTTGGAAGTAGAGTAATCCCAAAACAGGGACTCTGCCAAACCCACTAGTGGCCCCTCAAGCAAATGGAGGTCACCTAGAAAAGTCCCACTGGAAAATCTAGTGCCTGCTCTGACACACTACCGCCCAACCCTTCCATGAATACACATGTCAGAGAGAATCATCCACTGCACCTTAATACAATCTGCTTTGGGTGGTACTGAATCTCCCTCATGGTTTTGATCACATCACAAAACACATCTTAGTGGGGAAATAACCCCTCTTTCCCAGGAATTCAAATATATGTCGGACAACACCAACACAAGGTTACACCGATGCCCTGCATCACCCTAGGTAACCCCTTGAACAAGGAGTTAGACGAAAAGAGAATATCATGCAGTGTCTAACAAGTTCTGCTAAAAAAGTAGAAAATGACATAGAGCGTACCTCTTATCATCTCATGGGTTGCAAGATTGTAGACATCCATAGCACACAACCGCCTGCCGCCCGATCTGTCAGCTCCTTGAGCGTGACACGGTATGCCTAGTGGTGGTTGAAGGCACTTGAATGTCATTATCCAACCATAGTTATTCCTACATTTCCACCAACACAACCTCCATGGGGACCACCCTGTCCTCACCTGGGATATCTCTGATCACGACACTTCCTCGATCCTGGTGGTGCATCTACCAACTATCTAAAAGTCTCAGCACATTTGTTCGATTAGTCACACGCCACGTGACCACACACATCACAAAAATAACACTAGTCCACTCTGGGCTGTCTCGGTGCTCTATGATGTCCCTAACCATGTCGCTGAGTCTCATCAAGGGGAGACCTACACCATCGAGGCCCTACCAATTCATGTCCCACTGAAAGAAATTTCTCAGTCACCAGTGCCTCCTCCAGCACCGTGAGATGGGTGAGGAGGCACAAGGTCTCTATATTTGGACAAATCTCATCTACAAAGAACTCACTAAAACCTTTGTGCTCGAAAGTATACGTAATGGACCCCATTAAATGAGTACTGAGTATGATCTACGAACCCAGTCATATACTCAGCCAGAACCATCACTCCCCATTGAAGCCCCAACAGCTCATGAAACCGTATAAAGCATAAGTAGGAGAGCTAGTACTCCTCACGAAATAGCTGTTAGATGTCATCCCACGAGATTACCAACTCATTGTGCATCTGAATAACCCTGGCTCTGCTAACGCCAAACTGTTTGGTGGAAAAAGAATGGCTGTCATAGCCCCCATCAACCTATTAGTGTACGAACAATCCTAAAGAGGCGAACCACTGACTCTAGCCAACCCTTCACTGTCTGAGGGTATGTCTCACCATGGATCCTAAGTGGTCTCTAAAGTTGGAACTCACATAGCGTGCCCAGTCTGTGCTCGTCATCGGCCATCGCCGCCGGTACTATCTACTACTCCACAGGTGGAGGTTCTACTGCATGTGCTCCTGGAGAATGGGTAATTGTATGATGGATATTGAACTATGTCCTTGTCGCTCACAGAGTCATCGTCACGAACCGGATCTAGTATCCTAGTTGGATATAATTGGGGGAGACATCCTGAATCCGATCATGGAGTATCGTAGTCAAATGAGAATATATATTCTAACAATGGTGGGGAGCTGACTGAAGAAGAATAGTCAATGACTCAATCCTATATGATGCACGGACCAAATACCCTGCAATAAGTGTCTCAGTGTATCGAGTTGACACGCGGGTTATTAGGGTCCTGGTGAATGGATACGTTGGCTGCCAAACAATCACTGGATTCCCTAGCATGAGAGCCGCTCTTGATACACATTGACACTATTTCCCCAAAATTCAACCAATTCCATTTTAGGGACACTCGAACAATTCCCCAAAGAACAAATTACCTCTGATACAACATTTTCATGACCCGACTCGTACTAGGGTTCGAGACGTAACTACCCCAAGCCCACTTTCATATGCAAGTGGCTAGGGACTATCGCCAAAGGCACAAAAAACTAGGGGAGGCCTTTGCCTAAAATACTGTATACACATGCCGCTAACTCAATGAAAAAGTGAAGAGAAAAGAAATCATGATACAACACTGCTACAAAAGGGAAACCAACATACATGCATCGACCTCTAACCAGTACAAGTTAAGTACTAAAAAATAAACTAACATGTAAACTGAACAGTAAAAGGGAAAAAATACGTGCCCAACCATAATGGTGCAACAACCCAAAAATAGGTAAAATGAATTTAACCGCTGGTGAGTCTCGCACCTGAATGTCCTAATACAGCCATGGAATGCAGAACAAGCTCTTCTGTCCTCCACTATCCTTCATAGTTTCGACGGATCTTTCCATCGTCTGTAAGGGAACACCAAGTTCGGGAAAAGCCCAGTCAAGTGTCAGTATAAAGATAATCAGTAGGATGCCCTGAAAGCACAAGGGAGAAAAAAAGAGGTACTAAAACAGTGATAAGTAGACAGAACAAATAACAGTTTAAGAGTACAATAGAGAGAGTGTAGCTCAACCCATCAAAAGGAAAGAAGTAGACTCATCCAATCCAAGAGGAGCTGTAAACGGAAAGAACGTGTCATACCCCACGCGTCTTTGCCCCTCCTAGAAGGAGAGTAATCAAACTCAGGGAGTGGGAAAAAAGTATGGTGTATATATATATATATATATATATATATATATATATTTGTTCGACAAGAAACCTGAATGAGTGTGTAAGGGGATATTTTTCTCTTTGATCAACCTAGGAAATGTCGCCAATAGTTATAATGGTAGACATCACTGATTCCCAAAAATCCCGCACGCCAAAGCTGCCTCATCGCAAATCTGAACAACCAAGGGTCCCACTCTGATAACCACGTAGAAAAGTAATTGAATACCCTCGTATAAAGGGTTGTGTCTAAAAGAAGTTGTTTGGTAACCCACTGCCCAAACCAGCTAGAGGGTAAACCCTAAGAGGTAATCGGGTAACCCACTGCCCAGCCCCGCTGGAGGGTAAACCATAAGAGGTCGTCGGGTAACCCACTACCCAGCCCCATTAGAGGGAAAACCTTAAGAGGACATTGGGTAACTCACTGCCCAACCTCACTGGAGGGTAAACCCTAAAGTAAACAGGTATCCCACTACCCAGCCCCACTGGAGGGTAAACCCGAAGGTCAACATGTAACCCACTACCCAGCCCCGCTAGAGGGTAAACCCTAAAGTCAACGGGTAACCCACTGCCCATCCCCACTGGAGGGTAATCCATCTGGTCAACGAGTAACCCACTTCCAGCCCCACTGGAGGGTAAACCCCTATGGTCAACGGATAACCCAGTAACCCAGCCCCGCTGGAGGGAAAACCCGAAAATGGACCACTAACACCGCACTACCCATGTTATCAATAGGTGTCACTAACATCGCTACCGTGCAAAGGTTCTGAGTCTGTCAAAGGAACCTCTGACCAACACCCTTTCATGTTTCCACATTTAATGAGATATCTAAAGAATCTCCGCTCTCCAAAACAGGTTACACCATTGTAATCCTCATGAAAAAACACACGAGATAGACTATTTATACGCCCCAAACAGACATCTGATGAAAAAGTCATAGTACGCTACACACAACGCAAAAGACGGCCCATGAGGCCCATGCCCCATCCCTGGCTCTGACGCCTAAAACCAACCTAGACTACATCGTCTCGATTCCAGGGTCACAACGCTATTGACGACAACTAAAATGGAATCCGGATAATGAAGTTGCAACTCATCGCATTATATGCAAACTGGGCCTTGTTGAGCCCACACCGCGATCCAGAAAAATGACTCACAGATCATACCATTGCATTCCTTGCAGATAACCATGAGGCTAGGGTATTCATTTTCCTAGAATAGACTTATGATTCATAAGTCGTAAAATTGCAGCATACATCTAAAAGCTCCCTCGTGGGGCGCACGCCTCGGGCTTGAATTTAGGCGAAAGGATTGCATCGTCGCAATATCCTCGTAAGAACACTCAGAAACCAGTACTCAAACATCACAAACAAGTGTCCGGTGAGAAAGTAGTGTTTGACCATAAAATGAGTGAGCCCAACCCTGTGGGTCCCGCATCTTGTCTCCAACCCAAACTCTTTGGAAAGCATCTCAAAAAGTCCGTATGAGGACAAGGGTCATGTTTTCTTTGACGATGCGTCAATTAGAAATCCCAAGATGGAGTTAGGTCTGACCCAATATTAATTATTTAATTAATTAAATATTTAATGATTCACATTAAATGTTTTGTTCCATCGAGAAATGATACCAAACCACAAGGTTTTAGAACCATCATTGGGGGGACCATCTAAACTTCAGGGCCACAACGTCTCTGATGGTGCGTCAAACGGACATCCATCTCACGAACCACGTACATCGCAACGTTAACAATAATTTGATATTATTTAATTAAATCATTCCGAGTTAACCGCCTTCGTTCATAGAACCCAAAATTCCCAAAACCCATTTCAAATAGTCTAACATTCTGACACGAACCCACATCAGTAGACAGCGCCTCAAACAGACACCATGTTTATAAGATACGACCCCCGAACGGAAAGGAGGCTCTACTGAGCTGGTTCACCCTGGCAAGCCCGGTCCGAACCACTGGCCCGTGGCCCAGCCACGGGTCCGCCCCGACACTTCGCGGCCCACCGGCCACGGCCCGCTCTAACAACACCAGACCTCCTCGGGTCAGGTTCTTCATACAGACTGGCCAAAGGCCGGTCTTCTCGACGTCGCCCCAAAAGGACGCATTGTCTACGAGTACTTGTCCATGCCGCACTGCTCCAGAGGTCAGCACCTCGGGTGTTCCACCCCGAATGTGACCGGCCGAGGCCCGCTACCTTCACCCCTCGGTCAAGCGCACCGCCACACGCATGCCACCCGTGTCGAAGTCGGCTCTGCATGGTCCCCCCGCTCCACCGTTCTGCTGTAGTCGCCTCATCTGCGCCGCCTCTCTACCATCCCGCACTCTTCACAGATAACACCCAACACCGGCTCCTCCGAAGCCCCGGCCGCACCGCCTCATCTCCTCCTGGAGCTACCTCGGTCGCGCTGGTGACACCCGATGTCGGCAACTCATTTTGAACTCCCAGCCTCATTGCTCAGCTCCTCCCGGTGCTACCCTAGCCACCACACATCGGCAAAAAACTGTTTACACCACTGCACCACCCCGACCTCCAGCCACGACCCTTGCCAGAGTTGGGGCTTCTAACGGATGTCACCACAGCTCTGGTATCCCGATTCAAAATTCAAAGGAGGATTTGGAATCCTCAGGGTGAATCCATTGTTTCTCCTTCCCTCGATCATCGATCCGATATGATTTGGCACGTCCGAAAATTGGGATGAAGAATGCCCAAAAACGAGAATTAAAAATAGGGCTCAACTGTTTTCCATGTTTGTTCGACCATCGCCCAAATTCCAAAATTATAGAATTTAAATGATAAATTTGGAAAAAAATCAAAAATTGATGAAGGTTAGAAAATTTATCAGAATTCCTACCTCGAATCGGTTGTGCGTCTTTGGCGACGCGTCCATGATGCCCCCGCTTCGATCCGCCAATGTTCTGGTAGAGATTGCTCCTCGATCTGATGAAGAACGGTGAAAAAACAGCTATAGTGATCAAGAGAGAGAGCTTGGGTGTTAGAGAGAGAGAGTGTGTGAATTAGTGTTTTTCCTTAACCCTAAACCCTTAAATTCTATTTATGTGGATCCCACTCAGCACAGAATCTAAAATCACCGCGCCCTCTCATTTTATATCACACCTAAGAAAAAACACCCATTTCAAACTAAATGGAATTATCAGATTTTCATTCTATGTATTCATTCAAAATTTATATGAAAGGAATGGAAGTGATAAAAATTTCTATGTCATTATTTTGAAATGACGATTTTCCCCTGGTGACATCTCTCACAGCAGGCCTACTCCCGCAACTTTTACACCCCGCCTAGGCTAAATGGCATGATCGAGACACAACCGTGCCCTCGAATTTCTGTTTCGAGCAACTATTTAGGAGAAAACACAACCCCGCCACATGCATAGTATAATTTTTTTTAATATTTTTATAAAATTAATTTCGGGCACACTGGGCCTCGGAATCACACGCTGACTTCGCGCGTAGCTCTATAATTATTTGTAGAAATATTCCAAACTCTTAAAGGGTAAAAATCAGGTCTCTATATATGTTTTCAACAAAAACAAATTTTAATTTTTCTTCATCAAATTCACTATCATCATCTTCATTATATTTGGAAAACAAGCTTCCCCTTTTATATCTGTAGAACCTTTTATTTGTTTATTTTTAATTAGTATTTTATTTTTAAAATATTTTAATTCAAGATAATATTGGATTTTTTTCAAATACATTAAAACATTGTTCATTCTTCTTATGAGGGAACTTCTCTAAAATATTCAAAAAAAAACACTCCATTCAATAAATTTTATTGGTTTATTCCATTTTAAAATTCACAAAAAAATTATGACATATTTTGAAAATACAGACTAGAATTCAACATTAAATTTCAAAAACTAAATTACCATTTCGAAGGATCAATATTCTCAATCTCAAATATCCTTCTAGGTTTTCCCATTCTTGTAATATTTGATTAAAATTTCATAATATACCTTTTATTTTGTTTTATTAAATTATTCCCTCATCATTTATTATTTAATGATAACAATATGAAGTTCATTTAGAAATTGAATGTCATGATCTATAGATTCTAAAGATGAAAATTTTGCATCCAAAGCATTAATGATAATTTATATGATCTTTTTATAAATAGTTGAATCAACTATAATCTCAACAAGTTTTATTGTGAGAAAAATATTATTCACCATTGTAGTGAAGTTAAAAATAGATTCAAACACGCCAATTTTGAGAATTCTACTTCAACCTCCAAATTTGAACCATCTATTTCATTAACTTCATATTTTCATCATAGAATTTTTTTATCTTGTCCTAAAAACCTTGTGTTCTTCCAACTCCCTTCACTCTATGAAACTATATTTAATAGGTTTATTCTTGTAAAGAAATCTTATTCCTTCAATCGCTACATGGATTTATCATACCCACATATATAAGAGAAACATATTAAATAAGAGGATTATATCCATCTATATTATAACCCAAAACAACATACCTAAGAGACATGTGAAATAAAAAAATTATATAGTAATAGATATGATAGATCATTCCATAAAAACCCAGAATCCCCTTATCATTCACACAATTCGAATTCCACCATCCAAATTCTTTACCAAAAAATTATTAATGTATAATTGAAGGGAACTTCACTATAATACCAATTGAAAATCCCCAACTATGTTAAATGTATCCAATAAGAGGGGGAGATGTTGAATAATTTATATATTTTTCTTTTACGTTATCATTTTTTATAAAAAATTAAATGCATGTTAATGAAATAACACTTTTTGAAAATAATAAATTCACACCTACATAGAAACTCAAGTATTTACCTTGTTAAGTATTAAATAAGAGTAGTTATCCATTTAAATGGATTCAATGAGATTAAATACAACAAAATAAAATATAAAAAACCATTTTGTGTTTATACAATAACTAAGAAATATCATTACACTTTTATAGCATAATGTTCAATAGAATTTTATAAAAACTTCTTCTTGAATGAATTATATAAAAAAAATTTCATTAAAAATATAAAAACAAACACCAGTTGGTTGTGAACATGTAAATATGAGACATCAAAAACTACCACTATTTTAATTCTTTAGACTATAATTCTTCACATTCTTACCCAATAGTATAGAGTAACAAATTCTTGAGAGTTTATAGAAAAACAGAATTCATCAACTCAGTCTAATTCTCCAGTGTAATTATTCTATTCAAAAACAAGTATGAATTGATAGTATATAAAGAATTCTGATTTATTTTTACTTTTCTTATAAATCTATGGTTTATATCTCATTCCAATACATAGAACCCTATCCACATATTATTTTTTAACACAATATCTATCATGAATCCTTTCCTAAGATAATTCCATGTGGTGTCATTTCCCTACAAATTTTGTCTCCAAATATGTTGTTCTCTATCTCTCTCTTACATGTCGACATTATACATATAATATTTTCCATTGAAATATATTTATATTTTTTCAAAAAACATAAATGGAAGGATCCAAAAACTTATTTTCCATGTAATGAAATTCACTCTTTTCAAAATGAGTGTGGAAATTAAATCTTCATTTGTTCATTTCTCGACACATCTCAACTCTTTTACATTCTTATTACTCCTTCACAATTCTTCTCAAAACTTCATTTTTCCTCAAAATTACTAACAATTATTAATTTTGAAACTTTTTTTTCATTTAAACAATATTGATCAAATTGAAATCATGTAGAAAAAAATAAATTCTATTGTGATACTCCAAACCAACTAAAAAAGTCATCATGTAAACAATTTTGCTTCATATATAAATGTTGGAACCCTCACACAGTCTGATGGAACCATAATTATTATTCCCCATTTCTTATTTTGTTAAATAATTACTCTATATGATTTAATTAGGTCTTACGAATACCAGCATCATATGTATTATCAATGTCATTATGCAATTGATGGATCTATGCTTATTTCCCATTTGATGGATCAGTTCTAAATCATTACCGTTAAATCATGATCCAATTTCAAAAAAAAACATAACTTATTACAGAATGTTGTCCAATTTGAATTATCACTCTAATTCACTAGTTCACTTGAAAACGTTTTCAAACATTGTTTTATTATATGCCACTAATTGGTCTACATATCCCTTATCATTCATCAGTTCCAGAACAATTTACTCCATCACACTGAATGACTATAATCCATCAATTTAAATTTTGTATATTTTATGTTCTTTCTGAAATAGAATTTTGCATTAGATTATTTATTGATGATTTCCATATGTTTGATGTATTAGTGTCATAGTCTATCTAATGGATCGGTGGATCAGTACTTCTGAGAATCCATTATCATCAACAAATTGAAACTCCCAACAATCATATAAATCGATCATCTAGTACTTCTTACTCCATTGATCTATTTATAGATAAATTTACCTTTTTAGAAAAACCATAAATTCAAATTACTCTTTTTCTTCCACGAACTCCCTCTTGTATTATGACTTCTTCATGATATTCTGTATATTGATATCGACATTACATCTTTTGACATAGTATAATTTTTATATCATTTCATTATTAATTAATTGATAAAATATTTATAAAAAATTATAATGTCAATAAATTTTATAATATTAAAACATAAATTAATTAAATTAATTGAACATCTAGATATAAATTAGGCACCCAATAAAATTTATAAATATGTTTTGAAAACTGAATTCTCTTCACAATATGTGTCTGAAAACAATATCACTGAAATATTATCTCTCGAATTGAAAACAATAAATGATAGGATTTCATATGAAACATGAGTCTAGTATTCTATGTCGGGAATACCTTTTTCAAGTCACAATAACATCAATATGATTTTTTCCACATAATGAAAAAAATAAAAAAAATCATCTAAACAATTATTTCATCCAAACTAAATCTTAAAAACAACTACATGTAAACATAATCCTAATAGTTATGTACATTGTTCATGTTCATATGTAATAGACAATGGACCTATGTAATTAGTTCATTGGTTCCCTTCGAGGGATCAAAAAGGCAAGTATGTGATACCATTTTGAATTAAAATTTATTTTGTGAATGTTTTAAATGATTATATAATTAAATTGTAAAAATTGTTAACTACTATTAATATTTATTTACTCATTTTCTATAATTTGTGAGATGAACACATTCCTTTTTATTGGTATGTGGGAAAATTCACATGGGGTATTCTTACATGTTATGATTATTCATCACATGAATATGTTCTTGTGTGAGTATATAAATGAGACATTAAATTAAATAGAAGAAATATCATCTATTTATTCTATATTAGATATTGTTTATGTTATAGTTATGGATACTTCATGTTAGAGATTTTGTGTAACTATGGTCTTGGAGTCTTGAGTGGTATCACTATGGTGTCTTAGTGTTGTTTTTTATTCAGAATTTTTTTTATTGATTATTTCTATTCTTAAAAATATATTATTGGATATGTGTATCTTTTAATGTATTATTTACAATTACTTCATTATATTTTTTAGTATTGGTTTTTCATGTTAATATAATGGAAGGACGTGTATCCCTCTATGGTGAAATGTTTAGTTTCATTTCTTATAAAACCCTCAAAAGTTGTTACAAAAAAATGGTATATATTAATGTAACCTATGTTCAGTGGAAACTCAATACCTTCCAAGAAACTGAATGGGGTAGGAAAATAAAAAAATAGCTTTAATGTGGTCATTCCATTAATTTAGATAGAAAAAATGAGACATGATGAATTTGTACCTCATAATTATAACATTAAAATTTTTTTAATACATCCTTACAATGAAAATCATGTTTCCATGGTAGTCCTAATATAAACAGAATCTGAATAAACGTCTCTATATGTTCTTATTCCAAAATATAAGGGTTTTCTATATTTTGGATAGTATCATTAATTAAAAATTATATATCCCACTATGAAAAATATTTAACTTGAATATTTTTTATTGAGAAATTATAATTTTCTAAAAATTTATATGAGAAATTTTATTAAACTAAATATATAATATGTCTAATATTTCCTTATAAATTTTCGCCATGGTAGTAAAATTTTAATTCCACCTGTGAAGAGATCAAGAAAAAAAATTGAGGATGCAACTAAGAATGTTATTTCTATGAAACCAAATGTGAAAAAAATTCTTATTTTTATTAGAGTAGATACATTACATCTAGATAAAACTGTTTTTTTTTATGTTGAACCCTTTCATGTGAACCAATATTCAATATCCCCCCCTTAAATTGCATCTTAACTATGGTCCCATCATGTACAATTATAGATGTGTAGGTTGATTATGATTTTATGGAAATATTAAAATTGTAGATGTTATGATGATTGATTTATAAATGAACATAACTAATGAATTGGTTTTGTAATGGTGTGATATTACTATTAAATAATTTTTATCCTAGTGTATTACATGGGATGTGATAAAGATGTTTTAATAAAATGATTCATCTGTACGCCACAGACATATGGAAAAATTAAAACTTCTTCCAATTTAAATAATTAAGTATTTCTATTATGGTGAATGCTTCCCATTCCATTCCATTTCTTACTTTTCACTATAGTCAGTAGCATTTTAATGTCTAAAAGAGTGAATATTTTGAAGAGGTCCAAGATCTTATATTTAGACTAAATTGTTTAGGTTCTTTATTAAATAATATATATTTATTGATAATTTTTCTTTGTTAATGGAGGGATGTAATATTTTATGTCATAGTATAAGGGGAAATTAAATCCATCCAAATAAAAAATTTACTCTAGTGTATGGATTTTTTATGAAGGGGGAGTTTTTCCTATGATAGAAGGACTCTATATAATTAGTCTATGTGATAAGTATTATATGCAATACATTATAGATAATATACATGTTTTCAATTAGTGAATAAATATCCAATATTGATGAATATGTGTACAAGTCCACCATTATATATTCACAATATTGAAAAAAGGGGATATGAAGAGTTACTTCATTAAAAAAATGATTTAAATAGTATTTTATTGCTCAAACCTATATAATTTATCACATTCCGAAATAGAAGGGTCTCAACATAGTTATTCCCTCAAACTTTTTTGAACAAATATATCTCAAATAACATCTTTATTATATTAACAACACCTTAGAAAGTGTTTAATGACTATTCACGGGGATATTATCAATCTTTATTTGGATAATAGAAGGTTTTATTTACTAGGATAATACATACATTAATAGTGTGAATTACTATTATTCCGAACTAGACCAATAATAATTTCAATTTTAAAATATTGTAATTTCATTCATTTCTCACAACCCATGTCATAAATTTATTTATTTAATGTGAAAAATCCTCATCATGTCAGGATAATCAATACAACTCTATAATAATGATAATGGAGAGGATTAATATTAAAAACATATATGATCACCATTGATGTTTAAAGGACCTAGTTCCCAATAATATATGGTTCCTCTAATTTCAGTCATTATAATGAATTTTGACCTAATATAATTGTGTAATGTGTTAGCATATGTTTTAGGGATTTCTGGGGCCTTTTGAAGTATGGAACCTATCTTTTTGGGATAACTGGCCATGTCTCATGGTCGGTCCATGGTTGGTGCATGAGTTGGATAATCGTGTGGATGGAAATTATCAGAAAGAACAACTCACACATTTTTTTCATGGTAAATATGCCTAACCATTCAATTTCCCCTACTTCTTAAGTAACCATGCATGTTTTGAGCACAGTTTTCAAACCATGCAGAAAAACTTTTCACAAGCCTTTTTTGTGTAAATTTTCCCTTTTCCCCTTAACGATCTAATTATATCCCTCATTATTATCTAATATGAGAACTAGAATGCATAAAATATTTTTCACCCATATTGGATATTTTTTATGAACTAGGTTAGTAATCATGAGATCTGATTCTTTTTGGATCTAATTGAGATTTTTTTCATCACATTGGTTGTCCCAAGGTAAGTATTAGAGTTCCTTTATGCCATTATCCATCTATTTTTCCCTCATCCTAGTTGTCAGGGTGTGATAAAGTTTCCTCTTTCATAATATATACACCGATTCAATAAAACACAATTGTCAATAATGGAGGAGGAGATTCATACAAGTCTAAAGAGGGTGGTTTATAAATCTTCTCTCCAGTTTATTCAATTTTGAATTTGTTGTGTGGGGCTAACTCATTTCATCAGATGATGTTTATTGAATTTAGATTCCATGCTTAGAAAAAATAGAACCTTGTGGTTTATATTTCTGCATATATGTTATTAGTTGGTTATTTTCTTCCAACAACTCCATCCATCACATGTAGGATGTTATGCCATTATCTTTCTTTATTGTATTTGACATGTTTCAGCCACTGTACGGGCATGACACAAATTCAACATTCATAGGGTAATCATTTCTATATTAAATGTCTTGATTTACATTGTGAATTTTCTTATAGAATGTACCATGTATTCTTAACACCTGACCCACCTAAGATTAGTTCTTGAAATGTTAATTAAATGTTAAATGGTATTTTTCAAGTATATGAAGTATATCTCATGACAAAATTAATGGTTAATTATTAATTGGTTTCATGTCTGTAACACTACATACCACATTAATGGAATATAGATAATGGAACCTTAATTACTGTATATGATTTAAATGGAATTAATAAACATTTCTTACTACGTGGCCTTGTCAGTGTATTAAAAATCAAGGCTTGGACCAAATGTGCTTATTTAATAATTATTACTTAATTAAAAGGTTTCTTGATATATGAAATTATTATAATAATGAATGAAAAATCATTAATCAATTTAAATATCACACTACTACATAATTAAATAATATATTTCATACTTGAGATCACCTTGGATTATTATCTGGGAATGCGTTGAGCACTTTAGAACCCCATTATGATTGAAGGATACATCTCTCTTAGGTTGAGACCCACCAAGATCATGATCCTTGTCTATTTTTTGGATGCCCAATATGACACCATAATATCTATTACATATTATGATAGGATACTTCCAATACACTCCATTGATCTAGCATTGACAAGTAGGTTCCATGATTAAAGCCGATTAGGTCTAGTCATTGTTTAGCCTTATTTTATGTTTGATGAACTCATTGGTCTCGGTTGGCATCTCATTTTCTAATTCCTTGAACTATTCACTTTGGATTACACTCTTTTTTCATGCCAGGCTATAATTATTTCTATGTTAGTGACCCTCGATGTCTATGTCGCCTTGTTTATTACCATGAGAATTCAATATTAAATATGATTATAGTTTTTTATGTTACAGCTTGTAACCATTACATTCATTAACATGTGAAATATTTATAAACTAGTAACAATCAATTTTTGGAATAGTTATGTTCAAATGTCAGTCGTGGGTTGTGGATGTAACATGGGTATCTAGTTACATTGTACGGATTTACATTATATATGCATTCTTGCACACGATTTTTCCTATTATACTAAATGTATGATATAGAAACTGTTTGTGGTGGCCCACTAAGATATTTCTCTCACCCTATACAGGTGTTGTTTGGTTCCAGGAGATTATTACCTGGTTGCAGGTGTTGAGAAATGGAATAATATGGCTTCCAAAACAGAATTTCTTACTATTTAGTATAGAAATTAGCAGTAGATGACTGAGTTGGAACATAGGATTCATGGGATAGTAATTGATTTCCTATATACATATGTGGAAGATTTTATGACCTCTATATTTAAACCATGTTTTTCATTTTTCAAGTGAAGTTACATAACATCAGTTGTTGAATTTTATTCTAGTTTTTTTAGTTATTATAATTTTTGTCTCTATTTTCTTATGTGCATTATATTTACATATATTTATTACATAGTTTACCTATATTTATAATTATCTGCTTTGATACACATTGTTAATGAGGGGATATTCTCCTCCATGACACACACTACTACCTCACTGCTTGTCAAAATCCTCAGGTATTCAGGGAGATGCACTTGGGGCAATGTGACCCTCAGGATCGGTACAACCACTAAGTTGAATCTTGATCTGTGACATCACAAAAAGGTATCAATGAAGTTTCCATACATTCTAATCTATTTGGAGACAATAGTCTTGATATTAGTAATGCTGTGAACTGGTTCATTATCTGTTCTTAGGCATACAAACCCATTTCAGGGTAAAATCATAGTTAACTAAATTATTATTATGGTTTTGTTTTGAAAATTACAATTGAGATTGTTTCACCATTGGGTAATGCTCAAGATGTGTTGTGTTGTTGATTAGAACTGTAATTTGAGGATTTTAATTAATCATGGTCTCAATGATATGATGACAGGGGTCATTATTACTTGCATCATTATAGGCACCTAGAATTCCCATGTCATGCATATGTCCAAGACATATAGATGTATTTAACTACTTTGAATTTCTTGATATGAATATGATTTTTCAGTGATGATGTGATAGTTATCTTATACTTGTAATACTGTTGTTTGATACTGAGTGATTGTATGTCAATTTTCATGAGCTGTATGGGTGCTCATGGGTTGGGATGAGTAATTTTCTGAGTCCATCTATTTTTCTACAAATAAATTTGTTATGTTTCAAGTGATATATGAATGGGAACTAATTCACATGTAATGGATTTCCATTAATAAGTGAATCCTGAAATCTATAATTAAATGGTTTCAAATACTTATCTTGAATTCTAACATTTATTAATGGTAATGTAGTGAAGATGTAAAATTAAATGTAAAATGAAATGAAACCTATACATGAGCACTTAATGATACCTGGTTGTAAATGTGGGTAGTTGGGGTGTATGGATTGGTTTGTGAGTATTCTTAAATTCATGATATACTAATGATTCTACCATTATAGTTAAGATCATTTGATTTCATGTGCATGGAAATTGTAGAACAATGATGTCACAATATCCTTGTATCTTACACTATGAGGGTGGTGATGACCATGCTCTAGATGTGGTTGGCCCTGAGTCACCACTATTAACTCTATGAGTTCCACTCGAAGGATCACTTGTTATACTAGATATGGGAAACGATTCACATGTTCATGATTGGTTCCTAAATGTGATATATTTTGTTCATGGTTCTCCTTGATTATAACTAACAATTGATGATCTAACTCATGAGTTCCAGGAGCAGCATCCTCCTAACTTTTCATGGGAAATAAGTCCATAGGTTGTTCAGTCTTGGATAGTGTCCACCCAATATTTCCTTGAGAATTTTGATACCCCTTTAGATATAAATTTCATTAATTCCACATATATGCGTTGGTATTCATCCAACTATTGGTGGTAGGTGATTTCCTCAGATTTTTGTCACCATGGAATGTTATGGGTTGATTTGAAGACATCCAACAATGATTAGTTCATTCCAAAGACACTGAGAGATGACATATCCAGAGCATTCATGCATGTTTAGAAGACGTTTACAATAATTATGTAATATTCAGCATGTTTCTCCACGTTTCATTGATTTTCACTATTTAGAGATGCTGATGAGATTTCTCATTCTATACACTTTTAGGATGGTCTATAGTAAGAAATATGTATGATGGTTAATATATATTTCCTACATAATTTTTCTAAAATAGACAATCAGGCTTCTATCATTGAGAATAACCAAATGGATGACCATCGTATCTGGAATAGAGGACCAGTGTCGTTTCAGGCTAGTAGTTCTTCTAGTGTCATGAATAATTACATCAAGGTTTCTTGTAAGGATAGTGAAAACCAGATTTCCATTTTTTATTACTCTAAAGTATTTCATCATTGTGGATGATAGGGGATTTGGAATTGTTTTTTTGAAAGATACTAACTATAGTGTTGGGATTGTAAATTTATGGGTCACATTAAGAATTTTAGTAGTACCTTTCCACCATCATTAAGTGGAAAAGGATCTCCATCAGATCCACCTTAGGTGTGATTTCTTTTATGTCATGTTAGCTAGGAAGTTTAAATAGAACCAGTAGGTCGGGCCGAGGAGGAGGTCACAGACACGGTAGCAAGACCCCTGATCACCAATAACACCAACTGAGTAGTTTTGATTTTTGTAGTCTATCTTTTGCACTATTCTATGGATAATGTTAGTTTCACATACTACACTACCGAGGATCGGGCTGTAAGACCATCTACAGTATTAGGTAATATTGTTCTAGAATAAACTATAGTATTTTCATTATTTGATACAAGTTCTTCAAACTATATTATCTGTATATCTATCATGAAATGTCTCAAACTAGATATATGATATTACTATGGTTTAATGACCATATATGAACCTTTAGGGGTATGAACAGATGGTATATGAATGTGTAGGTACTATCTCCTTGATATAGGTAGTTTCCATTTCTTATGGAACCTCATCGTTATCGAGATTAAAATCATTAATTTCATTCTTAGTATTAATTGGTTTATACATTATCATGATCTTGGAGACTTCTATCACAAGAGGGTATCATGTGACTCACCATATGATAGCATTTATCCACATAAGGATGAGTTGGATGTTCATGATAGTAAAGCTAGACTAGAGCATCATGTTCTTGGTGGAGTGAACTACTAGATTGAAAATCTATTCATTGAGGATCTAGGTTTGCAACAGGTTAATTTCAATCTAATAGTTGATCATTTTAGGGTTATATTTCCTTTAGTTTTTTTTTCACTTATATCGTGAGAGAGTGGTATATTTTACTACTGATATTTTTTCTAGAGTAGCTCTAGTTCCCATTACATCATATAGGATGGCCCCAACATAGCTTTAAGAGATCAAGCTGTTGTTAGAGGATTTAGTGGCCAAAGGAATTTTATGGACCAATTCATCATCTTGGGGTTCCCCAGTCCTCTTTTCCATGAAGGAAGATGAAAAATTAAGTCAATTCATGGATTAATGAATGTTGAACTAGCTTAAGAACACGAAATAATATTCACTTCCTCGCATAGATGATATGTTTGACAAGGTATGAGGAGCAATGGACTGATCTAAGATCGATCTGATATTAGGATATCATCATGTACAATTCATACCATCAGATATACATCATAAAACATTCTGTATCATGTATTGTTTTTACCAGTACATTTTTATTCCCTTGATTCTAAAAACAGTGCCCTCCATTTTCATGGATCTGATGAATAGAGTGTTCCACCACTATTTGAAATATTTCATAGTGGTCTTTGTAGAAAACATCTTTTTGTGTTGTTACACTTGTAGAGACTGTTCCAATCATCATGAGATCATTCTGGATACATTGAGAGAGAATCATCTTTACAGAATTATTTCTACATGACACTTCTAGATTGCCAACGTTCACTTCATGGGTCATATTTTATCATATTCTTAAGTATCTAATTAACCTGTAATGTTTAGTGTGATATTATCTTATGATAATTACAAGAAAATATTCAAAATCAATGTTTCATGGGAATGGTTGGATATTATAATCAGTTAGCACGTGACCTTTTCCCCCATTACATTACCTCTTATTGGTCTAACAAATATTGGTGTCAATTTCATTTGGTCATAAAAATGTGAGAAATCCATTCATGAACAAAAATAATGACTTTTATCAGAACCTATTCTGAGTCTTCCAGATCCAGGCATAGGTTATATCATCTTTTATGATGCATGAGTCCACGGATATGGACCTATTTTGGCGTAGGAAGACAAATTTGTTTCTTATGGATATCAATAGTTGGGCCCTCAATATAGAAACTACCCAATGGATGGCAATCATCAAGGAGTAGTTATACATTCCTTACATTCCTGGAGATATTATTTATTGGGTGAGCGCATTGCGGTGTAAACATACCACAAGAGCCTCAAATATATCATGTCTCAGTGTGAAATGAACCTTAAATAGTGAATATGGGTCGAATATGTAAAATATTTTTATTTTCAACATTGATATATATTTGAGAGGGGAAATGTTGTTGTAGATGTGTTGCGTTGGAAAACAAAAAAAAACATGCATTAAAGGGAGCTAGTAATGAATAGAAGTAATTGGCCCTATTTCCATTTCCTCCCTCTAGAGTTTCATGATAGTCATGATAAAACATACCTCTCATTATAAATAGTTACCTATTCCCTCTATGGGATGGTGAAGGGTATATAGTTTTAATATTCGGATGTCTTGGTAATCCATGAGAGTATATCTGGAGATAACCTGCATTCGGATGGGTCTTTACACAACGACAACATACATTGTATCCCTGTATGATTCTCAATCCCTATAGATATGACAGAAGAGTTGATGAAAGAGTCACATGCCTCTTAGTGGGAAGTTCATACATGCGTCACAAATATGTTCCAATACATAATAAATCGATATTGGTGGCCCATAATGTGACATCAGATAACGACCTTTACCATTGGGTGTCTGACCTATCTAAAGGTATAGGCAGAGAAGTAGACACTTGTAGTCTTGTTATAGCCACATCCAGACCTATAATGGAAATGGTAAAATGTTTCTATTGAAATTTTAGTATGTTTACCAATTCCTCCTAGAGGTAGCGATGTCTTATGGGTTGTTATTGAAACACTAGTGAATTCATTCCCCATTATTCCAATTAGGGATAATTTTTCAGTGGATGGGAATAGAGAACTGTATATTCATGAAATTATATGACTCCATGGGTTTCCACATACTATGATTTTAGAGAGGGATGATCATTTCCTGTGTCAATTATTGAAGGTTTTCCATATGACTATGTCAACATAGGTGATTCTATGAAAATATTTTCCCCTTCTAACAGATTGAAAATCAGAACTGATGAAACATGTTCTAGAGGAAATGCTTTTACCATGTGTCCTTGATTTTGGATGAGTTTGGGAGATGCAAATCCCTCTCGTTGAGTTCTCCTATAATAAAAATTTTTAGCATTGAATTATTATTTCATCAATTGAGGACATATATCATAAGATGTTTTGTTCAAGCATGTGGTGGATAAGGCTTGGTGGGGTATCCCTACTAGGTCCTCACCTCATTTAGGAGACTTAATCCATTTAGATGATCAAAAAGATTATAAATACTTCCTCGTATATAAAAACTACTTCTGTCGATCCCCTTTGTTGACCTATATAGTTTGAGGATGAGGATTGTGTTTTCCTTCGGAAATCTACTAGGATAAGGCATATATGGTCACGTAAACATGGAGTGTTGTCCCCTCATTATGTAGGGCCTTTTGATATTTCAGAGGGACTCAGGCTGGTATCCTATCTATTGCTACTACCTCAGAGGTATTGTTTAAGAACGATGTCTTCCATGTCTCAGTGATTCACCAGTATCATGTTGATCCGCCTAATTCCATTGATCATGTTGAAGTTGAGTTAAATGGGGATGATACCTTGTGTAGAACCATGTATTCAACATCAAACATCGTAAAAAGGATCCCCAAGTCCAGTTTGTCCCTGTAGTATTGGTTCCATGGAAGAATTGTCATGTTCATGACAAGACATGGGAGCGATAAGATGAGGTAAGTTTCCTGTGACCATAATTATTCCCATACTATGCTTCTCTATCCTTGGAAGGTGAACATAGGGATGAGTTCCTTTATGGGGGTAAGACTGTACGATCATAATTTTTCCCTCATGTGTGGATACATCATAATTCAGTCTAAACCATTAATTTGGTCCTAATATAGATGTATAATGATTTATCAGAGGTTTTAGGGGTGTACAGAGCTTGTTCCGAGCCCAGAACGTATCTTTTGGGGAAACGGTCCATCTCACATGGTTTTTTCATTGCCATGCAGCCAAACCATGTATATTACCCTCCTTCATAGGTAACCGTTCATAAGCCTTTTTTTCTAGGTAAATTGACATTTTCCCTTTATGATATAATTAGATACCTACATCTTCCCTAATATGAGAACTTGTAAGATTAACCTATTTCACACTCATTTTAGATATTTTTTAATACCTAAAGTTAAAATAAAGAGATATATTTCATCTTGGATCATATTGACCTTCCACTTGTCATGTTGGATGCAAAACTGTATGAACTCGAGTCCGTTAAAGCCTTTATTTTTATATTTTTCTCTCAACCTTGTTTGCATAGTTTGAGAATTTTTACTGATTTCATAGATCTTATTTTATTTTTCCGAATCAAGGGCCAATACCAGCGGTGGAGATTCAAAAATGCCTAATGTGTGTGGTCTATAAATTATCCCTCATGTTTGATGATGTTTTGAAATTTCTCAAGTGGGGCCCCCTGATTTCATTGGGTTTTGTATATCGAATTTATATTCCATTATTATAATAATTAGAACCCTATTTTTATGCTATGTCCAATATGTGATTAATTATAGGTAGTTATTTCCACAACTCCATCCACCCGATTTAAGATATTATGTCATAAATGGCTTTTATTATTTGACATGTTTGGGGCACTATTTGGGTGTGACATGGCTTGACCCTTATAAGGGTAAGATTTTCTATATTAAATGTCTCAATTTATATTTCCAAATATAATAATGGAAAATACCATGTATACTCACCACTTGAATCTCCTAAGGTAATTTATTCAATTGAAAATTAAACATGTAGTGGATATTGGAAGGTATATTTTATATATGACTTGATCAGATTATTTATTAATCATTAATATCTTTCATGTCTATATAAACCCTTTCCATATTAATGGAAGGTAGAGGAATTAAACTTACTTATGGAATATGATTTAATGGTAATTAATATTTCATACATGTTTCATGGGCTTTTTGCTCTTATTATAGTAATGAGATGGATCAAATGGACATGTTGATTAATTATTATTTGATTAAAAGGTTCCATGCAAACATAGATTATTAAACTAATGAATGGAAATGGTAGAACCATGTGAAATATTAGATGACTTAAAAATTAAATAGGAGTGGTTGAACATGATCTCTCCGATGATTCTTACCATGGAATGCCTTGAGCACACTGGAATTGCATTCTAATCCAAGGATACAGATTTCTTTTGTTTTGACAGACCTAGATCTTAATCATGGTCTATTCATTGGATACTAGATATAACACTATAGGATCCGTTACATATTAGTATAGGATTCCTCGGTTACACAACTTGGATATATCATTGACAAGTACGTTCTGTGGATAATAACCATCGGGCCCCGTCATTTCTTAGACTCATTTTTATATGGATGAAGTCATTGTACTTTGTATGCATATCATTGTGGTGTTCCTTTGACTATGCTATTTGGATTACACTCTTACTCCATGCTAGGCTATAATTATTATTTAGTTGTACTCCCTTAAGATATACATCACATTATTTATTGCATCTAGACTCCAATATTATATATTATTATAGGGTTCCTTGTTACATCTTGAGACCATTATATTTGTTAACATGTGAATTATTTATAAAATATTAATAATCAATTAATAGACTGGTTATGTTAAAGTGATAGCTGAGGGATAAAGTATGTACATGGGTATTTAATCACATAGAGCTGCTTTAGTGTATACAATCATGATTTCATGGTGTCACATTTACATTACACGAGATGAATGTTATAGACACCATTTGTGATGTTCCACTAAGATTTATCTCACACCCTCTCTACGTTCCATAATGTACCCGACGTATATTTCATTACTAAAGGTATTGAAAAAGGGAACCATATGACTTTAAACAGTCGATAAATTTTTATTTAGTATGGATCTTGATAGTTGATGACCGAGTCATAGTTTAAATTACATGGAATAATATTTTATTTCCTATATACTTTTATGGACCATGTTACGCCTGCTATATGCTATCAATGTCTTCGATTATTCTGGTGACATGGAATATCATCAGTTGTTGAATTCTATTTTCATTTTTTAAATAACTGTTACTATCGATACAATTTTTTATATGACTCATTTTTACTTGTAATGATTCTGCTATTTACCTTTATTTATATTCATCTGTTGCGATACACATTGGTAATGAGGGAATAGACTCCTCACAAGCACAACCTAGGCCCTCATTACTAGTAGGAAGCCTATATGATTTGGATAGATGTGTGTTAGTCTATGTGGCACACCGGGATTATGGACTTCATTATGTGGCATCCAGGTCTAAGATGTCATAGATGTTTTATATTTTCTTTGGGATTTTACACTCTTATATATTGATATTATTTACATAATATTACGATTGGAAATCATTTTTTAACTCAATGATCTAAATAATTATTACGCTCAGAAATTAAAATTTACATTATTAGGTATAGCTGGTCATATATTCAATGTGGATTAGGATGTGAATGGTTTCCTATTAGGTAATTTAGTGTTTGTATATAGAACCAATATTAGTTTGATAATAAGGATATATTTTGTTTATTTATTTGATATTGGATATGAATCTTCTGGTTATAGATGACGAATACATAGATGCAATTATCAAAATTTTATTTTATATACCTACAAAAAGTGAAATCATATTCTCTATAGATCTAATCGTGATAAATGTTATTATTTTAACTATCAAATTTAAAATATATAACAATGTTTTTTGAATTGCATATTTAGCTTGGTCAATTGGAGATCAAGTAAATCATCAAAACAAGTTTTCCACCTTGAGCATTCTTGGTTCCATTAATCAATTAGGTATATGATTCTATTATATTGTGCAAAAACTCTCACAAAAATAATCAATTAAAAATCATAAATAGTTATTTTCCTCCTGAAATTGACACTATTTTTGATGTATTATTGGGATCCAAATTATTCTATATGATTGATTTATGGTTGGTGATTCATCAATTGAGAATTCTGAAATTGGATATTCTTAAGAAATCATTTCCTAGTCTATATGACCTTTATGAAAACATTATCAAGACCATCACTCCGAATAATGAACTAGATGATGTCATAGACTTGATGAATTGTATCTTAAATGGGTTAATCTATTCATATGTATTTTTATTTTTGAATGATATTTTGGTTTACACTAATAATAGGAATGATTATAAATAATACATAGATATTTTAATGATCATATTACTTTTCCACCAACATCCTAATAAATATTCCAACAGTTACATTTTTAAAAAATATTTTCATTTTCATAGGAATATCATTTCTAAAAATTGAATATATGTTGGCCCTATGAGGATCAAATTTGTAATTTATTTCAATAAACTTATTTATTTCATTTGATATTCAATTTTTTAGGATTAATAGGTTATTATTATATAATCAATTGAGATTTATCTATGATTTCTTATCCTATGACTACATAAATGAGTATGGGGGTTCCATTATAGTGTACTTAGTATTTTCATAAATTTTTTTCAAGGATAGATGCGTGGATTACTACGAATCCTAATCTTAAATTTCTATAATAAGAATGGGAATATGTTTCATATTGTGATATTTTGATATCAAAACATTATTGTTACATTGGAATGGAATACCACATTGTACATTATTTCATAAATTAGTTTAGAACACATGAAATGATATATCTTATTTTGGTCATCAAATTTCCTACAATAGTTTATATATTAACTAAATGACTCCAAATTATATTTTAAGAAAGGTTCATAGTTTTCAGTGCTCCCAAAATCATAAAATATATATGTTCTTTGAGTGACCAAATTTTGGCAAAACAACTGGATAATGTATCACTGGATGCTTGTAATCAAGTAGTTTTATATACATGGGAAGAGAAACATAGAACCTATTGATTTGATTATGAATTATTATGATGTTATAGTCATATAAGATTAGGAAAAATTATAGTTGTTTAGAATTATTAATAACACGATTTTTGACTATACTGAATATAAATAATATTTTGTTCTCTTCCCTGTCACACATTTTCACGATTTCATGGATTTAGTCAAAGTGGCTCAATAATCACATCATGATTTAAAAATCATTAAGATAATGGAAAATAGTGGTGATACCATGGAATGTTGAATAAAGGATAAAAACATGGTTCTTGGTGTGACACCCCCTGAATTTAATATATATTTCTTTTATAATAAATATTATTCCATTTATATCTTTTGATGTATAAAAAAAATTGTTAAAATTAAATAACATAATCTATTTATATATAATATAAATATGATAGTATTAACCTCGATATTAAATTAGAGGGATTTAATAAAAATAAATAAAGTTTGAAATGAATTTTGTTTAAACATTCACCTTTTTTATCATATTACTATAAATGAAAGTAAGAATCATTTGCGTGAAAATGGAATGTATTTTTTTAAATAGTACATTTTCTTAAATATGGTTAATAATTGTTTTTATATGATTTAAAATTACATTTTTAACAAATTTATGAAATTTAGTTACTCATATAATCTCAATTATTTAAATATTTAAGTAATAATTATCATATGATGAGTTTTTGGGATTTTTCTGAACTGTTTCATTTTTTGATGAAGGTTGAAAAATACCAAATTTTAATTTTAAAATTTATTTTTATGTAAATGTTTAGTAATGCTAAAGTATAATATGAATTTTTTCAAGTATAATGATATAAGTATAATATTAAATATTATAAAAATTACATGAATAATTTTCATACTAAATACTAATATAAAATTTTTTATTCTTTTGATCATTTTCCCATTCAAAACAAGCATTCTTGTTCTTTCTTGGAGTTTAATTTAATATTAAAAATTTTAACTCCATGAGTTGTAATTTTAAAAAAAATATTAAAATTTTTGAATTAATGGAATATATATAATCTAAAATGTTAAAATTATTTTTATTTAGGAACATTTATATAGAAAAAAAATAACTTATTAAAAAATGTCAATGTAAAAATGGATTTAGAATGGGGTTAAAAACATATGTGTTAATATGACATAAAAACTCTCAAAAAATATATTTTACTTCAATATTATGAATTTAAAATGTTTAATGATTTATAATACTACATTTTTTACATTTTTTAAATTTTAAAAATGTGGTTACACCTTTTTAATTTTAAAAATTACAAGTGTGATGCACCACTCACATATAAATGTCCACCACATCTATACAAAAAATTACCCCATAAAACAATATTTGATCAACCATTAACTAAAAAATAACATACTAGCTTCTATTACCTCAAAAAAGGATCCTTTATTTTGGAATAAATTTAACACATAAAGTAATTTTGTGCAAACTAATGTAGATTTCTAGTAAATGAGGTAACGTTATTCAATGAGAATTTTTTTCATTTTTTTCATCCAACTACGTAAATTTTCATTAAAACATTAAAGTATAATAGCATTATATTCATACATATAAAGTTATTCATTTGACATAAGGATCAATATCTATATATAAATGCATCAAATTGTTACAAAATCATCATCCATGGGTATGGTGGTATACCACCTCACGAACTGATTTAATTCAATGTTTCCATTAAAACCTATAATGGATGGGTATGATAATTGTTATACAATAAATATATGATATTTATGACATATTATCAAATTTATAGTCATTATATATTATGTAAATTTTTTAGTATTTATTAAGTGGGGATATGATAACACCGCTTGTGTGGTTAGAAGACTACCACGCTGTGATGTAATATGATTCGCCTTTCTATATCAATTTAAATAGAAGGTTATAAGGATATTTATTTTGATTATATGTGGTATAAATGAATTAATAATTATATTCATTCCATATTTATAAATAAGAATAATATTAACCATTTTTAACTATTCACGGACTGATAGATGGTAACATTGTTTGTGTATGTGTGAACTATTACCATTATTGAGCGATGTGACTCAAAATTCAACCCCAATCCAATATAATAATATTTTTATGTATATATAAACTAATAATATTTTATTTTTAACATTAAAGTAAGTAAAATATTTATATAAATCCATCCCATAATGGTTGTTGAAAAATGAAAATGTTACTTATGCATATGTATGGTCCAATATCTTCTTGATCACAACACACATCATATCTCCAAACCATATATCATTATTGTAATTTAATTTTAACTTTATGTATAAATTTTATAATAATATGATTATTATTATGGATATGGTTAAACTATATAATATTAAAAATAACCTCAAATTTTATTAAAAATCACAAATGAGAAAATAATGAAACTAACAACCAAAACCATGAAAATATTGAACTATTATCAACGAATGAGTGATAAGATATTATAAAATAAAGATATATGATTTTTAAAAAAATATTATGGTTTTGGAATAAGTTAATAACTTCTATAAGGAAAATATACAAGAGTTTAATTTAATTTACACAAATGGAAGCAAGATGTAAGGGACTTCGTCTAAATATCAATTCGTTGAGGAATATTGTAATGTTATGAAACTAAAATTTAAATATGGAATGTTTAATTAAACTTTTATATATAATACCATTATTATATAATAATTCATTTAACATTATATTTCAAATTTAATTATTTAATAGTAATTTATTATACATGGAAAAAACAAAATGGTGTAATTTATTGTTCAATCCCACTTTTTTTGGATTGATAAAATTATTTTTAAAAAAGTCACATTCTTTAGATCATTTCCCCATGGGAATTAACTTCCTCTTAAATATGGAAATTGTTATATGATTTGTATTATAGTTTCATATATAATATTTTTTTAGAAATTATGATTACATTTACGTTTATTTGATTATCTAGGGAAATATTGAAAATTTTGTATATATTACTAAATATGAATGTTTAATCATAAAGTATATTGATCCATGAATTAAATACAACATTAAATGTGTTAGTTATGGTTTGTAATAGCTGAGACATATGGTTTAAGATATTTTAAATACCCTCGATGAATTTGTATTACTCAATTGAAAATATATTTTACCAAATTATATTGTTTCTTACATGTAGTATAAAACCATTTTTTAAAACTTATTCTTTGTAAAGTTATAAAGTGGATGATAACTAATGTACAATAATGAAAACGTTCTTTGATACTGAACTCATTTATTAATATAATCCATGAAAGTTTCTCTGTGATATTATCTCTGGTTACATTTTAGTATCAATTCAAGATTAAATGGAATCTGTTTTCAGTTATTTATCATTCCATTTTGATAATCCTTATTCATTATTGATAGAAAGAAATATATATATGAATTATTAAGCTTCTATCCTCACACATATTTTTGTTGATGGTCTCTATTATTTATATATGAGTTCTTCGAATGTTTTTTTTCAATTTTTTAGTTCATGTGTGTTTGCTACGTATATGGTTTTATTTTTTTTCACAATGTAAAATGGGTATCATGATTGTATTTGGTTCTCAAAGAGTTATAAAATGATTAGGCCTATGGGATATTAGATTTTTTATTTATGCTAATATAATAATTTGATACACCAACTACAAGCTAAAAGGTTCAGGATCAATAATATTGGTATTTTAGGAATTTTATTAGAATCATTGTTATCTTGATTTTGGAATATAAATATTAGATTTTGTAACCAAATGATAATTTTTTTAGGAAAATTATATATGAACAAACTAATGTATTTTAATGTTTTTGATTATGTTTTTAATCCCATAAATACAATCCTATCTACATTATAAAAGTAGACATGGTTTCATGCACATATGCTCATAGGGGTTATAACTCTGGAAAGGATGTATTATGCTTAACTAGATCATCACATGGTGCATGATAAAGGTTATTACTGGGCGCAATTATTGAATCTGTAACACCCCGACCCTAGTTACCCAGAGTCGGTGCATTATTACATAACATTGGCATGATCACAAGAAAGATAAAATCTCGAAAGACCGATTGGTTTAGTAGCCTTGGAAACACTAGATATATTAATAAGTTTTACATTACATCATAAAGTGAAAAACTACTGCGACAACATAATGTCTCCATAATCCACACTATTATCCCCTCATAATATCCCTACAGGTCATTCATAACTTACTTCTTCACATCCTGGGAAAAAATAAAACATAGAAAAGGGGTGAGCTCAAATTCCCAGTAAGGATAACAATATAGCAGAACATTCAAAAACAAGCATAAATATTTAAGGCAATTCATTACTAAAACAAAATCCTTTTAAACTTGAACTTCAACATAGTGTGGAAAAAGTAAAATGAAACAATGCCATTTACTTGTTCACATGGATATTCTAGTAATCGAATAATCACATGAAATATCAATAACCACTTTAATAATGTTGGAATGCATAATGCTAAACTTTAATTTCTTTTTCAAGGCCTCATCCCAAGACCTTGGGGCTATCTGTAACCAGAACCCAACCCGGAGTGACTCTAATAACCGAACACCAACCCGGAGTGCCTCTAATAACCGGACACCAACTCGGAGTTCCTCTAATAACCGGAGACCAAACTGGAGTTCCTCTAATAACCGGAGACCAAACCGGAGGGATTACTTTTACCGGTCCCCAACTCGGAACATACTTGTCTAACACATTCATCTGAATGAATGGTTGAAATATAACATAAACATTCGGATTAAAAATAACATATAAAATGTCAATACTTTAAACAAAAACCATGAGTGACATAAGAATAACTTATCCACAGTCAAAAATATCACAAAACCTTCAATAAAATAGGGATGTTTTGTAACATAATAAATCAACATCAAATAAGCTTAAAATCCATCAAAGGATGTTGACATAGATGAAATCAAAACTATTTTAGGGAAATATCTTTTTTTTAAATCATTTTCAAAGTAACATAATTATAAAATAATACATTCAATTTGAAAATATTCTTATAATCTTGTGAGGGAAGCATTGACGATTTTATAACGGCGGTAAATAGCCGCACCCGCCGTATAAGTTAAAAAAACATTCTTACCTTAAATTTGTCGAAAAGGATAAAAGTGCCTTGTTTGGAAAACAACGGAAAGACTCCTTTCGAAACACATAATGGTATAAATGACATTAACCCATATTCTTGTAAATAGTAAAAATGTTTTGAAATACATTATTAAGAAACATGGATGTGGATGATAAAGAGATCCCAGTAGATTATTACGTATAAACAACCTCGGATAATGAAGAGATTGTGAAATAACCCTTACCAATTTGGTAACTTATGAAACATAAAATCCCATGAAAGAGGTATAATACAATTAATATGTAAATACACATAAATTAAAGTGTATTAAAAAAAGAATTTAATTGTGGGCAGTACATACACCACACAAAAGGTAATGGTGGCAATATGGCATGAATCTCACGGGATAAGGAGTGAGAAGAAAACCCCTTACCTTGTACTTTTCCTTGGTTGGGGTAGGTTAACCTCCTGTATAATGGTGAAATAATTGTTATTAAATTATACAAGAATAATATACATTAATATGATATCATATATGATCTTTTAATATTGATTTGATAATAATATCTTAGTATTATCATTGTTCCGGGTGTTAACTTACTTGTTTTCTTTTATATGTTTTGTTACGTAAGACATGTTTGTAATGGATAGGTTGTATATTATTCATATCCAGAATGATATCAAGTCCTTAAACATCATTTTTAATTCATAAAATGATAATTATACTTGAATGGATACGATGAAGAATGAATCTCATTGCGTTCATGGAGATGGTAGTCCATACGTACGCACGAGCAACATTATCATTATTTTGCAATAATATATAAATGGTTGTTATATAATATATACAGAATCATTAACATGTTATATTTATTATTTACATGAGTTACATATCATTATTATACCCATCCAAATAATAATATATTGAATAACAATTACACCAGGACGTGGAGACGGTAAGCCGTACGCACACACGTATGGTGACATGTTGTTCAAAGGGTGGATAGAATACTGAATATGGTTGTACCATATTTATAATAAAATAACATTATATATATGATACTGGATTTATTATTTTAGAATGGTAATAACAAAGGAAGAATAAGTGGAATAAGAAAGGGACTTGGAAAAGGGTGGTGAAATCATTACCTCTTCTTCGGGTTCTTCCTTTTGATTTGATCAAAAAGGATCCTTAGGTTGGCTTTCTGATAAAACTAAGGCCTCTAGGTTGTAGTGGGGGAAGTTGGGAGAGTATTTGGGCATAGGTTTTCCAAAACCAAAAGGTTTTTAAGGTGTGAAAAAAATGAGAAGGAGGAGTGCCCTTTTTTAAGAGGGGTGAGGGGCACCTTTGGAAAAGCTAGAAATATTAGTTTATAATAAATTCATATTCGGTTTAAAGTGGCTCCAATGTTGATTATTTAAATTTTAAGGTGGGGAGGGGTATAAAAAAACTCAACCATTATAATTTAGACAGGTTTGGATACTTATATTAACCTTATCTTTAAGTATTAACTCTAAGTTAATTAGTTTCACTTTTACAATGTCTCTTTGTATTTTTATATAATATTGTTAATAAACATACTATATACATCCAAGAAACCCCCAAGTGGTCCATTAATGAGACACATATCATGATATAAGTCTCTTGGCCGATCCTTAGATTTTTAGGAATTTAATATCAATTAATAATATAATATTTGTTTTAAGAACTCTTTTATGTCAATTTTGACACTATTCAATAGTTGATTTTTGTGAAACTCATAACAGATTGATTACTTCGAACAAAGTCAATTAAATCAATAATAATTTATCATATTATCCTAGAAAATTATTTTAATTCATTAAAAGTTTCATATTATATTTATTTGGGAATTTATAATATCAATTATTTTAATTTTTTACTATTATAGTAATTACTTCATCATCATTGTGTAATAAATAAATTATACTATTTAATGTCTAAAAATTATAAATAAAATATAATTATGTAGGAAATATTTTGTATCATTCTAATGAATATTTATAATCTAAAATTCAACATATATAACCCTATGTAAAAATTGTTTTTCTAAAAGATATATGCTTGTGTCATTTTAGTATTCATTTTAACTTAATTAAAATAAAGTGTCCCTATCACCTACAAGTGGCACCATGGGGTCCCAAAATCGACCCAAAGATGCCTATGGTCGAACATGTATCAACCCATAAGGCTAGGACACGTTTTAGGGTAATTTAGTATTATTATAATATTATTTGTTAACCCTTATTTACCGGATTTACCCTTAACCATGGTAAATAAAATATCTACCGCAGTAATTATTCAAAATGTCTAAAAATAAAAGTTACCTATTTACACAATTTGAACATCCTGATTCCAAATATGGAATCCATTTTTCTAAATTCGAAACACAGAAGTGGAAGAAATTAATTTAAAATTAATTCCCACTATCAAAACAAAAAGTGTGTTTTTAAGAGATAATAACTATCAAAAGATTGACACTTGTTTATGTTCGGTTTGATTGTAAAATTATGTCCAATGACCAAAATTATATTAAATGGTAAAAATATATTCTAAATATACTTTAAAACCACTCAAATTCATAATTTATCACTATTAATTATTTTGATTAAAAAGTTGTTTTTAATTAAAATTTAGTAATTTTCACTATTCATCAAAATATGAAAGTTATCCGAAAAGTACCAAAATTTCACCTTAGGCTAAATTCGATACTCCGAATCCAAAAATGATTTCCATTTTGAGAGATAAAATTTCTATAATTTTAAAAGGTAGGTATTACTATTCATAACGGCTAGTTTGATTGGTTGTGGTGTGTTAGAACTCGAAGTTGCGTACAACACATGCTACTGTATTATTCAAAGGAAAGCGTACCGCGGAAGCTTGGGATGTTTCATTTTAAATTTTTTGATGTCCCCCATTTAGTCAAAAAGTTTAAAATATTTTATTTAAAAAGTTTTCACTATTAAAAGTTGATAAGAGTGCAATACTAAAAATGAATCTGTTCTTGCATTATGTCTAAGAAACTCATAATATGGATTCTAAAATTATAAGGATTATATAAAGTATAAAATTTAGTTAATACTGTTCATAACCTCTTTTGAATGGCTTTTTTTGGTAAGTCATGGTGTGATTGAACTCGGTGTTGCGTGTAGTGCAAGTTATTGAATTATATTGAAAAATAACACACTATGAAATCTTGGGGTGTTACATTCTCCCCTCCTTCAATAAATTGCGTCCTCACAATTTGAAATTGTTCTTCAAAAATAAAAGGTTGAAAATAGAAAATATATTTGTGGGAAAACCCACATCGGAAATTGGGTTACTAAAATTTAGTCTTAATATGAGGAAAAGATAAATGAAAGGGTCACCACCAAATTATGATCTCGATTAGGAGAACATTGGTGGAAATTAGAGACATATAATTAGAGGAAAAACGTAAATATTTATAGGTAGTGATTGAGGTCATCAATAAAAAACAAGTATAAAATTGATGTCCTTAAACTCATCAATCTATGATGATTTGAAATACCATCGGTTCAACAAAACATAGGGTATTGGGATAACACATTTTTGACGTTTCAAAATATCTTAGTTGAAATCCGACATCAAAAATTGAATTAATGAGGCCTCTATTTAAAATAAAGAGTGGAAAGTATGAAGATTACTAAAAATAACACATACTAGTGTTCCATGTAGGAAAATATGGATATGTAAGAGAAATCTAACCATCAATTATCTGATGGAGAGTGGTAGAGAACATGGCTATGAAAAGGCCAACAATCCCAAAGCCATAAATTAGTGATGATTTAAGGTACCGTCTAGGACAACATTTTTGATATAAGTCCCTTTTATTAATGTTGTGGAATTTATTTATGAGATTGGTTAAGATCATAAGGAGATATACTTACATTATAATTAGAGTTTTATCCATTAATAAATTTCTATCACAAACTCATCTTTCACTCTAAAAGATAATAGAACGTAAAAAAAATTTCTATTTATACTATTCGTACAGGGTTCCAAAATAAATGAATTTTAAATTCATCTACCAGATCTTTAACAAAAACTACATTATTTAATCCAGGACATCTCATGGGCCAGTGGTAGGTGATACACCCTTGTCGCCCTTTGGTAGCGGGTTCTAGTCTTGCAGCCTTGCCGGACGCGACGGGTTGCCGCCTGACCTCCGGGTTGTCCTTTTATGGCAATCCAAAATAATCCAAAATAGAACTATCCAAAATACATCTATCCAAACTCACAGTCCAACATTTATAAGGAAGGTAAACATAATTTAGATCCTTTTTACCCCGTAATAGCATATGAATACCTTCATCATGTATTCTTTTAATACACTGAAACATCCTGAATTACCATATTCCTTATTGATTACATTCATGCTCCCTTATTATATATAGAATGTTGGATATACTTCATCAATACAAAAATGTTTTAAACCCCAAAAATTATGGAATATACAAATCATTAATCAGTACCAAGGTAGTCAAGAATATCCAATATAATTTATCCAAAACAATCATGTATTATTCCAAAATCACTACCTTGGTATCAGAACCATATTATGGTTTATCATTCTCTCAACCATATATTTTCCAAAAATTTATCCTGCTATTGAGTCACATTTCTTTGTTCCACACAATCTCAATTCCTTAATGAAATAGTACTGCAGTACAATCCTTATATACTCCATAATTATTATAACAAGTACATTGTTGATACAACACTCAATTGACATAATCAACATAAGAACTCTAATCATTCCTCTTCTTCTGTGCTAGAATCATAACTTGATTATTATCCAATAGCATCATTTGCGGCACAGTCTGATGACTGGGACATAGGTTCACGTAGTGTCCAAACTCCTTGCAAATGAAGCGTTGTACATTTGAAACCATTTTCTTACCCTTGTAGTCACATACTTTGTGCCCTTTTCCTCCACACTTATAACAAACTCAGATTCCTTTCAGGCAAGTTACAGGGTGTTTCTTTCCACAGTTATCACATATGGGAAAATTCTTCTTTTCCCTCTTCCCTTTATCCATCTTTCTCTCTTCCATCCTATTCTACTCTTTCTTCCATTCAATGCCATAGGACTCAGTAAACTCTTTACTTATCTTATCAACACATGATATTATTTCTTCATATGATGATAATACATGCGAGACTATTTCTCTTGTAAATTCTGCCTTAAGACCATAAAATATATGATCCTTATTTCTCTTTGAATCATGTGCATTGCTAGAGTTCTCATTCCTTCTACTGGGCGCCATTTCTAAACAATGGCATACATTAGATTAGTTTATGAATAACAATACCTAATCCCAAACTTGTAAAACACATAACATAAATTAATTAGTTTATGGATATAATCCATAATCATAAAAATGTCTCCTTTGAAGAAGTATACACTCATAAACCCTTCATAATTATTTTTAAGGAAAATGAGAGTTATCCTAAGCATATCCCCTAGGAGTGTCGTAACCAAGAGTGCAGCAAGGCCTGTTGTCATGCACCAGTTCCCGTTCGAGTCTAGCTCAAATCGGTGTTTTCGGGTTTTACCCCTAGGTACATCTGTGCCAGAGCCGCCTCTACCTGCTCGTATCCAGACAGGGATGTATTGCTCATAAAACTCACAAAAGCTCTAAAATACCAAAATTCTAGAAAGTTCTTTTATACTAATCCTCAAAATTAATCTTAAATCTATGTGCTCTAATCAGAGTTTATCTAAATCTAGCTTCAAGGATTGTACTAAACTTCCTCTGATACCAACTGTAACGCCCCAACCCTAGTTATCCAGAGTTGGTGCATTATTACATAACATTGGCATGATCACAAGAAATATCAAATCTCGAAAGACCGATTGGTTTAGTAGCCTTGGAAACACTAGATATATTCATAAGTTTTACATTACATCATAAAGTGAAAAACTACTGCGACAACATAATGTCTCCATAGTCCACACTATTATCACCTCATAATATCCCTGCAGGTCATTCATAACTTACTTCTTCACATCCTGGGAAAAATAAAACATAGAAAAGGGGTGATCTCAAATGCCCAGTAAGGATAACAATATAGCGGAACATTCAAAAATAAGCATAAATATTTAAGGCAATGCATTACTAAAACAAAAGCCTTTTAAACTTGAACTTCAATATAGTATGGAAAAAGTAAAATGAAATAATGCCATTTACTTGTTCACATGGATATTCTACTAATCTAATAATCACATGAAATATCAATAACCACTTTCATAATGTTGGAATGCATAATGCTAAACATTAATTTCTTTGTCAAGGCCTCATCCCAAGACCTTGGGGATATCTGTAACCGGAACCCAACCCGGAGTGCCTCTAATAACCGGACACCAACCCGGAGTGCCTCTAATAACCGGACACCAACCCGGAGTTCCTCTAATAACCGGAGACCAAACCGGAGTTCCTCTAATAACCAGAGACCAAACCAGAGGGATTACTTTTACCGGTCCCCAACCCGGAACATACTTGTCTAACACATTCATCTGAATGAAAGGTTGAAATATAACATAAATATTCGGATTAAAAATAACTTATAAAATGTAAATATTTTAAACAAAAACCATGAGTGACATAAGAATAACTTATCCACAGTCAAAAATATCACAAAACCTTCAATAAAATAGGGATGTTTTGTAACATAATATATCAACTTCAAATAAGCTTAAAACCCATCAAAGGAACATAGATGAAATCAAAACTATTTTCGAGAAATATCTTTTTTTTAAATCATTTTAAAAGTAACATAATTATAAAATAATAAATTCAATTTGAAAATATTCTTATAAGCTTGTAAGGGAAGATTTGACGATTTTATAATGACGGTAAATAGCTGCACCCGCCGTATAAGTTAAAAAAACATTCTTACCTTAAATTTGTTGAAAAGGATAAAAGTGCCTTGTTTGGAAAACAATGGAAAGACTAATTTCGAAACACATAAGGTTATAAATGAATTTAACCCATATTCTTGTAAATAGTAAAAATGTTTTGAAATACATTATTAAGAAACATGGATGTGGATGATAAAGAGATCCCAGTAGATTATTACGTATAAACAACCTCGGATAATGAAGAGATTGTGAAATAACCCTTACCAATCTGGTAACTTATGAAACATACAATCCCATGAAAGAGGTATCATACAATGAATATGTAAATACACATAAATTAAAGTGTATTACACAAAGAATATAATTATGGGAAGTACATACACCACACAAAAGGTAATGGTGGCAATATGGCACGAATCTCACGGGATAAGGAGTGAGAAAAAAACCCCTTACCTTGTACTTTTCCTTGGTTGGGGTAGGTTAACCTCCTGTATAATGGTGAAATAATTGTTATTAAATTATACAAGATTCATATACATTAATATGATATCATATATGATATTTTAATATTGATTTGATAATAATATCTTAGTATTATTATTGTTTCAGGTGTTAACATACTTGTTTTCTTTTATATATTTTGTTACGTAAGCCATGTTTGTAATGGATAGTTTGTATAGTATTCATATCCAGAATCATATCAAGTCCTTAAAAATCATTTTTAAATCATCAAATGATAATTATACTTGAATGGATACGATGGAGAATGAATCTCATCGTGTTCGTGGAGACGGTAGTCCATACGTACGCACGAGCGACAATATCATTATTTTTCAATAATATATAAATGGTTGTTATATCATATATACAGAATCATTAACATGTTATATTTATTATTTACATGAGTTACATATCATTATTATACCCATCCAAATAATAATATATTGAATAACAATTACACCACGATGTGGAGACGGTAAGCCGTACGTACGCACGTATGGTGACATGTTGTTCAAAGGTTGGATAGAATACTGAATATGGTTGTACCATATTTATAACAACATCACAACATATATATGATACTGTAGTTATTATTTTAGAATGGTAATAACAAATGAAGAAGAAGTGGAAGAAGAAAGGAACTTGGAAAAGGGTGGTGAAATCATTACCTCTTCTTCAGGTTCTTCCTTTTGATTTGATCAAAAGGGCTCCTTAGGTTGGCTTTCTGATCAAACTAAGGCCGCTAGGTTGTAGTGGGGGAAGTTGGGAGAGTATTTGGGCATAGTTTTGCCGAACCAAAATGTTTTGAAGGTGTGAAGAAATGAGAAGGAGGAGTTCCCTTTTATAAGAGGGGTGAAGGGCACCTTTGGAAAAGCTAGAAATATTAGTTTATAATAAATTCATATTCGGTTTATAATGGCTCAAAAGTTAATTATTTAAATTTTAAGGTGGGAAGGGATATAAAACAACTCAACTATTAGAATTTAGATAGGTTTGGATACTTATATTAACCTTATCTTTAAGTATTAACTCTAAGTTAATTAGTTTCACTTTTACAATGTCTCTTTGTATTTTTATATAATATGGTTAATAAACATACTATATACATCCAAGAGAACCCAAAGTGGTCCATTAATGAGACACATATCATGATAAAAGTCTCTTGGCCGAACCTTAGATTTAGAGGAATTTAATATCAATTAATAATATAATGTTTGTTTTAAGAACTCTTTTATGTCAATTTTGACACTATTTAATAGTTGATTTTTGTGAAACTCATAACAGATTGATTACTTCGAAAAAATTCAATTAAATAAATACTAATATATCATATTATCCTATAAAATTAGTTTAATTCATTAAAAGTTTCATATTATATTTATTTTGGAATTTATAATATCAATTTATTTAATTTTTCACTATTACAGTAATTACTTCATCATCATTGTGTCATAAATAAATTATATTATTTAATGTCTAAAAATTATAAATAAAATATAATTATGTATTAAATCGTTTTATATTTCTAATTAATATTTATAATCTAAAATCCAACATATATAACCCTATGTAAAAATTGTTTTTTTAAAAGATATATGCTTGTGTCATTTTTGTATTCATTTTAACTTAATTAAAATAAAGTGTCCCTATCACCTACAAGTGGCACCATGGGGTCCCAAAATCGACCCAAAGATGCCTATGGTCGACATTGTATCAACCAATAAGGCTAGGACACGTTTTAGGGTAATTTAGTATTATTATAATATTATTTTTTAACCCTTATTTACCGGATTTACCCTTAACCATGGTAAATAAAATATTCACCGCAGTAATTATTCAAAATGTCTAAAAATAAAAGTTACCTATTTACACAATTTGAACATCCTGATTCCAAATATGGAATCCATTTTTCTAAATTCAAAACACATAAGTGGTAGAAATTAATTTAAAATTAATTCCCGTTGTCAAAACAAAAAGCGTGCTTTTATGAGATAATAACTATCAAAAGATTGACACTTGTTTATGTTCGGTTTAATTGTAAAATTATGTCCAATGACCAAAATTATATTAAATGGTAAAAATATATTCTAAATATAATTTAAAACCAATCAAATTCATAATTTATCACTATTAATTATTTTGATAAAAAAAGTTGTTTTTAATTAAAATTTAGTAATTTTCACTATTCATCAAAATATGAAAGTTATCCGAAAAGTACCAAAATTTCACCTTAGGCTAAATTTGATACTCTGAATCCAAAAATGATGTCCATTTTGAGAGATAAAATTTCTAAAATTTTAAAAGGTAGGTATTACTATTCATAACGGCTAGTTTGATTGGTTGTGGTGTGTTAGAACTCGAAGTTGCGTACAACACACGCTACTGTATTATTCAAAGGAAAGCGTACCGTGGAAGCTTGGGATGTTTCATTTTAAAATTTTTGATGTCCCACATTTAGTCAAAAAGTTTAAAATATTGTATTTAAAAAGGTTTCACTATTAAAATTTGATAAAAGTGCAATACTGAAAATGAATCTGTTCTTGCATTATGTCTAAGAAACTCATAATATAGATTCTAAAATTATAAGGATTATATAAAGTTTAAAATTTAGTTAATACTATTCATAACCTATTTTGAATTGATTTTTTTGGTAAGTCATGGTGTGATTGAACTCAGTGTTGCGTGTAGTGGAAGTTATTGAATTATTGTGAAGAAATAACACACTATGAAATCTTGGGGTGATACAGAATCAATTAGAGGATAAACATAATAGAATTCATATTTTCTTACCAAAACATTTTTAAGTATTTAATGAATGATATTCCTAAAGAAACTACTATTAATATTCTCAATTAAAAACTAATAAATGTTCATGTATGATATGGGTATCACCATATTTTTAATTATAAAATAGGGTTTATAATATGTAATATGATATTATAATATAGAATATTCCATTGTTTATAAATGGTTCCTTGAATTAAGAAGTGTATCAATTCTCATTGGAAATGTAGGTATTTACTTACTGAGGAAACTAATGCATCTAGTATTATATTTTATCAAATTGTGGTCGTATTAAAACATCATTATATTGTTTTGATAAATATCCATTACTAGATAATGAAACATGTACCATAGTGATAATATTATATGTTAGTTCACTTTATGAGATATAATCACAAATCATTTGGTTGTACTAAAAATATAATGGTATCTGAGAAGTGGATTGTATCTATAGAGAGTATATTTATGGAATTGGGATGAAATATAAATGCAAAGGTTACATATATAGTGTATTGTCTTGATTTATATTTTGATAAATACTGGTCATTTATACATAATACTATGGTGGAATAGGAAATAAAACTCATGAAGTAGAAGTATATTAAGGATAAATGTTTTCACTAGCATTACCCTCGTGATAAAAAACCTAATTTAAGAGAAATTACTTTAGCTTAATTAAAAAGGAAGAAAATTGTTTCCATAAATAAGGATACAATTACAAGGACAACTTGGTATTATATGTTTTATATATGCAACACTATCTGCATGATTGAAAATTTATTTGAAGGGCACAATTCATGTTTTTTAATGACACTATTTTACTATGTTTTCTCATCATATAATGACATAGTATCATGAGATATAAATAATTTTGAAGAATTATCCTTGTTTTTGTCTATAACACGATTAAATTGAAGAAGATGATGACATGGAAAAAAATTTATTAAGGGAAGAATGGAAATAAATATTTTAAAACATATCATAATTGTGGAAGATGATGCCATATTAATTTTTTACAAGAATATGACTTTTCTACATCTATGGAGAGAAATGATATAATTCACATGATTGAAATGGAAATGGAGAATCCATTAATGTGTAGTTCATTATATATATGTAGATAAGGAACCACTCCATCCAAGATCCCAATCATCAAGGGAATACACCTTATAAGAATCGATAAGATCAAGGTAAATATTATGTTATTGATATATATGTTGACTAATTATTATAGTACTTGTGTATTTGGTTGTAAGAAATATTATGAAAATATAATTTATAAATTATATTATCATTATCAGAAACAATAAATGTATAAGTATTTTACTACATGATTATTATTTGAAATATTAGGAAGCATGTGCTTAATTGTACTGGGAAAATTGATTTAATTTAATTTCAATCCTTTTGGAAAATCCATGATTATTGGATGATAACACTTAATGTGTTTTCGACATTGATACATTAATTAAAATAATATATTTATAGGATTGAATTTTTGAGCATGAAATAGTTTCATATCTTGATGGTTAATGTATAATTTCTGAATTTTTCATCAATTTTTTATCTATGGAATATATTTTACAACATGTGATTTAATTTTTGAAATACGAATGTATTCATTATTGTATCATGGAGATCCCTGAAATCACATATTTGGATTGTGAGATTATGTTAATCATTATGTTTTTTTGGAAGATAACATTATTTTAGTGAACTTGCTTCATAATAGTTGGCCACTGAATATGGGAAGACAAATATTTATTTAATTTATGTTTATCTATTTATATATTGAATTAAGTTGTACTTTGGGTGTTATTAGATTACTTTCATAACCATTTTTTGGTAGTAAGTATAGAAGTGGTAACGTTTTTCTATTTTTTGTATCTTATAATTTGATAAAATATATTTTTTTATGATTCAAATATAAACATTCATCTTGAAGATTTAGATATTAGAGTAATAAATGAAGAGTACAATGATAGAAGCACAAAAAATATGAAATTCAGCCTACAAAATAGAAAAAATCATGTTCATGTATTTTTATATATTGATAGACAATACAGTAAAAAATATAGCCAACACTGTGATGGGATATTGAAAGAATAATTTCATTAGAGTACATTCATTTATAATGATTCAAATGGTCCCTTAAATCATCACATATTTATGGTATTTTTTGTTATTAACATTATTTGGACCACCCACATTTCCACCATCAATGATCTATATCACTATATATTAACCCTTAGGAATCATAATTCTCTTTCATTTCTATATTTAAATTTGTGCACCATAATATCTTACTTGGGAACCTATTAATATGATTATGATATTGTACCTTTTTAGTTCATTTTTCCTATTATTAAGTACATATTTTATTAGACGTTTTCAGATAATGCATTTTCATAACTGAAAATATTAAATTTCAGACCATTGATTACCAATGTCAAAATTAAATTACCTGGAATTAATTAAATTATATTGTGGATATTTTAACACCATAGGATATTAAAATATATTTCTTTTAATTTATAATAAAGTTTTTCAACAATTTGTGATACATGAAACACCTAGTTTAAATGAAACATGATACTCTGTTAAAATATTATTTAATCATTATCATTTTAACCAAGGAAATAAATTATAGGGTTTGAATAGTACTAATTAACTATAGAAAATATATATTTTACATAGTTTCATCTCTTATATATTGATTATAAATGAAAATAAGGATTATTTTTATGAAAAAAATACTTTTTAAAAAGATTATTTTTTCTAAATGATGGTTTAGTTGTGCATAACATGCATGAATTAAAATTATTTTATAAAAATTTTATAAAGTATATTTATCAAACTAAAATTTTTTATTTATTATATAAAAATTATATTATGATGGTTTTTTATGAAATGTTTCATTTTTTTGAATAATGAATCTATTAAATTTCAATTATATAATTCCATTTAATATAAATAATTTAATATTTTAAATTATATTAGTAACATTTTAAATTTAAAAATAACTCATTTTTACCATAATTAATATAATTTATTTTATAAAATTAATTTTTATGTATCATTATTATATAACAAATTTGTAATGTTTTTATGATTTTTTGTTTGAGAAACACTATTACTCATTGATATGAGAGATTAAATATTAATTAAAAATATCATCTTCTAGGAATTAAAAATTTTAAAATCGATTTTTGTTTTTGGATAAGAATTTTAAATTTTTTCAAAAAATGAAAAGAATATATTTATCAAAAAATATTAGTGTAAATAATAAAAATTAATTACTGTGACTAAGATAAAAATTGATTTAAAAAGCGTTAAACTAAAACACTATGAGTCAAAATAAACTAAAATATTTTATGAAGTATACTTTATTTACCTATTTTTATCCAGTATTTTTATTCCTCTATAAATATTAATTTTTTTTCAATTTTGGAAGGTGAATAACATGTGTAACCCTTTTTCATTTTAAAAATAACAAGTTTTCCGCTGAACTCGTTTACAAAAGGTCACCCATATCCTCTCATATTTTTACAATAAAAGTCTATACTTTTTTAGATTCGTTATCTACATCACATTCAATATATCCATACCCTATTTATATATGCCTTTGTTAAGAATAAAAACCAAATATGTGGGATTTTGGTGCATGCCTAAGGAGGTTACTCAAAGAAGAGTTAATGTTCATCAATGACTAATATTTATATTATTTATTGTTCCACATTATTAAATTATTAATAAAACTTTTTGATATCATTGAATACTAATTTCTAAAAAAATATACGCTGTAATTTTATTGTAATTTCCTACAACCACACCCACATTAATCAAATGGGTTATGAAATCATCATTCCTATGTAGGTTCTGACAACAACATCACAAACAGATTCCAATCATATTTCCATCACCATATATTATTATTTGGAATGATTGTTGATAATATATATATATATATTAACATAATTGTCCATATGAAGTAATTATATCATATATTAATGTTTTACTTTCACATCAATATGGGAAACGATAACATCAACCATGTATATGTTAGTGTACTACCTAAAAAAGAAATGTTAGTCTACTTTTCCAAATGTTTTACAAGGAAGGTAAAAATTATAATATTTCGTTTTCATTTTATACATCTTCACTCATTCAAAGAGTATATCATCATTCATTATAGTGTGGAATAACAACTTCATAGATCGATGTGGTATTCCGTTCATAGCCGCCCCAAAGGTATGATATGAATTATTATATTTAACATAATAATATTATATTATCATCTTTTTAGAAATTAAAAATATCAATTAACATTATTTCATAATTATCATTTAAAAATAGAAACGTTAATCAAGAATACATATGACATACCATCTCAATAATTGTAGAAAAATTAATTTCCCCAAACCATCATTCAGGATTGGTATTAAAATTATTACTTATTTATTAAAATATTTAATTATTATAATTATCCAGACGATGAATCTATATAATATGAACATGAAATAGAGCATTCATAACATAAAATGAATGATAAATTAAGGAAATTATCACCCTATATATTTAATATAATGAAATATTAATAAAAAATGTGTGATAAGATTTTAAAAAAGTATCATATATGATATTAAAAATTAAATTATGCCTTTTCATATATGTTAATAAATTTATTTAACAAATATTAAAAATATTTAAGCATGATCAACCAAAAAGAAAAATAAGACAAGGGAAATCAGCTAAATTTCTTTTCATAGAAGCATAATGTATTGTTATGCACTAAATTTCTTTTATGTGGTTTGTATACTCCCCCATTTACATGTAATATAACGATTCCTTTATAATTAACATAATTTATTATTGTTGGACTCCTCATGTGTTAATCGTGTTTTAATGACCACAAATCCTATTACTGTTAATTAATCTCAATCTACATTGCTCATCTTGATAATGATCTTCAATCTCAAAAATAACTACACATCATGTTTTAATGATAACAAATCTTATGGATGTTAGCTACTATCATTATTATTTACAAGTCTTATGCATGATCACAAATCTCACATATATTGTCAAGCCTTTATATTTATGACTCATGTTCTCTTTCTCTATAATGAATAAAATTAATCCATATTCTGCATATTACTGTCTAAGTCCAAATAAAGATATTTGTTTAAGTATGGACACACCGTGACCCAAACACCGTGACCCAGACACCGTGACACAGATATCATGACCCATACACCGTGAACCAGACACCGTGAAGGACAAACCGTGATCCAGACACCGTGAGCTACACACCGTGAAATAGACATACCATGAAGCTCATACCGTGAACCTCATACAGTGAAGACTATACCGTGAAGAAGACATCATTTACTTAATCACTGTGACACTATTTCTTAACCTTTTGTCAATATTATTTATGTAATGCTAACGGTCATATTTGATGTTTTACTGCAATTAATGTTATTTAATGATAGTTGATGGCATATCAGGAAACCGTATCTCATACCTATGAAAAGGGAATCATTACTACTGCCAGAACTCGTGGAATATAATGATGTTTGAGATGCAGTACACATTTGGCATGAAAGTGTGAATATACAATGAGAAGAACTTACATACACCAGAGAGAACTGTGCTGAATGAGAAGAACAATCCTGAGAAAGAAAAAGATTGCAAGACATTCAGAGAACTCTTATGAATGCAATCCAACACCACTGATGATCACATGACTAATCAAGAGATCATTTTCATTCTTGTAGAATACAATCTGAACAACGAAACTCTGTTTTTCAACAGAAAAACAAGAGAAGGACTCAAAAGCGTTTCTGCTAAATCCAACGAGTCCAGAGCTACATTGATAATCACCAGAGCTTTCTAAACTATTATCAGTTCTCTCTAAGTGATTTATTTATTTACTTTTGAGCAGTGTGGTGTACTCTGTAATTCTTACACACACACACTGTCTCCTGCACTGAAATGGAGGATATCAAAATCCTCACTCCAAATCTCTTAACTCTTGTTTACCCACGTCAACTATGGAAGAGGTCCTTGGGTGGCCTGGTCTTTGTTTTGTTTCCCACGAAGAACAGTAGTAGAGGTTCCTGCGTGGCCTGGAATGTTTTGTAAACTGTTGTTAACCCCAATCCAGGGTGTGGATCAAATTTATATAAATTTGAGAGTACTAATTATCGGCTTGAGACTGAACCTCTTGATATATCTTTTGTGCATCTTTAGTTTATGTTCAAAGTATACTACATATATCTTATTTATTCCTCTATTATTACTTTGAAATAAAACACTATTATAAAGTTACATTGATAGTTAAATTAGCAAGTGTTTACACTTATTGTAAATCGGTAGGTTAGTTTAGAAAGTTAGTTTGATCTTGTGGTAAAATTAACTGAGACCTAATCAATCATAATCAATCATTGAGAAGCTATGTGAAAATTTACAATCTGTATAAATTCACTACAGTTTAACTTATTTTATAAATCAGGGTATTTTAAATAGACAAATATTTTAACAGAAATTTTAATTGGAACTCAATTCATCCCCCTCTTGAGTATCCACTCCGACCAACAATTATTATATTATAATTAAAATATCAAAGGTTAATTTTTAGTAAAATTGACATACGGTAAATGTTTTTATAAAATTTCGCATCCAATTATTATTTCTTAATTTATCTCGAAGAAATAAAATTATTTTCATATATTTTCATTGGAAATAAAATTTATGTTGCATATAAATATTCTTTTATAATGGATATTTTTATTTTGAATGTTTTATAGAAATTATAAATATGTTCATTACATTGAATTTTATTTGATTATTCTGATGAAATGTTGATAAATCCATAATCATTACTCAATATGGATATTTTATGAAAATATATATTTACCCGTAAAACGATCAATCATTTGATATATAAGGAGTTATTTTGAGAAACAATGAGAACTGAGAATCAGTTTTATATAAACCATTGATGTGTAGTTCGACCTCATATGACCAAATAATTGGATAAATTAAAAGGATTAAAAACTGTAGTTTTCAAATATATTTGTAAAGGTACTTATAGTAGTGATAGCATCAAACTTATACATGACATTTAAAAATAAATAATTGTTTTTATGGATAATTAAATTATTATAATATAAGATATTTTCAAAATTATTTTTTTGGATGCATTTCATTCTTAGTTACTAATTAAATGGAATGTATTTTTTGTTTTCAACCATTATGTATTGATTGTGACATATGTTTCCATGATAATCATATTATAGAAATGAAATTTGTGTTCAATTAATTGTAATGAAATTTTGATTATGCTTATTGATAATTTATATCTTCCTCTATATATAAACCTTACTAGGAATTTGAGGTCCCCTTATTTGGATTGATTTTACTATGATATGATGAAAAACTACTGGAATGATTTTTAATATATATATTTTTTCAATTTATGTGTAATTTTTTGTTGTTTATTTCCAATGAAAAAAGGTATAATATATGTATGCAGTTCTCAAAGACCTATAAATTGATCAAACCATTGTGATGTGACCCTCTGTATCTATGAAAATGTAATAAACTATGGATTATACTATAGGATACTAGAGTCAGGATCATTTCACTATGTATTAAATACTAAATCATAATATCCTAGAATCTCTATGAAAAAAATGAATTAGGTATTTCAGCATTTTTTATCATATATTAACCCTAATACTCATAAAATTTAAATGGAAACGATATTCTTTTCATAGGAGATATGAATGAAAATAAATGTTTTAGGTCATGTATTGTTGTGTCTAATTTTATGTAGTAAAAAACTGAGCATCGGCATATAGCCAATATGGTGGAATCATTTATCCCACCACTGTAAAACACGATTCAAACTGAAATGGAAATTACCATATGTCAACAATGTTTTCAATAAAAGAATTAGTTTATTTTGGAGATTTTTAATTGAATAAAAAAATTCACACACTTATTCAAAATTGGAGAGTTAAACATGATAGAAGGTATTAAAAAATTAATTTGGGTAGTGGTTGTGTTTTATGGATTACTAAAATCTACATTATCTATCAAATATCATCATTTATCTTATTTATTTTGGATCCCTATGAAATAGGATCATTGAACCCTATATAATATAAACTCAAAATAACGTCCTTATATAGTTGGATAGATAGATGTTACAATTCATATTTTGTAAGATATTTTTATAGCTCGTGTCATGTACATTAGTGTCATATGGGTATATTATGCTCCATTTTTTGAGTTACCATATAAATTTTATTCAATCTATGATATATGATGCTCTATTACTGTCATAATATTGATGAAATAGTCACTGTCTATATTATTAGGATGATATGGGATAAAAACAAAATTTGGAAAATTTCCTTCATTGCAGACAACAAGATGTATTCAAATAATCATGATGATATTGTCCTTCATGTAGATTTTATAGAAATACTTTTTCAATATTCATTTTTACCAATTATTATTATTTAGATCCTACCATGTCTTTTTGAATATTTCACCATGAATGTGTCATTATTCAATGGGAATTGAATGAAAACTATTCCCTCAATATGTTGTACTATTTGATACTCTTAAATTAATCAGTGATTTTTCATATATTTTAGTATTTTCCTATTATTTATTCGAATTATATCAATTGAATATGTACACTCTATACCTATATCATGTTATATAATGCGATAATGTTACTAAATATCCCAATGATATTCTTATACATGACTTGATTATATTTCTATATTAACATTTGAATACCATTTAAATGATAGATAATTCATTTTTTTAATTATTATTCCATCATAGAGATATCCAAGAGAAGCATTTATAATTATATTAGTTTATGATGGAGTAATTTATTAATGTTTTGGAAGTCACAACAAACCTCTAGCATTATGATAATGGAAATCCTATTAGTATAGACTATATAGTTCCCACTGTTTTAGGTATTTCATACTTTTATACTACTTATTTTATTCATGGAATGGTTAGGATGATTTTATGGGCTAGTACGAAGGTATAAAGATAAGGGAAGAAGGAACCTTGAGGAAAGTACTATTTCAACCCATTAATGAGAATCAAATACCTGAATACTTTTTTATTTCACTATGGGAATTTCATTTAGTGAATGAATGATTTCATGTGAATCGTTTTTTATATATTTTCTACTAATATTCACTGAAATATATTTTATTCACACCTCGAAAAAATATATTTTTATTTTCAAATGAGGTAAATTGAATATTAGTTTATGTGGTATCATAATGATTCATGTTGTGGTATAAAATGACTCTCAAAAAATTATATTAGTTCCCACCAATTTATTAATCTCAAATATCCTTGAGCATCATTTGTTTCTCTTTCCTATCAATCATAGAGATCCTATAATATATTATTATGAGTTCATAAAATTATAGAATTTTTATTTAATGAATAATTTGGTGTTGTTCTTTGGAATAAAAATATCAAGTCATTGTTCGTTCATTTAATTATATATACTCTAATTTCCTCTTGAAATAAAATTAATATTGAGTTTGATATGACTATATGTATGGGATTTTAAAGTGTTTTATCCAATATTCTATTGATTCATCGTAAAAATGGAAGAATATTATAAACCAATGAGATTTTGTGGTGACTCATCACATGGAGAATTATTTATGTATGTGGTTGTTTAATATATCAAAATTTACCATAATTTGTTTTCAATTCGATTTTAAAAATTTATTTCCTCTTATTTTTTGGATAAGAAGAACTTATTGGAAATTTCATATATTTTATCCAACTGGATGGTTGCTAATGAGGACACTATCTGCGATGACCACAACGTGTTTTCAATATTTTAAATAGTTTTCATAAAAAAATACTATTTTTGATTGTGGATCTATAATAGTTTAATTATGGAATGTGTTTATCACTATATAAATGAACCCATGAATTAAAGTGACATTGTTTCTGGTGAAGTGTTGGAAAAAAATGGTAACCCATAAACATATTGGTGAATGATGAATCAAACTTCCTGGGTATCAGATGTTCATACATGAGGAAATTGTTTTTTTGATAGATAACTTCATTAGATATAATAGGAAGATTGAATTTTATATTTCTTCTATTTTTATGCAGAAATATATTAATGTTTAATAGGTTTTGTGAACCTATTTCTAATATATATATATATATTAATAGAAATAGAAATATATATATATATATATTATCAAAATTGTGTTATTTATTTTGATAACACCTTAACCATATTTTATATATTTTCATATAATCTAATTAATTTTATAAATAAATATGGGAAATGCCTATTAGGGGTTTCCAAATATTTGTTATTACTCTTCACTACAATATTTAGTTTTGTGAAAATATTGATTTATTTATTATATAAGAAATTGGAAGATTTTTTTCTTCCATTGTGGAGTTCTACATGAGTTATTAGTCACTCATATCTAGATTATGATCCTTGATGTCATTCATGTATTTGATACTAGATATGTTCTACCATTGTTTATGAGTCTTATTTTTTGGTGACTTAGTTGTTCTACAATTTTATTTCCCTTTATTCTCTAATATTAGCCTATGTTTATTTTGTTGAGTTGTATTATTTGTATTTAATACATCATTTTTGTTTTCCCAATAACATATTGTGTAGGATGTTTGTCTTTCAAGGGTAAAACACCCACCCAATTTCATCATCAAGACATGAATTTTTATCCTTTTATTTTTTCTGCTAAATGTCAACATGGACCTCATATCATTACAATCCAATGCATTGGGTAGAGACGCTAATATGAAAAAATGAATGAATAAATTATATTTTATATAATGTAACTATTCATAAAAGGTATGTACAATCTAATAATTAAATTCTATATTTGGATGATATAAAAAGAATCTATATAGTACTATGTAAATAAAAAATATTGAATTCAAAAACAAAAATTACATAAATGAATAAAATAATATGAAATATTTAAGTATTTAACATATTCATTTTATAATTTATTATGTCAATTATGGGTGTAAAAAAATGATCAAGGTCTTGCAACAACATAAAAATGTTAGTAAGGGACTTTGAATCCTTAAAAATGCAAACATACAAATAAACTAAACAAATATGCTAAAAAATATTTTCCAAAAAAATTACTCCCAATTATAATTTCAAAAACCACAATTACCATAAGTGTGACGTACCCTATGAGTGTAGTTCGCTTTGATATCCATTTTCTTTTATGAAGTAGTTCAAGGGAGGGTTTTTGTGACAACCGGGTCCCGCTGACAGCACAAACACCCCGCCTTAACATGGCCGTCAGGTTCTGGCCCACCAGGTACCACCAGTTTCCCCGCAGACATGTGGGGCCCACCCCAGGGTCCACCCACATGCCTGAACGGGTCATCTGACTAATGATAGTTCCCACAGGCCAAAACATGTCCTTTCCAGTGTGCTTTGTCCTCACTCACACACATCCTGGGAAACTTCCCAGGAGGTCACCCATCCTGGGAAACTTCCCAGGAGGTCACCCATCCTGATCACTACTCCAGGCCAAGCACGCTTAACTGTGGAGTTCTAATCAGGTAGGCTCCTAAAAAGGAAGCTGCACCTTGTTGACATGAGTCATATCATTTAGTCATTTAACCCTTTATCATTTGGGGATGTTACAGTTTTCCCTGAATATTACATAATTATTTTTCATTAGATGAATCAATAGTCATGTGATCATAAAATTCGAAATGTAATGATACAGATTCCTTAATTTTCCATCATAACCACCATCTAGGTTATAATAACTAATCTTCGGAGAAGTAGACAGAGTGACTACCTTTCATTCCACATGTAATTAATATTTAATTTATAATAAATTATTGTTTAGATGGGATACTATGAGACTATTGATCTATCACTGTTATAAATGGAACAACTATTCATTTTGTTGATTTTTATGTTTCTTTAAACAATCCGATGCACTATTTCCAAAGCCACATACAATTCTAAATGAATTACGTATTGGACATCTATAAATTTAAATCTGGAAGATCACTGTGTTTTCATATTATTCCTATTTTTCTTAAGTATTATATTGATAATGATTTGTTTTAGAATTCAATTCATTAGATTAATCTTATAAAATAGAGATTTATTGATTATTCCACGAATGAGATTTGGTTTCTAAGAGTTCAAGATACAATGTCACTAATATGCATCATTTGAATCATAGGATCCATGAAAATAATCAATGATTCACCAAGAATCTAGTGATGCTCATTATTTAATGATTTTAATCCACATTGAAAATCATCAACAAAAAATGAGTATATTGGGTGTTTCCATATTGGAACTTAGTAATACCCATAGGCGGAATTTCTATATAATAGTATATGAAATATTAATTTCATCATCATACTGTAATATTTTTTTATTGATTGATGTTGAATCTAAATTCTCTTGATCCTTATACACTATCATTCATTTAAATTTTGTAGAATTCCCTAATATTATAACAATAATCAGAAAATTCATTATCAATATACTATGATCATTCTATATATCGTTTCATTTTAAAGGATGACACCATGGGGGTCAAAAAAATATTCCAATATATTCTAATAAAATGGAATCATTTCATCCATAAAAGGATCAAATTTTAATTTCACTGTTCAATACATATAATATTTGTGGGTAATGATTTGATGATAGTTTATTATCAGAAATTTTTTCCATTCATGGTTTTATAAAATATTCTATTTCCACTACAAAGAAAATTATTATTAAAATTTAGAATGTTATAGGTAGAATACATCTTCAAAAACCGTAAAAAACAATTTCTATAGGTCATCTATTGGAAAAAAGAAAAAAAGGAAAAATAATAATATATGATAATTCAATTTCAATTGTAATGGTTAAAAATTATGGATCTGCATAATTGAAAGGATAATATATTTGAAAATAATTGGAAATTATATGTCTCTATCAATAGTTACAAATATTAAATTATTTTATATAATTCTGATGTATTGATTCAATATATTACATCAAATATAATCATTCATCAGTGTTAAATGGCCTTGAATCTAGTGACTAATAATGGTATTGGATATTAAAGAGTAATACATAGATATGTTGGAAATCAATAATTGGATTCACACTTATAAGGTTTCCACTTTGCAAACACACTACTTGAATGCTTTTTGATGGTTTACAATCACTCTAAAAATCATGTCACATTACATGGATTTTTTATGTAGATATTTATGGATTACATCATGATATGTCTTTTTATTATATGTAAATTATTTTTGGAACAATATGTGAAATTTTAATTATAATGCTACTAATTAAAATATTAAAATGTTCAACACTACTATAACTTTTTATGATGAAGTCATGAATGAAATTATGGGAAGGATTAAATACTAATAAATATGAAATCTTATAGTGAGATTCACCAATTATATTACATACGATTTTTCAATCAATAATATATTTCATTTATATTATTTATATTTTTTGTTTAGTGTCATAATGTAAGGAAACAATTATGAATTGTGTTAGGGAAAAAATATTTATACGTTTCACTTTATCAATAATCCAAAAATGATTGAAATTTTTTTTTATTGACTAAAAAACATACATTTTAACATTTGATAATGGATATAATCTAACATATGTTTTGAAACAAAGTCATTTCAGTTAAAAAATTGCCTACTGTTCTTTTTTAATGTATAAATCATTAATAATTGCAATATTTTTCAATTTAAAAACATAATATTGATATAGGATTATTTTTATTTAATTAATTAATATTAATATGAATTTAAATTAATTATTATCAAATAATCCTTGGAAAAGTAAAATTTTTCCCTTGGTTGAAATTTTATTTTATTCAAAATGATTATTTTACAAATATAGTACATTGAAAATATCATTTAATCAAATAATATATATCTGATAAAAATATATCAATTATTTAATAAATATTTACAGTTCCAAAAATTATATTTTGAAAATATATAATATTTCTAAAATAAGAAGTTTTTAATTTCCACCTAGTATCTAACTAATTATATGATATCATTTACGCCAGGAGATAAATAAGTAACTATATTTGTATAAATTAAAATATAAAATCAATAACTAAACATTAATAAAAAAATTAATGATTATGAAAATAGTAAATTGATTCATCCAAGTTATGTAATAATATCCAATATGTTATATTAATTGATATAAAAACAACTACCCAAAACGTAAAATCCTAATATTTTCAAAGGAATGATTATGTTTGGTAGCATACTAGATAAGAAACATCAAGTTCAAATAAAAAACAAATTAATATTATCTAAATTTTTCTATTATAACATGGATGTAAAATATGAAAGTATAAAAAAGAATAAATTATTTATTAAAATAATATAATGTTACATTTTATTATTAATTATTATTATGTTCATATAAAAGAATTGCATAATTTTTCATAAATTCATCACAATTTGTTTTCATTGAAAATATATTTTTGTAATGACTAGACCTATGTGGTCTATTGCATTGCACAAATCTTGTGTCTGAGGTGCTTCAGGAGGACAAGGTATCTTATAAAAAACACTATTCCAAAATTCCTTTTATTTGAATAGGTTCATCGGTATAATTCTATGAACAGTTCAACAGTAACCTTCTGTGGACAGTGTCATCAGAGGCCTTAGGTGAAAAATGAAACAATGGCCTTATGTGAATTGTAAAATGCTAGACTTAGGTGAATAGTGCAATGGTATGCTTATGTGAACAGTGCCATCAGAAGGCTTATGTGAATAGTGCCAATAGTGAGGTCAAACGGTAACCTCTCATTCCTTTTACAAATTTGGAGTACATGAATAATGTTTCTAGAATAGTGAGGTTCCAATGCGACCTATTTCCTTTTCCAAATTTTTAGTTCATGAATAGTGTTTCTAGAATGGTGAAGTTCCAACAGTGACCTCACTACTTTGCAAACTATTGAGTTCATGAACAGTGCATCCAAACCCCTGAGGTTCCAACGATGACCTCTTTCCTTTTCCAAATTTTTTGTTCAGAAATTGTGTCCCTATGGCTTGATATTCTTTTATTGGGTCAAACTGTGTGGTTTAATGTGATCATCTTTTAATGGAAAATCCAGCATATCATAAACCACTACTATGTTAAATCATCTAATGAGACAATATAAAATCCCTACTATTTCTTCCTCCTTTTTCAAATATGTGAGATGCTTGAACCTATCATTCCATCCCATAGGAGTTGAACAATCAAACTTTCCTCCTTGGATTTTTTCCACTCTATTTTGATGCAACATAGTAGTATCGATCAATCTCCAACATAAGGTATGATTTATCAACATTATTTTGGGTTTATCTCCTTTTCTTTCTCTATTATCATTTATGGAATGCTGTCTCCATGTTACTAATAGGCTTTTCTTGGGTGTTGGTTGATGTGGTGGTGTCATCACATCCTTTGGTGGAGATAGTTGTCATAGGGGTGGACATCGTAACCCATTATATGGCTCATTCTCATATAAAGAATGTCAAGAATTTTTTGAGGAAGGGGATTTGTTGCTTCACTTTTATTTTACATGAAACTTTATAGTTTTTTATGTTTTATCCCATAGGATCACAATGGAATTGAAAAATTAAATATTTTAACCGGATAAATAAATCGATATCGATCGTAGGTTATTGAATTTTTTTCTCAATAGTGTGATATCTATGCTTGATTTTTTAGATTTTCTTTTATGATAGAAATTGGTAATGAATTTAAATTTAGAATAAATTGATATTTGTTTAGATAATGATAAAGAGACATGTAAATTAATGTAGTTATTCTTGTTGTTATTTGATGTTAATCAAATTAGTGCAATAAACATGTTTAATTATTTGTGATACTTTACTTTTTAGGATTCCTGAAGTTAGAACCTACGAATAATAAATCTGTTAATCCAAGATGGATTAAAGAACTGGTTGTTTGATAAATGGTAATTCTTTATTGGATTCTGAGTTACCTTCTTAATTGTTTAAGTTCCAAAAGCTCAATTGGAATGATGTCTGTTTTCATGCTTCTTGTGTTGTGACTTGATCCTAGAAGGCTGTTGTGATATGTGGGGGAAGGGAGACCAATTGGACTTGGTAGTAGTTGATGCCTAGAGTGGTGAGATGTATCAGTTTATAAATGTGGGTGTCACAGAGGACATAATGGATGATGGAATGGGTTGTATTTGATTGTTTGGATGCTTATAGATTCTTATTGGTTGTTTATTTGATTTATGTTTCCCACTGCTCAAGGCAATGTGAATATTTTACCCTCCTTCTAAAAAGAGGTGAAGATTCGCGAGGTTTTCCACATGATTTCCATGTTTAGATTATCAAGGGAGGATGGTTATTCGCTCTTGCTCTAAGCAGGAAAGACTCAGCGGGAAGTTTATCTACTAACTGTGTTGATCCGCCTTGTGTTTAGTTGCATATAATGATTTTCTAGAATTCCTGGGAATGTGGGAAATTAAATCATTAAATAATTAATTAAATAAATTTTGTTAACCCATGGGTTACGAGCTTGTTGGGGTGAAATGATAAGGTTGTATTTTAAAGGAAGAGGGAACAATAGGTGTAATGAAAATGAAATAAAACGTGGAAATTGTTAATGGTTAATTAATGTTTGATGAATTAATTAATGAAGTTGAAATTGATAAAAAGGGAATTATGTAATGTAAAAAATCTCTTTAAATGGTTGTGTTCTTATAATATACCTAGTCTTAGATGTGGTATGTTGGCTTCCAAGAGACGTTAGTTGTAATTGTTTCTAAGACTATGTTATGAAAAATGGATAGTTTTCCCCATATATGTGTGTAGAGGGCTGTAATGGCATGTGGTTATTAACACACATATATTATGGATATATTTTCATGTGGACTATTATAGTTGTAACATGTAGATGCTATAATGTCTTGAGGATACTTACTCTGTGTATGGTCTAAAATGGTTTGAGGTTTAATTCCTGACGTATGATAAACATTATACGAGCTATGGTGGGTCCCAGAAACTACCTAGATAATTTTCTTACGTGGTCAACTTGGTTTTTTTCATGACGTGCATGTTGTGGTTATTCTCCCATGTGTATGCAGGAAATCCTTTTTGGAGAGAGATGCATTGATGTGCGACATTGGAGAAAAGTGTAAAACCATTTGGGATGTATTAGCGGGGTACCCTTGATATTCATAATTGTATCATATACTCTAGTATTCATTACATGGTGAGAGTATCCATTGTGAGGTTGGAAACATAGTATACCTATATATGTTATGAGTTATTTTTACTTGTTGTTCATTTTGATTTAACATTCCTTCATTAAATTTTCACGAGAGGTTTCGGGGAGGATACTAATGAATATACTATTATACTCACCCTATGTATATAATCTATTTTTCAGGTCACTTGGAGCAGGCTGGAGATCCGGCTTGTTACTATGAGAATGGGGTTGCATGTGCTCTCCGGGCTTGTGGTCGCTACCTTTTTCAATTTTTATTGTGTACATGCAGTTTTACCATTTCATTTGTAGTTGTTTTTAATGTCATTACAAATATGTACATGGGATTTCTTTTATTTTGTTGTTTGAGTTGGATTTGGCTGGTGTTTATCTTATCTCTCACATTCATATGTGTTCTCTTAGAGGGAAATTCCTATCTTTAGTGTGTTTAATATACTCTATGTTCTAGTCATCAACCCAGGGCCTACTAGAGGTGGGATGCGGGGGTCATTATCTCCCATCAAAAATTTATATACTATGATGGGTACAATTTTTCGGGAGGGGGTCATGACAAAGTGGTATTAGACGTCTGGTTGAGGTATATGATAGAGTATGAAGTTAGGAACAGGTGAGGTTGCACATGTTGGTTGGACAACAATGTCATTCAACATTATCAAGTCGTGTAAACATTGGAGACCAGGAGAGACATAGGAAATTAGGGCCCCCTATGATATGATATATTGACCTTTATGATTACAATATCTACTAAATGTTGTTATAATAGTTTTAGGGTAGATACCTAATAATCTATCATACATTATTCTTCTTTGTGCCCGTGTCTGAATTGGTAGACCATGAGATAGGGCAACCTAAATTGAATAAATGGAAAAAATTAATTAATTAATGTATATTTTTACTTATTCCGGTTTTTAGAGCTCTAACATTTTCTTATTTTACAGGTATGGATCTAGGTCGAATTCCTCATCTGGTTAGCATAGAAGATGTAAAATTGCTTGTGCCCACAAATTACTACCGAGTACAGGTTGAAAATGACGAAACGTGGTGAAGGAAACTCCGAGAGTTTCAGCACTAGAGTCTGTAAAAGTATGAGGGCTTTGTTTCAGATGCATTCATAGAAGGTTGGTTGGAGGAGGTCGAGATTGGCTTCATTTAAATCTGTGTTTAGAAAGAGCACAGGGATTACTTGGTTGTGACGATGCTGTGTGGAGCAGTGAGACAGTGGAGATTCTTGTTCCATAGGGACAACGAGGAGTCTATGATCTCATGGGAGGATATCTGATACAAGTTTATAGTTTAGTATCTTTCTTTGACTGCAAAGGTGTCCAATTTCCAGAATCTTTTTATTCTTTTACAGGGGAGATCTAGTATGAATGTGTTTGGAATTTATTTCAAGAACCTTTTCCAATATGCTTCAGACCTATTTTTAGATGAGGAGGCCAGGGTGAGGCATTTTGATGAGGCTTTTCTTTAAGATATCGAGTGCCAGGCCACCCCATTTATGCTGAAGCCATATCAAGTGGTTCTGGAAAGGGCAGAGGTCGTCAAGTGGACATTGGAAAAAACTAGATCATCATGAGAATGGATTCATCATGATTTCTTATAAAGCATAATTGTGCTCTAGGGTTCCTAATTTTCAATGTATTAGATTTTCTGTTCAGCCGGGGGTAGGTCACAGCCCTCAAAATCTCGTTTCCCTGAGGGGAAGTAGCTCTCAGGTCATTTCCAATGGATCATGTGCTTTTTGTTGTTGTGGTGGTCGAGGTCATCAACATCGATAGTTCCCAACATCTTGGAATAGTAATCTTGCACCTGGTTTTCTGCTCAATGTTCCTCCGTTGAGGAAATTTCACCTAAGGCAGATCCAGTAGGTTTCCACAGCTTTAGATCGGCAGAGGGTATATGGGGCAGGCATTGGACAACCCTGTGATGCTCCCAATCCTCAGAGACCATAGAGAGGCTGTGGTGGTGTTCGTTATCAGGGTGAGAGAAACCATCGAGGATATCATGGTCAACTTCTTGCTTTAGCATTGCCAACTCCAGGAGATCCAGATGTCATTCGAGGTTCCATTTTCTTGTTTTCTACCTTGCTGTTTTCCTAGTTTTATTCATGATTGAAACAATCCTTCATATAACCTACCAATGTCCATGCTTTGGGATAGGAGTTAGAGAGGCTTCCAGTGCCCTTGAAAATTAATATGCATGTTGGAGGCTGGGCTAAATTGTTTGAAGTATGTAGAGATTGTGATCTAGTGTTGTGGAAGCACTGACCTTGGGGAGGATTCCAATGTTTATAGATACAACCATATGATTTCATCCTTGACATGGATTTGTTGTATTAGGTACGGGGTATTTTGTATTTTATTAGGAAGCATGTTTTTTTCTTCTATGTGTAAGGAGATCCAGTGGTGTCTGTTGGTGAGCGAGACCCTCAGATGGGTCAAAGGTGAGTTCTGTCCTAAGAATCCATGATAGATGAGAAATTATTCCATTATTAAAAGGTTCAATAGTTTTCATTTCATAGGGTCATAGAAGAGTACCCTGATGCCTTTCTAGAAGAGGTTGTAGCCTTACCCCCTCGATGATACATCAATTTTAGGATCAAGCAACATCTAAGTGCTTCTCCTATCTCTATGTATTGATATATGATAGTCCCTTCAGAGTTACAGGATCTACGTATATAGATTCATGTTCTATTATAGTGTGGTTTTGCTAGGCCAAGTGTGTCACAGTGGGGTGAACCAGTCTTCTTTGTGAAGATGGTTGACGACATTTTGTGGTTGAGTGTCGATAATCGTCACTTAAACAACATGAAAGTGAAGAATCAATTTTTCTCTGTGGATTTATGACTTATTCGATCAACTAAAGGGTGTAAGTTGGTTCTAAAAGATTGATTCATGGTTAGGATATCATCATATGCATGTGAAGGATGAGGATATCCTGATGACATGTTTTTGTTCTTGTCATGGGAGTTATGAGTTTGTTTTTAATGACATTTGGTGTGAAGAATTCTCCTGCTGTGTTCATGGGATTAATGAATATTGTGTTCTATGAGTTCCTAGAAATGTTTGTGGTGGATTTTATCGATGGCATCCTTGGGTACTCCACTTATGAGAAAGAACATGCAAAGCATATAGAAGCCATTTTGGGAATTCTTTGTTAACATTATCTATTTGGGTAGTTTTTAAAGTGTGTGTTTTGGGCTCGAGATGTTCATTTCTCGGGGCATTTTGTGTCCTATCAAGGAGTATATGTGGATCCATCAATGATATAAGCAGTTGTGTCCTGGGAATCACCCATGATAGTGTCAGAGGTGTGAAGTTTCATTTGTCTCATATGGTACTACAAGATGTATATAGCTGATTTCTCCTTAGTTGTTACTCCTTTGACATTTTTGACCCGGAAGGTTCAGGTGTTCATATGGACTGATTAGTGTGAGGTAGCTTTCGTGTATCTAAAGGAGAAGTTAGTATGTTCCCCAGTTCTTTGTCTTCTAGCTGAGGGAGTTCAGGTTGATGTTTTCATTGATGATTCACATATGGGGATAGATTTTGTTCTGATTCAACAAAGATAATTTGTTTCTTAAGGGTCTCGGTAGTTATATCCCCATGAAAGTAACTATATCACCCACTATCTTGACTTTGATGTCATGGTGTTTGGTCCGAGGTTGTGGTTTCATTTCCTAATTGGTGAGCACATTGTGGTTTTCACCAATAATAAGATCCTGAGGAATTATTTCTCCCAACAGGACTTAAATGTGCGACAATGTAGGTAGATGGAGTTCTTATTGGAATAAGACTTTGAAATATAGTATACAACTGGAAAGGGGATTTTTGCAGCTGCTTTGCTAAGAATGATGTCATGTAGTGATGCATTGCATTAATATAGTGATTCATAGAGATTAATTGAAGAACTAACAACTTTACATCTTGATATGACAGAATTTTGGTGTATTTTTTGTCTTTTCTAGATGATGGTGTAATCATCTTTGGTGCAGCATGTGGAAGAGTCCTGGTTGAGGGATCATGAGGTGGAGGTCTAGAGAGACCGTGTTGTTTGTGGTGAGGCCCATGATAGTTGGTCTGAGGATGAACAACATCGAGTGTTGTATCAAGAGAGGATTGTTTTTCATTTAAAAATGTGGTATATGGTTCCTAGTGAGTTCTATAGTTCTCCATTAGCGGTGCATCCTATCATGAAAAAGATTTATGGAGCCATGAGGAGGCAGTTTTGGTGGCCTGGCCTAAAGCGTGTAGTTTCATAGTTTGTGTCTCGATGTTTGGTCTGCCCGAAGGTGAAGGGATAACACTAGGTTGCTAGTGGGTTTCTCCAGCCGTTAGATGTTCCTATGTGGAAGTGGGAGGAATTTTCCATTTAACTTTTTACTGGTTTACCTCATGCACTAGTAGGACATGATTCTATTTGGGTGGTAGTGTATCTTTTAACAAAATATGCCCACTTCGTATCAATCAAGGAGTCAAGCTCATTAGACATTTTGTCGAGGAACTATCTGGAGGAGGTGGTGAGACTTCATGGAGTCCCAAGGATGGTCTTTTCCGTTTGAGATCCTAGTTTTTCCTCTAGTGTGTGGAGAGGTCTCTAGCATGATTTTTGTTCTTAGTTATGCCTTAGAACTACTTTTCATCCTCAGACGGTTGGTCAGACAGAGCGGACCATCCAGACAATTGAAGACATGTTACGCTCTTTTGTCCTAGATTTTCTGGTTCGAGGATGAGGAACTTAACCTTGGAGGAGTTCTCTTAAAACAGTAGTTTTCACACAACCATCAATATGAAGTAATTAGAGCCTTGAATGGAAACCTTTCCGTTCTATGTTGTGCTAGACTAGGGTCATAGAGTCAGCAATTATCTAATCATAAATACTGTAGAAATCAACAGAGAATACTTAGGTGATTCGTGAGCGGATGATGATAGCACATGATCGTCAGAAATTAAATACCAACCAATTGAGGATACAGTTAGAGTATGATTTTGGTGATCAAGTGTTTCTGAATGGGACTACACATCGTGGGCAGTGAAGGATTGGTCTTGGGAATAAGCTTTCTACCCAGTTTTTTTAGCCTCTCGAGTTGTCACCTCGTGTTTGAGCTATGGCGTATCGAGTAGCACATCCCACACATATGATAAGGATACATGATGCTTTTCATGTGTCACAGATATTTCATTATCTTCATGATGAATCTCATGTTCTGGATTTGCGAGAGATCGAGGATGATGAGGAAGTGACATTTGAGGAGTGACCTGTGTAATACATTTTTGCAAAGAGAAGTTGGTTTGTGGGTGTTCTATCCTAATGATTCGTATCTTGTTGATGATGATGGTTTTCTCTCTTTTGAGAGGTATATCTATTGGTGGTTGTTCATGATTCTATTACTATTCATTTTAGATTGGTTTTGAATTCTTGAGGACTAGAATATTTTGTTTTGTATATGATGTAATTTGCAGGACATCTATAGTCTATTCCTTTTCGAATATCTGGTGTCTGAGTTGTTATGGGGGGGTCATAGTGACTTATCCAAAACACGTTCAAAATCATGCAGTTATGTGAATAGTGTCACCAATATCCTTCTATGAACAATGAAATGGTTACTTTATATGCATTGTTTCATCGGTAGCCTTAGGTGAAAAGTGAAACCATATCTTTATGTGAACAATACAATGGTAGCATTAGGTGAACATTGCAATGATATCCTTATGTGAACATTGTCATCAGAAGGATTATGTGAACAATGCCAAGGTTGAGGTCTAACCGTAACCACTCTTTCCTTTTCCAATTGTTGAGTTGATGTACAATTTTTCAAGAATGGTGAAGATCCAATGGTAACCTCCTTCCTTTTCCAAATTTAATGTTCATGAATAGTTTTCCTAGAATGGGGATGTTCCAACAGTGACATCTTTCGTTTTCCAAATTTTAAGTTCATGAAAATTGTTTCTAAAACTATGAGGTTCCAATAGTGACCTCTATCCTTTTCCAAATTTTTGAGTTCAATAAAAGTGTTTCCATAATGGTGAGTCTCCAACGGTGACCTCTATCCTTTACCAAATTTTGATTTCATGAACATTGTTTCCAGAACAGTGAGGTTCCAATGGTGACCTCTTTCCTTTCCAAAATTTTGAGTTTATGAACAGTGCTTCCAAAATGGTGAGGTTCGAATGGTGTCCTCTTTCCACTTCCAAATCTTGGGTTAATAAACAGTGTTTCCAGAATTGTGAGGTTCCATCAGTGACCTTTTTCCTCTGCCAAATTTTGTGTTCATGAACAGTGTTTCCAGAATGGTGAGGATCCAAAGGTGACCTCTACCCTTTTCCAAATATTGAGTTTAGGAATAGTGTTTCCAAAATGGTGAGGTTCCAATAGTGACCTCTTTCCATTTCCAAATTTTATGTTCATGAACAATTTTTCCAGAATGGAGAGGTTCTAACTGTGGCCTCTTTCTTTTTCTAAATTTCGTGTTAATGAACAATGCTCCCAGCATCCAACAATATTTCCCCTTTGATGTTTCCTTTGACGTAAAATGCATTTAATTCCTTATTTAAAGGACTCTAAGGACAATTAAAATCCCATAACTCCTATATTAATTTCCCAATGGATCGGGATTCTTTTACTGGGTCAGTCAACGTGGTTTAATGCGATCTGCTTTTAATGGAAAATCCAGTGTATATTAAACCACTACTCCGTTAAATAATCTAAAGGTACGATATATATTCCTACCTATTTCTTCCTCATTGTTCTTTTTTGTGAGATTCTTGAACCTTTCATTCCATCCCATAGGAGTTTCACAATCAAAAATTCTTCCTGGGATTGGTTCCACTCTGTTTTGATGCAACAAAGGGGTATCGATCAATCTTCGACAAAAGAAATGATATATCATCTTTATTTTGGGTTCATATGAAATTTTTTCTCCAGTAACTTTTATGGAATGATATCCCCATGTTATTAATGGGATTTTATTGAGTGTTGGCTGATGTGGTGGTGTCTCTGCATCCTGGGTTGGACACAGTTGTCATAGGGGAGAAGATCATAACCCGTTGTCTAGATCGTTCTCATATAAAGAATGTCAATAACTGTTTTAGGTAATGAATTTATTTCTTATCTTTTGTGTTACGTGCATTTGTATAATAATCATGTTTTATCCCACTGGATCACAATGAAATTGACCTAATAAATATTTGAATCGGATAAATAAATTGATATCGATCGAGTGTTATTGCCTGTTTTTCTAGACAGTGTGATATCAATGCATGCTTGTTTAGATTTTTGATCATGATGGAAATCGGTAATGAATATAAATTCCGAATTAATTTTAACAGTTTGGATAAGAATAAAGTTACATGTAAATAAATCTGGTTCTTCTTGTTGTATTTGGATGTTATTCAAATAGGTTCAGTAAGCTTGCTTAATTGTTTTTGATATCTTACTGTTTAGGTTTACCAAATTTGGAACCTACTAATAAATAATTGTTTAATCCAATATGGATTAAATAAAAGTTTTTTTGATAAAAGATATTTCAATATATGGTTCTAAGTTACCTTTTTTTCTTGTTTGTGGTCCAAGAGGCCAATGGTTATGATGTTTTTTTCCATGTTCTTGTGTTGTGATGTGATACTAAATGTCTATTTTGATATGGGGTGGGTAGGTATTCCTATTGGTCTTGGAGGTAGTTGACGCCTAGAGTGGTGAGATACAAGTGATTATGCATGGGGGTGTTGGGGAGGACACTGTGGATGATGGAATAGGCTGTATGTGAACGTTTAGATTCTTGCAGATTCTTATTGGTTGTTTATTTGATTAACATTCCTCACTACTCAAGTAAGCTGTATTTACTTATCCTCCTTCCAAAAAAGGGTGAAGACGAACGAGGTATGCCACATGATTTTTGTGTTTAGATTCCCAGTTTAGGATGGGCCACCACTCTTTCTCTAGGTGGAAAACACTCGACGGGTTGTTCATCTGCTAAATGTGTTGATCCCCCTTGTGTTTAGTAGCATGAAATTATTTTCTAGAATGCATCGAAATATGGGAAATTATGGTTCTAAATGATGAATCGAATAAATGATGTTAACCCATGGAGATGGAGACTTCCGGGGAGAAAACATGAAGTTGTAATTTAAAGTAATATATAAAATTGGGTGTGATTCTAATGAAATATAATGTGGAAATTGAAATCATTAATTAATTTTTAGAAAATAATTAACATAAATAGAAACTGATAAAAAGGGAATGAATTAATGTAATAAAGCTCTTTAAATGTTTGTGTGCTTATAGGTTACCTAGTTTTAGAAGTGGTAGCCTAGAATCTGAGAGACGTTAGTTTTAATTGAGTCCAAGACTAGGTTATGACCATAGTGTCATTTTGAGATATTGAATATCATATACTTTTTTCCTATATGCTACTCCACCCCATATGTTATGGAAACTGACACCCTGGGGACTGTGAGACCAAGGGGTGTTTTCTATAACATTCTGGTGGGACGATGGAGGGATGAATACCCCATTTGGACCCGCTCTCTTCTCATGGTAGTTACTTGTTCTCATAGGCATAGTGGTTAGTTTTCCCCATATATTTGTGTAGCGGGTTGTAATGGCTTGTGGTTATTAACAAACATATATTCTGGTTCAAGATTCATGTGGACTACTATTGGTGTAATGTGTATATGATATGATGGCTTGGGGATCCTTACTCGGTTTATGAGCTATAATGGCTTGTGGTTTTATACTCAACGTATGATACACGTTCTGCGATCTATGGTGGCTCCAACAAACTACTTGGTATCTTTTATTATGTGGACGTGGTGGTTTTGTTGCATTAGGTGCATGATGTGGTGCATCACCTAGATGTTTGAAGGAAAGACTATTTAGAAAGAGATATTTAATAAGTGCAATGTTGAGGCAATGTGGAAAACCCTTTGGGATGTAGTAGCGAGGTAACATTGATATTCTTTTTATATCATATACTCTTGTAGGAGTTACTTCGTGAGAGTATCCATTGTGAGGTTGGGAACATAATATACCTATTTAAGTGACAAGTTTGTTACACTTGTTCTTCACTGTACTTTAACATTCCTTCATTAAATATTCACTAGAGGCTCTGAGTAAGATCCTATTGAGTATACTTTAATACTCACCATATATATATAAACTATTTTTCAGGTCACTTGAAGCAAGTTAGAGATCAGGTTGGTTACTACATTCTTGGGGTTGTAGGAGCTGTTCGGGCTTGTGGTCACCGCATTTTTCACTTTTTTGGGTTATTATAGTTTTACCCATTCATTTGTAGTAGTTTTTCATGTCATTACATATACGGACATGGGAATTATTTTATTTTGTATTCTGATATGGATTTGGTTGGTTTCTGTCTTATCTATTTCTTTCACATTTGATCTCTCAGAAGGTAATGCCTCCCATATGATTGTTTACTATTCCCTTTTTGGTAGTTTCCAACCCGGGGTCTACTAAAGGTAGGATTCGGGGGTCATTATCTCCATTCTCACATTCTTGGCCTAGTAGGTGTACACTTTGTGGGGAGGGGTCATGTCAGAGTGGTATAAGAGGTCCGGTTGTGGGATAAGATGGAGTTTGGAGTTATGCACAGGTGAGGTTGCATGTGTTGGTAGGGAAACAATTCTAGTCAAGTTTAGAAAGTTGTGTAAACATTAGATACCGAAGGAGATATAGGAATTCAGCTCACCATATGATCTAATTTATGGACCTTTATGTTTACAATGGTTACAAATCGTGGGTATACTAGTTGCAGGGTAGAGACCTTGGAATGGATCACACATCATTCTTATTTGTGCCTATGTTTGAATGGGTAGACCATGCGATAAGTTAACATAAATGGAATAAAAGAAAACAAATAATTAATTAATTCCATGTTTTTTATATTCCTGGTTTTGGAGCTCTGACTATTTATTATTTACCAGGAATGGATCGAGGTCGACATCCTCATCCGGATCACATTGAAGATGTCCAGCAGGTTATGCCAACAGATCGCTGCCGAGTAGATTTCGATAACAAAGACACTTGGTGGATGACACTTTGAGAGTCTCAGAGTCAGAGTCTTTAGAAGTACGAGTTCTTTGTTTTAGATGCACTCATAGAAGGATGGTTGGAGGATGTCTATATACGCTTTAGTTCAATCCATGTTAGGAAAGAGAACCGGGTTTCCGTGATTGCGACGATGCTTGGTGGAGCATCTAGACAGTGGTTGTTCATGTTCCTTATGGATCACAAGGAGTCAGTGATATCATGGGAGGAGATCCGAGACTTTTTTAGAGTCGATTTTATTTCTTTGATCGCAAATCCATCGAGTCACATTGAGCATCGTGAACATGGTTTCTAGAATGGAGAGATTCCAATTCTGACCCATTTCCATTGCCAATTTTTGAGTTCATGCATAGTGTTTCTAGAATGGTGAGGATCTAATGGTATCCTCTTTCCTTTTACAAATTTTTCGTTTAGGAACAGAATTTACAAAACGATGAGGTTCCAATGGTGACTGCTTTCCTTTCCTAAATTTTGAGTTCATGAACTATTTTTCTTGAATGGTGAGGTTCCAACGGTGACCTCTTTCCTTTTCCAAATTTTTTGTTAATGAAAATTGTTTCCACCATCCTACAGTTTCTTCCCTTTGATGATTCTTTTGAAATAAATTGAATTTAAATCCTTGTTTTGGGGACTCTAAGGCCGATTCAATTCCCATAACTCCAATATTAATTTTCATATGGCTCAGGATTCTTTTACTGCATCAAACTGTGTGGTTTAATGTGATCATCTTTTAATGGAAAATCCATCATATCATAAACCACTTATCTACTTATTCATCTAAAGGTACAATATATAATCCCCCCTATTTATTCATCCATGCTCTCAGATGTCAGACGCTTGAACCTATCATTCTATCCCGTAGGAGTTGAACAATCAGGCACTCCTCCTTGGATTGGTTAGACTACGTTTTTATGCATACAAGCATTATCGATAAATATTCGACATAAGATATTATTTATCGTATTTATTTTGGGTTCATCTCCTTTTTTTCTCAATTAACATTTATGGAATTCTATCTCCATGTTAATAATAGGCTTTTAATGGGTGTTGGATGATGTGGTGGTGTCTCTGCCACCTCGGGTTGGCATAGTTGTCATAGGGGAGGAGATCGTAACCCATGGTGTGGCTCATTCTCATATAAATAATGTCAATAATTGTTTGAGGTAGGGGATTCGTTGCTTATCTTTTCTTTTATGTGAATCTGTATAGTTTGTTTGTTTTATCCCACATGATCAAAATGGAATTGACATAATAAATATTTGATCCAGATAAATAAATTGATATCGATCGTGTGGTATTGCAATTCATTTCAAGATAGTGTGATATATATTCTGGCTTGTTTTTGATATTCATTTATGATGGAAATTGGTAAAGAACATAAATCCAGAATTATTTGATAATTGATTGGATAATGATGATGAGACGTGTAAATTAATCTAGTTTTTCTTGTTGTAATTGGATGTTAATCAAATTGGTGCAATAAGAATGTTTAATTATTTGTAATAGCTTACTATTAATGTTCCCTCAAGTTAGAACCTACGAATAATAAATCTATTAATCCCAGATGGATTAATGAACTGGTTGTTTGATAAATAGTAATTTCTTAATGGATTCTAAGTTGCCTTCATGATTGTTTATGTTCCAAGAGCCCAATTAGTTTGATGTCTGTTTTTTTGCAGCTTGGGTTTTTTTGTGAGCTTGGGTGGCTGTTGTGATATGTGGGGAGAGAGAGGACAAGTGTTTTTGGCAGCAGTTTACGCTTAGAGCGGTGAGATGCATCGGTTTATAAATGTGTGTGTCAGAGAGGACACCATATATGATGGAATGGGTTGGATGTGAGTGTTTGGATGCTTGTGGATTTTTATTGGGTGTTTATTTTATTTACTTTTCCCACTCCCCAAGGAAACTAGAATATATTACCTTCATTCCAAAAAGGGGTGAAGACGTGCGGGGTATGCCACATGATTTATGTGATTAGACTCTCAAGGTAGGATGGGTATATGCTCTTTCTCTAAGCAGAAAAGACTTGACAGGTAGTTTATCAACTAACAGTGTTGATCCCCCTTGTGTTTAGTTGCATAGAATGATTTTCTAGAATTCCTTGGAATATGGGAAAGTAATGCTATAAATAATTAATAGAATAAATGATGTTAAACCATGGGTTTGGAGCTTACTGGGGTCCAATGTTGAGGTTGTAATTTAGAGGAACAGGGAACTTTCGGTGTGATGAAAATGAAATATAATGTGGAAGTTTTTAATGGTTTATTAATGTTTAATGAATTAATTAATGTATGTTTCAATTGATAAAAAGGGAATGAAGTAATCCAAAAATGCTCTTTAAATGGTTGTGTTCTTATAGGATAACTAGTCTTAGAAGTGGGATCCTTGAATCCGAGAGATGTTAGTTGTAGTTCAGTCTAAGATGAGGTTATTCCCATAGGGTGGTTGTGGGACATATAATATTCTGTATGTTTTGTCTTTCTATATTCTAATCCACTCCATCAGTTAGGGAAACAGGAACCCCGTGGATTTTGATCCATGTTAGGTGTTTTCCCTAACATTTTGATGGGAATATGGATTGATGAATACCCCTTTTGGTCCCACTCTATTCTCATGGGAGTTACTTGTGTTTGTAGGAACAATGGATAGTTTTCCCCATATATGTGTGTAGAGGGCTATAATGGCTTGTTGTTATTAACACACATATATTCTGTATATAGATTCCTATGGAATATTATAGTTTTAACCTGTAGATGCTATAATGGCATGAGGATCCTTACTAGGTGTATGTGATATAATTGCTTGAGGTTTAATTCTTAACGTATTATACACATTTTGTGAGCTATTATGGCTCCTAGAAACTACCTAGTTATTTTTGTTACATGGTTGTGGTTGTTTTTTTCATGAGGTTCATTTTGTGGTGCTTCTCCCAGGTGTATACATGAAATCCATTTTGGAGAGAGATTCTTAGGATGTACGACGATGGGGAAAAGTGGAATACAATTTGCAAACTAGTATTGGTGTACCCTTGATATTCTTTATTATATCATATAATCTTGTATGCATTACTTGTTGAGAGTATCCATTTGAGGCAGGGAACTTAATATACCTATATAGGTGACAATTTAGTTTAACTTTTTGTTCACTGTGCTTTAACATTCATTCATTACATTTTCACAAGAGGCTTCGAGGAGGATACTACTTAGTATTTTGTTATACTCACTCTATGTATATAAACTATTTTTCATGTCACTTGGAGCAGGCTGGAGATAAGGCTAGTTACTATGGGCTTGGGGTTGCAGGTGCTCTTTGGGCTTGTGATCGCTACCTTTTTCACTTTCTAAGGGGTACTTGCAGTTTTACACTTTCATTTGTAGTAGTTTTTCATTTCATTACATATATGTACATGGTATTTTTTTTTATTTTTTTGTCTAAGTTGGAGTTGGTTGGTGTCTATCTTATCTCTCTTGTTCATATGTGTTCACATTGAGGGTAATACCTCTCTTATGTGTGTTTAATATACTCTCTGTGTTAGTCGCCAAACCAGGGCATACTAGAGACGAGATTCCGAGGTCATTATCTCCCTTCTTACATTTATGGCCTTGGAGGGGTACACTTTGTGTGGAGGGGGTCATGAAAAAGTGGTATCAGACATCTAGTTGATTGATATGATAGTGTTTGGAGTTAGCCACAGGTAAGGTTTCATGTGTTGGTTGGGAAACAATGTCATTCATGTTTAGAAATTCATGCAAACAATGGAGAACAGGCGAGACATAGGCATTTTGGAACCCCTATGATCTGATGTATGGAACTTTATGTTTACAATTTCTATCAAAAGAGGTTGTAATAGTTTCAGGGTAGAGACCTTCTAATGGATCATAAATAATTCTTCTTTGTGTTTGTGTTTTAATCTGTAGAACATGATATATGTTAACCAAAATTTAATAAATGGAAACAATTAATTAATTAATGTTGAGTTTTCTATCTTCTTGATTCTGGAGCTCTAAAATTTTCTTATTTTACAGGTATGTCTCTAGGTCAACGTCCTCGTCCAGATCGCATAGAAGATTTCCAATAGTTTGTGCCTAAAGATTATCCCCAGGTAGAGGTTAAAAATAACAAAACTTGGTGGAGGACACTCTGAGAGTTTCAGCGCCAGATTCTGTACAAGTAGGAGGGCTTCGTTTCAGATGCATTCACAGATGTCTAGTTGAAGGAGGTCGATATTGGAATTAGTTTGATCTGTGTTCAAGAAGAGAACTGGGTTCTATTGGTTGTGACGATGCTGCGTGGAGTAGCGAGAAAATGGTGGTTCTTGTTCATGAGGGATCATGACGAGTCATTGAACTCATGGGAGGATATCTGAGAGAAGTTTATAGTTGAGTATCTTTCTTTGACCATAAATGCATCCAATTTATAGAAGCTTCTTATCCTATGACAAGGGATCTCTAGTGTGAGAGTGTTTGGAATCTGTTTCAGGAACCTTTTCCAATATGCTTGAATCCTGTTTCTAGACGAAGTGGTCAGGGCGAGGCATTTTGAGGAGGCTTTGCTTCCAGAGATCTAGTTCCAGGTCACCCCATTTATGCTAAAGACATAGCTTGAGGTGCTGGAAAGGGAAGAGGTCATTGAGAGGACATTGTCCAGAACCAGATCATTATGATAAGGGATTCTTCATGATTTTTCGTGAAGTGGAGCTGTGCTCCGGGGTTCCCAGTTTTCTAGGTAGAAGAGTTTCTATTTGGATAGGGGTAGGTCACAACCTTAAGAATCTGGTTTCTCTGGGGGAAGTAGCTCTGAAGGATTTTCAAATGGATCAGGTTCATTTTTTTGTGGTGGTCGAGGTCATCAGTCGCCAGAGTTACCAACATCTATGAGTAGTAATCGTGCACTAGGTTTTCCGCTCCAAGTTCCTCCATTGGGGAAATTGAATCCGAGGAAGCACCAGCCGGTTTCAACAACTTTAGATCAGCATCGGGAATATGGGGTAGGCATTGGACAGCCTCATGACGGTCCCCATCCTTAGAGATCATACAACTGCTATGGTGGCGGTCGTCATCATGGTCAAGGAAACCATCGAGGATGTCCTGGTGAGCATCATTCTTTAGTATTGCCAACTACAATATACCTAGAATTCATTCAAGGTACCATTTTCTTTCTTTTATACCTTGATGTTTTCATTGTTTGTTTCATGATTGAAAAACTCCTTCATATCACCTACCCATGTCCATTCTTTGCGACATGAGGTAGTGAGGCTTCCAGTTCCCTTGACGATTACTATTCCTGTTAAAGGATGAGATGAATTTTTGAAGTATGTAGAGACTGTGATCTAGTGTTTGGGAAGCACCGAACATGATAAGATTTCCTATGTCCAAAGATACAACCCTATGATGTCATGCTCGACATGGATTGGTTTTATTCGGTTCAGGTTATTGTGCATTTCATCAAGAAGCAGGTCATTTTCATCGATGTGGAAGGAGAGTAAGTGGTGTTTTGGCGAGCGAGCCCCTCAGATGGGTCAGAGGCGAGTTCCATCCTATGCATCAATTATGGCTGAGCAAATTAAGAATTCTTCGGGGGTTCGACAGTTGGAATTTCGTAGGGTCGTAGACGAGTACCCTGATGTCTTTCCATAAGAGGTTTTTTCCTTACCCCATCGAAGAGAGATCAATTTTGGATCTAGCTACATCTAAGAGCTTCTTCTATTTGTATGTCTTGATAAATGATAGTCCCTTCTAAGTTATGAGAGGTTCGTATACAGATTCATGCTCTGTTATATTGCAGTTTTTCTCGACCGAGTGAGTCACCATGGGGTGAACATGTTTTGTTCGTGATAATGGTTGATGGTAGTTTATGTTTGAGGGTCAATTATTGTCCCTTAAATAATGTGAAAGTGAATAATCACTCTACTATTCTGTGGATTTATGGCTTATTTGATCAACTTATGGGTGAAAGTTGGTTCTCAAAGATCGATTCACGGTTCGGATATCATCATATGCTTGTGAAGGATGAGGATATCCCAAATAAAACTTTTTATGGTCGTCATGGGAATTATGAGTTCATTTTTAATGATGTTCAGTTTGAAAAATGATCCTACTGTGTTCATGGGGTTGATGAATACTTTGTTCAATGAGTTCCTAGAAATGTTTTTGGTGGTTTTCATTGATGACATCTTTATGTACTCTACTTTTTAAGAGGAACATGCAAAGCATATACAATCCATTTTGGGGATTCTTATTCATCATTAGCTACTTGGTTAGTTGTCAAAGTGTGAGTTTTGGGCTCGAGAAGTTCATTTCTAGGGGCATGTTGTGTCCCATCAATGAGTATATGTGGATCCATCAAAGATAGAAGCAGTTATGTCTTGGGAATCCCCCAATATAGTATCAGAGGTGTGAATTTTCATTGATCTCGCTAGTTACTACAAGTTGTATATACTTGATTTCTCTCGAGTTGCGATTCCTATAATATGTTTGATTAGGAAGGTTATGGTGTTTATATGGACTGATGAGTGTCAGGCATATTTCTTGTATCTAAAGGAGAAGTTAAGAGGTGGTGCAGTTCATTATCTTCTAGCTGAGAGAGTTCAGGTTGATGTTTTCTATGATGATTCACATCTAGGGAAATGTTGTGTTCTGATTTAGAAAAGATCAGTTGTTTCTTATTGATTTCGGTAGTTATACCCCCATGAATGTAACTATGCCACCCATGATCTTGACTTGGAATTTGTGGTGTTTGTTCTGATGTTCTGGATTCATTACCCAATTCATGAGCGCATTGTAGTTTTCACCGGTAATAAGATCCTGAAGAATTATTTCTCCCTAAATGATGTAAACGTGCGACCATGTCGGTGGATGGAGTTATTACAGGAATACGACTTAAAAATATCGTATACAACTAGAAAAGGGGAATTTCGTAGCTTCTGTGCTGATAAGGATTCCACGTAGTGATGCAGTGTATGAATCTGGTGATTCATAGAGATTAATGGAAGAACTACCAGCTTTACATCTCGATATGACAAAATTTGGGAGGGGGTAGTTGTCTTTTTAAGATGATGGTGCATGCATCTTTGTTGTAGTAGGTGGAAGAGTACCGATTGGGGGATCTTGAGGTGGAGTTCTGGAGAGACCATGTTGTTTGTGGTGAGGCCCATGATAGTTGTTCTGAGGATGAACAACATCGAGTGTTGTATCACGAGAGGATTTTTTTTCATTTAAAAATGCGGTAGACGGTTTATAGATAGTTCCATAGTTCTCCTTTAGTGGTGCATCATTTCATGACAAAGATGTACTGACCCATGAGGAGCTATCTTTGGTGGCCTACGCTAAAGCATGTAGTTTCAAAGTTTTTGTCTCAATGTTTGGTCTGCTAGATGGTGAAGGGAGAACACTATGTTCGTAGTGGTTTTCACCAGCCGTTAGATGTTCCTAAGTGGAAGTGGGAGGAAATTTCCATTAACCTTTTCACTGTTTTACCACAAGCTTTGGTAGGACATGATTCTATTTGGGTGGCAGTGGATCGTTTAAAAATATATTCCCACTACCTATCAATTAAGGAGTCAGGATCAGTAGATGTTTTTCTGAGGAACTATATGGAGGAAGGTGTGTGAATTCATGGAGTCCCAAGGAAGGTCTTTTCCGATTGAGATCCTAGTTTTTCCTCCAGTGTGTAGGGAGGTCTCCAGAATTATTTTTGTTCTATGTTATGCCTTATCACTGCTTTTCATCCTTATAGGGATGGTCAGAGAGAGGGGACCATCCAAACCCAAGAAGACATGTTACGATCTTTTGTCGTGGATTTTTGTGCTTCGTGGATGCAGCACATAACCATGGTGGCGTTCTCTTAAAACAATAGTTTTCACGCCAACATTTATATGGAGTAGTTTGAAGCCTCGTATGGCCACCTTTACATTCTCTTTTGTGCCGGACTAGGGTCATAGAGTCCACAATTATCAAATAAGAACTAGTGCAAGATAAAACATAGATGGTTCTGGTGATTTGTGAGTGGATGAAGATAGAAAAAGATCATCAGAAAATCAAATTCCTACCAATTTCGGAGACCCTTAGAGTTTGATGTTGCGGATCCATTATTTATGAATGTTACTACCCATCGTGGGCAGTGAAGGTTTGTTCATGGGAGTAAGCTTTATACATAGTTTTTTATCCTTTTGAGGTGTTAGCTCATGTTTGAGCTGCGACATATCGAGTTTCACATCCCCCACAGATGATCTGGATACATGATGTTTTTCATGTATCACAAATCCGTCGATATCTTCATGATGTCTCTCACATCATGGATTTGGGATAGATTGAGGTTGATGATAATGAAACATTTGTGGGGTGACCTGTGTAGATCCATGACCGGAAAGAGAAGTTTTTGTGTGTGCGTTCTATCCCCATGGTTTGTATATTGTTAATGATGATGGTTTTCTCTATTTTGAGAGGTATCTCGATGGGTGGTTGTTCAATATTTTTATCATTTTTATTTTAGATTGGCTTTGAATTCTTAAGGACCAGAACATTTTGATTGGTATATGATGATAAAGCCCGTACCTCTATAGTCTATTCCTTGTCGAATATCCAGTGTCTTGGGTGCTATGGGGGTCAAGGTAACATATCCAAAACACTTTTCCAAGCATACAGTTATGTGAAAAGTGTCATCGGTAGTCTTATGTGAACAGTGAAACAATAACATTTTGTGAACTGTTTCATCAGTAGCCACAATTGAATAGTAAAATAGTAGCCTTATGTGAACAGTGCATCAGTAACCTTAGGTGAACAATGCAACTATAGCCTTATGTGAATAGTGTTATCAGAAGGCTTATGTGAATAATGCCAATGGAGAGGTCTAATGGTAACCTCTATTTCATTTGTGAAATTTTGTTTTCATGAACATTGTTTCCAGAATGGTGAGGTTCCAACGGTGACTTCTTTCCTTTTCAAAATTTATAGTTCATGAACAATGTTTTATGAATAGTGATGTTCCTATAGTGACCTATTCCTTTTTCACAATTTTGAGTTCATGAAATTTTTTTCTATAGCTGTGAGGATTCGATGGAGACCACTATCCTTTGCCAAATATTGAGTTCAAGAAAAGTGTTTCTAGAATGGTGAGGCTCCAACGGTGACCTCTATCCTTTTCCAAATTTTTATTTCATGAACTGTGTTTCCAGAATGGTGAGGATCCAATGTTGGCCTCTTTTCATTTCCAAATTTTCGGTTAATTAACAGTGTTTCCAGAATGGGGAGGTTCCATCAGTGACCTTTTTCCTTTTCCAAATTTTGAGTTCCTGAACAGTGTTTCCAGAATTGTGAGGTTCCAAAGGTGACCTCTTTCCTTTTGCAAATATTAGGTTTTGGAATTGTGTTTCTAAAACGGTGAGGTTCCAAAAGTGACCACATTCCATTTCCAAATTTTATGTTCATGAACAAATTTTCTAGAACGGAGAGGTTCTAACTGTGACCTCTTTATTATTCAAAATTTCGTGTTAATGATCAATTTTCCCAGGTTTCTACATTTTACCCTTTGATGATTCCTTTGATGTAAAATACATTTAATGCCTTGTTTAAAGGAATATAAGTCCAATTCAAAGACCATAACTCCTATATTAATTTCCCAAAAGATCTAGACTCTTTTACCGGGTCAATCCACATGGTTAATGTGATCTGCTTTTAATGGAAAATCCATTGTATCTTAAACCACTACTCCGTTAAATCATCTAAAGGTACTATATATATTCCTCTCTGTTTCTTCCTCCTTGTTCTCGGCTGTGAGATACTGGAACCATTCATTCCATCCCGTAGGAGTTTCACAACCAAACATTCCTCCTTGGATTGGTTCCACTCTATTTTTATGTAACTAAGAAGTATAAATCTATCGTCGACAAAAGGTATGATCTATCAAGATTATTTTGGGTTCATCTCTTTTTGTTTCTCCATTACCTATTATTGAATGCTATCCCCATGTTCTTAATGGTCTTTTATTGGGTTTTGGCTGATTTTGTGGTGTTTTTTCATCCTGGGGTGGACACAGTTGTCATAGGGAAGTAGATCATAACTCGTTGTGTGACTCGTTCTTATATAATGAATGTCAATATCTGTTTGTGGTAATGGATTTGTTGTTCCTAATTTGTTTTACACGAAATTATATAGTTATCATGTTTTATCCCACTGGATCACACTGAAATTGAAATAATAAATATTTGAACTGGATAAATAAATTTTTATTGATCGAGTGTTATTGCCTTTTTTCTAGATAGTTTTATATCAATGCATGCTTGCTTAGAATTTCGATCATGATTGAAATTGGTAAATAACCTAAAGTCTGAATTAATTGATAATTGTTTGGCCAGTGATAAATATACATGTATATGAATCTAGTTAATGTTATTGTAATTGGATGTCAATGAAATTGTTGCAGTAATCATGATTCATTATTCTTTATAGCTTACTATTTAGGTTTCCCAATGTTGGAACCTATGAATAATAAATCAGTTAATCCAAGATGTATTAAATAACTAGTTATTTGATAAAATATAATTCCTTATATTGTTCAAAGTTTCCTTTTTTCTTGTATATGGTCCAAGAGCCCAATTGTTATGATGTTCGTTTTCCTACTTCTTTTGTTGTGATGTGAGCCTAGATGGTTGTTGTGATATGTTGGGGTAGGGATGCCTATTGGTCTTGGAAGTATTTGACTCCATGAGTGGTGAGATGCATCATTTTATGCATGGGGGTGTTGGGGAGGACACCATGGATGATGGAACAATTTGTATGTGAATGTTTGGATTCATGTAGAATCATATTGGTTTTTTATTTGATTTACATTCCCCACTACACAAGGCATCCAGATTTACAGACCCTCCTTACAAAAAATGGTGATGTCGCACGAGGTATGCCACATGCTTTTTGTGTTTAGCGTCACAATGGAGGATGGGTCAACTCTCTTTCTCTTGGTGGAAAACACTTGATGGGTAGTTCTTCAACTAATCATGTTGACCCACTTGGGTTTAGAAGCATAAAATTATTTTCTAGAATGCCTGAGAATATGGAAAATTAATGTTTTAAATAATGAATTTAATAAATGATGTTAACTTAGGAAGATGGAGATTTCTAGGGAAAAATGATGAGGTTTTAATTTAATGGAATATAGAAAATTGGGTGGGATGCTAATGAAATATAATGTGGAAATTGATAATAATTAATTAATGTTTTAAAAAATAATTAATGTAAATTGAAACTAATAAAAAGGGAATGATGTAATGTAATAAAGCTCTTTAAATGTTTGTGTTTTTATAGGTTACCTAGTCTTAGAAGTGGCAACCTAGAATCCGAGAGATGTTAGCTGTAGTTGATTCTATGACAAGGTTATGACCATAGTGTGGTTTTGAGATATAGTATATTATATTAATTTTTTTCAATATGCTACTCCACCCTATCTGTTATGGAAATGGACACCCCAGGGATTCTGAGACCTGGGGTTGTTTTCCCCAACATTCCGGTGGGAGGATGGATGGATGAGTACCCTATTTGGCCCCTCTCTCTTCTCATGGTAGTTATTTGTTCTCATAGGCATAGTGGTTAGTTTTCCCCATATATTTGTGTAGTGGGCTATAATGGATTGTGGATATTAACACACATATATTATGGATATAAATTATTGTGGACTACAATAGGTGTAATGTGTATTTGATATGATGGCTTGAGGATCCTTACATAGTTTATGGGCTATAATGGCTTGATGTTTGATACTTGACGTATGATACATGTTATTCAAGATGTGTTGGCTCCAACATACTACCTGGTTACTTTTATTATGTAGACGTGGTGGTTTTGATGCATTAGGTGCATGTTGTGGTGCATCTCCCAGATGTCTACAGGCAAGCCTATTTGGATAGAGATTCTTAGGAAGAGTGACGTTAGGGAAATGTGAAAAACCAGATGGAATGTAGTAGTGAGGTAACCTTGATATTCTATTTTATATCATATACTCTTTTATGTGTTACTTGGTGAGAGTATCCATTGTGAGGCTGGGAACATAGTATACCTATTTAGGTGACATGTTTGTTTCACTTGTTGTTCAGTGTGCTTTAACATTCCTTCGTTACATTTTCATGAGAGGCTTTGAGTAGGATCCTATTGTGTATACTTTTATACTCACTCAATGTATATAAAAAGTTTTTCAGGTCACTTGAAGAAGGTTAGAGATCAGGTTGTTTACTACAAGCTTGGGTTGCTGGAACTGTTCGAGCTTGTAGTCACCACCTTTTTCACTTTTTGGGTTATTACAGTTTTACCTATTCATTTGTGGTTGTTTTACATGTAATTACATATACATACAAGTGATTTCAATTATTTTGTTTTCTGATACGGAGTTGGTGGTTTTTGTCTTATCTCTCTCTTTATCATGTGTTCTCTTAGAAGGTAATGCCTCCAATATGTTTGATTACTAAACCCTCTGTGCTGCTCACCAACCCGGGGTCTACTAGAGGCGAGAATTGGGGGTCATTATCTCCCTTCTGACATTGCTGTCATGGGAGGAGTACACATTGTGTGGAGGGGGTCATGACAGAGTGTTATAAGAGGCTCGGTTGAGGGATAAGATAGAGATTGGAGTTAAGCACATGTGAGGATTCATGTGTTGGTAAGGTAACAATGTCATTCAAGTTTAGAAAGTTATGTAAACAGTAGACACTGACAGAGAAATAGGCATTTAGGTCCCCCTATGATCTAATATATGGAACTTTATGTTTAAAATGACTACCCAATGAGGATATGCTAGTTTTAGTGTAGTGAAATAGGAATGTACCACACATCATTCTTTTTTGGTACTATGATTGGATGAGTAGACCATGGGATAGGTTTACCTAATTTGAATAAATGAAAAAAAATTAAATAATTCCATGTTTTTTTTACATTCTTGTTTTAGGAGATCTAAGTATTTATTATTTACCAGTTATGGATCCCGGTCGACATCCTCATCCATATCACATAGAAGATGTCCAGTAGGTTGTTCGAGCAAATCACCACCTAGTAGAGGTTGATAACGAAGAAACTTGGTGAATGACACTCTGAGAGTCTCAGTGCTAGAGTATGTAGAAGCACGAGGGTTTCGTTTTAAATTCCCTCATAGATGGATGGTTGGAGGAGGTCGATATAGGATTCAGTTTGATCTATGTTTAGAAAGAGAACTGTGTTTCTGTGGTTGCGATGATGCTTCGTGGAGGAGCGAGACAGTGGTGGTTTTTATTCCTTATGGATCACAAGGGTTCGGTGATGTCAAGGGAGGAGATCTGAGACATGTTTAGAGTCATGTTTCCTTCTTTAATCGCAAAGACATCAAGTCAATAAGAGATTCCTATCCTTTGATATGGGAGATTCAGTGTGAGAGTGTTTAGAATCAATTTCAGGAACCTTTTACAATATGTTTTGGACCTTTTTCCAGATGAGGAGGCCATGGAGAGGCATTTGGAAGATGATTTGCATCCAGAGATCCAACACTAGTTCACCCTATTTATGTTGAAGAAATATTTTGAGGTGCTGGAATGGGCAGAGGATGTTGTGAATAAATTATCCAGAACAAGATCATAATGACAGGGGATTCATCATGACTCGTCATGAAGTTGATTTGGGCTCCATGGTTCCCAATTTTCAAGAAAAAAGAGTTTCTATTCAGCCGGGGGTATGTCCCTGTCCACAGAATCTCGTTTCTCTAGGGGAGGAAGCTCTTAGGCCTATGAAAACGAATCAGGTGCTTTTTTCAAGTGGTGGTCAAGATCATCTGTAATAAGAGTTCCCAGACATTCATAGTAGTCATCATGAACCATGTTTTCCACTCCAAGTTCCACCATTGAGGATATTACAGGTGAAGAAGCACCAGCATGTTGCAACAACTTTAGATCAGTACTGGGTATATGGGGAAGTCATAGGACAACCTAGTGACGCTCCCCATCCTCAGAGAACATATGACAACCATGGTAGTGGTCATCATCAGGGCCAGAGTGGTCATAGAGGTGGTTGTGTTTAGCTTCATGCACTATTTTCTTCCAACTGCAGTCGAGCCATACATCGTTCGAGGTACCATTTTATTGTTTTCTTCTATGGTGTATTCCTTTTTTGATTCAGGAGTGAAACACACTTTTATATCACCTACCCTTTCCATGATTTGGGAAATGAGGTAGAGATGCTTCAAGTTCCCATATCGTTGATTATGCCTGTTGGAGGCCGAGATTACTTGTTTGAAGTATCTAGCGACTGTGATCCAGTTCTGTGGAAGCAAATACCTTGGAGAGATTTCCACTGTTTATGGATACAAACATATGATGTCATCCTTGACATGGAATGGTTGTATTCATTGTATACTATCATGTATTTCATTAGTAAGCATGTTTTTTTCTATGATGTGGATGGAGATCCAGTGGTGTTTGTTGGTGACAGAGACCCTCGGCTGGGTCAGAGGCCTATACCGTACTTAGCATCCATGATGTCAAAGAAAATGTTGTGTTCTCTAGTGTTTTAGTAGTTGGATTTTCCCAGTGTCATAGAAGAGTACCCTGATATCTTTCTAGAAAAGGTTGTATCCTTAACCCCTCAATAAGAGATAGATTTTCGGATCAAGATACAACCAAGAGATTATCCTCTCTCTACACCACAATATATGATGGTCGATTATGAGTTACGAGAGAAACATATACAGGTTGATGTTTTGTTATATTGCTGTTTTGTTCGGTCGAGTGTGTCACGGTGGGGTGCACCATTTTTCTTTGTGAAGATGGTTGATGACAGTTTGCAGTTGTGGGTCAATTATTGTCACATAAACAAAGTGACAGTGATGAATCGTTATACTCTTCCATGGATTGAGGAATTATTAGATCAACTAAAAGGTGAAATTTGGTTCTCAAAGATCGATTCACGGCTATAATATCATCAAATGCGTGTGAATGATGAGGACATCCCGAACACTACTTTCTGTTGTCATCATAGGAATTATGTGTACATTGTAAAGTCATTTGGTGTGATGAATGATCCATTCGTGTTCACGGTATTGATGAATGTTGTGTTATGTGAGTTCCTATAAATTTTTTGTGGTGGATTTCATTAACGACATCCTTGTATACACCACATATGAGTAGGAGCATTAAGAACATCTACAAGGTATTTTGGTAGTTCTTCATCAACAACAGCTATTTGTGAAGTTGTCGAAGTGTGAGTTTTGGGATCGAGAAGTCCATTTCTCGAGGCATGTTGTGTCCCCGCAAGTATTATATGTGGATCCATCAAAGATAGAAGCATTTGTGTCTTGGGAATCCCCCAAGGCAGTGCCAGAGGAGTGAAGATTCCTTGGTCTCACAGGCTACTACTTGATGTTTTTAGTCGATAACTCTTGAGTTGTGACTCCTTTGATAGCTTTGACCAGGAAGGTTTAGGAGTTCATATGGAATGATCAATGTCAGGCAGCTTTTAAGTATCTAAAGGATATGTTAGTAACAACTCCAGTTCTTTCTCTTCTAGGTGAGGGAGTTCAGGTAGACGTTTTCTGTGATGGTTCACATCTGGGGATAAGTTTTGTTCTGATGTAGTAAAGATCAGTCTTTTCTTATGGTTCTTGGTAGTTACATCCCCATGTATGTAACTATACAACCCATGATCATGAGTTGGAAGCCATAGTGTTTTCTCTAAGGTTATGGGGTCATTACCTCATTGGTTAGCTCATTGTGGTTTTCACCGATAATAAGAGCATGAGGGTTGTTTTCTCCCAACATGACTTAAACATATGGCAATGTCCGTGGATGGAGTTCGTAAAGGTATTCAACTTCTAAATATCATATACATAGTGAATGGGGAATGTTGTAGCTAATGTGTTGAGGAGGATTTCACGTTGTGATGTAGTGCATGAATATAGTGATTAATACAGTGTAATGTAAGAACAGTCATATTTACATCATGATATGATAGCATTTGGGGGTAAAGGTTGTCTTTTTCAGATGATGGTACAGTCATCTCTGGTGTAGCATGTGGAAGAGTCCCAGTTGGGGATCTTGAGGTGGAGGTCTGGGGAGTCCGAGTTGTTTTTTTTGAGGCCCATGATAGTTGGTTTGAGGATGAACAACACGAATTGTTGTATCACAAAAAGATTTTTGGTCATTTAATGATGTGTGAGAAGATTAATAGATATTTCTATAGTTATTTTTTAGTGGTTCTTCTTAACGTGACAATGATGTACCAAGCCTTAGGGAGAATGTTTTGGTGGCCATGTATGAAGCATGCAGTTTCATAGTTTGCGTCTTGATGTTTTGTCTTCCATAAGGTGAAGGTCGAACACTATGTTTGTGGTGGTATTATCCAGCCGTTATATGTTCCTTAGTGGAAGTGGTAGGTCATTCATTGTACTTTGTTACTAGTTTAACTCTATATCTATGAGGACATGATTCTATGTTCGTGGTAGTGGATCGTTTAACAAAATCAGCCAACTTCATATCAATGAAGGAGTGAAGCTCAGTAGACATTTTTTCTAGGTAGTATCTGGAGGAGGTGGTGAGACTTCATGGAGTCCCAATGATGATCATTTCCGATTGAGATGATTGTTTTACCTCTAATGTATTGAGAGGTCTCCCACATGATTTTTGTTCTTAGCTATGCATTTTCACTTCTTTTTATCCTCAGATAGATAGTCAGATAGAGCGGACCATCCATACACTTGAAGAAATGTTATGCTCTTGTGTCCATGATTTTGGTGGTTCGTGGATGAGGCCCTTACCATGGGTGGAGTTCTATTAATAGAATATTTTTCACTCCACCATCGATATGGTGTCATTTGATGATCTGTATGGCCGCTAGGCGATTCTATTTTGTGCTGGGCTGGGGTCAGAGAGTCAGCAATTCTCGGACCTGAACTAGTGCAGAATACAACCGAGATGGTTGAAGTGATTCATGAGAGGTTTAAGATAGTGTAGGATCATCAGAAATCATATACCAATCAAAGGAGGATACCCTTAGAGTTTTATGTTGGGGATCATGTGTTTATGAGGGTGACTACCCGTCGTGCATAGTGAAGGTTTGATAGTGGGAGTAAGATTTATCCCCAGATTTTTGGGCCTCTTGAGGTGTTACCTTTTGTTTGAGTTGTGTCGTATAGAGTATGAATTCCCCCATAGGTGATCCTGATACATGATTTTTTTCCAGTATGACAACACCATCGTTATCTTTCTGATGAATCACACATCATCAATTTGGGAGAGATCGATGTTAATGATGATGCGACATTTGAGGAGTGACCTGTCGAGATCCAAGACCGCAAAGAGAAGGCGTAGCATGGGAATTCTATTCCCTTGGTTCATGTATTATGGAGACACAGTGGCATGGATGAAATTACTTGGGAACATGAGTCCTAGATACGTTATTTAGTACCCATAGTTGTTTTATGTTTGAATCATTTCATGTAAATATGTTCACTTTTTTGCTTATAGACCTTTTATGTTTATGAGATGGCCTTCATTGGTTTCTTCATATGGTTTTCTATCTATTGAGAGGTATATATATGGGTGTTGTTCAGTTTATTTTCCATTTAATTTTATATTGGTTTTGAATTCTCGAGGACATGAATGTTTTGTTAGGTATATAAGGTAATGGCCCAACCTCTACGGTCCATTCCTCTAAGAAAATCTTTTGTCTGAGGTGTTTTGAGGGGTCAAGGTGACTTATCCAAAACACTTTTCAAAATTTCCAGTTATGTGATCAGTATCATTAGTAGCCTTCTGTGAACAGTGAAATGGTAACCTTATGTGAATAGTTCCATCGATAGCATTAGGTGAATAGTGAAATGGTAGCCTTATGTGAATAGTGAAACGGTAGCCTTAGGTGAACAGTGAAACAATAGCCTTATGAGAACAATTTCATTAGATGTTTTTTGTGAACAGTGCCATCGATGAGGTCTAACGGTAACCTCTCTTGATTTTTCCAAATTTTGCGTTCATGAACAACATTTTCAAAATTGTGGGGTTCCAATGGTGACCTACTTCCTTTTCCAAATATTGAGCTCATGAACATTGTTTCTAGAGCTGTGAGGTTCAAACAACGACCTCTTTCCTTTTCCAAATTTTGGTTTTATGAAATGTTTTTTCGGAATTGTGAGGTTCCAATGAAGACCTCTCTCCTTTTCCTAATTTTTATTTCATGAACAGTGTTTCCAAAATAGTAAGGTTCTGATGGTGACATCATTCCTATTCCAAATTTGGTGTTCAGGAACATTGTTTCCATAATGCTGAGTTACCAATGGTGACCTCTTTACTTTTCCAGATTTTGGGTTGATTAACAATGATTCTAGAATGGTGAGGTTCCACACGTTACCTCTTTCATTTTCCAAATTATTTGTTCATGAATAACATTTCCATAATGGTGATGTTCCAAAGGTGACCTCTTTCCTTTTACAAATTTTGAGTTCCGGAACAATGTTTCCAGAATGGTGAGGTTCCAATGGTGACTACTTTTCTTTTCCAAATTTTGTGTTCATGACCAGTATTTTCAAATCGGTGATGTTCCAACTATTAACACTTTCCTTCCCCAAATTTGGTGTTAATGAATAGTGTTTCCATCTTCATATAGTTGATCCTATTTGATGCTTCTTTTGACGTAAAATTCATTTAATGCCTTATTTTAAAGATTTTAAAGCTGATTAAAATCCCATACATACTATATTAATTTCCCTAAATCTTGGGATGATTTTACTGGGTCAAACCATGTGGTTTAATACAATTCACTTTTAATAGAAAATACACAATATATTAAACCACTAAAACGTTAAATCTTTTAAGGTGAAAATATATATTCCTCCCTATATCTTCCTCCTTGTTATTGGATGTGAGACGCTTGATCCTTTAATTTCACCCCGTAGGAGTTGCAAAATCAAACATTCCTCCTTGGATTGGTTCCACTATGTTTTGATGCAACCAAGTAGTATCGATAAATCTGTGACAAAAGGTATGATATATCATCATTCTTTTGGGTTCATCTCCTTTTGTTTCTCCATTACCTTTTATGGATTGATATCTCTATTTTCCTAATGTTATTTTCTTCGTTGTTGGCTGATGGGGTGGTGTCTATCTATCCTTGGGTGGACATAGTTGTCACATGGGAGGAGATTGTATCCTGTTGTGTGGCTCGTTATCATATAAAAAATGAGATGAACTATTAAAGATAGTGGATTTGTTGCATCTATTTTCTTTTACATGCAACTATATAGTTAGTATGTCTTATCCCACTTGATCACAATTCAATTTACATAATAGATATTTGTACCAGATAAGTAAATTGATATCAATCACGTGTTATTACCTTTTTTTCAAGATAGTGTGATAACAATTATTTCTAGTTTAGATTTTTGTTAATGATGGAAATTGGCAAGGAACATCAAGCCGTAATAAATTGATAAATGTTTGGATAATGATAAAAAGTAATTTAAATGAATCTAGTTCTTGTTGTTGTAATTGGAAGGTAATAAAATTTGAGTAGTAAGCATGTTTAATTATTTGTGACAGCTTACTATTTAGGGTTCCCAAAGTTGGAACCTATGAATAATAAATCATTCAATCCAAGATGTATTAATGAACTGGTTGTTTTAAAAAAGTTTATTCCTTGTATAGTTCTATGTTTCCTTCTTTCTTGTTTAAGGTCCAAGATACCAATTAGTATGATTTTTTGTTTTCCTACTTCATGTTTTGTGATGTCAGCCTAGATCATTGTTCTGAAATGTGGGGGCAGGGAGGTCTATTGGTATGGGTAGTAGTTGACACCTAGAGTGGCGAGAATCATCGGTTTATGAATGTGTGTGTTGGGGAGGGAATCATAGATGACAGAACGGGTTGGATGTTAATGTTTTAATGCTTTCAGAGTCTTATTGTTTGTTTATTTGATTTAATTTCCCCACTTCTCATGGAAGCTATATTTAACTAACCACTTTCCAAAAAAGGGGTGAAGACACATGTGGTATGCCATGTGATTTCCGTGTTTAGCTTCTCTAGGTAGGATGTGTCAAATCTCTTACTCTAGGTAGCAAAGACTCGATGGGTAGTTCATCTACTAACTATGTTGATCCCCCTTGTTTTTATTATCATAGAATGATTTTATAGAATACAAGGGAATGCGGGAGAGTAGTGTTGTAAATAGTTTATTGAATAAATGATGATAACCCATGGTGATGGAATTTATAGGGTGAAATACTCAGGCTTTAATTTAATGGAACATGAAACATTAGGTGTGATGCTAATGAAATATAATGTGTAAATTGTTAATTTTATTTAATGTTTAGAGAATTAATTAATGTAAATTTCAAATGATAGAAAGGGAATAATGTAATTTAATAAATATCATTAAATGGTTTTGTGCATATTGGTCACATAGTCTTAAAAGTGGAAACCTAGAATCCGAGAGAGGTTAGATGCAGTTGAGTCTATGATTAGGTTATTCCCATAGTGTGGTTGTGAGATATAGTATACTCTTTACTTTTTGTGTTTCTATATGCTACTCCAACCCGTTAGTTAGTGAAACTGACATCCCAAGGATTCTGAGCCTGAGAGGGGTGTTTTCCCCAATATTCCTATGGTAGGATTGATGGTTGACTACCGCATTTGACCCTACTCTCTTCTCATGGTAGTTTCTTGTGCTCATAGGCATAGTGGTTAGTTTTCCCCATATATGTGTGTAGAGGGATATAATGGCTTGTGGTTATTAACACACATATATTCTTGATATTGATTCTTATAGGTTACTATAGGTGTAACGTGTATAGACTTTGTTGGCTTGTGGAACCTTACTCCGTTTATGGGCTATAATGGCTTGATGTTTAAAAAGCAACGTATGATACACATTATGCGCGCTATGGTGGCTCCCAAAAACAACCGGATTACTTTTCTTACGTGGATGGGGTGGTTTGGTTGCATCTGGTGCATGTTGTGGTGCTTCCCAGAGGTGTCTCTGGGAAAGCCTTATTGGATAGAGATTCTTAAGAAGTGCGACATTGGTGAAAAGTGGCAAACCAGAAGGGTAGTAGTAGTGAGGTAAAGTTGATATTATTTATCATATCATATACTCTTGGATTCATTACATATTGGGAGTATCCATTGTGAGGATGGGATGATAGTATAACTTTTTAGTGGACGAGTTAGTTTCACTTGTGGTTCACTATGGTTTAACATTCCTTCTTTACATTTTCAAGAGAGGCTCCGAGGAGGATCTTACTAACTATACATTTATACTAACCCTAGGTATACAAAATGTTTTCAGGTCAATTAGAGCAGGATGGAGGTTTGGTTGGTTACTATAATCTTGGGGTTACAGGAGTTGTTCGGGGTTGTGATCACTACCTTTTTCACTTTATTTTAGGTACATGCAGTTTTTCTCTTTCATTTGTTTAGTTTTTCATGTCATTACAGATAAGTACTTGGGATTTTAATTATTTTGTTTTCTGAGTTGGAGTTGGTTGGTTTCTGTCTTATCTCTCTCTTTCTCATGTGTTATATTAGATGGTAATTCCACCCATATGTGTGTTTACTATACCCTATATTTTAGTCACCAACCCGGGGTCTACTAGAGGCCAGATTTGGAGGTCATTATCTCCCTTCTCACATTTCTGTCCCAGGAGGGGTACACATTGATGGGAGGGTGTCATGACATAGTGGTATCATAGGTCTGGTTGAGGGATAAGATGTAGTTTGGAGTTAACCACATGTGAGGTTTAATGTGTTGGTAGGGAAACAGTGTCAGACAATTTTATCATGTTTTGAAGACATTGGAGACCAACAAAGACATAGGCATGTAGGCCCCCCTATGATATGATGTATGTACATTGAAGTTTTTAATTTCTACTAAGTGAGGTTATACTAGTTGCAGGGTAGATACCTAATAATGAATCATGCATCATTCTTCTTTTGTGCATGTGTTTAAATGGGTAGACCATGGGATATGTTAAACTAAATTTAATAAAATAAAATAAATAATTAATTAATGAAATTTTTTCTATATTATTGGTTATGAGCTCTAAATGTTTCGTATTTCTCTTGGTATGGCTCTTGGACGACGTCCTGAACCAGATCCCAAAGAAGATGTGCAGTAGGTTGTGCCAATAGATCAACGTTGAGTAGAGTTTGATAACGATGACACTTGGTGGAGGACCCTCGAAGAGTTTCGCACCAATGTCAGTAGAAGTATGACAGCTTCATTTCCGATTCACTCATAGAAGGCTGGTTGGAGGAGGTTGAGATAGGATTCAGTTCTATCTATGTTTTGAAATATCACCACGTTTTCTTGGTTGTGACAATGTTGTGTGGATTAGTGAGACAGTGGTGGTTCTTATTCCTTAGTGATCACGAGGATTTAGCGATCTCATAAGAGGAGAAATGAGACATGTTTAGAGTTAACTTTATTTCTCTAACCACAAGGGAATCCAGTCACAAGGAGCTTCGTATCCTTTGACTAGGGATCTTTAGTGGGAGTGTGTTTGGAATCTTTTTTAGGAACCTTTTACAATATGTTTTGGAACTTTTTCATGATGAGGAGGCCAGGGAGAGGCATTTTGAAGAAGCTTTATGTCCAGAGATCCAGCTCTAGGTCACCCCATTTATGGTGAAGACATATATTGATGTGCTAGAAAGGGAATAGGTTATCGAGAGGAAATTGGTTAGAACCAGTTCAACATGATAGGGGATTCGTCATGATTCTTCACGAAGTAGATATGTGCTCTGAGGTTCCCAATTTTCTGGAAAAAAGAATTCTTGTTTGGACGGGGGTATATCCCAGCACTCAGAATCTCATTTCATCAGGGTTAAAAGATCTCATGCATATGACAAGGGATCATGTGCTTTTTTTCATGTGGTGGTCAAGTTCATCAGCAGAGATAGTGTCCGACCATTTAGAGCAGTAATCATGCACCAGGTCTTCTGCTCCAAGTTCATCTATTGAGATAACTGCTGCCGAGGTAGTACCAGAATGTTGCAACAACTTTAAATCAGCAGAGGGTATATGAGGAAGGCATTGGACAACCCTACTATGATCCACATCCTTCAAGATCATAGCGCAACCATGGTGGTTGTCTTTATCAGGGACATAGATGCCATGGAGGAGGTCATGGTGAGCTTCATGCATTAGTGTTTCCAAATCCAGGCAACCCAGACATCATTTGAGATTCCATTTTTCATGTTTTCTACCTCGTTTTATGCCTTTTTGATTCAGTATAGAAACAATCCTTCACATCACCTACCCTTTTCCTGGATTTGGGACTTGAGGTAGAGAGGCTTCCAGTTCCCCTAATGTTGACTATGCCAGTTGGAGGTCGAGCTTACTTATTTGAAGTATGTAGAGATTGTGATATACTGCTGGGGAAGCACCTCCCATAGATAGATTTATTATGTTTACGAATACAACTATATGATATCATCCTCGTTATGTATTGGTTGAATTTAGTGTAGGATATTGTGTATTTCTTCAGGAAGCATGTTGTTTTCTATGATGTGGGGGGGGGGCAATGGTGTTCATTGGCGAGCGGGCCCCTCAGATGGTTTAGAGGCATGTTCCACCCTTATAATCCATAATGGATGAGAAAATTCTACATTCATCAGTGGTTTAGCAGTTGGTGTTTCATAAGGTCATAGAAGAGTACCCTGATGTCTTTCCAGAAGAGGTTGTAGCCTTACCCCCTCGACAAGAGATTGTGTTTGGGATCAAGCTATAGCCATGAGATTATTTTATCTCTATGACTCCATATATGATGGTATCTTCTGATTTATGATAGATATGTACAGAGATTGATGTTCTCTTACATTGTTGTTTTGTTCAGCCAAGTGTGTCACTGTGGGGTGCAATAGTTTTGTTCGTGAAGATGGTTGACGACAGGTTGCGATTGTGTGTCAATTATCATCACTTAAACAAAGTGACAGTGAACATTCTCTATCCTCATACCTGGATTGATGATTTATTCTATCCAAATAAGGGTTCAAGTTGGTTCTCAATGATTGATTCGTGTTTAGGATATCATCATATGCGTGTGAAGGATGAGGATATCCCAAAGACTGGTTTTTGTTATCGTCATGGGCATTATGAGTTCATTATAATGTTGTTCAGTGTGGCGAATGACTCATATGTGTTAATGGTATTGATGAATGTTGTGTTCTATGAGTTTCTAGAAACGTTTTTGTTGGTTTTCATCAACGACATCCTTGAGTAATCTACTTTTGAGGAGGAGCATGCAGAGCATCTCCATGCCATTTTGGGAGATCTTCATCTACATCAGCTGTTTGGGAAGTTGTCGAAGTGTGTGTTTCGGGCTCGAGAATTCCATTAATCAGGGAATGATGTGTCCAATTAGGGAGTATATGTGGATACAACAATGAGAGAAGCAGTTGTATCTTTCTATTCCCCCAAGATAGTGCCAGATGTGTGAAGTTTCCTTGGTCTCACAAGCTACTACAAGATGTTCGTAGCCGATTTATATCGAGTTATGACTCTTCTGACATATTTGACCAGAATGGGTCAGGATTTCATATAGACTAATCAGTCTGAGGAAGAGTTTGAGTATCTAAAAGGGAATTTTGTAATTGATCAAGGTCATTGTATTCCAGTTGATGAAGTTTAGGTTGATGTCTTCTATGATGCTTCACTTCTGGGGTTAGGCTGTGTCTGATGCCGCAATGATCAGTTGCTTGTTTTGGGTCTCAGTAGTTACATCCCAATGAACGTAACTATGCCACCCATGATCGATATTTGGAGGACCTGGTGTTTTCTCTATGGTTATAAAGTCATCTCCTCATTGGTGAGCGAATTGTGTTTTTCACCGATAAAAATATCCTAATGTATATTTTCTCCCAGCATGCTTTAATCATGAGATAATGTCGGTGGATGGAGTTCATACAAGAATATGAATTCAAAATATTTTATACACCTAGAATGGGGAATTTTGTAACTGATGTGCAAATAAGGATGTCACTTGGTGATGTAGTGCGTGAAACTGGTGATTCATGGAGAGTAATGGAAGAACCATCAGAATTAAATATTGATATGATAGAAGTTTGGGGTAGAGATTGTCTTTTTCATATGACGGTGCAGTCATCTCTAGTGTAGCAGGTGGAAGAGTACTAGTTGGGGGATCATTAGGTGGAGGTCTGTAAAGACCGAGTTATTTGTGGTGAGGCGCATGATGGTTGGTCTAAGGATGAAAAACCTCGAGTGTTGTATCATGGGAGGCTTTTTGTTCCATTAATAATGCACTAGATTGTGCATAGAGAGTCTCATAGTTCCCATTTAGCAGTGTATCCTTGTGTGAAAAAGATGTACCAACCCTTGGGGAACCAGTTTTGGTGGTCTGGGCTAAAGAGTGCAGTTGCGTAGTCTGTGTCTTGATGTTTGGTCTACCTGAAGGTGAAGGCCAAAAACGGTGTTCCTGGTGGTCTTTTCTAGTAGATAGATGTTCCTCAGTGGAAGTGGGAGGTCATATCAATGTACATTTTTACTGGTTTACCTCTATCTCTAGGAGGTCAAAATTTTATTTGGGTGGTAGTGGATTGTTTAACAAAATCATCCTAATTCATATCAATCAAAGAATGAAGCACAATGGAAATTTTTTCAAGGAAGTATCTGAAGAAGGTAGTGAAACATCATAGACTCCCAATGAGTCTCATTTTCGATCGAAATCCTAGTTTCACCTTTAGGGCATGGAGAGGTCTCCAACATTCTTTTGGTTCTTACATAAGCCTTATCACTGCTTTTCATCCTCAGACGGATGGTCAGACAGAGCGGACCATCGAGACACAAGAAGGCATGTACGCTCTTGTGTCATGGATTTTTGTGGTTCATGGATGAGGAACATACCCTTGGTGGAGTTATCTAAAAACAATTGTTCTCCACATCATAGATATGTAGCCTTTTTGAGCCTTATATAGTCGCCTATCAGTTCTTTTTTGTACTGTACTGGGGTCAGTGAGTCAGCAATTCTTGTACAGAAAATACTGTAGAATACAACAGAGATGTTTAAGGTGATTCATGAGAGGATGAAGACAACACAATATTGTCAGAAATCATATACCGATCAAAGGGGGAGACCCTCATAGATTGATGTTGGGGATCAAGTGCTTCTAAAGGTGACTACCCGTCATGGGAAGTGAATGTTTGTTCGCGGGAGTATGTTTTCTCCCCAGGTTTTTGGGCCTTTTGAGGTGTTACCTCATGATTGATTTGTGGCATATCGAGTATAAATTCCCCCAAAGATGAGCCAGATACATGATGTTTTGATGGATCATAGCTCCATCGTTATCTTAATGATGAATCTCCTGAAATCTATTGGGGAGAGATCAATTTTGATAATGATTAGACCTTTTAGGAGTGACCTGTGGTGATCAAAGACCATAAAGAGAAGGTGTTTCCTGTGTAATTTATCCCCTTGGTTCATGTCTTGTGGCAACATAGTGGCATGGATAAGAGTACCGGAGAACATGTCTCGCAGATACAATCATAGTACCCAGAGTTGTTTAATTTTTGAATCTTTTCATGTAACGATCTTCTCATTTGGTTGTAGAAATTTTGTGTTAATAATATGGATTTATATGGTGGATTCTTTTGGTTTTCTCTCTATTAAGAGGTATCTTGATGGGTGGTTGTTCGAGATTCTTTTCATTTTCATTTTAGGTTGGTTTTGAATACTCAAGGATGAGAATGTTTTAAGTGGTATATGATTTAATGGCCTAGACCTCTATGGTCTATTACATTGTGAAAATCTAGTGTCTGAGGGGTTCCGGGAGGACAAGGTGACTTATCCAAAACACATTTCTAATCTTCCAGTTATGTGAACTATGTCATCAGTAGCCTTCTATGAATAGTGCAACAGTATCCTTATGTGAACAGTGTCATTGGTAACCTTAGGTGAATAGTATAATGGTAGCCTTATGTGAATAGTTTAATTGTAGCCTTAGGTTAACAATGCAACGGTAGCCATATGTTAACAGTTTCATTGGAAGGCTTATGTGATTAGTGCCAATGGTGAGGTCTAACGGTAACCTCTCATTCCTTTACCAAATATTGAGTCTAGGAACAGTGTTTACAGAACGACGAGGTTCCAATAGTGACCACATTCTTTTTTCCAAATTTTTATTTCATTTACATTGTTCCCCAAATGGTGAAGTTCCAACAGTGACCTCTTTCCTTTGGCCAAATTTTGAGTTCATGAACATTGTTTTCAGAACGGTGAGGTTCCAATAGTGACATCTTTTCTTTTCAAAATACTGAGTTCATGAAAAGTGTTTCTAGAAGGGAAAGGTTACAATGGTGACCTCTTTCCTTTTCCAAATTTGGATTTCATGAACAGTGTTTCCAATTCATTGTGGTTCTAATGGTGACCTCTTTCCTTTTCCAAATTTTGAGTTCATGAACAATGTTTATAGAACGGTGAGGTTCCAACGGTTACCACATTCCATTTTAATTTTTTTTGTTAATTAACAATGTTTGCAGAATGGTGAGGTTCTAATGGTGACCACAATATTTTTCAAAATTGTGAGTTCATGAAAAGTACCCCAGAATGTTGAGGTTCCAAAGATGACCTCCTTCCTTTGCCAAATTTTGTGTTCGTGAACAACATTTCCAGAACAGTGAGATTCCAATGGTGACCAATTTTCTGTTGTCAAATTTTGACTTCATGAATACTATTTCTAGAATGGTGAGGTTCCATCTGTGAACTCTATCCATTTACAAATTTTGAATTCATGAACAATGATTCTTAAATGGTGAGGTTCCAATGGTGACCTCTTCCCTTTTCCAAATTTTGTGTTAGTGAACAATGTTTCCAGCTTCATACAAATTCACCCCTTTGATGTTTACTTTGATGTAAAATGCATTTAAAGACATGATTTAATGAATCTAAGGCCGATTCAAACATCATAACTCCTATATTAATTTCCATAAGGCTCAGTATGATTTTACATGGTCATATCACATGGTTTAATGCAATATCATTTTAATGGATAATCATGTGTTTCAGAAACCACTACTCTATTAAATCTTCTAAATGGACGATATATCATCCTCCCCAGTTCTTCCTCCTTGTTCTCGTCTCTAAGATGGGAGATCCTTGCATTCCCTCCCATTGGAGTTTAACAATCGATCATTCCTCCAATGATTTTTTCCACTCTGTTTTGATGAAACCATGCAGTATCGATCAATCATTGATATAAGGTATGATCTATCGTAATTATTTTGGGTTCATCACATTTTTTTTCTCCTTTCCCTTTTACAGAATGCATTCTCAATATTCTTAATGGTGTTTTCTTAGGTGTTGGATGATGTGGTGGTGTCTCTATATCCCTGGGTGGACATAGTTCTCACCAAGGAGGAGACCGTAACCCATTGTGTGGCTCGTTCTCATATAAAGAATGCCAACAAATATTTTAGGTAAGGGATTCATTTGTTATCTTTTTGTTTACTTGTAACTAAATATTAATCATAGTTTATCCCACTAGATCATAATGGAATTGACATAATAAATACTCAAACTTGAAAAATAAATTTTTATCAATTGTTTGATATTGCCTCTTGTTTTTCTAGATAGCGTGATATCTATTCTTTCTTGTTTAGATTTTCATTCATGATGGAAACTAGTAAATAATGTAAAGCTGTAATTAATTGATAATTGTCTGGATAATGATAAATAGGAATGTAAATGAATATGGTTCGTCTTGTTATCATTTGATGTAAATCAAATTTGTGTTGTATGAATGTTTAATTATTAGTGATAGCTAACAGTTTTGGTATCCCAATGTTGGATCCTAAGAATAATTAATTGTTTCATCCAATATGGATTAATGAACTGGTTTCTTGATATAAGATATTTCCATATAGGGTTCTGAGTTACCCTCTTTCTTGTTTAAGGGCCAAGAGCCCAATTGTTAGGATGTTTTTTTTCTGACTGATTGATTTGTGATGTGATCCTAGATGGCTGTTTTGATATGTGGGGGTAGGGAGGCTTATTGGTTTTGAGAGGAGATAACGCCTAGAGTGGAAAGATGCATCATTTTATGCATGTGGGTGTCATAGAAGACACTGTGGATGATGGATCAGGTTGGATGTGAATATTTTCATGCTAGATGATTCTTATTGGTTGTTTATTTTATTTACTTTCCCCACTTCTCAATGTAGTTGGATTTACATACCCTCCTTCCAAAAAGGGAAAAGACGCTCGGGTTATGCCACATGATTTTCCGCATATAGCTTCTCAAGGGAGGATGGGTCTACACTCTTTCCCTAGGCGGAAAAGAGATGAAGAGTAGTTCATCTACTCACCTTGTTGAGACCCCTTGTGTTTATTAGCATATAATGATTTTCTGTATTGCCCATGATATTTGGAAAGTAATGCATTAAATAATAAATTGAATAAATGATGTTAAACCATGCAGTTGGATCTTGTTGGGACATAATGCTAAGGTTTTAATTTAAAGGAACTATGAAATTTGGGATTAATGCTAATGATATATAATTTGGAAATTAATAATTATTAATTAATGTTCACAGAATTAATTAACGTGAATTTCAACTGATAAAAAGGGAATTAAGTAATGTAATAAATCTCATTAAATGGTTGTGTGCTTATAGTATACCATGTCTTATAAGTGATAGCCGGGAATCCGAGAGACTTTATCTACCGTTGAGTTTAATAATTTGTTAATCCCATAATTTTGTAGTAAGAAATAGAATATTATGTACTTTTTGTGTTTATATATGCTACTCCACCCAGTCAGTTATGGAATCTAACACCCCGGGGATTTTGAGCCCTGGGGGTGTTTTCCCCAACATTCCAGTTGGAGGATTGATGGATGACTCCCCCCCTTGGCCCCACTATCTTCTCTTGGTAGTTACTTCTGCTGGTAGGCACAGTGTTTGGTTTCACACTTATATTTGTGTAGTGATTTTTATTGGATTGTGGTTATTCACACACAAATATTCTAGATATAGTTTCCTATGGACTACTATAAGTGTAATGTGTATTGGATATGATGTCTTGAGTATATTTCATTGGTGTTTGAGCTATAATTGGCTGAGGTTTAGTAACTGACGTATAATACATGTTATGTGAGCTATGGTATCTCCCAAGAAACTACATGGTTTCTTTGCATATGTGGGTGTGGTGGGTTTGTTGCATGAGGGTCATGTTTTTGTGATTTTCTGAGGTGTATGTGGGAAAGCCTTTTTGAAGAGAGATTCTTAGGATGTGAAATATTGGGGAAAATCAGCTAACTAGTGAGGATGTAGTAGTGGGGTACCCTTAATATTATTTATTATATTATATACTATTGTATGTGTTACTTGGTGAAAGTAGCCATGATAAAGATGTGAACATATTATATATATTTAGGTGATGAATTAGTTTCTCTTGTGGTTCACTGTGCTTTAATATGCCTTCTTTAAATTTTCACAAGAGTCTCAAGGAAGGATCCTTATGAGTATTCTTTAATACTCACCCTTTATATAGAATTTTTTTTTCAGGTCACTTGAAGTAGGTTAGAGATCAGGCTGGTTACTACGAGCATCAGGTTGTAGGAGCTTCTCGGGCTGGTGGTCATTGCCTTTTTCACTTTCTATTGGGTAATTGTTGTTTTCCCCTTTCAGTTGTAATAGTCTTGCATGTCATTACATATTCATACTTCGGATTTCGTTTATTTTTTCTTCTGAATTAGAATTGGTTTTTGTGTCTTATATCTCTCTTTCGCATGTGTTATCTTAGTGACAAATTCCTCTCATTTGTGTGATTACTATACCCTCGGTGCTAGTCACCAACCCGGGGCCTACTGGAGTCGGGTTCGGGGGGTCATTATCACCCTTCTCACATTGTCGGCCCTGGGGGGGTACACTTTGGGGGGGGGGGGGGGTCGTGACAAATTGCATGCCTTTTATGGAAAAATATTATAATTAATTTAAGAGATTTGGGAAAATGTATTTAAAAAATTGTTCACATTTTTGAAATAACCAAATAAAAATAAATTTATGGTGATATTTTATTAATTTTACGATATAGTAAATTTTTTTTATGAATGTAAAATTATATATGTTTATATATTAAATGGTAGTACTTTTTGGGATATCATCAAAAAATTAAATTTGATATATAAAATTATTAAACTTATTTTATTAAAAATATATGATTTTATAATATTGATATCATAAAATAATAATTCATAAAATGAGAATTATAATTTTTTTGTGATAAATTTGAAAATCATTTTTAGTGTTAGCGTAGAGCTTACACATTGTTGGAACTATAAAATTTTGTATCCTAAAAAAAATTATATTGGGTTGACATATGACCCTTACAAAAAAAATTAATAACTATTCTATATTTTATATTATATTTATGGATTCAAACGAATTATAGAGTCATATAACAATTTCCTTCTCCAAATGATAATGCAATTCCTCTATAAGTCCAATAGTTTGAAAAATAACATCTCAAATTTTTTTTATGGTATATATGGTAGTTATAAAAAATATAGAAATAAATTAAATATATTTTCTTATAAAAATGTACTTATTTTCATGTTATAAATTTATTTATAACCTTTTAGGTCCATATTGGAAATATTATGTCAACTATTATATTTTATTTAATGAAAATTGAAACATGGAACACAACCATTTTTAATAAGTGTGATGTTTTTAATATGGTGTTATATATAAGATATTACTGATTATATATAATATTTTTAATATATTAAATTTATATTAACAACGGTATTTTATTTTAAATTTTTAGAGAAGAAATTATTTCCTTAAATGCTCATACTATGCTGATGCATTAATTATTTAATTAATAGATAAAACATTTTATTTATATTAAAAATAGGAAAATTAATAAAATTTGATATTTTTATGTTCATACATGAATTATGATTATTACCATTACATGAGTAGTATATTTTAATGTTTTTTGAAATTTTATATTTTTATAGTAATTGTAACGGATACTGTAAAAATTGTCAAAAATGAAATTTTATATGATAACTACTTTATAAAATTTATTAAAAATAATAAAAATATTACATGAGAACATATGGTATACTATATGCTCCAAAATGTAATCACTAGTGAATTTTTATCGTATTTGAATGTTTTATGTCTATATTAGATTTATTTTTTGACATATTTTGAGAAATTATAGGAGTTCCCCTCACATCTATTATAAAAGATTGACTCTTCTTCCCATTTCATCATACCTAAAATACTTTATTCATATCCATTCTCAATTAAATATCATTCTAGAATACCTAAAATCATTTATTGGCATTATTACTGATAGAACAATAACCTTTTATGGCTGGAGATATAAATCAAAGGCGGATTTCCAAATAAGAGGTATAGTATTTATCTCCATGTATTTGTTCTTCATATTTATAGAAAAAAAATTCTTCAAAAATTTTAAAATAAAATATAAGAAATCTTATATAAACATATATGATATTATTTTAATATAATCACAAAAATCCATCTCTAATTACAACAAAATGGGATTAAAATCCTCATTCATGTGTATGAAAGACTACCAAATTGTGAACAGAATTCTTTACATTTTTATAATCGCCTATCATGGTCTTGTATAATTATAGAATTAATGATTATATATTCTATTAATAAAATATATATCATTCTATAAATATAATATATCATTATTTCTCGTACCAATCCATGCTTAGAAAAATGATAAGGACATTTTTACATATGGGTTGACTACAACATTCGGAAAGTGATGTCAATCATTTATCACAACAACATAACACATATAATATATTTTAGTATATGTTAATATATAATATGATATAAAATATATTATCATAATTATATAAGTCTAATGTAATTATTAAATTTTTAAATAATTATTGTGGAAAAATGAAAATATCACTTATCTGTAAGTACAACCTATAGTCTCCATTATTATAACATAGTTCATTTTTCAGTACAATATTTAATGTAATTATTTAAAATTATAATTTAATTATAAAATCATAATTATGACATGATTATTATTTCTAATATGGTGATATAATGTATTTTTTTGTCCATAATCAACAAACCAATTTCATTTTGGACATACGAACTAAATATCATCAAAGACCCGAAATAAATAGAAGTAATTAAGTAATTTATATAACATAGTAATAAGTTAAATGAATGTAATATTAAACATATAAGAGGTCCTACGGAATGTAAATAATAAATATTTTTTTTATTCAAAGATATAAATAATGAGCGTGATGATTTAGTCTCAATGTAATGGACACTTTAACTATGAAAAAACATTCATACATTTTAAAGATTTATTATTCTATATATTTATCTCCCATGTACATGTTTTCAAAATAATTTTATATTAATGTTTCTATATGGTCATTTTTTAAACATATTTTTCTAATTTGGGTCAAATTTTATTCCCAAAGGTATATTTTATGGCTCTATGTAATGGACTATTAAAAAACAATATTTTAAAACTTCATTTTCCAAAAAACATAAGGATTGTTTTCTTTAGGTTATATTGAATGAGATTTTATCCCCACCGTCATGATTCCTCAATGTTTTGAATATTACATAACAATATTTCTAGTATATTTCAATGAAATAGTTTTCATTTTTTTGTGGAAGTTATTATTTTCAAATTACATATTTTCCTAAAAGAATGTGTTTTTGATGAAATCATTCAAATATTATTATTATGTTATTGTTCATGGGAATTTTTTAAGATAGTTTGTTCCGTTATATACCAAATATGTGTGGGTCAATAAAATCCTCCCTATTCATTGGTTATGAAAAATGATTATTATTTTTGTGTTTTCCAAATGTAATTTTGATGGTTCAATCCTTTTATAACTCTGAGGGTTCTGTAAAGTATAATTGTGAGGGGTATTTTATGTAAAACTGTTAGAGCTATTTAATTATATATGTATGGGTTACATGGTATATACTTGACCCCATATTCCAAGAGACGGTTCCTTAATTCATTAAATTGTTCTGGTTACAAGAAAATCATATCCAAATGGAATGAATTGATTAGTAGTTTTTTAAAAAAAGATGCATAAATATGTTCACCATTATAACTAGAATATAAATAAGATATAGAAATTCTATTGAAAACATCCATAACCCCTAGAATATGCCTTTATGTTATTAATAATATATATCTTCATGTCTTGAGAAAATGAATCATATGAAAGTGGTGAGCTCTAATTCATAGTAAGGGAATGTAATACAATTGTAGTTATCAAAAAGACAAATAACAAGCATGGTGAATAACTGAAAAAATGCTTTTAAAAATACACATGGTCATATTTTATTTGGAATAACGTGTGAATAAATATTTCCACAATAAAGAATAATAATAGGTATTATTCTAATCGAATAAACTCATAAAAGTTAAATTTCTAGTTTTGTAATGCGGGAATGAATAATTCCAGACATCATAACCATACTGTCAACGCCTCATTCAAATAAGATAAATAATTATTTTTAAGGGCTCGTGAGAAGATCATAGTTTGTATCATGGTACCTAAAAATGCATCGAGGGACTATAACAGAACACTCCCATCATATAATATGTCCAATTAATTCCTTATATGAAAATGTATAAACATACGAAACATACACATTCGTATTGAAACTAACATATTAAATGTAAAAAAACATTTCCTAAACATTAAGAATAAACACTCACCAGAGGGCGTAAATCTATGAATGGTTTTAAGATCATAGACACACATTCAAACTAATCATAATAAATTAAATTATATATAGTAGAATGATTAAAAAAATTTTAATCCCAATAATAAATATGAATGAATATGTGTGTTGAAATAGATGAAGAAACTCCTATAAAATCATCGAGTAATTATTGAGATAAATACACTATTACTTTGAAATGTATAGTTCATTTTGAAATAAATTGTATAAAAATATATGTTATGTAATATTAAATTTTCGAAATAAAGGTTTTTTTATTTTATAATGATAATGGTTTCTAAAAAAACATATTATAGAGTTCCCTTGGAAATAGGTAAGAATTTGAGAAACTCCATTGAATCAGGACGATTTTTCACAAACATGTTTTGAAAGATTTATTTAAAACATATGACTCCCCATAAATAAATGTAGGATTATGGTTGGCACACATATATAAAAGAGTCACACAAAATTTAGGGGGAGTATATAGGAATAAATATGAAATTAATTGAGGTAAGTAGAGAATAATATTAACCTAGATGAAAATTGAGGTTTGAGTAGAAAACAGTTACCTTAAGTGTGATGGTGTTCTTCACTTGATAATAGTGAATGGGATAGAAAAAATAAATTCATTATATAATATGTATATTACCTCTTAATTATTTAGTTTATTTATAATATCCTTATTATGTTCATTCATGGCCTTCTAGATGGGTTTAAGAGGGTCAATTTTGTAATCTCAGAGCATTTTCTTCCATGGTAATGAGGACTTATTTACTTATATACATGTAAGTATAAAAATTTATTATGAGAATGGTTGACCAGTATAGATGTTTTTTTATTTTATTTTATCAACTAGATTATTTAATGGTTATAAAAATCATGTGGTTATTACCTGTGAATATGAATAATTCTATAAAACATTAATGTAACTTATATGGGTTAATTGGTGGTTTTTTTCTCAACATACACATTTTAATTTATAATTTAATAAAATGTGTATAAAAATATTCCCAAACATTAAATAAGTTATAATCAATATAATATAGTCTGGTATAGACATAAAAATGATTTCATGGCCAAAAATTAATATTGTAATTGAAATAAAAAACTTTCCATCCTTGAATGTGATAAATTAACACATCTTAGATAGTGCTTTCATTTTTAGTATTAATGTATGGGGAAAAGAGATGATTATTATTTATTCAATTTTCAAAACGATATTTATATTCATTTAATGTACTATAGTTATCATAACATTTCAATAAATGAGGTGGGGAATAAAAAACTAAATAATGGAACTTGAAATAAATGAAAGGAAAAGGGGAATTTACCTGATGAAGTTATCTTTATCGAGAGCCTATTTAGGGGATATGTTTTGGTATTTTTATGATAAAAAGGTATATTGGATGTGGGTCAGATGCTTCGGAATAGATTTTAACAGAATTTTGAAAATGAACAAGGCTTGAGATTATTAAAGAGAATAAGGTGTGAGGGGGGGTTTATAGTGGTGGAAAGGGGTGATTTTTAATAATCATATTCATTATATTATTATTTCAAAAATGAAAACCAATCATGTTTATTCATTTAAACCATAATATTAATAAATGAACATGTGTTTTAACCAATTGTGATTACATTATCCATGATTATAAGAATAATGAATTCAACTGATATTGTCTATATATGGAAAATTACCATATTTTTATATTGATTAGAAATTTGAGTATTACTGAAAAAAGCCTTTAAATCACCTGAAAAATATTTTGATTTTAAGAATTCAGAAATGAAATATATTTTAATGAAAATAATTTTCTAAATATGATTAATTTTATTTTTAAATAAAATTATTTTTTATTCAATAAAATATAATTTTTAAAATATAATTCTTTTATATGACATTGAAAAATTAATAAATATTTCATTATATTATAACCTTAAAGAAAAAAATAATAATAATACTCACTATTCATAACGTTCATAATAATATTCATAATACTATTTATAATGGTATGTTACAATTCACAAAAAAATAAGTTTTTCTTTTCTAACTCGAAATATCCTTCTGAACACAACCATGTATGTCATTTTTTCGAAATTGAAATCTTAGAGGAGGAAAAATTATGTTTAATAGCCTGGATATAATAATGTGGCCTTTTTAGAGACATAGTTTTTCAATAGTTAAATTATAAATTTATGTATAAATCCTTTGGGTGTTACATTATCCAACCATTACAGAACATTCACACACAAAATTACAAGAATGTTACCTCGCAAAAATATTTGGTTTGTTTTTCATCTTAAGCTCCTCAGGATCCCATGTTGCTTCTCCAATTAAATTATTTTTCCAAAGTAACTTTACCAATAATGTCGTTGTGTTTCTCAACACTTGATTATTATTATCAAGAATTCAGATAGTCTCTTCATATTAAGATATGTCAATGTTATAATTCAATACCATGTGAAGTGAGGACATGCGTTCGGTCAGGAATGTAATGTCTCCTAAAAAATACATGGAACATATTTTTTACACTAGATACACTAGGTGTTATTTCAAAATGTAATGCCACAACACCAAGTATCTTTAAAATTTCAAAAGGGCTAATGTACCTCGGTTTTAGTTTCCCTTTCCTCCAAAATCTAATAATAACCATTCATAGAGATACTTTTATGAAAACATGTTATCCCACGTTAAATTTCAAATCATCCATTAATTATTAGTATATTCCTTTTTCTTATAGTTTTGGACAAACCAGTGAAAACATCCATGGTGATGTTATCCCATTCCATGTAGGAAAAGGTAGAGGTATCATGACTCTATTAAGAATTTTTTCATTTGGCATTCACTTGTTGAAAAAGTAAACATATTAAATCCTAATTAGAAATTCCCCACTTCATATTGAAACACCATAAATGTTCCTTAAAATATCTATACATTTTAGAACTACCAGGTTGTATAAATAAATAAAAGTTATGAGCATCATCTATTGACTACTTATTCATCTCATGTATAGTGGGAACACATACACTCTTCCCAAATTATATAATTTTGTATTCACACATAAAGTCAACGAGATACCCATCTCTCACAAAATTAATCCAATTTTGAAAGTTATCATGATTAGGATGTGAGTTTTTAATCCTTTATAATAATGATTGTTAGGAAAAATTTTGAAAAATAAGGATCTTGGACCTTTTTTGATAATTATTAGATCTATCTTTACCAGATCCATAAAATCATGACCCCTTCCAATAATAATTTTCTATTGAGATCCTTGATCCTTCCTACTTAATGCATATACAAAAATATTTTCCTTCCCATGTTATAGGGTTTTGAACAATAATAATACTTGAGTAGTTTAATCCATCCCATTTTCCTCTTATTAAGTTCATTCTATGTGAAGATATATTTTAAACTCTTGTGATCTGTATATATCTCACACCTATCTCCAAAGAGATATTGTATCCATATATTCATCACAATGATTATATATGCCCACTCAAGATCATGAGTTGGTTAATTCTATTCATGAATTTATATCTACCTGGATACACAGTAAATAACTCTATCAATCTTCATAAGGACACAACCAATTACTTTATTTGATGCACCACTATAGATCACAAATACACCATTCAATGATGATAGAGATAGGATTTTATCATTCAATAAAATATTCTTAAAAAATTAAAAACATTCCGGACATTATATTTTCCATACAAACATAACCACTTTTCAAGTAATATTGGTTAACAAGACGGCTAAATGGGATAAATTCTGAATGAAGCACCCATAAAAACATTCCAAACCAATAAAACTATGTATCTCAGTTATGTTCCTAACTATAGGCCATTCCTAGACAACCATTTTCTTTTTACGATCAATTGATATTCCATCTTGAGAGACTAAATGTCCATGAAAATAATCTGATTTAAACCACAAATCAAACTTCCCAAACGTCCCATATAATTCATTTCTTCTAAGAGTCTGCATAATAGTGCACAATTTATTTTCATGGACTTCATCATTTTTGGAGAATACAAAGCTATCATAAATAAATACCATCCAAAATACATAAATATATTCCTTGAATACTATATTCATTAGATCTATTAAAGTAGTGGGTGAATTAGTCATTCCAAAAGGCATTACTGTAACCTTGTAATTCCCATACCTAGTTAAATATCATGTCTTTGTAATATCTCCCTTACTCCCTCACAATTGATGATATCCAAATCGAGATTCTATCATTAAATTTTTTTGGGATCCATGAAGCTGACAAAATAAATAATCAATGCATGGTATGCAATATTTTTTCTCTATTGTTATATCATTGATCTATATGTAGTCAACGCACAACCTCGAATATCCCCCTTTCCTATTAATGAGAAGTACGTTCACTCCACATGGAGTTACAACAAGGAGAATATATCCATAATTAATCAATTCCTCTTGTATTTTCACGAGTTATATTAATTCCATAGTGGCCATTCAATAATTTCTCAATGATATAGGCCTTAAAAAAGGAATTAAATCAGTAGGTAACTCAACTTCCCACTTTGAAGGATTTATAGGTAAATCCTATGAAAAAATCAATATATTAATTCAAAATAGGTACATCCTCAAATTGAATACTCCTTTATTCACTCATATATATTTAGTTCTTATAATCAAAAATAATTTCAATAAGTAGAGCCACTAGGGATGGATATAGAAAACAAATAGATGGTTATATTTTATTTCTAAAGATATGGGATTCTACATCATTCTAAAAAATTGTAACATTTTTTTTGTAATATATTATTTCATCATGATTATAAATTTAATCCATACAGATAAATATTTCAAATTCTGTCATTTTTTGATATTGAAATTATCAGATAAAGCTCACTGAAAAGCTATAATGGGGACTATATGACTCATGTTTGTTGAAATGAAACTTCCCTTAAGATCTTTCACTGAAAACATACTTATTAAATAAATTTGGAAATATTAATTTTCATGAAAAAATGGGAGTATAAAAAATAATTTAATGATACATAATGAAAAAAATAATTGCCTATGATTTAGAAAACAATTAATGTACCTACCACTATATCTTTAAGAACATCAATATCAGAAGTTGTGTTCGCATAAGCTTGGACTTTATCCCTTTTCCTTCTTTTGGGAAAGCTTCCTTGACCCCTTAGAAAATCATTTCCACAATTTCTCCTCTCATTGAAATTGTAGCATGGAACATTGGTATCTTCCTTATTCACCTTACAATCAAAGTATAGTTGGAGATTTTATACACACTTGTAACAAACTCCCATACATGTCAGGAAAGTACCAATGTTTCTCTTACCACAATTATAATGAGATGGAAGGACAACTCTTCCCTTCTACCCAATTTCTTAATTTCCTTTTCCAATGTTTTCAGCAACCCTCTTATTCTCTTACATTCCCACAATATCACAAGACTTAGATAATTCCCTCAATATCATCAGACTATATCTTCATATGATGATAAACTTTGGGAGACTGTATCTCTTCAAAATAATGGTTTAAAAAAAATAAAATAATACATCTATCATACACCATGGATAATATATGTAGTTTGTGACAAGTCGTGTTAACCTTGAGAAGTTATATTCATACCTTGTAATATTCTCCTCCACTTTTTTCCCCAGATTCAGAAACCGCCCTTCCATATTTGTTCACTGTTCATAAGGGAAGTGTTTTTATAATATGATTTCCTTAAAATCCATCCATTACATTTATTCTATTTCTTCCTCCTATATTGTATTTTGAATTAAATACTACCATTGATCTGCATCTCTCGATAGACAATAAACATCCATGACAACCTTCTCTATTTCGTTACATCACAAAGTTAATAATATCTTTAATGAACACATAAACTAATCCAATATGAATAGGTTTGTAGTACATTTAAATGAAATAGGTTATTGTCACATTCACCATCAAACTTTGATCATCTATAATAGGGATCAGGATACTCTACACGGGTAAGGTTATTAGTCATAACCTGAGCCAGCTGTCCAGGTATAGTTATATCTATATCAACACCAGTTGTAGAACTAGAGACAACATCATTATCATTCATAGAAGGGAAATAACTACATGAGACATTCACATTCATGCAGTTTCCATTCCTTCCAATATGAACAATTTCTAAATAATGAAATTCAATACATCATGTTATGAATCATAATGTATAATATCAAAGTTCAAAAATACGTAGAATATATTGAAATCATATTCATTGATAATATCATAATAATTATAAATTTTTCCATTGGGGAAATATTTTAATTTAATTCCTTTATAATGTATTTTTATGAAAATATGAATTATCTTATGAATATCCCAAAGGAGTGACAAAACATAAACACATTAAGCCCCGTTTTTGTGTACCGAGATACCCAGATCATGCTCGAAAATAATTTTCATATTTGGTATACCCTGGTAGATATGTTCCAGAACCAGGACCACTTGTAGTATCCAAACATGGATGTATTTCCTAGAAATATCCCCATAATCTATTTCCAACCAAAACTCTAGGAAAATCTTGTACATTTATCCTCAATGATTACCTTATTGTTGTGTAAACTAATATACATTTTCTAAATATAGTTTACATTTTTTTCTACAAAACCTCCTTTGATACAATAAGTAAGGGCCTGATCCTAGTTTCTCTAAGCTGGTACCTTAATTCAATATAGTTGGCATGATTCCATGAAACATTTATCCTAATAGAATGAATAGATTAGTAGTTATGGAAAACCAGATAGATACAGATGTTCAAAATTAAAACTTGAAAATAAATACAATATATAATTTCCTTTGAAAACAACCATTACCCCATGTTTATCCACACATGTCATTCATAATATACCTCTTCATATCTCAGGTAAAAGAAACATAAAAAAGGGGTCAGATCATATGCACAATAAGGGTAAGTATTCTAGAGGATGTGATAAAAACATAAACACTAGGCATGGTGAATAACTAAAAACATATTACATTAAATATGAACCTAAAATAATTATGTTATTAATAAGGGATGAGTAAATAATATAATAATAAATCATAATCAATGGTATTCTACTATTCAAATAACCTCATGAATTTTTAATTACCTATTTCATAATGATGGAATGAATAATGATGCATATCATAACCATAGCATCAAAGACCTCATTCCAAAACCATAAATAACCATTTTAAGGCCACATTACGATAAAAAAGTTAGTCTCATTAGAACTATTGATGCATCGAGGTGCAATAGTGGGCCATACCCATCAAAGATGAAGTCCAATGAATTTTCTCATATGAATGATAAAAAACATAATAAATATAAGAACTCATTTCTTAATTTATGTTATGGATCTTGTTTTTGGGATATTTTTTGGGAAAGGGAAGAAAATATGAATTTAATATGTAAACAATATGTACTTATGAGTACCGGTCGTGTACCTAGCTTGTTGCATTCAACCGTGTTCTAATCATGAAACGACCAAGTACATGGTTGTGTGGTGACCTGTCATACCAACATAGGAAATGGGAGAGTTGAGGATACTAAAAGACATGTGAAATTAATAAACACACCAAGTACTATTATTTTGTATTTAATATATCAGAGTGGGGTTATGTCTCATGTTCGAAAACACATTATTCTACCAGTTTTTTGTATTGAGTGCTCTAAAATGATAGTTGAAGTTCGATCTCCTGATTCTCCATCTGAGCTCTGATCAAGACACTATTGGGTGAATTGGAATCTAACCAGTGAGTTCTCAAACCTTCAGGATCATTTCTTCCTAATTTGTTCTCTGTTTTTAGTTATTCATGGATGTATGTTTTTTCACCATTTTGTAGATCTATTCTGATCTAGTATAATTCAATGGCATGTGTTCATATATATCGATTGTATGACATCGAGGTATGTGGTTTTAATATATGTTGTTTTTTCTTTAGATTATCATTTAAAAATGTTCCGTATAGCCAAATTTAGGGTATTTCATGATTTTTGAATTAAACCCAGTACATACCTACTTTTGATGATTTATTTTGACAAAGGGTTGTGGTTTTTTTGTAAGGTTAGATAATATTTCTAATGGACACCCAATGGGTACATCTCCCATTGAATTATTTTTATGGTCGTTTGGTATAGGTTTCCATTGAGGCATACATTTTTTTACATTACTTATGTTTTCGGATGGAGTTTAAATTATTATATGAAATTCCAGGGACATGAATTGGGAATGTTTGGCAGTGTAGTGGTTTTAAATACCATGAGTTTCATTGATATAAGAAGTACACAATTTATCCAATAGAATATGAGAGATTGGGATTTCAACAACTAAGGGGGAAATATATTATTTATATGTAATTTGTTTTTCCAATGGACAATGAGATCCATGGACTAGGATGATTGAGAAGACATCAATATTATTTACACTAGACTGTGAGATCCTTGGTGTAGAACTATGAAAAAGGGGTTGGAAAGTACAATAATTCCAAAAGGGTCTTTATTTACTATGTAATGTTATGTGGGACCAAAGGGGTTAGACTAGGTGAGCTTTTCTAGAGGGTATTTTGTGAATCATTGAATGATTGTGACATGTCTTCCATGAAAAAGTAAAAACATGGATTCAGTCTTACCTAATTGTTTATATGGTCTTATGAGACGTCTATCATGGTTAATTAAAATTGGGGATATATAGATTAGGGTGTATCCTAGGGTTACATGATTCAATGGATGAATAATTAATGTAAAATGAATGTAATTAAAAACTTTAGGATTGTTCACTTTTGAGTACTTTCAAGTTTATTTCTCCATTTTTGCATATTACCTACAATTTATATTCACTAATATTTAAGAACTTATCTTTTTGTGGATGCCTACTATGATTTGTCTCACACCCTATTTGTGTCATGTTTGTGGACCCAACCAAATTATATGATTACACGAATAAATAATTGAAAGCGGCCTCCTGCATTATGTATGTGATTATTTTTGGATAAGATTTAATCCAAATAATCAGATATATTAGGTCACATAATCCTCAATCATAATTTTAATATATATCTCAAAATCACATAAATGAATCAAAACGTATAATACCATATTTTTAAACAAAAACATAATATCCATGATATGATAATAATTTAAAAAAACAATTATAATATACATAAATCAATAATAAAATCATAAATTCTTCCTATATATAATTCATCCATTATTCCTCGAATAAAATATCATATAATTTTATTTAACATAATTATATAGGGGTCCCAAAATAGAGAACATCATCTAAAAATATTATCCACATAATCAAAAATTAATATTCCAAAACCCTGGTTATCTATTCGATAATTCATATATTACAGAAGGGAATATAACTTTTATTCATCATATCACTCAACATAAAATAATTTTTCAGAGTAACTATGGATTTAAGAAGGATAGTGGTATATTATGAACCATTATCCCCATATAGTTTTTAGTTCAATCCCCATAGACTTGAAAAATGTGATTAGATATTCCCATATTATGGGTATTTTTTTAGAAAATTTTAATAATTTAATTAATATTAAAAATAAAAATATCATGGAACATATGAAAATTAATTTAAAATATTAAAAAATACTAAATGTTTTAAACATATATGTTATTAAAAACCTATAATTTTCCATAAAAAAATACAATAACCCTTAATTAACTAAAAAATAAATGACTCCAAAAATATCATCAGTCACATTAAAATTTCATTACCTAAATTGTCAAATTGATTTTCTAGGACATTTAACATATGAACAAAATCATTATTATAATCATGTGATGATATTTATAATAGTAGAGAAATGCTCACAACATAATATCCTAATCTCTAAATTTTTACCAACTTATTATATAAACATTAAAGATTGGACCATAATCCATAAATATTAGAGATTATAAAATTGTTATAATTTTCTTAAATTTTCAGGCAAATTTTTGGATTTATTGTTCCTGAATTATGGAATGTTATTTCATTTTAACCTATATAATGTAAGTGGAATTATATACAAGGATTCAATTTTCTCACAAAATACCAATTAAAATAAAACATGGATTCTTTTCATGATAAAATTCCCAAATTTCAAAATAAAATATTACTTTTCTACAAGAATGATTAAACCTATTTAAATACATTATCATATAATGGGATATGAAAAATATCATCAAGAAATAATATAATTAGAAAAAAATGAAACTATTAGACAATGGGACGTAAAAAACTACTCTTATTCAAAATAACATTTGGCCTCATAATATGAATTCTATAAATTAATAAAAAAAATCAATAAACAATATTCCACAAACCCAAAATTATGAAATATTAAGTAAAATAATGACGAAATCTAGAGGATTATTTTAAAACATGATAAACTCATGAGAACATTTTCCCAAATTTATACTTTTCACCCTTCAAAAGTTACCGAAAATAAATAACATAAAATGTGAAAATATGATATTTCTATAAAAAATAGTATGAATTAAAGAATCATATATGTAATATATGGAATAATTTTATTATCCTAAATAATTATAATCACTATAAAACCCTAAAGATTTATTATTAAATTTAATATTTAATTTATGAAGCATTGAGTCTCTAAAAACACGACATTGTTATCACCTAGATAGAAAACATAATATTTCCACATATATGATTTTAATTACTAAAAAATAACAAACGTTGTTGCGTTCTGGGTGATACTTATAGTCTGATATGAAAAATAAATTTTTTGGTGAATTTTAACTTACCCTTATGAATAGTAATATAACCCTTATGAATAGTATATCATAATAATAATTTATTGTTAAATGTTATAATATAATGAGACTATGATTCATTTTTCAAAGTGATATATAATGAATTATAGTTTTAATTTTTTTTACTTTATGATTAAATTATTGAATTACTTTAGAATTAAATTAATCGTATTTAGAAAATTATTTTCAAAAAATGATCTTCATTTTTTCATTCTATAAATCAAAAAATGGTTTGGGTGAATATTTGGAACTTTTTTTGAAAGACTCAAAATTTTGATGAATATTACAATATAGTAATTTACCTTATATATGCATTATCAGTTAATTTCACTATTCATTTCATCATGGATGATGAATGAAAACATGGTTTAAACTCACATGGACTTATTACTATTATGGGTCCCATGATTCGAAACAATTGGATTCCTTGAGGGAAATAATAAAATAACGTATAAGATATTCAAAAGACACCCATCTCTTCCACAATAACCCCCCCCCCCAGAGACAGACACACTCCCTCTTCTCTTCACTCCTCTAAAACACTACGTGTTTTCAAAATTCTGCTCAAATATCCTCCCAAACTCCTCTTTGAAGTCGAGTACCATTTGGTCTCATAAAAATGACACAACAAATATGCTCATGAGGTTCTCATGGAAGATAACATCGAAAGGTAAATTCATCATTTCATTTATTTTATTTCGAGTTCCTTCTTTTCTTTTACTTTCCTCTCCCCCTTTAAAAAATATAATATGACAAAAATATTACCATAAATGTACTATAATTGTGTTTTGGGAATCTAATAAATAATCATTATCTCTCCTTTCAGTATTTTTAATACTAGAAATGAAAACACCATTCGAGATGTGTTAATTTATCACATTAAAGGAAGAAGGGTTTCAAATTTAAATTTCCCTCTTTAATAATGGTCATAAAACTATTTTGAAGGTGAACCTATCTATAATATAGGTATTATAACTTATACAAGGTTCTGTAGACTTATTGTAAACATGATATTAATTTATTTATCTGAATGAGAACATTGTGATAAATGTATTTGTTAACATTAAGAATATTACGTGGTTATATATTTATTTTGGTTATTGGGAGTGAAGATGAATCATTATATAAAATAGTAATTATAATTATTTGGATTAATTGGTGGGTTTTTATCACAACGTACTCATTCTGATAAATAAATTAATATCATGTTTACAATAAGTCTATAGAACCTTTTATAAGTTATACTTCCTATATTATAGATAGGTTCACCTTAAAAATTGGTTTTATGACTATAATTAAAGAGGGAAATTGAAATTTGAAACCCTTCTTCCTTGAAAATGATAAATTAACAAATCTTGGATGGTGTTTTCATTTATAATATTAAAAATACTAAAAACAGAGATAATGATGATTTATTAGATTCTCATAACACATTTATAGTACATTTATGGTAATGTTGTTGTCATGAAATTTGTTTTAAAGGGGGGATAGGATAGTAAAAGAAATAAATGAACTCGAAATAAAATAAATGAACTCAAAATAAAATAAATGAAGTGATGAATTTACCTTTTGATGTTATCTGCCATGAGAACCTCGTTAGCAGAGAGGTTGTGGAATTTTTATGAGACCAAATGGTACTCGACATCGAGGAGGAGTTTGGGAGGATATTTGAGAAGAACATTGAAAACACACAGTGTTTTAGAAGAGTGAAGAGAATAGGGAGTGTGTGTGACTATGGGGGGGGGGGTTATTGTGGAAGAGATGGGTGTCTTTGGAATATCTTATACCTTATTTTATTATTTCCCTTAAGGAATCCAATAGTTTTGATTCATGGGACCCATAATAGTAATAAGTTCATGTGAGTTCAAACCATGTTTTCATACATCATCCATGATGCAATGAATAGTGAAATCAACTGATAATACATATATAAGGTAAATTACTGTATTGTAATATTCATCAATATTTTGAGTCTTTCAAAAAAATTCCAAAAATTCAACCAAATGATTTTTTGATGTATAGAATGAAAAAATGAATATAATTTTTTTGAAAATAATTTTCTAAATACGATTAATTAAATTATAATTTAATTCAATAATTTAATCATAATTTAAAAACTTTAAAACTATAATTGTAACACCCCAGGATTTCATAGTGTGTTATTTCTTAAAAAATAATTCAATAACTTGCACTACACGCAACACCGAGTTAAATCACACCATGACGTACAAAAAAAGCCATTAAAAGAGGTCATGAATAGTATTAACTACATTTTGAACTTTATATAATCCTTATAATTTTAGAATCCCTATTATGAGTTTCATAGTCATAATGCAAGAACAGATTCATTTCCAGTATTGCACTTTTATGAACTTTTAATAGTGAAACCTTTTTAAATAAAATATTTTAAACTATCTGAATAAATTGGGACATCAAAAAAAATTTAAAATGAAACATCCCAAGCTTCCACGGTACACTTTCCTTTGAATAAAATAGTAGCGTGTGTTGTACGCAACCTTGAGTTTCAACACACGCCACAACCAATCAAACTAGCCGTTATGAATAGTAATACCTAAATTTTTAAATTATATATATTTTATATTTTAAAATGGACTTCATTTTTGTATTCGGAATATCGAATTTAGCCTAAGGTGAAATTTTGGTACTTTTCGGATAACTTTCATATTTTGATGAATAGTGAAAATTACTAAATTCTAATTAAAAACAACTTTTTTAATCAAAATAATTAATAGTGATAAATTGTGAATTTGAGTGGTTTTAAAGTATATTTATAATATATTTTTACCATTTAATATAATGTTGGTCATTGGACATGATTTTACAATTAAACCGAACATAAACAAGTGTCAATCTTTTGATAGTTATTATCTCTTAAAAACACGGTTTTTGTTTTGACATCGGGAATTAATTTTAAATTAATTTCTGCCCCTTATGTGTTTTGAATTTAGAAAAATGGATTCCATATTTTGAATCAGGATGTCCAAATTGTGTAAATGGGTAACTTTTATTTTTAGACATTTTGAATAATTACTGTGGTAAATATTTTATTTACCATGGTTAAGGGTAAATCCGGTAAATAAGGGTTAACAAAATAATATTATAATAATACAAAATTACCCTAAAACGTGTCCTAACCTTATTGGTGGACACATACCCGACCATGAGCATCCTTGGGTCGATTTGGGGACCCCTTGGAGCCACTTGTATGTGGTAGGGACACATTATATTAATAAAGTTAAAATAAAAATAAAAATGGCATAAGATTACATCTTTTAGAAAAACAAATTTTACAAAGGGTTATACATGTTGGATTTTCGATTATAAATATTCATTAGAAATCTAAAAGGATGTCCTACATAATGATATTTTATTTATAATTTTTAGACATCAAATAAGTTAAATTATTAATGACACAATAATGATGCAATGTTTACCTCATTAATAAATCATTTAAATAAATAAGATTATAATGATTAAAATATTATCTAAAACCTGTCCAATTATTATTGGTTGATGTTATTTAGAAAATGAGTCATCTTATCTTCGACCTCAATGATTTTTGGACCATTATAAACCGAATATAATTATATTATAAAGTAATACTTTCACTCTTTCCTAAAGAGCCCCTCCTCTCCCTTATAAAAGGAGACCACTTATACTCATTCCTCACACCTCTCAAGCCACTTGGCTCGTCCAAACCCTGCCCAAATAAGCTCCCCACATCCCTATCCTCCTCCTTGAAGCTTTCCCTTAGGAAGAAAGCATTTCAATAAGTCCTTTGGTTCCAACCAAAGTGAGTTACCTAAATTAAAGGTAACGATTTCTCTTAAATTATTTTCATTTATTTTGCTTCTCCAACCCCCAAACTCTTTTTATTTCCTTTCTTTTGTAACAAAACCAGTATCCACAATATACTAGGATGTTGTTATAAGAAGTATTCAAACTACACATACACACAAATCCATCTAATGGATGATGAACATAATGTTTCTGTGGATGGAAAACTAACGCCTCACGAAACGATGATTGTTCAAATACATCTTACCGCCTCTCATGGTGGCCATTATGATGGCACTGTAATTAAATATGATATTAATGATATATATTTTATATATAAGTTTCTGTAATTCCATTTTATTTCATATCATTATTCGTTTCATGTTGTATATACATACAATAATTTCATTTGAGGAAGTGCGGACTACCGCCCCCTTAAAATGATATGACTCATTCATACCACACATGGAATGTCTAAAGGATGGTGTTAATGAACTTAAGTATCATATATAAAATATTATATTATACTGTAATAGTAATATACCTATGTATCATTTGGATTCGATTCTTTTAAAATAAAAATTAAATGGAAGTAGCGTTCGTGCGTACGTACGGACTACCGTCTCCACGAATGCGATGAGATTCATTCTCCATCGTATCCATTCAAGTCATATTATCATTTTAGGGTTAAAAATAGTGTTAATATCATTCAGATTATGAATAAGATATAATCTATCCATTACAAACCTGTCTTACGCAACCAAACATTTAAGAATAACGAATCGATTATCACCCGAAACGACGATAATACTAAGATATTATTAATAAAGCAATGTTAAAAGATCATATATGATATCATATTAATGTATACGATTCTTAGATAATTTAATAACAATTATTTCACCATTATACAGGATGTTAACCTACCCCAACAAAGGAAAAGTACGAGGTAATGAATTTTCTTATCTCACATTCAATTCCGTGAGATTTCCATTGTTCACCACTAAATTATTGAAAGTGGTGTATTGTGTACTGCCATTTGATATATATTATCATGATTCTCTTTATATTAATTTTATTCTATAAATCATTTGGTGGTTATTAAATTTTGGCCATACGACTCGGTTGATTAACGTGGTAAGGGGTTTTCATCTCACTCTTTATTTCCGTGAGATTCATGCCATATTTCCACTATTATCTTTTGTGTGGTGTATGTACTGCCCATAATTGTATTCTTTGTGTAATACAATTTACCTTATGTGTATTTACATTTTCATTGTATGATACCTCTTTCATGGGTTGTATGTTTCATAAGTTACCAAATTGGTAAGGGTTATTTCACAATCTCTTCATATCCGAGGTTGTTTATACGTAATAATCTACTGGGACCTCGTTATCATCCACGTCCATGTTTCTTCAAAATGTATTTCAAAACATGTTTAATATTTAAAAGAATATGGGTTAAAGTCATTTATACCCTTGTTTGACTTTTTATAAGAGGTTTATAAGGGAATCTTTCCGTCGTTTTCCAAACAAGGTGCTTTTTAACCTTTTCGACAGAATTAAGATAAGAATGTTTTTTTTAACTTATACGGAGGGTGCGGTTATTTTCTGCCGTTATAAAACTGTCAAAGCTTCCCTTACAAGCTTATAAGAATATTTTCATGAAAATGTTTTATTTTATATGTCTCTTAAATGATTTCAAAAATAGAAATAGATATTTCTCTAAAAAGTGTTTTGATTTCATCTATGTCAACATCCTTTGATGGATTTTACGCTTATTTGAAGTTGATTTATTATGATACAATACTTCTATATTGTATTGAAGGTTTTGTGATATGTTTGACTGTGGATGTGCTATTTTTATATCATTCATAGTTTACGGTGAAATTATTGACATTTCGTATACTAGTTACAATAAGAATGTTTATGTTATATTTCAACCTTTACTTCATATGAATGTGTTGGACAAGTATGTTCCAGGTTGGGGACTGGTTAAAGTAATCCCTCCAGGTTGGGGACTGGTAAAAGTAAGCCCTCCAGGTTAGGGACTGGTAAAAGTAAGCCCTCCGGTTTGGTCTCCGGTTATTAGAGGCACTCCGGGTTGGTTTCCGGTTATTAGAGGCACTCTGGGTTGGTGTCCGGTTATTAGAGGCACTCCGGGTTGGGTTCCGGTACCAGTTAGCCCCAAGGTCTTGGGACGAGGCCTTGAAAAGAAACTAAAGATTAGCATTATGCATTCCAACATTATGAAAGTGGTTATTGATATTGCATGTGATTATTCGATTAGTAGAATATCCATGTGAACAAGTAAATGGAATTATTTCATTTTACTTTTGCCATACTATGTTGAAGTTCAAGTTTAAAAGGCTTTTGTTTTAGTAATGCATTGCCTTTAATGTTTATGCTTATTTGGAATGTTCCGTTATATTGTTATCCTTACTGGGCATTTGAGCTCACCCCTTTTCTATGTTTTATTTTCCCCAGGATGTGAAGAAGTACGTTATGAATGAACTGCAGGGATATTATGAGGGGATAATAGTGTGGACTGTGGAGACATTATGTTGTTGTAGTCGTTTTTCATTTTATGATGTAATGTAAAACTTATGAATATATCTAGTGTTTCCAAGGCTACTAAACCAATCGGTCTTTCGATATTTGATCTTTCTTGTGATCATGCCAATGTTATGTAATAATGCACCGACTCTTGGTAATTAGGGTCGAGGTGTTACAGTTGGTATCAAAGGAAGTTTAGTACAAACCTTGGAAGCTAGATTTTGATAAACTCTGATTAGAGCACGTAGACCTAAGATGAACTTTGAGGATTAGTATAGAAGAACTTCCTAGAATTTTGGTATTGTAGAGATTTTGTGAGTTTTCCGAGCAATACATCCCTGTCTGGATACGAGCAGGTAAAGGCAGCTCTGGCACAGATGTACCTAGGGGTAAAACCCGAAAACACCGCTTTGAGCTAGACTCGAATGGGAACTGGTGCACGACAACGGGCCTTGCTGCACTCTTGGTTACGACACTCCCGGGGGATATGCTTAGGATAATTCTCATTTTCTTTACAAACCATTATGAAGGGTTTATGAGTATATAAATCCTCAAAGGAGACATTTTTATGATTATGGATTATATCCACAAATAGTTCAATTTATGTTAAGTGTTTTATAAGTATGGGATTATGTATTTTCATTCATAAACTGATCTAGTGTATTCCATTGTTTAGAAATGGAACCCAGTAGAAGGAATGAGAACTCCAGAAATGCACATGATCCAAAGAGAAGGAAGGATCATATCTTTCATGGTCTTAAGCTAGAATTTATAAGAGAAATAGTCTCCCATGTATTATCATCATATGAAGAAATAATATCATGTGTTGATAAGATAAGTAAAGAGTTTACTGAGTCCTATGGCTTTGAAGGGAAGCAAGAGAAGAAAAGGATGGAAGCGAGAAAGATGGATAAAGGGAAGAGGGAAAAGAAGAATTTTCCCATATGTGGTAACTGTGGAAAGAAACACCCTGGAACTTTCCTAAAAGGAATGGGAGTTTGTTATAAGTGTGGAGGAAAAGGGCACAAAGTACGTGACTGCAAGGGTAAGAAAATGGTTTCAAATGTACAATGCTTCATTTGCAAGGAGTTTGGACACTACGCGATCCCATGTCCCAGTCATCAGACTATGCCGCAAATGAAGCTATTGGATAATAATCATGTTATGATACTACCACAGATGAAGAGGAATGATTAGAGTTTTTATGTTGATTATGTCAATTGAATGTTATATCAACAATGTACTTGTTATAATAATATAAGGATTGTACTGCAGTACTATTTCATTAAGGACTTGAGATTGTGAGGAACAATGAAAAGTGACTCAGTAGCAGGATAAATTTTTGGAAAATACATGGTTGAGAGAAAGATAAATCATAATATAGTTCTGATACTGAGGTAGTGATTTTGGAATAATACATGATTGTTTTGGATAAATTAAATTGGATATTCTTGACTACCTTGGAACTGATTAATGATTTGTATATTCCATCATTGTTGGGGTTTAAAACATTTTTGGATTAATGAAGTATATCCAGCATTCTATATGGAATAAGGGAGCATTAATGTAATCAATAAGGAATATGGTAATTCAGGATGTTTCAGTATATTAAAAGAATACATGATGAAGGTATTCATATTCTATTACGGGGTAAAAAGGATCTACATTATGTTTACCTTCCTTATAAATGTTGGACTGTGAGTTTGGACAGAAGTATTTTGGATAGTTCTAGTTTGGATTATTTTGGATTGCCATAAAAGGACAACCCAGAGGTCGGGCGGCAACCCGTCGCGTCCGGCAAGGCTGCGAGACTTGAACTCGCAACCGAAGGGCGAAAAGGGTGTATCACCTACCACTGGCCCATGAGATGTCCTGGATTAAATAATGTAGTTTTTTTTAAAAGATCTGGTAGATGAATTATAAATTCATTTATTTTGGAACCCTGTACGAATAGTATAAATTTTTTTTACGTTCTATTATCTTTTAGAGTGAAAGATGAGTTTGTGGTAGAAATTTATTAATGGATAAAACTCTAATTATAATGTAAGTATATCTCCTTATGATCTTAGCCAATCTCATAAATAAATTCATCAACATTAATAAAAGGAACTTAGAACAAAAATGTTGTCCTAGATGGTACCTTAAATCATCACTAATTTATGGCTTTGGGATTGTTGACCTTTTCATAGCCATGTTCTCTACCACTCTCCATCAGATAATTGATGGTTAGATTTCTCCTCTATATCCATATTTTCCTACATGGAACCCTAGTATGTGTTATTTTCGGTAATCTTCATACATTCCACTCTTTATTTTAAATAGAGGCCTCATTAATTCATTTTTCTATGTGGGATTTCAACTAAGATATTTTGAAACGTCAAAAATGTGTTATCCCAATACCCTATGTTTTGTTGAACCTATGGTATTTCAAATCATCATAGATTGATGAGTTTAAGGACCTCAATTTTATACTTGTTTGTGATTGATGATCTCAATCACTACCTATAAATATTTACGTTTTTCCTCCAATCATATGTCTCTAATTTCCACTAATGTTCTCCTAATCGAGATCATAATTTGGTGGTGACCCTTTCATTTCTCTTTTCCTTATATTAAGACTAAATTTTAGTAACCCAATTTTCGATGTGGGTTTTCCCACAAATATATTTTCTACTTTCAACCTTTTATTTTCGAAGAACAATTTCAAATTGCGAGGACACAATTTATTGAAGGAGGGGAGAATGTAACACCCCAGGATTTCATAGTGTGTTATTTCTTAAAAAATAATTCAATAACTTGAACTACACGCAACACCGAGTTCAATCACACCATGACGTACAGAAAAAGCCATTAAAAGAGGTCATTAATAGTATTAACTACATTTTGAACTTTATATAATCCTTATAATTTTAGAATCACTATTATGAGTTTCTTAGTCATAATGCAAGAACAGATTCATTTCCAGTATTGCACTTTTATGACCTTTTAATAGTGAAACCTTTTTAAATAAAATATTTTAAACTATCTGAATAAATTGGGACATAAAAAAAATTTGAAATGAAACATCCCAAGCTTCCATGGTACGCTTTCCTTTGAATAAAATAGTAGCGTGTGTTGTACGCAACCTTGAGTTTCAACACACGCCACAACCAATCAAACTAGCCGTTATGAATAGTAATACCTAAATTTTGAAATTATATATCTTTTATATTTTAAAATGGACTTCATTTTTGGTTTCGGAATATCGAATTTAGCCTAAGGTGAAATTTTGGTACTTTTCGGATAACTTTCATATTTTGATGAATAGTGAAAATTACTAAATTTTAATTAAAAACACTTTTTTAATCAAAATAATTAATAGTGATAAATTTTGAATTTGAATGGTTTTAAAGTATATTTATAATATATTTTTACCATTTAATATAATGTTGGTCATTGGACATAATTTTACAATTAAACCGAACATAAACAAGTGTCAATCTTTTGATAGTTATTATCTCTTAAAAACACGCTTTTTGTTTTGACAGCGGGAATTAATTTTAAATTAATTTCTGCCACTTCTGTGTTTTGAATTTAGAAAAATGGATTCCATATTTGGAATCAGGATTTCCAAATTGTGTAAATAGATAACTTTTATTTTTAGACATTTTGAATAATTACTGTGGTAAATATTTTATTTACCATGGTTAAGGGTAAATCCGGTAAATAAGGGTTAAAAAAATAATATTATAATAATACAAAATTACCCTAAAACGTTTCCTAACCTTATTGGTGGACACATACCCGACCATGGGCATCCTTTGGTCGATTTGGGGAACCCTTGGAGCCACTTGTATGTGGTAGGGACACATTATATTAATAAAGTTAAAATACAAATAAAAATGGCATAAGCTTACATCATTTAGAAGAACAATTTTTACAAAGGGTTATACATGTTGGATTTTAGATTATAAATATTCATTAGAAAGATAAAAAGATTTAATACATAATGATATTTTATTTATAATTTTTAGACATCAAATAAGTTAAATTATTAATGACACAATAATGATGCAATGTTTACCTCATTAATAAATCATTTAAATAAATAAGATTATAATGATTAAAATATTATCTAAAACCTGTCCAATTCTTATTGGTTGATGTTATTTAGAAAATGAGTCATCTTATATTCGACCTCAATGATTTTTGGACCATTATAAACCGAATATAATTATATTATAAAGTAATACTTTCACTCTTTCCTAAAGATCCCCTCCTCTCCCTTATAAAAGGAGACCACTTCTACTCATTCCTCACACCTCTCAAGCCACTTGGCTCATCCAAACCCTGCCCAAATACGCTCCCCACATCCCTCTCCTCCTCCTTGAAGCTTCCCCTTAGGCAGAAAGCATTTCAATAAGTCCTTTGGTTCCAACCAAAGTGAGTTACCTAAATTAAAGGTAACAATTTTTCTTAAATTATTTTCATTTATTTTGCTTCTCCAACCCCCAAACTCTTTTTATTTCCTTTATTTTGTAACAACACCAGTATCCAGAATATACTAGGATGTTTTTATAAGAAGGATTCAAACTACACATACACACAACTCCATCTAATGGATGATGAACATAATGTTTCTGTGGATGGCAAACTAACGCCTCACGAAACGATGATTGTTCAAATATATCTTACCGCCTCTCATGGTGGCCATTATGATGGCACTGTAATTAAATATGATATTAATGATATATATTTTATATATAAGATTCGGTAATTCCATTTTATTTCATATCATTATTCGTTTCATGTTGTATATACATACGATAATTTCATTTGAGGAAGTGTGGACTACTGCCCCCTTAAAATGATATGACTCGTTCATACCACACATGGAACGTATAAAGGATGGTGTTAATGAACTTAAGTAACAAATATAAAATATTATATTATACTGGAATAGTAATATACCTATGTATCATTTGGATTCAATTCTTTTAAAATAAAAATTAAATGGAATTAGCGTTCGTGCGTATGTACGGACTACCGTCTCCATGAACGCGATGAGATTCATTCTCCATCGTATCCATTCAAGTCTTATTATCATTTTAGGGTTAAAAATAGTGTTAATATCATTCTGATTATGAATAAGATATAACTTATCCATTACAAACATGTCTTACGTAACCAACCATTTAAGAAGAACGAATCGATTATCACCCGAAACGACGATAATACTAAGATATTATTAATAAAGCAATGTTAAAAGATCATATATGATATCATATTAATGTATATGATTCTTGTATAATTTAATAACAATTATTTCACCATTATACAGGAGGTTAACCTACCCCAACAAAGGAAAAGTACGAGGTAAGGGATTTTCTTATCTCACATTCAATTCCGTGAGATTTCCATTGTTCACCACTAAATTATTGAAAGTGGTGTATTGTGTACTTCCATTTGATATATATTATCATGATTCTCTTTATATTCATTTTATAATGTAAATAATTTGGTGGTTATTAACTTTTGGCCATACGACTCAGTTGATTAACATGGTAAGGGGTTTTCATCTCACTCTTTATTTCCGTGAGATTCATGCCATATTTCCACTATTATCTTTTGTGTGGTGTATGTACTGCCCATAATTGTATTCTTTGTGTAATACACTTTACCTTATGTGTACTTACATTTTCATTGTATGATACCTCTTTCATGGGTTGTATGTTTCATAAGTTACCAAATTGGTAAGGGTTATTTCACAATCTCTTCATTATTCGAGGTTTTTTATACGTAATAATCTACTGGGACCTCGTTATCATCCACGTCCATGTTTCTTCAAAATGTACTTCAAAACATGTTTAATATTTAAAAGAATACGGGTTAAAGTCACTTATACCCTTGTTTGACTTTTTATAAGAGGTTTATAAGGGAATCATTCCGTCGTTTTCCAAACAAGGTGCTTTTTAACCTTTTCGACAGAATTAAGATAAGAATGTTTTTTTTAACTTATACAGAGGGTGCGGTTATTTTCCACCATTATAAAATCGTCAAAGCTTCCCTTACAAGCTTATAAGAATATTTTCAAGAAAATGATTTATTTTATATGGCTCTTAAATGATTTCAAAAATAGAAAGAGATATTTCTCTAAAAAGTGTTTTGATTTCATCTATGTCAACATCCTTTGACGGATTTTACGCTTATTTGATGTTGATTTATTATGATACAAAACTTCTATATTGTATTGAAGGTTTTGTGATATGTTTGACTGTGGATGTGCTATTTTTATATCATTCATAGTTTACGGTGAAATTATTGACATTTCGTATACTAGTTACAATAAGAATGTTTATGTTATATTTCAACCTTTACTTCATATGAATGTGTTGGACAAGTATGTTCCAGGTTGGGGACTGGTTAAAGTAAGCCCTCCAGGTTGGGGACTGGTAAAAGTAAGCCCTCCAGGTTAGGGACTGGTAAAAGTAAGCCCTCCGGTTTGGTCTCCGGTTATTAGAGGCACTCCGGGATGGTGTCCGGTTATTAGAGGCACTCCGGGTTGGTGTCCGGTTATTAGAGGCACTCCGGGTTGGGTTCCGGTTACAGTTAGCCCCAAGGTCTTGGGATGAGGCCTTGAAAAGAAACTAAAGATTAGCATTATGCATTCCAACATTATGAAAGTGGTTATTGATATTGCATGTGATTATTAGATTAGTAGAATATCCATGTGAACAAGTAAATGGCATTATTTCATTTTACTTTTTCCATACTATGTTGAAGTTCAAGTTTAAAAGGCTTTTGTTTTAGTAATGCATTGCCTTTAATGTTTATGCTTATTTTGAATGTTCCGATATATTGTTATCCTTACTGGGAATTTGAGCTGACCCCTTTTCTATGTTTTATTTTCCCCAGGATGTGAAGAAGTAAGTTATGAATGAACTGCAGGGATATTATGAGGGGATAATAGTGTGGAATGTGGAGAAATTATGTTGTTGTAGTAGTTTTTCATTTTATGATGTAATGTAAAACTTATGAATATATCTGGTGTTTCCAAGGCTACTAAACCAATCGGTCTTTCGAGATTTGATCTTTCTTGTGATCATGCCAATGTTATGTAATAATGCACCGACTCTAGGTAATTAGGGTCGGGGCGTTACAATAATTCATTATATATCATTTTTAAAAATCAATCATGATCTCATTATATTATAAACTTTAACAATAAATTATTATTATGATATACTTTTCATAAGGGTTATATTACTATTCATAAGGGTATGTTAAAATTCACAAAAAAATATGTTTTTCTTATCAGACTATAAATATCCCCCTGAAAGAAATAATTATTTTCAGTTTTTCGGAATTAAAATCATATATGCGAAAATATTATGTTTTCTATCGAGGTGATAACAATGTTCTGTTTTTAGAGACTCAATGTTTCAAAGAATAAATATTAAATTTAATAATAATTCTTTAGGGTTTTATACTGATTATAATTATTTAGGATAAGAAAATTATTTCATGTAGTACCTATATTATTCTTTTATTCATTCAGTTTTTTAATGAAATATCATATTTTCACATGGTATGTTTTTTATTTTAAGTAACTTTTTAAGGCTGAAAAGTATAAATTTGGGAAAATTTTCTCATGAGTTTATTATGTTTTAAAATAATCTTCTAAATTTCTTCATTATTTACCATAATATTTCATAAATTTTGGTTTTTGGAATATTGTTTATTGAATTTTTTTTATTAATTTATAGAATTCATATTATGAGGCCAAATTTTATTTTCCAAAAGCATGGTTTTTTATGTCCCATTGTCAAATAGTTTCATTTATATAATTATATTATTTATTGATGTTATTTTTCATATCCCATTATAAGATAATGTATTTAAATAGGTTTAATCATTCATATAGAAAAATAATATTTGATTTTGAAATTTTTAAATTTTTATCATGAAAAGAATCAGTGTTTTATTTTAATTTGTATTCTGTGAGAAAATTTAATCCTTGTATATAATTCCACTCACATTGTATGGGATTAAATGTAAGAACATGTCATAATTTAGGAAAAATCAATCCAAAAATTTACCTGAAAATTTATGAAAATTATAAAAATTTTATAATCTATATAATATTTATGTTTAATGGTCCTATCATTAATGTTTATATAATAAGGCGGTAAAAATTTAGAGATTAGGATATTTTGTTTTCATAATTTCTCTACTGTTATAAATATCATCACACAATTTTAATAATAATGTTGTTCATATGTAAAATGTCTTAGAAGTCCAATTTGAGAATTTAGGTAATGAAATTATAAGGGACTGATGATATTTTTGGAGTCATTTATTTTTTAGTTAATTAAGGGTAATTGTATTTTGTTAGGGAAAATTATAGGTTTTTGATAACATATAGGTTTAAAATATTTCATTATTTTTTAATATTTTAAATTATTTTTCATATGTTCATTGAGATTTTTATTTTTTATATTATTTATATTAATATAATTTTCTAAAAATAAATACCCATATGATGGGAATAACTAATCACATCTGTCAAGTCTATGGGCATTGAACTGAAAACTATATGGGGATAATGGTGCATCATCTACCACTATCCTTCTTAAATCCATAGTTAGTCTGTACATTTATTTTATGTTTACTGATATGATGAATAAAAGTTATATTCAATTTTGTAATATATGAATTATCGAATAGATAAACATGGTATTAGAAAATTAATTTTTGATTATGTAAATAATATTTTTAGATGATGTTCACTATTTTGGGACCCCTATATAATTATGTTAATTAAAATTCTATGATATTTTATTGGAGGAATAATGGATGAATTATATATAAAGAAGAATTTATGATTTTATTATTTATTTATGTATATTATAATTGTTTTTTGAAATATTTATCATATCATAGATATTATGTTTTTGTGTCAAAATATGGTATTATACTTTATGATTCATTTATGTGATTTGGAGATATATATTAAAATTATTTTTGAGGCTTATGCGACCAAATACTTCTGATTATTTGGATTAAATCGTATCCTTCAATAATTTGGAGGTTTTGTTTATTAGTTATTTTTTTAATAACCAATAATAAACATTGGGTTTCATAATTAAATGTTTGACATTAATGTTTTTTCCTCATATGATGTTTTTTTCATTTAAGGAATTATATTACCTCATGCTAATTATTTTTATTTTTGTTTATTTCTAAAAATATTAAAAATACACTTAAACAATTTCTTGGATTTTGTGATCCATATATGTCGACTCTAATTTACAAGAGAGAAAAATATCATCTTGAATGCTCATTATTTTGATAAACAATATACCTTGGTATTGGAAATTCATTATTGGTTGAAATTACTATGGAATAATATATATATTTACCTATTTTATAATCAAGGTAGTAAATAAATTCTCATCTTGAGGAAAAATATTTTTTTAAAAAAATTATTCATTTAAATTCCTTATCAATTTATCAATAGCCTTTATCCCACAATAGTATTATATTTTTTTCATGGTTTAAATTCTCACGACAATGTCCTCTATAAAAATATAAAATTACTTAAGTATTATATTTTCTATTCCATTTCCATTATTCTTATATGGGATCCCATTATGTGTTATCTTTGTTGACCAACATACTTTCCTCTCATTCTTTTCAAAAGGAATATTTATTTAATTTTTACAATGATTTATATCAATGAAGGTATTTCAAAAAATAAAACTCATAGTATTTTATTAAAAAATAAAATTAGGTGGAAGAAGATTAATAATGCAGTATAATTTTATATCCCAAATTTCTAAAATAATGGATACGTATGATAACAAACAAGATTGAAATATTGTTCTTAACTGAACAAAAAAATCTTATATTTATTTTTTATCATTATAACCATGATGTTAATTTGGGTGGGTATAAAAAAGAAAAGAATATTTATGAAAAAAATATAGGTACAACCGAATGTAATTTTTTTGTTATGTTATTTGATAATAATCATAGAATTTTCAGAAAAGTAATTTTATTCTTCAAAAATAACTTTTCATCAAAAAATCATTTTCTTAAATTATATGAGTAAATATTATAATTAATAGTTGTATGTTCTCTATATTATTTTCATGAAAAAAAAAAATTGAATTAAACATATAAAAATTATTACAATTTGATGTTTTGATCATTTTTTGAGAGTGTAAAATGTATGGTGAATAGTGGAAAAAAATGTTCTGTTAAAAAACACTTTATCATTTGTTATATCACCAAGATAAATTTATAAAAATATATTTTTTAAATTATTGAATAAATAATATATGAAAATATAATATATATATATATATGATACAAACATATTTCATAACCAAAATATTACAATTTATTTCTAGATAAATATGAAAATAATTGTCATTGTTGACGTAGAGCCTGCACATCCAGGGAAATGATAAATTTGGTATACTAAAAATAATATTTTTGGTTGTATGATTTCTTTAAATAATTTTGAATTAAATACTTTATACTAATTATGATATTAATTATTATAATATAATGTTATTGTTTTATAAAAATTGTCGTATCCAAATTCTTGGGCAATCCGTGGGCAGAACAAACAACATAAAAATAAAACAATAGAAGACATTTTATGTTATATATGTGAGTATGAATATATATTTATCATATATAAATGGTATCTTGATCACAATTATCTTCCTTTTAACTTATTAATTTATTTTTGACCTTTTGGGGCCACTTGGATAATACTATGTCTATTATATTTATTAATTTAATGAAAAGCCAAATAAATCATACTCCTGTTTTTTATTTGTTTAATATTTTTTAATATATTTTTTTCTAGAGGATATGTTCTAAAATAATTAGTATTTAGAAATATAATATATTTATATATATATTAATAATAGAAATTTATTTATTTTTTGTGAAAATAGAATTACCATAAATTCTTTCACAGCGCAGATGCAATAAATATTATGTTGATAAAAAAAGAAAATCAATGAAAAATAAAATATTATAATAAAAATTAGTTTATGAATTTTAGGAGATGAATGATTTATCTATATTACCATGAAAATTTAAAATTTTAATATAATAAAATATAAAACTTTTCTTGTTTTTCGGATAATTTTTATATTAATAAAATGAAGAGTCTCAAAATTTACAATAATGATAATTTAGGATATTAATATTATATGAAATTAATTTAAAATAATACGAATAGTAAAGAAACATAAATGGGATAATATATGTTCCTAATTTTGATCCCCTATGAATTTTTATTCCATTTTTTGGTTTTTGTCTCTAGAATAGTCTTATTATATTTAATTGTTTTTTACGAATTTCCACGAGTGCTCGTCCCCTCTCTAAAAAAGGGCAAATATCCATCTATTTTGATTGTAAACATAATCCTTTTTTGGTTCTGATATTAACTATAAATATATCATCATATAGTACCTCCCCTTATCATAGAGGCCTTTGTATAGGAGGAACACTAGCCTTAAAACACTTATGGTGTTAATCAATGTATGTTTTACAAAGAAGATGTGTAGTTATTATCTGAGGTACATTGTTTTGTTTCATCTTCAACATCCCTAAAATATTATTCAAAAAATATTAAATCTGAAATCCCATATCGCCCAAATATTTCGATGTTATTAAGTAAATATATACACGTGAATATGTATCTTTTTTTTGACCAAATGGGATATGAAGTCATCATTAATGTGTATACCAGAATATTACCTCATGAATCGATAACTTTTTTTCATTATCTCAAATACTTTTTTAACATAAAAATGAAAATTATTTTTATATATTATAATAAATATATTTTTATCATTTAATAATAATAAAATATCATTTACATTCTTAACATTGCACGAGTAGATGAATGCTGTTGTTATTTGTTCGTACATGTGGAATACCACATCGACAATGTAATATGAATTATTTTTCATTACCACATCAAATGGATAATATGCACTTTTATATTTATAGAATTTATAAGATAAGAATAATATTTTAATCATTATGTAAATATATGATAATAATTTCTTTCTTTATTTAATGGTTGTGGAAAAATGGAAACGTTACCCTTGCGTATGTATGACCTACCATATCAATGAGTGCAACATAGTTAATTTTTCTTACTCAAATTTAATGGATGGTATTAAAAGTATATTTAATGTATAATTATTTCAATTATTTCATTAATAATATTTTATTTATACTTTCATATTGATGATTTTTAAAATAGTTCACAATAAAATGTCATTTTGGACATACAGACAGAATACTATCACAACTTGTCACTTGAACGTAAATAATTAAGTAATTGTGATATAATTGTAATATGTAAAATAAAAGAAATAATAAAAATGAAAAATAAATCATGAAATTAAATAATTCACCTTTTTTAATACCAGATGTTTTTGAATGTACATGATGATTTATACTGATGTTAATGAAGTCTTTTAATAAGAAAACAAAATTTAAATTATTTAATGATTTATTTTATAAATATTTCTATTTCATTTCCTGGTTTCAAAACATATAATTCTAAATGTATTTATATGTATCTGAATGTTCTTGAAAAATAATTTTCTAATTACCCAATAATTCATTCAGCAAGAGATATTTTTGTGGTTTTATGTAAGGGGTATTTTATAAAAAATCATTTATTAGTAAATTTTATTACTAAAGACAAATTAAATGATTTTTAACATATTTGAAATTAGTTTATTTCTGTACCTTCATGATTACTTAATGGATTAAATATTACTTAATAATATTTCTGGTTTATTTTCAATAAAATTTGTTTCCTTTTCTTGTCAACATTATTCTTTTAGAATAACATATTTTCTTTGAGGAATGTTGTTATTTTATAAGTATTTAGGTTTTATGATTAGGTTTTGCTTCATAATCATTGTTTATTTGTTTGGGTGGTTTAGTAATAAACCATGTACTAATAGGTCCATCATATCCCTACAATGCATTGGTTAGGGTGGATGTTGACTGTGATGGTTATTCCATGTCAAACCACAGTGGTTATATCCATGCATAACTATGAATTTATTTTTATGTATAACCGTGTGGGTAGTTTCTCAGAATTCATGTGGGTTATGTAATATGTTCTTATGAAAATAAATTGATATATCCTATTACCTATATTACTTATTTATTCATTCTATATTATATATATTTATATATATTATTATCACAAGTTATGTTTTTTCGTACACATTATTTTTTAGTGTGAAATGTACTAATCTGTTAAATTATTAAATAGGGTTTATCGCGGTTTCAAAGATAAATTATTAATTTTTATTTGTACTATTATAATTTGTTAGTAAATATTTTTATGGAAACTTTTTTGAATAAAATTATATGTCTTATATATGAAATATTTTTTTTGAGCCCGACGTTTCTTTTGAAAGCGTAAAATTTTTATAAATATTGTGGACTAACAGTTTCACTATCTTCTTTATTTTGTTCTATTAAAATAAATTCTTTTAATCCTATAATATTTTTTATAATTATGAAACCTAGTTTTAGGATGGTTATGTATGATGAATAATTCATGTTCAATGTTGTTATTATTTATCAGGAAATGGAACAATATTTTATTTTAATTAGTATTGTTTCATGGGATATGTTACAATAAGTATAGTTTTCAACCTGTAAAACATGCTTTAGAATGTAATAGATTTACCTAATTCTCATAAACAATAAATACATATATTTGAAAACATAATAGATAAAATTATAATTCATAAAAAATATAATATCTAATATTTAATTATGAGTCCTAACTCATTGTATTAAGAGAACGTTAAAAAAAATTAGATATTAAGTTGGTATCTTGTGATGTTTTACTATTTGTTATGGATACCATCATAGGAATATAATTTAGTTGATGATAATAAGTTTAATGTATTATAATCACATTTTGAGGATTTATGTTATTAAATTTCATTATGAGTAATGATACACCTGATAAATAAATTTTATAGGTAATTTTAGTTTAATATATTTGGGGATGGGAAATGAAATATATGAGATGATATTTAAGGATAATTGATTTTAATTTTACAGAACCTCATCCCAATCGCTCAGATCATGTCCCTTAACTTATTAAATTAGAAAGATTACAAAGAATCACATCCTGATGGGCCTAATATATTAGTATAAATGGAGAACTAGATACATACAAGTTTTTTTACATTACAACCTGAAATGAAAAACAACACAGAGATTCCATTTGTAACATCCATTTCTTTGATATTATCCCGACAAATCATTTATAATATTTAAATTTGCATCATAGAGGAAAAATAAAAAAATAAAAAAGTGGTGAGCTTAGATTATCACTAATGGGACATAATAAAATATATGTGATAATAAACATAAACATTTTGTATGGGTAATAATAAAAACAAGTTCCATTAAAATAATATTGTACATAATTTGGGAAGAATGAAATGTGCATAGATAATGTCATATAACTGATCATAAAAGAATAAACTATTTTCTTGGATTTAATACCACTAAAATATCACAATTTTTATTATATTTTAATTACATAATGAGGGAATTAATTATCTTAGAAAACTGAATAATATCATCAAGGCCACGTCCAAGACGTCTGAAAATAATTAAGTAAGGACTCAGCCAAAACCCAATTCTATTTTGTCTCTTGAGACCTAGCTATGTATCTAGGGGATATAGAGAAACCATATATCGCATAATAGGTGTAATTAATTCACAATATGAATGGTGATAAACATAAAAAACATCAATATATACCATGAAAATAACATACCCCAATCTATTATCATAATCACTATCTAATATGAGTAACATGATGAATGGTATTAAGATAGTACATCCACAATCAAAGCCATTATAAACCATTTAGTAACATATTTGAGATGTATATAATAAAATATCAATATAAATAATTATTAAAATACAATAAAGGTGTTTAAATATATGAAATTACATTATTTAATTCCTCATGGAATTCTTGTGTGAAATACCTCATTTACGTTGAAAAGAATAGTTATTATGGAAAACTCATTAATATTTTTCTGAACTTTTATTTTTTTTTAAAAAGTTTATTTATAGTATTCATTAAAAAATTAATATTTTTAGAAATATGAGTGTGTCTTTAAAATATTTTATATTTTACTTGAAAATGGGTACCAAATTGAGATGTTCACTTGAATCGAGTTTACGTATCGGGATGAATTGAAAATAGAACCTTAAAGAAATAATGGATTTTGTTATAATAAAATGCTATTATGATATTGAAAAATGATTTTGGAATATATACTTTGAATTTATATTAATTATATTAAAATAATGAAGAATTGAATTCCTGTATATAGGGAGAATGTATCACATGAATGAAAATTCACATTCGGGAAGAAAGCCCTTACCTTATGCCCGAATGTTTTCTTCACATGAACTTAACATCCAGGATAATGAAATTAAATCCATTAATTAATTAATTGATAACATTTTATATAATAATATGATTTATTATAATTTCTATATGATTATTTATGGACTTTTTGATAGTTATATGATACACTTTATTGTTCTAGGGCGTTTGTTTCCTTGACATTCATGATCGGTATTATTGTATATGAGTATTGATGTTCATGTGTAATGGGTATAATTATATATAATTTCATTTATAGGATATATAACAACATATAAATATTTAAATGGTTATATATAAAAAATTTATAAACTATGAGGATGAATCATTATATAAGACATTTAGTGATAATTATTTACATTATTATAATTGTTATTGATAAAAAGGGACACATTTTGTATTATATTTATTTATTATATAAATATGTTACTTAATGAATATAATAAAAGTTTTGGTACATATATTATATTCTCTTTTAAACATAAACGAACATATCGTGGCCATATGTGAAGAATTAATTGATTAACAAAAGGTCATCATCCATGAAGGTTGTAAATCAACACCTCTGAGATGATAATTTTGTTTTTATAGTAAAATAATTATTGTTTGAAGATTTATTATTATAATTCAATTTATATACTATAATTATAGTTTATAATATATTATATAGTTTTTGTGATCATATTCATTTAGTAGAAGAGGAGAGAATAATAAAATATAGAACTCGACATTAAAATAAAATGATAATGAAGTATATTTACCTCATGAATACCCACCCATGAAAATATCATTAAGGATAAATATTTTTTAATTTTTTTTGAGAAAATGGGATTCTATACATGTGGAAATTCATTGGTAGAATATTGTCTATAAATTTGACAATTCACAAATCATGGAAGGTGTGAGGAGATTTGATGGTGAGGGGAGGAATTTCTTCTCAAGGAGACTGTATAATTCTCATTATTTTATTTATTAATTTTTTTTATGTAAAAAAATATTGTTGATTATTTTTACTATATATAGTAATAAGTTCTAATTAGTTTTAACCAAGGGTTCATACATCATCCTAACAACACTTATGACTCAATAAATCATGTATTTACCAGTTATCGTAAATTATTATAGGTTTCTTTTAACAAAATTCATGTATTTCATAAAACCCCCAAAAATTCACCCTATCAATTCATTGATATATATAATTAAAAATTTATATTCATTTTATGAAGATAAGTTTCTAAATTTTCTAAATTTAATTTTTAATTAAATTTATTATTTACATGAAAAAAATGATTTTAAATCTATAACTGATTTTATAACACATTTAAAATCTATCCGAGGTCCCAAGAAATCATCATAAAATCATAAGACAACAAAAGTTTATGTTATGAATAAATTAAATATAAATATATGTTCTTTTAAATCATTTTTTATTCATAAAATTGGAATTAGATATGCATGACATACAAAATTACCACCCCTTAATTTTACAATGTTTAAAATATTCAGAAACTTGTATTTTGAAATACTTACATGACACATTCATTTACAAGGTGACTAATGTTTAAATATAATTTCATAGGTGTTTCTATAATCTATTATTTATATTCAAAATTTATATTTTTCCAATTAATATTTCAAATTTCAAGTTGTTATTTCATTGGATTAGATTCCACAACATCAATAAATACCACTAATTTCATTCATTTACGATTTATTAATTTTTAAATTTTTTCTAAAAGTTATTTTATTAGATATATACTATTTGAAAAATATTATGATGGGAAATTACAATGATAGAGTTATAGTTTGTTACATTCTCCCCAACCCGAAAAAATTTATCCTTAAAATTACATGATTGTCAACAAAAAAATATGTGGGTAGTTTTTCATCATAAGATCCTTAGGTTCCCTTGTCTCCTCGTCCTTATTACAAATCTCCAAAATTAATATTGTGAGAAATGTAATACCATTCCTCAACACACATTCTTTAGTGTCTAGAATCCAGATAGTCACTTCATAATAAGTTAAATTAGGTTCAAATTATATTTCTTCCTTATTCAGGACATGCATTTTTTCTGACATGTAATTTCATAACACGTATAAGTGGAACACATTGTGTACCCTAGAATATCTAAAAGAATATTCCAAAAAATATGTCACAACTATCTTTCTCTATATAATTTCAATAGAACCTATCTACCTAATTCTTATTTTTCTATTCATCTCTAATCTTATAACACCCATCAAAGGAGATGCTTTCAAAAAACAAGATCTCTCATAGGAAATTACAAATCCATATTTATTTTATAATTATATCTATTTAGCCTACATTAAGATGAATTGATATAGTATTGAATAGTATTTACCATTTATGTTGTTTCCTCAAAAAATATATTGGACAGCAAGCTTACATTCACCACATTAATCCCAAGAGGTTGCTTTATGACCCATATTTCCATACAATGAATCATATGGTTCAATTATAATAAATAAATGGAAATTATTATCATTTCAAAACTCTACCCCTAGAAAATAAAGATACCACATACATTGATAGTTCTGTGAGAACAATATCAAAATGTCTTCTAATGTATCAACCGTTCTTTCAGACTTCCTGCCTCTTTGATGGTGATATGTAGTATTCAAAATGAATCTCAACATCCATATAATTCAGAATACATTCTATATTTTAAATATAAATAATGTATTATGATAATATAAAATGGACATGGTTTTTCCATTATGTATTAAAACATGAGTAATATAAATTCATGCAAGACATAACAGTCAAAAATCATCCCTTATAGGCAGGAAATCTATATATTAGGTATGTCTATCAAAAATTACACATACTTCATAATTATTTCATGATTTTCTTTTTGTAATCCATTGAAAAAATCAATAGTAATGTCATCCCATTTTTGTGTAGGAATCATAAGTGTTTGCATGACACCTCAAGGATGTTTTCTTTTATATTTATCCTATTTACAGACTAAATATCATGATACATGATTCTAATTTTCATGCATCATATTAGACCACAATAAATGATCCATAAAATATATATAGTCTTAGTCCTACCAGGGTAAATAGAGAAATTATACCTATGGGATTCATCCAGTAACTCTCTTTTTAGATCGTGTATAGAGGGAACATAAAGCCACCTCCCAATTTTATAATTCCTTATATATTCATGAAGTCTTAGAACTTCAAATCATTCACATAATTAATTTTACTTATAATCTTCCCTTCATTAGGTAGGGAACATTTAATCCTTTATAATAAATGTGGTTTGGAAACCCATATGAAATTTAATGATTATTCACCTTCTTTTATAATTTCCATATCCATAATTACTAGATCTATGAACAAATGATTCCTTTCAATCTGAATTTTGTTTATAACTTTATAATCCTTCTTAATAAATCAATACTCTACCATATTTTTCTTCCATGGGTGGTTTTGTATGGTAAAATAATAATCCATGACTAGCTCAAGACATCGGCTTGGACACATGTTGAGTTCTATCTGTGATATGATCTATTTCAATATCTCATAATCTTCATATATCTCAAAAATTTCACCTTAATGATAATGTATCCATATCTTTAGGGAAATATTATAGCTGATAAATCATGATCCTGAGATTAATAGTACTTTTCTCGTGTTTTTAAGTAACATATGCCTATGAAATATCTCTATCATTATACATAGGTACATAACCATGTACTTTCTATTATTCATCACAATAAATAAATAATCCACCATTTCTCAATGGTACATTCAATATTGGATCATTTATTAACCTATTAATTAATTCTCCCAAACATTATTCAGATTCTTTAGTCAACACTAACTTAACCCCTTTGTGAGTAGGGTTGGTTAAAGGATTAGCTAATCGATTGAGGTACTCAATGAAACACCAATAATAACAAGCTAATCAAATAAAAATGTTTACCTAGTTTATGTTTTTTGGTGTAGGTTATTCTTGAAATTTCTCTTTTCATTAATGGATCAACTAAGATTACATACATCAATACAATTTTTTGAAGAAAATAATTTTATTGTTTCCAAAATTCTCACATTATAATATTCCTTTATAATTCATTTCTTTTAACAGTTTTCAGAACAATCCTAACCTGATTCTCAATGCGTTCTAATCATTTGGAGTATAGAATTATATCATCAATAAATACCACAAAAAATTAATCCTGATAATCTTTTAGAAATTTATTAAATAGATTGATGAAAATGGAGGGTTCATTAGTCAGTCCCAATGGAATTACAGTAAAATTAAAATGCCCATTTCTGTTTCGAAATTCTATCATTGGAATATATTCTTTACTGACAAGCCACATATGATATATACATAAAAGGATAATTCTATAAAAATAATGATCTTTGGGAATTTGATCGAATAAATCACTAATAAGATATTTGGTATTTGTTTCATTATTTAAAAATAATCAATTTCTCTATAGTAAATTCATAGCCTCATGGATACATTTTTCTTCTTAGCAAAGAGAAAAAAGGCTTCCCATAGAGAAACACTTGGGTGGATAAATATTTTTCCACTCAATTCTTTAACTCGTATCATTATTTCAATTAATTCAATAATTTTCATTATATATGGGTTCCATGATATAGTTCTTGGACTATTAATTAAATCAACATAGAACTCAAGTTCCCACTCTGGAGGACGTCCAAGTAAATTCTCTAGAAATAAATAAATGTATTCTTGTTCATAAAATGTATACTCAATTTGAATATTTATCCATCACCCATATATATTGATTTCTCAACCTCCCCAAGAATAAAATTCAATTGAGATACTCAGGGTGAATCTATGTATGAATCATAATGTAATGATTATTATATAATGTTATGGGATTTTACACCATCCATGCATCTTATAATTTCATTATACATTCAATAGATTTTTAAATCATTGTTTGAAATTCAGTCCATGCCCAAGAGTATGTAAACTTTTAACATACATATGTTGAAAAACTTACTAGATAAAGAACCTTTATGTTACATAATGGGAACATCCTGACAAATGTTTCTTAGAATGAGAATTTCGTGAGGGGATATGACTCACAACTCCCTCGATAAGGGGAATTATAACTATATAAATTTTAATTAAATTTGTGATGATATAAAGAATGTGATGATTGAACTCGTCTGTTATGTCATGTCAAATTGATTATATTTTTAATGTTTATTTATAGTATAGGGTAGACCCTATGTCATCTCTTAGGGAGCAGTGATAGGTTTAAAGTAGGAATTTTTAATAAATATTTAAAAAGGGGTTATTTTGGAAACATTTTTATGAAACTAAATAAATATAAAGAGTATAATAATTGAGAAAGATGTAGATGTCAAAAATATATGATAAGTTTGTGATCCTTTATATGTTATTATATCTCTTGAAATGTTCTTTGTTCTTAATTGATTATTAGGTTTTTTAGTCATCCTTTGATTGAGGGTTATCTAAGATCATGGGTACCTACAACCCATAAAACAATGCAAATAAAGAAAATAATTGACATTAAAATAATAGAGTATAGTTCTAGACTATAGGAATGAATTAATTTTTGTCAAAGAACACATAAATCTTATATTTTATTTAAATAAAAAGAGTATTACATTTTCTAATCAGAACAACAAAAGTCACACACTTTAAATTTAACACTGATGGGTTATGAAATAAGAATCCTATCACTTAAATGCATCAAAAAAGGTTAATATTAATATAAAATAACAATACCAAACCACAATATACACCATAACACTAGATAATTATATACAGTAACTCCCTCTTCATGTGTGCATCTAACTCATAATGATCACCCACCGCTTAGCTTGACACCGCGAGGTGGAGGATTCTAGGGTGGAACTCCTTCTTCATTCATGATTCCCCTATAAGGATAGGGTACTCAACAAATTCTAGGATGAGTAGAATAATCCTATAGGAATCAAAAAATAGAATATATTTTCTTCTAGTTATAACATGAAAATGAGGATTCCAAGAATCGATTTTATACACAATGTTGATGGTTTTTTGGGGAACACATATGTTGTAAAATGACATGAACGATGTTGTTCCACCACTTGAAAGTCGAATATCGATTTGGAATAAAATTGAAACATGTTTCCCCACCTCTTTAAATACTCCACAGAATTTTTGGAACCAGTTAGACAACTAGAGCCCGAGATATGGACAGATCACATCACACCACTTTTTACTTCATGCAGATTCTAATTGTTAGATAGATTAGGTCAGTTGGGGCACCATATTGCCAAATTAGGCTTGGGTTCATTCACACGAAATGTATAAAAATTAAATTTGTCCCATCCCACATAATATTATACCCTTGGGAAGCAAGGATAAGTATTACTATTCGTTTTAGTAAACTAGTGTGCTTGAAGACTGTGCATCTTGACCAATTTTTCTTGGACATCACCATGGGCCCTCCAAATCACCTCCACCTTCAATTAAATTATCAATACATGTAACATTTCCATTTTTAACCGTGATAAACACAAACTACTGGAATCAAATATAATGTGATTTTATTTATTTTTATAATTGTCAATACAAAAATATATTATTAAAGTGGTGTAAGGTTGACGATGAAACAATGTATCACAGGGCGACCACACCCCCACACCTAATCATTAACACTCCAAGGCTAAGTAATATGTCCTAAAATCATGAATTTAGATATTTCAAACTTCCTAAACATTTAAAATTCAATGAAAATTTAATTTTTGACAGATATGTGATCATAGAAAAAATCGCATCTAGGAGTTATTCTGAATAATCATGCAAAGGGATTTCTCAAAAAGTGTATCACCACAAAATTCAAGGAGTTAAATGATAATTTATTTTTGAAAGTAGTTCAATAGATAACCATTTCACTAATTCATCATGGGTCTGTGTGAGAACCTTTTCATGATATTATTTCCACTTTCTATCGAGTAAATACAAAATATTTTAAAAATTGTCTACATATATGATCATTTAAAATAAACATGCCCTTTATCCTTTGCAATGAAATTCCAAGACCCACTCACTGAAAAATTCCCAAATGAAAAACTATAATCTCCTGAACTAGATATCCACATATTCTCCACATTTCATTACACCTTCCATTAATTATCTTTTAAAAATTGTTTCATGTGGAACAAATCTCAAACTCTTCTCCCAACCAATCTTTTATCACCTCATGACTCTAATTGTAATAGTTATAACATGATCAAAGATAGTGGAAGGGTGGTTTTTGAATTTTAAAATACATATGACTTTTTTTATGATGGCCTAAAACATTTGTATAATAGGTACATACAAATAGGTCAATCGGGTACTATAATGAAATAGGTAAAATAATAATGAACGTATGTAAAATATATTTAGAAATGTAGAGAAAAAAAACCCAACATAGATTTACCTTTTATTAATTAAACTTTTTCACACATTATATTTGGTTGAAATGTTGTGTGGAGAAATTATGTGACATAAATTTCCCTTAAACTATTAACAAAAAAGGTCACCATTCTTCTCAATGTGTTCAAAATGATACAACCATTAATATCATCAAAAAAATTAAAATACAACATAAAGTCACACTAGAATATTTAATTCTTCTTAAAATTCCAAATTCATGAAGAAAATTGAATTCTTAAACAACTTGAAATACAAAAATTCTACACACATTTTAATTAATTTCCATGATTAAAAGAGAATCATTTTTCATGATAAAGTGGGCATAAAAAAGTAATATTTGATCATAAAGGTGAGTGAGAGTGAATGTGGGATATGTAACAATACAATTAAACAATAAAAAAAGAGAAAAAGATGAAATATGATGAAAATTACTAACTAACAAAGGAATATACCCACACGCAAAAACTAATGTGTGCATTGTCCATAATGTATTGAAAAATAATGTTGGATGTAAGGATAAAACCAACTGAGTTTAATTCATAGATTACTTTTTGAACATGGAGTTCCTCCATCAGTGACTCTAAAATGGATTCAAGGAAGTGCATTAGCCATTGCCCATTAACAGTGCATGCTTTCATGGATTCATCATTTTGAACACATATAACACCGAATGGAGAGATGTTAGTAATAGTGTATGGTCCAAACTAGAAGTAACAAAGAATACGTGGATGCAACTTCAACCTTTCATTTTAGAGGAGGGATTTCTCCCAATGTATAACTGAAAATGAAGGATGAGAGAGTTGTGGGACGCCTTGGTTCACTCCTTATAAATCATGGAGTTCTCATATGGGTCCCTTTTAATTTTCTTCATCTCTTGAAACTACAAATTCCTTTGAGAAACTCTATCAGAAAGATTAACAGGTAATTGTTTGATTGCCCATTAGGACTAGAGATAAATTATAATAGGGAGTTGAAAAATATTTCAAAACACTTACCAATAAGGTGATATTCCAATGGGAGATTTCAAAGTAGTAAATTAATCCCATAAGAACAACAATCTAGTCTAAGACCCCGATATTTTCAATTAGGTTGAACCATTTTTTCAAGAATAGTTTTTTCCTCTATATGTGACACATCATGTTAATATTTGGTTTTTGGACGATATTATGTATACACTCTATGCATGACCACATACCAACATGAAAATTATTTCATTTTTTGGTTTCATAAATGAAAACCTTGATCGCTGATGATGAATCAATGTAAGAAAAACCTACAAAAAATTTCAATTCTAAAAAATATGAAAAATACCGTAGAATCACCAGTACTTGTAGAACCTTTATCTATCAAATTTGAAATACAATCCACTGAAAAATGAATGTACATGTTACCAAATCAATTAGGGAAAGGTCTCCCACACTCAATTCCCCAAACATAGAAAATGTCATTGATGTTAACAAGTTTGATTAGTATCTCATTTTTTAATATATTCCACATTATTTTACAGTGATTAAAAGATTAACATTAGTTATTGGAATCCTGAAATAATGTGGGCCAAAAGAGGCCAAAAGAGAGGACCTTGTGTGCAGTCTTGTGGGGACCAAATGGGTCCCCACAAGTGACATTGTAGAAAAACATTAGTATAAATTAAAAATTGCTATCGAGAATGCATATCCTGAGGACATGATCACTATAGGTGTTCCAAAAGATGGGGTCATCCCAAATGTAACAATGAACTCATGTTTTAGACAGTGAGACTGGTTATTTTTAGAACTCAGTGGCCATGCATGATGCTTCCAAATAATTTACAATTTCAGCTTACCAAGGAATAACATCTTCCACACGGTACATTTTCTCATCATGAAAAATGTCATTTATGGGAATATAGGTGGATGCATCAATGTTTGAGGATGGTTGTATTATATTGATATGTTCTGCCACCACTTTTTCTTCTCCTTTTTTATAACTAATTTCAAAAATTAATTACTAATGGAGGGTCATATAGATAATGAGACTTGTCTTGGATTCTGATTTTATAAGGATATTCTAGAGGGATTCTTGGTATGAGAATACATAGACATTGGACCATAAAATATATGACATGAATTTTTACCAGGAAAACATAATGGATATAAATTCTTATTCAGTTGTGGGGAGATTTTATTGGGTAGGGTCTGAAGTATGTGAGTCATAGGCAATGACATGTGGAGATCACTCGACCATTTGTGATAAGACTTCCTCAAATTCATAGTTAGAGACATCACACATTAGCTCAAATGGTAAATCCCACCATTTTGGGTGGATTACCAGGGGTGACGGTAGACTAAATTTAAACTTTTAAAATCTTCCTCACATTCTTTCTTGAAAAAATAACTTTTTAATTTGGGAATAATCAGGAAAGTGGGGATGAAATATTATTAACGTCACGAATGAAACAATGGTAAAATAAAACATAACCTATGGGAGACCACACATCACATACAATCATAGGTAATTTTTATGTAGAAATGACATCAAAATTTGTTTTATCTACATGGTTAACATCCCCATAAATGACATGACGCAAAAAAATACTTTATCTCACAATGAAATAGAATTTCTCATAATTCAATATGCGATTATTTTCAGTACAACATCGTTGGACTAACCCTAAACTACATAAACATTATTCAAAAAATGTGTTATACAAAGTGAAATATTCCATGAAAACATCCTTCAAATCAACATATAAATATGAAAACTATAGTTAGAATGCATTACTAGAATTTACCCTGAGAATTGCACAGAACAAATGACATCCTCCTATATAGAAATATGCCAAAAGGGAATGTGAATGTTGTATTTTCCTTGTCCTTGGGGGAAATATGGATTTGAATGTATCCAGAATACCCATCAAGTAAATAGTACAATGACTTAACTTCTAGCCTCTAAAGAATTTTTTCAATAAATAGAAAAAGGAAATGGTAATTCCTAGTGTTTCGGTTTAGTCAGTGATAGTACATACAGAGACTACAATAGTTATTCACATGATTTGGAACCAACTAATTTTTTTCATTTTTTATTTCTGTAAAAATTGTTTTTAGGAACTACTTGAATGGGACTGACCAATTGGATGTCAACGATGGGTAAAATGATTCCAGTATAAAATAATTTTGTTAAATCCTTTTTAAGAACCTCTAGGAGCCTTTGTTGCAGTCGACATTGTGCCTTATCCCGTTATTTAGCCTCATCATTTAATAAATTCTGATGTGTCAAAATTTATGGTCTAATACTAGGAATTTCAGAAAGTATCCATCCCAAAAAAAATTTTATACACCCTTAAATGTCCCAGATGTCTTAATTCATGCACAGGAGGGAGTGAAATAGAACTGATGATGGTAAAAATCATTATATTCTTATGATATGAATATATTAAATATTGAGTCAGATGATTCAATTCACAATCTGGTAGATTTTATTTTTGGGAGTGTGTATGAAAGAGAGAGGTCACTATTCTCATATAACTTCTCAATACGTTCATCCTTAGATGATGAATGAGATTTTACAAGCTTAGCAGTATCATCAGTGGTAATATGTTCCTCATTGTTCAAGAAATAATCCATTAATAAACACAAATGAAAATCTTTAAATCCACTACATCAATAATAGAATGACCCAATTCATAGAATTTTAATCAAAGCGGAAAACTCAAAAAGGGGATCGGGGGAATGAAACATTGTCATTTCTGGGGTATGGTTTATGTCAATTTAATTGACAGATACAGTTGAATGTTCTTAGGAGTGGCGATTCAAGGAATCAAGGATGTTGAGATGGACTATGTCACCACCTAATTCCATAGATAATGTCCAATTATGGACATTATTTATGGTTTTGGTTGTTTTCGAGAAGGTTTACCCAATATAATTGGGGTACTCCCATTCATCACATCATCTTCCATTTTTAGCACATAAAAATCAGAAATAAAAATTAATATTTTCACCCTCACAAGAACATTCTCTAAAACAAAAAATGGTTTTTGGTACTTAGGTTGGCTAGTTGAACTGTAATTGTAATGGGATTCATTTCCCCAACATGGAATATAGAGTTAATGGATTGAAACATAACATTTATAGAAGCAAATAAATCAAGAATTACATTGGGAAATGAATACTACCCTATGATGAATTGAATGAAGTATGTACATGGATCATTGAACTTGGTGGGAAGTGACAGTTCTCTCAATGTTGATACGTTCATCCCCAAGCTTACATTTTCATCTCCAGGAATTTTCATTCAGTGAGTAAACATTTCCTTTAGATTTTTTCATATCATGGAATTTGTTTCACAACATCAATCAAGGGGATGTTTACCAACACTTTTTTAATGTTTCAAATATTTACTTACCTATTTCAGTTACCTTTTGATTCCTATGTTGGATGTCCCTTTGGTTGAATGGAAGATGAATGGGTTTCCAAGGATATAGATCTACATACACACTCATTCCTTTGGAAGGGATTCTCTCAAGACATGGGTTTTCAACATTTGGAAAATTTTAATCATTCTAATGGAGGTTCACATAAGAGGGGATGACTCTAATAGAATATTTATTTGACTTTATTGTTATTTTCCACTCCTAAGGGTGATGGTACTAATAGTTACTTTATATCTAGGGTTGGATTATTGTTGAGATGGTATTTTACCCAACTTATGACATTGAATTTCCACCACTGATATAACTAGTTTTCCAAATTAGGTTTTTATGTCTTGTATGGATTCATGGGTGGTTTCATAGAATTTATGATTATGGGAATCCATTTGGTTTATCATTTCTTTTTGTCTAGGCTCAGGTTTAGGAAGGTTAGTTAGAAAGTCCTTTAGGGTGGATGAGGATTTCTAGGTGGTGGTGGTGGATGACTACTCTGACCCTATTGGTTCCAAGGTTATTAAGGTTGGAATGAATACCCCCTTCCTATAGTCTTGTTTTATTTCAACCAAGGATCGGATGGATATTAGAGTTCTTTTCTAAAGGGATGGTTATAGGGGAGACCTGGAATGATTTCCTCACAACTATCAGATGTTTCTCTCAATTGGTGGAATTGGTCAGAGTAGTGGGTTTTAGAAAAATATATACAAAAATAGATGGGGTGATGATATTGGTATTTTTAATGAGAAAGAGAAAGTTGTCGATGAAGGGCACCTACGTCTTCAAACATTGGGTCCACCATCCAGTAAAAATTCCGAAATTTGATTCAAATGGACATATCGAATGGGTACACTGGAACATGATCTAATCTATTCAGTGTTTGGGAAATTTTTTTAATTACAGTTCCTGCAGCGATTGGGGTTTTATCAACTAGAGAACCAACTATAGTAGAATCAATAATATTTCAGTCAGTAGGAACTAAACCTTCTTTTCATTAATGAATTAAAAGTTTATCAATTATATGGTGGTGTAGATTGCTTGACCATAACTGTTTCAAATGTTCCCCATATTCATGTAATGTATTCCCTAGTTATTTCCTTATATGGTAGATTCCATTCCATATACTTGTAGTTTGAGAGGGTGTGAAATATTTTTCATGAAAATGGAGTTTCACTTCCACCCTACCTCTAATTGGTGAATTAACATAGTAATGCCATTCTTTGGCAGTGTCATCCAATGAAAATTAGAATTCCCAGAGCATTAATTTTTTTCATCCACATTAGTAGATTGTGATGTTGAACATACATTGTGAAATTCTTTTAAATTCTTATGGTGATCTTCTCATGTGATTCCATGAAATTATAGAAATAAGTGAATTAGACTGAATTTTGGTTCAAATATAAGTTCCTTTCCTGGTATTTGATTTTGTGTGGGTTGGATATGAACATTAGGTGAGGCTACCGCTCTTACATTTATATTGTTTTCGGACATGTTATACAACTATATATCAGTTTTGATGTCAGTTACAGAAGAAGAAGTATAAGGATCAAGAGGAGTGTCAATGTTTTGTGTATCCTCTTTCAATGGGTTCTTTTCTATGTCTCAATGTTGATGACGTAGGATCCTCTCAGGTTCCGGTTCGAATGGTGGTAGGTCTCCTAAAGTAGAACATGTAATTAATATAACCTATATAATAAAATAATCAGAAACACAATAGTTAATGGTATAATATTTAACAAATAAATATTTAAAAAATTTACAAAAATCATATAAAAAACACCCTATAAATATCGAAGCACTCCCCGAAAATAGGACTAAAATTTGAATGTGTTATCATGACACATCAAATTGATTATGATTCTATGGTTGATTTATAGTCCAGGGTAGAACCTAGATCATATTTCAAGGAATGCTAATAGGATTAGATTATCTATTTTTTTTTAAAAAATACTAAAAGGTGGGTGATCTGGAAAACAATTTTATGAAACTAAATTAATTTAAAGAGTTTAATAATTCATTCAGATGTCTAATTTAAAATTTTATGATATGTATTTTGTTATTTACAGGTTACTATATCACCTAGAATGTTCCTTGTTGTTAAATTATTATTAGGTTTTTGGTCTAATCCTTTGATTGAGGGTTAACCACGTATTGGGTACCCACAAAACCTAAAATGATGAAAATTGGAATGAATATTAATATAACAATCATATAGTCAAGTTCTATACTATATGAATGAATTATGTTATTTCAATTATCACTGAAATATCAAATTTTATTGAATTTAAAGGTTTCATATGTTTTCCAATCTTAACAACACAAGTCGTGAACTTAAAATTTGACACTGATATGTTATGAAATAACAAGGGTTACAATTAAATACAATAAAACAAGTTAAGTTACACATAATATAATAATTAAAAACCAGAATATACACCAAAAAAGTGGATAATTATTTGTCGGAACTCCCTCTTCAATTGTGTACCTCCTTCGCAACGATCACCCACCACTTAGCTCGACGTTGGGGGGAGGAGGGAGCCCGGCTGGCAATCCTTCATCTTTGTTGAACACTTATGAGGATATAGGACACCCGAAAATCTAGAATTATAAGGATACTCCTCTAGGACTATAAAATGGAATATATTTTCATTTGGTTAGAACTTGTAAATTAGGATCCCAAACATTCATTTTATAGGCAAAGTTAAATGTGGTTTTGGGCACACAAAATGTGTAAAACCACTTAGACCATGGTTTTCAACCACATTACAATAAGATATCTCTTTTTTCAAAACTAGTCACATTTTCCCCACCTCTTGAATTTATCCACTGAATGTTTGGAACCATTTGGACAACTATAGCCTAAGATAATGACAGATCACAACACACCACTTTTTTCTTCGTACAGATTTGGTGTGATGGACAGATCAGGTCAGTTGGGAGTCCAGATTGCCGAATGGGGCCTTTATTCCATCATATGAACAGTATCGTAATTATGTTTGGACCAGCCTACAAAATATCATCCAACTTTTATGCATTTTTATGTATACATTGGATATTTATTAAACTGGTGTGCTTGGATCTGGCGCAACATGGCCTATTATTCTTGGAATTCATCATGGGCCCTCCAAATAACCTCCACAATAAATAAAATTATCAAAAAAGAATCATTTACCTTTTTACCAATGATAAAAAAATAATGGATACAATCATTAAGTGAAATTTATTATTATTATTTTAAATTTTTAATTAAAAACTAGTTTAACACAGTAGTCTACGGGTGAAAATGACATAATGAATCGCGGTGCGATCAATGATCCAGATTCAAATAAAGAATTATCCACAATTGAGGATATTATTCTCATAGTATCTATTTCCTAACACAAAACATCAAAATCAGTAGTTATGATGGAATAATATTTTCCTTTCTCTTTTTTCCAATTCTGATGAATGTTCCATTGACACTTTGGAAAATCATTTTCATAGTATCCCATCCCCATAAAAGTATAGTGTTGAACACTTTTAGCTTTATTAATTCTCTTACAATCACAGGATTGGTAGACTTTTTCCACACATATAACAGACTCATTTTCCTATAATATAGGCATTAGGGGGTTTCTATACACACATATCACATGATGGAATAATCCATTTTTTATTATTCTCTTTATCCATTAATTCATGTGTTATCGCTTTCATATCATGCATTACCTAAATTTTGTAATACATAAAGTGTTATTTTTCTATCTCCATATCATATGAGACTATATCATCACACATTGAGAAACTTTGGGTGAATAACACTCCTTGATGTAATGGTTTTATACAATCAATGAATCAATCCATTTTTATCCTTCGATTACATATGTAGTCTATTGTATTAGTTTCTATAATTTTAAATTTAGCATAATACATTGAATCATTTTCATCATATTGTTTCTTGAACATCGATAATTCCATTTCCATGTCAACTCGTTGTTTGTGAGGAAAATAGTATTGGAGTTTTTTTAAATACCCTCCATTCTAGATTTCTAATTTCATCCCCCTCCTTAGTGTTTGGAATTTGTGGCCACCATTGATCTATATCTTATAATAGACAATAAAATTACATGACATTCTTCTCCGTTACATTAATCCCAAAATATAGAAATATCTTCTCTAAAGAAAATAACCACCAATCTGATACAAATGGGTTTGTTTTCCCCTTGAATAATTGTGGTCGTGGTCGCATAAAGAGATATTACATTGCACCTACATATTTTGGATCAAGAGCTTTATATGGTTATGGTTATTGTTGATAACCTGATTAGGTTGTCCCAATATTGATTTATGTCTCTCAACACCTATCATTGTTCTAATACTGACTTCATTATCTTGTACAGGAGGTATGTCCCTACATGAAATACATGTGTTGATATTGTTTACAATCCTTCCACTATGTGTCATTACTAAATAATGGAATTAACTATATTAGGTTATGAATTAAAAATTATAATTTCAAAATAGAAAACACCTAAAATAATTTGAAAATTTATCCACATTTATTTTCATAATCATCAAAATAGTTTCACTGAGGAAAAATTTACATTTAAACAATTCATATTGATTTGTAATGATAATGTGAATAATCATATGAATATCCCATGGGACTATCAAACCATATGTGCTGTAAGGATCCTTGTCATGTAACATATTACCTCAATTTAGGATGGGGACAACTTATACGAGTTGTAACCCCTTGGAACATCTATCCCAGAATGATGCCTACATGTAGTATATAAATAGGTATTTATTTCGATAAATATCCACCTAATATCTAATTTTCCAAAATGAAATAATGTTCTTATTTTATTATCCTCCATGTCTAACTTAAGGTTATTTTTTGTAATAAATTTATTATATATCTGGTTTCTTAGGTTTCTACTAAACATCCACTGAAAGAATCTTTAAGGGAACCAACCCTAGTAGCCCAGAGAGAGTACCATAATTTATTACATTGGTAAAATTACAAGGATTCATATCTGGAAGGAATATATAGTTTAATAGAATTATAAGACCATATACAAATAAAATTGTTACATGGAAACATGAAATGGAAAAAATATAGAAATTACTTTTTGAAAAACCATAACTCCATGATTATCCTTGCTATATTTTAATAATATTCACCTTCAAATCCTAGAAAAAATAAATAAAGGGGTGAGATAAAATTCTCTTTAAAGATATGTAATAAAAAAAATGTATCATTAAGATAATCATTAGGCTGGGTAAATATAAAAAACACATGCCATTAAAAATAAAATGGGAATAATATTGAATGAATGAAACATGAGTAAATAAATCCATATAAACGATTATAAGAGAATGTACCTTCGTTAGATATATTATATTTGTCAAATATCACATGGTTTATCAATTTAAATATCATAATGATGGAAAACATAATGTTGTGCATCTGAAGTTTATTTTCATGGAAAAAACCAAGATTTCTGAAAATACTATGTTCGAGCCTAAACCAAAATCGAATTCTTTTTTCCTCATGAGACCTACAAAATCATCAAGGGTCTATAGTAGTTCCCCCTAGATCAATTTCTATGAAATATTAATTCCTAATATGAATGGTTATTAAAATAATAAAGATGAATATTTTAATTTTAAATAACATTCCTTAATCAGTAGTAATATTCAATAATTAATCGGAGTAGCACGGTGAATTGTATTAAGATACCACATCCACAGTTAATCTACACAAGAAAACCATTTATGAACATATGATAGATGAAAATAATACTATATAAAACTCAATAAAGAATAAAATTCACCATATGTGTTTTAATATATGACAATACACTAATAACATCATCGTTGAATGCTTGGTACAAAAACCTCTATTACTTTTCAAAGAATAGTTCTTTTGGAAAATTCATTTTTAATTTCCTAATTTTTTTATACAAAACCAATAATTATAATATATAGTTATTTTCATGGAAAAAATAGTTATTTTAGAAAAATTACGATTCCCTAAAAATGATTTTATATGGTACTTGAATATTGGAAGTTAATCAAGAAGTTCCCTTCAATCGGGCATGCATATCATAACGAATCGAAAAGGGAACCTCGGAAAAAAACATTTATCTAGTATAAATGAATGTTTGAATAATTTCAAAACATGAATCTAGAATGTATATACATAATTTAAAATAAATAAATAAATATAATTATTATTTACATGGGTTTATTTATGGATAAATGATTACCCGAATGAAATTGGAGATTCAGTAAGAAAACCCATACCTTATGTATAAATATGTTATGTATATGGCCTTAACATCATGTATAATCAAAATAAATCAATTATTTTAATAAATAATAACCACCTATAAATTTTTCTGATTTAGTATACTTTTTTATGTTCATTTATTTCCATTTTAATTCTATATAAGATACCTTTTTATTTATGACATTATTCTTTTCCTTGGTTATCATAATCTATATACTTGTATATTAGTATAGATGTTCATATAGAATCATAATAATTATCAAGAATGTAATTTATATGATATTTACAAACCTCTAGATATGTAAATTCTTATATATAACATTTTGATATGTTTTATCAGTATGAATAATTATATGATACATTTAGTTATAATCATTTACAATATTATAGTGGTTATTGATTATAACGAACTCATTTTTCTTTATCAATTAATATTATGAAAAAATGTGAAATGAAGTAAATAATATTTTTTTTACTACATATATTATAGTCTTTCTAAAACATCTACATGTTATCTTGATGAAACTTTATGATGAAATTTATGAATGGATGTTTATCATCCACGAAGGTCGTAAATCGTCACATCATAGAAGAAGATTTGTTTAATAAGAGAGATAGAGTGAGTAATGTGATTGATGATTGTTCTTCCATTAACATGAATTAATTATTGTATATAAATGATACTATTTTAATTCTAAAATGGATACATTATTTTGAGATAGGGTAATAATAGAACGAACTAGAAATGAAAATAAAAGGAAAATGAAGAGATTTGACCTCTAGAATACTCATCCTTGAGAATATTCTTAAGAAGATTTATTTCAAAATTATGATGAGACCAAGAATATCTAGACATGGTAGAGAGTCTTGGGGAGAATATATGGTATAAATTTAACAATTCTAATTGCTTGGAAGGTGTGAGGAAAAGGGGTGGAGAGGGGTGGAATTTATAGTGGAGGAGATGAGTGATTTGTCATTATTTTATTCATTATATTATTATTAGTTTTTCAAGACGAAAAACAGTGTTGCTTCCCTTTAATATATAAATTAATAAGTTAATTGTAGTTTTATCCTAGGGTTATTACATCATAAAAACATCACATATTACTCAATCAATCATATATTAGTTTTTATAATAAATTATAATATTTTTCTATTCCCCAAAAATTCATGTATTTTAGAAAAATCCCAGAAAGTAAGCCTAAACATTTTTCAATGTGTATTATTAGAAAACGAAATTAATTTTATAAAAATAATTTTATAAAAATGAAAAATTAAATTATTTTTTAAAATCATAATTTACAATCAAATATAGATTTCAAATCTATAACTGCTTTTTAAAATAATTTCAAAAAATATCTAAAGGCTCATACAATAATCCTAAAATGAAAATGCAATAAAATGTTAATTAATTAATATATTTTATATGAATATATTATATACTAAATAATAATTATTATTATTATATTTTAATTAAGTATTTATGATTAAAAGAATACCAATAATTAATTTTTCAATTCTTAAAATATCCAAAGACTTATAATATGTTATAATTACATGATACACTATTTTATAAAGATAATAAATTTTATATATACATTATTGGTTGATGTTACTAATTATAGGTCCTTTTTACTATTTATAAGGGTTATATTATAACTCCTATAGTAATTCTACAATTTCAACAGTATAGGTTTTTTAAATTCTAAAAATTCCACTTATTCTATTCATTATTTATTTTTTATATTTGTATTGTTTTCTATATGTTATTTTATGTGATCTATACTATAATAAATAAACATAAGAATTTAAGTTTTATTGATAGAGTTCTTGGATGTTACATTCTCCCCTCCTATTAAAATTTTTTCCACAAAATATTTTGATTATCACATCACACAATTATTTGGATAGTTCTTTATGATAACCTCCTCATGTTCCAACATCACCCCTTAAATTTTATGGTTTTTCAAAATATCATAACCATATGAGTCTTATAATTCCTCAAACCATATTCTATAGTGTCAAAAATTCTGATAGGATCTTCACGGTGAGATATTTGGGTTTTAATAATATTCTATTAGAAGTTGGTGCATGCTTTTGGTCAAGCTTGTACATCCTTAAAAATGTGATTTGGAAAACATTTTGTACCATATAATTCTTTAGAAGAATTTTCAAATGATAAAAAACAACTCCAATTATCTCCATCATTGGATAATAACCAATGAAACATGGTCTCCTTATTCAACTCTTCCATAATCATATAACACATTTCCATTATGATAATTTTAAGAAAACATTATCTCCCACTTGAAATTATAAATCCTTCATTAGATTTTTGGATGATCACCTTTTGCTAAATTGAAATTCAATGATATGAACTTGAAAATAATTTACCCTTTATATTGATTCATCTGTAATCTCTATGCCTACATGTTTCCTTTCACCCACATTATCCCAACATGTTCATGTATGACATCTCAATACATGCAATGCTTCATATGGTTCCATTTTAATACTTGAATGTACACTATTATTGTAGGAAAACAATACCAATGTAAAATACCAATCCCACATACATTTAAATTCAATGGAGAATGATCTCAATATTAATTCAAATGTTTAAATGCTTCTTTCATGATTCACATTAGTTTGAGGGTGATAAGAAGTTCTCAAACAATGTTAAATATACAAATTTTTATGAAGTATTTGATATAATTTCGTTCTAAATAGTGGATCATAATCAGAAAAAAATAATAGAGGTCCTTCATGATGACTTATAACTTCATTAATATAATTTTGTGTAAGGGGATTCATTAGTAGTTAATTTATTATAGCGAGGAAATGTTAGGATTTGGAAAATAGATCAATAAATCCCCATATTTAATCATTATTTCATGGAGTTTTTAGTAATCTATTGGAAAAATAAATATTATTGTCATCCCATTTCTATTTATAAATAAGAGTGGTTTTCATGACACCCCTATGATATTTTCATTCTCCCTTCACCTATTGATAAACTAAACATCTTTACAAAAAATCAATAATTTAATTCTTCATATTTTCACAATAGAAATGTTCCAATAAATCTCTATACATATTAGTGCTATGAGGTAGTATAGAAAAATTATAGAGATTTGATCCATCCAATAATACTTTTTTCTTCATGGGTATATAGGTGAAACATAGCCTCGTACCAAGTTTATTAATTCCATATTCATATATGAAGTCTTACAACATTCCATCAATCACAACATTAATTTTTTTGAAGATTCTTGTCATAATAAAGAAATTATTTATAACCTCCTCTGATAATTCCCATATATATCATTACTAGATCCAAGAACATAGTATCCCTATCAATCCTCTTCTCTTTTATAACACCGTGACCCTTCCCGGTCGATTGATGGTCCACCTAAGTTTTCATCCATAGGTTGTAGTGTATGGATCAATCATAATTTATGATTATAAATATCCATAAATTTTGAATCATATTGAGTGATCTCTATGAGAATATCTTTTTAATTATCTTTTAATCTCTATATAAGTCACATCTTTCACAATATATATTATTTCCTCATATATTCAGTGAAAATATTATAGCTAGAAACTCAAGATCATGAGTTGAATTTTTCTGTTAATTAGTTTTTAACTATCTTGATGCATATGAAATAACTCTATCTTTCGACACAAGGACACAACCATGTGATTTATTGGAAGAATACCATTAAATAAAAAATCATCTATTTCCTGGTGGTTGAGTCAATATTTTATTATTCTCCAGCCAATTTGTAAAATTAATTAGAGATCTGTTCAGATTATTTAATTCATTAAAACATAACCACATTACTATTATGCTTCGTTAGCCTGATAGCTAATCATGTGAGGTTCTGAATGAAAATATGATAATAACCATTTAAAAAAATAAAACCATGTACCTCGGTTATATTGAATTCTATAGGCCATTCATGAACAACCCTTTTCGTTGATCGATCAACATAGATTCCATCCATTGAGATAATTTGTCCATGAAAAGAAACCGATTGGATCCAAAATTAGCACTATCTAAACATCCCATATAATTAATTTCATTAAAGAGTATTCAAAACAATTATCAAGTGATTCTCTTTGTCTTTTAATATTTTGAGGAATACCAATATATCAGCAATACATAACACAAAAAATTAATCAAGATATTCTTTGAAAACAATATTCATTTGATCCATGAAGACAGAGGGTGCATTAGTAAATCCCAATGGAATTACTATAAACGCATAATGTCCATTCCTGGTTCCAAATTCTTTCTTTAGAATATCATACATCCTCACAAGAAACCGATGATATCCATATCAAAGGTCAATCTTAAAAAAATATTCAGATCTCAGATGTTGATCGAATAAATCATCAATATATGCCATGTGATAATTGTTAATTATTGTAATATCATTGATTTATATATACTCAATTCATAACCTCATGCATCCATCTATCTTGTTGACAAAGAGAATATGATCTCCCCTTGGAGACACACTAGGTCATATAAATCCTTTATCAATCAATTCATCTAGTTGTTATTTTAGATCTACTCATTTCACCATATCAATTATATAGGGGTTCTTTGATATAGTTCCAGAAAGATTATTTCAATTAATAGAGAACTCAACTTCCCACTATTTAGGATGTCCAATTACTCCGTTGGATGTACATAAATGTATTACTATACAATAGGTGCATCATGAAGTTGAGAATTTCATTCCACAACCATATATATTGTATTCTCTTCCACCCAAATAATTTCATTCAGTATAGCTATTGTTGGTGGATCTAGATGAAAATTATCTGGCGATGTTTACGCTCTAACTAAATGGGATTACTCAAATTCCTCACAAATCATATTTTCCATGTTCTTAGAAAAATAATTGCATCATATTTTGAAATTTAGTCGATGCCAACGATTATGTAAAATATGAACATATGTATGATGATAAAGTCACTGTATAATGCACTATTATATTACATAATGCAAACATCCTAACAAATATTTGTAGTAATGAGACTTCCAATTAGACGTTTTGAATAACATATCCCTTGTTTAAGATATTTGTAAATATATAATTTTTATTGAAAATGTGGAAGATATAAATGAATTTAATGATCCATAATCCTATAATGAAATTTTTATTTTTGGGGAAAATATTATAGTACCTTCCAAATTATCATTAGGGACATCAACCATTGATGTTTTGATCCCATGAGCCTATCCTTACTCCCATGGTAATTTTTAGGAATGATTCCTTCAAGCATTAGTAAATCAATTAGAATGTTTCCAATATCCCTATAATTGTTGCATTTTACTTTGGTATATTATTTCATTCCCATTTAAGAACATTCTTAGTGGCCTTTTTATACGCCAATGTAACAGAATCCTTTTATTTTTTTATAGTCCCTAGGTTGTTTCCTTCAATAATTATGAGATTTTGTAAAACTCCCCTTTTTATTTTTTACATTATACATTCTTTCCTCCTACACCCTCCTCTTATATCTATTTACCTAAATGTTATAATTCTTAGGGAATTATATTTCTATTTGGATAGCACATGAGACTATATATTTGTTTGATGAAAAAATATTGGAGATTAGTTCCTTTCTCAGGAATGGTATTAAACTGTCTAAGAATCAACAAAATTTTTCTCCTTTTATTAGGTATATAGTCCACGACATGACTTTGTAATCTTTTAATGATTTATTTATACATGGAAATTTTTTCATCCTCCTTTTTACTTAGATTCAATAATTTTCATTCCATATCTTCTCATTATTTATGGTGAAACTATTTTTTCTAGGATAATTTCCTTTAAACCCTTCTATTTAATATTATAAAATTATTCAACCATCTTTTTTTGAAATAGTGACCTCTAGTGATCTGAATATCTTAACAGACGATAATATTCCATTAAAATCATCCCCATTTCCTAACTACCAAAATTAAGGAATATCTTACTTGAGAAATTTATCGACTACCCAACTAAAAATGTGTATGTAGTATCATTGAATGATGATGTTTTCTGTCACATAAAGGGGTATTACATTACTCCTCCTTGACGTGGATCAGGATTTCCTATATGGGTAAGGTGTTTATTAATAACATGATTTAGCTATCCTAGTATTGTTATATGTTTATTAGAACTAGTAGTTGCTCTAATTCTGACAACATACTTTACAGAGTAGAGGAATATATATATAGGGAATGAGAATTGATATAGTTTCCATTACTTCCACTAATCACCATTTCTAAATAATGGGATATAGTAGATTTGGTTATTAATTGTTATGAATAATCACAAACTATGAAAACCCCTAACATAAATTAAAATTTTATTCATATCTAATCTCATGAAAATAAATATAGTTTCTTTGAGAGAAATTTCACTTTTGAATCCATAATAGTTGTTTGTTAAGGAAATAAGGATTATTCTATGAATATCCATCAAGAGTATCAAACTATACACATATTAAGGCTCATTTTCATGTACTAGGTTACCGAGTGTCTAGCCCATGACACCTCTATGGAGTTGTTACCCCTAGGTGAATTTATCCTAGAACCAGATCCACTTATAATATCCATGCATGGATGTATTTCCCATGAAGATCCACATAATCTTTAACTTTCCAAAATTCAATGTTTTTCTGATATTATTATCCTCAAATGGTATATGATGGTTATTTTACAGAATTGATTTATTCTAAATCTATATTCCAATGGTTCAAATATACATCCTATGAAACCAACTGTAGGGCCACCTACCCCAGTAGCCAAGAGCTAGTGCCTTACATTATTTCATTGGTAGGATTTAAAGGAATTGAATCTCGGTGGACCAAATAGTTTAGTATAATTGGAAAATTAGATACATATATAATGGTTACATTACAACAAGAAATGAAAAGAAACATAGATATTATTTTAAGAATATCCAAAAGTCATAGATTATCTATGAAAGTCATTCATAATATTCATCATTTCATCTTACGGAAAATTAAAAAGTAAGAAAGGGGTAATATTAGATGCTTAATAAGGGTATATAATACACCATATTTTATCCAAAACATAAATATTAGGCATAGTGAATAAAAAAACACATGCGTTTAAAAATAAACTTGAGCATAATATGCTAGGAATGAATGCTACATAAATAAATCCATATAACTGATCATAAGAGAATGGACCTTTCTCATTAATTTTCAACTAGTAAAATATCACTTGATTTATAAATTTCAAATATCATAATGAGGTTGTTCATAATTCCATACATCTAAAAGATATCATGAATTCCTCGACCATGATGTCGTCAAATACTAGTGTATGGCCTCAGCCAAAACCCAATTCTATTTTGTATCATTAGACCTACCGATGCATTGAGAGGATATAGGGGTCCCAAATTGTCACATTATAAGTCCAAGAAATTCCTCATATAAATGTTGATAAAAATAACCAACATTAACATATGTTTTTTGAATAACTATCCCAAATCAGTAATCATAATCACTAACCAATCTGAGTAGTATGGTGAATAATATTTTGATAGCACATTCATAGTAAAAATGAACATAGAACCTTTAATAGAATATGGTAGATTAATGTAATAAAATCTCAATCTATATGAAGAATAAATTCAAAATATTTTTCTAAATACATTAAAATACTCTAGTAAAATCATTTTTGAATTCACTAGAGAAATACCCCATTTAATATTCAAAGATAAGTTTTTTTTAATTTTTTATATTTTTAATAATTGTTTTTATAAATACAATAGGTAATAGATATAGTATTTCATAAAAAAATTTATAAATTTAGAAAAATAAGGGTGTCTTAAAACATATATTACATTGTACATAAAAATGTATATGAAATCGACAAGTTCCTTTTAATCAGGCTTTCATATCAGGAATAATTAAAAAGTGAACCCTGAAAAAAATCTATATTTCTTATAAAATAAATTTTTATTAATATGTATACAGGATTATGGAATTTATACAAAATAATTAAAATAATCATATAAAAATAATTGAGAATTTCATTGGTTAATGGAGGGATAAATCTTTATCAGAATGAAGATAATAATTTGGGAAGAAAATTATTACCATAGATCACAATGTGTTCTTCAAATGACTTTATCATCCAAGAAAATAAAATTAAATCCATTAAAATTTTAATTTTGAAACTTATATACATGTATTTCCATTTTTATGTTTTTTTATATACATTTAGGGCATTTTTGTTGAGTAATAATATACAATTTTATTTATCGGGTGCATTTGTTTACTTGGTTTTCACGATCGATATACTTGTATATGAGTATGGATGTTCATTTGGAATGTGAATAATTATATCTAATTTAATTTTTTGGATATTTATAAACACCGAATTTTGTAAATAGTTATATATAACATTTTCTTATATGGTATTAGGATGAATAATTATATAAGAAATTTAGTGATAATTGTTTACATTATTACACAAGTTATTGATGATAACAAATTCCATTTATTCTGTCAATTAATATTATGTAAATATATTACATAAAGAACATTTAAATGTATTAAATACATAATTTATGTCCTTTTTAAAACATAATAAATGGTATCATGGCCAGCCTTAATGAATATATTGATCAGAAAAAGTTTATCATCCATGATGGTTGAAAATTGTCACCACCAGGATAATGATTTAATTTTAAAAATAAAGGAGAGGGAGTAAGCATATTTATGATGGTTTTTCTATTTACATGATATAATTCCATTATATAAATGATACTATAGTTTTCATGCTTCTTTTATAATGGAGGTTAGGTCAGTATAATAAAATAATGAATATGAAAAGATAATAAAAGTAAAAGGATAGGGATTTCACGTCTGGAATACTCTTCCTTAGGAATCCCATTAAGGGGAATGGTTTTGGTATTTTGATGAGAGAATGGGATTCTGGACATGGGGGAGAGTATTTGGGAGAAAATTTTCAATTAATTTGAAAATTCCCAAAGCTTGGAAGGTGTGAGGAGAAGGGGGTGAGGGGTTGTATTTATAGTGGAGGGCAAGAGTGATTTCTTATTATTTTATTCATTATTTTATTATTTTTCCCAACAAAACATATATTATTTATTCTTGTCATTATATAGTCACAAGTGAATCTGAGTTTGAACCAAGGGAGACTACATCATCCAATACTCACCTGTGACTCAATAAATCTGGTATTTATGCTTTAAAGAAAATTATCGAATTTTTGTATTCAGAACATTTCATGTGTTTTTGAAAAAACCCAAACTATCATCACATAAAATTTTCATAATATTGAATTAAAAAATATGCATGATTTTAGGAAAAATTTTCTGAAAATGGAAAATTTAATTTTTAAATAAATTTATCACTTTTCTAAAAATACTGATGTATAATATATAACTTCCTTTATAGTGCTTGAAAAAATTAACTCAGGTCTCATAAAATTATCATAATATCATAACACAACAAAATGTTGATTTTGGAAAACATATTAAATGAATAAATTTTCAGTTAAATAATTTTATTAATTATAAAATTGGAAATAAATATTTATGAATTAAAAAAATCCCAACACTTATCTAAACGATTTTTTAATTTTTCATTTAGTTATACTATTATATAATTACATGATATTTTAATTTATAAGGTGCCTAAATTATATCTATTTTTTCTTGGGTGATGTTTCTATTTATCACTCCTTTTTTATATTCATTAGAGTCTTATTACTATTCATATGATCAAGTTACTATTTAATCGGTATTTGTAACTTAACTTCTTGAAATAAAACTTATTTCTTTAATTATTTATGTATGCTGATTGTAGCATGTTCTATAAGTGATTTTATATTATCTGTACTATATGAGTTAAACATAAGTATAATTATTTTCATGGATTTATGGGTCGTTACGTAAATTATGAATGTATTAATGTTATTTTTGATGATTTTTCTCATGTTTATTTAATTTTATAAGGATTAAAATAATGCATTTCTTGAAAACGGACAACCTGAAGGATCAGTGACAACTTTTCGCATCCCAAAAGGCTGTGGAAATTTAACACACAACTTAAAGGGGGCAAGGGTTCTCCACGTACAAATGCACTATGTCAATTCATAGATAGTATGAAAATCAATTTTTAGTTAAAAAATTGTCTTCATAAATGGATATATTTATTATTCTAATATATGTTTTATCGAGTATATAACAATGAGTTTGGAAAAGGATTTTGTGGTTATGTGACTAATGTTTTTTTGATGAGAATTAATATTATGGTACCAATGAATTATTAATGTAAAAATAATATGATATGATTTTATTTGAGGAATTAATTTTGAATTAAATTTTTATTAATATATTATTTTCATTTGGATTTAATGTGCTTCAGATTAATTGTAATGCCCCAACCCTGAAGCACTGATATGGTTGCTTACATTACTACATTGTTTTTATTAAAAGGAGTCAAAAATCTACAAATCGATCTCTTTATTTGTCTTCGAATACTAAATTACATACATGGTACCCATATCAAATTGGGAAATTTATAATAAATCATGTCACATAATAAAATAAATTATCAAAATCATTGATATATTATTCAAATATTTCTTTATATTAACCTTGAAGATGGAAATAAATTTATGGGCATCCGAAATTCTCAGTAATGGTTATGTATAGAATATCCTACCATGGAATAAAAATGAATATTCAATATGGAAAGTAAATAACTGAACAGACATGCATATTAATAAAAAATATGTGAAATATAAATTATCCATATATAATTTCAATTAAAATATATCATAGATAACAATAATAAAAAAATTATAAATAAAGGTAATAATAATTATTGGATTTCATGTTTCACAATAATATGATATATTTCCTCCATGATATATCCTCACGATAGTAGAAAACGTACTGAGAATAATTCCGTCTAATTCGACTAATTGATTTATTCGCATGAAACTACAAATGCATCTTGGGGCATGGATTAACCATTATCTAACCTATGTATTGATTGTTAAAATCCATCAATATATATGAAATAATCCGAAAAAATAATCAACGACGTGAATTATCATTAAATATCCGTATTCACTACAATTTATAGATTTATCAATATTTTCTATATTAATCAAATAATTATAAATGTTAACATCGTATGAAAAAATAGTATACAGTTTATGATATAATGACATACATTACATGGTAATATTTAAATTTCAGATTCATTTAATTTAAAACAATGTTAATAATAAAGATGTAATTTTTTAAAGATAAATTTATAATCACAAAAGAAATAGATATCGTAAAGATAAATTTTACCACATTGTAATTATTAAGTCAAACCCCCTTGGATGACATAGTTTAAAGTGAAATATAAAATAACATGATGTATGATTGTGTTATGATATTAAATGAAAAATGGGAAGTATATACACCAAATTAAATATAATTTTACTAAAATGAAAAATAAGTCTAAATGGAATGTAAATTGAGAGGAAATCCATTACCACATTATTCATTTTATTTGTGTGGAATTTATTTTCATGTATGGTTGTAAAAGAAATTCATTTAGTAACACCAAATCAAAAATAATATTTAAAAAATAATATACTATATTCTTATAATATCTTATTACCCATTTGTTAAAAATCATTCATTATTTTTATCATTTCATGTCTTAATTGTCATGTTGTACGAGGATGTTTTGACATGTTATTATTTTATTTGTATGTTGATAATGATTTCTAAATATCATGTATGTAAACCATGATCTACATATCATATATATTCAATTTATATTAATTTTGTTTAATCCATAAAATATGGAGATATAAAACGAAATGCCTCATTCATGTAGACAATTGGTCATATGCACGAATGAAAGATACAACCATTTCTATGTCATATTGAAGAAGTTGGTGATATGTATATATATATATATTAATTATAGTATCATATTTTTGTTATATATATCACATATGTTAATTCAAACCATTATTAATACATTTCATGTAATATGTGAATGAATCACAACAAATTCAGGAGGATTTATTCCACACTTCCAAACACGATGTTATCATATTCAAAAAAAATTGGAAACATGAATGTAACTATTATATAATAATTCTGGAAGCATAAAGGCATTATAAACATTATATATATTTCATATATAGGCTATAAATCCATCATTATTTTCAACCATAAATTGTGGTAATAGAAGAACAAACAACATAGGTTTGCGAGCTTGTATTCCTCCGTACACATGAATGATGATGGAATATCCCATTTGATTGAAGTGTGTATTGGTATAGCTCATACCATTAATATATAGAAAAGGAATGTTTTGTGAAACATAACCAAGGCAAAATCAACTAAACTAGTTCTATGAGTTGGGTCACCACGTAACATCATGCTCACATCCCCATATGCCAGAGGTTGCTAAATTACAGAAGGTTTTTAAATAAACACGTAGGGATACTACAACCAATTAATTATAATATTAAAAAGTAGATAATATATTTAAATAAATGAAAAAATAAACAATAACCGAGAACCATGCATTAGAAACATTTCCCCAATTTGGGTACAAACAACAACGAGCCAATAAATATGTCGTCATGTTCTAGTTCCAAAAGTGAGAAAACCCAAATGAAATACAATAGATAAATCATCAATTGGGTCATAAATCCATGTATCTATCCACTTCAATACATATTCCATGTCCAAATCAACTCCTTTGAAGCTTATATTTTTCCATATCTGAACATTATACAATGAAGTCTACTCAAGTAACCAATTACAGCCTGAATAAGGTGTGACTATTTATCAGAAGTCCACAACCATTGGATTCATCAAAATATACACTCTACACATATAGTTGTTTCATGTTTCAAGTAAATGATATGTAAAAAACAAACCCTACTCAGTTTTCACTAGATAACCATGTTCAAGTAAATTTTTTCATTCATCATAATCATTTTCATCAATTACAACATCTTTATTACTGAACTTATTTCATTAAATGTTACCTAGTTTATGCAGTTACATCATATACACAATGTCTTATACTGAAAAATATCATTTAAAAAGGCATAAGTCAATTCCCATACATCACAAAGGATAAAAATTTCTGAACCATACATCAAACATATCTCGGTGCCTCAATCCAGGTGATCTAATCAAATTCAACCATTAGGGGAATAATGCTTCAATATGACAACCTAAACTGTGTATTCATGTGTGGGGTTAGAGAGTTAGTCCAAAATTACCCATGAATGTATCATTATCCCATTATCTCAAAACCAATCCATATGAATATTATTATTCATCTATTTACCACATATTCCATATCAAAAACCAAGAACAACAAATACTCTTATCATTCATAATTCCCATATCACTTCAACACATAATTTACCCTTATGAACAAATCCATTTACACATTATTAGTCAATTAGAATTTTCCATTTAACATACTCTAAATTACCATGAGTTAGCCCATTTTGTGTAACCAACAATTTCAATACATTAACTCACTAATAATATTCATCAATCCAATTTACTTATTCTATTAACATATTTCCACTACACGTTCAACGTCCATCTGTCACATTCCTAATAATTCTGTTTTTCTTTTCTCACATTAATAAAAATAATAACTTATTCCATTATCAAATTATCCATATATAACCAAAACCCCTTTTAATATCAAATAACTATATTAACATGTTCATCATGGTCTCCGCATAATTTAATGTCAAAATTTTTATTAGCATTACATGTTCCATGTTTGGGAATGTCAGCGTACCCCATGCATGTCTCTAAATTGGACAATCCATTCTCAATTAATCCCATGAAGAAATGAGGTATCAAAATAATCATTTAGACAACCATTTAAAAATCATTACTAATAGAATTGATATCAAATTAAGCCGAAAGAAAATGTATCAACGTGAAACCATGAATCAACATCAAGACTATGGGATTTAAAATGTATCTCACATTCCTTTAATCTAATGACAACCACATGGTTAATCTTAAACATAGATTTGGATTTAAACACCCATTGAATCAATAACATATGTTCCACTGCTAAAATAATTTTTAGGGATATAAATGGAGAAGAGAGAAACAAAAAAACTAATCTAGATATTGGAAGCTATGGGGAATTTAGTTATACCCGTAGCATCAATCAGTAACCAACAACACTTCAAATAGACTAGAATCAATGGAGGAATCCCATTGGGAAGATTTTGGAATTTTTTTTCTTCACTAGGGATCGAGGTAGGAGAAATGTGAAGGAAACAGAAATGAAAACATGAGTAACTTGATATAAAAAATTGTAATTTTTCCAATTTTGAAAGAGGTGCATGATTTTCCTTCATATTATTCCATAACATGTGAAAACCATGTGCATACCACTATATAATTGGAGTAAGGAATCATGGTTACATATGGAACCCCAAAAGTTTTGAATAAACATGCACCAAATGTGTGGAATTCCACTACCCATGGTTTTATGGTTTTCCTAGGGAGGTTACATGGTTTACATAAAAATGTACCAATCATGTACCTTGCATAGTTTTGCCCTGGTTTATTTCATTTCATGCCCCAAACCATAGAATCACTACTGAGTACCCTTATAGTCCTAGATAAAAATTATATGAAGAATTAAAATGGATTTAACCAAAATTTTAAACATGGATATACATAAAAAACCACGATCTTGCACACTCCCCACCATTGACCAACCCATCCTCGAGTTGATCTTCTTGAGCATCATTAAGCATCCTATGTAACAATATCATGAAACTAATTTATCATATCAATATCCATTTCAAAATTTTCGGCCTAATACTTTTAATGCTTCTAGATAACATAAACCATGGGCACAATCCATCCCCAAAATAAATTCTCACTACAATTAACAATACATAGTAGATTATCTTTAAAATGGAACATCTAACTAAAACTAAAAATCCTTAAAAACAATCATGTGGGATGTGTCAGGCTGATACTATTTATGTTTATACCAATGGGAATATAGTTCATACCATTATTCCACTAGGTATGATCCATTTGATAATCCCCCGGTCATATCCCCTCCACAATCTCAAAAGGCCCAATGTCCCTGGAAGATAAATTACTCTATTTCTTGAATCTATTGGTGACCCAACCCAGGAGACACCTAAAGAAACAAACATTCAACAACCTTGTACCCAAAATTCAAACAAAAATAATTTTCTTAGGCCTTATACCAAATTTTAATCTTTATCATAAATTTTTGAATCAAAATAAATTTTTCAATGTCTCCTGTGTGAGACTCATTCCCATTAAAATTGATTTTCAAGCATCGTTCCAACAAAATGGATTTAAAAATGGTCCACAATAAAGTTAAACTAATGGTTCCATTTGAATATAATAGTTGTAAGTATTATTTTATGAAACATCTACATGTTCTAAATTATTTTTCCACGATCTATCAAAATTTCAGACATAACCCAAAACATATCCTCTAGAACATGAATTGTATTCTCTGACAACTCTCCCATCCGTGGATAGAAATAAATAATATAGAACACCTGGATACCACCTTTTTCTTCAGTCTCCACAAATTTTCAATGTGAAACATGAATCTTGATTTGATACCATATTCTATGGACCTTTATGAAACTACATGATTTTATGAAAATTATACTCACCCAACTGATCCGCAGAGATGGTCTCTTGAATTTGTAAAAAATGATCCAATATAGTCAACTCATATCCAACTACCAAGTATTCATCATTATTCCATGGTTTCATTGAATAAATTACCATGAAATCCATTGTTACATCCTCCAATATGCATTTTGGAATGGGTAATTTCTACAAAAAACCAACATGATGATGATATTCATCCTGCACCGAATGAAATGTTATTCATAACAACACAAAACATTGAACACCATTCTCCATTATTTTCCACCAATATTACCTTCCAAGATCACACTGTATTTTTATTAATCCATGATTAGCTTTCCAATTCTATCCATGAAACACTCACAACAACTCTACTCGCATACTCATTGGCACCAAAACACTAACATGAACCGAAATGATCTCGTCATCTATGACGCCCCAACCAGTAGGTGACTCCCAAACTTTAAGACATTATATGTTAGACTCACATAGAATATCCACAACTAATCTCTCCATAACCTGGACCTATATGATAGACTCAACTACTATATATGCAAGGGTTTTATTCCCTTTTGTATCATGTACTCTCAAATGCATCTTAGAAAAAAACGATATCATCCTTCACTCAGAGCTAGATTCCTGAACTACATGATTGTGTGGTTTTTGACTCAAATATTCCAAAAAAACACTTTTTTTCATCATTTATAAAAATATTTTTATAAAACGGGGGGGGGATTACAAAAGTATAAAGTAATGAATTTTACTAACATCCCGAGCTTAAAAAGGGATTAAATTAGAAGGGAGATCATCCATCCAATGTAATTCATCAGTAACTACATGATTGGAAAGCCCATCAGCGATCAAGGTGGCTTCGCGGAAGGCATGAGTGGAGATGAAGTTAATCCCAACGAGAGAATTCCATCCATCCGTCCATCGGGTTGTAAGAGGCCAATCAAGGTGAATTGTACCATTCTAGATGGCCTGAATGATTGTAGTAGAGTCGCTCTCAATCGGGATATTGTTCCAGCTGTGTAATCTGGAAAAGGTGATGGTATGGATGCCGCCTGTCATCTCATCTTACAAATCATTAAGGGAACTGCAAGATACATAGAGGCATCCAAGGATCTGGTCCAGGTGATTTATAGAGACGACACCACAGCCCGCTGGTCCCGGGTTGCCTTTGGAGGCTACATCCACATTGATTTTAATTCTGCCTGGAGGGGGCGGGGGGAGCCAAAAAAACATCAAGAGTAGAGTGGGGGAAATGGTAGATCCCCTCCACCCCAACATGTCTGTGAATCCCATGGTCATGGACAGAATTGTTGTAGTGAGCATTTTGGATAGAAGATGCTTCACTGATAGCCATTATGATTATCGTTTTCCCAGCATTAAGTTTAAAGGAATTTTTATGGAAAATCAATTCATTTCTACCATACCAGATCTAATGAAGAAGTTTATCAACCGCCAAAACCAAATGGTTTTTGATTTTTTGAGATGTAGACAACTCTAAGCAATTCGGAATCTGCAAGTTGATGGTGGCAACAAATATCCATCTTCCCTCCAAAATGTCAAGAATATAATGCCAGAGAGCAGATGATCTGTCACAGGAGTGAAAGAGATGATTAATATCCCCTCTATGTTTATTGCAGATATGAAATTTAGAACAAAGAGTAATCCCAAATGTTTGTATGTAGTTATCTATGGGGATTCGTTGATGGGAAATATGCCAGAATAAAGTAAATCTTGAGGGTTTTTTCCAGGCTTTGTTGAATTTATCTAGCCAGGGGTGATTATTGACATCATTATTTAACAGAAACTTATAATAGCCTTTGGAGTTAAGAATTCCATTGTGCTCAGGTTCCCAAATAAATAAATCATTAGTATTATTGAAATGATAATTATCAACAATTTGAGTAATATTATTAGGAAGATTGAGGTTCTATATCTGAATGATCGTGTTAATTGAATGCAGAAGATAGAGTGAGGGTTGGTTGATATCTGTCAAGGAGATCAGGGGAACGCTAGTCCAATTATCAAACCAAAATTTTAAGCTGGATTCCATAGTGGCTATCCATATAGATTTAGACATAATAGATATGAAAGTACATTTGATGGAGGTCCAAATGTATGACTTAAGAGGGTAGAGACAATTGTTTCTAAGCTTGTCAAGGAAGCAATCTCTGAGAAAATTCATGGAGGAAGAGGTGTTGTGAATAACGTTCCACATAATTATATCGTGCATGGCCTCATTGAACATAGAGAGAATTTTTATGCCAATCTCCCATTTATTAATAGGTTTCCAGCAAGAGATCCATGGGATAGTCACCAGTTTCCTCTCGATAGTGCTACCAGTCCAAACATAATTTTTAATAGCCGCATTAATGTGTTTTAAAATGATTTTTGGACATTTATATATCATCATTGAAATAAAACATTAGTAAGTATTGTAGATTTCACCAAGAAAATTCTCCCAGCCATTGAAAGGAACTTACCCATCGAGGTGGAAATGTGCATAAGAGTACGGTACGAAATGTTAGAGAAGTAATCCGCTTTAGGTCTATCGCAAAATATAGGCATCCCAAGGTAGGTAAAGGGGAGAGAGCCTTCTATGACACCCAAGATTTTAGATATGGAATGTTTTCATCCTAGAGGAAAGTATTTTCTGAAAATGATTAAATATTTTTTCTAGTTGATGTGTCGACCAGAGACTTCCTGGTAGTGGAGCAGGATAACTTTAAGTTTGAGAAAGTTCATTTTGTCTCCCTGGGTAAAGAGAATAATTTCATCAGTATAAAGAAGATGTGATGGAACTTGTAAATTTATAGAGGTAGATATTGGTTTTATGGTTCCTTTATCAATATCATGGGAGATAAACCTACTCAGGTATACTTCCTCAATGTAGAATAAAATAGTAGAGATAGGGTCACCCTGCCTCACTACTTTAGTTCAGTTAAAATAACCTCTATGAGGGCCATTAATGAGGATAAATATGTAAGAAGAGTTGAATAAATATTTGATTATATTAATGAAAATATCATTGAAGCTGAATTATAAAAGAATATTATACATAATGCTCCAATTAATTGTATCAAAGGCCTTAACAATATCATGTTTTATAGAAACACTTCCACCTCTACTCTTTTTTTAAAAGATTTGTGGATTCAGAGGCCAGACAGAAACATTCATGAATAGATCTTCCTTTTATGAAACCAAATGTGTTCCATGAAACTAGTTTTCAACAAATGGAATTCATTCTATTGGAAATTAATTTTGTGAAGATTTTGAATAAAGAATTTATAAGGGAAATGGGTCTAAAGTTCAGAATCACATCATCGTTCTCCATTTTGGGAATGAGAACAAGAAATTTGGAGTTAATGCAATTTGGAAGAATACCATTGGAGAAGAATACTTTAACTAGATGACAAACATCTTCTTGAAGAATATCCCAATGATTTTGATATAATCCATTATTAAAACCATCCAGGCCATGATCACTATTAGGATTAAGGCTGAAGACTATGTCATTGATTTCATGATCAAAAGGGATGCTGTTGAGAAGAGTGTTATCTTCCTTAGAAACAAGAGCATGAATGATGTCATGTTTGAGTTCTTTATCAATATTATCACCATTGAAAATATTTTCAAAATTAGAGACAAAGTGATTGCAAATTCTATCATCAGTGTAAAGAATTTGGTCCCTGTTTCTGAGAAAGGATAGGGTTCTATAGGCTTTCAAAACCCAATGAAGGGCGTTATAGAATTTAGTATTCATATCCCCATAATTAAGCCATTTGTCTTTGAAGATTTGTTTTTTAAGATTATCTTTGAGGTTGAGTAACGAAATTAGCTTAGAGGAAATGGAGATTTACTGTTGAGCGTCTTGAGCAATGTTTGAAGAAGATTTGATATTCTGAAGTTGGTTAAGTTTTGTTTCAAGAAGGCTGATGTTATTGTTCATTTCATAAAAATTGCCTTTACACCAACTTTTAAGAGTTTCCATTAACGTTTTTAACTTCATCAGGAAAGAAAACAGGTCAAATTGACCATGCATTTTATTCCATGTGTTCTTTATGATGCTTATAAATTCAGGGTCAGAAGACCAAGCCGTGTTATATCTAAAAGGAGCCCTCAATTTACTATTTTTTTAGGAGATGGAATGAAGGATGAGATGATGTTCGAAGGCAATTCTCACAAAGATAATGCGAGAGATATTGTCCCAACTATCAAGGGAATTGGAATTAGTAAAAGCCCTATCTAATTTACTAGCAACATTTCTATTATAATGATTCTTATACCAAGTAAATTTAGCACCCAATAGGTTAACCTCTATGAGGCTGTTCATTTCAATACATTCCTTAAAAACCCTAGTAGAAATAGGAGTAGGAGGAGGACCAATTTTATCACTTAAAGAAAGGATGGCATTGAAGTCACCAATAATAAACCGAGGATGGAAAATAGAAGCATTAAGACTGGAGAGACCATTCCAAAGTTCTCTTCTATCTCGATACATGTTATAAGCATAATCAAAAGTAGAGAAAATGTGTATGCTCTCAAATATGTAGTCACAAGTAATGGTTTGACTCGAAAAACTATATGTTAACATTTTTCAATAAAGAATGAGAAAAGATCCATAATGATTTAGAAGGGGATCTATTGTTACAAGACCCTAGGAAATAGTATCTATGAATTTCTTGATGTGAGAGAGAGGCAAAAATAATTTTAGTTTCAGCAAATAGCAATAAGGTTTGGAGTGTTGGTATTGGTGAATCTTTTAAGGATGTTGAAGGTGTCAATATGATCAAATCCTTAACAAATTCCTAAATAGAATATTCATTTTGACCGTTTCTTGGTGGGGTTGTCCCCCCTTTATTAGAAGTTTCAATCCTAGACCTGGTGGCAATTCTAGATGAGTTATCTTTCAAATCATTTTCATGCTTAACCTGCAATGTTAATTGCATGGGAAAAGTAGTATCTACTATTTCTTTTCCCTACATGTTAGAAACAAATTGTATAGGAAGAGTAAGAGGGTGATACATTCTCTTAGGTTCCTTGAGAGCTGTAGAATGGAGTCCCTGGACTTGTAAAGAAGAAGAATTGGGGGCAAAAGGTTCTGAATCTCAATAAATCCTGTGTTTCTATTTAGTGGAGTGCTCAAAATCAATATCAGGATGAAGAGGTGGAATTGAGATGGACTGCTTGTAGGAAGAATCCCTATAGGCAGTAAAATGAGAATCATGGACCTGTACCGAGATAGAATTACAAGGCCGTGGGAGTTTAGAATATTTGGAATCAGGTTGTGTAGTGTGTGACACATCAGAAACTTACATCTTCAGGACATCTGATTGTGGTCCCTAGTCTTGTACAGAATTGGGGAGACAAGATTTTTCAGCTCCAGAAAACATGTGATTCGGTTGTGTGGAGTCTACATCAGAATCAGAATGAAGAGGGGGAGTAGAAGTAGACTTCTTGTAAGCAGAATCCCTGAAGACAATAGGATGAGAAGCCTGGACCTGTACTGAGACAGATTTGGGGGTAGCCAGACCTAGGATTTAATAAGATTTGGAGTCAGGCTATGGAGTGTGTGACACAACAGAAACTTGCTTCTTGTCCTTAATGAAAGGTGAGTAAAGGAGAGAAGCCATGTATCCAGGCTTGGTAGTCGTGTTATTCTCAGCACTGTCCAATGAGGAGTGAGTTTCATAGATAGTATAAGGGTTTGTAGGGTGCATGTGTATACTTTCATATGACGAGTTTTGTGTGATATAGTTTTCATCATCCTCTGAATTAGAGGCAAAGGGATGGTCAATATGATAGTGTCTTCTTGGAGAATCATTGGAAGCATTGTTGGAGGCAGAATGAGTGAGTGATGATGAGTCCAATGTAGGACCATCAAGGGGGGGGGGAATAGGGTCCATGTTGGCCAAGGGATTGGAGATAATGTTAATAACATCCTTCTCAATATCCTTCTTAATGTTTTGTGTCAAAAATTCAAGATTGTGGTCTTCAACTAAATTATCCCATGCCTTTCCATTATTAGAATCAAGTATGACAAATGAATTGTCTTTAACAACCCATTTTTCTTCCCTCTTTGTGGATGTTTCTGGTTTGTCAGTAGGACCCTCTTTCTCTCTTCTAATTTTCATGATCTCAGTCGATCTAGAATTTTTGGATTGTGGAGGTCAATTATGTACTCTCCTACACTGGTTAATGGAATGTCCAACCAGTTTACAGAGTTCACATAATGAAGGAATACTTTCATTTTAAAGCCTCACCAATGTTTTATAATAATTGGCTGTAAAGACGATAGATTTTGGGGGCTCAGATTCAAGGTTAACTTAAATTAGAACACTAGAATATAGACCTAAATCCCAATTCAAGGTTCTCTGATCAATCTCAAGGGGAGTGCAAATATAAATAGATATATCATTTAGGATCTAAGGGTGCCAGAAAAACCAATTGAGTTCAAAGAACCTAACCCAAACCTCTACTGTGTTCTTCTTATGAGAGTTAGGGTTAAAAGAAAAGTCTCATTCAATGATTCTTAATAGACCCAGCTTCAAATTAATGTTTCCCATATTCCAGACACAATCAAGTTTTTTTTGTGTATAGAATAGGATATGAAAATAACCCGTTCCAGGTGGCACGAGTTTCCATTTAGCAAAACCCCACCAAGCAGATAATCTAACATTAAGATAACCATAGGAACATGGGATATCACCTTTCAGCTATGCAACACGACCCATAACTGAGTACATATTGAGCTGTGAGCATTGCTGAACATCAATTCGATCTGCTTCCACACAGAAACCACCATCATCCATTTTCTTAATTCTAGTCTACTTCATCGAATGTTCTTCAGAAGACTCAGTACCTGTAAGGGATTTGAGGAAAGAGATGCCCATTCCCCTCATATTCGCCGGTTGAGGATCTTCTTCTGTTTGCAGAGATGACACTTCTTTTGATTGAATCTACCAAACGATTTCCGAGATCTCCTTAGCAAGAAGAAGGGTAGAAGAAGTAGAGAATCACTAGGAATATTGGAATTCTAGGGTTTGTGATGCAGGCTTTCGATCCGTTAGGGAGAGTCGCTGGTCGAGAGACACAACAATATAATATCTCCAAAAAACTATTTCCCTTTCTTTGTGTATAATTTATCTCAATATAAAAGGACTAAATTTAATCTACCAATATCTAATGATAAAATTTAAATTCAAGTTAGATGAAAATATACTTAAGACATTCATGTCCAGTATAAATCATAAAATTATCCCACAAAAAGTAACTAATCCAATAAAATAACGAATAAACTAATGCAGAAAAATCAATAATTAGAATAAGATAATTTCATTCAGGAGTCTTAAACTTCAAAAGAACTATATGAACCAACTCGATCATCTTGCATCCACACATCCCCCAATAAAACACTATGTGTGTCACAATACAGTGTATTATTCATACTCTACTCGTGTAGGATCAGGATCAAGGCAGTATTAATCTAATTAATTAACCCTTAGAATGTATTCTCACATGATTCTGACAATTAAAACCAGATTCCCTTCTTAGTGATTTGTCAATGTTGTACTTCTAAATTGGAAAATTATTTACTAAACCTCCGATAGTGTCCCACTAATCTATGAAAACAATGAACCTAAAAAACATTTTTGGGAATATCCAAAGACACAATTGCTTTCACTATCTCTGTTTCCACTAAAATACATTTTGAGAAATATACGCGACCCATGAAATACACCCTATATATCAAGAAGTTACATTTGGATACCTTGGTGTAGAGCCTATGCTCTCTTTTTTTATTGATGATTATGTAATTATTTTTTGAATGAACATCATGATTCCTTTATTACACCAATATTTCATCAATAAAAACAAAAAAATTATCATCATATGTGTTGAAGATTCTGTTCATTAGATCCATAAACAGTATTTTTGAATTAGTCAAACCGGACAACATCACAACAAAATCAAACAACATGTACCTTCTATTGAAAGAAGTACTCTGTAGATTTGAATTTATCACACTCATATAGGGATATCCTGATCTCAAATAAATAGTACAAAACACCAAACCACAACATATCTAGTAAAATACATTATATATTTGATGAATATGTTATTTATTGTTAATTATATTCTAATTATGATTACTTTAATCGACACATAAATTCTTGGACCCATAACAATTCTTCAAAATTATTATTAGAGATAATAAAGGAGACAAACTAGGACGAATAAATCCATTATTCTCGAGTTACCCCAATTGAGTCTTATGCACCTTGAGTTCTACTAGTTCAATTTTATATGGCATAACGGAAACATGTTCTTCCACTAAAAACAACTCTCTTCCGAACTTAACATCTCACTCATGTGGTATCCCAGAGAAGTCATCATGAAACAGATCCTAAAACATATCCACCACAAGTGAAAAAAATAAGGTCTACTACACCATCATCTTTTATAATAAAATCCCCATGGGTTTTATATTCACCAATCTACTTACTGACGCATCCTCGATGACATTATATAATAGCCCATTCACCAGGGTGGATATGCATGTCTCCTTAAAGCAATGTGGATGTTACCCAACAATGGTGACATCAAAATGGTTTGGGTAAAACACCAAAAAATTCATTCCAAGAATCTGATTATAACCTATAATATCTAGAACAAACAAATCTCATATATAATGATACCCAATAAAATCATCACCAAAACCATTAAATTTTATAATATTCGATGTATCCACCTCAAACAATGAATCAATTTAAAAGACCACAAACATTCGTTCAACTGATAAACCCAATAGAACATCCAAATGAGTAAATATAAAAAAATTTGATGAAACTGCATAAAAAAAGAACTATAATGAATGGATGGTACACAGATTGTACCTCGAACCACTGATGGACTATCTTCACCACCCCTACGTGTATAATGAACTACATGAATATTACATTCCCCTCTATCCTGGGCCCCCTTCTGAGTTCCCAATGTTGCAAAACCCTACTAATATGGGTTCTCTCACCCTATAGTACCAGGCCTACAACCTCTTATGGCACTGTCGATCGATATCCAACAACATGCCTAATATGGGGTATTCGACCCCATTCCTATGCTCTGAATAGGTCTCATTCATCCATCATTTCATGATTGTCACAGTTTCCTAAAAAATCATAGATGATTCCCCATTCATTCATGTGATCGTCACTCAACATGTAGTGATGAAAATAAAGAACACATGTCTCCCGACTTACCACACTGATTGAAGAAAACTAGATCACTAACCCATGTGATTGGTTTCTTTTTCAATCTACTCTGTTTACAACCACCCTGGCAAAAACTCCCAAATCAACACTTCCTACATTTAGATGTTTTATAACTGGTTCACCCCTTTAGAACCACATGTCTTCTTCTAAAAGCATCCAGGAGGATTCATTTTGATATATGGGTTTGATCCACCATTTATGTGACCCTATTTATGTGATTTATATTCACCTAAAACCTTTTTAATAAACAATATTATCTTGGAATCATATTGATTTGGTCACTTCATCCCCCATTAACGCTGGAACAGATTGTGGAAAGTTGGTGAAATGTCAAGAATATTCAATTACCGTCATAGTGACATGGTTCCACCTCATAAACTAATAACATTTTCCGACCTCAAGGATCTAATATAGAAAATTTCCAAAAACATATTCTAAATATCATTCAATACCATTCTAATAACATGTTGATTCTAAACCTGAATATTCAACCATATTTTTTCTTGATCCCACTTCAGTTATGTTTTCATGTTAACTTTCTCCCTTGTAGGATTCTCCAAATGATATATCAATAATTATTCTACCTATGTTCCAGCAATTCTAGAAAAGGTTGGATGGTATTATTGTTAAAACACCCTAGATATCTCAAAAACTATCATCACAACCAACCCTAGGTCCCATTCTATCATCTCCATGAAACATGTGAAGTTCTCAGGTAATGTTTCCTCTCCCATGTTACAATGAATCTCCATTTTTCTTTCTATACGTCTGAAGTGTCATTCTCAGTGACATTCTATTATCACTAAACTATATCACGCCATCATGGTGGATTTTTCATATAATTCCATGCAAACATCTCAAAACATAGAACATAAGGCAATCACAGTTTATGAAAATGAAGGCATTCCACAAGCCATAATCTTCCCATCAGGAATACACTATACCAAAAGATACATTAAAACATGAAACAATACCTTCAGTCATTCCTACTATGGAGTATAGTCAAAATAGTCAATCCTTATCACATATTCACAAGTCCTTCGTTAAACACATCATTAAACCATTTACCCTTATGAATAATTCCCATAAAAAATGTGTTGTCACCATCATTTTAACTCATTTTCACCTATGATTAAACACAATTAATTAAACCTTATTTAAATTTCTTTGTGTTTTACCAGTTCCTTCATCCTTAATAGACAACATTTTATTCCAACATTCAAGGAATAGAAAAAAATTATACACTTTATGCCCACACACCAATATTCTGTGTATGTATATCATAATGCATGACACCAATATCCCTAGGTGCCTAAAATGTTTCATAAATGAACATCATCATTACATTAATACCATTGAAAAATATCATAAAATATTCACATCACAAAAATAGTGATTCCCCCACTAGTGAAACATAATTCATCTATATCTACACAATCAAAGAATAAAAATTCCCACCAAATAATCTTTTTTTATCCCTCATGCATGGGTCATATGCTCCCATGAATGAGCTCATTTTCAAGCTCCAACACACCCTAATCTATTATAAACCATCTATAATATCAATTCCTGGAAAAAACCCCTCTAATACAACTTCATTTGATCCCCAACCCAAAATCCAGTAAAATGGTGCTCTAAGTCAGGTCTCCAAATGTCCTCAAGCAGACCTCCTTGTATGCCAGATGTTGCTGACTAGTATGGAGGATCCAAAAAAATTTGCGGAGAAATTATACACTATTAATACGATTATTCCATAGAAGATGATAACATTAAATAAAGGAGAACGTAATCAATAACAATGAACCATGAATTTCCAACAATTACAAGAAATAGGTACAAACCAAAACCGATCAAAAAAATTTCATATCATATTATAGTTCCAAAAGTGAGAAAAAAAATATAAACAATAGTTAGATCCCATAACAGGTCCCAACTCAATGCATAGATCCTCATACATGAATATCCTAAGACTAACTAAACTCCTCTACATCAGGCCTTTGTCCTTATCTAAACCTGCAATAATGAGGTCTTCTCGAGTACCCAATGATGGTATGAGTAGGGTGTGAGTATAAATCTGTAGGCCATATCCAATTTTGTCTTCAAAATTTCCACCCTAAGTAGATAGTGCATTCTTGAATCAATTAAATGACAATGTAAATAAAATACCAACTCCAATTCCTCAAGTTTTCAATGTTCACATTAACTTTTTCAATCATTAATACCATTTTCATATCTCAAGACATAACTTATACTAAACATATTTTATTTCATATTCCATGGAATTTACATTTACATCATTCACAATGTGTCCTAAGTCAGTATCCATCATTCATAATGGTATAAGTAATCTTCCCTACATGACATGGGACAAAAAATATCATAATCAAACATTACACATACCTTGGAGCCTCAATCTAGATAATTTAATTAAATGAATCCATTAGTGGTATAATGCATCAATTTCACACTAGGACCAATTCAATCTTGGTTGTGGTAAAAGAATTAATTGAACATGACCCATTGGAGGTGCATCGGTCCATTATCCCACAACCAAGCCATGTTTATATTCTTATTCAATTAGTTACAACATATACCATATCACAATATGAGAACAACCAATAATCATATCTTTGAAATTTGACATTTCACTTCAACATAGAAATCATATATCTGTATTAACCCATCTAGACATTATCATTCACATTGAAGGTTCTACTTAACTCGTTCCAATTTTCTATAAATTTTACCATTAAACCTAATCAATAATTTCCATACATTATACCACTAATCATATTAAACCATTCATATTATTTATTCCATTAATACATTTACATTACATATTAATTTTCAATTTATCACATTCAAAACATCCATTTTATCGAATTTATATTTACGTAAAACAATCGCTTATGACTTTGTAAAAGTCTATAAATACTAACAAAAACTTCTTTTATTATCAATCAAACATATTAACACATTAATCATTGGAAATACTTTATTTGAAGTCAAAATTTATCTTATAATTACATGTTCCATGTTCATCCATGTCATTGTATCACATGGGTGTCTGTTATTTGGTCATGTCATCCCCAATGAATCCCATGGAGATTATGAGGAGTTAAAATTTTCATTTATACAACCATATTATCATGTATTACAAAAGAAAAATAAATCAAAATAAGTGGAAGAAAAAAAATCAATATGAACCAAAAATAAACATCAAGACTCTATGGGATACCTTGTAGAGAAGTTACCTCAAATATGAAGACAATTTAACAAAGATCTGAATTCAAACACCACATAATTAACTAGACAATGATCATATGAAAAACAAGGGTTATTGGTATTTATATTGAGAAGTGAAAAACCCAAACACCATGTACGGAAAATATAATAAAGGGGGAGTTTCTACATACTTGTTTCTTTGATGCACAACCAACAACACTTCCAATGACTGATAATTGATGGAGAAACACCCCTGGGATTATTTGATTCATTGATTTCATTATTATTATTAGAGTTATGAGAATGTATATGAAAATCATGTGGAATAAAAAAAGTCCAAATATGGTAAAATTATAATTATTCCATATTTTCAATGGGTCCATGGTTTACCCTCATTGTTTATCCAATTATGTAAAAACTATGGACATATCATTGTCCATGGGGAGTGATGTCACACAGTTACCCGGGAATCCCTACATTGTATAAAAAATATGTTTCAATAATGAATAATTCCACATCCAAATGTTTCTTGATATTACAATAGAGGCCGCATGGTTTACATAATGATGCACCAACTGTTCTCCGTGTGATGGTTGGCTCTATTTTCCTGCCTCACTGGCCCTGAACCCCCGGATCACCCCAAAGGCTCCTCACACATCCGGTCGACATTTAGATGATGAATTGAACGCTAATTAAAAAAATAGTTTATAGAAGTTTATACCAACCTAAAAACCAGGATAATATATTTATGATAATGAATTTATTATATATTAATGATATATAAAAAATTTAAGTACTTGAGAATTAAATGAATCCAAATTGATCGTTAAATGCTGTTACCACTTATTCGGGCATCTCATTCTGGATTAGTACAAAATAATTCCTTGGTATGACTTATGAACAATGTGAGGTTATAAGATGAGGGGTGTGATTTTGGGATATTAATTGGGATAGGTCTGGATGATCCAAATGGTTTGATATGTATGAATATGTTAGAGGAGTTTCTTACTTTTGATAGTGTGGGGGTGGTATTCTTGTATATATAAAAAGGTAAACCTATTGATAGGCCCACTTTAATTATATTCAATAAAATGATCCAAATTCGATCAAAGGTATGATATGGTTATAATAAATAAATAAATTACTTTTTGAGAAATGTATAGGTCATTTTGGCCATTTGTTTAATGGTTAGTTCCTTGTTAAGGCTGTTTTATTCTTCATCGATTTACTTTTTTTAATTTCATTGCCTAATGTATTTTTGTCAAAATTAATATGACCAACCTATTTAATTTAAATTATTGAAATTCATAATTTGGAATCTATTTTTCTATATTACAATAAAATATGTGAGAGAAATTAATTTAAAATATTGCCCATAGACTGGTTGGGAAAACAGTATGTCAAATTTTAAAATGATAAAAAATTCACAATGTTTTTATATCAAAATTAGATATAAAAACATATCAAATGACATAAGTTATATTAATATATGTAAAATTTTACTAATTAAACAATACAACCAATTTTACATATAATTTAATATTATGAATTATATAGACAAAAATTACGTTTTCAATTAAAATTCCTTTTTATTAAGTATTTATGAAAATATGAATATTCTCTGAAAAATTTAAAAATTACATCCTTATACAAAATATCATTCCTGATTTCTAAATTGAAATATAAAATGAAAAAAATTATAAAATTATAATATTTTACATTTAAAAAAGGGCTTCCACTAAAATGATGAACAATTTTCTTTTTAGAAAAATATGATTTTTATGTGTAAAAGTTTATTTTTTTTACCTTATGCCAAGAAAATAAAATGGATGAATGTAAAATATTTTTTTCCAAATATAATATATATATATATATATATATTTCATTAATACAATTAACTATTAGTAATTTTTATAATTTTTTAGGATAAATCACTTTTGTTTGAATAAATATAGTTATTTTTTAAATCATTTCCTTTATTTTCAATTGGTTTTGATATTAATTTTTATTTAATTGTTAAACAATGAATTAAATAATATATTTAAAAATTTAATTTAATCATATTCATAACATGTGATTTAAAGAATAGTTTTTAAATTATTATATTTAATAATAATATGTTAATAATATATTGTTATTAATTAAAACTCAGTTTTAGGTGTAACACAAAATATGGGACAAAGTCATTCTATTATGTAAACAAACTACTGAACAATGTCTCCTTTTTTGTGTAACACTGAATAACATAGTTTTTATAAGGCCCCAACCTTAAACCTTACTTAATCTTGAGTTATTACAAGATTACACCTTGAGGATCTTTTCGGGTTTATAGTTTTAGAGAATTAGAACATAAAACTTGAATTACATTCCACATATATACAAAGTGGTTACATAAGGATAGTATTCTTATTTCCCATCAATGGAAATATATTTAAAATAAAACATGGATTCTTTGTTGACACTTCCTTGACACTATCATCATATCATGTACCTTTTCCTTGACCTATGAAAAACATTTCAAAAAAACTTGGGATGAGCATAAAAAGCTCAGTAAGGGATTTAAAAATATGGAAAGGAAAGATGGGTATATATATATATAAAAATGAAATCATAATTTACCCATAAAACATAAGAACTTTAACATACCTCATCAAATCATGAATAAATCATAGAAATAATAAGACATAAAGGTAACTTGAGGCATTCATAACATTCTTACGTAGGGAGTAACCCTCTTGGTTACGTTTGGAATACCAATCACAGTATATTCCCTAAATCTCTTCAGAGAAACATTAACGTTTCACTCCTTCACGTTTCCTAATGTATTGGAGAGCTATATCGGGCTCACCCGCCCTTAGTTTATCATGGAACCACTCATCTTCATAATAATTCCCAAGAACCTCAACATAATCGTATCATATAAAACATACATAAAGGAAACATAACATTTCCACCATTCAATCACAAGATATCAATACAACACATTGATATAAAAACATTATGAAAACCATTTTAAATACCAAAATAAATGAAAAGTAAAACATGGTATTTATTTTTTCTTTTAAAAAAAAGGTATGGCCTGTAGAGGAAGCCGAAACTCAAATAATGGTCACGGCGGCGAAAAAAGTCGTTGTCGCCGCATACGTACGACAAAAACATTCCCTTTTGTTGTTTGGTAAACGATTCGTATAAAAAATATTCCTTCTGAATAAACGTAAAAGTCAAAGGGTATTATACACCGTATAAAATACGGTTGTGTGTAAAACAAAATAAGCCTCAATGAAAGGAGATTGAGACGAAGTCCCATACCTCGGGTCCGACTTGACTCGGTCGTTCTTTAATCTCCTGAATAATAAACTTGAGTTAATTTCTACATGTTTAAGAACCTTTTTCAAGTTAATTATTCCTTTTATATCACTTATTTACATGTTATGAACATTATGTAACCATTTAAGTTAATAATGTTTGTTTTGTCGATATTTGGTTCTTAAGTCGAAAGTGGACTTCTTACAATTACATGTTGTTCATGTGGTCAAAGGTTATTTATATCCATAATGACATTCCTGATTTGGATATCATATATATCATATATATATATCATATACATGTATTTATAATATCACATAATCATTTATAGGTAATAAATGAAATTCACCGTTCATGGAGACGGTAAGCCGTACGTACGCATGAACGCTACTTTCATTTCTTTGTCATATTAATCGAATTAAAACTAAATGATAGGTATGTATATTTTAATTCCAGAATTATATTCATCATTTAAATGTATCATTCATCATATATATCCATTATATACATGTACTTATAATAGTACATTACATTTGGGGATAAGAAATGAAATACACCGTTCATGGAGACGGTAAGCCGTACGTATGCATGAACACTACTTTCATTTCTATCTCATACTTTAATGGAAAGAAATAATAATCATATAGAGGTATATTATAATTCCAGTATAAAATCATATATAATAACTTTAAATCCATCTTTTATACGTCCCATATATGGCATTAACGAATCACATCACATTGAGGGGGCGGTAGTCCGCACTTCCTTAAATGAAGATATCGTGTTTAACCATAATGGAAACTATAAAGGTATTCCCAAAATGAAAAATACATAATCTTAAGGAAAACATAAAAATATTATATATCACATATAAAAATAGTGTCATCTTAATGTCCACCATTGAAGATGTTAAAAGAATGTTGAACAATCATCGTTTCGGGAGGCAGAAATTCGCCATCCACGGAAACAGTATGTTCTTTAACCATTAGATTCAGGTGTGTGTAATTTTAGCTATAATACTTCTTATAACAACATCCTAGTAAATTTATGATACTGTATTTGTTACAAAAGAAATGAATAAAAAGTGTTTAGGGGGTTGGAGATGCAAAATAAAACAAAAGGACTCAAGTGAAGACATTACCTTAAAATCGGGTAACTCCCTTTGGTTTGAGCTCAAAGGATTACTTGGGAAGACTTCTCCCCAAAGTGAGGCTTCAAGGAGTAATATAGGGAAGTGGAGAGACAAAATGGGCAGAGTTTGGCCGAGCCAAAGGCTTTGGGAGTGTGGGTAAGGTGGTAGAGGTGGGGGCCTTTTATAAGAGGAGAGGAGAGGCACTCTTGGAAAGTAAAGAAATGTTACTTTATTTGCTAATGATTTTCAGATTAAAAAGGTCCAACATTGAAATACTTCGAGTGTAAGGTGATAAGGATTCAAAATCCACCCATCCAATAGGTTTTGGACATGTTTAGGTCATAGATTTTACATTATCATTTTATTTTATTTAAATCCTTTATTAATGAGGTAATCGCTGCATCATCATGATGTCATAAATAATTTAATTTATTTAACTTCTAAAAATTTTGAAAAAAATATCATGATGTAGGAAATCTTTTTATATTTCCAATTACTATTTATAATAAAATATCTGACAATTATAACCCCATGTAAAAATTATTTTAGTAAAACATCTCATGTTTGTGTCATTTTTACTTTAACATTAAATAAAAAATTATTTATGTCATTTCCCAACCTCAGTGGCTCCATGGGGTCCCCAAGTTGACCCCTGGAATATCTTGGTCGGCCATGACACATCCAATGAGGGTAGGACATGTGTCAAGCTCAACTCATATTATTAAAACAATATTTTTACCTTAAACTACACTAATTACCACTAATCACGATTAAGAAATTAAAAGTTACTATTCACCCAAAAAAATATTTTAATCTCATGGAACCACATTTCACTTCATAATGACAACCATGTATGTCGGATTTTTGAAAATCAAATCACAGAAGTGGCAAAGTTTCATTTAAACGAAAAATCAGTTTCTTTAACTACCACTTAGTGGTTTCACTATTCATCAAAAATTGAAGTTTTTCCGAAAGATACCAAAACTTCACCCTAAGCTATATTTGATATTCCGAATTCAAAAATGATGTCTATTTTACAAAATTCAAAACATGTAAGTTTCATTAATTAATTTAATAACTAATTCCCGCTGTCAAGACAAATAGCATGTTTTTATGAAACAATAAGTATCAAAAGATTGACACTAGTTTAAGTCCAATTTCAAAGTGAAATTGATTCCAATGACCACCATTGGATAAAATGGTAAACATATATTCTAATTTCACTTCAAAACCAATTCAAAAGATAATATAATCATATAAATAAATTAGATTAGAAATAGGTTTTGAATTAAAATACAACATTTTTAACTATTCATTAAAAAATGAACTTTATCGGAAAAATACCAAAAATTAACACAAAGTATATTTTGACATCCCAATCATAAATAATAAGTTTATTTTGACAAACATATCTTATAAAATTGTCAATAGATATATTTAAAAATGGTTTGCCATCAAAAGGCAGTATAAAAATCCTTTAAAAAAATATTAGTGTATTCCATGCTTAAGATTGGATTTATTTTCATTTTAAGCCTCTAAAACACTATCTAATCATTAATAGACATAGATAAAATTATCTATTATTCATTACTTACTTGGGATGTTACATACTTCCCCCCTTTAGAAAATTGCATCGCCACAATTTATTTTCTTATCGAATAAATGGGGGTACTTATCCCTCATTGCATTTTCAGATTCCCATGTTGCCTCTTCCATCATGTGGTTTTTCAAAAAAACCTTCACCTAATTAATCACCTTATTCCGTAACACTTATCCTTGTAGTCATGAATCTGGACCGGTTTTTCCTCATAAGATATGTTCTCTTCCAGCTGAACTACCTCTGGACTCAAAACATGAGATGGATCTGGCATGTACTTTCTCAACATCGAAACGTGAAAAACATTGTGTACCTGAGATAAACTCGGAGGTAAAGCCACTCGGTAAGCAACTGATCCAACTTTCTCCAGAATTTGATATGATCCAATAAACCTTGGAATTAGCTTACCTTTCTTACCAAACTGCATCACACTTTTCCATGGTGAAACTTTGAGAAAAATATGATCACCTACCTCGAAAGATAGATCCTTCCTCCAGTTATCCACATAAATCTTCTTCCTGCTCTGAGATATTCTCATGTGCTTCTCAATCAACTGAACTTTTTCTGCCATCTCTTCTTCCAATTCTGATCCCATCAACTTCCTTTCACCCACTTCATCCTAGAAAGATGGAGTTCGACACCGCTTCCCATATAATGCCTCAAATGGTTCCATCTGTATACTGGAATGAAAACTGTTATTATATGAAAATTCAAACAAATAAAGATGTTGGTCCCAACTTTCCTGATAATCCATAGAGCACGAACGTAGCATATCCTCCATGGTCTGAATTGTTCGTTCTGACTGCCCATCTGATTGAGGATGAAAAGCTGTACTAAAATTAAATTCAGTACCCAACGACTTCTGAAGGCCTTTCCAAAAGTTAGAAGTGAACCTGGGATCACGATCAGATAAAATGGAGAGAGGAACTCCATGTAACCTGACTATCTCTTTAAGATACAAACGGGAATGTTGATCTAGGGAAAAAGTATCTCGTATAGCAAGGAAATGAGCATATTTGGTCAAGAGATCAACAATAACCCAGATTGCATTATTACCTCAAGATGTATTCAGTAATCCCACAACAAAGTCCATGGATATATTCTCCCATTTCCACTCTGGCACTGGTAATGGCTGAAGCATCCCTTTCGGTAACTGCCGCTCTGCTTTGACCTGCTGACAAGTCAAACACTTCACAGTAAAATCAACAATATCTCTTTTCATTCCATCCCACCAGTAATACTCCCGCAGATCTCTATACATCTTAGTATTGCCTGGATGAACTGAAGATGGAGAACTATGAGCTTCACATAACAACTCTCTCTTCAACAGTGAATCACAAGGCACACATAATCTCCTCCCAAATCTCAAAACACAATCATTATCAATGTTGAATTCAGGCAACTTACCTTTCTGAACCAGCTCTACCTTTTTCTGCAACTCACTGTCTTGCTTCTGTGCTTGCTTGATTCTATCTGATATAGATGATCTCACTGATACCTGAAACAAAACAGAAGAACTTCCTACACCAACAACTTCTATGCCAAAGTTCATCAAATACTTAACCAAAGGATCACGTTCCAAACGCAACATTGCTAATGAAGATTTACTTTTTCGACTCAAAGCATCAACCACTTTATTTTCTTTTCCCGGATGGTAATGAATTGTAAAATCATAATCCTTGATTAATTCTAGCCATCTCCTTTTTCTCATGTTCAATTCTTTCTAAGTGAATATATACTTTAAACTTTTGTGATCGGTATATACTTCACACTTTACTCCATACAAATGATGCCTCCAAATTTTTAAAGCAAAAACAACAGCAGCTAATTCCAGATCATGTGTATGGTAATTTACCTCATGAGTCTTCAACTATCATGAAGCATACGCAATTACCTGATCATTCTACATTAGGACGCAACCAAGTCCTTTCAATGAAGCATCACTGTATATAACAAACTAACCATTCCTCGAAGGTAGTTCCAAAACTGGAGCATTCACCAATCTTCTTTTCAATTCCTGAAAACAATCATCATATTCTTTTGTCCAGATGAACTTAACACCCTTACGAGTTAGCTTAGTCATTGGACTAGATAACCGTGAAAATTTTTGAACAATCCTTCGGTAGTAACCTGCCAAACCAAGAAAACTACGGATCTCGATTACATTTGTGGGTCTTGGCAATTCTTCAAAAACTTTTGTTTTAGCAGGATCAACAGTTATGCCATATTTTGAAACAATGTGACCTAGGAAAGAAATTTTTTGTGACCAAAACTCACAGTTGATGAATTTTCAATATAGTTTCTTTTCTTTTAAGGTCTTCAAGATAACCCTTAAATGACTTTCATGCTCCTCTTTACTTTTAGAAAACACCAAAATATCATCGATGAAAACAACCACCATCATTTTTCACCTGATTCAACTGATCCTTCACTGCAAAAAACTGTTTAGTTTTGATTCTGACCATCTCATGATACTGATTTGAAAGGAAATTTCCCTATGTATGCCTTCCCAGAAAAGCTGTTCAGTTTCCTCTATGAAAAACCATTCTTAACACAGAAATATCTTAGGTGAAGCAACATGGCAATCTTTAAATACTAAATCATTTCAGTCATACCATAAATTAACTTATAATTTAACAATTTTCTAACTCCTAATGATGTCTAAACTGACCATTGATACCAACTATAAGGCCCTAGCCTTAAACCTTACTTAATCTTGTGTTATTACAAGATTACACCTTGAGGATCTTTTCAGGTTTAGAGTTTTAGAGAATTAGAACATAAAACTTGAATTACATTCCATATAAAAACAAAGTGGTCACATAAGGATAGTATTATTCTTTCCCATCAATAGAAATATATTTAAAATAAAACATGGATTTTATCTTGACACATCTTTGACACTATCATCATATCATCTAAATTTCCCTTGACCTGTGAAAAACATTTCAAAAAAACTTGGGATGAGAATAAAAAGATCAGTAAGGGATATAAAAATATGGAAAGGAAACATGGGTATATATATACATAAGAATGAAATCATACTTTACCCATAAAACATAATCACTTTAACATACCTCATCAAATCCTGAATAAATCATTGAAATCATAAGACATAAAGGTAACTTGAGGCATTCATAACATTCAAACGTAGGGAGTAACCCTCTTGGTTTCGTTTGGAATACCCATCACAGTATATTCCCTAAATCTCTTCGGAGAAACCTTAACGTTTCACTCCTTCGGATTACCCAATGCATTGGAGAGATATATCGGGCTCACCCGCCGTTAGTTTATCACGAAACCACCTGTCTTCATAATAATTCCCAAGAACCTCAACATAATTGTATCACATAAAACATGCATAAAGGAAACATAACATTTACACCATTCAATCACAAGATATCAATAAAACACATTGAAATAAAAACATTATGAAAACCATTTTCAATACCAAAATAATAGAAAAGTAAAACATGGTATTTATTTTTTCTTTTAAAAAAAATGGTATGGCTTTTAGAGGAAGCCGAAACTCAAATAATGGTCACGACGGCGGAGAAGTCGTTGTCGCCACATACATACGACAAAAACATTCCCTTTTGTCGTTTAGTAAACGCTTCGTATAAAAAAGATTCCTTTTTAATAAACGTAAAAGTAAAAGGGGTTTATACACCGTATAAAATAAGGTTGTGTATAAAACAAAATATGCCTCAATGAAAGGAGATTGAGACGAAGTCCTATACCTCGGGTCCGACATGACTCGGTCGTTCTTTAATCTACTGAATAATAAACTTGAGTTAATTTATACTTGTTTAAGAACCTTTTTCAAGTTCATTATTCCTTTTATATCACTTATTTCCATGTTATAAACATTATGTAACCATTTATGTTAATAATGTTTGTTTTGTTGATATTTGGTTCTTAAGTCGAAAGTGGACTTCTTACAATTACATGTTGTTCGTGTGGTCAAAGGTTATTTATATCCAAAATGACATTCCTGATTTGGATATCATATATATCATATATATTTATCATATACATGTATTTATAATATCACATAATCATTTATATGTATGAAATTAAATGCACCGTTCATGGAGATGGTAAGCCGTACGTACGCATGAACGCTACTTTCATTTTTTTGTCATATTAATTGAATTAAAACTAAATGAGAGGTATGTATATTTTAATTCCAGAATTATATTCATCATATATATGTATCATTCATCATATATATATGTATCATTCATCATATATATCCATTATATACATGTACTTATAATAGTACATTACATTTGGGGATAAGAAATGAAATTCACCGTTCATGGAGACGGAAAGCTGTACGTACGCATGAACGCTACATTCATTTCTATCTCATACTTTAATGGAAAGAAATAAAAATGATATAGATGTATATTATAATCGCTGCATCATCATGATGTCATAAATAATTTAATTTATTTAACTTCTCAAAATTATAAAACAAATATCATGATGTATGAAATCTTTTTATCATTCCAATGACTATTTATAATAAAAAATCTAACTATTATAACCCCATGTAAAAATTGTTTTAGTAAAACACCTCATGTTTGTGTCATTTTTACTTTAACATTAAATAAAAAACTATTTATGTCTTTTCCCAACCAAAGTGGCTCCATGGGGTCCCCAAGTTGACCCATGGATTTTCTTGGTCAGACATGACACATCCAATGAGGGTAGGACATGTGTCAAGCTCATCACATATTATTAAATCATTATTTTTACCTTAAACTACACTAATTACCACTAATTGCGATTAAGAACATAAAAGTTACTATTCACCAAAAAAATTATTTTAATCTCATTGAACAACATTTTACATCTTAATGGAAACCATGTATGTCTGATTTTTGAAAATCAAATCACAGAAGTGGAAAAGTTTCATTTAAACGAAAAATCAGTTTCTTTAACTACCACTTAGTGGTTTCACTATTCATCAAAAATTGTGGTTTTTCAAAAAGATACCAAAACTTCACCCTAAGATATATTTGATATTCCGAATTCAAAAATGATGTCTATTTTAAAAAATTCAAAACATGTTAGTTGCATTAATTAATTTAATAAATAATTCCTGTTGTCATGACAAATAGCGTGTTTTTATGAAACAATAAGTATCAAAAGATTGACACTAGTTTAAGTCCAATTTAAAAGTGAAATTGATTCCAATGACCACCATTGGATAAAATGGTAAACATATATTCTAATTTCACTTAAAAACCAATTCAAAAGATAATATAATCATATAAATAAATTAGATTAAAAAGTGGTTTTGAATTAAAATACAACATTTTCTACTATTCATTAAAAAATGAACTTTATCAGAAAAATACCAAAAATTCACACAAAGTAAATTTTGATGTCCCAATCAAAAATAATAAGTTTATTTTGACAAACATAGCTTATAAAATTGTCAAAAGATAGATTTAAAAATGGTTTGCCATCAAAATGAAGTAAAACAATCCTTTAAAAAAATATTAGTGTATTCCATGCTTAAGATTGGATTTATTTTCATTTTAAGCCTCTAAAACACTATCTAATCATTAATAGACATAGATAAAAATATCTATTATTCATTACTTACTTGTGATGTTATAGTTTTTCCTTAATTATAAGCTATATAATAGATTTATTAAAAATATTTAAATATATCTAAATATCTGAGGATGATATCTTCCATTATACGCTTTGTGTTGTGTATCATACATACTATTAAATACAATTTTATAACTTTATAATTCCATGCTGTTACATTTTCCATAAATTAATTATATTGAATCTTGAAAATTTAAATATGATCTCAAAAAAACTTTTCTTAATATGTTAAAATACTATTTTGGAAAAACCCACACCGTTAATATGTTTAATAAAATATCTTCTTAATAAGATGGAACGTGAAATGTGACTATCACAATAGTAATGGTATTTTGAATATGTAAATATTACCGAAAACCTAGATATGGATGAGAAATATAAACCTAAATTTTTAAAGGATAGTGGGATATAACAAGTTCATGAAATTATTTTACCACATAACCATAAACTATAGATGTGAATAAGGTTATTCATATGAAAAAAAATAATTATTTTTGGTAAAAAATTGTATCATGGAACTTTTCCCAAAGTTCGAAAAATAAATTGGTCTATAAAAATATAAGTAAATAAATATTTTATATGAAATATAATATGCATTGATTAAACCTTGACCTGTTAATAATTTATCTTTTATTATATTATTATTTATCGAGTGTTGTAATATAAAAGTATCTAACACCTCATCCAAAATTAAACATTATCCATTTCCAATTTAGTCAACCATATGCCCCTTGCACAATATTATGATGTAAAGAATTTTATTCACTTCTAAGGTAATTCATAGTATCAAATTTAATTTATCCATATATATAATCTCTATATAAAATCATCTCCATATCATCATCATTAATATTTTAATTCATATCTTTACCACAACCATGATTTTCAAAAATGGTTAACATGCTACCAAATCATTTTTTACTATACAATTAAAAATAAGTTCTCAAATCATCAGTAGAGAAGTACTAATGTAAAATACTTATATATTTCATAAATACTATCAGGAGAAAATAAATTATAATATACATTTTCAATATATTCATAATATCTAAATATATATACACATTAATAATTCCACATTGATGGTATTAATAACATATGTTTGACCTTTATCTTTTATATTATTATGAGTTATATTCACAAGCCCCATGGGGAAGTTGATTTCGAAGTACCCCATCACCTTATAGTTGTAACTCTAAAAAATAGTTTTTTCATTCACCACATAGAAGACATTTTCCTCATGAAAATTTTCTCTAAACATATAAACAAACCCTATGTTATACTCACACATCCAACAATGATTCATTCCACAATTATCACATTTTTTAAAATCCATCTTCAATTCTTTTATTTATCTCTTATTTTCCGTAAAATATTTTTTTCCATTAAAATATTATAATACATAACCCTTATATATTAATTTATCTATCTACATAGAACATAAATCATTTTCATTATATTTTAAAAAGGATTTGGTCAATAGTGTCCTCTACAGACTTAGATTAATCCCTTCAAATATATGGACAACAGTTAATTTTGTGTGGAATATAAAATCAATAACATCCCTTGTTAACCTCATAAATATATTTTCATACACCACATAACCATCTTCTTCCTTTTTCATTAAACTAATTAACTTTCAATTGAAATCAATTTTTTCATCATGAGGCACGCATATAATGAGGAATGTATCTTTTAATTTTATACATTCCGTGAATTGAAATTCTTCATCTTCAGTATTATTCTAGATCAATTAACACCATTGATGTAAATCACTATAGAGACAATACACTCTATGTGTATCCATTTACATTTCCGTAATTCCCAATTCAATAAATTGTATCCTAAATGATTAGTCCATTTCTCAACATTTATTTAATCAGTTGTGAAACGAAATAATTATGGTGCTCAATCACATAAATCAATCCAAAATTAGAAACCCACATTGTGGACTATGTTTCTACATTTTCAAAAGTTTATGTTTCATGACCTAATAAAGATAACATTATATATCAACAAATTACTATGTTATAATACCATATAAATTGACTTCCTTGCCATGGAATCCAATATATTGTCCACAGGTATTGACACACATATTCCTTCATGGTTCCTTTTCTAAATAATGTGATATAATGGATTATATCATAATATTTTTTAATTAATATAATTATAAATATGGAAGAACACTAAAAATAAATTAAAATATTTATTCATATATAATCTATTAATTATTATCATGGTTTATTTGGGTATATCATTAATTTTGAATACTACATAACTATTTTTGAGTATTGTTGAATTGTCTTAATTGTATCCCCCACTATTGTTAAACCCAGAGCAAAGTAAGGCCCATTTTCTTGTACCAGCTTATGATCGAGTCAGTCATGTCACACCATTTCACAATTGTTACCCCTAGATACATTTTTTCTAAAAGCATGAATTATTGTAGTATCCAGATAGTGATGTCATTCTTGGAAGACCCACATTAGATCTACCTTATCATAATTCATGGATGTTCGAATATACTAAAAAATAATTAATTATTTATTGTTATAATCCCTACTCTATTTTTTCATAAATCTCAATTATAGGGTTTCTACTGAACTTCTGGCATTAACAACAATAACTACTCATACCTAGATTCCTAGATCCAGTTCCTTATATTATTAAATTTTCATTATTACATGGAATCAAATACAAAGAACCAAACCTTTAAACATTTTTATAGAACCTAATTTCATACATGAACCCCATATTTCATTGGTAAAAAAATCAAACATGATACATAATATTATCAAATAAATGGAAATACTGTAGGATTACTCAAATAATAATTCATCATAAATTGTGAAAATAGAAAATATAATATTATTCTAAAATGATCAATAATGGTTCTCTATTGCGGATGATGTCATAAATTAATAATTAATAATAAATATGGAAAAGAAAAATAAATAACAATAAATAATATTTAATCAATAAAATTACAATGAAATTTCTTCTATATGTAATTTTAAAGAAATTATCACACAGATAACAAAAATAATTAACATCAAAATAAAGTAAAGGGTTAGTAATTAGATGTCTATATTGTAACATCCCAGGTAAATAATGAATATGAAATTTTCATATTTATTAATATTTGTGAATAAAATGTTAATATTAAATTAATGGTAATTCTATGTTTGATGGCGTACCCAATACACATCAATGAGTTTCTTTGACATCTTACGTTGCACACTAATAATATAATAATATTATTTTAAATGGTAGTTAATGCCTAGATGTTGTAATGAAGAGAATGAATAGAAATTACTACAAAATGATTATATATGTTTGTTAAATATTTTAACAATTACCCCAAAAATGATATAGGATTAAAATTCAAATTAATCCAATTTTAAGAATAAATATTCAAATATTCCTAAAAAGTTCGATTAACAGCCTTTTGATGGTGAACACTATTTAAAACTCATTTTTTTCAATTTTATATTTTATATTTGAAAAAAAATAAAATACTTCTTTAGAATCAGGACATCAAAATGTACTTTGTGTAATTTTTTTTTATTTTTCCAATAAAGATCATTTTTAATGAATAATGAAAAATGGTGTATTTTAATTCAAAACATCCTTTTAATATTATTTAATTATATGGATAGATTATCTTTTTAATCGGTTTTAAAGTGTAATTAGAATATATTAATAACATTTAATAAATTGTGGTAATTGGAATTAATTTCAATTTGAAATTTGACATAAACACATGTCGATCTTTTGATAGATATTATTTCTTAAAAAGACGCTATTTATTTTGACATCATAAATTAATTATAAAATTAATTAATGCAACTTATATGTTTTGAATTTGGTAAAATGGAAATAATTTTTGAATTTTGAATATCAAATTTACTATTTATAAATTTTTGGTATTTTTCTGACAAATGATAGTTTTTAATAAATAGTTAAAAAACAACATTTTACTTCAAAACTGCTTTTTTATCTAAGTTAATTATATAGTTAGAATGTCCTTTTAATTTTTTTAAAGTTTAATTGAATTATTTTTTCACCACTTATTTCAATGTTGTTCATTGTAAGTAATTTCAGTTTTCAATTAGATGTAAAAACAAGTCAATATTTTGATAAATTTAACTTTTTAAAAGCGTGTCTTTGGTTTTGACAACAGGAATAATTTCTAAATTAATTACTAAAATTGATGTAATTAAAGTTAAGTAAAATGGATTCCATATTTGGAATCAGATGGTCCAAAGTATGTATTTAATACACTTTTTGTGGACATTATGAATACTAACGACGGTAATTATCTTTAATTATCATGATTAATTAGTAATCGGTTAGGTAAGGGTAATAAAATTATATCATAATAATATAAAATGAACCCAAAATTGGTCCAAATAATCTTTTTTGAGTCCTTGGGGACCATGGGAATATTTTTACCAATCTTGAGGGATTTTGGAGTCACAATGGTGTGATAGTGACATTTATGACATAATTTTTAAAAAGAAGAGAAATATTACAAAGGTTTGTATATCCTATGTAAAAAAAATTCATTTTTTTTAAATAAATGATAATATATACTATAAATAATCATTGTAAAGATAATAATATTTCCTAAATCATGTTATTTGTTTTATAATTTTTAGACATTAAATAAATAAATATATTTATGAGACCATGATGATGTAGTGATTACCTCATTAAAGCACTATTTAAAAAAATGAAAAGATAAAGTAATATCTAAGACATAAACACGTATAAAAGATATGGTATGGGTGTATTTAGAACCCTTATCACCTTACCCTAAAATTATATAATTTTGTGACCTTTAAAATCAGAAAATAATTTTATAATAAAGTAACATTTCAATATTTTTCAAAAGTGACCCTCCTCCCTCTAATAAAATCCCCCCACCTCTACCCCCTTACCCACACATCTCAAGCCCTTGGGTCATACAATGTCTACTCATATTATCTCTCCACATCCATATATAACTTATAGAAGCCTCACATTGAGACGAATCCTTTTCAAGGAAGCCTTTGGCTCAAATCAAAAAAAGATACCCGATTTAGAGGTAATGTCTTCTCTCGAGTTTCTTTCTTTTATTTTCCTTCATTAATCACCACTATCTTCCTATTATTATGATCCCATAATAACACCAGTATCCTAAATATACTAATATGTTTTAATGTTAGGTTTATTACTCCACTTACACACACCTCCATCTAATGGTTAAAGAACATACAGTTTCTAAGGGTGATGAATTACTGCCTCACAAAACGATTATTGTTCAATCTTCTTGTAACACCTCCCATGGTGGAAATTAAGATGTCACAATATTTATATATGTTATATATTATGATTATGTTTTCCATATTATTCTGTATTTTTCAATTATGTCACACCTTTATGGTTTCCATAATGGGTAAGGACGATAATTTCATTTTTGGAAGTGTGGACTACCGCCCTCTCAAAGTGATATGACTCGTTCATGCCATATGTGGAACATATAATGGATATAATTAATGAAAATATGTAACATATAATTTATATATATATATTATAAATTAACTATAATATACGTATGTATCATTATTTTTTCATTCCATTAAAGTATAAAATAGAAATGAATGTAGCGTTCATGCATACGTACGGCTTACCGTCCCAATGAACTGTGTATTTCATTTATTACCGATAAATGTTATGTAATATTATAAATACAAGTATATAATTTATATATATGATATATATGATATAAAAATCATCAATATAATTCTGTATATAATTGATATTTTACCACAAGAACAACTTTTAATTACAAGAAGTTTATTTTGGACGCAAGTACCAAATATCGACAAAACGACCGTTATTAACTTAAATGATTACATAATGTTTATAACATGGTAATAAGTGATATAAAAGGAATAGTAAACTTGAAAAATATTCTTAATCAAGTAGAAATTATATTAGGTTTATCATTCAGGTATAACAAGGAACATAAGAGCGAGTCAAGTCGGACATGTGGTAAGGGATTTCTTATCTCACTTTTAATTCCGTGACTTTTCCTCTGTTCGCCAATTATTTATTGTATGTGGTGTATTTTGTAATAAAATTTGATATATATTATCATGATTCCATTTATATTCATGGTATTCTATGATTCATTTGGTTATTATTATCTTTTGGTCATACGACTTGATTGATCACAACGAGGTAATGGGTTTTTTATCTCACTTTTTTTATTCCCGTGAGATTCATGCTATATTTTCCACTATATCCTTTGAGTGGTGTATTTACTTCCCATTATTCTAATATATGAGTAATATACATCCATTTCTGGGTATTTAAATCAACATTGTGTGATCATTCTTTCATGGGGTGTATGTTTCGTAGGTTACCAAATCAGTAAGGGAACCTTTCACCCTCTTCTTTTTAAAAGGATTATTTTTGTTATGTCTTTTAATTAACATCTTCTTATGTTGGGATATGTTGTTATATATCCTTATTGCTATAAATCTTATGTCCAATTGATTATATACCATTTTTTATCTCATCAACCTGTTTTCTAAAGTTTAATGTGACATCGTTAGGCTATCGAATTTTTGTAAGGGAACTTCTTAATCCAATTTCAATTATTTGGGTTAAACCTCAACTTCTTGATTATGTCATGCTTTGAATATGTGTGAATTACCTAGGATTGTTTTAAACTTATTATCAAATTATATTGGGTGTATTTAAATTTTTCACACATAATTATGTCATTGATTTAACCTTAATCTATGGATACCATCTTTATAAAGGACTTTGTCTCAATCTCCTTTCATTAAGGAATCCTTTGATTTATACATGACTATATTTTATATAGTGTATAAAACCCTTTTTAATTTTCATTGAATTCAAAGGGAATATTTTTTCTACGAAGTGTTTTACAAAATGAAAAAATGAATGTTTCTTTTATTTACTTAAGCGGTGACAACGACCTTTTCCGCCACCGCGAGTATTATTAGATCGTTGGCTTCCTTAACAATCCGTAATGTTTTTAAAAGGAAAATAAATAACATATACTCTTTTTTACATATTTTGGTATTGAAAAGGGTTTTTATAAATGATTTATTATTTCAGTATCATAAAATGTTATATTTTTATTGCAATGTGGGAACGTTATCTTTCCTTTATGAATAATTTATATGTTATGATTATGTGAAGGTTCTGGGACATTGTTACATATACGTGTGGTTTCGTGATAAACCTAGGTTGAGTGAGCTCAAGATAGCTCTCCAATGCATTGGGTATTGTGACAGAGGTAAACGTTAATGTTTCTCCTAATAGATTTAGAGAATATACTATGATGGGTATTCCAAATGTAACTCCCTATGTAGTTGTGATAGATACAATGTAAGTATATTATGTATTCCTTAAGATACATTTATGATTTATGATTTCTATGTGTATTTAAAAAATCATATGATTTTATTAGTTATGTTAAATATATTATATTATGTATATATTGATGAACAAATGTTTTATTTCCTTGTTTTATAACCCTTACTGCTCTTTTTATGCCCAACCCATGTTTTTTAAATGTTTTCCACATGACATAAAGACGAATAGGGTCAAAGATGGGATCATGGAAAGACATGCTATCTAAAACATGGATGTAAAATGTTTCTTTTTAAGAGTTTTTATTTTATGAAAAAATGGAAACTGAGTAGAAGTTTATTCTTTGTAATGTTTTGAGATGTAATAGTTATGACCTAATTCTCTAAAACTCTAATCCTAAAAAGATCCTCGAAGTGAATTATTCATTCAATTCAAGATTATGTAACGTTTTAAGGCTGGGTCCTTATAGTTGGTATCAATGGTCGGTTTAGATAACATTAGAGGTTAGGGTATTCTTTAAGCATATTTAACATTACCATAATGGTTAGGATTTCAGAAAGAGTCATTGTTTTTTAGATAAAGTGAATGAGTTTAAGATAACATGAATAATTATATCTTCGTATTATATGATTATTTTACTGATATACTCACACTGACCTTTTTGGTTATAGTAAATGGATAAATCTACCATGCACCAAAGTAACAGTGGATGTGACGAAAACTGTGACAGTTTTCTGAATGAGGAACTTAATGATATGTGATATGCAATGAGAACTCTTTTGGATATTCTCAACCAACTATCTGGAGTCATGATTGACCACCTGAACCTTATTGATTTTTATAAGGCATCATATATATGAGAAAAAAATCCCTAAGAAGTTTAGGTTATAATCATAAAGGTAAGTATGTTAAAAAACCTATGTGTTAAATATTTGGAAAGAAACACATAGGAGAATGTTTCAAAGGGACAAAAAGATTCTATATTTGTGTAAATGAAGGTCATAATGCAATAACCTACCATGGAAAAAGGAAGCATCTAGTTGACTCTAAGAAAGGGAACAAAGCTCATTCTGAAGGATCAATTGAATGTTTTAAATATGGCGTGCATGATCATTATGAAAACACATTTCCTATGAGGGAAGATTCAGGAATGGGAACACCAGGATATTAAAACATTCTTTTACCAATACCTAATTCCATTACGACTGAGGATGAAGAAACTCGCAATGATCAACAAATGGTACGGATTATTTCATAACATATGTTTTATATAATTGAATATTAGGATATGATTCAGGATTTTGTTTGCATGAAATATGTATTTCAGAATAAGATGGAAAGTAATGTTTAATGGATCATGAAGAAAGATGAATGAGTAAGAAGACAACATATAAGGGATTCAAGAGTTATGGTAGATTTAAGGATGGTGAAATTATTAGAAGTGTTAAGTCTCTTTTGATGATTGGATTGCATTATAAGACTTTTTAAAGTATTTGTAACCCTAATGTTTGATATATGAAAATTTTATTCAAGGAATAATTATCTTTTATTTTGTTGATATAGTTATAAAATACCATTTGGGTTTATATGATCCTTGAATTTGAAGCAATTATCGGTTAATATATTTTGGGATGCAAAATTAAAGTTATTAGATAACCTATGTGGTTAAAATATGTTTTGGTTATTTTTGAAGAATTTATCTATTTTTGGGGAATTTTATAAAATTATATAGTTTTTTAAAATGGACAACACACAAACCATGTGACAACCCGCTGCGTCGGACGAAGATGTGGGAATCTAACCCACAACCAAAGTGTAACTAGTATTTATCGCCTAACACTAGACTACATGACGTCCCTGTTTAGTATGATAAATTCTTTTTAGTTAGATAATTTTATGAATCAAGAATAAGTTGATTTTGGGTTATCTATTGAAATTATTAACCTATCATGGAGGATATGTGATTAGGTTAATTAATTTTCAATATGATACATTAAGAGTAACTGATGTTTTTAGGACATAAATGTTAAGATTTACCTTAGAAGAATATGTGATTAAATCCATTAGAGATTTGGGTTTCAATCATAGTTTGGTTTATTTTTAATAATTTGAAGGAGAATTTTGTATCGAAGGGTCTTTGTTCAACTTTGGGTATTGTTTGACAAATTTTGGAAATTAATAGAAGTTTTTCTTTTTGTAAAAGATTATATATTTTTTGGGATGACCTGATCATGTACTAAACATTTTTGGTTTTGGATAATTCATTGACATGATAAATATATAGTTCTTTTTTTGGATTAGGTGATTTTATAGAAGTTGATTATATTGCTCTTAATGTGTACAAGTCATTCTGAATACTCATCATTTGGAGAAAATAATAGTTTGTGTTAGAAATGTAGTAATAGATGAATGTATACATGACAAGTAAGTATGGTTCATTATGTTTTAGTTACGTTCCTAATGAAATTACTCAATGAAAAGTAACTAAGGAAACGTTTTCTGTTAACATTTCTTACTGGGGAATCAAATACCGTTTCACCCATCTCATGTTTGTGATTTTCTGGTGAATAAATTTCTCCTAAATCTTGTTTTCTCTCACTCACCATCAGACCATGATGGTTTGTTTCTCATCTATATCCATGTTTTCATGGAATCCTATTATCTATTAACTTGAGTGACCAGTTTATTTCTATTTCATTCTTTTAAAGTGATAATTATATTGACTCCTTTTCCGATGTGAGGCTTTAAATGATGTTTCCAAGCCCAATTTAAAAATTGTGAGGACACAATTCCAAAAATGGGGGAAGGATGTAACATCCCAGGTAAATAAATAATATTACATTTCCATATTTATTAATACTTGGGAATAAAATTTTAATATTACTTTAAATGGAATTCAATGTTTGATGGAATACCCAATATGCAACAATGAGTTTTGTTTGAAATCTTACACTGCACACTAATAATATGATAATAATATTTTAAATTCTAGTTAACGCCTAGTCTTTGTAATGGCGGGAATGAACATAACTAACAAAAAAATGATTATATATGTCTATTAAATATTTTAACAATTACCCAATAAATGATCGAGGAATAAAATGCAAATGAATCCAATTTTAAAATTAAATATTCTAATATTCTTTAAAAGGTCAATTAACCGCCTTTTGATAACGAACCCTTTTTAAAACTAATTTTTTTCAATTTTATATGTTAGAGTTGACAAACTAAACTCATTCTTTAGAATTGGGACATCAATATGTAATTTGTTTAAAATCTTGTTACTTTTCAGATAAAGTTCATTTTTAATGAATAGTGAAAAATATTGTATTTTAATCCAAAACCTTTTTTTATTCTAATTTATTTATATGGACAGCTTATCTTTTTAATTGGTTACATAGTATAATTTGAAAATATTTTAACCATTTAATTCCATCGTGGTCATTGGAATTAATTTCACTTTGAAATTGGACATAAACAAGTTTCGATCTTTTGATAGATATTGTTTCTTAAAAACACGCTATTTGTTTTGACAGCGGGAATTAATTTTAATACTAATTAATGAAACAAATATGTTTTTAATTTGGAAAAATGGGCATCATTTTTTAATTTGGAATATCTAATTTACTTTGGATAATTGTTTGGTATTTTTCTGACAAATGTTCATTTATAATGAATAGTGAAAAATACTGCATTTTACTTCAAAACTTATTTTTCATCTAATTTAATTATATTATTAGATTGTTATTTTAATTAGTTTTAATGTGTAATTGAATTAAATTTTATAAATTAATGAAATTTTGTTCATTTGAAGCAATTTCAATTTTTAATTGGATGTAAAAACAAGTCAATCTTTTGAAATATTTTACTTCCTAAAAACCCATATTTGGTTTTGAGAACAAAAATTATTTTTAAATTAATTACTGAAATTTCAGTTTTTCAAATTTGGTAAAATTTATTACGTATTTTTAATCATAATATCCAAATTATGTAATTAATACTCTTTTGTTTCTGGACATTATTAATATTAATGACAGTAATTATCTTTAATTATCATGATTAATTAGTAATGAGGTAGTTAAGGGTAAACAAATAATATAATAAATATATAAAATGACCCCAACATGTTTCAAAATCCTATTTTTTGAGTCATGGTTGACCATGAGAATCTTTTTACCAAACTTGAGGGCCCCTGGAGTAACATGGTTGTGATAGTGACAATTGTGACATTATTTCTAAAAAGAAGAGAAATATAAAAAAGGTTTGTATATCCTATGTAAAACAATAATAATTATGTATAAATAAATGATCTATTATAATATAAATAGTCATTGGATAGTTAAAAAGATTTCCTACATTGTGGTATTTTTTTTATAATTTATAGACATTAAATAAATCAGTTTATTTATGACACCATGATGATGCAGTGATTACCTCAATAATGAACGATTTAACTAAACTGAGAATAGAAGGTAATTTTTAAGAAATAAACATTTCTAAAACCAATTTTATTGGTTGACTTAGAACCCCTATAACCTTATCCTAAAAATATATCATTTTACAACCTTTAAAATCCGAAAATCATTTTATAATAAAGCAACATTTCATGAAGTTCCAAAAGTGACCCTCCTCCCTCTTATAAAAGGCCCCCACCTATACCCCCTTACCCACACCTCTCATGCCCTTGTATCGTCCATTATCTACTCAAATTATCTTTCCAAATCCCTATATCACTCCTAGAATAAACACTTATGGATGAAGTATTTCCACGGAAGCCTTTGGATCAAATCAAAAAGAATTACCTGATTTATAGGTAATGTCTTCTCTCGAGTTTCTTTTTTTATTTTCCTTCTTCACTCACCACTATCTTTTTATTATTTGATCCAATAATAACACCAGTATCCTCAATCTACTAATATGTTGTAATGAGAAGGATTATTCCTACACTTACACACACCTCCGTCTAATGGTTTAAGAACATACAGTTTCTATGGGTGATGGATTATTGCCTCACGAAACGATTATTGTTCAATATTCTTGTAACACCTCTCATGGTGGCCATTAAAATGTCACTATATTTATATAGTAGATATATTATGTTAGTTTTTTCCTTATTCTTCTGTATTTTTCATTTATGTCATACCTTAATGGTTTCCATAATGTGTAAACGTGATAATTTCATTTTAGAAAGGGCGGACTACCGCCCCCTCAAAGTGATATGAATCGTTAATGCCATACGTAGAACATTTAAAGGATAGAATTTATGAAAATATGTAATATATATAATATATAAATTATAATTTAATTATTATATACCTATGTATCATTATGTTTTCATTCCATTAAAGTATGAAATAGTAATTACTGTAGCGTTCCTGCGTACGTACGGCTTACCATCCACATGAACGGTGAATTTCATTTTTTAAATATAAATGTTATGTAATATTATAAATACATATATATAATGGATATAAATTATATATATGATATCTAAATCATGAATATAATTCTCGATAAAATTGATATTTTACCACAAGAAAAACTTGTAATTATAAGAAGTTTATTTTTGAATCAAGTACCAAATATCGTCAAAATGACAGTTATTAACTTAAATGATTACATAATGTTTATAACATGGTAATAACTGATATAAAAGTAATAATATAGATGAAAAATATTCTTAATCTTTTTGAAATTGTCTTAAGTTTATCATTCAGGAAGAACAAGTAACATACAAGCGAGTCAAGTCGGACACGGGGTAAGCGATTTCTTATCTCACTTTCAATTTCGTGAGATTTCCATTATTTACCAATTATTTATTTCATGTGGTGTATTGTGTATAGAAATTATATATATATTATCATGATTCTATTTATATTCATGGTATTTTATGATTCATTTGGTTATTATTATCTTTTGGTCATATGACTTCATTGATTACAAATAGGTAAGGGGTTTTTATCTCACTTTTTTATTCCCGTGAGATTCATGCTATATTTGCCAATATATCCTTTGAGTGGTGTATGGTATGACCATTATTCTACTCTTTTATAAATATACATCCATTTATGGGTATTTACATCAGCATTTTATGGTCCTTCTTTCATGGGGTGTATGTTTCGTAGGTCACCTAATCGGTAAGGGAACCTTTCACCCTCTTTTTTTTAAAAGGCTTCTTTTTTGTTATCTAGTTTAATTCACATATTCATATGTTCGGATATGTTATTATATATCCTTATTTCTATAAATATTATATACAAGTGATGATATACCATTTTTTATCTCATAAACTTGTTTTCTGAAATTTGATGTGACGCTTTTAGGCTACCGAATTTTTGTAAGGGAACTGCTTAATCCAATTTCAATTCTTTGGGTTAAACCTCAACATCTTTGATTATTTTGTGCTATGAATATGTGTCCATGACCTATTATTGTTTTACAATTATTATCCAATTATATTGGATATATCTATTTTTGTCACACATAATTATGTTATTGATTTATCCTTAATCTAAGGATATTGTCTTTATAAGGGACTTCGTCTCAATCTCTTTTCATTGAGGAATCCTTTGATTTATACACGACATTTTTTAAATGATGTATAAAACCCTTTTGAATTTTAATTTCATTCAAAGGAAATATTTTCTCTATGAAGCATTTTACTAAACGAATAAAAGAAATGTTTCTTTTTTTATGTAAGCGGTGACAATGACCATTTCCACTGCCATGAGTATTATTTGATATTTGGATTCCTTAACAAGTCGTAATGTTTTTAAAAGGAAAACAAATACCATATACTATTTTTACGTATTTTGGTATTGAAAATGGTTTTTAGAATGGATTTATTATTTCAATATCATAAAATGATATTTTTTTATTACAATATGGGAATGTTAACTTTCCTTTATTATTAAGTTATGAGTTAGATTATGTAATGGTTCTTGGCCATTGTTACGTATACGGGTGGTTCCGTGATAAACCTAGTGTGGGTGACCCTGAGATAGCTCCCTTATGCATTGGGTAACGTGATGCAGGTAAACATTAATGTTTCTCCTAATAGATTTAGGTAATATACTGTGATGGGTATTCCAAATGTGACTCCTTATGTAGCTATGATAGCTACAATGTAAGTATGTTATTAATTCCATAAGATACCTTTATGATTTATAATTTCTATGTGTAATTCAGAAATCATATGATTTCATGAGGTATGTTACAATGATTATGTAATGTATATATTGATGAACTAATGTTTTCTTTCCTTGTATTATAACCCTTATTGAGCTTTTTAAGCTCATCCTATGTTATTGAAAAGTTTTCCACATGACTTAAAGATGAAAAAGGCCAAGGATGAGATCATGGAAAGACATTCTATCTAAAACAGGGAAGTAGACATGTTTCTTTTTAACAGTTTTTATTTTATGAAAAAATGGAAAGTGGGTAGAAGTGTCTACTTTGCAATCTTTTGAGATGTAATAGTTATGTCCTAATTCTCAAAAACACTAAACCTGAAAAGATCCTCAATGTGAATTATTCATTTAATTCAAGATTATGTATCGTTTTAGGGATAGTCCTTATATATATAACCGGGATCAAGATAAATTTATAGTCTAGATTTATTTGAAAGATAGATTACAATTTACTAGGTAATATCAGTATAATTTGACCCTCTGATTTCATCTCATGAGACTAATGATGCATCAAAGGCCTTCATTAATCAGTATATAACGCATGTATTTCATTTCCAATGTGTTCATCATATAATAAATAATCTATTTAATTAATTAAAATCATTCCTTATCATCAAATAGCTATATTGATCAAAAGAATATCAGTTGTAAATATGTCCCCAAATAGTCCATCAAAGGGAACACATTATGTAAAAAGTTTATATGGGGAAGGAAAAAATAATATCCATTTCAAGAGAATACTGATATATTATATAAATTTATTTTTTAATAATATATTTATTGTTTAAAGATACTATTAAAAATCACAAAAGAATGTGATATTATAAAGATAACATTTACCACATGGAAATATTCATGTCAAACCCCCATGGGTGGGATTGTTGCAAAGGATTTTTAAAATACCATGAATATCAAAGGATCATGATATTAATTTATTATGGGAATGTATATTCACAAAATTAATTTGAATGGGTGTATATTTATAAATAAGCCCAAATGGAATGTATATTTAGATGAAAGTGTTGTTATACACTTCGTTTTATTTGAGTGGTCTTTAAGTTCTTTAATATTGGTTTAAAACATGTTACTGACTTATAACAGATCCATATTTAGATTCATAATATCATTTATAATCTTCATGTAATATCTTATTATCATGTTTTATCAATAATTCTGTATTTTTATCATTTCATTTATTAATTATAATGTTTTTATAGTTTATATTATATTATTATATTTATTAGTCTTGTGTCGAAAAGGAATTATCCATATAAAACATTTAATACAAGATTAAAATAAAATGTATATTTATTATATATATATTTAGTATAAATCATAAAAAATGGACATATGAAATGAAATTCTCTATTCATGGAGATCGTAGGTCATACTAATGCATGAACAGTACTACCATTTTTATGTCATATTAAAAATTTCTGCAATATATATATATATATTATAATTCCAATGTCAGTTAAATGTAAAATATATAAAATATGTTTATTAGAATCCATCTTTATTATTTCCATGTTATTTGTGAATGAATACAATAGCATTGGTGGATGTGCTAGTCCACACTACCACATACGATGTTATCTTGTTCCCCATTAATGTAAAGTAACCATTTATGTTTTATATAATAAATAATGATTCATGAAGACATTATATATACTATATATATTGTATATATACTATAAATAAAGCATTATCTCAAACCTTTAAAGGTGTTAATTGAAGGACGAAGGGAATAAATTCATGAGGATTTAATCTTCAACAAACATGAAAGATGATTTCATATACCATATGATTGAAGTGTGTGTTGGTAATGGTAATAACATAAATATAACAATATATAAGTATATATAAGATATTGAATTTTATAAATAAGAAATATTTATAAATATTGGAATGGGAGGAGAATAATATGAAACCAGTGTTATTTTTGAAGAATGTTAAATCTTAAATTTGTTACACATTTTGGTGTATTCCAAAATAAATAAATGTTATTATTTCAAGAAAACATTAGTATTATATTGTTATGAATATGGTTATGGGAGCTTGTTTTGGTAGGATTTTTTCGATCAAAATTTCCTTACAGTTTCGAATATGAGTGAAGGCTGAGTGCATTTTCATAGCGGAGGAGGAGTGGAATTATTGTAAATATTAAAAGGTAAACACTATTGAGAAGTTGGCCATAAATAGTTATACTACAATATTGATATATATTATGTGGTATGGAGTATATGTTATATTTATGTCCATAACATGTCTTTTGAACAAGTTTCTATGTCATTTTGTCCCATAATTTTATGGTCCATTTACTTGTTAGGATAATTTTTCACTTAATTGATGTAATTAATTTTAATTACAATCTTTAACAATTTATTTCAAAAATATTCAACATTATAGTTATTAAAAATTATTCTTATTCGAAATGTGGAATCTATTTTTTAAAATTCCAAACAAATATTTGTAATAAATTAGTTTAAAATTAATCTCATAGATGGGATGGGAAATGTGTTTTTGAAGTGAAAATGTTCCAATGTTTTCTATGTTTTAATAACTAAATTTAGAATTAAAAATTGATAAATGTATCTAAATTGTATTAATATATATAAAATTGAACTATTTAAAAATTTAATTCAATTTAGAATATAATTTTACACAAAAATTAATATATATGAAAAGGTAGTTTTCAATTATAATTCATTATTTTCACTATTCATTGAGAAATAATAATTCTGAATCATATACCAAAAAGTAAACCTAAGATAATTTTTATGATAAGATTTAAAAAATATTTCACTCTGAAAAATAAAATATACAAAATTCTTAATATTTAATTTCTATCATATGCACCCTTAAATGGGAAACAAATTTACATCTTAGAAATATATATTTCTTTAAAAATTATTTATTTATTAAATTACGCATATAAAATCATTTGGATTAATTTAAAAAATTTATAATTGAATATAAAAAATTTATATTTAATTAATATAATTTTTTAATAGTAATTAATTTAATTTATTAAAAAATGTCATTGGAAGAAGAGAAATGGTTCCTTATAAAAAAAATTTCTATACATTTCCATTGTCTTTGATATACATATCAATTTAACTGATAAATAATGATATAAATATCATTTTTCATTAATTTAGTTTTTCCTATTAGTTAACACCAATTCAATAAATATGTTATATATTATTATATAAAATAATATTTATTTCATAACTGATGTTTTTCTGTAAAAATCGGTCTAGGATGTAATGAAAACTATCAAACATTGTCTTTCTTGTGTAACATTATATATTGAAAAATATCATTCTTCCATGTGATGACAGATGAAAAGGGGTTATGTGCATTTGAAGATATATAATTGGTTTATTTAATATATTTAAATATATTTTAATATGTGAGGACATTATATTTCTTCCAATGTTGGGGGTTGTGTGTCCTACATGCTATTAAATACAATTTTATTTCTTTAAAATTATGAGGTGTTAAATTATTTATATAGATTATTATTATATTATAGATATTATATTAGGGAGTTAATTTGTTGTTATATGAGTTTGAGATTCGTTAATATTTTAGGGAGATATATATTAAAATAATAATGGAAGACTATGTGAAATTATACAATTAGTTTTTTGGTATCCATATTAGTTATGAATATGACTGAGTAATTTTTTGTTTATTTATTTGCTCAATGGTCTTTTTTGAACGTTGCGTATTACCACTGAATTTTTGAGATTAATTTTTATCCCTCGTATTAGGATTTATTAATATTGGTAATTATCTTACTTCATGCTATGAAATACAGGTGTCGTTAATTTCTAAATATTATAAAAATATATATTTATCTTTTGGGATTATTTATTAAATTCATGTTGATTATAATGATTCAATAAATAAATTTTTCATATTAAATTCTCATAATTTAGAGATTGAAATGATTTTTTTTTGAAAATTGATTTAAGGAATAAATTAATATTTTGAGATAATATATTTCAATATGTTAATATTATTTGTTGTACAATAATTTATCAAACATAGGAAAATTATATAAATAATATTATTCATTTGATTTTCTAATCATGCAACTAATGACCACTTAACCCTTCACATGTTTATAGTTTTAGGATGGATAACATTCTTATAACCATGCTCTCCATCACTCAATAACATTCCTTGGGCGTCATTTTTCTTTCCCATTTCTATGAGTCGTAAATGGAATACATTTATGAGTAATATATGGTGAAAATTATTTTTTTTACATTCTCTGTTTTCAGAAATAATATTTATTTGTACTTTTTATACTGATATATTGATGTGAGGGAATTTTCAAAAATTGAACCTATTTATTACAATATCAATATGAAATTTAAAGAAACCATTTATTAATCGTTGATGAATGTAAAATCACATGATTTAAAAAATAATTAATAAGTTGGATATAAAATATTATAAAAAGCATCATACATAAACGGAAAAAAACCTTATTATCTAAATGTGGGAATTATAACATAGGAATAAAATTTGTCGGTATGCATAGTAAAAATAGATTTAAAAAAAAATAATTGTATAACTCAATAATAATATATTGGTGTGTTACTGGAAAATAATTAGACTCTTTTTATGAATAGTATTTTATTATTCATTAATATGTTTTATTAAAAAATGGGTTTCTTTTTTTTAAAGGTTAATATAATAATTAATGTTAAGATGTTTTTTATAATAGGTAGTGCCTCATACAAAATCTGAGACACAATTTATTTAAAAGATAGGAACAAAGAAACTACACGAGTGTAAAGTATGGAATCTTATTACAATATATATCATAACAGGGGAGAAGGTCAGCGGGAAGGTTTTCTATCCAAGTTAAAGCCCGGTTGATTCCCTTGTTAGCAAGACCGCCAGCAACCATGATCGCTTCACGAAAATTATGACTGACAATGTGGTTGGTCTCTTGAAGAAAATCAAGGAAGCTCATCCAACTGGTAGTCAAAGGCCATGCGAGATGAACCACTCCCTCCCAAATAGCATGGACGACAGTGGTGGAATCACTTTCAATCCAAACATTGCACCAGCACTTTCACACGGAAAAATTAATGGCATGAATCACCCCCATCATTTCCCTCTCCAAAGATGAGGTGGTTCCACAACTGCCAAAAAAGCATCCATGAAACTAACCAAGATGGTTTCTGAAAATAGCTCCGCAACCTGTAGGACCTGGGTTTCCTTTAAAGGAACCATCAACGTTCACATTGATCCATCCTAGAAGCGGAGCTTGCTAGAAGACCTCAAAATTATGTCACAGTTGTTTGTATATCCCTTAAATCTCAAGAAGACGCAGGATCACGATGTCTCCAATGAAGTTATCGCAGTGAGAATTTTTGGCCATTATAGCATCCTTAATAGCAATGAGGATACGCGTTTGAACTGCATTGAGATTAAAAGAGAAATTTTGTTGATAATATAATTTTTATCATACCAGATCACATGAAGGAGTTCAGAAATAGCACTTAGGAAGAGATTTTTGATCTGTTAAGAGGTATCAAGTGCCAAACAATGTTTTAATTGAGGGCTAATAGTGTCATGGAGTAACCATCTGCAGTAAAAAATGTCAGAAATAAAATTCCAAAGGGCAGAAGTTGTAGCACAAGACAAAAACAGATGGGTAGTATCTTCCCTTTGGTGGTGACAAAAAAGACTCATAGAGAGAATTTTAACCCCAAAATATTGAAGACAAATATCTGTGGGAACATGATTGTGAACAATGTGCCAAACCAGTGTATGTCTCGATGGTTTAATCCAGCGTTTATCGAAAGATTTCAACCAGAAAAAATTTGTTTCATAGTTGGAAATATTGTGATTATAGAAACTTTTGGAGTCAAGAATACCATTGTGGGTAGGTTCCCATGTAAGGAAATCCTCTGAGCTAGAAAATGGGTAATTTTAAATGACATGGTTCATGTTATTAGGTATATTATAATTACTATATTGCATAACCTCCTTTATAGAGTAGTTGGTATTGTCCGAAAGAGAATTAGGAGACACCATAGAGATAAGGGGGGAACCAATCCAATTATCCAACCAAAAATTCATAGAGGAATTGGTGCTAACCATCTATATAGAGTTGGTCATAATATTTGTAAAGGATTGCCTGATGGAAGGCATGATCGAAGAATTAATGTAATTCCAATTTCTTTTCATTATCTTCACAAGGAATATATTTTTGAGAAAATCAATGGAGTTAGAGTTTCTATGAATCATCCTCTAGGTGTGTCTGGTATGAAGGGCGTCGTTAAAGATTTTAATTTTTTTAGGACAATACCACCTTTCTCTAAAGTTTTGCAACAAGTGGCCCCAGTTATTGTCACAAGCCTCCTTTTAAGAGTACTACCGGTCCAAAAAAATTCTTTATGTAAACATTTATTTTCATCAGAAGTCCAGTGTTCCATTTATGACCCATCATTGATTAGACTGTTTTAGAGACAAAGGTAGATTTCACCAGACAAATTTGTCCAGCCATGGAGATGGATTTTCCTTTCCTGGAGGATAGTTGTTTAACGACTTGATCTACAATGTTGGGAAAATTAAAAGACATGGGACTTCCCCAAAAGATAGGCACACGATGATAGGTGAAGGGGAAAGTTACTTCCATGATTCCTAATATGTTTATAATACTAATCTTTGTAGGAGAAGAGAAATTTTTTCCAAAGAAGACATAAGATTTGTTCTAACTTATAGATTGACCAGAAACTTCTTCATAGTGAGATAAATCATTTTTTAAATTTTGAATATTTTTTCTATCCCCTTGTAAGAATAAGATAATTTCATCGGTATAAAGAAGGTGAGTAGGAACATTTAAGTTCCTGTCATCCTAAAGAGGTTTAAACTTATTTTGATCAACGAGACGAGTGAGTAATCTTCTTATGTAATCCTCCACAATAGCAATGAAAATTTCTGATAAGTGGTCACCGTTTCTGACCCCTTTAGTGCATTGAAAGTATCCCTTCGGTGAACTATTAACAAGGATAAAGATGTAAGCTTATTTGAATAAGGAGTGTATAATATTTATGAATGTGTCCTTGAAACCAAACTCCTAAAGAACTTGGAAGATGAAACCCCAAACAATGGTGTCAATGGATTTCCTAATATCAAGATTGATGGGAATATATCATCCTCTGAAAGCTTTGTTCAGTGTGTTTGTACATTCAGAGTCAAGACAAATGTAGTCTTGTATTACTCTACCCTTAATGAAACCAAAATGATTCCAAGAGACAATTTTATTGCACAACATCGAATGTCTATTGTCAAGGAGTATAGTAACGACTTTGTAAATAGTGTTAATAAGAGAAATGGGCTGGAATAGATGAATTTTAGTGGTGTTTTCCACATTAGGTATTAATGTGAGAAATTGAGAGTTACAGCCCTAACGAAGGAAACCATTAGAAAAAAAGGATCTGACAAGATTTCGAACATCAGAGTGTACGATTTCCTAATACTGTTGGAAAAATACACTGTTTAAACCATTAGGGTCTGAGGAACTATTAGGATTAAGTCTAAAGATGGTGTCTTTGATTTCATGATCGAGAGGCACACTAAGAAGGGATACATTTTCTTCCTCATTTACTAGAATCAGAATGATCCCAGGAAGAAAACCTTTATTGACATTGGGGCCATTGAAGAGATTATCAATGTAGGAGACCACATGATTGGTAATTACCTCCTTAGAGTCAATGAGGGTATTATCTGCATGCTTCTTCAATGCCTAAAAATTCAAAATAACAAAAAAATGTTGTCAATAAATATATATACACATATGTGTGTGTTTGTGTTTGTGTTTGTGTTTGTTTTTTTGTGTGATATATGATAAATATTTAATGAATATAATTTAATAGGTTTACGATAAAAAAATATTATAATGATTTAATTTTTAGGACGATTTGTGGTCACATCGATATGATTATCACCTTTATTATATTTTATTTAATGAAAAGTCAAACATGTCACAATATTGTTTTTAGTATGTCTAATATATCAAATATCTTGTTATCTCGAGGATATGATTGATTAAATAATTATTTCTATATTTTAAATATCTATCTTTTTAATAGTAATTTATTTTTAATTTTTAATAAATAATTATTTATCATAAATTATTTCACAAATTTGATGTAGTATCTATTATTTTAATGTAAATATAAAATAAATTGTATTATAAAATTTAAAATAAATATTATTCTATATTTTTAGTGCTATCAAAAAATTCTATAGATTAAAATGAAAATTTTATGACATAATAAAATAGTTTCAATTATCTTTACTTTTTTGAGGTTTTTAATTTCAATGTAATGATTAGTATTAATGTTGAATATAACAATATTTTATGGGATTAATATTTTATTAAATTATATAAAAATCATAAAAAATAATAAAAAATAATAAATTTAATATAATTTTGAATAAAATTTCATTATTGAGGAATTTTTAGTCCATTTGGATGATTTTGGATTTATTATATTCTTATTATATTTTAATATTTTGAGAATTTCCATGAGTGTCCCTCTGCTATCATATAACAGTGCCCCACTTCATTCCAATTAATTACCATTGAAATAATATTTGGTTGAAATAATACATGAATAATTATATTCATAAAATCCATCCACACAATCTAGATTACTTTTTTTAGTTAGTACAACTACTGTGGAAGTATTAAACTGTTAATTAATATTTGTTTTCCAAATAATATATATATTTTACATGGATGTCTTAGTTTAGTTTCTTCATTAAAATAAAAAACAATTAACAAAATGAAATAACAAAAAAAATTATCCTCTATATACGAAGAAGTTATTATTGTTAATATCATTAGATAAATCCATTACCTCTCCAATCAATCGGGATACGAAACCATTGTTTGAATTTATGCAAGGCTCTCAAACCAATGTCATTCGTTCTCCATTATCTCCCATCATGGATTGATATATTGATTTAATTAATGTTTAAATATGATATAAATGATATATTTACCATTTTAAGGAATATATATCTTTTTTATTTCCATTCCATTCACAAAAAATTGATAATGGGTTTTTTGTGTGTTTGAGGATTACCACCTCCAAGAAGCGATGTGATTCGTTTTTCATCACCAAATCACACGGATAATATATATATATATATATATATATGTGTGTGTGTGTGTGTGTGTGTGTATTTATAGAATTAATTTGAAATTTATGATATTGTTATCATTTTGTAATTATAATACAATAGTTTCTTAAATTCTATATTGATCATTGAAAAATTGAAATGATACATTTGGATATGTGTGATCAAACATTTAAATGATTGTAACATATTTTATTTTTTAATAACCATATTTAGTGGATTAATTTTAAAAAATAATTTATGTATAAAAATTATTAATATTTCATAATTATAATAAAGGATATGATTTAATAATGACCCATTGACCATATTCCACATACATATGTCATTTGAACATATGAACCATAGATCATCATAACAACAGATGTAAAAATCAACAATTAATTAATTGGCATAAAGTGGTATTATATGAATTAAAATGAATAAAAAAATAAAAACGGGGCTAAAAATGAAATTATTTACCACATTATTATTATTTAAGAATACAATGAAATAATGTGATTAGTTATACATATAATAAGGTAAAATTTAATTAAAAACCATTGTTTTAAATATATTAACAATTTATTTCTAATTTGATCTATTTCATATCCCTATTTATACAATTATTTTTATGAATGTATTTACCAATACATTAATTTCTTAAAAATTCAATTATATAAATCTCTATAAAGTTCACTAATAATTCTTTTTAAAATTTTATATAAGTGATCTATTTTAAGTAAAAATATACTTTTAGTAATTATTTTTAAAAACATAATAAGGAATTTATTTTATGTAATAGGGAATGAGTAGATTTTTTCCAATTTCAATATACCTTAATTATTTTAATATTTCCTTAAAATATTTATAGTTATTTTCAATCATATTTTTATCTTTTGAACATCGGTAGTATTCTTTTAAAATAACTACATTCAATTAAGTAATCATTTTATAGTACATCTATTCATATTTTATAATTATTGTATAGTTATAGGGAATTGTTTATGATAGTGGGTGGTTTTATTATAAACCAAAAACTACTGTTTCATTAATATCACTCAACTACATTGGGTATATTTGATGTTGACTGTTATTTTTATTCCTAACATAAATTTGAGGGTTAAATAAATGTATAACCATGAAGGTTTTGTGATGTAAATACAAAGTGTAATTAAATGTTATTCACGGGGGTTACATCATTATAATGTATCTTAAAAATATGATTCTACATGTTTCCTATATGTTTTATTTATGATTAATATGTTTCATAACAGAAATTTAATTTATTCAGAGGGTAATTTATTTATGTTATTATCATTTTTACAGTTAGAATAAAAAATTGAGAAAATTTTTCCATGTATTTATCATGTTTTCAATGAAACCATTTATTGTATTATTATTCCATTAATATTTCAACTATAATGTTTCATGGAAACTTTAGTGAATAAAATATTAATTTTGTAGTATGTATTATTTTAGTATAAAGATTACATTTAAATGGAAAATGTTAATATGTACCATGGAATAGTGGTACATTCTTTTATTTCATATAATATCACATAATGATTATATTGGATCATACAAATATTTTTTAAAAAATGAAATTGTATAAGGGTGGGTTTGAATAAATTATAATTTAAGTCTAATGTGGTGATGATTTATCATAAAAGGAAACCATTTTTATTAAATTTTTTAATTGGGTGAAAAAAAAGGATACTGAGGACGTGTTTCCACCTATACTTGGATGGGTATCTATACAAGAGATTCTCTTATTTCACAAATATAATTAACCAAATATATCCCCAAATATTTAAGAAACTGAATTCTAATTCAAGAATAATAAAATGTGTAATGTGTAAGGGTGTGTAATTATAGATAATTAATAATACATCTAATACATAAAAACTACTTTGAATGATATAACATTCCACTATTAGTATCCACACAATGAATTATTTCAATTCCTTACATAATATTTTTTCAATATTTACAAATATTTTCAGTCTTTTTAATTATATTATTAATGGATTATTCTTCATTGGAAATAAAATTTATATATTATCCAACCATGTGAAACAGTATTTCATTCCGAATATACTTATACTCATTTTATTTAATGTTATTTTTAAATGTAATGGTATATTTTCATTATGATAACATAAAATTTATATTATACATTATGGAAATTTTAATGGTAAATATATAATTTAGAAAAATACAATACAATTAAAAAAGTAGGTTGTTATAATATTGGAAAGGTGAAAATACCAGTATCGTGTGAATTACATAATATTATAGTTAAAAAATTTAGATTCCATTCATTGATTTTTTTTATTTCTTGCTATTTTAATATGAAATTTTAAGACCTTCATTCTTTTGGTATACACTATAAAGTGCATGTAGTTGCATATTGCAATTCATGCCTAAGTCATCTTCTAAAATTGATGAAATTTTATGGGATGTGGTCATGGGAAAATAATATAGGGGAAGGTTTGAAATTTTTTTAAATTGGGTGTTCAGATAAAATTATAATATCTATTTTCATGCATATTAATTTTTAAAAGAATATATCTCAAAATCAGGAATACATTCCCTAGTTGATTTAGAATATATATTGTTAAAGTTATTATAATTTCATTAGATGACAGTCATCTGATAAACTAGGGATACAGTAGACCTAAAAAATTTATTTAACGAATTAGGTGCACTAAGGTCTCATGTAGTCCATGATTGGGCGTGATATACTATCTTGGAAAAGTACATGCTATATATTAATAAAATAATAAATTTGTTAACATGAATATAGTGTATATGATTTTATATGTGTGTAACATGTCATCATCTGTCGATCATTTATTCTCTCTCCCAATATGGTCACCATTGTGCAGTCATAATGCTTCTATTGGTTTTCACGTTTATAGTTTTACTCAGAATTTAGATTCAATAGAATGAAATAAGTTTTTAAATAGATTCCATCAATGAACCTTATTCATTAGTTTTTCCCCATTTTTTGATATTAAATATATGTTTTATTTTTAATTCAAATTGAAGATAATTTTTTATGAAAGTATAATACTTATGGGTTCTATTTTTAGGATATCAATTATTTTTTATCAGGTTAAATATGGTGTTCTATACACTTAATAGTATGTTATATATTGATTTTATGAATTATATGTTATTGGATATGATTTTACTAATATTATATTCTCATCATTGTTATTATGGGAAATTACCAGCAGTATATATCATCTCTAATATCTGGAGGCGTCTCAATGGTCTTTTGATGACCCATCAAGGGTTTCAATTAAAGGACCCTAGATCTGAAAATGAAAAGTAGATTCATTTCCAATACCTAGAATAAATTATATATGATCTATATGGTTTTGATATATAAGCTCGAAACTGAGGTGATATTTTATTAATGGTGGGAGAGTCTAATAGATTTTCAAAATTGTAATGAAAATGAAAAAATGGGACTAAATGGGTCAACATGGTATGTTTTTTTCAGAAACATATACTATTAGATTCCAATAGTTATCAAATTTTAACATGGATTAGTGATCATATATTTTAATTTCATGGATTTTTCAAATGGTTAATTTTTGTAAGGAAAAATTATTAAGAAAAAATAAGTGATGGATTATAGGAACAACAACAACATTAAAAAGAGAACATTTAGGTATTTGTATGGGAAAGATAATTGGTTTTGACATGTCCAAGGGAAAACATGTGTTTATTTATCGACAGTATCAATATTTATATATATAATTGCGTTGGTACGTATTCTAGTTAGAAGAAACATATTTTGTAGACATGTTTATAAGAAACGATGGTAATGGATTTTACCGAGTGATGCATTTTAATCAATTGTATAGATATACTGTTATCCATTAATATTGACTTAATAAATCATATTTATCATCAAATTGATTTTATATAACTTTTGAATCACAATACATAAGTTTTTACATAGATTTCACGTGACCTCATGGTTTTATTCCACAAATTATTCTATGAGATAGAATATTCATATTAATAATAAAATTATTTTTATACATCTATGAAATGTTCATAAAAATGAATATCCAATAACACATAAATCATGCCAATTATTATCAGTGATGAATTTCATTTGCCTCAATTAATATATATAATAATGTTAGACATTCATTACAATAAATCTCAATTATTTTATTCATCTGATAAAATACTGATGAACATGAATGTTGTCTAATATAAATGATGCACATAGACAATATGAAATTTCATTAATGGATATAACCACAATAGATATATATTCCAATAATAGTGGAAAATTTCTATTATATATTTTTCATAAAAATCATACGATAAAAATTAACATATTATGTCAATAAATAATGACAATAATTATATGATAATAAATCTAAAAATATAATCATATTCTCCAAAGTATAATTTTATATGGTAGAATGGAACCATCTTAAATAATATTATTCCTCCCATGATAACACTGATTAAAAATATACCATTTAATGTTCATTTTTCATATAAAATAATTTTCTTGTTTTTACATTGATCATTAAAGTAGCAATAGATATATAAAAGATATATATCAGACATGTAAGGTTAATTTTATAAAAAACAAATACTATTTTTAAGATATAAACTAATATTCCACTTAATAAGTGAAAATTATGTAGACCCTGATAGAAAATATTGATATATTTGATATAATTCAATCAATGTATATGTTATTTAGACATAGATACAATGTCTCTATCAAAACCAATTGGTTTTTTCAAAATAAACTCAATAAAATGTATGAATTGACTCTCATGAACGAAGAATTTGGTCAAAGAGATAATATTATATTATTGATATTGGTGTTGAAAAGCAATTTGTCCCTATTAAAGCATATAAATATTTTTTAACGAACTGCTATTTTTTAATTTATTTTACAATAAATAAAATGGATGCGTTTTGTAGCTTTCTAAACATGAAACATTGATTCTAGATGAGTCATGATATATTAAACAATTATAATCATTAAATTTATTTTTAAGATATGAATTGTATTAAATGTACTTATAAAAATATCGACAATATTATTTAATAATAAACATTTATATATTAACTCAAAATATATACACCAATAATTTACATTATAAACCTTTTATTGTTCAAAATAGAATTTTCATAAAAATATAATTTATTTCATTCTCGTTATATGGTAATTAGAAAAATAATAATCAATTAAATTTTTTAGAATGGTAATAAACTATTTTGGATTATAATTTAAATATTATGCTATAGTGATTTTTATGAGTTTTATAAAATTATTAAATATTAAATGAATAACAAAAATTACTTATTTTTGTAAAAAGAATCATTATATTATTTTAAAGGTCCAAAAATATTCATAATATGATATTAATGCAACCTACATATCCTATAATTATAAGTAGTAGTTATAAATACATATTAAACATAAATTTTCTTTAATTTGGTATTAGATTATTTTTTGGCTCTAGAAAACATTTTTATAATCAATTTTCAATCAAAAAAAATTATTTAATCAAAATAATAAAATTAATATCCATCAATGAATGGATTTAATTATATTTATAAATTAAATATTTTATAAATAATTTTTGTTCATTATTTTTTTGACAAATAATGGTATATAAATAAATTATGTTGTATTAATAATGATTAAATTTTGTAAAACATATTTTAATTATAGTTGGCATGCTTATTTAAAATTAATATCCTCCAATTATATAATTAAAATCCAATAAAATGAATTAAATAATATATGTATGAATAATTAATATAATCTAATAAGTGTATCTGTAATTTTCATTATAATGAATAATAAAAATTTTAAAATATAGTTTTCATTGTGAATGTTAAAACATAGGTTTCATGGGTGGTGCACCATGATAAAAGTTTAAAATTTATACCCCCATATTTATGATTGTTTTTTGCTAATATTGAAAATATATATTATCATAACTTCTAATCCTTTTCAATTGGGATCATCTTTTGCAACGTAAGAACCATATATATTTAAAATAATTTATGAAATTACTTGTACATGTCTCCATACTCATGTAAGTGGGTACCTCCCCACCTTCTTTATACAAAGTAGTTAATCCTTATATATCTACCCATACAAACGCTTGGGTGTTCTAGTAATCCTTCCATAAATGTTGGAGCATATTTTCATCATCTAAGGAGAATCCATTAACTATTAAATTTGAAAGTAGTGAGGATCCATCAAAGAATAGTTTTAAATCATAGCAAAGCTATTTCAATTTATTTTATTCATAACAATTATACAATCATGTTTTAGTCATAAAGATATATTTAATATTTTAATAAATATATAATTATATGTTTTTATTATGAAATAATAACCATTTATCCCCATATGTAATTTAAATGGATGATGAATTTATCAGTCCTTCATATATGTGGATTGGATTCACCAAATTGTCAAACAATTCATTTTCCAAACAAAAGTCATTTGTGGTAATTAAAATGGGATTATTGTTTGTTTATAATATATTGTTGAAATAATTATTATAATGGAATTATAATAACATATCTACATTCATTTCATCAATTATATTGGTAAATTATAAGGTCGCTTGTGTGTATTTGTGGATTATAACCATCATGATGAAATTTAATTGTTTAAAAAAATTATTATTTCTCTGATGGGGGTAAGAACATATATAATGAAAATATATGTCATCTAAGATATAATTATAATTTTTAGTGTTAAATATATATTACACTAACATTGGTTATTCCATTTAACTGTTGATGTGTCATGACTCCCTCAACACAATGTGTTCCCATCTTAGGTCAACAATATGAGAAGAGGGGTATTGGTACCCCAGGTCCCACCTCTAGTAGGCCCCGGGTTGGAAACTAACACTGAGGGTATTGAAAATACATGGATGAGAGGCATTACCCTCTAAGGGAAAACTTGCAGAACGGTGAGATAAAGAAAAAACCAACAAACACTTTCTTAGACTAAAATATTAATTAAATAACCAAAACATATACGTAATTACATGTAAAAATCCTACAACAGATAGGTAAAACCATCATTACCAAAAAAAAAGTAAAACACCATCAACCATAATGCCCAAAAATCCCTTTAAAAATCTTCAAGCTTGTAGAAACTGTCCTGATCTCCAACGTTCTCCATATGACCTGAAAAAAAATTATACCACACAGTTTGAGTATAATAGTATACTCAAAATAATCCTTCATGAAGACTCTTATGTGAATGTAATGAAATCTTAGTAATGAACAGTGAAAAACATGTGAAACTGACTCGTCACATAAATACGTATACTATGTTCTCATCCCCACCATGGATACTATTACCAAATATCACATACAAGAGTATATAATATAATAAAAAATATCAAGGGTATCCGGCTACAACATCCCCATTAGGTTGCTGATTTTTTCCAATGTTACTTGTACTGAGCATCTCTCTGCAAAAGGATTTCCTATAGACACATGTGTGAAATACCCCATCATGAACGTTGGGAAACTCGGCACCAGAACCACACAACCAAAGGTTTCCATGTATTTTCAATTTTCCACCCCAACTCGCATAGCATGTATCATCCATAGGATATTATACCTCAATCCATTACAGCCCATACACTGAGTAAGGATCCCCATTCCACCACAACATATACTTGTTACACATATAGTATTCTATTGGAAAATATATCCCAAATATATGAGTGTGAAATTAACACAAGGCATTATATCCTTCAACACAAATATATTGGGTAGGATAACTATTTTTCATACAATCACATGTATCTACCAAGAGAAAAGAGTGGGGCCAACGGGGGTAGTCTTCCATATTTATACTAACTAGAATGTTGTGGAAAACACCCATAGGGTTCATATTCATGGGGGTGCCAGTTTCCCTAACCGATATTGTGTATTAGTGTATAGAATCTAAAAAAATGTACATAATATAATATATATAACAACCACACTATGGTTATATCATATTCATATAATGAACTACATCTAACCTCTCTCGAACTCCTGGATGCCACTATGAAGACAAGATATGCGATAATACCACAACCATTTAAAGATCTATATTACGTCACTTTATCCCTTTTCACCAATTTCACTTTATGATAATTAATTAGGTCAACATTAATTTCCCATTATCAATTATAAATTACATTCCATTATAATTGAATCAACGGTCTATGTAGATAAAAAATAAACAAATGTAGTCCATAGATTCTTTGAAACACAACCTCATAATTGAATTATAGGAAGCTCCAACCTCCAGGGAAGAAACAATTACTCATTTATTTATTAACAACACTACCACTTTCAAAATTTCCATATTTCCAGATATTCTCGAAAAACATCCTATGATACCAATTACTAGGGGCAGAACATGGTGAGTATGTGAACTACTCATATTGTCTTTACAATATATAAATGGAGCATATACTTATCCTTCGACATGAAGCTACACACAAAAATCATGTGCCATACACCTCACATTGTCACCATTTTTGGAAGGAGGGTATGCAAGACTATCTGCCTCATGCAATGTGGAAGTTAAAGAAGATTAGAAAACAATAGATTCAACTAAAAACCCAATTTACCTCAACAAGTAATCCCTGATTCAACATGATCCAATATCTATGGTGAACTCCCCAACACCCATATGGATAAATCGATGCATATTTACACTCAATTATTAAACTACTACCATAAAAATTGGGCCTCCCTATCCCACGTACCACAACAACCGTATAAGAATATCTATCCTAGGATCACATCACATATAGGCATCACAACCCCCACAACCACATGTCTTGTATAAAGAGAACATAAAATGAAGCATGAAAAAATAGATATGGGTTCTAGGACGGAATCAAGGCTTCCATACATCACACAAAATGAGCTCTCATGGCTCCAAAGAACAAGGGGCTAAACATTTATATGAAAATGGAAATCCCAGGACATATATGGAATTTTCTTTAACTCACAATATGTTCTTATTCCATCTTTAATTAACCCATTAATTATTGACATGTTCCAAAAATGGGTAACCTAAAAAAAATATATCAAAACCTATAACCAAATTAATTCAACAATTATTTTAACATACCGTTAATCCTTTATAAAAACAATCAACATGCTTCAGTTTTATCAACCAACTCCACTAATAAATCTTACTTGAATCAATTTGATTAACATAGAATTATAACAACAATAACCATATTATTAGACACATTTCTTTTCCTTTTATCCAAATAATTATCAATTAATACCCAATTTAGGTTCTCTATAAATTTCCATCAAGAATATGGAAAATAATCAATCATGGATATCACAATATATAGAAAATCAAGAGGCATTTCATTATCATGGTTCAAAGCAACAAAATCAATATGAAACCGATACAAATTCACATAACTGTTTCATATATTTAATTTGCTCAATTTTATTGAAAGACATAGGGATAAATAATCAAAAATTTACAATTTCACAAAAAAATAGAGATACATTTAATCCCCTACCTCTATTGGTAGTTGATGTTTTTCACACTCAACTTGATCCCAGAAACCAATATTAATCACATCTACCATAAAAACTGCATCCACTAAAGGACATTGCGACACAACAACACTAACCAACCACTAAGAAAAATCCATAAAAACATGGAGATCATGCACCATCATAAGGAAAAGAGAAACAAGGGGAAAAAACATGAAAAAATCACATGAATGGTGGTATATCATAACTTATATCAAAGGTTGATAAATACGATTTGAAGAAGGAAGCTTGGAATCATTACATGAAAATAGAATCCCCAAAACACAGTAGATATAATCTTCGGGTACCATGGGGTAGAGGGAGATCCACATTTGGTGTAGGTTTTGAAAAAACCTAGAACCAACATAACACCTAAATCATAAATTTTTAGGGAATTACCTGACATTTATCCCCCTTTCACATTGTTTAATGCCTTCTGGTCGAGATACAATGAAAAATGAATCACATCAATGCCTAATTAAATATTTTAAACCTTGCATCTTTTCAATACATGAATATCTCTTTATTATTAGGAAATAACATGAGAAACATGATTCTACAATGTCTAATTCAGATATATGGCATGCAATCTCCCCATCTCAATTTTATATAACATATATTCTCAATAATTCTACACAGCCACCTTTAATAACATTGATCTCTGATAACACACAATTGGTTTATCCATGAAGATCTAGGGCTTACAAAAAATACTTCTCAAAACATTATCTATCTTCAGAATCCAAGAAACATCTTGAGTGGTAATATATTGAGTTCATATAAAATTTCACCCCGTGAGATACCTCTCAAGGATCTTGCCACCACATAACCTCAAACACATCATAAGAGAAACCAGAAATAAAATGTAACAACCACACTAGGCCCCTAGGAAATCTCTTAAGGGATATACCAATCCAATGTGGGTATAAAACAACATGAATCATGTCAAATCATTATTATAAACATAAAGGGTCTACAACCACCAAATTCAATGATGAACCCTAAAACACTCTAAGAGGGGAGGGTGGAATAAGGGCTTTCAAATTCTTAATTTAAATGAACTGATTTTGTTAGCACTATTGTAGGAACAAATTGAACCTATCAAAATAGAATTTTTAGAAAAAAAATAACCTGATTATATATGAAACATCAATTTTACATGGTTCACCACTAAGTTCTATTCCGTGGAGCATACGACGATACTATATCAGTTGTGCAAAAATCCACTAATCTCCACTAGATGTTTTGTATAAAATTTTAGACATAGTAAGGATATGACTATATGAAATATTTTAAAATATTTCAGGGATAACACAATAAATCCATTCGAGACCTTATGTTAGTTCCCACTTTCTCACATCCAAGTGTGAAGTCAAACATAGATTGTTAACTTCATGTTCTCTTCTAATTTATTTTCATTGAAGCACCAGTATCGTTCTAGAATGTGAATATTCCCACATATAATTCCAAAATAGATTCACATGAAATCACTGAATGATATTCTATATAGGTGAACTTTTCTAGGATCTCAACACTGTACATTTACAGAACACAAATTCTGGCATGCAAGTATGGGAATAGTCACACAAGTTAATTTATCTCAACTATTACTTTGAGAAAAACCCTTCTCTATTCCACAACCCTTATCTAGTGTAAAACCCTTTTATGTTTTATAGCTACACCATATAAATAACATTATATTTAAAGAAAACAAGTGTCATATTCGAACAATTTTTACTATATTTATGTCATTTGCTCGCTACGCACTAGAACTTCAAGATAATGAATCTTTATTGGAAAAACATCTTCTTGAGTCGATGTACTCACCTATTTATAATAATTTTGGTGGACATGATCACATGGTGTGAAAAATTCCCCTATATTGGATGGTCAATTCATCTAAATCTCGGTCACAAAACTCACCCTGCACGCTAACTCCAAAACATGCATGTCCATCAATATTGTTGTATGCATGAACTATAAGTTCCCTTTCCATGAAAAGTAATTAATATCCCATGTGACTATTTAAAACAAAAAAACCATTATCTATTTATAGAAAGGGACAACCATGGTTCTAGTAATCACCCCGTTTGCGTCTGATGGAAACAAATAGATACATTTAATTAAGAACCAATCCTGAAAAAAACCAATATGAAAGAAACTACATAGACAATACTCTATGTCTAAAAGACTAAATACTAGGAAAGAAAACATGAGGGGAATCATAAATTGTGTTATCATGTTTTTGGAATGTCTAATGATTTCCATGCTAATATATGATTATTTCCTTATAACACTGAATTGTTTTCTTCATTCGCCTTTATTCATTTATTCTATCCTTTTTTAAATCATTATTTTCTTCTTTGAAACTTAATTGAACCACTGAATTTATACATTCTACCCCAATTTCATTAAACCTAATGAGCATGATTTTTACTGTTGTCACTGAGAATATACTAACCCTATATTGTACTTACCTAATGAACCTAAATCACATGAAAAATGAGAATAAAACAGTTTCCACAAATGGGGAGAGGGAACCACTAATTACCTACTCACACACTGATATGTGGTCGAACATTGGTGTTTAACTGATGATTCCCAAACACATGTGTTGAAAATGGATTAAACAGTATATCATCCACATAATCATCAGTTCCAGTGTGATCCACTTTAATCATGACATGATTAACCTTTTACTTAATAAAGTTATATCTGATTTCAATGTGTTTTTATTTAGAATTCTCAAAATAAGTCTTTGTATGATCAATTACACTCTTTTTATAATACTGAAAAACTATAGGTTGTTTCGCTTCATCAACAATGTCATATTTTTGTTTCCTCCATCACATGTGGACATTCTTCCCACCACATATCCAACCCAATCAGAATCTGAAATACACATAATTCATTACATATTCTTCTACCAATGAATAATCCATAATTTAGTGTTCAGTGAATATACCACATGATTGTGTTAACTGCTTCCATAAGTTCTTTAGACATATTAATTATAAAGCGGTCCACTAATAATGTTATAAAAATAAATTCCTTCCATGTTTTAGTAATGTTTAATAGGATTCCAATGATTATTTTGTACATGGTGGGATCAAATGATGTTCCATCCTAATGCCTTCCAAATTTTGATCAATCGACAATTGGGGTCTCCATTCATTTGAATCCAGGCATATTTGATTTATTCAGGAAAACTATTTAATACATTTACTGTGAAATAAAATTGTAGTCATTCTTTTGAGTACCTTGAATCCCAATGAATATTTTGATTTCACCAATCATAGACATTTATAATTCTGATTTCATGTGATTTTAAATTTCATAAAATTATTTATTCCTACTTCCACCAAATATAATTTCATATTCATAAACCAAAACAATAAATTAATAATCCATTGAATGATTCATATAGAGGTTGTGGTTGAAACCTCCTCTTCTAAATTAGAGTTTCATCAGAATGAAATAACAAAGATTCTACCGATATCATAATGAATTCCATAGACCATAGAGAGACATTTCAATATACAAACCTTTATTTCATCATTTGAAATTATAATACCCACCATTTGTTCGATATATACTTAATATTCAAGAATACCATTTAAAACTGTTGATTTGATTTTCATATGAAAAAATTTATAACCTCCTTAAATTTCCACAGTATGGAATATCCTGGTTGACTCTAGTATAGCCACTGGAGAAAATTTTTCATCAACATCCACTCCATCAATAAGTTCATATCCATTATACACCAGTCGAGCCTTATTTCTTACCGAATTTCCATGATCGTTGATTGTTTTTTAAAATCCAATTTCTTCCAATCAAATTTTGATTTTTATGTCTCATAACCTGGTCCCATGTTTGGTTCTTGTCGATCTGATCACGATCTTCACTCAAGGACATAACACATGAATCAAATTAGATAGATTCTTCAAATGAGGATGGTTCCACAAACTATTGGAATCATTGTTATGAATTATTCCTCATTATAGTTTTATGTGATGGACATGTCCCATACCCAATGTAATTGTATTGATCAATATTATCTTATTGATTTATCATATGAGGTTTATAATAATATTATTCAACAATAATTTCCTTTTCTGATTCTTATTCTGAATCAACATCATTTGTGATCTCTGAATGTTTTTCAAACATTCATCAACATATTCATTTGAATTTGTTCTAATCCCACTGTCTTCTATATCATCAATTATATCAGTATAAGATCCCCTCGATGTACTTGTGGTCATTCCTACAAATATTTTAGTATCACAACATTCCAAAATTCTTATACGGAGATTATTAGAACTTTTATATGCTTCTATATTCATTGAATATATGAGGAATATTCCATTCTCTATAGCATCAACATAATTCCCTTTATATCCATCCTTGTTTCAAATGAAGCATTTCCTTATGAAAAAATAGAAATATTCAAGGCGGGATTCCTTTCATACCATAATTGATATTGTGTTTTCGTTTCTTCAATATAAAACCCTATTAAATTTTGAATATACATTATAGATTAACCAACCACTTTCCAGTAATAGAGAGATATATGACTCTCAATCAGCAATGTTCTGGCCATATTGTTCACATGTAAATTCTTACATCCAATAACTTTATTTTGTTGTGGAGTTCTCATAGAATTCAGATCATGTTTTATTCCATTTTTCTAAATGTAGTTTTCAAACACAATCGATATGTATTCCCCTATATTATCAGACCACACCACTTTGATTGTCCGTCTAAAATCATTCTCTACAAATCAGTGTCATGTTTTAATGCAGTAAATCATCTTTCGTTTTCTTTGTGTAACCATCAGACAAGGATATTTATAATAATCATAATAATGTATTATGTACCTTATCCATATGTTCTAGAAACATTTATCCGACCACATATATCTTTATGGTTGAGATGAAGATTGGTTGGAGAACTTTTATTTTTTTGATGATATAAACTATATAACATCTTCCATCATATGCATGAATCAGAAGTAGGATATCCATGACTATCATAATCATAGATGTCTTTTCCATTTCATATAGATTGATGTCACCCAATATTTTATGACATAATTCATTTTATTCATCAACAATTATGTACCAAATATTCTCTCTACTATCAACCATGTATAAGTTTAAATTTTTTCTTCATCCTTTTATAATTGTATTTCCTATCATTAATCATATAGTTCATCCATTTTGATTTAATTTCACCATAATTCTTGAGTCACATAGTTTCCTTACATTAAGAATATTGTGATGCAATTATTCCACATAAAGAACTTTAGTTTTCATCATTGCGTTGATATCCAGTTCAATAATAAAAATTCCATTGACTAATAGAGAACCATTATTACCAAACCTTATAGTTCCAACAACATTTTTCATAAAATCCTATATTAGGTCTGTATTTCATGAAATATGGTATGAGCATCCACTATAAATAATACTAGTGTTGAAGCACATTGAGTATTTGATGGATACTTCTACATGGTTATATTTCACAATTTTATTAATTTCCTTCTTTGAAATATTATATTGTGGGAATAGTAAATAATGCCTTCCATGTCTCCATTTTAGGTGATAAGGTTTAGCATACTAATGATCTTCTCCCAGATGAGAAAACCTATTTATAAGAGAGAAACCATCTGGTTGACGATTGTTGACTTTTCTATTATTTCTATATGTATTTTTTATATCGTTCCTCTGCCTAAAATGAATAGGTTTTTGAAAACTTTAGAACAATTAAAACAATATTGGTACAAATAAATAATTCTATAATAAGTACGATATATTTTTGTTCCCATTTAATGATTTCCAATCTCTTCCCCATTCAAATAGATCATTGCCTCTCACAGTATGACATTGTTTGGATCAAATAACAACAAAATTGACATTTCATAAGATGATATGTCAACTCAATTATAGTCATCGTCTTGTCTCCTTCCTGAGGAAATTAATTTGACTATCTATGATTTCTAGAAACAAGTGGATAGGATTCAATTCTACTATGATTTTGATTTGAAGATTTCTTTTTTAAGACATCATGCGACCTTGTGAAATTATCCTCTTTTGACATCCCATTATTTTGATTCTACTTACTTCCATCCTTCAATGTTTCAGAATCACAACCGATTATAATTTTTTCCATTTACATAGATATTTGATCATCCCAATCCTTCTCAACTCCTTCAGAACTATGATTCTCTATCATTAATAATGAATCATCATAGAATCTTTGAAATTGAATTTTCTTCTTTGTTTCTATTGAATTTTATTATGATTAATGTTTACTCATAAGAGTAACAACATATTTATCATGACCCCCTATAGTCATTCACAACTCCACATGTTAGAATGTATGTTCATTGATGTACTTTTCTAGTTTTTCAAATTTGACATTTAGTTCCACTACATATTCTTTTCTTTAAAAAGTTTTTGACTGTTCTTTTACTACTTCTTTGAGTCATTTAATTTAATCTTCAAGATGATCAAAATACTTTAATTATTCATACAGAACTTCCATATAGTTTTTGAACCTGATATATTGATTCTCAATATTTTATAAAGAATCCTCTATTTTAAACTTGAGATCATCATTTTTAGTCAACTGGTTATCTATATCCTTATCTTTTTAGGTTCTAATTATTCAATTTTATCCATCAGATATTCTAGGGTTCTACATTTAAACTTCGGTTTTTCTTCCACAAATAATTCATTATCATTATCATATTATTTAGAGGAAAAAACTATTTTTCACGAATTTCATTTTAAATTTTATCTCTATGTTTTCAGGAAAACTCTTTAGAAGCATCTGTGAGTTTTCATTTTCACATTATTCATCATCAAACGTTATTGTGCACAATTAGGAATTGTTCCAAAATATACAGAAAAAAATATATTCCAAGGGTATATTTCCATCAAATATTCATTATCTTCTATGGAATTTCATGGAAATGAGGGAATAAAGTTCTTAATTTCCAATACCTTTAGTAGGATATCTTTGGTTATTTCAAGTTTCTCCATTTCTTTGAATTACATTTCATTTTGACATGTGTTTTTGGAACTTTTGGCCTCACTCTCATTTCATAATCCTCCAGGCATATTTGAAAATCATCCATATAATGTCTCGACAGATCTCTCTCCTCATGGGATTTCAATTTTGGATTTTAAATAGGTGGAATTATTCTCAATATTTTCCTCACAATTTCTAGGTCACCAATATCATAAAATTAACCTATAACTTTAGTAATTCGATTGAAAAAGGTATCTTGATTTTAAGTAGAATTCATCATTAGATCATCAAACCTATTTTAAAAACAATGAATTTCACCTCCATCAAATTCTTTTACCCTTCATATATGATCTATAGTTTTTCCCACATTGGCATTATAGAATTACATCTCATCATATTTAGATAAACATGATCATAAAGTGCAACAGTGAGGGAATTATTTACTTTAGCATCTACATCATGAATTTTTTGATCTGTATCAGTTATAGACATCCATGTTGGATCAATGACATATATTCCTTATGAAATGTACATGATTATTTCTATTCAAAGATATCTCATATGAGATCTCATTATATTCGTACATATCTAAAATCTACATCCATAAATGTGGAGAACTCCACTAAAATTAACTGAATTCTCAATGATAGAAAAGATAGATAGATTTAACACCAGAAACATTCACCCTCTGATACCACTTGAATGACAAAAGATCACCCTAATAGGGGAGGGGTGAATCAGGGTATCATAAATTTCTTTTAAAATGAAAAATCTTGTTGCCTTGTTTCTAAGAACCAATTAAACCTTTGAGAAGAGAAATTTCAAAAATCAAACAATCAAATTAATATATATGACACATCAATTTTATTTGGCTCACGACTAAGGTCTAGTACAATGACCGTACACTGACATTTTTTGGGCATACAAAAATTCAATAATCATCACTAGTTTGGAAGTTCGAAATATTATAAAAAATCACTATATTATATAAAGAATACCATTAAAATAATATAGGGATAACACATTGTGTATCTTTGAGCACCTCCATAAAATACCCCTTGTTCACTATCTTGGGTGAGGTGTCACTCAATTTAACAACATGAATATCTCTTCAATTGGTTTTCATTAAATTATTTTCCATTGTGTAGCCTAGAAACCATATTGAAATCAAATTATAAAATGAATTCATTTTAAATCAATGTACAAACAAATTAATAATCAAACCATATTATAAGCTCAACAATGTAGTTGTGGTGAACACCACTTGTTGTGCGCCTGCATGGGAATTGTCATACGAGCTGATTTAGTGAAGCCTTTCCATTTCATGCAACCCTTTTCTATCGTGGAAGCCTTATCTATCATTAAACCATTAAATCCCACACCTATACTCCAATATTATAACATCTCCTTTAAAAAATGAACAATGTTTTGCATGTTTTACTCAATGGAAGTCATTCATGCACAAATCCCTTGTGTGCCGAAACAAATTATCTTCAATGGAAAAACATTTTATGTCTAGAGTGGGTGTACTTACTTATTTGGAGTCATTCTTGTGAACCTGATCATATTATGCACTAATTTCCCCTAGAGGAGATATTTATTTATCCCATGCCTCTGTTGAAAAACTCACCCTACATGGCTACTCCAATGCATGTGTTCCCATATTTACTTATATATATATTGATTCCAGATATTGAATAACATAATGCCTAAAATTTTATATATCTATTTATGACTAGAATAAAAATCCTTTTTCCAAATAACTGTAAATTAATATCACCTTCAATATTGTTTTATTTACAAAGTATATAATCCCTTTCCATGAAAATACCACGATCTCTCATGTGAGGATTGAAAATAAACACAAACCAGGCTGCATATACAATATAGAACATCCTTGGTTCAATGACTAAGAATATTATAAGGGAAGATATAAATATCAAATAAATAGGTTTACTGAGAATAAATCTACGATGACCATTCCCATTAAATCTTCTCCATGACACCTTTCCACCCCCTGACATGAACCATGGGGATAGTATTGCTACATAGCACATTCTCATGGATGTCATGGATCTCTACAGACCTCTCCCCAAAGGATGCATCATAATCAATATCAATATCTCTACAACATATTTTTTGAGTGTTATCATGAAGATAACTATAGAGCTATGATAATTGAAAAATATCTTGTATCCTACTCCTCTAAGGGGAAGCATTATATATTACTACACCACTCCAACTTGAGCCAACACCTCTGAAGGCACAACAATATCGGGATAAGTATTAATCCGATGACCAATCCTTTACTACCCCTGATGGAGAGTACCATAATGAAATAAATAATCCCCATAGTAAAACTCTAAAGTTATCCTCTTATTATCAACATCAGACATATGACAATATTTCACAACATTCATCCTCTCGTGAATCTCATTAACCTTCTTGGTGATATTATATACCCGTTATAGTCCAAGAAATGACGACTCTTTCACCCTAATCTAGAAAAATGGATAAAGGAAAGGTTGGACATAAAAGTCTTCAAACGATTCAATAATGATGATGGAGTGAAAACTATTGTTCTAAATGAACTCAACAAAGGGTACATATCTCATCCTTGAACCTCGAAAATCAAAGACACAAGGGCACACCATGTATTCAACAGTCTGGATGGTATTCTCCATCCGACCATATTTATATTATTGAAAAGTAGCGTGAAGGCATAGTTCAGAACCAAAATATTCTTTGAGACCTCTCCACACCATAGAGATTAAATAAGGAGCTCAATAAAAAATGATTTTCCTCAAGACTTCCTAGAGTCTCAACACCTCCAGCAGATATTTTCTCGATAGAACCACCACTAATCCCAACACCATGATCGATATAAAATGGGTTGATTGTGTCAAATAATCCAATACTACCCATATCACATCATAGATTACATGAGATTGAGGTAAACAGGTAATAATGTCTATCGACATGTACTCCCACTTCCACAGAGTAACATCTAATAATTGGATCAAACCACAAGGAACACGATGCCCAAACATTACATTATGGAAAACCAAACATCGAGATATAACACCAAAACTATATGACTCAAACCATGACACCAGAACATACTCCACAATGCTTGGTACATCGTTCTCACACCAGGATGTACCGATAGTGGTGAACTATGGAACTCAACATGAAGTATCTCACACAATGCCATCAGAAAAAAATCCTTCACTGAAACAACAGTCAATTTTTTTCATCCATAGACCAACCATAAAGGGACTCTCTATATATAAATCAATATCTATTAACCACCTCGTCATGATCTCCCAACATGGAATCTTCCACATAATACAACAAGGATGATTTCACTGTAATCTGAAAAAGAAAACCCCTTCCCCCAACATCTCTCATGTTTAGATGTAATATTAAGAGCTCGTCAATAACCTTTCTGGAATCAGAATATTGATTCAATAAATCACTATGTGACTTCTAGATCAACTCATTGGCCACAAAAATCACCTTTCAATATATATACAAAATTTCAAATTCGTAATACTATAATAAATACATAAACTTATTCTATCGAAAGTTCAATGCACGCTGTGAGATAACATACCTCTGGTTCTTGATATTGGTGAAGATCATAAATTTCTCACCAATGAGTTAATATCTCAAAAATATCCAATAAAACACTACAGTAACCAACTCAAGATCATTGGTGGAATAATTAAACTCATGGTGGAGAAACTTCCGAGACACATAAGAATTTACCGATCTCTACTGCATTAGAACACATAATATCCCCAAACGTGAAGCATCAAAAAAACCATAAATCTGATGAAAAAAAATATTGGAATAAAAATAAATAGACCACTAACTTACCTCCACTTATGAAACATGAAATATTACTGAAACTGATCAATCCACACAAATGACTAATCCAATCTGGTCTAAATATTCAGATGAATCACAACCTGGTAGATATCGGCTACAAAACTTCTGTAATAGACTGGAATTGTGAGGAAACATTGCACCTATTCAACTATATAATATTATATCCCACACACCAATACATATGTCTTTGAAATATAAAAAAATACTCCCTACTGGGATACAACATGACACATGAAATAGACTTCTTATTCCCAAAACACCGACATCAAAAACATCCCCAACAACTACTATTGACAAAGAACACCATAAATGGAAAGAATGTTATCTTCATGATCCTCCTTAAACATGGAGTACATAAGTAATTCCTAAATGAAAACCAATATTAAAATATCAAGGAAGTCACAAACCAAAGATTCCATCGACCCCATGAACAATACAAGATCATTAGCCACATCGAACAACATCACAATGAACACATAATGGCCTTGATGATAATAGATAGCATACTTTGGGATACCATAATCCTTCACAGGTATTTGATGGAATCCTAAATGAAAATTGATCTTTGAGATCCAACTTGAACCCCTAATTTCATTGAATAAATCATATATGTGCCTATGAGGAGAGAGATTCTTTACTATCACTCGGTTAAAGTGATGATAAATGACATACGACCGCTAAATTTTTTCATACTTATTCAGGAACAACATTACTATACCACATGGTGACATGCTTGTAAAATTGAATTAACACAATAATAGTTCATCAATCATTATAAGGAGCATTCTAAACTCAGAATGAATAATATTATATGGAGACATTGAGATAGGAGGCACGACTAGCTATAGCTCCATCCCGAACTTGATCTCTCATTGAGGGGGTAATTAAACAACCTCTTCTTGAATGAAATCAGGTGGCGTTTCTCCAAATATGGGAATAACCAAATTTTGAAACACCAAAGAAAACAAAAATAGCTCAGTCATCAAGGATGATAAGTACATAACACACCTTTGACCCATAAGATCGTCTCTATCGCTCCCACAAACACTTCTAGATCTCCATCCACATCAAAGAAGACCACCTACCTCTAAAAGAAATATATGATATATACACATAATTTAATCAATCCATGCCATAGATATAATAATATGGGTGTATTAAAAAACATAGGAGATCTCCCCACGAGCGGTTCTAGCCTAGAACATTCTCATATTATCTATATACTTCAAACAAGTCACCTAGACCTTCATCTTACATAGTCATTTATATGGTTTGTTGAAGACTATCTAGAATATGTCCTAAGGAATGGAAAATGGGAGGTTATTTGAAGGAGTGTGTCACTCATCAATTAAACAAGGCCCGAACCTATTAGAAATTAAGAAAAAGTTTCCTTGAATGATGTTTTTCTTACCTAGAGACGGAAATTCTATCACATCAAGCTGACCACAACCTACAAAACAGCCTCTCGGAGCCTGAGTGTGACCACCAATATAGATGTGTTGCGCTCACTGAGGGTAGGTAGCATCCCAATTCTATCCTCTTACTACCCCATCTACTCTCTACTTATCCATAATGGGTGCAACCTGCTGCTACTACCTCTGTTGGGACTACCACAACGATGGAGCCTATAATGGAACACATGAGACACACTGACTACAAAAAAAGGTTGGGCACTCTTGCTAATGATGACCTCATCCTACATAATAAACTAATGTGAATGATCCCTTAGAATATGTATTCGATCAATCTCTCTTTGATAAACAAGTTGTAAATTGCAAGGACCAACCCACAGATGGTCAAAAACTCATATACCTTGACAATAGGGACCCTCAGATCGTAGACCTGCTTCATGAGGAATATTTGAAACTCCACTATCACAATAATATTGTTCTAGAAAACATCCTATTGATTTCCTATTCCCTTTCCAACACCTGAGGTATATAGTTAGCATAAACATGGTGACCTGGAACTGGATCATTGGACCCAAAGCCACCTTGAAATGAATCACCTTGACCCATCATCTGGAAGTGGATCTGAAGCATATCAGAAAAGGTTCATGAAATGTATCTCTAACTCTCCCATGCTAAAGCTCCCATACCAATGTCATAAATCAACTAGAGACTTATCACCATTGCGGTCGATGAATAATACACATATCTGAACATCTCTTTTAACTTCTCCCACGAGACTTCCAACTCCTCATGATAACTTATGAATAAGAACCAACAATACATCATTGCTCCCCACATAATTTTCACAACCAATGATACATAGTTATCCTTCCGAGCTCAAATCGATATCTATCTCATCCACCTCTAACCTAAATTCTGTGACTGAATCTAAAATAGAGCCAACATAATTTTTTCAGACTCTAGAGATGACAATATCAATATGTATTCCTCCATCTTTTGTCTTCATAAAACTCTAATCTATGGAGACATACTTGTGCAACATGCTAGAAATATTTTCTACAAACATAATGAAAACGTATACGTGGATCCACACCAACACAATCAAAAATAAATAGGGTTCCTAAACCTTGATTATAGAGGATCTTATCATTAATTAATTGTTTTTTATTCATTTTAGGTTAACATATCTCCAGGACTACCCATTCAAAAACAAACATTAAAGAATAATAATTCATGATCCGTTGATAGGTATCTACCCTAAAAAAAGTATCACCCCATTTATTAGCCACTGTAGACTTAAATATCCATGCATCCAAACACTAGGGTACTCAATACATATGTATCAAATGGAATCTAGTGTTTATAGTGCTTGTTGAACTTTTCTGATACAGTTTCCCTATAATCCCTTGCAACATCACATGTTATTAACTCAAAACTACATGAAATACATCTACTAGACCATTGATAGAATTCTGTCATGACCCCTACCCACAATGTGTGCACATCCTAGTATGTTAATGTGAGAAGAGAGATAAATCCCCCTATGTTCCTCCTCCAGTAGGCCTCAAGTTGGTGACTATCACTGAGAGTATTATAAACACACAGATGGGAGGTATTACCCTCTATGATAAAACATGAATAAGAGAGAGATAAGACATACATGAAATAATTCCTACTTAGAATACAACATACCTGAAATCCCATGTACACATAAGTGATATAGTTAAATCCTACTACAAATTAATTAGAAAACTGTAATTACCAAAAGAAAGTTTAACGACATCGACCACGAAGCACAAACAACTGTTTCGAAACCCCATTCTACTAGTAAACAGAAATATATCCAACTTTCTTCAAGGTAATTGAATGAAATTTATATAATTTAAGGTTATAATAATAGTGTAATCAGTATGTTCCTTCCCGATAAATCTACTGCAAATGTTAATAAAAATGCTAAAGCATAGTGAACAAAAGGTGAAACTAACTCATTACAAAAACATGTATACAATTTTCATAGCTAATCCATGGATAATATAACCCTGAATAGAATATAAGAGTGTAAAATAAAATAAATAATATCAAGGGTTCCTCTCTACCACTTGAACACTATTTTTTCGCTCTTCCCCAATGTCGCACGTCCTGAGCATCTATCTCAAAAATCAATTTCCCATAGGCACTGGGGAAAGGCACCACAACATGATCCTTGTACAACTAACCACCACAAAAATACAACCAAAAGTATGCATGTAGTTTCAGGGATTCACCATAGCTCTTATAGCATGTATCATACATCTGGTATGATACCTCAATCCATTACAACCCATACATCGATTAAGGATCCCCAATCCATTACTACATATACACATTGAACTAGTAGTAGTCCATAGGGAACTATATCTAGAATATATGTGTGTGACATAACCACTACCCATTACAACCCTCTACACAAATTAATGATGAAAACTAACCACCCTACATACCATCACATGTAACAACTGATAAAAGATATTGGGGCCAATGGAGGTAGTTAGCCATTAATCCTCCCTCCAAAAGGATTTAGAAAACACATCCCAAGGCTTTGAATCCATTGCGTGGTAGTTTATCTAATCGATAGGGTGGAGTAGAAAATAAAAAATCCAAATGAAAAAAATAGAATTAATCTCACAACCTCAATATAGGCATAACAATGTCATAGACACAACTACAGATAAAGTCTCTCGAACTCCCAACATCCACTTATAAGACTAGTTATGCTATAAGAACACTGCAATATAAAGAGTTATATTAAGTTAATTTATAAATTTTGATAAATTTTAATTTATGTTGATTAATTTATTAAACATTAATTTAGCATAATAAATTCTACATTACATTCCATTTGAATTTTAACAATGATCCATGCCCTCCAGGAATAACCAAACCGAGTCCAATGATTCTCCGAATCAAAACCTCAACAACGCCTCATAGAATGACCCAACCCCCATGGTTTAAACGACTAATCATTTATTTATTAAAAAAATTGCAACATTCCATATTTTTATATTTATAGGAATTTTAGGAAAATCTCTCAATCTAACAACAACAAGGGGAACAACACATTGTGTATGTGAACTACCTGTCAACTATTTACTACTTATATGAGGATAATTGAACCATCCATCGATGAGAAGATAAAAACCAAAATAATGTGTCATACCCCGCACGTCTTCGCCTTGTTTGGAAGGATAATAATAAATAAAAACATCCTTACGCAGTGGGGAATGTAATGATGATTAAAAAACAACAGATTCAACCAGTATCCAATTTAATATAATATTTTATGCCCAACATCATCATGTTCCATCATCTCTGGTGTCATCCCCAACACCAATATACATTAACTGATGTATCTCTTCACTCTAGTCATTAGATGCTTCCATAAAAACTGGACCTCCCTTCCCTGTGTACAACAGCCACCCACCAGGATCAGTCAACCTAGGATCACATCGCATCCGGGGCTCCATATAGTGAAACCAAAAATCATTTATCCATAGCACATCCAAAGATGTATGAACAAACAATGAAATTAGATATTGGGCCATAAGAGGGAATCCAGCAATAACACACAAAAAGATATCATGGATCTAAAACACAAGTCACTAAGTATTTTCATGCAAGCAGTACTCTCCGGACTAACAAGGCATTGTCTTTAGAACCAAACTGGTTCTTATTCCACCTTTAGTAAACCATTTCATTATTCATGGGTTTCAAATATGAGAAACCAAAACAACAAGCTATCACAAGTTATAACTAAATTAATTCATCAATTAATTTAACATGTCGAAAATCATTTATCATAAAGAATAAAAGACTTCAGTTCCATCATCCAAGTCAATTAATCATGAAAACTCACATAAATTAAATTAACCTCAAATTAAAAGAATAAACATATTATTAAACATGGATCTTCATCATTATTTTTTAATTAATTAAATTTAATTATGACATTACATTCTTTATCAATTTAAATCAAGAATAAGATAAACAATAAATCATAGATATCACACTTCCTAGAAAAGGAAAACGAAAACTACTATCACGATACAAAACAATATCAGTATACGATCAATAAAAATTATTTATTTTGGTTCATATATTTAATTAGGATAATTTCATTACAATCCATGGGGTTGAATATTTATATCATTATAATTTCATTTAAATAAATTAATAAGCATAAAATCTCCTTATTGAAAATGATGTTGACATTATTTACAAGATAATGGATTAAAACAATAGATCATAATCACCTCTCTCACAATAACTTCATCCTCCTGAGGACAATGTAGAACAACCACAACCAACCACCTAGAATACTCTATTACAAACATGGATATCCTATTCCATCACATGGAAAATAGAAATGGGAGGTAACAGATCGATGAAACATCAATAACAGAATTAGATCATACCTTATATCGAATATGGATAGTTATTGATTTATGTAGTGTGAAAGGGATCATTCCATGATGAAAAAATCCCCCAAATGTTGAAGAGAGGGTCCTCGAGTCACTTGTGGTTGATGGAGAGCCATTGTGGAATATGTTTTGATAGAAATTGAATATAAGGAAGAAAATTAAGACATAAAATGTTATAGAATTACATGAACTGCAATACCATTTCACGTCGTGTAATTCCTCGAGGTAGAGTTCCTCCATGAAAACATCACATAAATTCTTTATTTTATTTTTTGAAAAATGATACATTTCAAACATTCAATCCCTCTTTTACATCATGAAACAAACAATGAAATAGTATGTCACATCATGTAATGGAGTCGCACGTTGTGTAATCCAACCTTCCCAGCTTTAACATAACCAATCATATCCAAACTTCTTATGAGCCTCATAAGAGACCATCAATCCTTAAAAAAATTCATTCTGTTGAACCCTGTTTATCAGATCCCTTAAATGAAGCACCACTCTTGATTACAAATATTTCACCATCTCCATTAATAGAGGTAATTAATTTTTTATAATCATGTAATGTAAAGAGTTATATATATATATATATATATGAAATATAAATTTTTCAAAAATCATTATTTATATTCTATATGTTGATAAAAAACTAATAAATGTATAGGGACTGAAATGTCCTAACTAAAACATACATGGAATATAAAGTAGGTTACACCCAAAATGATGAAATTAACCAGGAATTATTGATATGTGGGTGTGGAAATAATATAATTGGATAATATATGATATTAAATTTTAGAATATGTTTATGTTATACATGTATGGAAATATATATTTTTATACATGTTATTATATCACTTAAAAAGAAAGAGGGAATTGAGGTAAGGTTTTCTTCTCAATTTATCATCATTGTGAAATGTTGTAATGTTATTCTTACTTTTTTATTTAAATATTTCATATACATACCAATAATTTATTATTCCAGAATATATAGTTTTATTCATGTTATTTGTCAAAACATATTTTTCTCAATCTTCTAATGAGATTCATTTCAATAATTACTAATTTCATTATAGTTATTTGTATGAATTTTATTTATATGATACCTTATTGATGTAATAGACTGATATTCTTTTGTATTGTGTACTTATAAATAATTTATAACTTGTGTCATGAATATCCTTATTTTCATTTAATTTAATATTTCATTTTATCTTATTTATTTCATGGGGGTTATGATTAAAATGTTACAAAAACAGTCTCTTATATAATACATATGTCATTTTCTTCTTGATATTTATTTATATTTTATCTTTTACTTCTATAATCCCTCTTCCAAGTAATCATGATACTCAAATAGTGTATTTATGGACATCTAAATATGTGTATCTCTTCAGTAAAAACCCCTTTTTCCATGTCCATATTTTTCATTCAAATGTTTTCATTAATATATTTAATAATATTAAATATTTATTATATTAACTTTTAACCATTTACAGAATTCAATAAAAATATCCCAAAATAAAATTCTAAATTCTTTCTAAAAAATGAACATCATAATTTTTTATATGGTGAAATGAATTTCTGTTTCAACATACAGTGCATGAATGTATTTCTCCACCATCATGAATAATATTTTATATATGGTTTCAATTATATTTTCATATGATATAGTGAACTAAAATTATTTTTATAATATTTAGAAAAACATATATTCTAAATAATGGTTTTCAATTACAATTTTTATTTTCCACAAAAAATGTAAAGGTGATATTATATTGATTTTTAATTATATTACAACATAATTGAATAAATCTTATTATTTATTTGTAATTTTATCTCATTTTAATTCCCTCGTTATTTTCTATATTGATTAATATTATGATGAATAAATTTTAATAAAACCCATATCATTTCCCCGTGTTATTATTTTATTATATGAAGAATGTTCTAAGATCATGTGGAACACATATAGATGAGTTCAATTATGTTATATGTGAGTCCAAAGTTATATATCCATCTAATGTATTGGTATATAATTATAAATCATGATATATAAATGATTTTAGAAGGTATAGAACATAGATCTAGAAGGTAATTTTAAAAAAATATTCATGATAGTAAAATTTTATAAATGTAATGACAGAATGTGTAGTAAACCAAGTCCACAATGATAGTATTGGATGTGATCCCTCACTAATGATATCAATTTTTTATCTTATATTTATTCAAAAAAATTAAAATATTATTTTGATATGTTTTTATGGATTATGAATGATTATTGATGATTATATAATCTTATGTATTATTTTAATCATTATATAAAACAATATGAAATGTTTTCTGATTATGATATATGAATTCATGGGAAATAATTTCTAAAATTTATCTCATGTTATAATTCTCATATTATAATGTTATACTGAATTATAATAAGTTTTTTATATCTCTTATATTTAACTTTTAAAAAAAATTATAACCCATTTATTATGTTTCCCTTTGAAAAGTTTTGTAAAATGGATTTAAATATGTTATGTCTATGAGTAGTTCTAGTTTTAAAGAACTAAATGAAAAATAATTTTGATTATTTTTTACCTAATTCATATGGATCCATTATTCCTAAAAATATAAACCTATACAGTCCACAAGTGTTAATATTTTATACATAATTTAATATCTATATTAAATAATGTTACATTTTATTAGAAAAGAATGTGTAATTATAGTGGGTATTAGAGGAATTTTTTTTTTGAAATTTCAAAACTAGAAATAGGACTCATTAGCCAGATCCCTTAAGATTTGTCTATGTATAGGATAATATACTTTGGTATGGTAACGAATAGAGTGTGTTCTACTGAGAAAAATATTTCCCTTTATAGATATGAAAACTAAAAATCATTTTAGATGATTTTTTTTAGGCTTGATAAACATAAAATGGATTGGTAAAGTATATATTGATGATCATTCAGGTGCATAATGAGCGGTAAATTTCTATTGACAAGTTATATCACATATAGTGGATATGTTTATGTTATTTAAAATTTAAATAACAGAAAATAATGATGGATTTGGAAATATAATAATAATGGATGACATATGACAATCCTATGGTGTCATATATTGAAAATAATGTGGAATTATTTGAATATATCATAAATTAATTTCCATGATTATATTAGTGTTAATTTTTTTTAAACAATAATATTTATTTTAGGTACGGTATAGAACCAATAGAAATCATATTAATACTGACTGTGGTAGATAATTTAATGAATGTCCACATGAGAAAGAAAATGAAATGGGAAATGGAATAAAATGTTATGTAATTATTCCTAAATATTTAACATTATATATGATCAATAAATGAACATTTCAGAGATTATGAATAAACTAAATTATAGAATAATTTTTTTATATAGATCATATAGGAATGATTATTCAACTTCTTACATGTAATGAATATGGGAAGAAGAATATAGGGAAATTTATAAATGGAATAGTGTTATATTTTATGTGTGAAAACCATAAAGAGTGATATTGTAATTACAATGGAAAATTAAGAGTTTAATATAAATAAATAATGTACATCCAAATGTACCATTTTTAGTTGATGTTCAACAGTACCAAGAAGAAGTTCACTATCCAATCCACTAACAAAATCAAAGGGATAACTCTTTGACCAATGTAGGTCCAATTATATTACAATAAATATTGTGGAATAATCAGTTTGTTTAAGTGTTTAAATTTGATAATAATGTGGTATAAGTTCATTAATACTGACATTCTAGTATTAATCATCCTCGATCATATAAGGATTAATCCACATTATATTTTCATTATCGGTTACTGAGAATATGTTTCATGGTACCAATAAACTAGAAGAATTAGTTAGTGGAAAGTTTATATTTTAGGAATGAAAAAACTATTATGGGATATGTAACATTTAATATGAATCACAAGTTTAGATTATAGTGGTAAGTTGCAAAAAAACTATGTTATAGATATGGATAATGTAAATGTAATAGTATTTTCATCTATGAAATTTATTAGTTATTTGAAGAAAAAGTGAGTAGTTTTATCTATTATTATGTAAATTGATTTTCTAGATTTAAGGAATATATTTGATATTCTATAATTTCATTTTAGGAATAATAATAGTGAAAAATTATTTTAATTATGTTTTTATAGATTTTTTATAGGGATTTATAATTCTAACATTTTTAGCATAATACAACTTATAGGTATCCAAATTTTATAAATGTGACAATAATAGATGCTTTATGTTGTTTGGGAATTTATTTTAAGATGCATTTTGAACATGTGTGGCATATTTATACTCTTTTCATTTTGATTTTTTATCATTTATTTTTCGGGTTGTAATTTTTTCAACTATTTGAGGAATTTTTTATGAAGAAATATTTGTGTTATTAATGTGAGTTTATAGAATAAAATATTATTTTATAATATTGATATTTATAAATATTAAATAACTCTTTTAACCATATTTTTTGGTAAATGATTACAGAAAATATGAATTTAAAGTCATTATTTAATTTATGTTTTGATATGTTAATATTTAAATTTTTTTCTATAGGCTTCAAATTTTTATTTTGAATGAATATATTTGAAATGATGTGGAAGATAAGAAAATACAGACTGACAATATTTAGTTATATTTATGTATGTTTTTAAAAATTAAATTAAATTTATTTTATCAAATTTAATAGCAAATGAATTGCATAAATCCATGTCATATTTTCTAGAAAATAGGAATGTATTCCTTTTAATAATTGCTTCATATGATTAAAATGTAAATTCTACTTTATAATGATTTTTTTTCTTGTGGTCATTATCCTTTTTATAAACATTATCTCTATCAAAAATATTATTTTCTAAATATTATATTTCCCCTTTATGTATTTATTTTCACTTTCTTTTAATGGTCTCATTAATAAAGACCACATATATGTGTTATTCTTGTAACACCCCGAGATTTTATGAAAACTATTCTCTTTAATTTCATTAATGTCTTGTGTTGTATGCTACACCAAAAGGAGCTTGCACGACACGCATCCTTGACTTGCCTTGTATTACACGCAATCGCGACCTTCCTCGATAGCGTGTGTAGTATGCAATACCGAGTTTCACTAAACAACGATATGCTATTAAAATATTATTAAAACTAGCCGTTATGAATAGTAATAACCACTTTTTGAAATTTTATAAATTTTATTTTTCAAAATGGACTTCATTTTTGGATTCGGAGTATCGAATTTAGCCTAAGGTGAAATTTTGGTACTTTTTGGATAACTATCATATTCTGATGAATAGTGAAAATGACTAAATTTTAAATAAAAACAACTTTTTTAATCGAAATAATTAATAGTGATAAATTATTAATTTGAGTGGTTTTAAAGTATATTTATAATATATTTTTACAATTTAATACAATGTTGGTCATTGGATTTAATTTCACATTTAAACCAGTTATAAACTAGTGTCAATCTTTTGATAGTTATTATCTCTTAAAAACACGCTATTTGTTTTGACAACGAGAATTAATTTTTAAATTAGTTAATGCAACTGATATGTTTTGAATTTGGTAAAATAGACATAATTTTTGACTTCATAATATCAAATATAGCTTAGGCCTAATTTTTGGTATTTTTCCGAAAACTTTCAATTTTCGATGAATAGTGAAACCACTAAGTGGTAGTTAAAAATACTGAATTGTTCATAAAACTTAATTTTACCGCTTCTGTGAGTGTAATTTCGAAAATCCGAGAGACACGGTTAATATCAAGGACTAAAATGTGGTTTAATGAGATGAAAATAATTTTTGGTGAATAGTAACTTTTTAGTTTTATTTACCACGGTTAAAAGTAAATAGGGTAATTAAGGGTTGAAATGATATTATTATTACCCTATCACATGTCCTAATTCTATTGGACAAGTGTAATTCGACCAAAAACAAACTTAGGAATAAAATATGACAATTTAGGCCCAGATGGATTAGATTAGGACATTTATTATTAATTTATTTAAAGAAGGGTTAAAAGAGTTAAAATCAAAGTTTATTTACTAAAACATTTTTAATATGGGGTTATACATAGGATAAATTCGACTATAAATGTTCATTAGAAATATAAAAATATTACCTACATAATGGTATTTTATTTGTAATTTTTAGACTTTAAATATATTAATTTATTTATGACACAACAATGATGTAGTAATTACCCTTTTAAGGAAATGTTAACATAATCGATGTTATAAATGCTCAAATAAATGTAATTTGAGACTATTTATGAATTATACTAATTTTCTAGGTTACTATGATATATTAGTGTTGATTTAATCAACTTGTTTCGAACATATAATTCTGTTATGACTTTCACAAAAATCATATATCAAATAGTGTAAAAATTGACACAAAATAGTTTTAAATCAAATATTATATTATTAATTGTTATTTTATTCCTAAAAATATAAGGTTCGGACAAATGACTTAGATAAGGATATATATATTAATAATAAACAACTTGGGGTTCGTTTGGCATGTTATAGTAAGTGTATTAACCATATAGTATAAGAAAACAAAAAGTCACGGCAAAAGTTAAATTATTTAACTTAGAGTTAAATCTAATTGATAAGGTTAAAATAATAAGCTAAACTTGTCTAAATCTTATTGGTTGATATGATTGCGACCCATCCCCACATTACCTTCGAAATAAGACCCTTTGGAACCATTATAAACCAATTTTGACTTTAATATAAAATAATATTTTGAGGTATTCCTAAGGTGCCCCTCTCCTCCCTTATAAAAGGGCACCTCCTCCCCCTCCTCCTCACACCAATTTGAGCACTCAAGCTCGGCCAACCCCGGACAAAATAACTTCTCCACTTCCCTAGAATAATCCTAGAGGTCCTGGTCTTTTTCAAAGACCAATCTTAGTTCCCTATGTGGAGGATCCAAAGAGGTGTTTCAAAGAAGAGGTAATATCCATTACCGATCTTTTCAATTTCTTTCTTCTTCAACTTCTTCTTCTTTAGTTGTTTCATGATAAAGTGATAACATCAGTATTACATACATACTAATATGTTATTATAAATATGAAAAAACCCTAATTCACCTTCTATCCATCCTACGGAAAAATGAAATCACCGCGCCTGCGTACGTACGGAATACCGTCTCCACGCCGTGGTGTACTCTATTTTCCACCATCACCTTACAAGGATGGGTAAAATGGTGTAATGAGTAACTATTTAGGATTATTATAATGTGATATTGATACTGAAATAGTATAAATACACTTAAATACAATTCCACGATCATGGGAACAATATCATCGCTCGTGCGTGCGTACGGAATACCGTCTCCACGATGTGATGCGACTCGTTCTACATGATCATCATTACAAAGTAATTATATAAATGAATTTAATGAATAAATATGATATATGTTACACTAATACAATTCTTTATATATGGTATCTATAACCTTAAAAGAAGAATATGAATTTATTCGGCAAAACACGCATAAGAACAAAAGGCAATAAAGACCCGAGTAACAAGTAACAATGAAATATTACTAATAAGAAGCTAAGAATATGACCATATATAATATCATATCAATATTTATGATTCTGGAATAAGTCAATAACAATATTTAAACCATTATACAGGAGCTTCGGTCACGTACAGAGCAAATCAGACCTAAGGTAAGGGAAATATCACAATCTCACTTTTATCCGAGATTGTTTTTACTTTGGTAATTACTGGGGTGTATTTTATCATACACATCCATGTTCCCTCAATATGTAATATTATTTCCATCCTTCTACAATAGTTTATATCCAATTTTACCCTTCGGTGAGTTTTTAGTAAAAGATATGAAAGGAATCTTTTGTCGTTTTTCATACGAGGTACTTTTTGACTTTTCCGACAAAAGTACGAAGAATGTTTTTTTAACTTATACGGCATGAATGGATTTATAAAACATTATTTCCAAGAAGATTCCTTTATAAGTTTTCAAGTTTATTTTTAATCAACTTCTTTTAGTTTATAATTGTATGACATGTCAAGAAAATAAAAGTGTTTTTGAAGTAGAAAGGATATTTTCCTCAAAAATGGAGTTCAAATGTTTTATCAAAATTATTTTCCATCTAAGATAATATAGGGTTATGTTTTTATCCCTATTATTACATTGATTTGATTATGTTGTGAGGGAATTATTTTTATGAAGTCATTTACCTTATATTATTTGTTTTATGATGTCATGATGTTTCAAGAATCCCATTTTTATTACATGGTTTATGCTATGATGTATGGTTTATGATTTTGTGGCACACATAAGAAAGGTATCATTATGAGATGGGTGGGACCTATATCTCCCTCCAATGCATTGGGTAAAGATTTTATATCTCATGAGATAGACATGGCTGGAATGGTAGGTTATACCGGTTCAGTGAAACAGGACTGAAACGAGGGTTACTCGATTCAGAAAGGGACCTTGTCCACTAAGATAGTCTTGGCAATGAGTCTTGACTAACAAGAAATGATTCTATATGATTATGTGTGAATGCCACAAAGTTTCATGTTTTATGTTATGATTATTTTGATTACATTTCACTGCCATGATTTACCCCACGATATGAAATTATGATCTCTTTTGCAGGTTAAGATTTCCAAAAGTTATGTGCTTGTGTATACGATGTGATTGATATTTCTTTTGTTTACCCTTACTGAGAATTTGAGCTCACCCTTTTATGCTTACTTTTCCCTAGGATATAAAGAAAGGTTTTAGGTATAAAAAAAAGAGGAAGATCTTTCTGGGAGATGTTGAAGATCTTTCACCAGGATTAGAAGATTATATTCCGAGTTTCCAAAGAAACTAAACTATTACGATCCTTGTGTGTGTGTTTTTGTTATGTACTAAGTATTCTGCAAATGTAATGTAATGTCAATGTACGTCATGTTTCAGGTCTCTACAGTTGGTATCAGAGGAAATGTTTAGTCAACCTTTGGAAACTAGGATGCGAAAACATTAGTGAGATCCCCAGATATATTTCTAAGGTATGTCTAGGGATGTCACTAAGGATAAGTATAAGTATAGGATATAGTCCTAGAACTATGGTAACGATATTAGATTAAACCAAAGATGTTAGATATTGAAGTTACTCCCCCTTTATTATGATTTTTGCCTCTCACACTATTCGTTTTGGGTTTTAGACGATGGTTGGAACCCGAAGGAACCGTGTTGATCAATGAAATGGACAATGAAATGATTGTCCTCCTGAACAAACAAATGTTATGGGAGATGGAGTGAAAAATCTTATTTCTATACTTACACAAGCTATGAATCATTCTGGACATCCAAATAAGCAGAGAAGGGAACAATATTCTATTGAGTCCTTCATGAGGCAACATCCACCTTCTTTCAGTGGGTCTTCTGATCCACATGTTGCTGAACAATGGATCAGTACCACTGAAAAGATATCTTCAGTTCTTCAATGTTCTGAACATGACAAAGTCATCTTAGAAGTGTATCGTTTGGAAGGTGATGCTGATCAATGGTGGAATCTTATTAAGAATACGAGGCAAAGGGATGAAATTGAGTCCATGGAATGGGACGAGTTCAAGAACATATTTTTCAATAAGTACTTCCATCGTATTCTTCGAACAAAGATGGAGAAGGAGTTTCTTGAACTAAAGAAAAAGGATGATGAATCTGTTAGTATATACGAAGCGAATTTTACAAGACTTTCAAGGTATGCATCTTGCATTATCATCTAACCTGAAAGTAAAGTTGATCGATTTTTCAGTGGCTTAAAACTAAGTCTTCGAAGGGCATTAGCTATAAGAGACTTCAGTAGCTATGAAGAAATTGTGTGTTGTGCTATCATGGTAGAAATGGAAGTTGGTATTACATATCCATCTCATGGTTTTGACAAGAAACGAAAGATGGAGTTCAAGGAGAAATCTCAGAATAATGGTGAAAAGAAGATGAATGTTTCCTTATGCTCAAAGTGTGGAATGAAGCATGGTGGAGATTGTCTTAAAGGGACTAGAAAATGTTTTAAGTGTGGAAAAGAAGGTTATCGAGCAGCTGAGTGTCGAGGTAATGAAAAAAGGGTTTCTAATGATGTGAATAAAGCAAACACTGCAGAGAACACACCACCAACACTTCACTGCTTCAAGTGCAAGGAAATGGGGCATTATTCTAATAAATGCCCTAATCCAAGGGTTAGAGATGATCAACATGAGCAACCACTTAAGGCAAAGGACAAAGGGAAGTCACATGCGATTACTATTGGTGATGTTGAATATGACAACGATGTGGTGGAATGATTAAGTGTTTATGTAATGGGATTCCAAAATAATGTGGTATCATAAAGTATTGGAATATTTATGTGTTGGTCTAATGTGGTATTCAAAGTGATTGAGATATTTTTTGGAAATAAGATGATATGCGCATAATGAAGGGATAATTATAAAATGAAATGTTTAACAGTATTCATGAGCTCATGATTGATATAAGGACTAGGTGATATCATTGTTTGAGTATATAGAATTTTGAGGATTTTTGTACGTGGAAGGTGTTAAATTTTAACTGTATTCATGTTTTCACTAAGGTTCAATGGGTATTCAAGAGAATACATGATTAAGGACTTTGAATTTTTGGAATGTGGCCAACAAAACATATCTTATGATATATGGGGATCAACGATGGTATTAAATCTCTGGTAATCGTTTTCACTTTGTTATGAGAGTGGAATGCAGAATTATGGATAAGCCTAAAGATTGGAATGGATTATGTTGGACATAAGTTAGTATTCTTTAACGATAGAAGTTTTTTCGATATTATTGATGGGATGTTATAGTAATATAGCTTTAGAAAAAGGACAACCTGCAGGACAGGCGACAACCCATCGCGTCGGACAGGGCTGTGGGAATCGGACCCACAACCAAAGTGCGACTGGCCTTTATCGCCTACCACTGGCCTACAAAAAGTCCCTGTTTAGTAGAATCTAGTTTTATTCTATTAAGCAGTATGATATATGAAGTATAAGTCCATTTTAGGAACCATATATGATTAATCTCACTATAGAATGACTTATATTTAATAACTTTTGCTAATGGAATGACCCGCCATTCTATCACATGATCTGCTAACATTTCACGAATAAGAAATCCAACTTCATTTATTTAAGAGATGAAGTGGAAATTGTTCAAGGCACGAACAACAATGATATTATACCAAAATAATGTAAGTATTTATTCTAATTCAAATTCTTCAACTTTAGGGAAACGATCTTGAAAACCAAAAATGTTGTCCTAGTGCTCTTATATCAGATTAATCAGATGGCACCCTAGATCGTCACAAACTTATGGCTTTGTGATTGCTGTCTTTTCCATAGCCATGTTCTCTACCACTCTCCATCAGAACATGATGGTTAGATTTCTCTTCCATATCCATATTTTCACCTATGCGGAAACCCAGTGATTAGTTTATTTGGGTAACCGTTACGTTTCATACTTTCATTTTTAAATATTGGTTTTGTTATTCTTTTTTACGATGTGGGTTTCTATTAAAGAAACTTTTGAATAGTAAACCATTTATAACCCCGACGAATTTCGAGGGCGAAATTCATTTTAAGGGGGGTAGAATGTAACACCCCGAGATTTTATGAAAAATATTCTTTTTAATTTCATTAATGTCTTTTGTTGTATGCTACACCAAAAGGAGCTTTCACGACACGCATCCTTGACTTGCCTTGTATTACACGCAATCGCGACCTTCCTCGATAGCATGTGTAGTATTCAATACCGAGTTTCACTAAACAACGATATGCTATTAAAATATTATTAGAACTAGCCGTTATGAATAGTGATAACCACTTTTTAAAATTTTATTAATTTTATTTTTCAAAATGGACTTAATTTTTGGATTCGGAGTATCGAATTTAGCCTAAGGTGAAATTTTGGTACTTTTTGGATAACTTTCATATTCTGATGAATAGTGAAAATTACTAAATTTTAATTAAAAACAACTTTTTTAATCGAAATAATTAATAGTGATAAATTATTAATTTTAGTGGTTTTAAAGTATATTTAGAATATATTTTTACATTTTAATACAATGCTGGTCATTGGATGTGATTTCACATTTAATCCAGTTATAAACTAGTTTCAATCTTTTGATAGTTATTATCTCTTAAAAACAAGATATTTGTTTTGACGATGAGAATTAATTTTTAAATTAGTTAATGCAACTGATATGTTTTGAATTTGGTAAAATAGACATATTTTTTGAGTTCATAATATCAAATATAGCTTAGGCCTAATTTTTGGTATTTTTCTGAAAACATTAAATTTTCGATGAATAGTGAAACCACTAAGTTGTAGTTAAAAAAACTGAATTGTTCATAAAACTTAATTTTACCACTTCTGTGAGTAGAATTTCGAAAATCTGAGAGACACAGTTAATATCAAGGACAAAAATTTGGTTCAATGAGATGAAAATATTTTTTTGTGAAAGGTAACTTTTTAGTTTTATTTACCACGGTTAAAAGTAAATAGGGTAATTAAGGGTAGAAATGATATTATTATTACCCTAAAACATGTCATAATTCTATTGTACAAGTGTAATTCGACCAAAAACAAACTTAGGAATAAAATATGACCATCTAGTCCCACTTGGATTAGATTAGGACATTTATTATTAATTTATTTAAAGAAGGGTTAAAAGAGTTAAAATCAAAGTTTATTTACTAAAACATTTGTAATATGGGGTTATACATAAGATAAATTCGACTATAAATATTAATTAGAAAGATAAAACGATTTCCTACATAATGGTATTTTATTTTTAATTTTTAGACTTTAAATAAATTAATTTATTTATGACACAACGATGATGCAGTAATTACCCTTTTAAGAAAATGTTAACATAATTGATGTTATAAATGCTAAAATAAATGAAATTTGAGAATATTTATGAATTCCACTAATTTTCTAGGTTACTATGATATATAAGTGTTGATTTAATCAACTTGGTTCGAACATATAATTCTGTTATGACTTTCACAAAAATCATATATCAAATAGTGTCAAAATTGACACAAAATAGTTTTAAATGAAATATTATATTATTAATTGTTATTTTATTCCTAAAAATCTAAGGTTCGGCCAAATGACTTAGATAAGGATATATATATTAATAATAAACAACTTGGGGTTCGTTTGTCATGTTATAGTAAGTGTATTAACCATATAGTATAAGAAAACAAAAAGTCACGGTAAAAGTTAAATTATTTAACTTAGAGTTAAATCTAATTGATAAGGTTACAATAATAAGATAAACTTGTCTAAATCTTATTTGTTGATAGGACATCGACCCATACCCACTTTACCTTCGAAATAAGACCCTTTGGAACCACTATAAACCGATTTTGACTTTAATATAAAATAATATTTTGAGGTATTCCTAAGGTGCCCCACTCCTCCCTTATAAAAGGGCACCTCCTCCCCCTCCTCCTCACACCAATTTGAGCACTCAAGCTCGTCCAAACCCTGAAAAACTCCCTTCTCCACTTCCCTAGAATAATCATAGAGGTCCTGGTCTTCTTCAAAGACCAATCTTAGTTCCCTAAGTGGAGGATCCAAAGAGGTGTTTCAAAGAAGAGGTAATATCCATTACCGATCTTTTCAATTTCTTTCTTCTTCAACTTCTTCTTCTTTAGTTGTTTCATGATAAAGTAATAACATCAGTATTACTCAAATACTGATATGTTATTATAAATATGAAATAACCCTAATTCACCTTCTATCCATCCTACAGAAAAATGAAATCACCGCGCGTGCGTACGTACGGAATACCGTCTCCACGCCGTGGTGTACTCTATTTTCCACCATCACCTTACAAGGATGGGTATAATGGTGTAATGAGTGACTATTTATGATTATTATAAAGTGATATTGATACTGAAATAGTATAAATACACTTAAATACAATTCCACGATCATGGGAACAATATCATCGCTCGTGCGTACGTATGGAATACCGTTTCCACGATGTGATGTGACTCGTTCTACATGATCATCATTACATAGTAATTATATAAATGAATTGAATGAATAAGTATGATATATTTCACACTAATACCATTCTGGATATAAGGTATCTATAACCATAAAAGAAGAATAATAATTTATTCGGCAAAACACGCATAAGAACAAAAGGCAATAAAGACCCGAGTAACAAGTAACAATGAAATATTACTAATAAGAAGCTAAGAATATGACCATATATAATATCATATCAATATGTATGATTCTTGAATAAGTCAATAACATTATTTAAACCATTATACAGGAGCTTCGGTCACGTACAAAGCAAATCGGACCTAAGGTAAGGGAAATATCACAATCTCACTTTTATCCGAGATTTTTTTTACTTTTGTAATTATTGGGGTGTATTTTATCATCCACATCCATGTTCCCTAAATATGTAATATTATTTCCATCCTTCTACAATAGTTTATATCCAATTTTACCCTTCGGTGATTTTTTAGTAAAAGATATGAAAGGAATCTTTTGTCGTTTTTCATACGAGGTACTTTTTGACTTTTCCGACAAAAGTACGAAGAATGTTTTTTTTAACTTATACGGCATGAATGGATTTATAAAACATTATTTCCAAGAAGATTCCTTTATAAGTTTTCAAGTTTATTTTTAATAAACTTCTTTTAGTTTATAATTGTATGACATGTCAAGAAAAGAAAAGTGTTTTTGAAGTAGAAAGGATATTTTCCTCAAGAATGGAGTTTAAATGATTTATCAAAATTATTTTCCATCTAAGATAATATAGGGTTCTGTTTTTATCCCTATTATTACATTTATTTGATTATGTTGTGAGGGAATTATTTTTATGAAGTCATTTACCTTATATGATTTGTTTTATGATGTCATGATGTTTCAAGAATCCCGTTTTTATTACATGGGTTATGCTATGATGTATGGTTTATGATTGTGTGGCACACATAAGAATGGTATCATTATGAGATGGGTGGGACCTATATCTCCCTCCAATGCATTGGGTAAAGATTTTATATCTCATGAGATAGACATGGCTGGAATGGTAGGTTATACCGGTTCAGTGAAACAGGACTGAAACGAGGGTTACTTGATTCAGAAAGGGACTTTGTCCACTAAGATAGTCTTGGAAATGAGTCTTGACTAACAAGAAATGATTCTATATAATTATGTGTGAATGCCACAAAGTTTCATGTTTTATGTTATGATTATTGTGATTACATTTCACTGCCATGATTTACCCCATGTTATGAAATTATGATCTATTTTGCAGGTTAAGATTTCCAAAAGTTATGTGCTTGTGTATACGATGTGATTGATATTTCTTTTGTTTACCCTTACTGAGCATTTGAGCTCACCCTTTTATATTTTCTTTTCCCCAGGATATAAAGAAAGGTTTTAGGTATAAAAAAAAGAGGAAGATCTTTATGGGAGATGTTGAAGATCTTTCACCAGGATTAGAAGATTATATTCCGAGTTTCCAAAGACACTAAACTATTACGATCCTTGTCTGTGTGTTTTTGTTATGTACTAAGTATTCCGCAAATGTAATGTAATATCAATGTACGTCAAGTTTCCGGTCTCTAAAATTCTATATAACATTTATTTTTCAAAATTATTTTTTTGGATGGATGATTAATTTTAGAATTTTTAATTATATTTATTTATGTTTGAAATATTTTACATTTGGTTCCCATGATTATTTTATATTTATGAATTTCATTTAAGGTGTGGAGGGATTTTAAAAATTTGGCATTTATAATATACTTTTCTTTTTATAATAGGTATCTGTTTTGTAGATTAATTTACATTGAAATTCCCATTTATATGAGTTGTGTTTATTTTAATCAATTATATATTTTAAATTATATTTTTAGGTTATAAATATTATAACCAAATTATAAAAAACAGTGTGTAATTTATTCTATTTTTGAATATATATTGATGTATTGAAAATAAATATACACTAATTTTTAAACAAACTTATTTTATAATTTGAAATTGGATTATATTTCATTAAATGGAAATGAAAAACATAATAAATATCTAGTATTTTAGAAAAATAAATCAATTAGATTAAATATTTTAAATCATTATTTTAATATTATTAATGTGGGAATTTAAGGTGTTTTCTAAAATGATATATTATTTATTGATTACTGGAGGTTAATTATATTTTTAAAAATGTGATTTCATTTTAACTAAAAATTAATGTCTATTTTTTATTTCACATTAATGTAGCATAATCATTCAATAATTAAATATATAATAATTATATATATATATATATATATATCACCATAATACATAATTTTGTTATAATTATTTTGTGATTAAAAACATCTTTATCTAAAAACAATTTTACTACATGCCATATGTTTTTATCCTAGTAAATTAAATTAAAATATATTTATTAATATATTAATGATATTTATAGTATATATTTTCAAACATATATTTTAAAAAACATATTATGGTATTATAAGGAATCAAATTTAATTAATTTATTTTTTATGATTAAAATTTATTTTTTTCTACAATGGTTATTCGTTACAGGTCGTACGATTATTTATAATTAAATTATGAATAATATATAAATTTATCATTTAAAATGTATTTAATACTTTGAATCACATTAATTAATATTATATAATAGTGGGAACTAATGTTTCTTCCATATATAATAGTCAAAAAATAATTTTTTTCACACATTTAAGGATAAAATAGGTTTTTGAGTAGTTAACCCTAAAATTGGATGGTAGGTATTGCAACCAAAATTACCTAATTCTTATTAGATAAATCAATTTCAAACATATATTATCATACCTAAAAATAACTTACCATTTTTTCATAGAATTACCTTCGAGGTGATATTATATTATTGAAATGTTTTATGAAATTCAATCTATGTCCCTACTCTCACATATAAAAGGTTACCTTTCCTCATAAATTTTAAAAATAATTGACCTTTGTTGATAACTAAATTCATTATAGGAATCCTTCCAAAAATAATTTTCATATTCAAAGAGATTATTGTATTATCCATATACACATCTATATTGTATTAATTTGTAACCCAACAAAGATAGTTTAAATAGAATATATAAATCTAAACCAAGATATTCAATTTAATTTTTTCTATCACAATTTATATAAATATTTATCAACACAAATTGTATTTATCCAATATCATAAATATAATTAGATGTTATTATAATGATTGAACGCCCAATTTCCCGTCATTCTAAATCAAATATGAGTTGGTTGTATCGCTAATGGTTACTTTTGGAGTTATATATCCATGTATTGATTCCAATAAATTTACATTGTAATAATTAATGGATGATTATTAATATGAATATAATATTTTAAATTTATATTAATGATGTTATTATTGTATTATAATTATAATATAAAATATTTTTTCTTAACATTTTATGTACAAATAAATGATAACATCACTAGTTATACAGGTGTAATACCACCTCCATGAACTGACATAATTTCATTTATCAACTAAATATTTAGATGTGATAACAAGGACAAGATTAATCAATATTTATTAAACATAATTTATAATAAATATTATAAAAAAATTACAATAATATATATTTCTTTTTTCCACCAACCGAAATGATGAATCATCACTCATGTGGACATATAATTTAGATTCTCATTAATGTAATGAAATTTATTTTTATTAGTCAACTACTACAAAAACGGGCAAGGGAAGTGCTACCACTTTATCAGCGCTAAAAAGCATTGATAAAGGGGTGTGTTTATCAGTGCTTTTTTTAGCACAGATAAAGGGGACACCATTGTCCGAACTTTTTGTAGGAGTGCTGATAATGAGGGGATTTATCAGTGCTTTTTCATACCGGTGATAAATTTTATTATTTAAAAAATATCATGATAAATAAATTATTGTTATATAATTATATTTATATTGATATAGAAATATTATATATTTTTTAAATAAGTTTTAGATAAGTATAAATAGTCAATTAATTTTAATATAGAAGAAGTTTATTGAAAATGGCTTTAAAATATTTTAAATAATATTATTAATTAATAATTTTTTAGTTATTATCTATTAAAAATAATTTAATAATAATTTGAAGATATAAAAAATCAAAAACAATTAATAAAAGATATTAAATAAGTTGAAAATGTAACTCAAACTTTAAATGGCCATAAATTTTGATCCGGGTGCTCGTTTGAGCTCAACAGCATATCGAATCGAAGCCTGCGACGTGCTCTATGTGCTAATAAATTGGGAAAAGCCATTGTCACTATTTTCAAGGACAAAAAAATCCCATAAGTCCTATAAAACTGAGTTTCTAGTTGGGATACCACGATTTGTTAACATTCAAACATTTATAACTTCTGATCCAGATGTCCGCTAGGCTTGTACCACATATCTTATCGAATATTGTTTCATTTTCTTATATTTGAATATTTTGGAGTAGAAATGGGCTTCTGTATTATATGTTACGATCGATTTAAAATTCTATGGCCTTTCAAATATACACATATAGGAATATATTCAAAAATATATATGTGTCTATGTGTGTGTGTGTTGTTAATATGTATGTATGTATTTATTTATTTAATTATAAACACAATTAAAAAACATATTTCATAAATGTATTTAAAACTAATATTATAAGTATATATTAATATACAAATAAATATAGGAATAAATAATTATAACTAAATATATATAAATAAATAAATAAATATTAATAGATATTAATATATGAATGAATATATATATACTAATATATGAATAAATATATTTATATAAATATGAATGTATATCAATATACGAATAAATATAACTATATATATATCATTAAATAGAGAAAAAATTGAAATATATTTGTGGTAAAGGGGCATCCGCAAAAGGGGGAGGTAGCAGGTTCAAGTTTGGGTGGATGCAAAGGGGTTCGCGTGTGAGGATGCATGAGAAGGGAAGTTCACGGGAGACCTCCTAGCACTGATAGGGGGGTCTAGAACTGTTAAAAGCTCTCCCAGCATTATTTAATTCTTTTTTATTTTATTTTAATTTTTTTGACATCTATTAGTGCTTTTTAAAAGCATTGATAAATGACACTTTTATCAGCGCAAAAAAAAGAACTGATAAAGGGGTCTTTAATCATTTTTTTTAGTGCTGATAAAAGTGAACTTTATCAGCACTTTTCATAGTGCTGATAAAAGGGACCCCCCATATTATCGCTGAACTTTACAGTGCTTTTTTAGCATTGTTAAATCCCTTTTGAGTGCTGATATAGGCCGTTTTTGTAAAAGTGGTACATAATATGAATTGTAAAAATGTAAATAATGAATATATTTTTTAATAATATTCTCTATAATGATATTTATAGAGTTTTTTTTATTCATGAATTCTTTATTTAACATTTTTTTTAAAAATAATTCTATAATTTTTTGGGAAATCTTATTTTTGTTTTTTCTTCATTATGCTTCTAATTTTTAACAATAATATAAATATAATTAGTTTTTTTATCTTACAATTCTTGGAAACATTTACAAACAATATTAAATATGATTTTTTTAAAAATATTAATATTTATTATATTTTTTACAATAAAATATTTTATTTAATATTGTCGACACATTTACATTATAAAATTGGGTTTTAAAATAAAAAATGAGTTTTGATAAAAAAATGATCTTCTAATAATATAATTTTATTTTAACCAATATTGATATACATTTATGATATAGATGGTGGAATTGTGACAAGATACGATATTAATATATATATTCTTTCTATATATGATTTTAAATAATGATGATGAAATTTTCACAAAACTTAAATACTTTTCAACTATTATGGTTTGATGGATTGATTAATGTTTAATGATCTTCGGGAACACATATGAGTTGTTTTCATCAAGTGATTGGTGGCACAATAATTCTATATCTGTAAAGTATATTATGTAATGAAATATGTCTCAAAATATAATGAGGAATGGAATAGTGAATAAAAATAGTTTAGGAAGGAAATTTTTCAAATAAGATAGTCCTAGGAGAAAACCATAAATTGGGAAATATTGGAATTGTGATTGAACCCATTATAATCAAAAAGTATTGAATGTGAGCTCTGATTAATGAAATTATTTCATATTCTTATATTCATAAAAAACACATATGTCTTATACTGATGATATCTTTTTATCGATCATGATTTATTATTGATGATTCCAAATTATTATGTAAAATTATTTGGAATGATAAAAGTGAATTTCATGATATAATATTATGATATTATAAATGATGGGAATTATTTTATATGGTAAATATGTTGTTATCATTCCATTATGATTATCATATTCCATTTTTTTCTAATTTATTAATTTTCCTTGTTCTTACCATTACTAACCAACCAATATAACCCTTTCTTATGTTTCTATTCCCAATGCTAAAGAAACATATTTATAATATATTATACAAATAATTGTACTCATTTTAATGATATAAATTAGAAATTTTTTTGAGTAATGTTGGACTGGTTTTTTATAAATACATGTTTCAAATTAAATGATACCTCAATTAGTCTCATCAATGGATTATTTTTGAATGTAGAAAATATTTATCTAAAAATATGTATAATTTTTGGATGAAATGTATTGGTTGTAATAGTTTCATAGATTCTCTTTACAATACTATCTCAGTATTATTCAACACATCAACAATGGGTTTAACTCCTAGTCATCCAAAATCTCAACTACCAATTCAAACACAGACCTAAATGGAATGATTTATACCATAGTCGAGAAATGAAGACATAAAAAGAAACATTAGAAATAAATAAAATGCATAAAAAGAAACAAGAGAAATCAAGGAAATTTTAGTACATGAAAATGTGTGGTGGAAACTATTTGCCACAAATGTTACATATACAAGACAACAGTTCCATTTTGGTTCAACACATCAATAGTAAAACTACTCTGGGTCCGATGATGCATCGTCACCCTCTCCACCTTCATTTCCACTTTGTGTTGTCACCTGTAAGAACATTATATTGAAAATTAAATATGTTTACATATTTATATTAAAACATAAAACAAATGAAATTTATAAAACTAAATGATTTTTATTTTTTGTGATTTACCTGCACACCACCAATCTATGCACTCCCACCGGGGGAATATCTTCCCATCTGTTGACGTATTTTAGTCAACTCTTTTTGCAATGTAGATATCTGATCCCCCTGCTGGTTTACTGTGTTTTGTAAAGAAACAATCTCTTTCTTATCGTCTCCGAGTATGGGATGAATAATGTCAGGAGTAGATACAGCAGATATACACGGTGGCCTGCTAAAAACCTCAGATGGCCTGGGACCCAAACCCATCCCGCACACTCTCCTAGGATGCTCCTTCCCAAGGTCTTTAGCAACCGGGTCATCCTGGGAGACAGAGTAGGAATGCACAGGATTGTCATCCCATAGTTCTTTAATTTTGACCTATAAATCAAATATAAATATATATTAACACAGAAAAAGTTGATAATAAGTTAGTATGATAAAAAAAATTGACTTCATACCCCAACTTCTTTAGCAGGATCGTTAACAAAACATCCATCTGATTTATTGTGAACATCCAACCACAGTTCAGTTTTGGATGCTTCATGGACTAAACTCTATGACTGAATTAATCAAAGATAAACCAAAAATTAAATATATTAAACAAATAATATTTTCTTATAAATATTTAAACTAATTAAAAGATTTCAAATTTACTTCTATTTATAGAAAATCTTTTTGAGCCCACAGTGTGTGGGATGACTTGCTTCGCTCGGTTTGACGCATTCTGTCTTGATAGATCTTGAAATAAATAAAATTCAATTTAATACCGATGTATTGAATATCATGTCCTTTTCTTATACATGTATAAATGTAAAATTAGGGTAATATAATAATATATATATTTCAATACCATCCGCTTCTGATCCTGATTCCTGTCAACAAACACATTCCACTACTCTCTCGGTACCCCACTAGGTAGCTTCTCGTACATTAGTAGCACGGTCAATGAAGCATAATTGACATCACACAACAATCTCCATTTAAAATATTTCCACTTCTTACCTATATTTTTCAACGTCTACTTCCGTGCTATCACATCAGCAATGGAAAAGTTGAAGAACATCTGTATATAGAAATTCATTTTGAACAGATTAGTAACATGAAATTCAATTAAACAATAATGTAATAAATTTACCTTGATTTGAGAATCAAACACTTCATTTTTCCAGCTTGGAGGCATATGTCTCCAATCGTCATATGAAATGGGAAGGGAAATGGGCTTCGTTGCCAGCTGGCCTAGAATCTGGACAAGAAACCCCGCAACATCATCCGTAGGGACCCTGTAAGAATCAAATGGAACCACAATCTTCTCGCAATTCAGAATCCAAACATCTTAACATTTTATGTTTTTCTCCATATTTGAATTTTTTTCATATTCAATGAGAAAACAATTAGTATAAACAAAATGAAATAAATATATTTAATTAAAAGTTGTACCTATGATAGTGACACTCCAGTATGTCCAGGATAAACTGGAAGGGGCGCATCACTGCCCCACTGCTGAGGCTCCTAAAGGGGGAGTCGATGACTCAACCTCTACAGGGACATCCACAGATGGTGTGAGAGATGGTGCATGGGGAGATGGTGTAGGGGTGTCGGTAGCTGGTGCATCAGATGTCGTGGGGAGGGAGCCAGACGGATAGTCATCTGTCGCAGAACTGGATGAAATAATCTAACGCTTCTTCCTTGGAATTCCTGTCATTTAATCAAATAAAATTATTTTAAGAATATATATTTCAAAAAAAAATTATTCAGAAAAAAAATTAAAAATGATAATAGATGGAGTACTAACAGACAAAATATACATATCAATGATAATTAATGACTGCAGCAATGAAACAAGTGGTTGTTGAATAAATAAATTATTTTACATACAATCATTTTCCCCTTTAGTCATGTTGGTTTCCTGCTCCATTTCTTCATCCACTACAGTCATCTTTGCAAGAATAATATTTTCAAGATCATGATGGACATATAATTCTGCTTCCTGTTGCTGATTAAATTCAATTTCAGGGGTCAAATTATCCACTTCATCACCCATATCATACAAATCGCTTTGTATTACGTAAGAAACTACACTCCACCCTTCATCGGAAACATCATTCACATAATATACCATTTTTTCTTGCGATGCTAAGATATATGGATAATGCAGTTCACGATCACCAACATCCATCAAGAGAGAGATGTTCACAGGAGTAAATTGCTATGAATCTCTTTTAACGCCTCTAATAATATCGACCCATTTTCATTTCAATAAAATAACCGAAAAATGTCTGCGGTAGTTTAATTCAATAATATCATGTAGCTTTCCATAGTATTCCACATCAGCAATTGTATATATATCACTATTCTGTGTTCTCAACCCCACTTCTCGATCGACTATATGAAATCTAAAGCCATTCAAATTATAAGCGTCGAACTTTCTAACTTCTTTTAGAGGACCTCTAGCAAGAAACTTCAAATCATTTGACACCTATGCTCTAGTATCAGTATTCATGATCTGAAAAAAGAAATATTCTTTATTCGATTTACAAAATGTATGTGTGAAACTAATATTTGAGTTTATTGCAATATTTATGAACTTACACATCGTGGAAACCATTCTATAAGATCTCTATTAACAGCTTTCATTGTATCTTTCTCATTTTGTGTTCGGCCTCTCATTCGTCTCTTTGTTTTTATCCTCAACTCTTCAATAAATGGATCTGCAATTTCACTATTCAACAACACATAACTATGTGCCTGTAATAATTTCAATTCAGTCAGTGTCCCAGTTGATGTCCTCCAAACTGAATGGCCAATAACATAAAATATTTTGGATTTCTGATGTATTTGAGATTGAGTCGATGTGTCGTCAACACGTCCAACTCGTTTAAATCTTGTCTCAAAATCATCCAAGTATCGAGAACAAAAGGTAAGACACTCCTCATCAACATAGCCTTCAGCAATTGAGCCTTCTGGCTTAGCTTTATTTATCACATATGATTTCAAATGCCCAAGATAATTGTGAAATAAAATAAACATAATTATGCATTTAATTAAGTACCAAAAATTGTTTACTTAATCGGAAAACATATAAATAAAGTATCTCTCAAGTGGATACATACATCTATAATGAACAGGGTATCCTAATTTAGCATCATCAACCAAATGCACAGTAAAATGCATCATTACAGTAGAAAAGGACAGAGGAAAGATCAACTCCATTAAGAAAAGGGTCAATATAAACCACTCCTGGAGGTTGTCAAGCTGAAATGGATGTAGAGATTTCTCACATAGTTTTCTAAAAAATGTGCATAACTAGAGTACAACAACAATAAATTTTTCAGGTAGTAATGTAAACAATGCCAATGGTAGTAACTGTTGTAACACAATATGTGAATCGTGTCATTTCAATCCCTATAACATATGATTCTTCATGTGAACACACCTCGAGACTTTACTTGAATACCCATCAGATACCTTAAAATTCATTAACATTCGAATGAATGTATCTTTATCCCTATTTTTCATTGAAAAAATTGTTGGAGGATACTTTCCATTCTCATCTGGCCAGAGATCGCATTTTATGTTCATTTCTTGTAAGTCTTTGCGAGCATTGAGATGATCCTTCAACTTTACATGCACATTATGCAATGTGAAAATCAAATTGCCACATACATTGTTCTCAATATTCTCCACATAAATATTATTCCGCAACAAATTAAATTCCCAATACGGAAGTTTGAATAATATACTTTTTTTCTTACATTGTTGCGTTCCAGTTTCCCTTGACGATGCACTTCGTACCCATTTTCCGCTATCATTCAAATGATGATCCTTCCCAAATTATGTTTCAACATTTTCTAGCTGATTCAATATTTCAATACCATTTAACAACTTTGGAGGTGTACTAAAATCAATGGAACCATTAACTTTTGATCTGTTCAACCTAAATCTATGAGATGCATCGAGAAATCTTTGATGACACAAGAAGCACCACTTTCTACTGTGAGGTAGTCGTTTGGGAAAAAAATCAATGTTACAAATGGGACAAGCCAAACCCATGTAATTATTCCAACCAGATAAATTCCCAAGCCCAGGGATGTCACTAATGGTCCACATTAAAGAAACATGCATTTTGAACATTGTTTTAGAAGAAGCATCAAATGTCTCAACACCGTTTCTCCATAACTCCTGCACATAATCAATCAAAGGCTGCAAGTATACATCAATATCATTTCCAGGAATTTGTTTTCCAAGATTAATCATTTAATGGATAAAAGATGTTTTTTTCATACACATCCATGGAGGCAGATTATAAGGGATCAAAACAACTGGCCAAATGCTATAATTGGTTCTCAAAGTCCCAAATGGGTTGAATCCATCGACATCCAATCCCAATCTAACATTCCTAGGATCAGCTGAGAAATCGAGATGTAATGAATCAAATTTCTTCCATGATTTGGAATCTCATGGATCTCTCATTAACCCATCATTGTTATTATCTACAGAATGCCACTTCATGTGTTCGGTGGTTTTTGATGACATGAATAGCCTTTGAAATCGAGGCTTCAAAGGAAAGTAACGCAAATCATTTGCAGGTGTGCTCCTTTTATTCTTCTCCATGAAATTATGTTCATTCGGACTTCTAACATCACCCTCTTTCTGCCATCTAGAAGAAGAACATTTCTTGCAATTCTGTCTACTTGAATCCTCTCCCCAATAAAGCATAAAATCATTGGGACACACATGTATTTTTGTATAATTTAGACCAATATTGTTAACAAATTTTTTCATAACATAAAAAGATTCTGAGCTTTTTTGCTTCAGGAAATGCATCACGAATCAATTACAATATCATAGGCATTGCATTATTTTTAATTCCACATAGACATTTGATATGGTACATCTTTAGCAAAAATGAAAGCTCTGAATATTTCAAACACCCACTATACAACTCTTGATTTCCATCATCAACTAAATCCTGAAACACATTTTCCTCATCAAATGTTTTCTCTTACATTTAGCTCCAATGAAGCAAGAGAAGGATCCAATGGTATGTGACAATATTGATCTGCCTGTGTTACAATCTCAAAAACATCACTTGTCACGTTGAAATTTCTATCACCCTCTTCTGGTTGTTCGGATATGTTTTGATGTTGATAGTGGTGTCTTGCAGTGCCAAATGTATCATTTATTAGGTTTTTCATTTCATTTTCCATTGTCGACGAACTTGAGACCTCATTATGCGGATTAACATCAGTGCTCAATCTTTCTGTAACGTTAGATTCGCCAGGCCAAATCCAACAAAAATATTGACCAGGTAGTTGCTTCAGTATTAAATTTTCATAAACATCATCTCTCTTTAACATTGTTCTAAATGTACATTTAGGACATGTATATTTTATTATCCCTTCAATGGATCGATTAGAAATTGAAAAATCTAAAAACTCATTCAAACCCTTAACATACTGTGGTGTGTTCCCCAGTAATGTGATCCATCTTTTATCCATGTATATCACAATGTGATTACACAAAAAACAAGGAATCAATCATGAGACATCTTCTATAACATCATCATCAAAAAAATAATGATGAAGAAAATTTCTATAATTGGGAAAAATTCAATGATATATCAAGAAATGGGTCTCAAAATTCCTCAAAGTCCCTAAACTAGAAGAAAAAAATGGATGAACTATTTCTATAAGAATGGTCCTTTTCATCATGTTACGGTTCATCCTGCCTCTACTCCTTGCACATTGGATTCTCTTCATTCCCACTATTAATTTTTTTGAATACCTGATAAAACTATGGAATGAACAACCATCTATTTCAATTAATATTTAGCTTCCATTCACATGTCCCTAGTGACAACCTCTAAAATGGATGTTAAGCCCAATAAAAGTAGAGATGTACCATGGTCTGGGTGAAGAACATCACCAACGTAATGATCTTTCTCATAATTGATGACCCCTATCTTTAAAGATTATATAACAAACCTTGAAAGGTTATTAACATACTCCCATACTGATTTGTCACCAAAAAAAGTCTCACGAGTGGTTGATGATATCAATATTGGTTTTATCTCTCTTTGGGTAATGTTATTTCTGATTTTGTGGAATTATATGAGCTAGTACAGTCATGATTGAGGTTCTTGTGGTGAGTGGGGTGTCTATAAACACATCATCAATAATTCATATTCAAGTCATTGAAGATTTAAATGTTGTCCAAACTCTTATGATCTAAGTAAACTATGATTTTATATTCAAATATATAGTAATATCGTTTCTTCGACTTTTGCATCACCACTAATAGTTTTAATTTATTACTTGGGTAGTTTATTTCAAGTCGTTGATGTTAGGGAGATCCAAATGACACTACATGATCTTCATACTTCAACACAAACCCAGTAATCAAACATAATTGAACACATTATTCAAATTATACTTTTCTAGATTTAGTTTAGATTTATATATGGGGAGTGTTCAATCACTACATGAGCACCACAATGTATTCCTAACATACTAGGCTACATTTAACCCTTAACCCATTATAGGTACGATTGGTCATGGGTGAAGAACTCCAAGATAAATCTATGAAAACACTCTTGTAGTATCCTTCCATTCCTAATAAATTCTCAATCTTTAATATGATCTTGTGGTTCACCAATTAAATAACAACTCTTATTTTATTAGTTTCCACTAAAACTCCATGCTATGAGATTACATGGCCTAGAAACTTTACTTATCAAAATGAGAAGCCACACTCTAAGGGATAAACATATATGTAGTAATCATTAAGAGTGCCTAGATTATTCCCCTAGTACTTCCCACGCTCTTCTTCACTCCCCAAGTAGACAAATATTTCACATAAAAACACCATGATAATAGAATCTACATATAGGTGAAACTCCTGGTTTATAAGATCCATGAAAACTAATTATATAATTCATTAGTCCAAATTCTATGACAAATTTCTCAAAGTCCCCATACATACATCAAATGTCATTCTTGGATATTTTTTCCTTTATATCATTGACCTGATAATTCCAAGAGTTTAGTTTGATCACATAGAACAAAATTTTAACCATTTTTGGACCTAAAATGGCATCAATGTAGAGTATGGTGTATTTATTCTTGAATGTGACCTCATTTAACTTCTGTTACTCAATGAAAAACAATAGAGATCAATTAGCCTTTTTTAAAAAGTTACTATGGAGACCTTCAGAGTGACCCTCAGGAAAATATGTCCTTTAGATCCCAAATTAACCATTTATATAATTAATTCCTTCAACTAAGTGGGGTCCATATGATATAAGAGAATGTATATCAACTGAGTTCCCAAAAATAATCCAATGGTGAACTCTACATCGAATTCTGGAGGTAACCTATTCTCAAAACCTACACCACCATCCTCTATAAAAAGAGAAGATGCTTAGAAAATATGATATCCTAAATCTAGAGGTAGAGATATAGTTTAACCTAATTAAGGATCACATTCTCTTTAAAAAACATGTTTACACCCATCAGATTCCTCAAGGATCACTCAAGAATGATAACAATAATCATTTTACTTTAAACGAACCATAAGATCTACGTTGAGGATCACAACAATAATATCTATTTCTAAAGCATTAAATTACCCCTCAAATTTTAATCCTAATATAGTGAGAATGTAGAACTGACATTTAAACCACTATTCCTAATTCTTTCCTATATGAACAATCAATATAAATGGATAATGCATAATCATGGTCTGTCACATGAACAGTTATACAATATGGGAAGAAGTAAAATAGTTATAAATAAAAATTTAAAATTGTACTATTATATTCCATGAATAATATTTAACTACTGTATATTTCATGTAGTAGGGATGCATTGAATTATATAATACATGTGGTTGATTACTGACTTGTGGATCTACCATGAGATGACTCTGTCCGTAAGGGGACTCATCGTTACCACTAGAACCAATAAAATGACAACCAATAATATTTAATGTACCAGATTGAGATGGAAATTCTCGGTGCATTGAGGATCTTACATCACTCTAATTCATCACAATACCCTTACAGAACTACTGCAAGTGGACCATACGTTCGCACTAATGGAATGGTGTAGGTATAATTGTATATGCTAACCAAACATTCACCAGCATTCCACAGTTGTAGCACAGTAATAACCCACCCCTAGTGTGTTGCAGTTGAATGTTGTTGGGATGTGTGGCCAGATCTGCAACCTCCCGTATCCTCATACTCTTCACACCTCTTTTTCTTTTCGCAGATTAAATTATCACCTTGATCCTCTACTAGAACTTCTTTTTAGAATCTAGATTTACCAACATGTTAAATTTCCACAATCCAAGATCGTGCAACCACATCGTCTTATATCTTAAACATAATCAAGAATACTAGGGGAAAAATTTATTTTTTGGAATCACATTTCAAAAGTAGTGGACTTTATTTTCTCATAAGAAATCACATCTGGTGAGAAATGAACTGGTTTCATTGAATGGTTCGCATGCTCCAACATATTCTAATCCCCTAATGGAAATACCAAAATTAATGGGACATAAAAATTGGTGTGTCAATAGGAAAATATTGTTCATTAAAGAGAAGCTGTAATTATTTCTATCAGCAGCATCTCCTACAGCCATATTGTCCATCCTCGGAACCATCCATGCATCCACATTTGCCACCAGCACCTCCTCCTGAAACCCCTACTGAACATCATCCTCCCTAGCAGCAGCATTATCCAACCTCAGAGCCACAACCACATGCACCACATCCTGAACCCTCTGTCTACCAGAATCATTTCTCACATCAGTATTATCCATCCTCAAATCAGCTTCTACCTGAGAATTAACATTGGCCACCTTCACTTCATTAACTGGACATGCCTTCGTCTTGTTAGGAATCTCCAACTGAAATCCATCAGCATCCAAGATCATTATCATACACTTTTTGCATGTAGAGGCTATTGTAGTTAGGTCCAAATCTTGATTTACTTCATTCTGGATAGCAGCCTCATACTCAGATTGATTCTCCTCCTCCTACTCAGCCACATCTGCCTAGGACTTTTTTTCACGACCCCCATTACCTCCAAAGGTGCCCTGCTTTAATCATCCAACATTCACTTGAATAGTAGCATCCTTAGGAGATTTCTAAAATGCATCAGACCTTGGGATACCTTTTTGAACAGCCTCAAGAAATTTAGAGATACCAGCGTTACGAGGATCCTTCCCCCTAAAAACTGGCTTACTACCATGATGATCAACTTGTTTCTTCTTGCACTGCTCTGGGGCATGACCAAAGGATTTACATACTGAACATTTCAAATTCCATTGAGATTTCTCAAGAGCATGACCAATGAACAGACAAGATTTACAGAATGTGGGCAACCAGTCATATTGTATATCCAGTTCTAACTTAATTTCACCCGCAACAAGGAAAACTGTGTCAACCAGAAATTGAGCTAAATCAATATCTACCAAATCACAAGCAAAATGACCATACCTAGGATGCCCCATTTCCTTATTCTCAAATTTATTATATTCCATTATATCTAATTTCCCAGATATATGAGAATCTATCTATCTATCATTCCTAATGTATGATTTATGTTAATTCTAACACTTGAGACAATTTTTATGCTTCATTGTTTTCATTTTATACTCTTACAATGATTGTTGGAAATTTTTATTTCAATAAACTCTCCATTTTTAAAAATATATTTTTTTTCTGATATATTCATTATGAAGACACAATACATGAATGTGAATAAAATATTGTATTCCTTATTTCATAAAAGTAAAAATGATTTATTCTTTTATTAACTTGTTATTTATATTTTTGATTCTTTAACAAAAATTTATTATTTAATCTCATTTCAACTTAATCATTATTTGAAATTGAATTTAAAAATTTCATTAATAACTTATTCCCACTGTATTGTATATGAGAACACAATTGTTGTATATTTATGTATGTATTATTCTATCCATTTTTCTCATAGTTTAAGTACATGTCTATGAATTTAGTATGTTTAATTACTATATTGAACTTATACACATTATATATTAGTTTATGATGAGAGGGGAACAAATCGTATACCCCAAAATTCAATCGGGTAAATATTTACATATCAATATATTATTATCTATTTTGTAGATATAACTACTCCATCCTAAAATGTTTTGTTTAGAGTAATGTTGGTATATTTTTTTCCATAATGAAATTATTTGTCTTGATGTGCTTACTCTAATCATAACTTTTTTGATGTCATGTTTGTGAACAATGAAAAATATGGTAAATGATGTACCCTATTTTATTCTACATTTTATGATTCTGATGATATTTTATTTTTATATAAAAAATATTTTCATGACAGTTTATTATATTATATATATATTATCCCCTGAACTAATTTTTTCATCTATAAAAATTCATCCACTACTAAATTAGTTTTTCAAATTAATTTTTTATATTATTCTACAAATAATTTATGTACATTCAAAATATATCCCATTCTTTGATAAGACATCGTTGATCTTTTGTAGAATGGGTAGATTATTGAATTAATTGTTTATATATTTTATTCTAGAGTGTTGAATAGTGATTTTAATTTTCATTTTGTACTATATGTTTGGATTTATATGATTTGTAATTTTTTTAAATACTATTTAATAATATTTTAATGGAATTTAATTCAATATAAATATATATTTTTATCTGAATGGAGATATTATATTGAATTATTTTATATAAAACAGAGTAAACTAACCATATATAGCCTAGTGGAAATAATGGTAATTCATAAGGTAGTGTTGTATCTGATAGTTTAGTTACACATTATATTACCATGAGTTTAATAATATTCCTTAATGAATAAAATTATTTTCATCCTTAATTATATTAGATTTTAGTAAACTAATTCAAATATAAGGAATCTAGAATAAATACAGTATGGTGGAAGGTTAAATTGTTATCAACATTATATACATATAATATAAAAATCTGGAGCTGAAATCAACATGGAAATACATTAGAAACACAATCAATTTAAAAAATACCGAAAAAGATTATAACCCCAGACCCTTTAACGAAGTATTATATTATGGTTGGATCCATTTTGTGTGAACCATGACATTATTTTTGTAGATACCATTGTCCTTTTGATAAAAAAGAAATGTATAATCTCAACTAAAAAAGAAATATTTTATTATATAATACATTTTAAATTATAATTTTATCGTGCATATTTATAAATAATAAAGATCATTTTATTTGGGGTCTATAGTATTCAATAATAATAATCATACTGATGTTATCAAAAAACATTAATGGAATGAATTCATGAAAATATTTATTCCTAACAAATTTCTCATAGTTAACATAATAAAATGGGGAGGTAATTTCAGGAACCCATATAAAGAGATGACGAAATTTTTATACATATGAAGTAATAAATTTAAAACATATTATGTAGTTAATAGTTTCTATTATTACCACATGATATTTCTAATCTTATACTTCCTTTTTATAATAATTTTTTTACTATTTACATTTATATAATATTTATTATAATCTATTTATTAAAATTTTAAATAATTATATTTTGATTATCAGGTAAACATGTTCTTATTTTATTTTCATATAAATAGACAAAAAAATTTAAAATGAAAATTATTTTTATTGTGTTAATGATTAAATTTATATTTGAATTTATAAATACATTTTTGTTAAACGTTCATTGTTGATGTGATTCTATAATTGAATTATTTTTTATGGAAAATAAGTTTTATGGAAAAACAGAAATTATATTTAAAATATCTAAATAATAATTTTAAATAAATTTGGAAAATCTTTGTTTATTTTCAAATGTGTTCTATTGTAGTACAATGTTGATAATTCATTTTGGATGTTGACAATAAAAATGATTTAAAATTTTAATTTGATTAAATTTTATTATTTGAAATAATTTAATAGATATTAATAAATAAAACTATTTTTAATTGAATCTGTAATCATGAGGTAGAAGCGTCAATTGGGGGAAGATTAAAAAATTATAGAATCGATAATATATAATTTACCCTACACAATTGTTCCATTATCCATCTAGTAAGATTAAATTGAAATTGTAATTATGAAATCTCATTGCTCAATCATGTGACTAATTTTTATTCTCATTAAATTTACATATCACTACAAATATAGGATTTATATACCTCTATCCACCGCATGGGATATCTATTACAATACGTTCAATTGGTTGTTAAATTTGAAACACATCATTTATGATGATGAATTATTTGTTGGAATAATATTTATTTTGAAGGTACTTATGATTGTAATATAATGATTTTTCAAATATATTGATATTCATGGAGGAGGTAAAATTAATCTCATTCAAGTATTATTTAAAATTTGTGTTTAGAAAATGCTGTTAATTTACAATATATTTAGCAACATTTCATGATATGGATTAATTATGATACACTTTTTATTGACCAATGTTATTTTTTGGTGTGCTATAAGGTGGTTATATAATATATTGATGATATTCTTAAGTTATTACATTGTTAAGAACCTCTTATTCTTGTTTAGATAACTATTTAATGGGTCACATTTTTTGAAAATTTTACCATTTTAGGACGAATAATAAAGACAGAAATGAATTACATATATTGAATCCAAAACATTTATTTAGAATTTTCATCTACTTCATTACTAAATATCCATTTATTTGTTATTATCATTTTTATTTTATGTATAAAATCAATAAATTATATGTAATCGTTTAGAATCTTGTTGTATGAGTTAATGATGATGATGTTTTATAGTGTTTGATAAGATAATACCTCATAAATATAGAATATCTGTTATTTTATCCTTCCAAGAAAAAATCCTCTAAGACACCTATGAGATTGAATAATCAAACTACTTATAAGTATCACTTTGGGAGATTTATTATATTAGAATAATTTTTATGGGAAAAATGATATATTTATTTAATTAATATAATTTTTTACATTGATTCATTTTTTATGGGTCAGAGTGAACATCATAATCAAATGAAGGGACTATAATAACATGTTGTTGACATAATTATTTTATTAATTTCTATGTGGATGAGTTATTTGATTGAAAATATAGTGTTAAAGGATATGTGAGATTTTTCAATCTATAGTAAGTGTTTTAAGTTGTTATTCATAGCCTTCAATGTAATCGCTTTCTTTATCGTATGTGTTTTAACTTGATATTCTTGATCGTATCTCATAGATCATGATTAAAATACATCTATAATATAAAACATTATTTATATATCATATATATTCAGAATATACATATTTATAATATATAGATATATGAAATGTAAACACCGTTCATGGTGACGGTAGTCCGTATGTACGCATGAACGTTTTTTCGATATTCTTACCATATAGAATGGAAGTAAACGACATATATTTATATATATATAAATATATATTATTCTAGTTACAATATTATTTCATATATGTCATAATTTATAAAGAAATATATATTTATAAAAAAATCTTGAATGCTGATGGTTGAAGATAAATCTCAACGCTTCGTGGAGAAAGTAAGTTGTACGTACACATAAGAAAAAATATAATTCTATCAAGGGTAAAATGGTGTTTAATTGGACGTAATATTATAAATATAGAAGAATTACCATGTTATACTCATTAATTAAATTAATTATTCTCATTATTATACCCATAAAAATAATTTAGCATTGAGTAACGAATTACACCACGACGTGAAGACAGTCAGCCATACGTACGCATGTCTAGTGACTTTGACCTCAATAGGATAGGTAGAATAATGAATATGGTTGTACCATATTTATAATAACATCTATGTATTTAGAAGGTACTGGATTTATTATTTTAGTCTAGAAATAACAAGGAATGAGGAAGTGGAGGAAGAAGAAAAAACTTTGAATGAGATGTTGAAATAATTACCTTTTCTTCGGGTGCTTAATTTTAAGTTGAACAAAAAGGGCTCCAGAGGATAGGTTTATGATCAATGTTGTAACGTCCTGGATCCAGAAGCCTTAAAACGGATGCCCCAAAGCTGGTTGGCTACATGACCTCAAGCGCATTTCCCCAAATGCCAAAGGCTGCCGACTAGCAGGGAGGGCTTAGGTATTATAGTGGGGAAACTATGCCCTCATTTGTCAATGTATAACGCAGCGGAAATAGATATAAACATAAAAAAATATAATTAGTAAAAAATAACCAACTGAAAGGAAAAAAGTACTGAATAAAGATATATCTAATAGTAAAACATAAATGTTGATGCAATATGTCGTATTTCTAAGAAATCAGTCCAAACATTATACATTGCAATCAAATACAATAAATTACTAAGTACCCCGCATAGGAAGCAAACTAAAAAAGTACCATAAGAACTCAGTATCATCGATAGACTAAGCTCGTCCCCATGCTCTCATACTCCTTTCCATTAATAAAGTACCTACATACAGACTCTTTCCCTTATCAACACCTACACTAATATAATCTGTTTGGCCCCAAGACATGATCCAAACAGGGATTGAGAAATAAATCTTAGTAGGCAACCACTAATGGATCGTTCCCAAATGTCAGTGAAAGTGTGCAATAGCAGTGTGCATTAATAAAATGCACTAAACATGGTAGTACTCAGAAGTAACTATTCTACCAGTTACATTTCCATTTTATTAATTAATTATCAATTCCCAGCTTTTTCTTTATCTTGGCAGGTACAACATATTAAATCACCACAATGAATATACAATGTCAATGTTGTCCGCAGACATGCAAATCCTTACCCTCAGGTAATCAGAATCGAAACCCATTCGTAACTACTCACATGCATAACGAATATTGCATGAAGGCGTATGAGGTTTCGCCTACAGGCACAGAAACTACTGCACAGAGGCATGAGAAAATTTTCCCTCAGGCTAAACGAATCACTGCCCACAGGCTAAGCAAGTAACCGGGCCGATGCCAATACATAAGAAAGAAATCTATATACTTTTTCTCTCAATAAAACTCAAAGCATACTATAATCACGACAAACCCATGGGTATCATGGAAAAATGTCTAATCAAGGGAAATGCACCCATGGGGTGGCCCTAGATCCAAGCAATGACCACAAAGGAATATTCTCAATTCTTTCTAAAAAATGAAAATCATGATTTTTTATATGGTGAAATGAATTTGTGTTTCAACATACAATTCGTGAATTTATTTCTCAACAATCATGAATAATATTTTATATATGGTTTCATTTATTATTTCATATGATATAGTGAATTAATATTATTTTTATAATATTTATAAAAACTTATATTCTAAATAAGTGTTTTGAATTAAAAATTTTATTTTCCACAAAAAATGTTCAGGGGATCTTTTATTGATTTTTAATTTTAATACAACATAATTGAATAAATCTTATGATTTATTTGGTATTTTATCTCATTTTAATTCACTCGTTACTTACTATATTGATTATGATTATGATGAATAAATTTTATAAAAACCATATCATTTCCCCTTGTTATTATTTTATTATATGATGAATGTTCTAGGATCATGTGGAACTCATATAAATGAGTTTAATTATGTTATATGTGGGACCCAAATTATATATCCATCTAATTTATTGGTATATAATGATATCTCATGATAATGAAATGGTTGCAGAAAGGATAGAACATAGATCTAGAAGGAAATTTTAAAAAAAATATTGATGATTGCAAAATTTTACAAATTTAATGACAGAAGGAGAAGTAAACCCAATCCACAATAATAGTATTGGATGTGATCCCTCACTAATGATATGGATTTATTATCTTATATTTATTCAAAAAAATATTAATATTATTTTGATATGATTTTATAGATTATGAATGATATTTGATGATTATATAATCTCATGTATTATTTTATTCATGAAGTAAAAAATATGAAATGTTTTCTAATTATGATATATAAATTGATGGGTAATATTTTCTAAAATTTATCTCATGTTATAATTCTCATATTCTAATGTTATATTCAATTATAATTATTTATTTTATATCTCATATATTTAACTTTACAAAAAAATGATAACCCATTTCTTCTGATTCCCATGGAAACGTTTTGTAAAAAGTATTTACATATGTTATGTATATGAATAGTTATAGTTTTAAAGAAATAAATGAAAAATAATTTGGATAAATTTTTACCTAATTCTTATGGATCCATTATTCCTAAAAAACTAAACCTATACGGTCCATAAGTGTTATTATTTTAGAAATAATATAATATCCATATTAAATAATGTAACATTTTATAGGAAAAGAATGTGTAATTATAGTGGGTATTAAAGGATATTTTTAGTAAAATTTCAAAATTTGGAAAATGACTCATTGGTCTGCCCCCATAAGATTAAACTATGTATAGGATTATATACATAGTTATGTTAAGCATTGGATTGTGTTCTAATAAGAAAAATATTTCCCATTATAGATATGAAAACAATAAATCATTTCAGATGAAATGTTTTCAGGTTTAATAAACATAAAATGAATTGGAAAGGTATATATTGATGATCATTCAGGTGCATAATGAGTGACAAATTTCTATTAACTAGTTATAGCACATACATGTATATGTTTACATAATTTGATATTAAAATAAGGGAAAACAATGATGGATTTGGAAAGATAATAATAATGGATGACATATTTCAATCATATGGTGTCATATATAGAAAATAATATGGAATTATTTGAATATCTCCTAAATTAATTTCCATGATTAGATTAGTGTTATTTTTTTAACTTTAATATTGATTTTAGGTATGGTCTAGAACCAATAGATATCATATTAATACTGAATTTGATAGATAATTTAATTAATGTCCACATGAGAAAGAAAATGAAATGGGAAATTGAATAAAACGATATTTGATTATTCCAAAACATTTAGCATTATATATGATCAGAAAATGAACATTTTAGAGTTTATGAATAAACCAAATTATGGAATAATTTTGTTTTATATAGATCATATAGGAATGACTATTCGACCTCTTACATGTCATGAATATTGGAAGAAGAATATAGGGAAATTTATAATTGGAATTGTGTGATATTTTATGTGTGGAAACCATGAAAAATGATATTTTAATTACAATGGAAAATTAAGAGATTAATATCAATAAATAATGTACATCCAAATGTACCATTTTAGTTGATGTTCAATAGTTCCATGAATATGTTCACTATCAAGTCCACTAACATAATCAAAGGGATAACTCTTTGACCAAGGTAGGTCAAATTCTATTATAATAAATTATGTGGAATAATCAATGTGTTTAAGTGTTTATATTTGATAATAATGTTGTATAAGTTGTTTAATACTGACATTCTAGTTATAATCATCATCAATCACATAAGGATTTATCCATATTATATTTTCATTATGGGTTATTGAGAATATGATTAATGGTACCAATAAAGTAGAAGAATTATTTAGGGTAAAGGTTATATTTTAGGAAAGAAAAAACTATTAAGGGATATGTAACCATTAATATGAGTCAAAAGATTAGATGATATTGTTTAGTTACAAAATAATTATGTTACAGATATGGATAATGTAAATGTAATAGTAATTTCATCTATAAAATTTATTAGTAATTTGAAGAAAAAGTGAGTTATTTTATCCATTATTATGTGAATTGGTTATTTATATTTAAGGAATATATTTTATATTCTATAATTTCATTTTAGGAATAATCATATTGTAAAATTATTTTAATAATGTTTTTATTTATGTTTAATAGGAATTCATCATTCTATCATTTTTTTGATAATACAATGTATAGGTATCAAAATTTTACAAATGTGACAAAAAGAGATGCTTTATATTGTTTGGGAATTAATTTTAACATGAGTTTTGAACCCATTTTCCTATTTATAATGATTTCATTTTTATTTTTTTCAGATATTTTCCAGGATATAAAGTTTTTAACTATTTGAGGAATTGTTTACGATAAAATATTGGCGTTAATAATGGGATTTTATATAATAATATATTATTTTATAATATTGATATTTAAAAATATTATATAACAGTTTTAACCTTATTTTTCGGCTAATTATTATAGTAAATATGAATTTAATTTCATTTTTTAATTTATGTTTAGATATGTTAATATGTAAATTTTGTTCTTTAGGCTTGGAATTTTCATTTTTTATGAATATATTTGAAATGATGTGGAAGATAAGAAAATACAGACTGAAAAGATTTAATTATATTGATGTATTTAAAAAAAATTATCATCATTTTATCAAATTACATATTAAATGAATTACATAAATCCATTTCAAATTATAGATAAAATTGAAATGTATTCCTTTTTGTAATTATTTCATAAGATTAAAATGTAAATTCCACATTATAACAATTCATGATCGTGTGGTCATTATCCTTATAAACATTATCTCTGCCAAAAATTTTATTTTCTAGACATTATATTTCCCAATTATGTTTTTATTTTCACCTCCTTTTAATGGAATCATTAATAAAGACCACATCTATGTGTTATTCTATATAACATTTATGTTTCTAAATTCTTTTTTTGGATGGATGATTAATTTTATTATTTAGAATTATATTTCTTTATTTTTGTTATAATAATCATTTGGTTCCCCAGATTATTATATTTTCGTGAATTTAATTTAAGGTGTGTAGGGATTTTAAACATTTGGAATTTATAATATATTTTTCTTTTTATAATATTTAAGTGTTTTGTAGATTAATATACATTGAAATTGATGTTTATATGAGTTGTAGTTATTTTAATGAATTATATATTTGGAATTATATTATTAGGTTAGAAATATTATAACCACATTATAAAGAACCATGTGTAATTTATTCTATGTATGAATATATATTGATGTATTTGCAATAAATATATTCTGATTATTAAATAAACATATATTATAAATTAAAATTGGATTATATTTCATTAAATGGAAATGAAAAAAATTATAAATATTTACTTTTTTATAAAAATAAATCAATTAGCTTAATTTTTTTAAATCATTATTTTAATATTATTCATGTGGGAATTTTAGGGGGTTTTCTCAAATGATATATTATTTATTGATTACTGAAAGTTAATTATATTTTTTTAAAATGTGATTTCATTTTAACTAAAATTTAATGTCTATTCTTTATTTCACATTAATGTAGCATAATCATCCATTAATTAAATATATAACAATTAAATAAATATATATCACAATAATACATAATTTTTTTATAATATTTTTTGATATTAAAAAAATCTTTATCTAAAAAATATTTTTCTACATGCCATATGTTTTTATCATGGTAAATTAAATTAAAATACATTGATTAACTTATTAATGATATATCTAGTTTATATATTCAATAATATATTTAAAAAACATTTTATGGTATTATAAGGAATCAAATTTATTTATTTTATGTATTATGATTAAAAATTCTTTTTTCTACAATGGTTATTCATTACAGGTCATATGGTTATTTATAATTAAATTCTGAATCATATATAAATTTATCATGTAAAATTTATTTTATACTTTGGATCACCATAATTAATATAATATAATAGTTAGAACTAATTTTTCTTCTATATATTATTTTAAAAATAATAATTTTCCCACACATTTAAGGATAAAATAGGTCTTTGAGTGGTTAACCCATAATTGGATGGTAGGTATAGCCATGCAAATTACCTAATTCTTATTATATAAATCCATTTCAACCATATATTATTATAACATAAAACAACATACCATTTTTTCATAGAATTGCCTTAGAGGTGACATTATATAATTGAAATCTTTTATGAAATTCATTCTATGCCCCTACTCTCGCATATAAAAGGTATCCTTTCATCATAATTTTTAAAAATAATAGACCTTTTTTGTTCACTAAAGTCATTATAGGAATCCCTCCTAAAATAATTTTCATACTCATAGAAATTATCGTATTCTCCATACACAAATCCATGTTGTATTAATGTGTAACCCAAAAAAGATATTTGAAATAGAAGATATAAATATAAACCGAGAACATCAATTTAGTTTTTTCTAACACCATTTATATAAACATTTATCAACAAAAATTGTATTTATCCAATATCATAAATATAATTAGATGTTATTATAATGATTGAACACCGATTTTCCCATCATTCTAAATCAAATATGAGATAGATGTATTACTAATGGTTACTTTTGGAGTAATATATTCCACGTATTGATTCCAATAATTTTACATTATAATAATTAATGGATGATTATTATTATGTATATAATAGATTAATTTTATATTTATTATGTCATTATTATTTTATAATTATAATATCTAATATTTTTTCTAATAGATTTATGTACTAATAAATGATAACATCACTTGTTATTCATGTGGAATACCACCTCCATGAACTGACATAATTTCTTTTATAAATTACAAATTTTGATATGATAAAAAGGATAATATTAATGAATATTTATTAAACATAATATATAATAATTATTAAAAAAATTATTATAAAAATATATATTTCTTTTTTCCATCAACTGAAAATTTGAATCATCACTCATGTGTTCATATGGATTACATTCTCATTGATGTAATAAAATATCTTTTTATCAGTATAGTACTAGAAAAACAGGAAAGGGAAGCACTACCCCTTTATCAGTGCAAAAAAATGCTGATAAAGGGAAGCGTTTATCAGTGATAAACAAGTGCTAATAAAGGCCGCTTTAACCAGTGTTATTTTATAGCATTGATAAAGGGGACCCCTTTATCTGAACTTTTTGTAGTAGCGCTGATAAAGGGTGGATTTATCAGTGCTTTTTTCCTACCGGTGATAAATTTTATTGTTTAAAAAAATCATGAAAAATAAATTTTTGTTATATAAATATATTTATATTGATATACATATAATATATACTTTTAAATATGTTTTAAATACGTATAAATGGAATATTAAATTTAATATATAAGAAATTTAATGACAATGGCTATAAAATATTTTAAAAAATATTATTAATTAATATTTTGCTAATTATTATCCATTAAAATTCATTTAATAACAATTTGAAGACATAAAAAATCAAAACAATTAATAAAATATCTAAAATAAGTTGAAAATGTAACTCAAACATCAAACAACCATAATTTTTGAGCCGGGTGTCTGTTTGAGCTCTAGAGTTTATCAAATCGATGCCTGAGACAAGCTCTATGCTCTAGTGACCGAGGAAAAGCCTCTGTGACATTTTGCGAGGCCAAAAAAGGCCCAGAAGGCCTCCAAAAATGAGTTTTATTAGGGATACCTCGATTTGTTAACCATTAAATAGGTATAACTACTGATTCGAAGGTCCGTTAGGCCTGAACCTCATATCATATCGAATATTGTTTCAATTTCTTCGATTTGACTGTTTGTGGGGTTGGAACTGGTTTCTGGATTATATGTTATGACCATTTTAACATTATATGGATTTTCAAATACACATAAATATGTATTTATTCCTAAATATATGTATGTGTGTGTGTGTGTTGTACATATGTATATATGTATTTATATATTTAATTATAAACACAAATATAAAACATATTTCATAAATGTTTTTAAAACTAATCTTATAAGTATATACTAATATTCAAATAAATATACGGATATATAAATATAACTAAAAATATATATATAAACAAATAAATATAAATATATACTAATTTATGAATGAATATTTATATACTAATATATGAATAGATATATTTATATTAATATAAATCTATATTAATAAATGAATAAATATAATTGTATATATATATATATATATATAAATATATATCATTAAATATATTAAAAAATGAAAAAGATTAGTGGTAAAGGGGCAGACACGAAAGGGGGAGGTTTCGGGTTTGAGTTCGGGTGGAACCATAGGGGTTCGTGTGTGAGGATGCGTCGGAAGGGCAACACATGGGAGACCACCTAACTCTGTTAGTGGGGGTCAAGCGCTGTTAAAATCACTCCCCGCAATATTTAATTCTTTTTTATTTTATTTTAATTTTGTTGACCTTTATCATCTCTAAAAAAGCACTTATAAAGGGATATTTTATCTTCCCTTTTTTAGCGATTATAAAAGTTACCTTTATCAGCTCTTTTCAGATCATTGATAAAAGGGATCCCCCATATTATCACTGAGATTTACAGTGCTTTTTTTAGCACTGTTAAAGCCTGTTTTGAGCACTCATATAGGCCATTTTTGTATAAGTGGTACATAATATGAATTGTAAAAACTGTAAATGATGAATATATCTGTTAATAATATTTTGTTTAATGATATTTATAGAGTTTTTTAGTATTCATGAATGATTTATTGAACATATGTTTTTAAAATTTTAAGTTCTATAATTTTTTTGGGGAATCTTATTCTTGTTTTATTTTCATTGTGCTGTTAATTTTTTACATAAATTCAAAACTAATTAGTTTTTTTTACTTAAACTACATGGTAATATTTCCAACCCATATTAAATATAATATTTTTTAAAAATATTTATATTTTTTATATTTTTTAGAAGAAAATATTTTGTTTAATATTGTCGACACATTTACATTCAAAATTTTTGTTTTAAAATAAAAAATGTGTTTTCATCAAAAAATGATCTTCTAATAAAATAATTTTATTTTAACCAATAAAGATATAAATTTATGATTTAGATTTTTGAATGGGGAACGATCTAATATTAATATATATATTCTTTCTATATATGATTTTAAATAATGATGCTGAAATTTTCACAAAACATGTATACTTTTCAAGTTTTATCGTTTCGCGGTTTGATTAATGTTTTATGATCCTATGGAACACTTATGAATTTTTTTCATCAAGTTATTGGTTGCACAAGAATTCTATATTTTTCATGTTAATAGTGTATTGAAATATGTCTCCAAATATAATGAGGAATGTAATAGTGATTAAATATAGTTTTGAAAAGAAAATTTTTCAAACAATATAGTCTTGAGAGAAATCCAAAAAAAAGAGAAATATTGGAATTGTGATTGAACCCATTAAACTCTGACAATATTCAATGTGATCCATAACTAATGAAAATATTTCATATTCTTATATTCAGAAAAAATACATATGTCTTATTCCGATGATATGTTTTTATAGATCATGATTGATTAGTGATGATTCCAAATTATTATGTAAAATTATTTAGGATGATAAAACTAAATTTCATGATATAATATTATGATATTATAAATGATAAGAATTATTTTATATGGAAAATATGTTGTTATCATTCCCCTATGATTATCATATTCCAAATTTTTCTCATTTATTAATTTTCATTGTGCTTATAATTAATAACCAGCCAATCACAACCTTTCTTATGTTCCAATTCCCAATGCTATAGAAACATCTTTATAATATATTATTCAAATAATTGTACTAATTTTAATGATATAAATTTGAAATTTTTTGACCAATTTTTGACAACATTTTTTTATAAATCCATGTTTTAAATGAAATCATATCTTAATTAATCTCATGAATGTATTATTTTTCACAGTATAAAATATTAATCTAAAATTATGTATTATTTTTTGATGAAATTTATGGGTTGTAATAATTTCATAGATTCTCTTTACAGGACTATATAATTATTATTCATTAAATTATTAATGGGGATATTGCTATATTTTATTATGCGTGGTTCTTGAATAAAAAAATTATATTAAACCACAATGTTGTTTTATTTTATCTAAATATAAGTATAAATTTTATACATTTTAGATGAAGTTGTTGTGTTGGAGAAAAATTAAAATAATAAAATGGACTAAAATTTTAAAATATGATATATTAAATTCATTATAATTATTTTTATTATATTTTATTATAATTTAGAGTATAGGTAAAAAAACAGAATATGACCAAAAAACGTTTTATAACCCCAATAAAAACATAATATGTGATGTATAATAATATATTAAATACTAAAAATAGTACCATGGATAAACAAATAAATATAGTTAAAAAATCATATATAAATATTTATTTTTTGCAATAGTTTTTTAAATTAATCAAACACATGAACAAAATTATAACCTGACAAAAAAAGTAAAAGAATTATTTATAAAGTAAATATATATAAAATTTAATTAAATTGAGTGAATTAATAGTTAATTAAATAAACATAATTAATAGGACTGATAATAATTATCCCATTTTTGGAATAGTTAGGAACCATTTTTATAAATAAAGAATAGTTATAATAATAATGGAATACATTAGATAAGTAAAATAAAAGAATTTTTTTTTACAATAATATAAAAATATTACTAGAGACTTTTGAGTTTACATTATAAATTATAACACATAGTTCACAATGATGTAGAAATTATATGATGATTTGTAATTACAAATTCAATAAAACAACAAATTTAATTATAATATATGAATATTATAATAACTAAATATAGAAATTATTTATAAAATAAATATTATAATTTATTAAGAATCATATAATAACCTTAAAATAAAAAAATATATATATATAATACATAAGAAAATAAATATCATTTACTATAGATTAATTTTTATTATTAATATTGTCTATTTTTTTGACTAATAAATTTCAAATTTATTGAAAGATATTTAGATTAATTGTTTTTAATTTTTGGAATATTATTATAAAAAAATTTAAAGAATTTTTTTTGGTATTCTAAAAATATACAATTTATGGTAAATAGTAATAAATATTGCTTTAATAGTTGACATTACATTAATAACATAATCCTGATAAAAATATGAGACAAAAATTTAAAAACCATTAACATGATATAATTTTATTATAATGACTATATTAATATTTTATAAAAATTTATTCTAAACCTATAACTAAATTTCCAAAACCGAGGTGGTTTTTTTATCAATAAAATACTCTATTTGGTTTCTTATATTATAAAATATACAATCAAAATTAATAATTTTTAGTGGTCTAATAAAATTTGATTGGAATGGGCATTTTAAAAACACATTATAATAAGAGTTTTAGGAATTAAAAGTATTCCTATCCATCCATAAAAATAATAAATTGATCAATAATTTATTTTAAAAATATGCCCCCTATATTTATAAAAACCCATCCTCCACTACAATATCACCACATCTGAAAATACATAAGAATGTTTTAATACACATAAATATTCAAAATAAAATCATTAAAAATCATTTTCCTAATAATGTAGACCCAAGTCCCTTTTCAAAATGCATCATGCTTAATCTAGGGGTGGTAACTCAAGGTTCCTGGTAAGGTTATCAAAACTAACATTTTCTTTTATATATTTGTCTTACACAATAAAAATAATATATATTCAATATAATATCAATATATGAAATTATTACAAAATTGTGTTATTCAAGACGTTAAAATTAACTACATTACTCTGTATTCATTGAACTCAAAAATCGATTCGCCTGAATATGTTGTCAAATACCAAAGTGAACATTAATTTTTATTTTTCACATATGAAATTCATTTATATATCAATTAAATGAATTTGTCATTGATACTAATATTTTAATTATATATTATTAATTTTATTATTTTTGAATAAAAACTAATTAATGGATATAATGACATTAAATATAAAAATTACTAGTAATTTTTAAATTATAATAAACATTATTAATTGTATGTACTGTCAATTTTTTTTAAAATATACTATATTATCAAACAATATTATTTTTGAATAATATTAACTATATAGCCTGAAACATTTGGATATAATACAATAATTTCATTATGAGTTATTAATGGTGCCTTTGTATCTAGGTTGTTTTCCAAAATTCAGATGAACAATATCAAAATGGTAAATTCCAACAACATTGTGTTAATAATTGAATAAAAAAATAATCAGATGTAAATCATAAAAAAATTTAGAAATATTTTCAAACATGTAATTGGTAAATTGATATTTACTATTAATAATGTTATTATAGTTTCTAAAGAATGTAAGAACTATTTTTAATTTGTATTTCCCACTATTTATCATTATCACTTACTTGCTTTCTATCCCTCCCTATCTCTATTAATTTTCATTTACAAATTAAATTTTTATTTATTGAATTTTATTTTTAAATTATTCTCTATTGTATTATATTACATTATATATAATTTCCATGATATATGAGAATATATATATCTATCATTCCTAATGTATTCTTTATGTTTATTATAACACTTGAGATAATTTTTATGCTTTATTTTTTTCATTTTTTACTCTTAAAAGGATTGTTGGCATTTTTTATTTCAATAAACTCCCCATTTTTGAAAATATATTTGTTTACTCATATATTAATTATGAAGACACAAAACATAAATGTGAATAAAATATTGTATTCCATATTTCATAAAAGTAAAAAAAATTATTCTTTTTTTAACTGGTTATTTATATTTGTAATCATTAACATAAATTTATTATTTAACCTCATTTCACATTAATTATTATTTGAAAGTCAATTTCAAAAATTCATTAATAATGTATTCTCATGGTATCATATAAGAGAAAACAATGGTTATATATTTATGTATGTTTTATTCTACCCATTTTCTCATAGTTTAAGTACATGTTTATGAATTTTGTATGTTTCATTACTATATTTAACTTATACTCATTATATATTAGTTTATGATGAGAGGGGAATAAATCATATAACCCCAAATTCAATTAGGTAAATATGTACATCTCGATATGTTATTATCAGTTTGGTAGATATAGATACTCCATCCTAAAATGTTATGTTCAGAGTAGTGTTGGTATTTTTTCCATAATGTAATTAGGTGGTATGATGTGGTTACCCTAATTATAAATTTTATGATGTCATGGTTGTCATCATTGAAAAATATTTAAAATGATGTTACCTATATTCTCCCACATTTTATGATTGTCATGATATTTTATTCTTCTATAAAAAATATTTTTATGATAGTTTATTATAATATATATATATTCCCCCATGAACTAATTTTTTCAACTGTGAAAATTCATCCCCAATTAAATTACTTTTTCAAATTAATTTTTTATTTTATTCTACAAACAATTAATGTACATTCAAAATATATCTCATTCTATGATAATACATCATTGACTATATGTAGAATGGATAGATTATATAATGAATTGATTATATAGTTTATTCCAAAGTGATATATAGTGTTTTTAATTTCCATTAAGTGCTATATGTTTGGATTTATATGAATTTTAATTTATTTTTTATTTATATACGATGTAATAAGATTTTAATGGAATTAAATTCAATATATATTGTTTTTTATCCGAGTGTATGTTTTATTTTGAATTATTTTATATAAAATTTTAGTAAACAAAACATATATAGCCTAGTGGAAATAATTGTCATTCACAAGGTAGTATTGTATCTGATAGTTCAGTTACACATTATAATACCGTGAATTTAATTATATTCCTCAATTAACTCAATTATTTTCATCCTTAATTATATTCTATTTTAGTAAAATAATTCAAATATAAGGAATCTAAAATACAAAAAATTCAGTGGGAAATTAAATGTTTAACCACATAATATACCTATAATATAAAAATCTAGAGCTTAAATCAACATGGAAATACATTAACAACACACTAAATTTAAAAAATACATGAAAAATATAGGAACTAGGACCCTATACCAAAATATCATATTATGGTTGGATTCATTATGTGTGAACCATGACATTATTTTTATAGATCCCATTATCCTTTGTATAAAATAGAAATTTATAATATCAACTAAATAGAAATATATTATTATCTAATACCTTTTAAATTATAATTTTATCAGGAATATTTATAAATAAAAAAGATCATTATATTAGTGGTCAATAGTATTCAAGAATAATAATCATAATTATGTTATCAAAAAAATCGAATGAAATGAATTCATGAAAATATTTATTCCTAACAAATTTCTCATAGTTAACATAATAAAATGGGGAAGTGATTTTAGGAACCCATATAAAGAGTTGATGAAATTTTTATATATATGAAGTACTCAATGAAAGGGATATTATCTGGTTAATAGTTTATATTATTACCACATGATATTTATAATTTTATACATCCATTTTATAAAAAAAATTTATTTCAATTTACATAATATTTATTATAATCTATTTATTAAAATATTAAATCAAATTGATTTTTATTATCAGGTAAACATTTTCTTATTTTATTATCATATAAATTGTAAAAAAAATTTAAAAAAGAATATGATTTTTATTGTGCTAATTATGAAATTTATATGTGAATTTAAAAACAAATTTTCGTTAAACGGCCATTGTCGACGTGATTCTAGAGTTGATTATGTTTTTGTGGAATATTAGTTTTATGGACTAAAAAAATTATATTTAGAATATCTAAATAAAAATTTAAAATAAATTTTGAACATTTTTGTTTCTTTTCATATGTGTTCGAATGTAGTACTAACTTGATAATTTATTTTGTATGTTGATAATAAAAATGATTTAAATTTTAAATTTAATAAAATATTTTTTATTTCAAATTATTTAATGAATATTAATAAATAAAAATATTTTTAATTGAATATGTAATCATGAGGTTGAAGTGTCGATTTGGGGAAGATCCAAAAAAGTATGAAATCGATAATATATAATTTTCGTTTCCTAATTGTTCCATTATCTATCTAGGAGGAATAAATTGAAATTGGAATTAGGAATTCTCATTACACAATCCTATGACTACTATGTATTCTCATTAAATTTACATATCAATGGAAATATAGGATTTAGAGACCTCTATCCACCGTTTGATATAACTATTACAATACGTTCAATTGGTTGTTAAATTTGAAACAAATTATTTAAGATGATGAATTATTTTTTGGAATAATAATGATTTTGAAGGTACTCATGATAGTAAAATAATGCTTTATCAAATATAATGATATTCATGGAGGAGGTAAATTCAATCTCATGCACATAGTATTTCAAATTAGTGTTTAAAAATGGTGTTAATTTACAATATATTTAGAAACATTTCATGATATGGATTAATATGATGCATTTTTTATTGATCAGTGTAATTTTTTGGAGTTCTATAAGGTGGTTATATAATATTTTGATGGTATTCTTATGTTATTACATTGTTAAGAACCTATTATTCTGGTTTAGATAACTATTTAATGGGTCGCATTTTTTGAAATGTTTACCATTTTAGGACTAATAATATTGACATAAATGAATAAAATATATTGAATCCAAACCATTTATTTAGAATTTTCATCTACATATTTACTAACTCTCAATTTCTTTGTTATTATCTTATTGTTTAAAGTATAAAATCGAAATATTATATATAATAGTTTAGAATCATGTAGTAGGAGTTAATGAGGATGATGTTTTATAGTGTCTGATAATATAATGCCTCATAAATATAGAATATATATTCTTTTATTATTCCCAGAAGTAATCCACTAAGACACCTATGTGATTGAATAATATAAATACTTATAAGTCTAAATTTGGGAGATTGATTATATTAGAATAATTTATATGTGAACAATGTTATAATTATTCAATTAATGTAATTTGTTTACACTAATTCTGGTTCTTAGGGGTAAGAGTCTCCATAATTATCAAATGAAGGGTCTATAATCACATGTTGTTGACATATTTATTTTATTAATTCCTATGTGGATGAGTTATTTGAGGGAAAATATAGTGTTAAAGGATATGTGAGTTTTTTCAATTTATAGTGAGTGTTTTACCTTGTTATTCAAAGCCTTCAATTTAATCCCTTTCTTTATCGTATGTGTTTTAACATGATATTCTGGATCATATCACAAAGATCATGATTAACATACTTCTAGAATATATAACATTATTTATATATCATATATATTCAGAATATAAATATTTATAATAGATAGATATATGAAATGTAAACACCTTTCATGGAGACGATAGTCTGTATGTACGCATGAACATTTTTCGGGTTTCTTACCGTATAGTATGGAAATAAATGACATATATTTATCTACATATATATATATATATATTATAGTATCAATATTATTTCATATATCTCATAATTAATAAACCAATATATATTTATAACAAAATATTGAATGCTGATGGTTGAAGATAAATCACAACGCTTCATGGAGACAATAAGTTGTACGTACATAGAAGAAACAATATAATTCTATCGAGTGTAAAATGGTGTTTAATTGGATGGTATATTATATAAATATAATAATTACCATGTTATACTCATTAATTAAATTAATTATGATCATTATTGTACCCATACAAATAATGTAGTGTTGAATAAAAAATTACACCACGACGTGGAGACGGTCAGCCGTACGTACGCATGTCTTGTGACATTAACCTCAATAGGATAGGTAGAATAATTAATATGGTTGTAAAATATTTATAATAACATCTATGTATTTAGAAGTTACTGGTGTTATTATTTTAGTCTTGAAATAACAAGGAATGAGGAAGTGGAGGATGATGAAATGAACGTTGAAAGAGATGATGAAATAATTACCTATTTTTCTGGTGCTTCCTTTTAATTTGAACAAACAGGCACCATAGGATGGCTTTAGGATCAATGTTGTAACGTCCCTGAATCGGAAGCCACACAACGGGTGCCACAAACCCGGTTGGTCACATGACCTCATGCGCATTTCCCCAAACACCAGGGGCTGCAGACTAGTAGTGAGGGCCTAGGTCTGATAGTGGGGAAACTATACCCTCAATTGTCATACTGTAGCACAACGGAAATCGATATAAACATACAAAAGAGGAAGCAGTAAACAATACCCATCTTAAAGGACAAAAGTACGGAATAAAGATATATCCAAATGTCTAACATAAATGATGATGCAATATGTCTTATTTCTAAGAAACCAGTCAAAACATGATACACTACAATCAAATACAATACTATACACAGTAATTAGTACAACAAGAAAACTAAAATGGTTCAGTAAGATCTCAGCAGCATCGCAAGCCTATGTTCGTTCCCATGCTCTCATACACCTTGGCAAAAATCATATACCTACATATGGAATCTTTCCCTTATCAACCTCTGCAGTAATATAATCTATTTGGGCCCAAGACATGATCCAAACCGGGTGTGATAACTAAATATTAGTAGACAACCACCAATGGCACGTGCCCAACTATGAGTCAATGTGTGAAATAGCAGTGTGCAGTAATATAAAGCAGTAAACTAGACTGTACTCAAAAGTAACTATTCTACTAGTTACATTTCCATTTTATTAATTATATATCAATACCAAGCTTGTACATTAGCATGGCAGGTGAAAAATATTAAAACACCACATTTAATATACATTGTAAACGTTGTCCGTAGATGAGAAAATCCTTACCCTCAGGTAATTAGAATCGACACCCATGGGTGACTACCCACATACATAACTAATTTTTCCAGCAGGCGTATGAGGTTTCGCCCACATGCATAGAAACTACAGCCCACAGGCATGAGACAAGTTTCCCTCTGGCTAAATGAATAACTACCCATAGGCTAGGCATGTTACTGGGCCGGGCCCAACACATAATCAAGAAATCTATATACATTTTATCTCAATAAAACACAAATCATACTAAAATCACTGCATACCCACGGGTATCATGGCTAAATGGCTAATCAAGGGAAATAGACCCACGGGGTGGCCTTGGATCTAAGAAATGATCCCAAATAGAAGTTTACACTTAAAAAATGGATGCCTATGAAATTATAGGCATTTAATTAGTTAATGCCTCAGCCATATGACATCCCAAACACGGGCGTGTAGGAAAAAGGTATACAAAAACACTCAATTATTGGGATTAAACATCAAACCACCTACCTCGATATCTATTAATCGATATACACGAACGATACCTTCAAAAACATCCATGAACATCGTAGATCTGGGTTAAAGAAAATGAATTCAAAACTAAATAACATCCCCTCGGGAAAGAATAGGAAGGAAGGGTTCATGATGAGCGAAGAAGTCACCTGCACGATTCCAACGAGACAGTCAGCGAAGGAATCCAAGTTCCGGTGTGTGGCCGGGATCTCCTCTAATGTTCGACCATCTCTCTCATGACCTACCAGCATTCTAAGATTCCTCTGCCGAATGAGGAGGCTACTGCCCATTTTAAATGAAACAAACTAACAACATGTCCTGTACTCCAACATACACAGTGTGTAATTTTTATTTTTTAACTATTCCTTTGGCATCTACATTTCACCGCCACACTTTTCATCTGTCGATATGAGTACATGACATGTATTTCAAAATACACGGCATCTACTGTCACTCCATTGGCGGAAATGCCCAAAGCCTTACTATTCACATGATGACTTATTACACGACGTGTAAATACCAAGTACACGATCTGTAGTCAGTTTTTACACCCTTCATCAACGACAGGCCAACACACCCTATGTACTCATCCCACAAATCCAAAATGTATTGCATGTTGAAAAGTACATGGCGTGTACCATATTTTTTTGTTATTTTCCCCTATTTTCATTATTTTCTCCAAAACACTTAAGGAAAAATGAAAAGATGAAACACATACCTAAAGAATAAGAACCATGTTCTTACAAACATCCCGCCTTAAATCAATTCATCCACGAACATCCCTCAGAAGGGTAGTGAAGATAATGATGAGAACAATTCTGGCCATTAGGCATGTACGTCGATCTCCCACTCCCAGGTTTCGTCCAGCACTCGACCATGCTACAATAGCACCCATACGAGAGGAACTAACCATTCTTGGAGAACCATTGTGCTCCTATAAACAATACAAATTAGATGCTCCTCAAAGACACATCGACTAGAAGATCAACCTCCTCTGGCTGAAAAATGTGAGACCGGTCTGAGTGATAACGATGCAGCTGGGATACATGGAAGACGTCGTGCATGGCCGAGTACCACTTTGGTAATTATAACCGATTAGCAATGGACTAACTCTCTCCAGAACCTCAAACGCCCCCATATACCTAGGTAAATGTTTACCCTATCTCTTGGCCTCCCTATGCCACAACCTCTGTGCAAAACACATGAATACCTGATCCACAACAACAATCTCCAAGGGTCATCTGTGACGATCTATATAAGATTTATGACAAGGCTATGTCGTAGCCATCTGCTTCCGTATCAACTGGACCTACTCTGAAGTCTCTTGCATGAGACGTGGTCCTAGTAAAGCGGCCTCAACTATATCCAACCACCACATGGGTGATCAACATGGCCTACCATATAAATCCTCGTAAGGTGCTGTCAAAATAGTTTCCTAAAAACTTTTATTGTAAGCTATCTTGGCCAGGGTTATGTTCCTCTCCCAAGATCCCCCATTGTCCAGGACGCATGCGCAAAAAATGTCCTCAATCACCTATATCATACGCTTTGAGTGGCCATCGGTCTAAGGGTGGTAAGATGTGCTAAGAAGCACCTGTGTACCCAGTTCCCTATGAATCCTTTTCCAGAAACTAGATGTCAAATGAGAGTCCCTATATGAATCGATAGAACGAGGTAACCCATGAAGGTGTACTGCCTATCAGATATATAACATATTGAGCTCGTCAATACTGAAATTATCTTTGATCGGAAAAAATTGAGCCACCTTCGTGAGTCCATCCACAACAACCCATACGACTTCATTTCATCGAGGTGACCTCAGGAGTACAGTAACCAAGTACATCACGGCATCATCCCATTTCCATTCTGGAATGGGTAACTATTGTAATAGTTTGTAAGGCCTCTGATGCTCCGCCTTCACCTACTAACAAGTAGAACATCACGTTACAAAACCAGCTACCTCTTATTCATACCCGGCCACCAATACTGAAGTCTCAAGTCACAGTACATTTTGTTAACTCTGGGATGCACTACCCAAGATGAATAATGAAACTCCCGCATCAACTCCTCATGTATATCCACTGGAACCCACACTCATCCATGGATATACATTACCTCATCATCACCTATCATCCAACCAGGAGGAGGGTCCTCACTTGCCGTCGACTCTCGTATAACTGGGCCCCCCAAAGCTGATAGTTGTCTCATCCTCACTCTATCCAGGAGGGTAGAAGTCACAGCTCAAGAATAAAGTTAGGCTCGTCTCTGACCATTGTGCACCTCCAAATGAATTTCAGTGAACTAGTACATGATTTGCCCCTCATAACTAGCCTCATGTACTTCCTGTAATTATGTCCTCCTACTCAGTGTATCAACAACTGTGTTACCCTTACCAGGTGTATAGGCAAGCTCAATGTCGAAGGACTGAAGGTATTAAACCCACCTTCACTATCTCAAATTCTAGTCTCACTGGGTAAAGTTGGAGATGAGCTTTTTTTGTTCCGTAAACACCAAAAAATGTTCTCCAAAGAGATAATGTCTCCAACAGTGTAACACATGAACAACTGCATCTAACTCGAGATCATGTATCGGGTAATTTATCTCATGTTTCGTCAATTGCTAATACCCGTACGGAACTAGTTGATCGCCCTGCATCAAAACCGCTCCCAGCTTAATACTTGATGGATCACAGTAAACTGGATAAATTTTCCCTTTCTCTAGAGGTATTAGGACTAGTAATGATGTCAACATTATATTAATCTTCTAAAAGAATGTCTTGAAATATCTTGACAAAATTAAATTCACACCTTTTTTAGTCAAACCTATCAACGACACTGCTAAGAAAGAGAAGTCAAATATAAACTGTCTGTACTAGCCAGTCTTCCACAAGAAACTCTATATTTCAAACACATTCTTAGGTTGCTCCCTGGAAACTACTGCTCTCACATTATTTGGGTATAATACCACTACAGCTTCCAAGATGATATGACCTAGGAAGGGTATTTGGTCTATCAAAAAGTGTCACTTTGAGAGTTTAGAATATAGATGATACTCTCTCAGTGTATTCAGTATGATCTCAAGATGGGTATCATGGTTGTTTCGAGAGTGCAAGTATATCAAGATATATTCCACGAAGACTACCATAAAATAATCCAGATAATGGTGGAACGGAAGATTCATGAGAGCCATGAAAACTAATGGCACATTTGTGAGTCCGAATGGCATAACCAAGTACTCTTAGAGATCGCATATTCTCTAAAAAGTTGTAAGCGGTATATATGATGGCCTAACACGTAACAGATGGTATCCGGATCTCAAGTCATTCTTCAAGAACACTAGTTCTCCTCGATGTTGATAATAAATATCATCAATACTCGGCAAGGGATATCGGTTCTTGACCATCAACTGGTTTATCTTCCTATAATCCATGCAGATTCTAATGGTACTGTCTGACTTCTTTGCATACAGGACATTCGAACCCCAAGGAGAAGTACTGGGTTAGAAGAAACCCTTTTCCTACAACTCCTCCAACTATCTCTTGAGAACCTTAAACTCTGTTGTAGGCATCCTATGAGGAGGCCTGGACACTGGTGTTGCTCCTGGAACTAACTCAATAGATAAATTCACCTCTCGCTCAGTAGGTATACCTGAAAAGTGGTCCAGGAAATCGTCCCTCAAACCATCAACTACTGGAGGGAAATCCTTTTGACACGTTCTATGGTCACCTAGATATAATCTCACAATCTGGGTTGTCACTCCATGTCACCCATGATGCTTGGATCCAGCCTGTCTTGGCTAGACATCCCATTTTCCTTTGTATAGAAACTCTCTTCCCTTTGGTGATGTGAAACTAACCCTAAACTGATAGCAATCCACAAATGCTCGAAAGGGTACCAACCAGTCTATCCCGAGAATGATATTATAGCACGTCATCTCTAATATATAGGTGTCTCATAGATAGTGACACCCACCAACCTCTAGGGGGAACTCCATTCACTGATGCACACTAGCTGTTCTAATCCCCAACGGTGTGTCTAGCATCATAACATAAGAAGAAGAAGAATCACAGATCCAAAGCTCTCCACAATGGGAACAAATATAAATCTATGTGTAGAACCAGTATCAAAAAGTGTAAAAGAAGAAATAGAAGAAAGAAGAATATTACCTTTGACAATGGAAGGTCCAGGATCCTACTCCTGTCAGGTCTGTTGCACTGCATATGCCTGCCCAGTTCTGCGGCCCTGTGACACAGCCTGGCCACCTTGAGCTGACCCGCCCTGCTATCTTTGAGATCATGTTGTCTAGATACCATGACCATGACCACCACCTCGGCCTTAATGTCTCGACGTATCCCAATTCCCTGACTGATAAGAAGATGTTGGCCCTACTCTCACATGCAGAGTCTTCACCGAACCCCTCTCACTAGCCATTGGTGAAAACGCCCTTCAAAAATGAAGGAGATGACCCAACCTACCTCAAGCTCGGCACTCCACTAGGTCAAGTGGATAATAAGGTTTCTTCAGCCCCTCTATACCACACTATTAGCACATGTCCTGGAAACTTGAAGAAAACCTCTTTCTAGTACTCACATCTTGATAGAAATCCATCTATCTCTTCCTCTTACCAGTATTAATGGTACCAGAAACTAGTTCCAAACCACCTTGTCCTGCACCGCTAGCTTCCCACAGGTTTCTCTTAGTAATTAGTTCCTGGTTGACAATATCATGCACAGTAGGTGACCAGAAACCGTTCACGAGTGCGCAGATTTGATATTGAAGACCATGCTCAATGATTCTATCCCTAAACGTCACTTCACCCACTAGTACAAGTGAAAAACGCTGTAGCTTGGTGAAATGGGAAAAATAATCCATCACTAACAAGGTGCCCTACTGCAGATTCATGAACTCTCGAGTTCTATCTTCCCTCAGAGTATCAAAAAAAAGTCATAGAATACTACTTTAAAATCTTCCCACGTCATGTCTTTGTGATGCTCAGTATGGGTGGTAACATCCCACCATCGCCTGGCAGAATCATGCAGCATGATTGTAGAGTACTTGATCCTCCTCCATGGATGCGTCTCTTGATGCTCGAGGATAGTTTTCATAGAACCTAACCAAGACTCCACAGCCTGTGGCCCACCATCCCCTAAAAATGTTGCCGGATAATGCTTCTGGAATATTCACGTCAACACTTCCATTGATGTGGTAGTCGGCAGTGCTTTTTGGAAGGTCTTCATGAACCGCGTGAAGCCTTCACGGAACTGCGCATTAGTGCCTTTTCCCGGTATAATGGCTGGAATGAATCTGGCTCTATTGAAGGAGCCATTGGATGCCCATGGTCCACCATCTCTGGAGTATACTCGTTCCTGGTCACCTGGAGAACAATGTGTGGTCATCTCTACGGAATAACTCTACAATGTCAAACACATAGCTTAGATTACGATCATCAAGGGCAGAAAATAAGCAGTGTATGAAGGGAATAGAAGGAAGAAAACATTAATGTTTTACAAAAAAAGACTAAAAGGAGTGTATAATAACTACACAACGTGTTCCTTCTAGTCTTTCACATGGGCATGTACTTCTTCCAAACTTGTTGTGTAACACCCCAACTACACAACATGTTTTCCACAGAAATGGCATGAATTGGAATATTATTCCTCTGCCCGAGTCCTTCTACATGGATTTAACAATATAACTCTATTTTGAATGCGACTACATGATGTGTATAAGGTATACATGGAGAGTATTAGATGAATTTCATAGACCCATGTTGTCCGTTATATGGACGGGTACACAACCCACTCTACACGGCGTGTTCTAGATTGACACGTCGTGTACGAATTAGATTCCATCCTACCATGTTGTTGGTGACATGGTCAGCTTCTCGGCTGACACTACACTGCATGTTACACCTGCACATGGTGTGTACCCCTCCCTGTTTCCCCAGCCACATGGCTGAGTCCCCCTGGTCTCCCATAGGTCAAAACTACACGACGTGTCCCTCAGGTTCACGGTGTGTTTATGAAGAGGTAACACCGACCCAAGTTTGATAGTTACATGACTAGATCCCCAACATAAACTACACAAATTGTTCTTCATTGAAACAATATGTATAAACTCAGAATTCTCTACCCTTTTTGTTATTAAGACCGCGTAAATAGGGTCAACACAACATGACGTGCACAATAACTACACGGCACGTGACCCCAAAGATTCACTATCCCATGTTTCTGCCTACTTGACCTATGAAACTGGTAGAATATACACAGTGTGTACATAAGGTAAATGGAATGTACATAAAATGTTTTCATTTCTTCCAGAACAGAATATTACTTGGCATGTAGTCAGAACTACACTGCGTGTATTCTGGGTTTTTCCAGACATTAAGCCTTAGAAACTACTCTGGAGCCCATAAAAACACAAAAACCAACACATAAGTGCCACATTATGATTTGTGAGGTCCCATACTCCCCGCGAATCAAAGCTTGGCATCTGATACAAGTTATAAACAAGGTAAACAGTCCATGATCCACAAACTTCTGGACAATGAGGGCCCATAATCCTCATGAACCAATGTTTGATGTCTATTCTACAAAACCATACATAACGATACCCAATCCAATAGTAGGTATTTTATCAAGGCATCTACCACAACAACATGAATATTTCTCCCAAAACCTCAATTATAACAACATTCAATTTCTAATTCACCTAAAAGGCATGAAAACTATTCTTGGCATGTTATTCTAACAAGTTACGAAATGATGCATGAGATGGAATATCATCATCTCATTGGGAATCAACATAATAGAACACGGTATTAAATTATAAACAACACACCACAAGGGTGTAACACAATGGTGAAAATCAAATCAATTTTAATAATCATAAACAGAAAATCTCAATTTAATTCGAGGCAATCCGGCCTTTACCTATACATAGGGTAGCTACTCATGGGAACAATTAATACAGAATTCCATAGAAATATATTTCTTACCATCATCACCATATAATTAAATAACTCAAAGAAAAGAAAGCCTCTGATACCGCATAGTAACGTCCCAGATCTAGAAGCAACACAATTGGTACCTCGAATCCAGTTGGTCACATGACCTCAAGCGCATTTCCAAAATTTCTGAGGTTGCTGACTAGCAGCAGGGGCCTAGGTATGATAGTGGGGAAACTATGCCCTCATTTTTCAAAGTGTAGCGCATCCAAAATAGATATAAACATAAAAAAATGGAAGCAATAAATAATACACATCTAAAAGGTCTATATTACTGAATAAAGAGCTATCCAACAGTCAAACATACATGATGATGCAATATGTCCTATTTCTATGAAATTAGTCCAAATAGGATGCAATAAAATCAAATACAATATAGTACAAAGTATTAAGTAAAGCAAGAAATCTGAAATAGTGTTGCAGGAACTCAACAACATCGCTATCCTAAGATTGGTCCCATGCTCTCCATTTCCATTGCACCAACCATGTACTTGCATTGGGAATCCTACCCTTATCAATAGCTGTAGAAATAGAATCTGTTTGGGCCAAAGATAAGACCCAAACAGGGTGTGGGAAATAAATCTTAGTAGACAACCGCCAAAGACTCGTGCCCAACTATCAGTGAAAATTTGCAATAGCAGTGTGCAGTAATAAAATGCAGTAAACTAGGCAGTACTCATAAGTAACTATTCTACCAGTTACATTTCCATTTTATTAATTATTTATATATTCCATTCTTCGGCATTAGGAAGGCGGGTAAATCATATTAAATTACCACAGTGAATATAAAAAGTAAATGTTTTTCATAGACAAGCAATCCATACCTTCAGGTAATAAGAATCGTAACCTGTAGGTGACTGCCAACAAGAATAAAAAATATTTCACGCAGGCATATGAGGTGTCGCCCATAGGCATAGAAACTACTGCCCAGAGGAATGATTAAAGTTTCGCTCAGGATAAAAAAACACTACCCTCAGGAAAAGAAAGTAACCAGGCCGATCCCAACACATAATCAAGCAATATATATATATATTTTCTCTCAATAAAACTCAAATCCTGCTAAAATAATGGCATATTCATGGGTATCCTAGTCAAATGGATAAACAAGGGAAACACTCCCATGAGGTGTCCCTAGATTCATGAAACAATCCTAAACAGTAGTTTATACATAAACAAAATATTACCTATGAAATTCTAGGTATTTAATCAGTTAAGGCCTCATCCATACGAAACCCCAATCTTGGGTGCGTAGCACAACAGTACACAAAAATACTCAATAGTTGGGATTAAATATCAGACCACCTACCTCGATAACTATTTACTGATATACATGAACGGCGCCTTCCGAAACATCCAAGAACAATATAGATCTGTGATAAATAAAAATGTGTTCAAACCTAAAAAAATCCCTATAGAAAATAATTGGATTAAAGGGTTCAAGAAGTGCAAACAAATCACCCACACGGTTTCAACGAGACCGACCATGAAGGAATCCGAGTTTTGGTGTGTGATCGGGAGCTCCTTGATGGTTAGTTCATCTCTCCTACGGCCTCCAGGAATTCTAAGCTTACTCTATCGAAATAGGTGGCTACATCCTATTTTAGGCGGAACAAAACAATCTACACGGTTTGTACTCACAAGTAAAAAACCTGTAATTATAATTTTTTTACTATTCCTCTGGTGGCTACCTTTCACCACCACACTATTCATATTTCGACATGTGTAAACGACATGTATTTTGGACTATAGGGCGTGTACTTCCACTCTGCTGGCGGCTACTCCCACTGCCTTACTGTTCACCTGCCGACTGATTACACGACGTGTAAATACCATATACACAGCATGTAATCAGGATTTACACTCTTCATCACCAACATGCCTACACACCCTGTGTACTCATCCCATGTGGCGAAAGTACATGATGTGTGGAAAAGTACATATAATGTACCCACAAATATTGGGAATTTTCCCTATTTTTTTATTTACGAAAAAACAAATAAGGATAAAGGAATAGAAGAAACCCATAACTCAAGAATAAGAACCGGGTTCTTACAAATCTATGGCCTATAAGACGAAATTATTGTAGTTGGGAGGAGATTTGTGTAGGGTTTAGCAGAGCTAAATGGATTTGGTGTTGTGAATTTAAGGGAGGGGAATGTGACCTTTTGAAAAGAGGTGACAGGAACATTTGGAAAAGATGATGATATTAATTTTTAATGAAGTTATTTTCTTTTTATAATACTTAAAAATGAATTTATTTAGAGTATAGGGAATGTATGGGTCGATATATTCAATAGAAATAGGTTTTAGACATGTTTACGTCACCATATTAACCATATCTTTTAGATTTAACTATTATCTAAATAGTTTAACTTTTATCCTGACTTCTGATATTTTTATATTAAATGGTAAATAAAATTAATATATAATGACAAGAAAACATCACATGGTTCATTAATAACATATCAATCATTATATTATTATTTTAGGAAAATCATTGATTTTTAGAAATATTATATCATTTATTAAAATTGTATTTGTTTTAAAAACTCATTTCTGTAAAATTTGACACTATTAAGTATTTGTTTTTTTGATAATGTATCAAAACACAATTAGTACAAAAAAACATTGAATCAACCCTGACATTTCATATTTAACAATAATCTCATGTATGAAATCAAAAATTTCAATTTACATTTATTATGATATTTATAAAATCAATTATTTTAATATTTCATTAATAATATAATTACAACATCATCATTGTGTCTTAACTAAAATTATTTAGTAAATTTTCAAAAATTGTGAGAAAAATACAATTATGTAAGAAATGATTTTATATTTCTAATTAATATTTATAGTTGAATTTATCATTTGTATAACTATATATTAAAAATGGTTTAGTTAATAAAAGTTGAATTTAACACTTTTAACACTTCTTTTAATAAAATATAATAAATGACATAATCTAATACATGAGGATAAAAAAGGATCATGTTTTATTCCTAAAGATTCTTTTGTTGAAATAAACATATCCAATAGAATTATGAAATGGTTTGGGGTAATTATAATATCATTTTTACCTTTAAATACACGATTTACTTTCATCTATGGTAAATAATTTTCAAAAGTTACTTTTCAATAATTTTTTTCATCCCATTGAATAAAAGTTTACTTACTAATGAAAACCCTGTGTATCTGATTTTTGAAATTCAATTCAGAAAACCCGAAAAATTTACTTTTATATAAATTTTCAAATGTGCCTAAAAGGGGGGTAAAAACGTTAAAAAAGATCGATAAAATTTTATACTTCTAATATTATTATAAAATGTCTCCAATGAAATCAATTTGACTAATATATATATTTTGTATCTATTTTTACATAAAAATACATTTTTTATATAAAAACAATTATTTAAATTAAAAACTGGGTTTTTATATACATCATTATGTTTTTCACTATTCCTCAGAAAATTGAATTTTTTCATAAAAATAAAAAAAAAATCACTGAAAGGTTATTTTCATAATAAAAATTAAAAAATTATTTCAAATTTTGACAAATTCAAAACAGTTAAGTTGTATTAAATAAGTTGAAATTAATTTCTTTTGTCAAAACTAGAAAGCTTGTTTTTATGAAGTAAAAACTATCAAAAGATTGATATGTGTTTATGCAAAATTTAAATGTAAAATTACTTCCAATTACCTAAATTATAATAAATGATACAAATATAATCTAATAATACTTTAAAACCACTCAAATGTATAGTTTTACACTATTAAATATTTCCTTTAAAAAATTTATTATTAATTAAAATTTTTCATTTTTCGCTATTCAACAAAATATACAAGTTATCAAGAAATTACCACTAATTTATCCAAAATAAAATTATGTTTCCAGATTATAAAGAATAATTTAATTTCATTATATTGAATATATAAAAGAGTAACATATTGTATTTGAAAAGGGTTTGACATTAAAATGAGGAAAAGAAGCATTTTTCAAAAAATAATTCATTATCTGAAAAAATGAATTTGTCCTTATATTATGTCTAAAAAAAATAAGAATGCTAAAATTATATATGATATATAAAAAATTTAAAATTTGGTTAATACAATTCATAACGACTATTAAAACAACTAGTCTGATATGTCATGAAGCTCTTGAACTCGGTGTTTCATGTAGCAGAAGATATTGAATTACATTAAAGAGATTACATACTCTGAAATCATGGGTTGTTACAGGTTTTGAGTCATGTAGAAAAGAATTGGTGTGTAATTACACAATGTATTTCTTTTAGAATCTCACATTGTTTGGATTTGTAATAATTTCTCCATCCATTGAGATTTGGGAATAAGATCAATTTTAGTGGACCTTATTTATGTAATAGGGTCCTCCCCACATTGATTCATTATTTGGAGGTTTCGTTCCTGGTATCATTGGAGTTCTAAAGACAAATACCAATTCTATTTGAACAAATTAATAGTGGAGAATTTATTTTCAATGGATTGTGCTATTATGTTATGATATACTTCTAAATGAGGCAAATTAGTCAATCGTTTTTCATCTAATCATTCCATCTCATAAAACCATTTTTGAGACTTCTCATCTATAGAAAATGGTCATAGATTGAAACTCCATGTGTAGGAAATTAAATTTCAATTTGAAAAGAAAAATATGTTCCATAAACAAATAAATATGGTGTTTCTTGAGTTGTAGTAAGGTTAGTAGTCTAGTAAGCCCATAGAGCATGAAAAGTTTTATCAGTTTATGATTTCTAATATTTATCCACTATATTTTGGAGTATATTTGATAGGGTATTATTTAAGGCGACATTCATTCCATTGGATGATGCATGAAATCTAGATTAATGGTTCGATTTGATATTGTTCTCTTGATATAGTGTCTTTACCTCAAGAGAACAGAAATTAGTTACATTATTCATAAATATAGTTTTTGGGACACCTGATCCGGATATGATGTTAGTTTTGAAAAAAAACTAAAAATTATTTTGGAGTTGATTTATTTGATTGGTATTTCCATAGCCTATTTGGATAAGAAGTAAGTTGATGAATGAAGTTGGAATGAACATGGAAGGGAAGACGTTTCTTGGTAAAATATGTGCAATCCTACTTCATTGATGTACAGAAGTATCCAAGCATTCGTATTTGATCAGAAAGCCTAGGAATAGACTAGTGAGAACCACATGCTCTTGAATGCACTTCATTCATGAAATCTGTAGTTTCTTCTCCTTAAATACACCTGTAGATTATTCTGTTAAATATTTGTTTATAAAGGATCACCTAGTGATCTAGAATGTAATAAATAGTAAAAATGGCCACCCATCTTCAGATTGGTTCTTGTTCATCTCTAAAAGGTAGAAGTATACCATTTTAATGTATTCCATGATGGGTGTCATCCATTCCGTTGTATGAACATATGGCTCATAAATATGTATAATTTAATTTATTTCATCAATTATAGTTTGAATGAAAGGTAATACCACACGACGATGGGCTATACTGATGATTGTATCATCCCAGTTTGGGTCTTCTAGGGTTGTAGCTGCATTTTCCAATGCATCATCTTGGGCGTTCAGTGATTGTGGTACATAATACAGTATCAGCTCTTAGGGAAATTCAGCCATTAAAATTCTTGCATAATCACACAAAGGGATTCACTTTTCTTATCTGGTAGGATAATCCCCATTGATTTTTTTTATTACAGACTTTGAGTCACCTTTTGCATTCAAGTGATTCACTTGTACCTGAAGTGCATATTTGAAGTCTACAATGATAGCATGATATTATGCCTCATTGTTGGTACCACATTCTGAAAACTAGATGGAAGAAGGAAACACTCCCTTTTTGGGGGGATATACGTATAATTCCAAAACCATATTTTTTTAGTTTATGTTTTTCTATTCCCTTTCCTATTGGACTTCTAGATGAACCATCAAAATACATTTCCAATGTTTTGGAAATATCCTGAATATAGAATAACTATTAATCAGGAGGTTCAATATTCAATGATTTATCTTATGCAAGTGGATGTTCAGAAATTAAATCCACCAAATAATGTCCTTTTCAATCCTTTTGAGGCACAAAATCGATATAAAATTGTTTCAAAAATTACTTCCCACTATTCCAAACACGCTGTATGAATAGGATGACTAAGGATTAATTTTATTGGATTATTGGGAGACAACAATTGTACCTCAGGATCTATATGGTAATTTCTCAATACCTGAACTGCAAAAATTATATAAAGGCATCACTTCTCGATATTTTTATATCCATTCCATGTGTCATGAATAGTTCAACTTAGATAGTAAAGACTATTTTCATTTCCAACATCATTTTTTGGCCAAGGAAGGCACCCAATGATTGCTCTAAAGATTTAACATATAGAATAAGAGGTCTTCCTTCAAAAAATGGAATTATTACTTGTGGACTCATGAGATATATTTTTAGGTTATCAAATACATCTTGGATGTCTTCAGTTCATTGATAGGGGACTCCATTCTTCATCAATCTAGTGAAGGGAAAAACGTTTCCCTCAAAAAAATGCAGTGATGTGATGAATAAAGGCCATGTTTCCTTATAGTCCTCTAAATTCATTCAAATTTCAAGGACCTGACATACCAAGGATATCCATTTTTTACTCATGATCAGTTTTGATGCCACGATGGATAACATAAAAGCAAATGAATCTTTTTGAAGTTACCCCAATAGATATTTTCAAGAGGTTATTCTTCAAACTATGTTGACGATGTTTAATGAATAGGTTCTCTAGATCATTCAACAGTTCAGAACATTTTCTATATTTAAGCAAAAAATAATCCACATAACATTAGATAAATTTTTCTAAGAAGGGTTTGATGATAAGGTTCATGGCATGTTGATGCTTTACACCAACATTCAATAAGCTAAAGGGAATTACCCAATATCAAAACACACCTTAAGGGGATCTGTTGGCCGTTGACACTTCATCTTCTAGGGACATGAAGAATTAATTATACTCATAGTAGCTATCATTGATAGAAAAAGCTTCATAGCCAGCTTTTTCATCAATTCAAAGCTATGTGATCAGAATTGGAAAGTCATATATGGTGAAATGCCGGTTAAGGTCACTAAAATCATTGAAAACTCTGATTTTACAATTCTTCATTTTCACAGGTAAAATGTTTTCACTAGTCATTTGGGATATTTAAAATCCATGATAAATTTATCCCTTATAAACTTATCGACATCAACTTCAATTTTAGAGGCATGAGTCGGGTGTTTTTCTTACCGCCTTCTTAAATCCTCGATGATCTTATGGAAAACCCACATGACAGGTGGCTACATCGAGATTAAACCAGGAATTTGTTATTAGTTCCAAGAATATATATCTGGTTTTTGCTTTATAAATATTGTATTACTCTTTTTCTCTTCATGGGTCATGGCTCCACAAATTAAAGTGGGGTTTGGATCTTCTTCTATTCCCAGATTTATTTCTCTTAGCTCATCCACAGTGGTAGAGATTCCTTCCTCAAATGATGGAGGATAATCCATGAGATCTTCCTCATCTTCTTCATTATGATTCATTTCTTCTTCTTCAACATGCACAATATATGATGAAGAAAAACATTCAGATCTAGGGAAGGAGTATGTATTTGGACATCCTGAAGAAGAGGCCAACATTTCTTACACATCTAATGATGAAGTCTCTCTCTGGAGAATTGAATAGGATATAATGAGTTTGGAATCAACATCCTTGTATTAATCAAATATTTGTACAAATTCTTCTATTCTGATTTATTAAGTAGACATTATCTGATATTCATTAGAGGAAAACAAGACATCAATATTTATGATTTCACCACTTATGGGTTTTTCAATAATTTATCCCATGCTATTAGGCACGATTGCTGTAATTTATATTATGGAATTCACCATATGAGTGATCAGATTTGAGTTTATCCAATAAATTTGATTAATGGGAATCATAAAATCTATAATCAAATGTTTGAATGGATTCGATGGGATCTTTTCTAGGACATTCATATCATTGATTCTGGTTAACTCCTTTGTCATAGACCACATTCACATTGTGTGATAAAATACTACCTCAATGTATTGATATTCACATGTTTGGAAAAAAGCCTTGTCACTATATAATGTTCCAATTTGACATTTGAAACAGTACTTGAGACATTGGTGTTTTGACGAAGGTATGTTTGTATGTTGATGTAGCCAATGCATTCCATATATAATGTTTAAGGTTGTGTCCTGACAAACAACAGTAAATTATGAATTAGACACAAGATATCTGAATAGAGTTCTTAGTGTAATTTCACTTAGATGTTCTTTCCCATTAATATCATAACCTTGCAACATTAAATTGGAAGGATATTAAACAAACTAAGTGGGTCCCAATCGATGATGTCTATGAATACGAATGAGTTTGACTCATGCGCCATAATTAATGAATGCTCATCATATGTCTATGTCATTGAACCTTCCCAATAGTTATAAAGACCTGATATGTCGATTTACACCATCATCTTCATCTTTATCCATAAATGATATAACTATATGGATATTGGTTTTTATTTCCTTGAATCGTGTGTTCTAGTTTTAATAATCACTATTTCTATAAGGTTTCCGTTGGATTTATTCATGGAATCAGAAATATACAATAGTTCAATATCCAAAGGGTACCTGCTTTACAAAGGTAGTCATTCGTTATGTTTGATCTTTACGATAATTAAGAATGTGTATTGGTCAAGAGGATTGGAGGTCAGACTCATCACCCCCTTTTGGGGGAATTATTGTCTACTCCGGGACACTCTTTGTGAATTTAATTTATTTTCATGAATCCTTATAAATTCTCCAAGTATATCATACGTATCACTAATAATTTACAATCACTAATTAACATGTGTAAAATTTAGAATCATCAGTATGCATTCAATGTTCTTCATTTAATGGAAGTATTCGAATGTATTCAAGGATTTCAATCAATGGTATCCACTAATATACTGCTTAGAGATTTCTTTAATCATTGTTGTAATGATAATGATTTTTAATCCACTATGTGGGGCACTCTACAATTTTTATTTTCATCTTTGGAGATGAAGGTTTGGTTGGATTTTGGGATCATTCCCATATAATATGCTACCTATGTATCATTGTGAAAGGAATCAGGACCCTCATTGTTCAGTGCCTCTGAATGGGACACATCATTCTTTTTAAGGACATTTGATAAGGGCTTCAAAGAGGAAGATGCTTAGTCAAAACATAGTGTGTGACTTATGCTGAAGCAACCCAAGGAACATAGAAGGGATATGGGTTTCTAAGTAGGATTATACCATATTTGGAATATGGGGCAATGAGAACAAGGTAGATTTGTAGTGTTGGGTTTGAACCTCAATGATGCATCCTACGTCTCCCATATAGATGGGAAACAGATATTGCATAGTTCGATAAGTATCATAGGAGATTATGGTCCTTTCAGAGATATTTGTTTGGGATTAATTCTTGAAAAGGATGCTTTGATGAATTTGGGGTTTAATTTGGGGCTTACTCCGAAGGTGGATGTCCAAATTAGGGGATTTATGTTTTTATTCTTGAAGAGAAAATCTAGTGAGTTTGTGCCTTGTGAAGGCTTCATATTTATACTAGTTATGGTGGGAATCAACGGTCTCGTAGTTCCTTATGTATCATAGGAGAGTATGATCTGTTGAGTGAAATATGTTTGGGATTACTTCGTGAAAATAATTCCTTGATTAGTTGGGGGTGGGTTAATTTGGGGCTTATTCATAAGTAGGATGCCCCAATTAGGGGAATTGTGGTTATATTCTTGAAGTGGACTTCTAGAGAGCTCTGGCCTTTAGAAGGATTTCTACATATCCCAGTTATGGAGGGAATCAGAGTTCTAATAGATCCTTAATTCTCATAGGGGAGTATGGTCATTTGAGAGAAATTAGTTTGGGATTACATCTTGAAAAGGATTCCTTGATTAAATTGGGGTTTAATTTGAGGCTTATGACTATGAAGGATGACCAAATTAAGGGAATTATTGTTGGATTCATGAATATGACATCCAGTGAGCTCGGACCATGAGAAGGCTTCCAATGTATCAAGGTTATGGTGGGAATCATAGTTCTCAAAGTTCATTCCAATTAGTGTTTGTGAACATGTTGTATCCATCAAGTAACTCTAAGACCATGTGTGTTATGCTCGGTGTGAGAAAGAAGAGTATGTGAAAGATTAAACAATGATGCTTTACACTTTTCCTCCTCTGTTGATGGAAGAGGGCATGCTGACCATAGAAGAGGGTGAGGTGATGAGGCTTCCCTTTGTTCTATTTACATTGATCACGGGTCCACTGTAAGGATAATGTGATGAAGGTGAAGGGATTATACCAAGATGTATTCCCTTAAATTTATCTTGGTTTGGGATCGATAATTCGCCTATGATTTTTTGGAAAAGTATGTGTGAACTATACCTTCCCCTACTAGAGACCTTAGTTTTTAGGTAATCTCTTTGAGAAGGGATAGGTTAGGACCCAAACTTCCCCCAAACTTTGAACTTCCGAACACTATTCCTAGGGGAACAGTCCAAGTGACTGTGGAAATAAAAACCCATAGATTCTATATGAATCCTATCCCTATTGTGAAACTAATGTGTGAACCCTATGAATATAGAATTACCAACCCAAATAGGAGACACGCTGATGTGCCTTTCCAAATGGTTTGATAAGTCATGTGGTTTGGGTTGAGGTCACAACTGAATCCCTTTCATACAAGGGATCCAATGAAGAATAATCCTTGCAATGAATGGATTTGAGGAAGGCTTGATGGCTTTGAAAACTGAAAGAATAAATAAATTAACTAAATCAATTATGGGATCCCAAGTAGAGAAGGGTGTGCATGTATGGGAATGCAAGTACACTTGGGTGACCTAATATTCACATAAGTGATGAACAACCTATATGAAAATACATGGGAGAGACTTTGCTCAATCCTTCATGAGTATTCACAAGTGATCAATGAAGTTGAGCACTCAATTTCATGTGAGAGGAATGGGCGACACACATGTTTTTCTGACATGGGGATGTTGGGAACTTTAGGGGCACAAGTGTTTTGGTTTTCACACAATATAATGACTTATGTCCATTGATCCTCCATTAAATCCTCTTCTCAAGGTGTTTCTGAACAACGTTGAATGTTTTGGAAGACTGGGGATTACTACCAGGGAGACGAGAGAAACAATTGGGCTTTATGGAAATTCATCTGTAGAAATGAGGGACCTAAGGGCCAATTTATAGGAAAAAAGTTACCATGGGTGAAATGAGGTTTGGAGCATATGTGACTTGTGCACCAAATTGGGGCTCCCAAGTAGACTTCGCGACATATGGGGGTGCGCAAGTAGGTTGCACACCGCCGGTGCCTTGGCTTGACTAAGGCGATTCAAAATTCATGTCTTCTAAAATAATGGTTTACACCATTTAATTTCCAATTTTCTTTCTATGGTAATTCCATTTGTCATTTTTAGACTCTTTGATGGAATGGAGTGTCACGAAAAGACCCCCCCCCCTCAGAATTTGATCTGAATTGATATCATGATCCTATACTGAGATAAAGAAATAAATTAGAAGGACAAGGGCACTAGGGAGGGCATGTATTGGCACTCAAGTAGACTTGGGCATGCCAGTTTTCAAGGCATAAGATTTCTGGTGAACAAGGTGACATTCGTCGATTAAATATAATGGCATCACTTCTGCGAAAAAGTATCTCATCTTCCAAATTCTTAGCACTCGGCTTGTATGACTTCTTCTATTCAAATACTTCTATTTCACTGCGTTTCTTATATACATTTTTTAGTTGGGTGCTATATTTGAGGTGCCATACCCGCGTAGTGAATTATACTTGCACGCGAAGATAATTCTCGCATGCCTTACTGACTTTTCCATTTTTCTATAAAACCCCAAAAATGAACTTACTTTTAAAAGATGATCTCTATATTTTTTGTAGGTTCAATGGCTCCCAAAAGAATTGGAAATTTTGATGAGCTCACTCGCAATAGGATTTGTGAAATGATGATTGTTATTGGTCTTGATTACTTTTATGTTTTTTGAAACACCCCTTCCATACATAGATAAATATTTGAAGAAGTATCATTTCAAGGCATTTACAAGATGCTAATATTCCAGATCCAAAGAACTATGTCCCACATTTTTGGTTTCAGGATTACACCAACTTCTCATCTGACAATGTTTCTCTTGTGGGGTAATTTTTTTGTGTAGGGATAGTAGAGAAAGATTATATTATTCATCATAGCCCATGTGCACTAGATTTGAAGGAAAACATACTCGAGCTGTAGCAACACTGATATTCATCCATCTTTTGAGATTCTTAGATAGATTAGTCCAAGGGTTGGACGAAAAGATGGGATTTCTGTCCTGGAGGAGGTGTCAAACCCGCATGGATGTGGGCATACTGGGTGCGAAAGACGTGCAGAATTTATATATGATTTTAGAGTTTTCGGGATTTATGATGTTGTCTTGGTTGGGGAAACCAATTTTTATAGGAATGGGGATTTCATGCCATAGTTATTAATTCAATGGAGTCTAGATACTAATTCCATCCATTTAACACATGGAGAGGTATGTGTCAGCATGTGGGATGTTTATAAGATTTAAGGAGCTCCAATCCTTGTAGACATGTATGATTTGATTATTCATCACATGGTGTCATGGAGTGTCCTGGAGAATACACCATTTTTGGTTCATGAGTTGATGAAAATATTTACCAAACTCAAGAATTCAATCACTGAGAAAACTCTCACCATGAGGTATATTCATTTGGAGTAATGGATGGAAGTATATTTGATAATGTATAAGGAAAGGGGGCATAATTACACCCGTACAACTAGTTTTCCAATGGAAAAGAAGAGAGTAACTTCTGACAACTTTTGGAAAATATTGGAGAAGGGAGAATTTGATGAATGTGGATATGTTATCAATCCAAAAATTCCTGCAAAGACATGTCTGGGTGCTTTCTTATCCATGTGGCCCAGTTTTTATTTTTTACCAGATCGATCCTCCAAAGGATGCATGAGGTTGAGAACCACTGTTATTGCAGCTATGTTAGCAGAGAAAAAGATGGTAGGACTAGATACACCAGTTTTGGCCAATATTTATATGAGTTTTCTCTAAATTTACCAAGGGAAATATTCTTTTATAATAGTGGGACCATTACTAATGTTTTGTGGATAGACTGCTACTCATTTTAGATCCTATGTTGAACAAAGTGGAGTAGGAGTTTTTAGAAGTTCCTTCTGACCGTCTATTTAGGGATTTTCTGTTAATTCACCCTTGACATTGAATGATTATGACATCAAGGTTAGATTGATCATTCTTAAGGAATTCAATTTCTTTCATTATGGGAATCCACCTATAGGGAGATTTGTTGATGATGGTACTGACAGTTTGGAACTGAGGGAAAATATGTGAGCTTGTAGAGACGACATGTTGGGCATCATAATAGATGGAGAAATCATATGTGAGGCATATGCTCCATATAGATTTCTACATCAATTAGAAAGTCTATAGTAGAATATTGTATCACGTCCCATGCCTGTCAGATTAGAGCGAAACCCAATGGTTTCCCGACAACTATGGTTGGTGACATCTACATAGATGTCTCGGGAAGTATTTAATTTACTCATTGCTAATGCAGTATAAAAATATAACATATGGTATTCTAAAAACATGTTTATATCTTACCTTGAAGGGATATTAAATCAAGCCATCCTTCCAGTGGGGATAAAAAGATTTAGCATGAAGGAACCCCATCACTTGGAATATAATTCTTCATCATCAAGGGACAATTTTAATAAATCATATAGTGGAGGTGACGATGATCCAAATTCACAAATAAGGTCATCGCTATATATAATCATCCTACTAGAATAAAAATATCCACTCTAATAATCCATACTGATGTTGTATCATGACGATCTGGTCGCCAACATTATAAAGTGTGGCGAGTTTAATTTTATAATACTTCATCTATGACTGTAGGTGAAGGGAAGAAGCTCAAGTCCAATGTTGTAGGATCCTACTCAAAACCCTCGGACATACATTCTGAATATATATGACCAGAGGATGTTCGAACATGGAAGAGTCTGTACTATGATGCAGAGACCTTATGGATGGATATGTTCGACAGACTCCATATTCCAGGATTAGTGTATTTTTATCATTATTAGAACATTCCTTTTAAAGATAATCCAAATGAGGTATGGAAGTAAATTTGAGAGTTGGAAATGCTCATACATGAAATTTATGACTCAATTCATACCAAAAAACAGGTGATAGAAATGTTAGACCGTGGTACCAATGAAGGGATTATTCCTTGATTAGATGAAGAGATTTGTGACGTTGTAAATCCTGAGGATGTAATTTCCCTTTTTACATATTCTTCAATTTTGAAAATTGAATTAAATCAAATATTTGTTACATAGGTGAAATATTGTTTTAAAAATGATTGGGTAAGGGAATCACCACTGATGTTCATTGACCACAATAAAGTCCTGGAGGCACTGCTCTTGGAGATACCAGATCAACCCGTGATTCAAGAGAAATATCTCCAGGCGAACAGGCCATAGAGGAGGAAATAGAATGAGTATTGAGATATCGAATACCTGTCTTTATAGATGACGATGCAATCACTCCAAAAAATATAAAAAATCAAAATAATTGAATATTGTAGAACATGGTTATGTGATTTTATAGTGGTGGTATGTCTCCCTGATAATCAAAAATTTTAGTCATTATTCATGAAAACATGTTTAAACTTTTTACAATTAAAGGGGCCTCTTTAATTTCTTCTTTAAAAGAAAACACTAATAATATACAAGGAGTCATAGATGGTGCTACTGAGAAAACACAAATTCCTACAAACCCAGTGGTTCTAGAAGAGGCACTGAATCCAAGGGAACCAACTTCTTCTCCCAATGCGGCTTTGATTCCTGCTATCAGAGGAGAGGAAGATTCTTGTAAATTAATAATATTTCAAAAACCAACAAATGCAATAATAGGTGACATCCATTATGTGATACTTTTTTTGTTTATCACAAGCACCCGATCATCTGGTAACAACTAACGATGAACCCAAAATTGTTGTAGAAGAAGATACTCTAGGTCACATGTTGCCAAAGGAAGGTTGTGAAGTAAACATTCCATGTTTTCCCATGGGTGAGACTATCCTGGGATCTATGATATAATTGGACTAAATTATGATCCTTGGAATTTATTTTGAATAACAACTAGAAAATGTTAAAATATAAAATTTTTTAAAAGAAATTTGTGTTCCTTATTTAGAATCAACTAGACATGAGTTTTCATTAATCATCCTATTAATATTCTTATGATTAACCGGCTAACCATGTTTAATTTGAAATCATTAGTTCAATGTAATTTATAATCTTCTTCCATTGTACTAGAAGGAAGTGTTGATATTAACATCAACTCCACCATTGAGGAGACATTATATCAAGTGAATCTTTAGATAACTGGTCTTCCTGAGATTCACTCTGAATGCCCTGATCATGTTAAAGATAACAGTCCTCAACTAGAGACATCAAAAAAATTGTAGAAACTGAAAACATAGGGGAGGATTCTTGTCATGCTACTAATATACTGCTACGTAATAGATAATGATATATTTATCTCATTAACTTTGTTATCTTCGGAATATAACCATAATTATAGATTTACCATATATTCCAAGCAACTTTAATGGCTAGGTCTATAGGTGAAGCCTCTACATTATCCCAAAAAACATTGGACGATGGAGAAACCATTGATCAATAAGGAACAGAGCATGTAACTTATTTATGTTCATTAATCCTAGAATATACCCCTCATTATAATAGTGATTCTAAATCAGACCCAAAACAATACAAGGATCTTCGTCTTTCTCATCACAATGAAAGGAAAAATATCAAGAAGATAATATCTGAGATGCCCCATGGGGATCTGACTTCAAGAATTCCACAACATTCTTCACATTTTATCATGCTAGGATTTAGAGGTACAATAAAATTCATATTGAGGAGAAAGAGATTATCCGAAGGAATGAGAAAGAGGAAATGATTCATCAAAACATGATAAAAGCCAAACCATCAATCAATATTGACGAGCTTCAAGCAGTACTATCCCAAGATGAGGATAATCATAATTAAATGTTTAAGGGATTGACATAGAAAATTAATGAAAAGTATTTTCAGAAACATCACCTTCAACAAGAGATAGATATCATTATTGGGGAGCCTGACCAGCTACATATATCATTAGGAGTAGTCCATAAGGAAGGTGCAAAATCCATCGTTTATGCAAGATAAGCACTTCATCATGCTGATGAGAGTGAAGCTGGTCAAATAGAATACTCCAACAAGCAGTTTATGGGTCTCAAAAAGCTGTTAAACAAATGAGGAATTAAGAATAATGACTTTTTTAATTTTTAGGGAGAGATTACAATTTTTGGATGATCATGTGTAAAAAATTTCATAAAGGAGAAGTATTTTTTCATTAATCTTTTATGTTTTCACTCTCGTTAATTGATTTTGTTTTACCCAGGCCATTGGGCCTAGAAATCATAGTATTGTTTTTCCCTTGGTATATATGGACAACCCCACAATATTTATATTTCATGACAATGTATTGCTCTATATTTCCAAACCCAAACAAAATGCATGTTTATTGAGAAGGGACTCGACATTTGTCAGAGTTCCCTTTGCGAGATCTCAATCTAATGAGTACAAAGACTTTTTTGGATGCTTAGAGTCATGAATTTTGGACTATAATGGGATAATATTTAGTGTCGAATATATTTGACCATAAAAATTGATTTACATTCCAAACTAAACACTTTGCCTAAGAATTGATTTAATATTTTTTAAATAATTCCAAGGGGAATCTTGAGCCAATATTTTTATGGTCACCAAATTTATAACATTTATCAACATAATGTCGGTATTTTCTAGGAATGATGTTCCCATTATTTTACAAACCCGTTATGGTGGTATTTTTAAGTAGGACCAACTGTGAATATACGGCATAGCAAAATAGTGGCATCTTTTGACTAACATGCTTGTTATGTGGGATAATATTACAAGGCCACCTAAGGGAACGTGCGGTATAGTCATGAAAAATAGTTCATTGATGTTTATCATTTGTCTAATAATAGATTGGGGAAAATAAGATTTGGGTGACTCAAGACCGTGGTAGGTAGTTTTTCCAAGGAAAGTAATTTTAAGAATGGAAATGGAAATTTTATACAAACATTAGTCATTAATAGAAAAACCATATCCATAAAAAAATTCTATATGAGTAATGGTTATAAATTATTAGAAAGGTAAATTTATGATATCATATTTTGAAGTTTTATGTCATGAAGTGAGGATATTGGAACTATGGAGTTTTAAATATTGTAGTGAGGAAGCCGGGTGGTTTAAATTTGTGGACATTAGCTCTGACCAAAGGTATGATAAAACTATCCCAGTTTTTTGATTAATTTTTTTGGAAACATACAGTCATATCTCGGTAAGGAAGGGAAAATTTAAACTGTGATTTGGAAATTTCTGGAACTAAGGAATGATATGGGAAAGAGTTCTAAAATAATTAGAAGAATTCGTTTCCATGAACCATGTTACCATTACTTGACAAACCCTTTATAGAGGTTGTATTATGCAGGGCCAACTGGGGAATATGCTGCATAGCCCAATATTGGAATCTTTTGACTGATATGCCTGTTATGTTTGCAACTTATATAAGGCCACCTTAGGGAACATGCAACGTAGTTAGGAAAAACAACTTTAGAAGTTTGTTGTTATATTGATAAAAGTCAAAGAATGTTTATGGAGATTCATATTTTTGAAATCATAGAGTTTGGATTATGGAGAATGGTACATGAATATGGAATGGGTATTTCCAAACAAGATGTCTGAAGAATCATAGGAATAAGAATTCTACGAATGTCTGACCCAAACGTAAGAGATATGGTGTCTATAGTTTTAGGTCATACGACTAGAACAAGAAATGGAAACAATATATAATATGTGGCAAAGTGATTTCAAGGTTATTTCATATTTCATAAATCACATAGTGAGGGAAATGTGTAAACCATGTTCTTGATGATTTTTCGGATTGTGAGAAAGGTCATGGGATAAGTATACTTGAATGATTGTTTTAAAATATAGAGTATTGAATATTGTCAACAAATAATAAAGGGGACAAAGAAACTATAACAAAGAACATAGTTGCGATTATTTGAAAAACTTATTATGGGAGCTATATTATGTTGATCCAACTAAGTCATAGGCTGCATATCCATATAGTGGCATATATTGAATGACATGCATGTTTTGTGGGAAACTTATGCAAGGCCTCAAAAGGGCATGTGCTGCATAGTCAGGAAAAAGTGCTCTCAGATATTAGAAATGTTGTTAATAGAAACCATAAGAATGATTATATAGAAGTGAAAATAATAAAGATCAAGAGTATTAAATATGGCAAGGGTTTATGATCAATGAATAATAGAAATATTTGAACCATTATTGGACACGAGATTGACATACTTTATATAGATCTGAATCATGTGTAAAATGGAGACTGTCTTTGTTTCCTCTGAATTAATATTATGATGTGCAGTTTTAAGTCATGATGTGAGGACATTATCACCCCCATAATGAATTGAAACACTATACTATTATAAATTATCATTTTACCCAATTCCTAATCTCACTTTAGCTATGCTCAGTATGAGAAACAAGGAGTACTAAGGGGTTTTTCAATAATACAATGGTGACATAGATGAATAATGGGGGTGTCATATTTCGATATAGTTAACATCAAGATGTAAGGAAGACAATGAGTTATAGTAAAAATTAAGACATATTGGAACTAGATTAAGAGATAAAACCCAAGTGTCATTATATGTCTTGCTGGTGAAAGAATCAAGTCATACATTATTTTTTAAAACATTTACTATGCAGATTTGATTCTTATACAAGGAATAACTATTTTTTTGTCTGGAAAACCCAAATTATGGGAGGCTACGTCATGATTAAGACATGGAATTTCTGTATAATTCCATGAAAATATATCTCAGTGTTTCTTAAGAAAAGATTTATAAACCTCTATCTCTTCATAGCTCTTGGACGCACTCATTAGAGTGGGATGTGGATCGTCTTTAGTACCAAAATTTATTTCTCAGAGCTCATCACCAATGGTAGAGACACCTTCTTCTAAGTATGGAGAAGCATCCCCAAGATCTTACTCTTCATCTTCATTATGTGTCACATTTAAATTTCCATTTTCATAGTAGATGATGAAGCAAAAATCACAGATTTTGAGGGGAAAAAAACATTTGAACATCCTGGAGAAGAGGCCACCGTATCTGACGCTACTAATGTCTAAGGGGTTTCATGTGGTAATAAAGAGGGAGTGATGGATTGAGAATCAAAAACATTGTATTCATATGGAATGTCTATAATTTATTCTAATATGATTGATAATGTAGAGGCATGTTGTAGTTCGTCATATGAAATGAAGAAATCTTCATCCAGGCTTCCATCATTTCTTGGTGGATCACAAATTCCCCCCCCCATGTTTTCAGGCTTAGTTCCACAGTTGACATTATGGAAATTAAAGGAAAATTTTTTGGATTTAGTTTTACCCTTTCAGTTTGATTGATGGGTAACACATAATCCATACTCTAATATGTTAATGGATTTTCTAGGATCTTTTCCAGTTCATTTGGATAATTAACTCTAGTTATCTCCTTTTTCATGGGATTCATTCCATTTCTGTGATAAAACTACTCCTCAATATATTGAGATTCACATGTTTTGAATGGAGCCTTTTCACCATACAATGTCCTAATTTATCCATTGAATCAATACTTCATATATTGGTGGTATGACGAAGGTATAACTGCATGTTGGTGTAGAAAAGGCCTTCCATGAAAAATGTTGAAAGATGTGTCATAACAAACAACCATGACATCTAAATTAGACAGAAGATCTCCATACTGAGTTCTGAGTGTAATATAGACCAGGGATTCTTGTTCGTCCATGTTATATCCTTTAAAAATTAATGTGGAAGGAGGTAAATCATTTTCAGTCAAACCTAATTGATGATGTGTACGAATGGGAATGAGGTTGACCCCTGAGCCATTATTAATAAAGGATCGTCATATTTTTACATCATTGAACATTCCAGACAAATACAAAGGTCTAATATGACCATGCACCACATGGTTTTCATCTTCATCTATAAATTATATGACTACATGACATTCAGAAGGATAATTCTCTATACGACAATCCTCATCAACAACATCTTTGGTTTCAAACTATTGAGGACATGACAAAGCCACAATGAGTTCCTCTCGAAGATCTTTTGACAGATAAAAAGCATCCAGAATTGATAACATGGATGGTACATGGTTCAATTGTTTCAAGACATCATTATTTTGTTCCAAAGGTCTATGTTTCCCACTATTGGGATGTGGTTTTGCAGGTGCTTTGGAAGTTGATGATTCTAATGTAGACATACTCTGTGTTGGAGAAGAAGCTGGAAATTGTTCTTGCTTTGGTAAATTATATTGACTAGGTCTATTCATTTGGTGAGAGGAAAATGGTGTGGCTTCTAGTCGGTCTTCCAAAATTACTTTGTCAAAACCGAACCTATCTTTGATGGAAGAAATTTTTTTTTCCTATTGTGCCAGCTAATAGGATCTTCCAAGATTTTCAGTCGTAAATATGGTTCGAGCATGAGTAAAGATAAAAAGGTGGTTTATAGAATTCCCATGTCTTCCCCCTATCCTTAGACTTGGCCACATCCTCTTGTTCCTCAAATAGGTACAAGGAATTCGGGATCATTATAATCATAATCACCATTGGCGTAATGATATATTAAATGGATAAAATTAATTCAACCAAAGATCAAATCTTTATCTGACAATGATTATTCATGACAGGTCAATTCATGTTGTGCAAGTTGGCAGGACAGTGCCGGCGATTTTGAAACAGATGGCATAAAATTTGATAGGGTGAAGGACTACATTGGACTTAACACAAGAAAGCCTTCTTCTAACTCCTCTTTGTCTTTATAATCAGTTATCTTTATTGAAGAATGTCCTTTTGATGATGGTGTATTTTCTGTGGCAGGGGAGGAAGAAGACACAATTTGTTGTTCCAACCATGTTCATAAAATGGGATGATTCTAGATTATCTCTTTCTTGATCATCCAGTCATCATATTTCTACACTTTTATACTTTTGACATATTTTCATTCGCCCTCTACCTCTAGATCGGTAGTAGTACCACATGCAACTTCAGTTGATGAACTTTTTAGTTTTAAATATCTAGAGTCTACCATCTTTTTCATAAGGACATTGAAAAAAAATCACTCATGAATGGGGTCTCCCAACATCTTGTAAAAGGTATATTAATTTATAAGATCTTCATCTCATTCTTTACATGGTTTCCTCAGCCTTGGCCACTGAACCCAACTTTTTTCTAAGGTTGAGATGAAGTAACCATGAACATGTTCATTCCTGAAAGAATAATCATTAATCATTAATTCATAAAATTGTTTTCATCTTTGATCTCATTGATCATCTTGACGAGACTGTCATTGCTGCTGATGTTTAGGAGTCAGAGCCCTTTGGTTTAATGAGGGTCTTGAAGTAGAAGCAGGTACAGTTTCTTGCTTCAGTGTAATAGTAATAGCTTGTACTTTTCATATCATCCTCCCAAAACCTGATGGATTTACACATGTTTTAGCCTTATTTTATATAATAGAGTCTTCTATCTGTTGAGAAATCTAAGTAAGGTCTCGAAATCCTCTTGTGTATTTCACAGGGATCAATGGTGTGATTAAATCATCACGAAAATTTGTTACAACAATTTGTAACAACTCTTTTTGAGGGAGTCCTAGAATTAAAGAATATTTTAATCTTTTCCATCGTGTAATGAAATATGAAACTCTATCATTATACCACTTATTAGAATTCGGGATGATAAAAAACTTCTTTCTTTGGTAGCATTGAGCTAAATTGAATAAGGAATTTCTAATGGAGATCTTCCTATCAAGTAATTGATCGAGATGGTAAAACTGTATTCCAGATAGAACATAGTCATTGTAATGACTGAAAAAACACCTAATCTTGGGTGCTACATGTTGTTGAGATGTTCCCATAATGGGATCACAATGAGAGAAAAAATTTGATAATTGTTGTTCTGGATCTCCCTATCCATTAACAATTGGGAATGTGGTATTTAAAAATTTTGGTTGGGGAGGAATTGCATCCACCAATTCAGGGTAAGCTCTCTTTTCCTGCTAAACTTGTCTACATCGTTCCTCTATAGCTTCCAATCAATTATTCAAATCCTAAATTATGATCATAAGAATTTGGGAAACATTCAGATGAACTGTAACATATGTAGTTATAGAAACTAGAGCTTGATATGTTCAAATGAACAGTAAAACCACTGATGGTGGTGCTGATATCTACCTTGGATAACCCACGGGAATAGGCCTATCAGGATGTATATAGTCCTACCTTTATTGTGATCCCACCTGTGTGAAATAATTATCCGCATATGTATTTACTACATATCCACTTTGCAGAGGTTCTCATACAAGATCTACAAGTTGATGACTTCCATGGAGAGTACGTATAGAAAAAAATGATGTTTGAAGAAACTGAGTAATGAGTCTTTTCAACTCATTAATTTCATTTTCTTGCTGGGAAAATCAATGTTCAATTGAAATTGATAGATGTTATCTAGTGGAAACGTGATATGCAATATGACTTTTTCCATTACCATTGTTAGATGCCTTTTAGAGAGGGGGAGTCGATTATTTGAAGGCATACCTCGATTCGATGTATGCCTTTGATTTAGGGTACAATCACCATCTTCATTTTCCTCACTGTGTGACATATTATGGACAATAAGATCATCTTCTGATTCCCTTGAACTAGACATATTTTCTTGAGGAGCTTCTATAGTGTTTTTAAAGACATTTACTCAATCATAATTCTTCCATGTAATTATGTCAGTGTTTATTCTAGATCATATTCATTTGTTTCATTCATGATACATTGTTCTCCTATATGTATAATTCCACTGAAATATTTTGTGAACATTAAATTTAAGGGCATCATTGGTTATTTTAGCTATACACCTTCCTTGTGGATTCATACATAACTGAGAGAAAAATGACTTCCCTTGAGGAGGGGATTCCAGATGTGAAAAATCCCCCAACTGACCAGGATGGGGCTATTTCTGTTCTTCTTCTTCAAATCATTCAACATTGATTAATTAATTTGAGGGTTTAATTAAATGATCCCCCATCCTAGAAAGCTTTTGTGATTCTTGAAGTGTTATGGCTGAAATTCTTGGAACTGCTCTTCTGATTTTGGGGATCTTGGTTCGGACATTAGCTATGTGCATCATCCAAAAATCAATTTACTCCTCTGTTTTAGAATATCACTTTGTTATTTCATAAATTTTCATTCTCCGGTTCTTGACATCCTCTAAACGGGATGCATGCTCAAGAATTTCCGATCTTGATTTAAAAGAAACTCAAAATATTCTTTCCATTAAGCATGATTATGATTAGAACTGGTTGAGGCCTGTTTTTTAGAATAAATTTTATTACATACAAAACCTGTTGATTATTACTGAACATGGGAAATAACATAGCATGAGACCACTTTTGGCGGACATTTCTTATTTTGGAGAGTACTGTAATAAAATACCCCATATGCGCCCCATGGTCTAATACGAACAATAGATGGGGGATTATAAATTAATTGGGGTAGCCTCCTTAAATCATTGAGACTAGTACACTAAAGGGTTCTCTTTTGTTTTTCTACATTTGGATGTTGGAAAACTGAGAGAGATGCAATGTAAATTTGGCGTAGCAACCCATCACTTACCTTTATATGATTTTGATAGTTATTATATCATAATAATTTGGTTTTCAAATGAAAAATATTTTTCCATACGTTGATTCATATATCTTGAATTCAATATTCTATAATTAACTATGGAATGTTATACACAGAATTATACAATGGTTGGAACATGACTAGTATTTCTCCTTTGTATAATTGTTTCCTCTGTTTTGCACATCATCGTCCTTCTCCTATAGATATTTCTCCAATTGGTCTGAACAAAGTGGATGATCTGTATTAAAAGAAAAATGACCCAAGGGAGGTTCAGAGAATAAATGTTCTCGTAATATGTCTTCTGGTTGAGAAGGTGTTTCACTTGTAAATGATAAGGCATCAGACATGACTGGCCTTGCGTTTGCAAGTGCCTCGAGATTGGAGGGCTTTCTTGTTGCTACATTGTCAATTATAAGAATTTTTTTAATAATGCGAAATAATAATGTTGAGAGTAATTTCATAACGAATTTAATCACGGGGAGGACCACCATGATGTATTACAAAAAGGGATAAATATTCTTTCTTATTGGTATTCATGACACACGGAGGGTTGTCCTGGAACTCACCTGCAAACAAGCACTCTGGATTGACAAGATTTTCCAGAAGCAAGATTCCATGATGAATTGTCTGACAAGGAACATCAGAATTACAACTACTACTCACAAAATATGGTAATGAGAGGGTAGGATCTTGATCATCAATGGATAAATGTCTGAGGGCTTTAAGAACTCCAACATTAAGAGGACCGCATCGCTGCATATCTATTGAATTTTCAAAAATTCATGGAAAGGCTTCTTGTTGGAAGTTCTTTCTTACGTAGTTGGGACCACTTGCTGGGAAAAGTGGCTATCATGGGAAGGTATATGTTCTTACCTTGGATTGGTTACCGTAATATACAAATTACTTCTAATTGGAAGGGGTGTATGTTCCCGATCTTGTTGTCTGTATGATATAGGGGAGTATGCCCCATGAACCTCCTGGATTAGATCAGAGGTGTGTATCTGCTCTGGGATGGCATGCTGATGTGTCATCCCATGTGTGGGGAAAATTTTATGTGTCTTCTCCCATGATAATGATGATTTAGTTGTTAAAATATACTAGCATGCTTCTAAAATATGTGCAGGGATACACGTCTGCCCTTTCACCATTGATAGAATATGTTGGGTGACCTCAGAAGTTGGAACAAGAATATACATCCATTATGTATTGTGATTTTATGTATTTTAATTCTTCGATCCTCCTTTTCATGGAAATGGGTATTGAAAGTACTCATGCATGGGGGTAGAGAGTTGCGTCTGCCCCAATTTTTTCATCGGGGCTTTTTGATTGACTTCTACAGGTGCTACCAAATGAGAAAGTTGACATTCTTGATGATCATGGGGAGGTGTATGTACTTGTTGTTTTTTTCCTATCATGTATGGTTTATATAATTCCTTTAAAACTACCAGAAAAGATTGATGATAGAATTGGTGATTGAAAACAGGTGTATGTTCCTGTTTACCAATTACCACCACATTAGATTGGAGGGCTTATTTAAATGCAGTAAGACAAGATTGATGACTGGATGATGATTTTTATATAGTTGTATGTGATTGTTCATGGTACTCCAACAGGATTATCTTGTAGGATTGGTGGGTTGCTGTTACATGAGCCTGCTGAGTTGAAAAATTAGGACAGACTGGTGTATGCACCTATTATTAGTTTTAAATAAAGTTAAATTAATGTTATTTTTCAGTGGAGGAAGAGGCGAGAACCTAATCCCTTTTAGACAAACTTTTTCCCTGGCAGTTCGTATTGTATTCCTGGATTTGAGAGACCACGGCCAAACGTCCATAGGAAACACTCTCATCATGTTGGGGGTACACTACCATGTGATTCTGATGGCGATTACTGGGGGGATTCCTCAAGAAGAACTTCTGTACTCTTTAATTGACTCCTTGAGTGACTTCTTGATCAACCTACCTATCATATGAGAATGATTTATTATTGTGTTCTCGAAAAAAAGACCTGAAACGGTTGCATAAAGTTGTTGGAACCATTTTCTTCTTGATCATTGGTCGTTGTTGGCTTGATGATTGAGGATTATTGTTGACCTTGAGGGCCTGTCGAGCATCCTACAATTTCATGAATGTACCATACTAGTGATATTCATTTACCAGCACATTATCGACACATCATTGAATATGATGGGTTAGTGATAACTTCCTTCCCATGGATGGATATCCATCATGAGTAGCAGTCAGGAAGTTCACAGATGTTTCCATGAAAAAACCATTCTTTGGATATAAGGGATCTCTCAGAAGATAATCATTAAAAAAACTCCATTAAAGAAACATCGTTTTAGTGGGATACAATCATTATTGATTTCTTTTTATGGCCTTCCTTTATCAATAGATAGGGGCCTACCAGGTGGGTAACATTATTAACGTGCTTAAGGATTTACTTCAAATTCAGAATTCTTGTTTTGTAGTTCCATGAAACATGTGTTCTAGTTTTAAGAATCACTGTTTCTAGGAGGTTTCCATTGGAATTATTATTGGAACCGGAAACATCCAAATGTTCTTTATCCAAAGGGACATGATTTTCAAAGGCAAGCATTCATTAAGTTTGAATTTTATGATACTTATGAATGTGCATTGGTCGAGAGGATGGGATGTCAGACTCATAACACCCTTTCATTGGGAATTATTGACTACTTAGAGACTCTCTTATTAAATTTAATATATATTCATTATTCCTTTTTAATTCACCGTGTTTATCATAAGTGTCCCTATGAATTTTAAATCACTTATTAACATGTGTAAAATTTAGAATCATTAGTATGCATTCAGGGTTCTTAATTTATTATAAATATCCATATGTATTATAGTTTTTCCATCAATTTTATCCAATAATATACTGCTTATATATTCTTTGTATCATCATTGTGATGATACTGGTTGTTCAGGAACTTAGTGGGGAACTTGGTAATTTTTTTATCATCCATGGAGACGAAGGTTTTGTTTGCTTTTGGGATTGTGCACATAAGATTGGATGACTACGTATCATTGTGAATGGAATCAAAACCCTCAATGTTCGATGCCACTGAATGGGACAAATCATACATTTTAATGTCATGTGATAAGGACCTCTAACCAGAAGGTGATTAGTGAAACTAAGAGTGAGACTTATACTGAATCAGACCAAGGAACGTGGAAAGGATTTTGGTTTTCAAGTAGGATCATACCCAATAAGGAATATGGACCAAGGTGAACAGGGTTCATTTGAAGTGGTGTGGTTGAACCTTTAAGAGGCCTCCTACATATCCCATATATATGGGAATCAAACCCCAGGTAGTTTGATAAGTCTCATTATAGAGTATGTTCTTTTGAGAGAAATCAGATTGACTTACTTCCTGAAAAGGATGCATTGATGACTTGGGGGGTTTAATTTGGGCCTTATTTCTAAAGAGGACACACAAATTAGGGGAATTATGGTTGGATTCTGGAAGAGTACATTCAGTGAGCTCAGGCCTTGAAAAGGATTCTAGTGTATCCAGAATATGGTGGGAATTAGAGTTCTCATAGTTCTTTAAGTCTCATAGGAGTGTATGGTCCTTTGAGAGAAATCATGTTGTGATTAATTCATGAAAAGGATGCCTTGATTTCATGGGGGTTTAAGTTAGGGGTTATTCCTAAGGAGGATGCCCAAATTAGTGGAATTATGGTAGGATTCCTGAAAAGGACATTTACTGAGCTCGAGCATTGAGAAGGCTTCCTATATATCCTGGATATGGTGGAAATTAGAGTTCTCGTAGTTCAATAAGTCTCATAGAAGAGTATTGTCCTTTGTGAGAAATCAATTTGGGATTACATCCTGAAAAGGATGTCTCAATGACATGGGGGTTTAATTTGGGGCTCATTCCTAATAAAGATGCCCAAATTTTGGAATTTATTGTCAGATTCATAAAGAGGACATCTAGTAAGCTCAGACCATGAGAAGGATTCCTATGTTTCCCAGTTATGGTGGGAATCAGAGTTCTCGTAGTTCCATCCAATGAGTGTTTGTGCACATGTGGTAACTGTCACACATCAATAAGCCCCTGTGAGTCATGCTCAGAGTGAGAAACAAGAGGATGTGAAAGATTCCACAATGAAACGACACACTTTTCCTCCTCTATAGATGTAAGAGGGTGCATCGACCAAGGAAGAGGGAGAGGTGACGAGCCTTCCCACTATTCTATTTACATTTGACAAGTGTCCAATGTAAGTAGGATGTGATGAGGTTGAGGGGCAAATAATAGGATTTCTTCCCTTCAATTTATCATGGTAGTGGAGGTAGACTTCTCCTATGCTTGTGCTGATAAGTAAGTGTGAACTGTACCTTCCCCTACTAGAGACCTAAGGATCCGGGTCATCTCTTCGAGAAGGGAGTTTATAGGTTCCTACCCTCCTCCAAACTGGGAACTACCGATCACTATTCTCGGGAGAAAGGTCCATGTTACTATGGATATACAAACCCATAGATACTCCATGAATCCTAACCCTATTGTGATACAAATGTGGGAAACCTCTGACTGTGGAAATAAAAATCCAAATAGGAGACATGATGATGTGCCTTTCCTAATGGTTTGATAAATATGGATGTTTTGGTAGAGGTATGAACATAATCACATTCAGACAAGGGATCCAATGATGAATAATCCTTTCCATGAATGGATTTTAGGAATGCTAAATGGTTTTGTAAACATAAGAGAGGGAGTAAATTAACTGAATCAAAGAGGGGAATCCAGGTAGAGAAGGGCGGGTTAGTATGGGCATCAAAGTACACATGGGAAACCTGCTAATCTCCAAAGCAATGAACAACCTGTGTGGTTATACTTTGGATAGACCATGCTCATTCCTTCAAGAGAATTCCTAGGTGATCAATGAAGTCGAGCGCTCATGTTCCCGTGATAGGAATGTGCGGGGCACAAGTATTTCTGACTTGGGAGGTTGGGCGCTATAGGAATGAAATTGTTTTTGTAACACCCCGAGATTTTATGAAAAATATTCTTTTTAATTTCATTAATGTCTTGTGTTGTATGCCACACCAAAAGGAGCTTTCTCAACACGCATCCTTGACTTGCATTTCATTACACGCAATCACAACCTTCCTCGATAGCGAGTGTAGTACGCAATACCGAATTTCACTAAACAACGATATGCTATTAAAATATTATTAAAACGAGCCGTTATGAATAGTAATAACCACCTTTTAAAATTTTATAAATTTTATCACTCAAAATGGACTTCATTTTTGGATTCGGAGTATCGAATTTAGCCTAAGGTGAATTTTTGGTACTTTTCGGATAACTTTCATATTTTGATGAATAGTGAAAATTACTAAATTATAATTAAAAACAAATTTTTTAATCGAAATAATTAGTAGTGATAAATTATTAATTTGAGTGGTTTTAAAGTATATTTAGAATATATTTTTACAATTTAATACAATGTTGGTCATTGGATGTAATTTTACATTTAAACCAGTCATAAACAAGTGTTAATCTTTTGATAGTTATTATCTCTTAAGAACACGCTATTTGTTTTGACGACAAGAATTAATTTTTAAATTAATTAATGCAACTGATATGTTTTTAATTTGATAAAATAGACATCATTTTTGAATTCATAATTTCAAATATAGCTTAGATCGAATTTTTGGTATTTTTCTGGAAACTTTGATTTTTTGATGAATAGTGAAACCACTCAGTGGTAGTTAAAAAACTGAATTTGTCATAAAAGTTAATTTTACTGCTTCTGTGAGTGGAATTTCGAAAATCTGAGAGACACGGTTGATGTCAGTAAGTAAAATGTGGTTCAATGAGATGAAAATAATTTTTTTGGTGAATAATAAATTTTTACTTTTTTTTACCACGGTTAAAAGTAAATAGGGTAATAAAGGGTAAACATGATATTATTATTACCCTAACACATGTCCTAATTCTATTGGACAAGTGTAATTCGACCAAAAACAACCTTAGGAATAAAATATGACCATTTAGGCCCACTTGGATTAGATTAGGACATTTATTATTAATTTATTTGAAGAAGGGTAAAAATAGTTAAAATCAAAGTTTAATAATTAAATCATTTTTAATATGGGGTTATACAAAAGATAAATTCGACAATAAATATTAATTAGAAAACTAAAAAGAGTTCCTACATAATGGTATTTTATTTGTAATTTTTAGACATTAAATAATGTAATTTATTTATGACACAACGATAATGCAGTAATTATCTTATTAATTAAAATATTGAAATGATTGATGTTATAAATATCCAAATAAATATAATTTGAGACTTTTTATTAATTACACTAATTTTATAGGTTAATATAACATGTTATTATGGATATAATTAACTTTGTTCTAACTTATCATTCTGTTAGGATTTTCACAAAAATCAATTACTAAATAGTGTCAAAATTGACATAAAATAGTTTTTAAAACCTATATTATATTATTAATTGTTATTTTATTCCTACAAATCTAAGGATCGGCCAAATGACTTAGATAAGGTTATATATATTAATAATAAACAACATGGGGTTTGTTTGGCTTGATATAGTATGTTTATTAACCTTATAGTATAAGAACACAAGAAGACACGGTAAAAGTAAAATTATTTAACTTACTGTTAAATCTAAATGATAAGGTTATAATAGGAACCTAAACTTGTCTAAATTCTATTCGATGAGAGGATTTCGACCCATCCCCACCTTAGCCTCGAAATACATCAATTTGGAGCTATTTAAAACCGATATTGACTTTATAATAGAAAAATATTTTTAGTTATTCCAAAGGTGCCCCTCTCCTCCCTTATAAAAGGGCACCTCCTCCCTCTCTTCCTCACACAACATTGAGCCTTCAAGCTCGGCCCAACCCTACCAAATTATCTTCTCCACTTCCCTAGAAACATCCTAGAGGTTCTGGTCTTCCTCAAAGACCAATTTTAGTGCCCTTCGAGGTGGTCTCAAAGAGGCGCTTCAAAGAAGAGGCAATTTCCGTTACCGATTCTTTCACCTTTATTTCTTCTTCCACTTATTCTTCTTAGGTTGTTTCAATATGAAGTAATAACATCAGTATCACTCATATACTGATATGTTATTATAAGTATGAAAAAACCCTATTTCACCATCTATCCATCCTACGGAAAACAAAATCACCGCGCGTGCGTACGTACAGAATACCGTATCCACGCTGTGGTGAAATCTATTTTACACCACCACCTTACTTGGATGGGTATAATGGTGTAAATAATAACTATATATTATTATTTTAAAGTGATATTGATTCTGAAATAGTATACATACACTCCAATACAGTCCCATGATCATGAGAACGATATCATCGCTCGTGCGTACGTACGGACTACCGTCTCCACGACGCGATGAGATTCATTCTCCACATTAACCATTCATGAATGATTATAAAGTATATATAATAAGTAATAATATAATATATGACATAATAATGATACTGTATTTATGTGTATATATATGTATGTCATCTACTTAATCCCGTTCAACTCAATAAGGAAACGAAAACAGCGTTCATGCGTACGTACGGCCTACCGTCTCCATGAACGGTGTATTTCATTCCATTTACTGATTTATTATATATATTTATATTCTGAATATATATATATATAAATCATGTTTTATAGTCTGGAATTTAGTAATCATGATCTAAGTAATCATATGAATAATTACAAGTCAAAACACGGATGACAAATGAAACAATTCTACCCAAAACGCTCTTTAACATGGAATTTACAAAGGAACGGGTAATATAAAGTCATAAGTGAACCATATATGATATCATAACAATGAATAGGATTCTGTAATAAGTCAATGACATTATTTAAATCATTATACAGGAGGTTCGGACACTTACGAAGCAAATCAGACCTAAGGTAAGGGAAAATATCACAATCTCATTTTTATCCGAGATTGTTTATACTTTGGTATTTACTGGGGTGTATTTTATCATCCACATCCATGTTTCCCCAATATGTAATATTTATATCCTTATACAATATTTTATATCCAATTTTACCTTTCTTTGAGTTTTTAATAAAAGATATGAAAGGAATATTTTGTCATTTTTCGCACGATGTACTTTTTGACTTTTCCGACAAAAGTACGAAAATGTTTTTTTAACTTATACGTCATGAATGGATTTTTAAACCATTATTTCAAAGAAGCTTACTTTACATGTTTTCAATTTTATTTTTAATCAACTTCTTTTAGTTCATAATTGTACGACATGTTAAGAAAGGAAAAGTGTTTTTGATGTAGAAAGGATATTTTCCTCAAGAATGAAGTTCAAGTGTTTTATCAAAATTATTTTCCATCTAAGATAATAAAGGGTTTTGTTTATATCCCTATTATTGCATTTATTTGATTATGTTATGATGGAATTATTTTTTTAAATTCCTTTATCTTATATGAATTGTTTTATGATGTCATGATGTTTAAGATTCCCATTTGTATTACATGGGTTATGCAATGATGTATGATTCATGATTTTGTGGCACACATAAGAATGGTATCATTATGAGACGTGTGGGACCTATATCTCCCTCCAATGCATTGGGTAATGATTTTATATCTCATGAGATAGACATGGCTGGAATGGTTGGTTATACCGGTTCAATGAAACAGGACTGAAACGAGGGTGACTCGGTTCAGAAAGGGACTTTGTCCACTAAGATAATCTTGGCAATGAGTCTTGACAAATAAGATATGATTCTCTATGATTATGTGTGTATGACACAAAGTTTCATGTTTTCTTTTATGATTATTGGGATTTCATTTCACTACTATGATTTATCCCATGTTATGAAATTATGCTCTCTTTTGCATGTTAATATTTCCAAAATGTTATGTTCTTATGAATATGATGTGATTGATATTTCTTTTGTTTATCCTTACTGAGAATTTGAGCTCACCCTTTTCTGTTATCTTTTCCTCAGGATATAATGAAAAGTTTTAGGTATAAAAAAAAGGAAGATCTTTATGGGAGATGTTGAAGATCTTTCACCACGATTTGAAGATTATATTCCGAGTTTCCAAAGACACTAAACTATTACGATCCTTGTGTGTGTGTTTTTGTTATGTACTATGTATTCCGCAAAAATAATGTAATTTCCATGTACGTCTAGTTTCGGGTCTCTATAGTTGGTATCAGAGGAAAGGTTTAGTCAACCTTTGGAAACAAGGATGCGAAAACGTTAGTGAGATCCCTAGAGATATTTATAAGGTATGTCTGGGGATGTCCCTAAGGTTAGGTATACGTATAGGTTATAGTACTAGAATTACGCTAACGATCATAGAATTAAACCTAAGATGTTAGATATTAAAGGTACTCCCCCTTTATTATGTTGTTTTCCCTAACACGTTTTTTGCCTCTCACACTATTCTTTTTGGGTTTTAGAAAATGGCTGGAAATAAGATGATTCACGATAATGGAGGATATGATGGAAAATGGAATGATATTCTTTATGAGAAACCAAATGAAATAGGATTTGGAAGTCTAAACAACATTACTATGCCGAATCAGCAATCTCATAATATGATCAATAAAGTAAAATTTGGTAGGTTTCCTGACTCGGCTAATAAGAGAAAGATGGAGTTTCATGATGATCATAGTGGAAAGAAAGTTCAATTTCACCTATGTAAATCATGTGGGAAGAGGCATCAAGGAGAATGTTTCAATGGAACTGGAATATGCTTTGGGTGTGGAAAAGAAGCACACAAAGCCAGTAAGTGCAAAGGAAAAGGTTCAGTTAACATCAGGGATGATGATAATGGTATTGCTACGACATCAACAATGGTTAAATGTTTTAAATGTGGAATGTACGGGCATATGGCAAACCAATGCCATAAGGGAAAGTCTCATGAAGAGAATCAGTATTGTCGTATGGGTATTATTTAGGTGGATGATGATGAAGAGACTACAAATGATATGTGAGATGAAATAATTGTTGAAGCTCGGTCAATGGTTTATGAATGTAGTGGAATGATTTCATGTTTATCATGTGTAATGTTGTATAAGTAATCTCATGGTACTATGGAATAAAGAGACATCTAAGGATTGTTACACTGTTGCCTTTCCTTGAGTTTTGAAAGTGTATGATTAATGTTACCAGTATCCGTGAAAGGTTATTCAGATATTTTTGGAATGTAGATGATATGAGCATAATGAAGGGATAAGGAGAAAATTAAATGTTTAATAGTATTCATGAGCTCATGACTGATATAAGGAGAAGGTTATATCATGGTTTGAGTATATAGAATTTTTGGATTTTGGTATGTGGAAAGAGTTAACTTTTGACAGCATTCATGTTTTCACTAAGGTTTAATGGGTATTCATTTTTCAAGAGAATACATCATTAAGGTATTCACATGATTGGAATGTTACCAACAAGATATATGGGGGATAAATGATGGTATTCACATGCTTGGTTGATGACATTTCAAGTTATCGTTTTCTTTATACTATGATCTTGGAACGAAGTATTTTAGATAAGCCTAAAGATTGGAATGGATTATGTTAACCATAAGTTAGTATTGTTTAAGGATAGAATATTTTTTGATATTATTTATGTGATGTTATAGAAATGTAGTTTTAGTAAAAGGACAACATGCAGGACGGGCGACAGCCCATCGCGTCGGACAAGGCTGTGGGAATCGAACCCACAACCGAAGTGCGACTGGACTTTATTGCCTACCCCTGGCCTACAAGAAGTCCCTGTTTGGTAGAAACTAGTTTTATTATATTAAGCAGTATGATATATGAAGTATAAGTTCATTTTAGGAACTATATGTGATTAATCTCACTATAGATGGACTTATGTATTTTTTGATAACTTTTCTAACCAATTGTTTGAGACAGATGGAATGAACCATCATTCTATCACATGATCTGCTAACACATCAAGAATGAAAAATTCAACTTCATTTCTTTAAGAGATGAAGTGGAAATTGTCCAAAGAATGACAAACGGTGAGACTATACCAAAATCACGAAAGTATTTCTTCTAATTTCATCAATTTTAGGGAAATGATCTTAAAAACAAAAATGTTGTCCTAGTGCTCTTATATCTGATGAATTTGATGGTACCTTAGATCGTCACAAATTTATGGATTTGTGATTGCTGGCTTTTCTATAGCCATGTTCTCTACTACTCTCCATCAGAACATGATGGTTATATTTCTCTTCCATATCCATATTTTCACCTATGTGGAAACCCAGTGATTAATTTATTTGGGTAACCATTACGTTTCATACTTTTGTTTTTAAAGATTGGTTTTGGTATTCCTTTTTACGATGTGGGTTTCTATTAAAGAAACTTTCGAATAGTAAACCATTTATAACCCCGATGAATTTCGAGGGCAAAATTCATTTTAAGGGGGGTAGAATGTAACACCCCGAGATTTTATGAAAAATATTCTTTTTAATTTCATTAATGTCTTGTGTTGTACGCTACCCCAAATGGAGCTTGCTCAACATGAATCCTTGACTTTCCTTGCATTACACGCAATCGCGACCTTCCTCGATAGCGTGTGTAGTACCCAATACCGAGTTTCACTAAACAACGATATGCTATTAAAATATTATTAAAACTAGCCGTTATGAATACTAATAACCACCTTTTAAAATTTTATAAATTTTATCTCTCAAAATGGACTACATTTTTGGATTCGGAGTATCGAATTTAGCCTAAGGTGAAATTTTGGTACTTTTCGGATAACTTTCATATTATGATGAATAGTGAAAATTACTAAATTATAATAAAAAACATCTTTTTTAATCGAAATAATTAGTAGTGATAAATTATTAATTTGAGTGGTTTTAAAGTATATTTAGAATATATTTTTACAATTTAATACAATGTTGGTCATTGGTTGTAATTTCACATTTAAACCATTCATAAACAAGTGTCAATCTTTTGATAGTTATTATCTCTTAAGAACACGATATTTGTTTTGACGACGACAATTAATTTTTAAATTAATTAATGCAACTGATATGTTTTGAATTTGTTAAAATAGACATCATTTTTGAATTCATAATATCAAATATAGCAAAGATCTAATTTTTGGTATTTTTCTGGAAACATTCATTTTTTGATGAATAGTGAAACCACTAAGTGGTAGTTAAAAAATTGAATTTTTTATAAAACAAAATTTTACAGCTTCTGTGAGTGGAATTTTAAAATTCCAAGAGACACGGTTGATGTTAGTAAGTAAAATGTGGTTCAATGAGATGAAAATAAATTTTTTGGTGAATAGTAACTTTTTACTTTTTTTTACCACGGTTAAAAGTAAATAGGTTAATTAAGGGTAAAAATTATATTATTATTACCCTAACACATGTCCTAATTCTATTGGACAATTGTAATTCGACCAAAAACAACCTTAGGAATAAAATATGACCATTTAGGCCCACTTGGATTAGATTTGGACATTTATTATTAATTTATTTAAAGAAGGTTTAAAATAGTTAAAATCAAAGTTTAATAAGTAAATCATTTTTAATATGGGGTTATACATAAGATAAATTAAAATATAAATATTAATTATAAATACAAAAAGACTTCCTACATAATGGTATTTTATTTGTAATTTGTAGACATTAAATAATGTAATTTATTTATGACACAACGATGATGCAGTAATTATCTTATTAATGAAATTTGATATAATTGATGTTATAAATATCCAAATAAATATAATTTGAGACTTTTTATGAACTAAACAAAATTTATTGGTTAATATGACATGTTATTATGGATTTAAGTAACTTTTTTAGAAATTATCATTCTATTAGGATTTTCACAAAAATCAATTACTAAATAGTGTCAAAATTGACATAAAATAGTTTTTAAAACAAATATTATATTATTAATTGTTATTTTATTCCTAAAAATATGAGGATCGGCCCAATGACTTAGATAAGGTTATATATATTAATAATAAATAATTTGGGGTTCGTTTGGCTTGATATAGTATGTTTATTAACGTTATAGTATAAGAACACAAGAAGACACGGTAAAAGTAAAATTATTTAACTTAATGTTAAATCTAAATGATAATGTTAAAATAGGAACCTAAACTTATCTAAATTCTATTAGATGACAAGAGTTCTACCCATACCCACCTTATCCTCGAAATAAATCAATTTGGAGCTATTTAAAACCGAACATGACTTTATAATAAAATAATGTTTTTAGTTATTCCAAAGGTGCCCCTCTCCTCCCTTATAAAAGGGCACCTCCTCCCTCTCTTCCTCACACAACTTTGATCCTTCAAGCTCGGCCAAACCCTGCCAAATTCTCTTCTCCAATTCCCTAGAAACATCCTAGAGGTTCTGGTCTTCCTCAAAGACCAATTTTAGTGCCCTAAAAGGTGGTCTCAAAGAGGGGCTTCAAAGAAGAGGTAATTTCCGTTACCGATTCTTTCACCTTTATCTCTTCTTCCAATTCTTCTTCTTAGGTTGTTTCATTATGAAGTAATAACATCAGTATAACTAATATACTGATATGTTATTATATGTATGAAACAACCCTATTTCACCATCTATCCATCCTACGGAAAACGAAATCACCGCGCGTGCGTACGTACAGAATACCGTCTCCACGCCGTGGTGAAATATATTTTCCACCACCAACTTACTTGGATGGGTATAATGGTGTAAATAATAACTATATATTATTATTTTAAAGTGATATTGATTCGGAAATAGTATACATACACTCCAATACAGTCCCACGATCATGAGAACGATATCATCGCTCGTGCGTACGTACGGACTACCGTCTCCACGACGCGATGAGATTCATTCTCCAATTTAACCATTCACGAATGATTATAAAGTATATATAATAATTAATCATGAAATATATGACATAATAATGATATTGGATTTATGTGTATATATATGTATGTCATATACTTAATTCTGTTCAACTCAAAAAGGAAACAAAAACAACGTTCATGCGTACGTACGGCCTACCGTCTCCATGAACGGTGTATTTCTTTCCATTTACTGATTTATTATATATATGTATATTCTGAATATATATATATATAAATCATGTTTTATATTCTGTAATTATGTAATCATGATCTGAGTAATCATATGAATAATTACAAGTAAAAACATGGACAACAAATGAAACAATTTTACCCAAAACGCTCTTTAACATGGAATTTACAAAAGAACGGATAATATAATGTAATAAGTGAACCATATATGATATCATAACAATGAATATGATTCTGTAATAAGTCAATGACATTATTTAAATCATTATACAGGAGGTTCAGACACTTACGAAGCAAATCAGACCTTAGGTAAGGGAAAATATCACAATCTCATTTTTATCCGAGATTGTTTATACTTTGGTATTTACTGGGGTGTATTTTATCATCCACATCCATGTTTCCTCAATATGTAATATTTATATCCTTATACAATATTTTATATCCAATTTTACCCTTCAGTGAGTTTTTAGTAAAATATATGAAAGGAATCTTTTGTCGTTTTTCGTACGATGTACTTTTTGACTTTTCCGACAAATGTACGAAGAATGTTTTTTTAACTTATACGACATGAATGGATTTTTAAAACATTATTTAAAAGAATATTCCTTTAAAAGTTTTCATGTTTATTTTTAATCAACTTCTTTTAGTTCATAATTGTACGACATGTTAAGAAAGGAAAAGTGTTTTTGAAGTAGAAAGGATATTTTCCTCAAGAATGAAGATAAAGTGTTTTATCAAAATTATTTTCCATCTAAGATAATAAAGGGTTTTGTTTCTATCCCTATTATTACATTGATTTCATTATGTTATGATGGAATTATTTTTTTAAATTCCTTTATCTTATATAAATTGTTTTATGATGTCATGATGTTTAAGATTCCCATTTGTATTACATGGGTTATGCAATGATGTATGATTTATGATTTTGTGGAACACATAAGAATGGTATCATTATGAGACGGGTGGGACCTATATATCCCTCCAATTCATTGGATAAAGATTTTGTATCACATTAGATAGACATGGATGGAATGGTAGGTTATATTAGTTCAGTGAAACATGACTGAAACGAGGGTGGCTCGGTTCAGAAAGGGACTTTGTCCACATAGATAGTCTTGGTAATGAGTCTTGACTAATAAGATATGATTCTCTTTGATTATGTGTGTATGCCACAAAGATTCATGTTTTATGTTATGATTATTGGGATTTCATTTCACTACTATGATTTATCCCATGTTGTAAAATTATGCTCTGTTTTGCAGGTTAATATTTCCAAAATGTTATGTTCTTATGAATATGATGTGATTGATATTTCTTTTGTTTACCCTTACTGAGCATTTGAGCTCACCCTTTTATGTTTTCTTTTCCTCAGGATATAAATAAAGGTTTTAGGTATAAAAAAAGAATGATCTTTATGGGAGATGTTGAAGATCATTCACCATGATTAGAAGATCATATTCTAGGTTTCTAAAGACACTAAACTATTACGATCCTTGTGTGTGTGTTTTTGTTATGTTCTAAGTATTCCGCAAAAGTAATGTAATGTCCATGTACGTCTAGCCTCGGGTCTCTACAGTTTTGGTTTTCATACATTAAAAGAACGTAATTCAAATGATCCTCCATTAAATCCTCTGATCTAGGTGTTGACGAACTGCCATGAATGTTTCAATATACTGGGGTGAAGTACTAGGGTGACGAGAGCTAAAATAGGGGCTACAAGGAAATTCGTCCATTCAAATGAGAAAACCAAGGTTCTATTTATAAAAAGAGAGCGACCTTGGATGAATGGAGTTTGGGCATGCATGTGAATTTCTTACAAAATTGGGGCACACAAGTAGATTTCGCGACATATGGGGGCGCACAAGTGGGCTGCACGCCACCTATGATTTGGCTAGACTAAGTAGATTCAAAAAATCATTCCTTTGAAAATATTCATTTACTTCATGTTTATTCCAATTTTCGTTCTAAATAGATTCCCATTATCATTTTCTTATCATCTTTGAGGGAATGGAGTGTCAACAACATTCTACAAGATCATTCTCTATATGGTAGATCTCAGTATTAGAATCTTCAGAATAAACCACTTATGTACTTGAAAAGGCCTCGATAAGTTCTTATTGAAGTTATTTTTTTATATTCATGAAATTGAAAATGGACATCATGGATTGTAATTGGGATATCTATAAAAATACATCATAATTTTAGTGCATAGTTCTATGTGTCCTTGAATTGATATGCGGTTTTTGCAGGTTCCATTGATGTGGGCTATCCAATTATTGATATACCCTATGTTAGAGCAGAAGTTGGAAATACTCATGGATGTGGTAGATTAGACTGACTAGGTCTATCAATACACTATGAAAAATATTGTGTAACCTATAATCTGTCCTCCAAAATAATCATGGTTGGACCTAACCTATCATTCATGAAATAATCTCATTGTTCTTGTTGAGCCCATTGAAGGTCTCTCCATTGCGTTTTTCCACATAAATGGTTTGATCTGGGGTGGAGTTAAAAACGTTTCCTCTAGAATACCCACACCTTCTTGTGAATCCTCAACCATGGCTACTTTATCTAGTTCCAAAGTTAGGTACATGGAACTAAGGATCATTATAACTATAATCACCATCATCATGTGGATCTGTTATGTGGAGAACATGGACAAAACAAAAGATCAATTCTTCATCTGATGAAGATTATACTTTACATGTAAGTTCTAGTTGTGTTGTTTGGATGGGCAGTGTCAGTTATTTTGAAATAGATGGCATGAAATTTTCCAATGTAAAGGAACACATTGATATTGAAATGTGACCTTCTTCTTATGACCTATCATTAACCTTCTGATCACATATATTCTTTGAGGATTGACCTTTGGATGAAGTTGTTTTTAATGTGGCGAGATTGGTAGAAGACACAATGAGTTCTATCAACTATGTTTGTAGAATTGCAGGATTCAGGTTGAATGTTTTTCTGATCATCCAATCATCAAATTTCACTGCACTTTTAACTTTTACTTCCTTCCATTCACCTTCTTCCTCTCGATCAGTAGTAGTAAATCATGCTACATGGGATTATAAACATATTAGAATCACTTGTCAAAATTTGACCATTATTTTCATGAGGTCTTTGAAAACAGAACACTCATCAATGGGATGAACCAACATCTGGTAAAAGGAAAAATAATTCAGAATTTCTTCATCTCATTCTTTTTTTGGTTTCATTGGACCTGGAATTTGAACAAATTTATTTTTCAAAGATGATATGATATAACCGAGGACCAATTATTTCCTAAAAGAGTAAATATTGTCCATTAACTCTTCATACTATTCCTTACGTAGATATATTTGATCATCTTGACGAGTTTATCATTACTTATGATGCTCGGGAGTTGGATCCCTTCGATATGATGAAATATTTGAATTGGAATCTGGTACATGTACTTGATTGTGTTTGACTGTAGCAGTCTCTACATTCCATATTCCCTATAATGGAGTTGATTTAATTACATGAGATATAGATTTATATCCCACAATTGATTCCTATACTTGTTAGGACAATGAAGAAAGGTATCTAAACCCTCCTATGTATTTCACATGGACCAGTACTGTACGCAACTCATCACTCATATTTTACACACAAATTGTTAGAAACTCTTACTGAGGGAGTTCCAGATTTAAGGAATATATTAATCCTTCACATCGAGCAATGAAACCTAAAACCCTCTTAATTTTTATTTGGTTGAAATTTTTTAGATAAAAAACTGATTTCTTTTGCAGTGTTGAGCTGAATTAAAAATGGAATTTGTGGAAAAGATCATCACATCGAGTAATTGATCAAGATTGCAAACAAGTGTACCACACAAAAGATTGTCTATGTAACGACTGCACAAAAAACCTACGATTTAATTATTATTTTTATTGAGGAGTCCCTATCATGGTATCACCAAAAGAAATGAAATGTGTTATGTTGTGCTCTAGATCTCAGGAACCATTGCAGATTCGGAATGAATTATTAAAAATATATGGTGGGGGGGGGATTTGATCCACTGATTTAGGGTAATCTCTATTTTCCATCTTAAATAACGCATGACATTCTTCTATATCTTCCAACTGAGTTATTAAACAATCAATTGTGTTCATAAGTATTTTAGGAATATTTAGATGAGATGGAACTTCCACAGGTATAACGGTTGGAGCTTGAACTGTTGAAACGACAAGCAAAACCACCAGTGATGGTGTTGTAGGTATTTGTCTTAGATAACCCTTGGGAATAGCCATATATGTATGTGTTTGATCCTACCCTGGCTTTGTACCCAATGGAGTTAATTATTTATCTGCATATGTGGTTTCCAAAAATTCTCTTTTCTATGGAACTCTTACAGGATATGCATGTTGAGGATAATCATGGGGAGCATGTCTATTAGAAATTATACTTCAAAAAACTATGTACAATTCATTTTTAACTCTTTGATCTCCCGTTATTTATGTGAAAATATTTCTTCAATCAAATTATATTTAGTTTCTCCAATGGAAAAGATAGAGATGATATAACTTTTACCTTTCCACATGTTTGACACATTTTGAGGGGGTGGGAGTTGGTTACATGAAAGCATACCTAGATTATGGGTAATCCTCACATTTCAGGTACGCATACCTGCTTCATTTTCATCAGTGTATACTGTGTTATGGATAAGAACATCATGATCTGATTCCAATGAACTAGACTCATTTTCTAAAGGATACACTATAATTGTGTTAATATCATTTACTGACAGATATTGCATTGTTGAAATTCTATCAGTATCTTCATAAGATCATCTCCTCTTAAATCATCCATGAGACTCAATTATTCTATATGATGAATTCTCGGGAACAGTTTGGAGGACATTAAATTGAAATAAATCCTTGAATAGTTCAGTTGTGTGTTCACTATGTGACATCTACCCTAATTAGAAAAAAATGACATCTGATGAAGACGAGATTGATGGAGTGAAAAATCTACCACCCGTGAAGGCTGGGGATGTTTCTATTATTATTCTTAAAACATCCAAATATTGTTTATTAAATTCAATGGATGAATTAAAATAGCCTCTATCCCTACAAGATGGTGTGTCTCATGATCTATTATGGCTAGGATTAACATATTTTTTGAACTGATTTTATGAATTTTGGTTTGGACATTAGCTAGGTCAATTATACGAAAACCACTCAAATCGCCTATTTCAGAAGATCGTTGTGATATTTTAGAAATTTGATTCATCTAACGGATGAAATCCTCTATGCAGGAGGGATACTGAAGATTTTCATATCCTTGATTCCTATGTAGCTCAAAAACATTATTTTGTTGTTCTTGACTCTAATGAAATCTAGTTGAGTCTTGTTCGTGAGGGTAAATTTGACTACATAAAACATATGTTGATTGTAGCCTATCATGGGCGCTAATATTGAATGAGACCACGTTTGGGGGGATTTTTTGATTCTGGAGTGCAGTGAAATGAAATGCTCCATGGGTAGCCCATAATCTGATACAATCACCTGATTGGGTATCAGAAATTAGCTGGCATAGCCTCTTTGAAGCATTGAGGCATAAATGCCAAAGCGTTCTCAACTGCTTCTCAACCATTGGATGTTGGGAAACTGAGAGTGATTCTATGTCAATATGGTGTTGTAACCCTAATATTACATTTACATGATTTTGATATTCATCATATAGTAATACATAAGTTTTTCATATCTTCGTGATCTTTTATTAGTGGTTTTTCCACATATTCTGACCCAAGTGGATGCTTTTCTGTTTTTTTATTAAAAACAATCGAATCAATCATTTTTCATCAAAATTATTGGATAATAAATGATCCAATGGTGGTTCAATGAATGAAAATTCCATTAATCTGAATTATTATTGAGAATGTATTTCACATGTTAATGAAAAACATCAGACATGACCGACCTTGTAGAGACCCGAAGCATGACTTACAAGGACATTACATTACTTTTGCGGAATACTTTATACATAACAAAAACACACACACAAGGACCATAATAGTTTACTGTCTTTGGAAACTCGGAACGTAATCTTCTAATCGTGGTGAAAGATATTCAACATCTCCCATAAAGATCTTCCCCTTTTTTCCTTACCTAAAACATTTCTTTATATCCTGGGGAAAAGAAAACAAAAAAGGGTGAGATCAAATGCTCAGTAGGGGTAAACAAAACAAATATCAATCACATCATATTCTTAACAACATAACAATTTGGAAATCATACCCTGCAAAAGAGATCATAATTTCATAACATGGTATAAATCATGGTAGTGATATGTAATCCCAATAATCATAACATAAAATATGAAACTTTGTGGCATACACACATAATCATAGAGAATCATTTTTTATTATTCAAGACTCTTTTCCAAGACTATCTTAGTGGACAATGTCCATTTCTGAACCGAGTTCATTCCTCATTTCAGTCCTGTTTCACTGAACCAGTTTAACCTGCCATTTCAGCCATGTCTATCTCATGAGATATAAAATATGTACCCAATGCATTGGAGGGAGATATAGGTCCCTCCCATCTCATAATGATACCTTTCATATGTGTTCCACGAAATCATAAACCATACATCGTAGCATAACCCATGTAATAAAATTGGGATTCTTAAACAACCTGACATCATAAAACAATTCATATAAGATAAAGTAATTTATAAAAATAATTGCTTCACAACATAATCAAATCAATGTAATAATAGAGATAAAAATAGAACCCTATATTATGTTATATGGAAAATAATTTTGATAAAACGCTTGAACTCCATTAATGAGGAAAATATCCTTTCCACTTCAAAAGCACTTTTCCTTTCTTAACATGTCATAAAATTATAAACTAAAAGAAGTTGATTAAAAATAAAGTTGAAAACTTTTAAGGGAAGCTTCTTGGAAATAATTTTTTAAAAATCCATTAATTCCATATAAGTTAAAAAAACATTCTTCTCGTACTTTTGTCGGAAAAGTCAAAAAGTAACTCGTACGAAAAACGACAAAAGATTCCATTCATATCTTTTACTAAAAACTCACCAAAGGGTAAAATTGGATTTAAACAATTTTAGGAGGATGGAAATAATATTACATACTGTGGAAACATGGATGTGGATGATAAAATGCACCCCAGTAAATTCCAATGTATGAACAATCTTGGACAAAAATGAGATTGTGATATTTTCATTACCTTAGGTCCGATTTGCTTCGTAAGTGTCCGAAACTCATATATAATGATTTAAATAATGTCATTTACTTATTACAGAATAATAATCATTGTTATGATATCATATATGGTCATATTCTTAGCATATTATTAGTAATATTTCATTGCTACTTGTCATTCGGGTGTTTATTACTTTTTGTTCTTATGCGTGTTTTGTCGAATAAATTCTTATTCTTCTATTTAGGTTTTAGATACCTCATTTACATAATGGTATTAGTGTAATATATATCATATTAATTCATTAAATTCATTTATATAATCATTATGCAATGAAGATCATGTACAATGAGTCGCATCACATCGTGGAGACGGTATTCCGTACGCACGCACGAGCGATGATATCATTCACATGATCATGGAATTGTATTGGAGTGTATGTATAATATTTCAGAATCAATATCAATTGAAAATAATCAAATATATTCATTCTTTACACCATTATACTCATCCATGTAAGGTGGTGGAGGAAAATAGATTACACCACGGTATGGAGACGGTATTTCGTACGTACGCATGGACGGTGATTTCATTTTCCGTAGGATGGATAGATGGTGAAATAGGGTTGTTTCATAATTATATTGACATATCAGTATATGAGTGATAATTATGTTATTACTTAATGATAAAACAACTAAATAAGAAGATGTTGAAGAAGAAATAAAGATGAAAGAATCGGTAACGAGCATTACCTCTTCTTTGAAGCGCTTCTTTGAGACCTCATTTTAGGGCACTAAAATTGGTCTTTGAAGAAGAACAGGACCTCTAGGATGTCTCTACGGAAGTGGAGAGAAGAAATTAGCAGGGGTTGGCCGAGATTGAAGGCTCAAAGTGTTGTGAGGAAGAGAGGGGGGAGGTGCCCTTTTATAAGGGAGGAGAGGGGCACCTTTGGAATAACTGAAAATATTATTTTATTATAAAGCCAAATTCTGTTTTAAATAGCTCCAACTTGATTTATTTCAAAGATAAGGTCGGTATGTGTCGAAATACTCTCATCCAATAGAATTTAGACAAGTTTAGGTTCCTATATTTACCATATCATTTTGAATTGACATTAAGTTAAATAATTTTCCTTTTACCGTGTCTTCTTGTGTTCTTACACTATAATGTTAATAAACATACTATAACAAGCCACACGAACCCCAAGTTGTTTATTATTAATATATATAACTTTATATAAGACATTTTGCCGAACCTTATATTTTTAGGATTAAAATAACACATAATAATATAATATTTGTTTTAAAAACTATTTTATGTCAATTTTGACACTATTTAGTAATTGATTTTTGATAAAATTATAACAGAATGATTAGTTCGAAAAAAGTTAATTAAATCTATACTAACATGTCATATTAACCTATAAAATTAGTGTAATTCATAAAAAGTCTCAAATAAAATTTATTTGGGTATTTATAACATCACTTATATCAATATTTCATTAATAAGATAACTAATTCATCATTGTTGTGTCATAAATAAATTAAATTATTTAATTTTAACAATTATAAATAAAATACGTTTCTGTTGGAAATATTTTTATCTTTCTAATGAATATTTATAGTCGAATTTATCTTATGTATAACCCCATATTAAAAATGATTGACTTGTTAAACTTTGATTTTAACTATTTTAACCCTTCTTTAAGTAAATTGAGAATAAATGTCCTAATCTAATCCAAGTGGGCCTAAATGGTCATATTTTATTCCTAAGGTTGTTTTTGGTCGATTTAAACTTCTCAAATAGAATTAGGACATGTGTTAGTGTAATAATAATATCATTTTTACCCTTAATTATGCTATTTACTTTTAACCGTGGTAAATAAAAGTAAAAACGATACTATTCAACAAAAAATTATTTTCATCTCATTGAACCACATATTACGTATTGACATCAACTGTGTCTCTCGGATTTTCTAAATTCCACTCACAGAAGCGGTAAAATTATGTTTTATGAAAAATTCATTTTTTAAACTACCACTTAGTGGACTCACTATTCATCAAAAAATGAAAGTTTCAGAAAAATACCAAAAATTAGGCCTAAGATATATTTGATATTATGAAATAAAAAATTATGTCTATTTTACCAAATTGAAAACATATCAGTTGCAGTAATTAATTTAAAACTTTATTCCTGTCGTCAAAACAAATAGCATTTTCTTAAGAGATAATATCTATTAAAAGATTGACACTTGTTTATGTCTGGTTTAAATGTGAAATTACATCCAATGTCCAACATTGTATTAAATTGTAAAAATATATTCTAAATATAATTTAAAACCACTAAAATTAAAAAAATTCACTATTAAATATTTTGATTAAAAAGGTTGTTTTCAATTAAAATTTAGTAATTTTCACTATTCATCAGAAAATGAAAGTTATCCGAAAAGTTACAAAATTTCACCCTAAGATAATATCGATATTCCGAATCCAAAAATTAATTCCATTTTGAAAAATAAAATCTAAAAAATTTCAAAAAGTGGTTATTACTATTCATAACGGCTACTTTTAATAATATTTTAATAGCATATCGTTGTTTACTGAAACTCAGTATTGCGTACTACACATGCTATCGAGGAAGGTCGTGATTGTGTGTAATGCAAGGAAATTCAAGGATGCGTGTTGTGAAAGATCCTTTTGTTGTAGCGTACAACACAAGACATTAATGAAATTAAAAGGAATATTTTTCATAAAATCTCGGGGTGTTACATTCTACCCCCCTTAAAGGAATTTCGCCCTCGAAATTCGTCGGGGTTATAAATGGTTTACTATTAGAAAGTTTCTTTGATAGAAACACACATCGTAAAAAGGAATACCATAACCAGTCTTTAAAAACGGAATTATGAAACGTAACGGTTACCCAAATAAACTAATCACTGGGTTTCCACATAGGTGAAAATATGGATATGGAAGAGAAATCTAACCATCATGTTCTGATGGAGAGTGGTAGAGAACATGGCTATGGAAAATCTAGAAATCACAAAGCCAAAAATTTGTGAAGATCTAAGGTACCATCTGATTCATCAGATATAAGAGCACTAGGACAACATTTTTGGTTTTCAAGATCGTTTCCCTAAAGTTGATGAAATTTGGAATTAGAAGAAATATGTTCGTGATTTTGGTATAGTCTCGCCGTTGGTCGTTTTTTGGACAATTTCCACTTCATTTCTTAATGAAATGAGGTTGAATATGTCATTCGTGAAGTGTTAGTAGATCATGTGATAGAATGACGGGTCATTCCATCTGTCTCCAAATGTTAGCAAAAGTTATTAAATATACATCAGTCGATCTATTGTGATATTAATCATATATGGTTCCTAAAATGGACTTATACATCATATATCATACTGCTTAATATAATAAAACTAGTTTATACTAAACAGGGACTTCATGTAGGCTAGTGGTAGGCGATAAAGGCTAGTCCCACTTCGGTTGTGGGTTCGATCCGCACAGCCTTGTCCGATGCGAAGGGCTGTCGCTCGTCCTGCAGGTTGTCCTTTTTCTAAAACTACATTACTATAACATCCCATCAATAATATCGAAAAAAAGTTCTATCCTTAAACAATACTAAATTATGTCCAACATAATTCATTCCAATCTTTAGGCTTATCTAAAATACTTCAGTCCAAGCTCATAGTATAAAGAAAATTATTACTTGAAATGTCACATAACAATCACGTGAATGCCATCATTTATCCCCCATATATCATAAGATATATCTTGTTGGTAAAATTACAAACATGTGAATACCTTAATCATGTATACCCATTGAACCTTAGTGAAAACATGAATGCAGTTAAAAGTTAACACTTTCCACAAACAAAAATCCTCAAAATTCTATATACTCAAACCATGATATCACTTAGTCCTTATATCAATCATGAGCTCATGAATACTGTCAAACATGTCATTTTTTCTTTATCCCTTCATTATGCACATGTCATCTTTTTTCCAAAAATATCTAAATCACTTTCCATGGTTACCGGTACAATAAATTTATTGAAACCACAATAGACCAATACAAAAATATTCCAATATTCCATGATACTATATACAACATTATTTTTGAATCCCATTACATAAACACTTAATCATTCCACCACATTGTTGTCATATTCAACATCACCAATGGTGATCACATGTGACTTCCCTTTGTCCTTTTCCTTAAGTGGTTTCTCATGTCGATCATCAGAATCCCATGGATTAGGGAATTTATTAACATAATGCCCCATTTCCTTGAACTTGAAGCATTGAACTGTAGTAGGTTAATTTTGTGTATCCCTTCCTTTGTTTTCATCATTAGACATCATCTTCCCATCATTACGGCATTCAAATGCTTGATGACCTTATTTTCCACATTTTAATCATTTACATGTCCCTTTAAGGTAATCTCCACCATGCTTCTTTCCACACTTTGAGCATATGGAAACATGCATATTCTTTTCACCATTATTCTGAGATTTCTCCTTGAACTCCATCTTTCATTTCTTTTCAAAACTATGAGATGGATAAGTAAAACCAACTTCCATTTTTTACCTTGATTGCACAACGCACAATTTCTTCATAGCTACTGAAGTCTCTTATAGCTAATGCCCTTCAAAGATTTGGTTTTAAGCCACTGAATAATCGGTCAACTATACTTTCAGGTTGGATGATAAAGCTAGATGCATACCTTGCAAGCCTTGTAAAATTCTCTTCGTATATACCAACAAATTCATCATCCTTTTGCTTTAGTTCAAGAAACTCCTTCTCCATCTTTGTACGAAGAATATGAGGGAAGTAATTATTGAAAAATAAGTTCTTGAACTCGTCCGATTCCATGGACTCAATTTCATCTCTTGGCCTCGTATTCTTGATAAGATTCCACCATTGTTCAGCATCAGCTTCCAAACGATACACTAATAAGATGACTTTATCATGTTCAGAAAATTGAAGAACTGAAAATATCTTTTCAGTAGTACTGATCCATTGTTCAGTAACAAGTGGATAAGAAGACCCACTGAAAGAAGGTGGACGTTGCCTCATGAAGGACTCCATAAAATATTGTTCCCTTCTCTACACATTTGGAAGTCCAGAATGATTCATAGCTTGTGTAAGTATATCAATAAGATTTTCCACTACATCTCCCATAACATTTGTTTGTTCAAGAGGACAATCATTTCATTGTCCATTACATTGATCAACACAGTTCCTTCGGGTTCCAGCCATCGTCTAAAACCCAAAACGAATAGTGTGAGATGCAAAAATCATGCTAGGGAAAACAACACAATAAAGGAGGAGTACCTTCAATATCTACCATCTTGGGTTACCTTAATTCTAGTACTATAACCTATACTTATACATAACCTTAGGGAAATCCCTAGACATACATTAGAAATATCTCTAGGTATCTCACTAAAGTTTTCACATCCTAGTTTTTCCAAAGGATGACTAAAACTTTCCTCTGATACCAACAGTAGAGACCCGAATCCTGACGTACAAGGAAATTACATTACTTTTGCGGAATACTTATTACATAACAAAATCACACACACAAGGACCGTAATAGATTAGTGTCTTTTGAAACTCGGAATGTAATCTTCTAATCATGGTGAAAGATCTTCAGCATCTCCCATAAAGATCTTCCCCTTTTTTTCTTACCTAAAACCTTTCTTTATATCATGGGGAAAAGAAAACATAAAAGGGTGAGCTCAAATGCTCAGTAGGGGTAAACAAAAGCAATATCAGTCACATCATATTCATAAGAAAATAACAATTTGGAAATCTTACCCTGCAAAAGAGATCATAATTTCATAACATGGGATAAATCATGTTAGTGAAATTTAATCACAATAATCATAACATAAAACATGAAAATTTGTGGCATACACACATAATCATAGACAATCATCTCTTATTAGTCAAGACTCATTTCCAAGACTATCTTAGTGGACAATGTTCATTTCTAAACTGAGTTCATTCCTCGTTTCAATCATGTTTCACTGAACCTGTTTAACCTGCCATTCCAGCCATGTCTATCTCATGAGATATAAAATCTTTACCCAATTAATTGGAGGGAGATATAGGTCTCACCCATCTCATAATTATACCATTCTTATGTGTACCACAAAATCATAAACCATACATCGTAGCATAACCCATGTAATAAAAATGGGATTCTTAAACAACATGACATCATAAAACAATTAATATAAGATAGAAGAATTCATAAAAATAATTCCATCACAACATAATAAAATCAATATAATAATAGGGATAAAAATAGAACCTTATATTATCTTAGATGGAAATTATTTTTGATAAAACGCATGAACTCCATTCTTGAGGAAAATATCCTTTGTACTTCAAAAAAACATTTCCTTTCTTAACATGTCATAGAATTATAAACTAAAAGAAGTTGATTAAAAATAAACTTGAAAGAATTTAAAGGAAGCTTCTCGGAAATAATGTTTTATAAATTCATTCACGCCGTATAAGTTAAAAAAACATTCTTCCCGTACTTTTTTTGGAAAAGTCAAAAAGTACCTCATACGAAAAACGACAAAAGATTCCTTTCATATATTTTACTAAAACTCACCAAAGGGTAAAATTGGATTTATACTATTGTAGGTGGATGTAAATAATATTACATATTGAGGAAACATGGATGTGGATGATAAAATGCACCCCAGTAAATTCCAAAGTATAAACAATCTCGGATAAAAATGAGATTGTGATATTTCCCTTACCTTAGGTCCAATTTCCTTCGTAAGTGTCCGAAACTCCTGTATAATGATTTAAATAATGTCATTGACTTATTCTAGAATCATAATCATTGTTATTATATCGTATATGGTCATATTATTAGCTTATTATTAGTAATATTTCATTGCTACTTGTTATTCAGGTGTTTATTACTTTTTGTTCTTATGCATGTTTTGTCGAATAAATTCTTATTATTCTTTTTAGGATATAGATACCTCATTTCCAGAATGGTATTAATGTAATATATATCATATTAATTCATTCAATTAATTTATATAATCGTTATGCAATGAATTTGTAGTAGAACGAGTCGCATCACATCGTGGAGACGGTATTCCGTACGTACGCACCAGCGATGATATCATTCCCATGATCGTGGAATTGTATTGGAGTGTATGTATACTATTTCAGAATCAATATCTATTTACAAAAATCTTATATATTCTTTATTTACAACATTATACCCATCCAAGTATGGTGGTGGTGGAAAATAGATTACACCACTGCGTAGAGACGGTATTCCGTACATACGCATGCACAGTGATTTCATTTTCCGTAGGATGGATAGATGGTGAAATAGGGTTGTTTCATACTTATAATAACATATCAGTACATTAGTGATACTTATGTTATTACTTCATGATGAAACAAATAAAGAAGAAGAAGTGTAAGAAGAAATAAAGATGAAAGAATCGGTAATAGGCATTACCTCTTCTTTGAAGCGCTTCTTTGAGAGCTCCTCTTAGGGCACTAAAATTGGTCTTTAAAGAAGAAAATGACCTCTAGGATGTCTCTAGGGAAGTGGAGAGAACATATTTTCAGGGGTTGGCCGAGATTGAAGGCTCAATGTGGTTTGATGAAGAGAGGGTGGAGGTTCCATTTTATAACGGAGGAGAGGGGCATCTTTGGAATAACTAAAAATATTATTTTATTATAAAGCCAAAATAGGTTTTAAATAGCTCCAACTAGATTTATTTCGAATAAAGGTGGGGATGGGTCGACATCCTCTCATCCAATAGAATTTAGACAAGTTTAGGTTCCTTTTTTAACCATATCACTTAGAAGTAACATTAAGTTAAATAATTTTACTTTTACCGTGTCTTCTTGTGTTCTTACACTATAAGGTTAATAAACTTAATATAACAAGCCAAACGAACCCCAAGTTGTTTAAAATTAATATATATAACCATATCTATGTCATTTGGACGAAATTTATATTATTAGGAAAAAAATAACACTTAATAATATAATATTTGTTTTAAAAACTATTTTATGTCAATTTTGACACTATTTAGTAATTGTTTTTTTGATAAAATTATAACAGAATTATTAGTACGAAAAAGGTAAATTAAATCAATTATAAGATGTCATATTAACCTATAAAATTAGTTTAATTAATAAAAAGTCTCAAATTACATTTATTTGGGTATTTATAACATCAATTATGTCAATATTTCATTAATAAGATAATTACTGCATCATCGTTGTGTCATAAATAAATTAACTTTTTTAATGTCTAAAAATTATAAATAAAATACCATTATGTTTTAAATCTTTTTATATTTCTAATGAATATTTATAGTCGAATTTATCTTATGTATAACCCCATATTAAAAATGATTTACTTATTAAACGTTGATTTTAACTATTTTAACCCTTCTTTAAGTAAATTGATAATAAATGTCCTAATCTAATCCAAGTGGGCCTAAATGGTCATATTTTATTCCTAAGGTTGTTTTTGGTCGAATTAAACTTATCAAATATAATTAGGACATCTGTTAGGGTAATAATAATATCATTTTTACCCTTATTTATCCTATTTACTTTTAACCGTGGTAAATAAAAGTAAAAAGTTATTATTCACCAAAAAATTATTTTCATCTCATTGAACCACATTTTATTTACTGACATCAACCGTGTTTCTTGGATTTTCGAAATTCCACTCACAGAAGCGGTAAAGTTATGTTTTATGAAAAATTCATTTTTTTAAACTACCACTTAGTGGATTCACTATTTATCAAAAAAAGAAAGTTTCCAGAAAAATACCAAATATTAGGCCTAAGATATATTTGATATTATGAACTAAAAAATGATTTCTATTTTACTAAATTCAGAACATATCAGTTGCATTAATTAATTTAAAAATTAATTCCCGTTGTGAAAACAAATAGCGTTTTCTTAAGAGATAATAACTATCAAAAGATTGACACTTGTTTCTGTCTGGTTTAAATGTGAAATTACATCCAATGACCAAAATTTTATTAAATTATAAAAATATATTATAAATATACATTAAAACCACTAAAATTAATAATTTATCACTATTAATTATTTCTATTAAAAAGGTTGTTTTTAATTAAAATTAAACAATTTTCACTATTCATCAGAAAATGAATGTTATCCGAAAAGTACCAAAATTTCATCCTAAGCTAATTTAGATATTCCAAATCCAAAAATTAAGTCCATTTTGAAAAATAAAATTTTCAAAATTTCAAAAAGTGGTCATTACTATTCATAACGGCTAGTTTTAATAATATTTTAATAGCATATTGTTATTTAGTGAAACTCGGTATTGCGTACTACACACGATATCGAGGAAGGTCGTGATTACGTGTAATGAAAGGTAAGTCAAGGATGCATGTTGTGCAAGCTCCTTTTAGTGTAGCGTAAACACAATACATTAATGAAATTAAAAAGAATATTTTTCATAAAATCTCGGGGTGTTACAGACCATGTGTTTAAAAGTTCCTCAAGAAAAGGGGGCCCTCTGGATATTACATTCTCAATTATTGAATTATCATGACAATGATAAATACTACTATGAGAGAAATTTTAGAGAAAATTCCATCATAGGGTGGAGAACCATGGTGGATTATAGAAAATGATAAATCCTCTTTATCTTTGGTCTTCTAGACACATTGAGGGTTGTCTTGTCTCTCACATTCAAATAGGCTCTCTTGATTGACTGAAATTTCATGAAGAAATATTTCATGATGATTTATCTAATGTGGAACTTAAAAATTACTAAATCTACACCCATAATTATCTAATGGGAGGGTTGGATCTTAAGCTGCAACATATAATTTTTTAGAGCATCAATAACTCTAGAATTAAGATGATTAAGATTAAAGCTTGGATATTTATCTCCAATTGTTTTTAGCAATCATTCTTCTATAAATCTCTCTTACATTTATATGGGGAAAAATTCTGGGAATAGTTGTTATCATGGGAAGGTTAGTGTTCATGCCTTGGAGTGGTCATTATAATGGTCTGATTACATCCAATTAGAAAGGGTGTATGTTCCCAATCCTAATGTTTATATGATATGGGGGAGTATTCCCCATAACCCCCTTGTAATGGAACATTGGTATGAATATGCTTCGAGATGGAATTTTTGTGTTTATCCCATGTGTGGGAAAAAATATAAGTGTTGTTTCCCCTGTAACTAATGAAGTAGTTGTTATGATATTCTGGAATGCTTCCAGAACATGGGAAAGAATTTACCTCTACCATTTCACCATTGCAATGATTTGTTTTGGTTACTTCAGTGGCTGGGACAGGATAATACGACCATTTCGTATTGGTATTAGGTGTATGTTCTTACTCTGGTCATCCTTTTCCTGTTATTGTATATTGACAGTAATCATGTATGGGGTCCGTAGAGCTGAGTATTCCCTAGGTTTTCATTGGAGATTTCCGACATACATCTCCGAGTGCTTCCAAACGGGACAATTTATAGGCTTTAGGAATACTAGAATGTGTATGTGTCTAATGGTTGTTTTCCATGATAGATGGTTAAATCACATCTTTCAATACTGTTAGACGAGACTGGTGGTGGAATTGGTGAGTGTAAGCAGGTGTGTGTTTCTAGTTACCATTTGTCACCAAATATGATTAGCAGGCATTAATAAATTCATTCAAATGACCATGGTGATTGGATTATAATTTTTAAACAGGTGTATGTGCCTCTTCACGGTACTCCATCATATTCTTATGATGATATTTGTGGGTTTCTTCCAGATGCGTGTACTGGGAAGTAGAATTAGGCCAGATGGGTGAATTTTCCCGCTCATTGTTGCCATCAAGAGAGGTTTATAGTATTCTCTAGAGGAGGAAAATGTAATAACCTTCTCCTTGTTGACAATAAATTATCGATGCATGTTCGTCTTCATTCCGAGGTCTGGGAGACCTGGGACGAATGCCCATCGGCAACCCCCCACCATGTTGGGGAATCACTATTGCACGATTCTGCTGGATGAAATTATTGGTGGGAGTCCTCAATAAGGTCACCTACATATTTGAATTGAGGACCTCAATGGCTGCTTGATCCACCGCTCTATAGTGTATGTGGGGATGGTTGTTGAATTCTGGGGATAATGACCTGAAACGGTTGAAGATGGTGGTTGGCACCATCTGTTTCTTGACCATCGGTCGTCATTGACATGACTATCATGGGTTTTTATTAACCTACATATCTTGTCGGGAAACCTCCAAGGTTGGCATAGTAGATTGTTGATGGTACTCCCTTACTAGCACATTGTAGACCTAGCATTGATGATGTTGAGTGGTGATGATGTTCTTCCAGTGGATGACGGTCTATCTGAAGCATCGGTCAAGCATTCATGGTTGAAAAGTTGAAGGAATCCAATTTGGAGTGAAGGAAGTCCTCAGAAAAAATGATAATAACAATAAAATCCATTAAAGATACATCATTTATATGGATACATTCGCAATTTAATCCTTTTTCTAGACTTCATTTATCAATTGATAAGGGCCTAACAAGAGGGTAACAATATTAACTTTGTTAAGGATTCACATTAGGTTCACTATTTTAGTTTCATAGTTCCTTAAAATGTGTGTTCTAGTTTTAGAATCACTAAATACAGAAATTTTCTAGTGGATTTATTCATAGAAGCAAAAGCATCCAAGAGTAATTTATCCAAAATGGACCTACTTTCCAGAAGAAAGTGTTCGTTAAGTTTGATCATAATGATTCTTCAGAACATTAATTGGTCGAGTGGATGGGGTGTCGGATTCATCACACACATTGGGGGGTTATTCTATAATATGGGACTCTCTTCATAAATTTATGATATTTTCTGGAATCCTTATTAATTCACCATTAATAACATTATATTCCCTTGGAATTTTCAATCACTTATTAACATGTGTGGACTATAGAATTATTCATCTTTATTTGGTGTTTTTCATTAATTGAGACATCCATATTTATTCAAGGTCCTCCATCAATGTTATCTTATATTATACTACTTAGATATTCATTTTATCATCATTATGAAGATACTGGTTTTTATTCCACATAGCGGGGGCTTTGGATTTTATTATCATCCTGGAAGACAAACGCTTGTTTTTATATTGGTATTGTTCCCATAAAATGGTCTAATTAAATATCCTTATAAAAGGAATTAGTACACTCGTAGTTGCTTGTTGATAAATGGGACACATCATACATTTTATGTTCATGTGATAAGGACCTAGACATATAGTTTAATGTATTTTGGTAAGGACATGTATGTGAAATTTTGTTATTTAATGTTTGGTGTTGGACTTTTTCCTAAGCATCCCAAGGTACTTGGAAATATTATGTGATTTAATTTTATAGTAGATCTTGTTGGGAATATGGTGCATTGAGAATAGGTATTGCTTTATGTTTTGGGTTAGAAACCCAAGGAGGTTTCTTACGTATCCTGTTTGGATTGTAATCAAATACCACATAGTTCGATAAATCTCATAGGAGAGTGTAGTCCATTTAGATAATGTAGTTTAGGAATACTTCCTGAAAAGGTTGTCTTGATAATTTTGGTGTTTAATTTGGGGCTTATTCTTAAGGATGATTCCAAGATTAAAGGAATTATGGTTGGATTCTTGAAAAGTACATCCTAGTGAGCTCGGGGACTATGATGGTTTCCAAAACAATCTAATTTTGATGGGAATCAAAGTTATCATAGTTTTTTCGTTATTTTGGGGTTAATGAATATGATATACCCATTGGAAGAGATATGATTGGGTATTCCAATTTGGAAGGGCACTGTTTTGATCTCTGGCCATCAAGAAGGTGTCCTACATATACTAGTTTGAAATGGAATCAAAGTTCTCATAGTTCAAGATATTGGGATTTTTTGTAATAATTATAAGTCTTTATAACCATGTGACTCATGATTGTTGTGAGAAACAAGTGTATGTAAAAGATTCAACAAAGGCGCCCACTATTTTACTCCTCCGATGGTGGAAGAAAGTGTTCCAATGGTGGTGAGGGTGTATGAGGTTGAGTTAGCCTAAGAAGAGGTTGGAGTGACGAGTCTTCACTCTGTTCACTTTACATTGGAAAAGGGTCTAATGAAAGGAAGGAGTAATGGTGAATAATGTAGAGAGGAGCAAGACTGCAACCTTATATATTAAATGTTAGGGGCTTACACAAGGAATGATACCCTAGTGGATCTCAGTTGGGGAGGGATACGTCTCCTTTTCATGCATGGGAAATAATGTTTGAACCATACCTTTCCTAATAGAGACTCGTGGATCAGGGTTTAGAGACAAAAAGGGAAAGAATTAACCAAAACAAAAATCCTTCCAATTTGGAACATCCCAACATTATTCATGGGAGAATGGTCCTTGGGACTGCGGATATACAAACCCACAGACACCCCATTAATCATAACCCCATTATGAAACAAAAGTGTGAAACCTATGACTGCATATTTACAAACCCAAATAAGTGACATGATGATGTGACTTTACAAAAGGTTTGATTTGTTAGGGGGTATTGGTGGAGGAATAAACTTTTTCCCTTTCAGATAATGGAACTACAGAAAGAGATACCCTACCATGATTGGCCTTAATTAGGGTACCTATGCTGATATGTGGGACTTATAGAAAAATATATCACATAGGTACACCACATAGGTGTGCCATGTAGCAACCTCGTGTAGGTAAGCCACATAGTTGTACCACACTGGTGTTCTGCATAAGACTTTATGATGACTGTAATGTGATTCACATAGGGGAACCAAGAAAACATGAGCATTAAAATGTTAAATACATTGAAAAATACCAATGCCATATAATTATCTATTCTCTCATGTTTTTGGAGAGTGACCTGAGAAAATGAGAGGGATATAGGAAAAACAGCTACACAATGGGAGCTTCATGATGTCCATCATGTTTTTCTTATCTCGAAAATGGGGAGCTGAAAGGTATTATTAATTCACAATGATGGGGGCTAGTTGAGAGGAGTTCGTCGGCAGAGGTCTGTTGTGCAGTTCTTTCATGCAGGTCTGGAGTGCATGGGTATAGAAAGTATACTTATGCACAAGCCTGGCACGTAGTTTTTCAATGAATGTATACCCTCCATGATTTCTGAAACTTTGGATTTTGTTTTAATTAATAGAACATTTTCATGGTATTTTGTAATATCTGGTGATATCATCATATTCTTTTTATATCATTAGTAGTGTCAACAATATTAATCAATGGTCATGTGAAATCATAATAAAAAATAATGGTTTGATATTAGGTAATCAACTTATGATGGTCATAGAAAATATTTCATGGATAGTAAACCTGAATCATGGATCAATATATTATCATTTCTAAATTCATGAATCATATTAGAAATAAATTCGTATAAATAAATCATGATCTAAAATATAGAGGATTAATATCTATATAAACCATATGTAATATAATGGTTATGTGCTAAGACCATATAATCATAATGAATCATTAAACTTCACATGGTTAGCATTTCACAATAGATATGGAATCATCACTAGTTTCCCATAATGTATCAATAACATACACAAGTTTTCCATAGTTTATAAATTAGATAAACATGTTTCCCACAGTTGAAAAATTCCATAAACATGTTTCTACAATTATCGCTTTGTATATAAATATTAATCAATGTATTATAGGGATATAATGACTGGAGAACTCCGTATGAAAATTAAAACCATACATAAGAGTTATAAAAAATCAGAAAATAATCATTATAACATCATACCACATCCCATTAAAATAAAATGTGTTTCAAAATAATTTCATAAATCCGTCATTGAATAACACAAGGAATAGAAATGGGGTTCATAAACCTATATTAATCATAATCATGATCCATCTAGAGAATATATAATGATAGAATCGTTGGATTTTATCCCAATTAATTCATAATTATGATTTATAGATTATATCATAGATACAAATTTCATTAGATGATCCACAAGAATATTTCATTCAAAAAATTATTATATCATTTTGAAATCAGTAATTTGAAATATATTTTTTTTGAAAACAATGTAAATTTATAACCATGTAAAAAATAATTTAGTGTTAATAAGAAGGAAATTACATTCATCAAATTTAATTGAATATAAATTATTCCTTTTACACTTTCCGGAAAACGTCATAAAATATCATGTTCATAAAATTGTATAATGGTTTTTGTAATGATTTTTTAAATCAATCTTGGGAAAAATTTATTTTATATAATAAATGTAAATGAGTAAATAATTTTATAAATATTTTTTTGGAAATCATTAGACATGGAGATAAAATTTAATTGAGTATTAAAACAGAAGTCATTTCCCTTAAAAAAAATTTATCACTTGGATTCTTAAATTTAAGTAACATAATTGAATTAATTATTTTTTAAAATTAAAAGTGGATAATAATTTAATCATTTTCCTCTAATACTGATTTTACAATATCCTAAATCAATATACTTGCTTAAATGATTCTTTACATTTAAATTGATTGAATGAAGTTATGAAAAATAACAATTAACCATTAATGAATCGATATTATATCATAAAAATAATATATATTTAACAATTAAATAATTATTAAAACCATGTAAAGAGGCAACAATAAACACATCACATCGTAGAGGTGGTAGTAAAAAAATATAAATTATAGAAATTATCTTTTTCAAACTAATTGTAAGGTAATATTGTTGATATGATATTGTAATGAAACATGAATAATTGTTTTTGTTAATATCATACATAAAAATTAAAACCATAATAATTACCATCCATGAATGGTGATGATTTAAAATTAATTGTATCATTATATTAAGTCAGTTACCCATATATATGCATGTTCCATAATTTCACATCCCTTTGAAAAGAATGAGCATTGAAAATGGTTTTTTCATTTTCATAATATTAATGAATAATATTTAGGATATATATTCTATTTTCTTATTAATTATATCATATATTTAGGGGTTTTATATAATAATTAATGATAATTTCATTTGTTAAGGGGACTACATATTCTTTAAAAAATACTCTTCATGTCATATTTAGTATCATAGTGTTGGAATTTTGGGAAAATTAGTACATTATAACATGTATATGGAAGTTTAATATATAATTTACTAGGTTTTGATATATATATTCAACCCATTTTTGTGTTAATAAAATACAAGAGTGGTGTACTTTTATAAGAGTCGGAGTAGATAAATATGAAATTTACCAATCGATTAATATATAATAAAGAAATTATGTATGAAAACTTATTCAAATGGGAATGAATTCGGATAAATATTTTATAGTTCAAATAAATACATCCCAGAAAATTTAGACACTATTTGGATTCATTCTATTCCAAATGTTTTTTATATACCCCAGTGTTAATAAAATTTTAGATTACAAGTCAAAACGACATTTTTAAAATTAAAGAAATTATAGTGTTACCATAAATTCAATCATGAATCATAAATGGACCATGGTAGACAGTTTCATCCAAATTACATTCTATTTTCCAATGATGACTTATTTTCGAATAATAAATCATTCAAAATATGGTTATTTACTATAAAATATCATTAATGTCAATTTTGGAACTATATTTTTTATTTAAATTTATCAACACCATGAGAAGTGTAAATATAAGTTAAAACATGGTTTAAAATCTATATTATGACACATCTATATAAAAAGTATGTATCCCAATAATTCAATAAATTTTTTATTAATTTCTTATTTTATATTATTTATTTAAATTTTAAATAAATTTAATTTAAAATGTTTATATGATTCTAAATAATATATGTTAATTATTAAATTCCAATAAGTAGACACAAATTAATATTTTACATAATATTAACATTTAAAAAATCAATTAAAAAATAAATTATTATATATTTATCCAATGGTAATGAATTTACAGATATAAATTTCAAGAGAGTGACATTTTGTGAAAATTATTCTCTAAAATTAATATATATATATATATTTAATTGAACTATGAAACCTAGTTTCTATATATTGAGTATGTTGATGTGCATGTAGAAACAATAATCACCCAATAAGATAAATTAATGTGCTGGATAATTTTTAAATTCATAAAAAAATTACCTTTTTCATATTTTACATCTTGTATACTTACTAAGGTGAGTCAATTTATTAGGGTTACATTTCATAATGAGAAAAAAATAATTATGACATAATTATAATATTTTGTCCCATAAGGACCCAGCATTAAACATTACTTAATCTTGAGTTATTTCAAGAATACACATTGAGGATATTTTCAGGTTTAGAGTTTTAGAGAATTAGATCATAAATCATGCATTACATTCCACATTTAATAAAGGTGGTTACATAAAAGAATGTATTCATTTTTCCCATCAAAGGAGAAATAATTAAAATAAAACATGTATTCTTTATTGACACTTCCTCGACACTATAATCACATCATGTACGTTTCCCTTGACCTATGAAAAACATTAAAAAAACATGGGATGAGCATTAAAATCACATTAAGGGATATAACAGTACAGAAAGTAAACATTAGTCCATTTATACATAATAATCAATGAAATAATACCTTTTCATAAAATATAAGCACTTTAAAATACCTCATGAAATCAAAATATTTATGAATAACTCATAGAAATCATAAGACATAATGGTAACTTGAGACATTCAAAACATTCTTACGTTGGGAGTAACCCTCATGGTTACGTTTGGAATACATATCACAGTATATTCCCTAATTATCTTCAGAGAAACCTTATAATTTAACACCTTCGCATTACCCAATGCATTGGAGAGATATATCAGGATCACCCACCCTTAGTTTATCATGGATCCACCCGTCTTAATAAAAATGCCGAAAAACCATAACATAATAGAATCATATAAAACATGCATAAAGGAAATGTAAAATTTCCACATTTCAATCAAATATATCAATAAAACACATTGATATAATAAAAACATTATCAAAACCATTGTAAATACCAACTAAAAGAATAGTAAAATAGGGAATTTATTTTTCATTTAAAAAAAGTTATAGCTTGTAGAGGAAGCCGAAATTCAAATAATGGTCACGGTGACAGATAAGTCATTATCACCACATACGTAAGAAAAAAAATTCTTTTTTTCATTTAGTGAAATGCTTCGAAAAAAAAATATTCCTTTTGAATAAAGTAAAAGTCAAAGGTGTTTATACACCTTATAAAAGAAAGTTTTGTATAAAACAAAATATGCCTAAATGAAAGGAGATTGAGATGATGTCCCTTAACTCGTGTCTAACTTGACTCGATCGTTCCTTAATCTATTGAAAAATAAAATAGAGTTAATATCTACTTTCTTAAGAACCTTTTTCATGTTCATTATTCATTTTATATCACTTATTTCGTTGTTATGAAAATTATGTAATTATTTAAGTTAATAACAGTCATTTTTTCGATCTTTGGTACTTGAGCCAAAAATAAACTTCTTATAATTATGTGTTGTTCATTTGGTAAAATATTAATTAAATACAGAATTATATTCAGGATGTAGATATCATATATATCATATATATCTATTATATACCTGCATTTATAATATTACATAACATTTAGAGGTAAGAAATGAAATGCACCGTTCATGGAGACGGTAAGTCCTACGTACGCATGAACACTGCTTTCCTTTCTATTTAAAAATTAATGGAATGGAATAATAATGATTAAAAGGTACATTATAATTCTAGTATAATATCATATATAATATTATTAACTCCATCCTTTACATGTCCCATGTATGGCATTAATGATTCAAATCACTTTGAGGGGGTGGTAGTCTGCACTTCCAAAAAATGAAATTATCGCGTTTATCCATAATGGAAACCATAAAAGTATGCCATAAATGAAAAATAAAGAATAATAAGGAAAACATAAACATAATATATATCATATATAAATAGAGTGACATCTTTATGGCCACCATGAAGGGTGTTAAAAGAAATATTGAACAATCATCGTTTCGTGAGGCAGTAATTCACCATCCACAAAAGCTGTATGTTTTTTAACCATTATACGGAGGTGTGTGTAAGTGTAGCTCAAATGATTGTCATTAAAACATCATAGTATATTTATGATACTATTTTGGTAACAATATAAAGGAATAAAAAGAGTTTATGGGGTTGGAAAAGCAAAATAATACTAAAGAACATTAGAGAAGTCTTTACCATTAAATCGGGTAACTCCCCTGGTTTGAACCAAAAGGGATTCTTGAAGACCTTTCTGCCTAAGGTAAGGCCTCTATGATGTAGAGAGTGATGTGGAGAGGTAAAATTAGCATAGTTTTACCGAGTCAATGGATTGAGAGGTGTGGCTAAAGATGTATAGGTGGGGGGCTTTTATAAAAGGGAGGAGGGGCACTCTTGGAAAGTAATGAAATGTTACATTACTTTAAAATGAGTTTCGAAATATAAAGGTACCACAATGATATATTTCTAGGATAAGGTGATATGGGTTCTAAATCATTTAATCCAATAGGTTATTGACATGTTTACGTCTTAGATTTTACAATATTTTTTCATTTTATTTAAATCATTCATTATTGAGGTAATCGATGCATCATCATGGTGTCATAACTAAATTTATTTATTTAATGTCTAAAAATTATAAAACAAATACTATGATATAGTAAATATATTTATCTTTCTAATGACTACTTATAGACTAAGTGATCTTTTACACATAAAAAACAAATTTTTTTTACTTAGGTGTTACATACTTTTGTGATATTCTCCTTTCATTAAAAATAAAATGATAAAGTGCCACTGTCACCCAAAGGTGATTCCATGGGGTCCTTATGTTTTGCACAAGGAATCCCATGGTCGACATGACCCATCCATTAGAATTAGGACACATGTTGTGGTCATTTTATATTATTATGATATTATTTTATTACCCTTAACTACTCGATTACTAATTAATCAGAATAATTAAACACAATTAACGTCATTACTATTCATAATGTCCATAAACAAAAGCGTCTTAATTACATAATTTGGACCTTAGGATTCCAAATATGGAATCAATTTTACAAAATTACAAACATTTAAATTTCAGTAATTAATTTAAAAATAATTCTTTTTGTTAAAACAAATAGCGGGTTTTATAGAAACAATATCAATCAAATGTTTGACACTTGTTTATGCCCAATGACAAAGTGAAATTTTTTACAATGTCCAAAATTTGATTAAATGGTAAAAATATATTCTAATAAAACATTCAAACTAATTAAAAAGATCATCTAACATTATAATTAAATTAGATGAAAAAGAAGTTTTGACGTAAAATGTAGTATTATTCACTATTCATTAAAAAAATTAACATTGTCAGAAAAATACCAAAAATAAATCCAAATTAAATTTCAATGTCCCAATCCTAATGACTAACTTTATATTGAAAAATAGAGCTTATAAAATTGTCAATATTTTGATTTAAAAAATTATTCCATTAAAGGGCAGTAAAATAATATTTTTAAAATATTAGTCTATTCTATGCTTAAGATCGTATTTATTCTCATTTTGAGCCTCTAAAACACTACCTAATTCATAAATAGGCATAGATATGAAAATACATAACTATTTACTTACTTGTGATTTTACATCCTTCCCCCTTTAGAAAATTGTGTCCCCGCAATTTATTTACTTATCGAATAAGTGGGGGTATTTATCCCTCATTGCATTTTCAGATTTCCTTGTTGTCTCTTCAATCATGTTGGTTTTCCACAAAATCTTTACATGATGAATCAACTTATTCCACAAAACTTGCTCCCTTTGGTCAAAAATATGGACCGATTGTTCCTAATAAGATTGATTCTCTTCCAGTTGAACTACCTCTAGACTCAAAACATGATATTGGTCTAGAATGTACATCCTTAACATTGAAACATGAAAAAAAATTTGTACATGAGATAAAATCAGAGGTAAATCCTCTCAGTTTGCAACTGATCCAACTCTCTCCATAATTTTATATGGTCCAATGAACCTTGGACTCAGCTTTCCTTTCTTACCTAATCGCATCACACTTTTCCATGGTGATACTTTGAGAAAGACATGATCACCTACCTCAAAAGAGAGATCCTTCCGCCTGTTATCCGCATAACTTTTCTGCCCGCTCTGAGTTATTCTCATGTGTTTCTATATTAGCTGTACTTTTTCTGCCAACTCTTCTACCAATTCTGGTCTCATCAATATCCTTTCACCTAACTCATCCCAAAAAGCTAGAGTTCGACACCGATTCCCATATAATGCCTCAAATAGTGTCATCTGTATACTAAAATGAAAACTGTTATTGTAAGAAAACAAAACTGAAGAAAGATGTTGGTCCCAAATTCCCTAATAATAAATCGAACAAGAACATAACACATCCTCCAATGTCTGAATTGTTCGTTCAGACTGCACATCTGATTGTGGATGAAAAGCTGTACTAAAATTTAATTCAGTACCCAACGACTTCTGAAGGCATTTCCAAAAGTTAGAAGTAAACCTAAGATCATGATCAACTAAAATAGAGAGGGGAAATCCATGTAACCTGACTATCTCTTTAAGATATAAACGATAAAGTTTATATAGGTAAAAATTCTCTCGTATAGAAAGGAAATGAGCAGATTTAGAAAAGCGATAAAAAATAATCCAGATTAGATTATTACCTCGAGGTGTCTTCAGTAACTCAACATCGAAGTCCGTAGATATATTCTCCCATTTCCACTCTGGCACTGGTAAAGACAGAAGCATCTCTTTCAGTAATTTCCGCTCTTCTTTAACCTGTTGACAAGTCAAACACTTCACAGTAAAATCAGCAATGTCTATTTTCATTCCGTCCCACCAGTAATACTCTCGATGATCTCTATACATCTTAGTACTTCCAGGATAAACTAAAAATGGAGAACTATGAGCAGCACATAACAACTCTCTATTAAAAAGTGAATCACAAGGCCCATGCAATCTCTTCCCAAATCTCAAAACACAATCATTTTCAATGTTGAATTCAGGAAACATACCCTTCTGAACCAGCTCTACCTTTTTCTGCAACTCACTATCTATCTTTTGCGCTTTTTTAATTCTGTCTCATAGAGAAGATTTCACTGATACCTGAAACAAAATAGAAGAAAATCCTTCACCAAAAACTTCTATTCCATTTTTCATCAAATCCTTAACCAAAGGATCATATTCTTAACGTAACATTGTTAATGAAGAATTACTTTTTAGACTTAAAGCATCATCCACATTATAATATTTTCCCGGATGGTAATGAATTGTACAATCATAATCCATGATTCTTTATATCCATCTCCTCTATCTCATGTTCAATTCTTTTTGAGTGAATATATAATTTAATCTTTTTTGATCGTTATATATTTCACACTTTACTCCATACAAATTATGCCTCTAAATTTTTAAAGCGAAAAAACAGCATCTAATTCCGAATCATGTGTAGGGTAATTTACCTCATGAGATTTCAACTGACGTAAAGCATAAGAAATTACCAGATCATTATGCATTAGGACGCAACCAAGTCCTTTTAATGAAGCATCATATTAGATAACAAACACACCATTCCTGGATGGTAGTTCCAAAATTGGTACTTTCAGCAATCTTCTTTTCAATTCTTGAAAACAATCATCACATTCTTTTGTCTAGATAAACATAACAACCTTCTGAGTTATCTTAGTCATTGGACTAGAAAACCGTGAATTTTGTTTAACAAAAATTCGGTAACAGACTTCCAAACAAAGAAAACTACGAATCTCGGTTACATTTGTGGGTCTTTTCCATTCTTCAACAACTTTTGTTTTTGCAGGATCAACAGTAATCCCATCTTTAGAAACAATGTTGCCAAGGAAAGAAATTTGTTGCAACCAAAACTCACACTTTCTGAATTTCCCATTCACTTTATTTTATTTTATGGTTTGAAAAACAACCCTTAAATGTGTTTCATTATCCTCTTTAAGTTTAGAAAACACCAAAATTTCATCAACGAAAACAACCACAAACTTATCCAATAACTCATGGAAAATTCTATTCATAAGGTCCATGAATACAACAGGTGAGTTGGTTATCCCAAAAGTCATAACTAAAAATTCATAATGGCCATATCTTGTACGAAATGCAGTCTTCAGAATATCTTCTTCCTTTTCCTTCAACTGATGGAACACCGATCATAGGTCAATCTTTGAAAAATACTGAGCTCCCTGGAGTTGATCAAACAAATCATCTATATGAGGCAAAGGATATTGGTTCTTAACATTGATGTTATTAAAGGGGATATAATCAGTGAAAAGTCTCATTGAAACATCATTATTTTTAACAAATAAGACAGGAGAACCCCATGGTGATGTGCTAGGTTGAATGAAACCTTTCTCTAACAAATCTCGCAATTGATCCTCCAACTGTAAAAGTTCAATTTGATCCATTCAATAAGGGTGTTTTGAAATTGGATTAACATCAAGAACTAAGTCAACAGTAAATTCAACTTCATGATCTGGTATTATTCAATCCAACTAATTATGAAAAACATCAGAATACTCATTTACCACTGAAACAACATTAATCTGACCGGTTCCTTTTTTTTCAACAATATGGGCAAGGTAAC